>CM065593.1:270857816-273257816 GCA_033119425.1 Bufotes viridis | reverse complement strand
CAAGAATAAAAAAGCACAAAAAAAAACACAATTCCGATATCAGATATTATCAGCTAAGCTTGTTTCCAATTCTCTCCCTGAGAGCACCAGCAGAAACTAAGAGCAGCAGAGTGACGTGCGGCGCTACCTGACTCCAGCTTATAGAGGCTGGGTGACATGCTGCACTTAGCCGATCACAGCCATGCCATTAGTAGGCATGGCTGTAATGGCCTCTAAGGGCAAAGTAGTTAGACGCTTGTTGATTGGCTGCCCAGCAGCTTTTCAACAAGCGCCATAAAATCCGCTGAACAACGAACCCAAACAATTACGAAAATGTTCGGGTTCGCGTCCAGGTGCCAAAAATCCCAAAATTCGGTACGAACATGAACTTTACAGTTCAGGTTCGCTCAACTTTAATAAGGGCCTATTTGCCATTCAGGGGTGCAGTTACGGTATATGTTGCAAAGCCCATTTTGCTTATTAGACATTGTGTTGTAAAGTGAGAAAATTACAGACTTTTCTGGGGTGTTTTAATTTCCTTTATTTATTTATTTAATCTAACACTCTATGGGTCACTCTGTTGTCTTCTCATGTTGCTGCCACCTCCACACTATGTCACCTTGCCACTCTGTGGTTTCCTGATGCTGTTTCTGCCACCTCCACTCTGTCATTGTGCCGCTCTGTGGCCTCCTGATGAAGCCGCCACCTCCAGACTCTGTCATTGCGCCACTTTGTAGTCTCTTCATGCTGCTTTCACCTCACCACTATGTCATTGTGCCACTCTTTGAACTTCTCATACTGTTCCCACCTTCATGACTGGACCACTATTTTGCCTTTCGGCCTGGCTGACATCATCATTTATTTCACCTTTCTTCAAAATTGGCTTCTGATTTAGTAGCCAAAAGCAGGAGTGGGTACAAAGCACAGAAGACATGCAAATATTCCATTCATGTCTTATCTCTGTTTTGGATACACTCCTGTTTTTTTTTGGTATTAGCAATACTGATGGATTATTGACCAAATTTTGACCGAGGGAAGGCGTATGCTTCTCTGTCGGGGGGGGGGGGGGGGGGACTCTACTTGTATAAGCGTTTAATAGAACAGGTTCCATAGACATCTGTGTGGAATCAGCTGCTGGTGGTGTAAAAGCAGTGCGTTTTTTCTTTACACTAACATTTATCTGTAAGGCTGAGTTCATACTTGAGTTATTTTGTCAGTTTTGGCCCCATGACTGCCCAAATAAGTGAAGTGAGCAGTGATTCTAATAGCGACGCCTGTCATCTGCATGTCATATGGACTCAGTATTATTTCACTACCAAAGCACACTCCCTATGTGTGTTACTGCAAGTCACAGTGTTCTACACCACTATAAAGGCTCTCAGCAGCCAGGAAATAGACATTTTTTAATGTCATTCACCGTGAATAAATTCGGATCGAAGCAAATCTTTTTGGTAAATTCGCTTATCTCTAGATCTGATCTGAGGTTGGGAGGTCTGATGGGGGTGTGATGGGGGCTGATCTGAGGCTAGGGAGGGTCTGATCTGAGGTTGGGAGGTCTGATGGGGTGTGATCTGATGCTGGAGGGTCTGATGGGGTCTGATCTGAGGCTAGGGAGGGTCTGATGGGGGTCTTATGTGAGGTTGGGAGTGTGATCTGAGGTTGGGAGGTCTGATCGTGGTCTGATCTGAGGTTGGGAGGTCTGATGGTGTTCTGATCTGAGGCTGGGGAGGGTCTGATGGGGGTGTGGTCTGAGGTTGGGAGGTCTGATTGGGGTGTAATCTGTGGTTGGGAGGTCTGATGGGGGTCTTATCTGCAGCTGATGTAGGCTTTAAGGGCTGATAGGAGGCTGATTTGAGGCTGATGGAGGTGGTGGGCAGATCTGAGGCTGAGAAAGGGACAAAGGTGGGGACAGTTGTGAAGAAAGAGGCAGGGACAGTGGCAGGGAGAGTGAAAGCTGGGTAAACCACTCTCTGGACCTCTTCTGGGTTTAGCTTGGCTGCCATTAATGCCAAATAAAGAACTAAATATATAACATTCTCAACTTAAAAATTAGACTGCAATTTGTGGTCAAAATGGCACCTGTACTATTTGTAATATATAGTGCAGGTGCCATTTTGTGCTGCAAAAATACAACGCACTAGATTTCTTTTAATTGTAGCGCAATTTCTGTAACTTACCCCTAAGTCACTTATATGTTTGACCAAATATAGCCATAAAATGTTTAAGTTGAGATATTTTGTATGGCCCCCGAACGATGTTACAAATATCCAAATGGCCCTCGGCAGCAAACAGGTTCTCCACCCCTGATCTAGACTATTAACTTCTGAGAGCATATCTTAATGGGAACTTGATTCTTAGGGGCCTTAGGCTAAGTTTTCAATGTCCATTGAAAATTATTTGACAATTGCTACAGAATTGGAAGACAATCTGCACACATGCACTAATGGGTTGATTGTTAGGCCCCTTTCACACGGGCGAGTTTTCCGCGCGGGTGCAATGCGTGAGGAGGACGCATTGCACCCGCACTGAATCCAGACCCATTCATTTCTATGGGGCTGTGCACATGAGCGGTGATTTTCACGCATCACTTCTGCGTTGCGTAAAAATCGCAGCATGCTCCAGTTTCTGCGTTTTTCACGCAACGCAGGCCCCATAGAAGTGAATGGGGCTGCGGGAAAATCGCAAGCATCCGCAAGCAAGTGCGGATGCGTTGCGATTTTCCCGCATGGTTGCTTAGCAACGGGACCCGATCTCTATTATTTTCCCTTATAGCATGGTTATAAGGGGAAATAATTGCATTCTTAATAAAGAATGCATTGTTAAATGAAGAGGAAGGGGTTAAAAATAATAAAAGTTAACTTACCTTAGCCACTTGATCGCGTAGTCGCGATCTCTCCTCCATCTCCTCCATCTTACCATGGTGATGGACCATGTGATTGAACCATGTGATGTGACGTCATCACAGGTCCTGTAGATCTTAGAAGATGCAGGGAAAGAGAGGAGAGATCGTGACTACGCGATCAAGTGGCTAAGGTAAGTTAACTTTTATTATTTTTAACCCCTTCCTCTTCATTTAACAATGCATTCTTTATTAAGAATGCTATTATTTCCCCTTATAACCATGTTATAAGGGAAAATAATCATTTCTCCAGAAGACCCGAAACCGGACTTCCGGGTCTGGGTACCAATCATGGCGTTTTTTCTCACGCGCGTGCAAAACGCGTTACAAACATTTGCACCCGCGCGGGAAAAACGCGCATATTCCCGCAACGCACCCGCCTCTTATCCGGGCGTCAAACATGACACCCGTGTGAAAGAGGCATATGTTAAAAGAAAATCGGCCATGGGTGAGCTTGAAAATAAAACAGATGATTTAATCTTGCATCTCAATAGTTTTATACACCATTGGGACTTCATTCATTTTCCAGCAGATTGTTATACATGGAGCAGATAAAAAGATTAGTAAGCTCAAACGTAAGATATTGTAAAAGTAACTTTAAATTTTAGAAAAATTAAACAGAATATCAAACAAAAAATCTCAGTACAGAAGAAAGATGACTTAGATATACATCTATCTATCCCTATCTGAAATAATACATTTTCACTCCACTCCCCAAGCATGGAGCCCAGGTCTCTTCCACAAACCAAAAAACTCAGACTTCCAAGAAGAAGCTAGGCCCTAGTACATCCAAAACTTCCATGTCTCAAGCTAAGAGACTTTTGACTGCCCATCAGGACTCTCCACCCACTCCAGTAGCCTGCGGCAATCAGAGCATTGCTAATACAGGTATGTCCCATTCTCTATGTCATCACCTCTACCATCCAATCCTGGTCCCTGAAATTTCATTCTGTTCAGTGAATTGCCCATTTTGTTATATCTTTTCCAGTTAATCATATTCCTATTTCCCTGCATCACAGCCACCCATTTCCACGCCTCTGAAATCAAAATCCTTTTTTTATCCTATCCATTATAAACATGTTGACACATTCTATAACATAGGGCAGATCCGTTTTTTTGCAGATTAGATGCTGTCCTATTCCCTTCTATGGGGTCCTTTACTTCCATTGCACGGCTCAGCAAAAAAAATGAAACATGTCAGTGAAAATCAGGACATGGCCCTATTGAAGTCTATGGATCAGCAAAAAAACGGAATGCAATCTTTTTTTTTTTGTGGACATGCTGAACTGTCCGCAAAAAAAACTGATCCGCATTTTGCAGACAGCATACGGCCGTCTTAATGAGCCCTTAGTCTCCACAGCCTTCAGAGATATACGTCGTTGTGAAAGAACAAGGCCTAAGTGATAATCTTACATATGGTAAGAAGGAAGCTCTTGAATCACTGGCTGAGAATAAAGATTTAGTTATTAAAGTAGTGGACATAGGGCGGAACCATCATCCAAGATTGACAGAACTATATCCAGGAGGAAAGGCATATTCTGGCAAACGAAAAATATAACGTCAGATTAGCAAATGATCTGATTTCATCATATAAGGTGGAATATGACAGAGTGATTCAGTCTGCTTTAGCTGATACGATTATAACAAAAGACGACCATTAATTATCCCAATTTTCCAAGGATACAAACCCACCAGAATGACCCATCATTTCAGGGTTAAACCCTCTTACTTCAAATCTATGAATACACTGAGCATCATCTGTAGAAATTGGTCATCTCACTGCCTTTCTTTTTACTTGATTTGGCTAGCCTCATAGTTGCTCTACAGGATAAAGAATTGGGAACTGATGATCGATGGGTTACCCTGGATCGTTCTCCTGTGTATAGTAACATTCCTCATAGGAAGGAATTGGCAGCAGTAGCACTCATTCTGGGAGGAGGTAAGGAGATTACTAAAAAACTAAAAAGATTCATTTTGAATGGTATCTGGTTTATTCTTAAATGCATTCGTTTTACTTTTGATAATAAAGTTTACCTATAGACAAATGGTACTGCTACAGGTATGCACTTCGCTCCACGCTTTGCAAAAAATAAATAAATATATATATGTATATATATATATATATATTGTAAGAGGGTGCAAGGTGTCATATTTGATGGCAGGTACGTGTCACCGAGGTTGCTGGCCTCGGTGAGGTAAGAGCCGGGTTTTTTTGTCTGCAGCAGCTAGTGCTGTTTGACTCTGTTAAATAGCATGGCTGCAAAGCCGATCCGGGCCGGCTCTTACCGGGAGCAGCTAAAGTGTAGGGTGGGTGGCTGCTCCCCACGATCCAGTCCTGGTTTTGGGCTGGGTATAAAACACAGCCAGCAGCTGTGTCTGAGGTGGTGATTATCCTGGAGCCTGCTAACAGGGCTCTGGAGTTCTCTGTCCTGGAGGAAAGAGCTCAGCAAGGAGGTGGCTTTTGTTCCTGGCTACCTGAAGGTGGATTCTCCTGCGGCTGGGCCGACAGCCTGGTGCGAACCTGCACCTACACCTCCCAGGTGACTGAACCTATGTTGGCCTGTTTTGTTTTGCCTCCTTGTTTCTGACATGTGTGAATTACCACCGAAAGACTGTTTGCTGTGTATTTTGTGTCAGTGTGAATAAAACACTGTTTATTGCACATCCTGGACTCTTTGTTTTGCCTCGGTACTGCACCCGCACCGCTGTCTACCAGAGCGACTCCCCACATTTGGTGGAGGATGCGGGCATGCGCAGTGAGGCTGGCGTGAACGCCGAAGTTTTTTTGCTAAAGTGCATGATATATATTAAGCCAGCAAAGTTGCAAGCAGGAATTTCTGGCAACATGGAGGCTGCTGTGAAGGCTCTCATAGAGGCTAACGTGCAGCAGCGGGAGACCAACCAGCTACTGCTACAACATGTGATGGCGTTACAGGCGGCAGGAGCGTCCCACCACGTCCATGATGCCCGGAAGCGGTCCGTGCGGCGATCCCAAAGATGACCCCCGCAGACGACGTGGAGACCTACCTGGCGGTCTTTGAGAAGGTCGCCGTGAGGGAAAAGTTACCCCGTGACCAGTGGGCCGAGGTGGTTGCTCCGTTCCTGGCATCCGGACCCCAGCAAGTTTTTTTGATTTGGCAGATGACCAGGCTGCTGACTATTCCACGGTGAAGGGGAGATCCTGGCCAGACTGGGGGTAAACGTGTTGGTCCGGGCTCAGCGGGTCCACCAGTGGGACTTTAAAGCGGCTGAACCCGCCAGGCCGCAGTACTATGAGTTGCTGCAACGGTTGCAAAAATGGCTGCAGCCTGACATTCTAAGTCCGACTGCTATGCTGGACCGTCTGCTGGCTGACATGTTCTGGAGGGCCTTGCCTTACCCCCTTCAACACTGGATCGGCCAGGTATCCCCACCAATGCCCTTGAGATGGTCGACCTGGTGGAGCGATATGAGGCCACCAGAAACCTGCAGGGGGTTCTTTTGGGAGGGGGCCAGTCAAACCCCGGAAATCTCCACCCCAGTCCCGGCGGCCGGCCAAACCCGCCCGGGATGTACCCTTGCAGATCCATCCCCAGTGGTCTGCTGGCAGTGTCGGGAGCCTGGACACATAAGGGCCAACTGTCCCCATCGGGGGAACCCATGGAGACTAATTATGGGTACCGGGCTTCCATGTATGCCCGGAGACTGTGTGCGACCGGCACCCCGAGACAATAGACAATCGTCATCTGTGCCAGGTGCAAGTCGGGGATAACCTGGCAGTGGCGCTGTTGGACTCAGGGAGCCTGGTAACCCTGGTAAGTGCTGCCCTGGTACAGCCCACCCAGTATACGGGCCGGAAAGTGGGTGTGGTGTGCATTCACGGAGACTTAAAGGACTATCCCACTGCTGTAATGTCTCTGTCCACGGCGGCCGGCACCTGGACTTGTGAAGTGGCGATCTCCACAAAGCTACCCTATGAACTGATAATTGGGAGAGACTTCCCTGGTTTTCCGTCACTGTGGCCTGAGGTGAAAGTGTCTAATAGCCCTGAGACAGGGGTAACCCTAGCAGAGTGGCCTGATACCACTGGAAGGCCAGAACCCTGGGAGCCCGAGTCTGAAGGGCCAGCGGTAGGGGTGACCACTGCTGCAGCGGTAGTGGGGGAGACAACCCCACTGGAGTGTAATGGTGGGAGACACGGAGGACTTGCCACCGGGACCTGAGTTGGCAGACCTCAATGTCTCCGGGAAAATTTTGGGACCGCACAACACCGGGACCAAACCCTAACCAGGGCCTGGGAGAATGTGCTGGAAATTGATGGTAAACCCCAGAAACCAGGGGCTGAATTAATGTTCCCACGATTTATTGTTCTGCAGGATATGTTGTATCGGGTGAACCAAATCCGAGGTGAACCTGTTGAACAGTTGGTGGTGCCCACAGCGTATCGCAAGCTCGTCATGGAGCTTGCCCACCAACATGTTCTTGGGGACACCTGGGGTGGCAGAAAACCCAGGACCGCATTCTGCAGCGGTTTTATTGGCCCAGTGTGTTCAAGGAGGTAGAAAACTATTGTAAGTCCTGTCCAACCTGTCAGATAACTAGCCCCCAGCCACATTTCCGTAGTCCTCTGGTACCTCTGCCAATTATTGAAGTACCGTTTGAGCGAATCGCTATGGATTTAATTGGACCTGTACCAAAGTCTGCCAGGGGCCACCAACACATTCTGGTAGTTCTCGACTATGCCACTCGGTATCCGGAGGCGGTGCCTCTGCGACATACCTCAGCTAAGCTCATTGCCAAAGAGTTATTGGAGATGTTTTCCCGTGTGGGCCTGCCAAAAGAGGTTCTGACAGACCAAGGGACCCCTTTTATGTCCAAAGTAATGAGGGAACTGTGTAAGTTGTTGCGTATAAAGCAGTTACGGACGTCCGTTTACCATCCGCAAACAGACGGTCTTGTGGAGAGGTTTAACCAAACTCTAAAAATATGCTAAAGAGGGTGGTGTCTAGAGATGGGAAGGACTGGGACCTGCTTCTGCCCTATCTCATGTTCGCAGTGCGAGAGGTGCCCCAGGCCTCTACTGGGTTCTCGCCCTTCGAACTGCTTTATGGCAGACACCCTCGGGGCCTGTTGGATATCGCCAAGGAAGCATGGGAACAACAGCCTGTCCCCCACAAAAGTGTCATTGAGTATGTCGCCCAGATGCAGGAACGGATGGAAAGGGTGTTGCCTTTGGTCCGGGAGCATATGGAGGCAGCGCAACAGGCCCAGAGTAGGGTGTACAATCGTCAGGCTCGGGTACGGGACTTCAATCCGGGAGATCGGGTTTTGGTTCTGGTACCCACCCTTGACAGCAAATTCCTAGCTAGGTGGCAGGGCCCCTATGAGGTGATCGAGAAGGTAGGGAAGTAAATTACAAGGTACACCAGCCAGGCGGCGCAAGCCGGAGCAGGTGTACCACGTGAATTTACTTAAGCCGTGGAAAGATAGGACGCGGCCGACGACCACAGCCCCGACCAGGGCTTCTAGGTGAAAAGGGTCCAGCCCCACAGTTCGAGGCCTGTGAAGCCGTAACCACGGTAAAAATTGCAGACAGCCTGTCTTCCAAACAAGTTCAGGAAGTCAGGAGTTCCTCAGTCGGAACACGGATGTGTTCTCAGACCTCCCTGGCCGCACGTCTCTCATCCGACATGACATCGTCACTGAGCCTCAGGCCAAGGTCCGGTTAAAACCATACCGGGTACCCGAGGCTCGGCGGCGGGCCATCGCGGAGGAAGTGCAGTTAATGTTGAAGCTCGATGTCATTGAGGAGTCGAAAAGTGAGTGGGCCAGTCCCATAGTCCTAATACCTAAGCCGGATGGGACGTTGCGGTTCTGCAACGACTTTCGCAAGTTAAACGAAGTATCCAAGTTTGACGCGTATCCCATGCCCCGAGTGGACGAGCTTGTTGAAAATTTAGGACAAGCCCGTTATTTTTCTGTGCTGGACCTCACTAAAGGGTACTGGCAGGTACCCTTAACGGAGTCGGCTAAGGAAAAACCGCGTTTGTTACCCAGCAGGGCCTGTATCACTACAAGGTGTTACCCTTTGGCCTGCATGGCGCCCGCCACTTTCCAAAGGTTAATGGACATAGTGCTGCGACCACATCGTCGGTACGCCTCGGCCTACTTAGATGATGTAGTCATCCACAGCACCGACTGGGAAAGCCATTTACCCAAGGTGCAGGCGGTAGTGGATGCCCTGAGGAAAGCTGGACTAACCGCCAATCCAAAAAAGTGTGCGATTGGGTTGGAAGAGACCAAATATCTGGGATATGTAATCGGGCGGGGAGTCATCAAACCTCAGGTAACTAAGGTAGAGGCCATTCGTAACTGGCCCCGACCGGTCACCACCAGGCAGGTAAAGTCGTTCCTGGGGATTGTAGGATACTACATGAGGTTTGTGCCCCACTTTGCCACAATAGCAGCGCCATTGACAGACCTGTTGAAGGGGCGAAAGTCTGGGAGGGTTAGCTGGAGTGAGAAGGCGGAGGAGGCTTTCTCCGCGTTGAAGTCGGCCCTGTGTGGGTCCCCGGTTTTGGTGACACCCGACTTCAACAAGGAGTTTGTCGTACAGACCGATGCCTCGGAGGTAGGCCTCGGTGCGGTACTGTCTCAGGAGGTCAACGGGAAGAACATCCCGTTGTCTTCCTGAGCCGTAAGCTCAGTCCCGCCGAGTCCAGATATAGTATAGTGGAGAGGGAGTGCCTGGCTATCAAGTGGGCACTCGAATCTCTCCGCTACTACCTGTTAGGAGGAGGTTCCGTCTGGTGACCGACCATTCCCTCTCAAGTGGATGAGTCAGGCCAAGGAGAGGAATGCTCGGGTCACCAGGTGGTTCCTATCCCTTCAAAATTTCAAATTCTCCGTGGAACACAGGGCAGGCCGCTTGCAGGGTAACGCAGATGCCCTGTCCCGCGTCCACTGCCTCACGTGTGTTCACCCCTCAGGGTTGAACAAAGGGGGTGTGTAAGAGGGTGCAAGGTGTCATATTTGATGGCAGGTACGTGTCACCGAGGTTGCTGGCCTCGGTGAGGTAAGAGCCGGGTTTTTTTGTCTGCAGCAGCTAGTGCTGTTTGACTCTGTTAAATAGCATGGCTGCAAAGCCGATCCGGGCCGGCTCTTACCGGGAGCAGCTAAAGTGTAGGGTGGGTGGCTGCTCCCACGATCCAGTCCTGGTTTTGGGCTGGGTATAAAACACAGCCAGCAGCTGTGTCTGAGGTGGTGATTATCCTGGAGCCTGCTAACAGGGCTCTGGAGTTCTCTGTCCTGGAGGAAAGAGCTCAGCAAGGAGGTGGCTTTTGTTCCTGGCTACCTGAAGGTGGATTCTCCTGCGGCTGGGCCGACAGCCTGGTGCGAACCTGCACCTACACCTCCCAGGTGACTGAACCTATGTTGGCCTGTTTTGTTTTGCCTCCTTGTTTCTGACATGTGTGAATTACCACCGAAAGACTGTTTGCTGTGTACTTTTGTGTCAGTGTGAATAAAACACTGTTTATTGCACATCCTGGACTCTTTGTTTTGCCTCGGTACTGCACCCGCACCGCTGTCTACCAGAGCGACTCCCCACAATATATATATATATATATATCCATGAAAAATCAACGCAGCACTCTTCTTGTGAAAAAAAACGCAGTGTCTTTATTCACACATGTGACACAAAATAAGCAACATTTCAATCCCCTTCCGGGATCCTTCTCAAGCCAAGTGCACAAACCAAAATCATGCTGGTGTCTATATACATATCCAGCTTTTCATTACATGTGTACATAATTATTTAATCAAGTGATTACAATTAATAACAGGTGATACAAAGTCAAGTGTTGTTAAAAAATTTCAGTCCGTTCAAATATTTTAAGTATCTTCTCATATTGTGTTCTTGGTACATATCCCCATAGATGTCTTTGTATGAAGTGCTTTGTGCCAGCAAAGTGCACCCTCACATAAAAATCTATATAAACAATCACATATTACAACAAAGTGCAAGTGCGTTTTAAAACCACAATAAAATCCCTTGACTATAGTTAGTTCATCAGTTCATCAGGACAAAGAGACGTGTTCTGCAATTCTATGCAATTCATCCAGCTTGCAGGTTTTTTTGAAAAAACGCATGGTGTGAACACCATCCATCTGCAAGGTACATAATTTTTGTTTTATATATATATGCGCTCATTCCGGCGTCATATCTCGTAGTGTGGACCAGCCTGCACAGAAATCCAGTGACGTGAGTGCATATACAGCCACTGCAGTATTAAAAAATAGAACATTTTTAAAAAAAGCAAGTGACTTTTTTTGGATCATTTTTATCCTCGTACTCGCTATATTAATGTAGTTATACCTCTATACTACAATGCAACTCACCGCCCTGATAGTTCATGCGCAGTCACTCATCCACACCACATCAGTAGCGCTTCACTACAAACTATTGCATGCTTGAAAGTCGGTGTGAATTACCGCCAATACCCCATGCGACATTGTGTATAAATACCATCTACTTCAAATATCGCATAAAGAATTATTGGCACTGTTAAATCACCTTGCAGAGCGCCTCTCTCGTCCCCTGAATCCACATATCTGTAATACAGAAAAAATGTCATTATCTGTGAAAAAATTCATATCTGGTCTCTACACTCAATGTAATGATGTATCCGGAGATCATGCAACGGGAGCCCATGCCCTCTATCTCATACCCACTGTAACATGGTAATCTACATTTAAACCATGGGGTTTCAATGTACCAAGGCGATGTATCCATTTTAATTCGCATTTCTTCAAAAGAGTAAGTCTATCCCCTCCTCTTTTCAAAACATTAACTCTTTCTAAAATCATGAATTTCAGATCCTGTTCCTTATGCTGTTTCTCCGAAAAATGTTTAGCCACAGAAAGATCTTTCCTTTTATCTCTGATAGACTGTCGATGGTTATTTAATCTCGCCTTGATATCACACGTGGTCTCCCCTACATAGAGCAAGTGACATGGGCACCATAATACGTATACTACCCACAAAGAATCACAAGTAAAATATTCTTTAATATCAAATCGTTCCCCTGTCTGTGGATGCGTGAATTCCCTACCCTTCTGTAGATACTTGAAATTCACACATCGCAAACATGGGTAACAACCTGTCCTCTTAGTTTTAAATAGAGTCTGTTGGATTTGTTTTTTGTGACCCTCTACTTATGTTCTAACAATCCTATCTTTGATATTTCTGGAACGTTTGTACGACATCAAAGGAGGTGCAGCGAAGGTCGAAATCGCAGGGAATCCACACCTCAATGCACCACAATGTGAACGCACAATACGCTCCACTGCCGGACTTAGTTCATTAAATGTCGCTACAAATGGTATCCTCTCCATATTTTGTTTCGTTTTAACTTTTAACAAAGTATCACGAGTTATTTGGTCAGCTTTACTCCTATTCTCCTGGATAACCTTTTTAGGGTAACCTCTTTTTTCAAATGAGTTTTCAAATTTTTTTAAAGCACCTTCCGCATGTTCCTCATTGTCTACAATTCTGTTTAGGCTACATGCACACGACCGTTGTTTGTTTCCGCGTCCGTTCCGTTTTTTTTCACGGATAGGATGCTTCCCCATTCATTTCAATGGGTCCGTCAAAAAATGCGGATGGTCAACCGTTTTGTTCCGCATAAGGTAGTGACCTAATCGTTTTTCGTGGGTGTCCACTCGAAAAATGTAAAATCGTATTTTTATCTGTTACTTTCATATTTAAATCTATATGTAGGCTCCCTTTATTCACATATACCTGCGTGTCTAAGAATTGCACCCGTTCACTAGAGGCTGTTAACGTAAATTTTATGTTGGTATCCATGTTATTTAAAAAATCGTGAAATACATGTAGCGAATCACTTTTACCCTTCCAAACAATGAACATGTCTTCTATGTATCTTCACCACCCAAGCACATTGCTGAAGTGGGGAGAGACATAGATGACGCTTTCCTCCAATGATCGCACAAAAATATTTGCATAAGTGGGCGCGACGTTAGACCCCCATCGCCACGCCCACCCTCTGCATGTAATACCTGTCTTGAAAAGCAAAATAATTATATCGTAATGTAATCTCCAACATATCCAGCAGGAATCTCCTCGCTTGTTCCATTTATTGGGAATATTGTAACATATCACGTACTGCTTCAAGTCCCTGTTCATGCCCTATTGATGTATACAGCGAGACAATATCGAAGGACGCCAATATCACATCTTCTGTAACTGAAATCTTTGCGATCTTCTGTAAAAAGTCTCCAGTGTCCTTGCTTCCACCGCGAATTGCCTCAGTGCTCTGTCCAAAAAAATCGCAATATTAGACAAGATTGATCCCCTGCCCGAAATAATCGGGCGACCAGGGGGGTCAATCAGGCTCTTGTGGATTTTTGGAAGGACGTATATCAGAGGAGTTACTGGAGACTTCACCACCAAAAACTGCGCCAATTGTGCATCTATTGTACCTTCATTTAAGGCCACATTGATTTTCTCCTCAAAAATTTTCATAATCTCAAACTTAGGGTCCCTTGACACCGCCTCATACGTATCATTGGCAGACAATTGTCTATCGATCTCCTGGATGTATTTGGGGGTGTCCATCACCACGATCGCACCCCCCTTGTCAGCGGGTTTAATGGTGAGATCGTGGTTTCTGGACAACCTCTCCAATGCATCCATTTCAACTTTAGTGACATTCGGTCGCGTCAAAGGTTGACCACATACATTATCTTTAAGTTGTGCAATATCCCTTTTAACTGACCCCATAAACGTCTCAAGAGCATGCGAGTTTATCACCGGTGTAAAATCACTTTTTACAAATAAATCAAATTGCTTCAAAGTCAAATTTGACTGTGGGCTATTATCCACATCATGTAATCCCATGGGTCTGGAGTCACACCACACCCTCAGTTTCAGAGTTCTGAAGAGGTGGTGTAAGTCCAGAGCCAAATGGAACCAGTCCATCTTTGCCTGTGGACAAAATGTTAAACCTTTGTTCAAATTTTTTTCGAGTGCTGCCGGAATCATTATATATATATATATATTTTTATATATATTTAGACCAATTCATTCAAAAATATATTTATACAGTTAGGGCCATATATATTTGGACACTGACACAAATTTTGTTTTTATTACGTGTTTACTAAAAATATTCAGGTTAAAGTTATATAATGGACATGTACATAAATTCCAGACTTTTAGCTTTCATTAGAGGGTATCCACATTGAAATTGGATTAAGGGTTTAAAAGGGACCAAAGGTAATTGGACAATTGACTCAAAGGCTGTTTCATGAGCAGGTGTGGGAAATTACTTGATTATTTCATTCTCAATTAAGCACATAAAAGGCCTGGAGATGATTTGAGGTGTGGTGCTTGCATTTTGAATATTTTGCTGAGAAGTACACATGCGGTCAAAGGTGCTCTCCTTGCAGGTGAAACAAGCCATCCTTCATCTGCGAAATAAGAGAAAGCCCAACCTAGAAATTGCTACACTATTAGGAGTGGCAAAATCTACAATTTGGTACATCCTGAGAAAGAAAGAAAGCACTGGTGACCTCAACAATGCAAAAAGACCTGGACGCCCACGGAAGACAACAGTGGTGGATGATCGCAGAATAATTACCATGATGAAGAAAAACCCCTTGACAACAGTCAACAAAGTGAGCAACACTCTCCAGGATATAGGTGTATCAATATCCAAATCTACCATAAAGAGAAGACTGCATGAAAGTAAATACAGAGGGTTTACTGCATAGTGCAAGCCACTCATAAGCCTCAAGAATAAGAAGGCTAGGTTGGACTTTGCTAAAAAAAATCTTAAAAACAGCACACATCTGGAAGAACATTCTTTGGACAGATGAAACCAAGATCAACCTCTACCAATATGATGGGGGAAAAAAGCATGATGAAGACATGGTACAGCTCCTGATCCATGTTGTGGTCTTGTATGACCCGTCCAGTGTGAATCGCATTATCTGTGCACGTGCTGTTTTTACGCCATGCACTTATAGACTCTGTCATCATCTATTTGTATTTGTAACATTGCCTTCTAAGATTTTTAGATTTCATATTGCAATGAATTGCCTCCTGACATCAAGGAAGACTGACTATTTACTTGTATTTGTATCTTTTGTTGTACCTTGTTATGTTTTTAAACCTTCTATTAGTGCCGTGGCATCGTCACTGATTTGTCAGCTGATGAGGGAGCGCATGGCTTAAGAAGGCAAGCGTATGCACGCTTCTGACGTAGCAGCCCGACGAAGCACTTTCAGCGCGAAATGGCCGTCGCTCAACTCACTGCATGAAATCCTTGGCGTCCTGCCCGACACTGCCTGCACGCTGATATATTAAATAAAGCGACCCTATAAGACTTCACTGGTGAGTGCCGCCCCGTTCTTTTCTACATTATTTAAGATTATTGTATCCACGCTTCTTGGGGCTGTGCACCGCTGACAGTGTTGTGACTACAGGGGACTGGCAGCGCTGCCTGATCGACTTGATTTCAGTCCGGGTGATTTCCTTGGAGTGCCGCTCCACCCCCTTCGTTCCTGTCCAAGACATGGTATAGCTCCAAAGCATACCACATCATCTGTAAAACACGGCAGAGGCAGTCGGATGGCTTGGGCGTGCAAGGGTGCCAGTGGCACTGTGTCCCTAGTGTTTATTGATGATGTGACACAGGACAGAAGCAGACAGGAGCTGAGCACCCGATAAGGCTCAAAAACCGTATCACCATTCGGTGCGAACCTAAGCACTGAATTATGGCAGCGGAAGAAACTACCAATTCCCTTTATGATGGCAGAGAAGGGGCGGACTCCTTTTTCATACAATGTAAAAGCAAGGACATTTTACAAAATATCAGTACTCGGTCATTGGAGACAAAGGTTACACAATAGCCGATAAAGAAGTGCGACTCTTCTGGACAGTGGAGTCACTACAAAGAAAGTGGCAGAGTACCGCACGGATTGTGCACGTACAGAGACCCAGCACAATTCGAACAGGACATTACATTTGTTAAAGAGTGGCAGCAACTGCATTTGAATTTTTCCCTACAAATTCTGGAGTTGGTGTTAAAAAGGAACACTATGGAGTACGGCAAGATAAAGGAAGAGTTGGCCAAAGCCAGGGATGAACTAACTACCCGACTCACGGACAATCATTTGACGATTTTTGACAAAAGAATGAATAAGAAGTTGGTGGTGATACAAGCCGAGATTAAGGAAAGAAAAAAGGACAAATTTGTTATAGATAAACAGGACTATGAGTCCGGGCACATCTTTGATTGGAATGCCGCCAGTAATCAAAAAAGACCGCAAAGGAGAAGACCTGCGCGGCTCCAAAAAAGTGATTTTTGGACAAGCGAATCAGACTCCAGTTTGTCAGATGAGTCGAACCAATCCAGAAATAATTCTAACAAAATAGAAAGTGGCCCTTTAGAAGGCACACCAAAAGGGGCCTGCAAAAAACAAAAAGAAGTCAGGAAATCTGGGCGTACAAGGAAACAGGTGTCTTGGAGGAAGTAGCCGCTTCCTCCATGTCTTGTACAGAACCCATTGGAGAAACTCTGGTAGTGAACCTAACTGGCCGCGAGTTGCCCTCAGGCTGCACCCTAGCCCTCAGCCGAGGACTTGGGTTCAGCCTGACGGAACAATTCGATCCAGTCACTTTTGAAATCGACTTGTTTAAGGCTGTCAGGAAATTGTGCTTACACAAAATGTTCAGTAACATATCCCAGGGTGTGATTCCCAAACCTGAAGGGCAGCGTCCACTTCGCCCTGATCCTATGGCTTTCTTTATATCTACTAAGTTTGATGAAAGTGAATTGCGGTGTTTAGAATTTTTGTCGGGAGGAGAGTTAACCGCCCAGGAAGGGATATCAGAAGGTGAGGCCACGTTTACAGGTGGTGTCAAATCCACTCTTTGTCCCCCCATGCCTGCCGGTACGAGCATTGACATCTTTCACCACCAAGTGATGAGAGACGTACGGGCGATTTTATACCCGAAAGCTCCTGAAAATATTAGCATTGAAGAGCGCCAAGCACTTAATTGGCTGCGTGCCCAGGAAGATGTTATTGTGAAACCGGCAGACAAGGGGGGAAACGTGGTCCTTATGTCCAGATCATATTATGTCGGTGAAGCTCTCAGGCAGTTGAGGGATGCCAACACTTATGAAGTGATACGGGGGGACCCCACCGCTGACATTAATCGCCAGCTTGAATGCTTTGTTCGCGTTTATGTAAGTAGGGGTTTCCTATCTGAAAACATGTTGGACAAATTGGTACCCACCTCTCCATCCAGACCTTGTTGGTACTTCCTCCCCTAAATACACAAGTCCCTGACCCACCCCCCGGGACGTCCCTTTGTCTCGGGGGTGGGGTCAGTAACGGAACCCCTATCCAAGTACTTGGATTGGCTGTTGAGACCATTACTCCCCAGTGCCCCAGCGTATCTTAAGGACACAAATGACTTTTTGTTGTCCCTAGAACAGGTGCATTGGCAAGATGATTTTTATTTGGTCTTGCTGGATGTCGAGAGCCTCTACACCCGCATCCCCCATGATGCAGGTGTGGAGGCGATATGTGACATCCTAGAGAGCGCAGGAAAGAGTGTGCTATACAGTGATTTCATGTGTGGAGCCCTGCATCTCATACTTGCGAACAATGCATTCAAGTTTGGCAATGAGTGGTACAGACAAAAACTAGGGACCGCGATGGGGACCCCCGTTTCATGTACGTTTGCCAACATGTATCTTGCTAGGTTGGAGGACAGGCTCGTCTTCTCAGTGTCTAATCCTTTCTCCCAGTTCCTGAAATGTTTTTTACGTTATGTTGATGACGTTTTTATTGTGTGGTCTGGTACCAGGGACCAATGCGAGGAATTCATACGTTACCTCAATAATAATGTCATGGGGATGAAATTCACCCTAAATTTTGGGGGTGCACGACTGGAGTTTCTGGACGTGGCTGTGGTGGCGGGTAGCGACGGCGACCAACTCCTTGCTCCGCCACGACAGCTTCCACCCAGAGACAGTAAAAAAGTCGTTACCGCATGGGCAGTTCATCAGATTGCGCAGAATTAATAGCGAGGTTGAAGGGTACCGACGCCAGGCGTCTGAATTGAAACAACGTTTAATGGAAAGGGGCTATCCCCAGAGGGCTCTGGATAGAGACATGGATAAGGTAGAGAGGAGGTTCACCCAAGCAGACTTACTACGCAAAAACAGGGATGCTAATAGATCTAAAAATTCAAACAGAGAAAATAGGACGGGCAGATTCGCCTTCTCTTTTAAATTCAGCCCCATGGCGGATCAGATTTGTACCGCCATCCATAAGAATTGGGACATACTAAAGAGGGACAGCACCCTAAAAGAGTTAACTGAACAAAGACCCCTTATTGCATTTAGACGAAGTCACACGTTGCGTGACAAGCTAGTCAGGAGTAGATTAGCCCCTCACAGTCCAACCAGTGGCGTAAGATGGACCATCCATTAGGCAACTTCAAATGTGGAAATTGCCCCATGTGTAGATATAACTCATGTAAAAAGACCGTTGTGGTCGCAGGTATACACCACAGGGTACGTAGCTTTATCAACTGCAGGAGTACATATGTGGTCTACATATTAAGTTGTACTTGCGGCCGCTTTTATATAGGTAAAACTATCAGGTGCCTGTATGAACGAGTCCGCGAACACATCAACTCCATAGGTTCGGGAAAAGGCTGCCCTAGGGTGATAGAACATGTGAATATGGCACACGGTGGGGATGTCAGTTCCCTCTCCTTCTCGGGGTTGGAGATGGTGCAACCTCCACCACAGGGGGGTGATAGGCACCTTCTTCTCCTCCAATGAGAAGCCAGATGGATACTACGTACCAGGGCAGCGGAAGGGTTAGGGTTAAATGACCGCACTAATTTAGGTATGTTCATTTAGCATTATCCCTTGTGCAATGAAATTTGGGCATTAGTCCCTCAACGCACTCTGATGTTCTTGCTCTTACCTTGTCATATTGTGCAGGAATACACGCCCTTTTGGCTTTGAGGTGTCCATATGTATACGCCCCTGTTTCGTCACATGTTGTGGTCTTGTATGACCACAACAAGTGTGAATCGCATTATCTGTGCACGCGCTGTTTTTACGCCATGCACTGATAGACTCTGTCATCATCTATTTGTATTTGTAACATTGCCTTCTAAGATTTTTAGATGTCATCTTCCAATGAATTGCCTCCAGACATCAAGGAAGACTGACTGTTTACTTGTATTTGTATCTTTTGTTGTACCTTGTTATGTTTTTAAACCTTCTATTAGTGCCGTGGCATCGTCACTGATTTGTCAGCTGATGAGGGAGCGCACAGCTTAAGAAGATAAGCGTATGCACGCTTCTGACGTAGCAACCCGACGAAGCGCTTTCAGCGCGAAACTGCCGTCGCTCAACTCACTGCATGAAATCCTTGGCGTCCTGCCCGACACTGCCTGCACGCTGATATATTAAATAAAGCGACCCTATAAGACTTCACTGGTGAGTGCCGCCCCGTTCTTTTCTACATTATTTAAGATTATTGTATCCACGCGTCTTGGGGCTGTGCACCGCTGACAGTGTTGTGACTACAGGGGACTGGCAGCGCTGCCTGATCGACTTGATTTCAGTCCGGGTGATTTCCTTGGAGTGCCGCTCCACCCCCTTCGTTCCTGTCCAAGACATGGTATAGCTCCTGATCCAAAGCATACCACATCATCTGTAAAACACGGCAGAGGCAGTCGGATGGCTTGGACGTGCAAGGGTGCCAGTGGCACTGTGTCCCTAGTGTTTATTGATGATGTGACACAGGACAGAAGCAGACAGATTAATTCTGGGGATTTCAGAGACATACTGTGTGCTCAAATCCAGCTAAAGGCTGATTGGTCGGCGTTTCATAATACAGATAGACAATGACCCAAAACATAATGCCGAAGCAACCCAAGAGTTTATTAAGACAAAGAAGTAGAATTCTTGAATGGCCAAGTCAGTCACCTGATCTAAACCCAATACAGCATGCATTTCACTTGCTAAAGACTAAACTTTAGACAGAAAGGCCCACAAACAAACAGCAACTGAAAACCACTGCAGTAAAGGCCTGGCAGAGCTTTAAAAAGGAGCAAACACAGCGTCTGGTGATGTCTATGAGTTCAAGATTTTAGGCAGTCATTGTCAACAAAGGGTTTTCACCCAAGTATTATAAATTAACATTTTATTTACAATTATTTAATTTGTCCAATTATTTTGAGCTCCTGAAATTAAGGGATTGAGTTAAAATAAAAATGATTTAGGTTTAGACATTGACTTGCATAAACTTATTCTCAATTTAAATTTGAACGATTGGGGATTGACCTTTACTAGTATCATCACAGAGAAGCCGAATATTTAGATCTAAAACTAATACCAGAGAACAGGAAAATTATTACAAAAACCTTCTTCAAGAAAGTTGATTTAAACCATTTGCAAACGAGTAACCTAACAAGATTGTGTTCCTAAATTGCTCCTCTGATTAAATGTACCTGTGGGCTATAATGCGTAGGCTGTACTAAGATGACATTTAGGACTAGGATCAACAAACATAGATCCAATGTTATTAGTGTTTATTTTTAAAACAAAGTCCATCCCGCCATACTGCTCTGATGCATAAAGTGTGAATTTCGGCATTGCAAAGTACTTTCCACTTGAAAAAGTATCATGTAAGGCACCTGATCAGTGTGAGAGCCTAAAGCATAGGCAGATGTTTTGGATTTTTAAACTAAACACCCTCTCCCCTCTAGCCCTCAATGAATCTGAAAATGTATTTTATTAGTTATCATTAGTGAGCAGTGGCCAGAACTGGACCAGTTTGCTCTGTCTGTACTGTCTTGTCCAGCATCATCTTAGATAAGGTTCTCAGCATGTCAGGTGGTGTTATCACACCAAAACGGACAGTTGTCCTCTGTGAGTGTACAATACATGAATTTTGTCAAAATGACAAATCCACAAGGATCCATGAGGATTTTCTCTAACCTCTGGTTGAGTCTGAGGAATAGATCTGCCATTGCTGACAGTGGCTATTTATCGCTGGCCTAATCATGCGATTGCCACTTTCTGCCTTCCAGCCATAATGTTTTGTGCTGTATGGCCTCTGCCATTGCATTGGCTCTATTCATCTGCCATTGCCTCCTACACAGCTGCCACTAATAATACATCTACACAGTCGATAGATACAGATGTATACAGTGATCCCTTAAGATACAATATTCTTAGGATTCAGTATTTTCAACATACAATGGTCTTTCTTGGGCCATCACAAGTTGAAACTAGATTCGCTATACAATGCTCATTCTGATCCAACAAAGTCAAGATGATGCCAGGTTTCATGCAATAAAGCCACTATACTTTAGTAAATCAGTTCATAACTGATTCCCTGGCTCAGCTCTGCTCCCTTGCTGTACCTTCATCAACAGCTCACACTAGACTTAACTCTATTTCCTCCCTGCCTAGCCACTATGAAATAGGAACCTCCCACTCCTTATACAATCTTATGGGACAAACACAATACATAATGGTCAGTAAATTAACACTTTACCCATTTTACCCACATGAAGGACCAGGCGGCATAGACGAGTAGACGAGGCGGCAAATCATAATGAAGTCGTTATTATGGAGGACTTCAACTACCCAGATATTGACTGGGAAACTGAAAGCTGTACATCCCATAAAGGAAACAGGTTCTTGGCAATAGCCAAATACAATTACCTTTCCCAACTGGTTCAGTACCCAACTAGAGGGACGGCCATACTGGACTAAGTATTAACCAATAGACCTGACAGAACAACAGATGTGCAGGTTGGGGGACACCTGGGAAATAGTGACCATAAAGTAATAACCTTCCAATTATTCTTCAAACAAGAGTTTCTAAAGGAAGGAACAAAGATACCAAACTTCAAAAAAGCTAAATTTAGCCAACTAAGCGAGGCTTAAGGCCTAACTAACTGGGACAAAGTCCTCAAAAATAAAAATACAACCACAAAATGGGAGATTTTTGAAAGCATTGTAACATCTAATTGTGAGAGGTACATACCTTATAGAAGTAAAAGGCTAAAAAAAAAAAAAAAAAAACCAATGTGGATAAACAAAACCGTAAAGAAAGCAATAAATGACAAAAAGAAAGCATATGAATCACTAAAACAGGAGGGGAGCCAGGAAGCACTGATAAACTATAAGGAAGAGAATGGAATATATAAAAAAAAAATAATATAAATTGCCAAACTAGAGGACGAGAGATTAATTGCCAAAGAGAGTAAAACTAACCCTAAAATGTTCTTCAATTATACTAAATAGTAAAAAATATAAATCTGAAGGAGTCGGCCGTCTACATAGCAATGAGGGGGGTGTTGCAGAGAGCGACGAGGATAAAGCAAAACTATTAAATATTTTTTTCTCCACTATATTCACTGAGGAAAATAAACTGTCAGATGAAATTCAGAATGTAAAAGTAAATTCCCCATTAAAAGTGCCCTGTCTGACCCAGTAAGAAGTACAACAGCGACTTATAAAAGATTAAAATAGACAAATCGCCAGGACTGGATGGCATACACCCCCGTATCCTGAGGGAATTAAGTGATGTCATAGCCAGACCTTTATTTCTGATATTTACGGACAGGGAATGTTCCACAGGATTGGCGTATAGCAGATGTGGTGCCAATATTCAAAAAGGGTCCAAAAACAGAGCCTGGAAATTATAGGCCGGTAAGTTTAACATCTGTTGTGGGTAAACAGTTTGAAGGTTTTCTAAGAGATGCAATTTTGGAGAATCTCAATGAAAATAAGCAAATAACGCCAAATCAGCATGGCTTCATGAGGGATCGGTCATGCCAAACAAATTTAATCAGTTTCTATGAGGAGGTAAGTTCTAGACTTGACAGCGGCGAATCAATGGATGTCGTATATCTTGACTTCTCCAAAGCATTTGACACTGTACCTTATAAAAGGTTTGTATATATATTGAGGATGCATTGGACTGGGAGAAAATGTCTGTAAGTGGGTAAGTAACTGGCTGAGTGACAGAAAACAGAGGGTGGTTATTAATGGTACACACTCAGATTGGGTCACTGTCAATAGTGGGGTACCTCAGGGGTCAGTATTGGGCCCTATTCTCTTCAACATATTTATTAATGATCTTGTAGAAGGCTTGCACAGTAAAATATCTATTTTTGCAGATGACACTAAACTGTGTAAAGTAATTAACACTGAAGAGGACAGTTTTCTCCTACAGAGAGATCTGGATATATTGGAGGCTTTGGCAGAGAAATGCCAGATGAGGTTTAACACTGACAAATGTAAAGTTATGCACATGGGAAGGAATAATGCAAGTCACCCATACATACTAAATGGTAAAACACTCGGTAACACTGACATAGAAAAGGATCTAGGAATTTTAATAAACATCAAACTAAGCTGTAAAAACGAGTGTCAGGCAGCTACTGCCAAGGCCAATAAGATATTGGGTTGCATCAAAAGGGGCATAGATGCCCGTGATGAGAACATAGTCCTACCACTTTATAAATCTCTAGTCAGACCACACATGGTGTACTGTGTACACTTCTGGGCTTTTGTGAACAAGGCAGACATAGCAGAGCTGGAGAGGGTTCAGAGGAGGGCAACTAAAGTAATAACAGGAATGGGGCAACTACAGTACCCTGAAAGGTTATCAAAATTAGGGTTATTCATCTTAGAAAAAAGACGACTCAGGGGAGATATAATAACTATGCATAAATATATCAGGGGTCAGTACAGAGATCTCTCCCATAATTTATTTATCCCCAGGACTGTGACGAGGGGACATCCTCTGCGTCTGGAGGAAAGAAGGTTTGTACACAAACATAGAAAAGGATTCTTTACGGTAAGAGCAGTGAGAACTGGTCTGCCTGAGGAGGTGGTGATGGTAAGTACAATAAAGGAATTCAAGAGGGGCCTGGATGTATTTCTGGAGTGTAATAATATTGCAGGCTATAGCTACTAGAGATGGGTCATTGATCCAGGGAGTTATTCTGATTGCCTGATTGGAGTCAGGAAGGAATTTTTTCCCCTTAAGTGAGGAAAATTGGCTTCTGCCTCACAGGGGTTTTTTGCCTTCCTCTGAATCAACTTGTAGGAAACAAGCCGAACTGGATGGACAAATGTCTTTTTTCGGTCTATACTATGTTACTATGTTACTATGAGGGACCACTGTGTATATATATATATATATATATATATATATATACAATTACATATACAATTACAATCATGAAATCTGGCACACAGGTACATCATGTGTCCCAGCTCTCTAGCACATACCATTACTGAGATATTCCCAAAAATGCATTAGCAAATAGAAGCCTGGTCACATGACCCTTATCAGCCAATAGAATCTCGCAGGACCTTAGTCTCCATATACACACAGTTTTACACCAAGTTTCTATAAGGACCCATTTTTCTTCTCTGCTGTAGGTCAGCTTTAAAGGAAATCTGTCACCAGGATGATCGCTATTGAAGTAAAGCCATAGCCTAATAGCACTTAGTACCTTATTTCCAGATGTGCCTTTGTTCCAGCAAAAGATGTTTTTTATCTGCTGAAAATCCAGTTTAGTTTGGTATGCAAATGAGCCAGTAAGGTGCCCAGAGGAGCGCCATTCTTGTAGAAAGCAGCCCAAGCCATAGATGTTGCTACATCTGGGAACTTTTATCACTAGTGTTGAGCGAATCAAAGCATCTGAAGCAGAATTCGATCTGAAATTTAGGAAAAATTTTATTTGCCAAGAAACCGAATTTCCTCGCGCTTGGTGGTAACAAATATTTTTTTCCTAAAATGGTGGCTGGAGTTGTCTTACAAAGAACGTAAAAAAAAAAACCTCATCCACTTTCTCGCACAGAGGCAGTCTGCTCCGCTCTTGAGTGGAAAAGACCTGCCCAAGGACCTGTGCTGAGCATGATGACATCACTGCACGCTCCCAGCATGATCACGTGGTGACGTAATGGTCCTCATCACCACATGATCACGCTGGCAGTGTGTGGTGACATCATCATGCTCAGCGCAGGTCCTTTGGCATGTCTTTTCCACTCAAGAGAGGAGTAGACTGCCTCTGCGCAAGCAAGTGGATGAGCTGAGAGAATTTTTTTTTAAAACCCAAAAGTTCACATTGTACAAGAGTATTAACGTGGTCTCTGTCCACGGCGGCCGGCACCTGGACTTGTGAAGTGGCGATCTCCGCCAAACTACCGTATGAACTAATAATTGGGAGAGACTTCCCTGGTTTTCCGTCACTATGGCCTGAGGTGAAAGTGACTAATAGCCCTGAGACAGGGGTAACCCTAGCAGAGTGGCCTGGTTCCTGTGGGAGGCCAGAGCCCTGGGAGCCCGAGTCCGAAGGGCCTGCGGTAGGGGTGACCACCACTTCTGTGATAGAGGGGGAGACACCCCCACTGAGTGTAATGGTGGGAGACATGGAGGACTTGCCACCAGGTCCTGAGTTGGCAGACCTCCACGTCTCCGGAGATAATTTTGGGACCGCCTAACACCGGGACCAAACCCTCACCAGGGCCTGGGAGAATGTGCTGGAAATTGATGGTAAACCCCAGAAACCAGGGGCTGAATTAATGTTCCCACGATTTATTGTTCTGCAGGATATGTTGTATCGGGTGAACCAAATCCGAGGTGAACCTGTTGAACAGTTGGTGGTGCCCACAGCGTATCGCAAGCTTGTCATGGAGCTTGCCCACCAACATGTTCTTGGGGGACACCTGGGGTGGCAGAAAACCCAGGACCGCATACTGCAGCGGTTTTATTGGCCCGGTGTGTTCAAGGAGGTAGAAGATTATTGTAAGTCCTGTCCAACCTGTCAGATAACTAGCCCCCAGCCACATTTCCGTAGTCCTCTGGTACCTCTGCCAATTATTGAAGTACCGTTTGAGCGAGTCGCTATGGATTTAATTGGGCCTGTACCAAAGTCTGCCAGGGGCCACCAACACATTCTGGTAGTTCTCGACTATGCCACTCGGTATCCGGAGGCGGTGCCTCTGCGACATACCTCAGCTAGGCTCATTGCCAAAGAGTTAATGGAGATGTTTTCCCGTGTGGGCCTGCCTAAAGAGGTTCTGACAGACCAAGGGACCCCTTTATGTCCAAAGTAATGAGGGAACTGTGTAAATTGTTGCGTATAAAGCAGTTACGGACGTCCGTTTACCATCCGCAAACAGACGGTCTTGTGGAGAGGTTTAACCAAACTCTTAAAAATATGTTAAAGAGGGTGGTGTCTAGAGATGGGAAGGACTGGGATCTGCTTCTGCCCTATCTCATGTTCGCAGTGCGAGAGGTGCCCCAGGCCTCTACTGGGCTCTCGCCCTTCGAACTGCTTTATGGCAGACACCCTCGGGGCCTGTTGGATATCGCCAAGGAAGCATGGGAACAACAGCCTGTCCCCCACAAAAGTGTCATTGAGTATGTCGCCCAGATGCAGGAACGGATGGAAAGGGTGTTGCCCTTGGTCCGGGAGCATATGGAGGCAGCGCAACAAGCCCAGAGTAGGGTGTACAATCGTCAGGCTCGGGTACGGGACTTCAATCCGGGAGATCGGGTTTTGGTTCTGGTACCCACCCTTGACAGCAAATTCCTAGCTAGGTGGCAGGGCCCCTATGAGGTGATCGAGAAAGTAGGGGAAGTAAATTACAAAGTACACCAGCCAGGCGGCGCAAGCCGGAGCAGGTGTACCACGTGAATTTACTTAAGCCGTGGAAAGATAGGGACGCGGCCGACGACCCCAGCCCCTGGCCAGGGCTTCTAGGGTGAAAAGGGTCCAGCCCCACAGTTCGAGGCCTGTGAAGCCGTAACCACGGTAAAATTGCAGACAGCCTGTCTTCCAAACAAGTTCAGGAAGTCAGGGAGTTTCTCAGTCGGAACACGGATGTGTTCTCGACCTCCCTGGCCGCACGTCTCTCATCCGACATGACATCGCCACTGAGCCTCAGGCCAAGGTCCGGTTAAAACCATACCGGGTACCCGAGGCTCGGCGGCGGGCCATCGCGGAGGAAGTGCAGTTAATGTTGAAGCTCGATGTCATTGAGGAGTCGAAAAGTGAGTGGGCCAGTCCCATAGTCCTAATACCCAAGCCGGATGGGACGTTGCGGTTCTGCAACGACTTTCGCAAGTTAAATGAAGTATCCAAGTTTGACGCGTATCCCATGCCCCGAGTAGACGAGCTTGTTGAAAGTTTAGGACAAGCCCGTTATTTTTCTGTGCTGGACCTCACTAAAGGGTACTGGCAGGTACCCTTAACGGAGTCGGCTAAGGAAAAACCGCATTTGTTACCTCGCAGGGCCTGTATCACTACAAGGTGTTACCCTTTGGCCTGCATGGCGCCCGCCACTTTCCAAAGGTTAATGGACATAGTGCTGCGACCACATCGTCGGTACGCCTCGGCCTACTTAGATGATGTAGTCATCCACAGCACCGACTGGGAAAGCCATTTACCCAAGGTGCAGGCGGTAGTGGATGCCCTGAGGAAAGCCGGACTGACCGCTAACCCAAAGAAGTGCTCCATAGGGTTAGAGGAGACAAAATATCTGGGATATGTAATTGGGCGGGAGTTATCAAACCTCAGGTAACTAAGGTAGAGGCCATTCGTAACTGGCCCCGACCGGTCACCACCAGGCAGGTAAAGTCGTTCCTGGGGATTGTAGGTTACTACATGAGGTTTGTGCCCCACTTTGCCACAATAGCAGCGCCATTGACAGACCTGTTGAAGGGGCGAAAGTCTGGGAGGCTTAGCTGGAGTGAGAAGGCGGAGGAGGCTTTCTCCGCGTTGAAGTCGGCCCTGTGTGGGTCCCCGGTTTTGGTGACACCCGACTTCAACAAGGAGTTTGTCGTACAGACCGACGCCTCGGAGGTAGGCCTCGGTGCGGTACTGTCTCAGGAGGTCAACGAGGAAGAACATCCCGTTGTCTTCCTGAGCCGTAAGCTCAGTCCCGCCGAGTCCAGATATAGTATAGTGGAGAGGGAGTGCCTGGCTATCAAGTGGGCACTCGAATCTCTCCGCTACTACCTGTTAGGAGGAGGTTCCGTCTGGTGACCGACCATTCCCCTCAAATGGATGAGTCAGGCCAAGGAGAGGAATGCTCGGGTCACCAGGTGGTTCCTATCTCTTCAAAATTTCAAGTTTTCCGTGGAACACAGGGCAGGCCGCTTGCAGGGCAACGCAGATGCCCTGTCCCGCGTCCACTGCCTTACGTGTGTTCACCCCCTCAGGGCTGAACAAAGGGGGGTATGTGGTAAGGTGCAAGGTGTCATATGCGATGGCAGGTACGTGTCACCGAGGTTGCTGGCCTCGGTGAGGTGAGAGCCGGGTTTTTGTCTGCAGCAGCTAGTGCTGTTTTGACTCTTTTAAATAGCATGGCTGCAAAGCCGATCCGGGCCGGCTCTTACTGGGAGCAGCTAAAGAGTAGGGTGGGTGGCTGCTCCCACGGTCCAGTCCGAGTTTTGGGCTGGGTATAAAACACAGCCATCAGCTGTGTCTGAGGTGATTATCCTGGAGCCTGCTAACAGGGCTGAGGAGTTCTCTGTGCTGGAGGACGGAGCTCAGCAAGGTGGTGTTTCCCTGCAACCTGAAGGAGGAATCGCCTGCGGCTGAACCGACTGCTAGGTGTGAACCCGCACTTAAACCACCCAAGGTGACTGGACCCTGTGTTGGCCTGTTTTTGGTTTTGCCACATGATTTCTGTTGTGTGTGAACTGTCACCAAGAGACTGTTTTCATTTCTGGTGTGCAAGTGTGAATAAAACACTGTTTGATGCACAATCTGGACTCCTTGTTTTGCCTCTAAACTGCACCCGCACCGCTGTCTACCAGAGCGACTCCCCACAGTGTGTTTTTTGCAACTGCAGCATTTTCTGGTGTTTTTACCCCTTGTACTTTAAAAAGAAGAAAACTGCTACAAAAATTGAAAAAATGTTTAGTTATTTTACCATAAAAATGGAAAACATTGTCACACATAGGTTTTTATTCACATTTTAAAGGATTTTGTAGCGGAAAAAAAAACAGCTCTAGATGCTGCATTGAAGTCTATTGCAGTTGCTGTGAAACTACAACTCTCAACATGTACAATTAGGCCCTATTCACACGTCCGCAAAATGGATCCGCATCCCATCCGCAATTTTGCGGAAGGGTTGCAGACCGATTCATTTCAAAGGGGCAGGAATGGATGTGGACAGCACACTATGTGATGTCCGCATCCGCATTTCCGCATCTGTGTTTCCGCATCCGTGTTTCCGTTTCCGCAAAAAAATAGAACATGTCCTATTCTTGTCCGCAATTGCGGATCTGTGTTTCCGTGTTTCCGCAAAACACACTACGGACGTGTGAATTAGGCCTTACTCAGCTGTTCTTGTAACTGCTAGAAGTGAAAGAAGCATTCTTGGATTTAAAGTTTTAGCACAGCTGGAGTGCTGGAGGTTGCTGATTTGTGGTCTATGGGAATTAATAAATAAAGCATACTTAAAAGGGTTGTGTAGGTGTTTTATATAGTTGACCTATCCTCAGGATTGGTCATCAATATCTGATCGCGGGAGTCCGACATCCAGCACCCCTGCCGATCAGCTGTTTGAAGAGCGCTCCATTAAAGGGGTTACCTAATCATTAATGTAAAAATTGAAAATGAGACAAATATCATAAAGTAACATGAAAATCCCTTTCTATTAAAGCTAAAAATCCAAAGTTCTCCCTATTGATTGCTCCAATTGCATTGCTAGATTTTATTTCAAACCGCCAGCTCAGAGGGCATGTCTTTCCTCTGAAGGAGTATCCCTTCTGCTGCAGCTATCACAGCTCGTGGGGGCATGTCCTTTCTCAGGTGGCATGTCCTGAATGAGCATGTGCGACCATCTCAGTGAGGTGGACAGAGAAATAAAGAAATGAACAAGCAGCAGCTGCCGCTATACACATAGATTAGTTTACTGAAAAACTCTGTGGCTATACTACAGTTTTAACCACAACCAATTACAAAAGTATTGAAAAGAAATTAACCCAACCTTCCCAGACTTTTCTTTGTCATCCAGCTTTCTCTGGGTGAGACACACCACTTTAGAGGCACCAATACGCTACTCTGCCATATATCCTCCCCCAGAAAGGCCATAGGACTCATTACATTATATAATCCCCCTACAGGGTCAAAGTTCTACATTGGGGAACAATTACATTTGGGAGCATCCCTACAGTAAGCATACAGCATTTACCATCATCCCTAGGTCTACAAGACAGTTGTTCAAACAAGGCCCTGCTATAGGTACATGAATTTAAAAAAATCCTGTTACACAAAAAGTACAATTCACAATGAGAGTTTGTGTCAAGACAAGAGATAAGCGAATTTTTAACAAATTCGATTCGGTCAGTTCGCCAAATTTATATCCGAATTTATTTGAGGTGAATTCCGTTAAAAACGGCTATTTTCTGGCTGCAGAGAGCTTTATAGTGGTGTAGAACACTGTGCCTTGCAGTGAAACGCATAGGGAGTCTGCTGTGGTAGTAAAATAATACTGTGAGTCAGTATGACATGCTGATGACAGGCGTCGCTCTTAGAATCACTGCACACTTCACTTATTTGGGGAGTCACAAGGCCAAAACTGACAAAATAACTGACAAAAAGTATGAACTCAGCCTTACAGGTCGATGTTAGCTCCAAGAAGAAGCGCACTCCTGGCATATATGTATATATGTGTATAGATGTGCCCTAAGCATCTATGCACATATATGTATGTCTAAAATGTGGCTAAATCATGTCCCCCAGTCAAGGTCCCCCCCCAGCCATCTACTGCATTCCTGCATGAGATAACACCAGATGGCCGGACATAATTGTACAGCATCTGGTGGTTTCAAAGGGCAAAAAGAATCAGAAGATTCTTTTGCCTTTTGTTAAGCATCCCCAGTGGCGCTGTAGATGTTTAACCTAACAGACATAGGGGAACAATCTAAGTATCTGCATACTCCCGGTGTCATAATTATGACACCTGTGGGTGGTATGCAGACGCTTCCCAGGCTGAGGATCAAAGAGATCCCCGCCTGAAAGCACTCAGAGCATTCCGGCCGGCACACAGGAGCAAGCGCCACCGGATTTAAATAGTCCGGCAGCACTACGCTTATCAGTTGAACCGTACAGCCAGAACAAGCGAGGATCATCCCCCAGAGAGACAAGCAAAGAGAATCATCCCCTGGACAATAAGCAACCCCCCTCCCCCCCTAGAGACAAGCAATTAACCCCTGGATGAGTAAGTAGTACCCCACTATACCGCCAACAATTCTAATTAACCCTTGCTGTCCCTACCCACTATCCCACCAACAATACTTCCCTGCATTCCCCTGCATTTAACCCCTTCACCCTATACCACCAACGCATTAACCCCTATCCCACCAACGGATCCATATTCCCACTAAATGATCCATCATTAACCCCTATCCCACCAACGGATCCATATTAACCCTTACCATTAACCCCCTATCCCACCAACATATCCATATTAACCGCTATCCCACCATTAACCCCTTTGCTGCTGCCCTGCAGTGTTCCCTGGTACCAGTACATTTACTCCTGCAGTTGCCCCCTCACATAAGGCTGACTGCCTGCTGTGCCCCTGATACCCCTTACAGCAGTCAGCATTTGTTTAACCCTTGGTTGCCTGTAGGGACAGTGAATAGACAGATTGGGTGGGCTGCTAATGTGCATGTAAGTGTATTTGTAGGTAGATTTTGGGGATGAGTTGTGGATTGTATAGCGTAGGTAGGCGTGTTGTAATATTGTATTGTATTACTGTGTTATTGGTGTTATTAGTATATCATGGCGTGTCTGCATATATATTTTTGTATGACCCTTTATATAAAAATATATAGATATTGTAGTATTATTGACATGTTATTGTGTTAATAAATATATTTTTGTATTTTTAAACACAGAGTGTAGTCTTTTTATTAGACACCATAATAGCAGTAATCACAGTATAATTCAGGGTAGTGTAAGGGCAAGATAGTTATAGCTTTCTTTAAGGTATAAATAGGCGGAGACATCAGTAGACGACTACATCTATTATGAATATTAATTATTGATATTTGCATAAATATTGATAATTAATATTCCCCCTTAACATTGGCAAGCCAGGCCCACTGACGAGATTTTGTATCTGTATTTAGTCTTGAGGATAAGGATCGCTTACTCTGTGAATTATCAGGCAAGAGAGATGCAGTCAGTGGATTCTGAGCGTCTAGGACCTGATAATTTGGACAGGTAACGTGATTCCCCCTCACAGAACCCATTGAAGTCCGGCTGGTCGGGAAAAGGCGTTCCGGAAAACAAATGACCTTCTCCAAGCAGCTGAGTAGGACGAAGAGATACAGCACCAACAAGAAGATGGACTCTCAGCAAAAAGTGAGTATGAACTTTTCCACACTACAACACTTGAGCAAACAGAGCACTTTTAATCCCATTATCCCCACAACATACAAATCCACTGAGCTGCTATGGTCCGCTTTGCTGGACCAGGCATACGCTCATGACAGGATTTGTATAAACATGAGTGTCTTCAACAAACCAAACAAACGGCTCCAAATGTTAGCCAAATTGGTTCACACGTTTGAGGATACCATTTGGAAGCCTGAACACGTGGAAACACTCACCATCACAAGAAAGGCATAGGAAGTTTCCAACACGGCAAGCTTTTACTGCAATTGTTGTGTTGAAAACATCAAATAAATACACACAGTAGAGTCTCAACTACAAGAGAAGGCTTAGTGTACAGTCGAGAGGGGCAGATAAATTTATGTGTTGGAGTCTAGACTCTCTGTCTGACAAGGAGTGTAGTCTTTTTATTAGACGCCATAATAGCAGTAATCACAGTATAATTCAGGGTAGTGTAAGGAAAAGATAGTCATATCTTTCTTTAAGGTATAAATAGGCGGAGACATCAGTAAACGACTTCGCCTATTTATGAATATTAATTATTGATATTTGCATAAATATTGATAATTAATATTGCCCCTTAACAGTTTGTGTTGATGTCACTGATTACTTTGCCCTTCCATCAGAACAATAACCTTCAAAAAACGGATCCTGTCTGTTGAGCATCCGCCGTCACTCGGTCAGCATTTGGTCAGTAATCCATCAGTATTGCTAATGCCAAATAAACAGATGTGGATCCAAAACAGAGATGACTGAGTCAGCCATTCAAGAACCGCTGGGTTTCTGGTCAAGACACGACTGCTAGATGACACCGGCAGCTCAGGCCTCTCGCTGTGACTCCTGCTGCCATGCCCCCTTACTGTGATGCAACCTGTGCCTGCGCCAGAAACATTAAGGCCTTTGCCACTCCCATGCAGGGCCTGGCACTTCTCTGTCTGACATACTAAGCCCTTTTTTTCTCACTAATACACCCCAAAAGGGCTGTAATTTTCTCACTTCACTACACAATGGCAAATACTTTTTTTGTGCCACTAATACACGCAAAAAAGGGCTTTAGAACATATAACTGCCTGCTGAATGGCAAATAGGCCCTTATTTATTTCCACTTATACACGACACAAAAGGCATTAGAACATATAACTGCACCTCTGAACGGCAAATATATTTTTCTTTTTTCCACTTATGTACTCCAAAAAGGCTTTAGAAAATATAACTGCATCGCTGAACGACAAATATATTTTTCTTTTTCCACTTATACACTCCACAAAAGGCTTTAGAATATATAACTGCACCGCTGAACGGCAAATATATTTTTCTTTTTCCACTTATACACTCCACAAAAGGCTTTAGAATATATAACTGCACCACTGAATGGCAAATATATTTTTCTTTTTCCACTTATAGACGACACAAAAGGCTTTAGAATATATAACTGCACCGCTGAATGGCAAATATATTTTTCTTTTTCCACTTATACACTCATAGAATGTGTCGGCAGATAAGAACCATTTGGCCCATCTAGTCTGCCCAATATACTGAATACTATGAATAGCCCCTGGCCCTATCTTATATGAAGGATGGCCTTATGCCTATCCCATGCATGCTTAAACTCCTTCACTGTATTTGCAGCTACCACTTCTGCAGGAAGGCTATTCCATGCGTCCACTACTCTCTCAGTAAAGTAATTCTTCCTGATATTACTTTTAAACCTTTGCCCCTCTAATTTAAAACTATGTCCTCTTGTAGCAGTTTTTCTTCTTTTAAATATTCTCTCCTCTTTTACCGTGATGATTCCCTTTATGTATTTAAAAGTTTCTATCATATCCCCTCTGTCTCTTCTTACTTCCAAGCTATACATGTTAAGATCCTTTAACCTTTCCTGGTAAGTTTTGTCCTGCAATCCATGTACTAGTTTAGTAGCTCTTCTCTGAACTCTTCCAAAGTTTCCAATATCCTATGCAGATATGGTCTCCAGTACTGACACAATACTCCAAATGAGGTCTCACTAGTGCTCTGTAGAGCGGCACGAGCACCTCCCTCTTTCTACTGTTAATGCCTCTCCCTATACACCCAAGCATTCTGCTGGCATTACCTGTTGCTCTATGACATTGTCTGCCCACCTTTAGGTGGTCTGATATAATGACCCTAAATCCCTTTCCTCAGATACTGAGGTTAGTACTGTATCACTAATTTTATATTCTGCTCTTGGGTTTTCGCTCCAGGTGCATTATCTTGCACTTATCGACATTAAATTTTAGTTGCCAGATTTTTGACCATTCCTCTAGTTTTCCTAAATCCTTTTCCATTTGGTGTATCCCTCCAGGAACATCAACCCTGTTACAAATCTTTGTGTCATCAGCAAAAAGACACACCTTACCATTGAGGCCTTCTACAATTTCGCTGATAAAGATATTAAACAATATGGGTCCCAGAACAGATCCCTGAGGTACCCCACTGGTAACAATACCATGGTCTGAATATACTCCATTGACTACAACCCTCTGTTTTCTGTCCTTCAGCCACTGCCTAATCCATTCCACAAAAGGCTTTAGAATATATAACTGCACCACTGAATGGCAAATATATTTTTCTTTTTCCACTTATAGACGACACAAAAGGCTTTAGAATTTATAAATGCACCACTGAACGGCAAATATATTTTAATTTTGCCACTAATACACGCCACAAAATGCTTTAGAACATAACTGTACCGCTGAATGGAAAATATATTTTACTTTTGCCACTAATACACGCTACAAAAGGCTTTAGAACATATAACTGCACCGCTGAACGGCAATAGTGTTGATCGCAAACATTCTAATCGCAAATTTTTTGAGATTGCAGAGGTGGCAGCAGCATGAGGAGACCACAGAGTGGCACAACGGCGAGAGATTGCGGAGGTGGCAGCAGAATGAGGAGGCCACAGAGTGGCTACTTCGTCTATTCATTTATAGTGAATATGGGACAGAACAGAAGGTAAAAATGTCTCAACTTTATAAAGTGCTGCTTAAAAGACGATTTAATAATACACGCTCTCTGGCTCAAAATGCTTAGCAAATTGATTGTCCGTGAATTCCCCTTGAAGATTTGGATAATATATTGGCGAATTTAGGTTTACTTTCATATAATTTTACTCAAGTTTTGGTTCAATTTAATAATAATTATTTAATAAATTTAATAATAAAAATTAAGTGTTGCCTAAGACAGGAGAGAATCGTCCAGTCTTCTCTTTATTCGATGACATGGTTGCGATGGAGAAAGCATTCCAAAAAACTATTTCTCTCCACCTGGAGACAAATCCTATCAAGATTGATGCAAGTGTGGTATCGGCTGCTCATCAAGCCAGATACTTCTGGGGGAACCTGCCTGCCATGAACAGGCCTCTAGTAGCTATAGACAATGAGAAGACAAAGCTTCAAGATTGCTTGGAGCCTGGAAGAGTCGCAAAGTTAATCAAGATTGAAACCATAACTACCAGCCCCTGGTCTCTTCGTCAGGGAAAACCCCACAAGGTCCCAGTCATCATGGATGGGAAGGAGGACATCCTGTGGTGCACGGAGATGGAGAGGGTCTTTGGATTCCCCCCCGCACTTTACGGACGTCTCAGAAATGAACCAACCGCTGCTCCCGACAACAGCTCCTGGGAAGGTCATGGAGCGTCCTGGTCATCCAGCATCTATTCACCACACTGAAAGGTTCATTTTGAAAGTGTGTAGAAGCCACACAGGGCCCTCATGCTGCAGATTTATCATGGAGACATCATGGAGATTTTACGCATATAACTACAGCACAGAACTCTAAATAAAATCTGTTTTTTGACCGAAATACGTCAATAAAGATTTTACCACATATAACTGCAGCGCTGAACGCTGAATAAAATGTGTTTTTCGACCGAAATACGTCACTAAAGGCTTGGGACTATCCACCTCAGCTCGCCACAAGCCATAAGTTAGAAAGGTTCAGAGTCCACCACTTGGAAAGGGAGGGACTGCAGCATCAGCAACTTGGACAGGAGCACACTCAGCTTCTGCGCCGTTGGATGCATGTACGCATACAGTTGTCTTTTGGCAATCGCTTTGGGTGATCGATTGCTGCCGAAATGACTGACGATGAGTATGAGGAGCAGGAGCATCAGGACCAGCACCACTAAAGGTTTTACAACATATACTGTAACTAAAAAAGTGAATGCTGAATATATTTTGTTTTTCTACTGAAATAATATTAACTGCAAAAGTGAAATGCGTATATATTTTTCGTTTTGTACTCAAATAGGCCACTAAACTCTTTCACTACAAATAAGTGCAACAGTGAAGTGCATATATTTTTTTTCCTTTCTGTACTGAAATTGGTCACTGAATGCTTTCACCACATATAACTGCAGAAGTGAAATGTGTATATATTTTTCATTTTGTACTGAAATAGGCCTCTAAACGCTTTCACCACATATAGCTGCAGAAGTGAACTGAGAATATATTTTTCTTGTAGTACAGAAATAGGCCACTAAACGCTTTTACTGCAAATAACTGCAACAGTGAACTGCGTATATATTTTTCTTGTAGTACAGAAATACGTCACTAAAAGCTTTTACTGCAAATAACTGCAACAGTGAACTATGTATATATTTTTCTTGTAGTACAGAAATAGGCCACTACATGCTTTTACCGCAAATAACTGCCACAGTGAACTGCGTATATATATATTTTTTGTAGTACAGAAATGCATCACTAAACGCTGTTACCGCAAACAACTGCAACAGTGAACTGTGTATATATTTTTATACTGAAATACGTCACTAAACGCTTTCACCACATATAACTCAGAAGTGAACTGCGTATATATTTTTCTTTTTATAATGAAATACGCCATGGAACGCTTTCACCACATATAGCTGCAGAAGTGAACTGCGTATATATTTTAATTTTCGTACTGAAATACGCCACTAAACGCTTTCACCACATATAAGTGCAGAAGTGAACTGCGTATATATTTTTCTTTTTCCCCGTATCCTTTTCCTGCACTTATAAATCCTTTTTTCAGTTTTTTCACAATTTGATTTTTCCAATTGCTGTCCCTAGCGCCTTTTCACGTCTGTCCCTGCACTCAGAATGCTGGAAAATGTCTGAATCTAAGATGGCAGCCAAATTTATAGGGCTGTGATATCACAGGGTTGGCTGCTGATTGGCTGTATCATGCATGTCAGTCTGGGTGATCCCGCCTTCCAATACTTCCTTTTTCCATGTCCTCACACGTGCAGCAGCCATTTTAGGAAAAATGTGATTCGTTACCATGAAGCGCGTAGAAATTCACATTCAGTGTGAATCTAATTTTTCCCGAAATTCGGATCGAATTTCAATTTGCCAGCTTCGATTTGCTCATCTCTAAACTGCATCCCACAAGGGCAAATAAAACATAGAAATATTTCCTTGTAATAAACTCTGTTAATGGCTGAATCAAACAGCAGTTGCGCCCCAATAACAAAAACGGTTTGCTGGAATTACAGAGCTGTATAATGGCAATTTGGGTGCCCAGTCAGTGCCGCAAGGTGTAATAGGATTGTTCCTATTACCCAGGCTGTAACCTTCACTACTGAACCCTGTTCAACATAAATGCTGTGGAATTATTCCTCCCTATCCTTTCCCTACACCTTGAATAATCTTAACCTGCACTTGTAAATCTTTTTTAGCACCATGAAGTCTTTCCTAGCACTGTCCCTAGCGCCTGCTGACGTCTCTTTCTGCATTAAGTACAATGGTAAATGGCAGAATCCAAGATGGCTGAGGCTATTTATAGGGCTATGACATCAGAGGACTGGCTGGCTGCTGATTGGCTGCATGCAAAGCATTATTGGTGATCCCGCCTTCCCAGAGTTCATTACTCCATGTCCTCACATGTGCAGCAGCTATTTTAGAAAAAAATGTGATTTGTTACCATGAAGCGTGAGGAAATTAGGATTCAGTGCGAATTGAATTTTTCCTGAAATTCGGATCGAATTCTACTTCGTCAGGTTCGAATCGCTCATCCCTAATCAAGACCAACACAAGAAGAAAACTTCTATCCATATATTGCTACTTGTTACCTTTATTTCACCATTACATACAGTATATTCTCCATATTTATCTTATCTTTCCCATAAGTTCATGGGGCTTTATCATCAATTCATCCCTTTCCTGAGTTCTTGTTAAAACCTGCAGGCTACTATGCAGATCAAACAATGGGGCTCTTTCAAAATATCAGGCATGTTACCTTCTATGTGTATCTCTTCTATAGGAGGTTGTTGACCCTCTCTCTGGAATGTCCATTATCTGTTTTCTTATCAACAGTCTTAGGGTCCCTGCACATGACCGTATGCCCTCATATGATTTTATGAGTGCGGGACAATAGTCCTGCGGGCGGCCCAACATGCACAGTATCATTGTAATCTATATTGCTGCGTGAAAATCGCATTGCATCCGCAAGCAAGTACAGACGTGATGCGTTTTTCACGAATGGTTGCTAAGAGATGATGTTTGTAAACATAAATTTTTTTATCACACGCATGCAAAACGCATTAAATTGCATTGCATCGGCGTGATTAAAACTGAACAACTGAAGGCAATCGCAAACAAAACTGAATGTACTCGCTTGCGAAATCGTGCAGTTTTCACTGAAAACATCCGCAACGCGGATTAGGTCCGGATGCATTCAGGGTTTGTTCAGGGAAACTCGCACCATTTTGCAAGCAAGTTCAGTCAGTTTTGTCTGCAATTGCGTTCAGTTGTTAATTTTTTTCCACGCGAGTGCAATGCATTTTGATCCGTTTTTCACACGCGTGATAAAAAACTGAAGGTTTACAAATAACATCTCCTAGCAACCATCAGTGAAAAACGCATTGCATTCGCACTTGCAGGGCTGCGTGAAAAACACAGAATAATGAACATGCTGCGTTTGTTACGCAACGCAGAACTGATGCGTGAAAAAAAAACACTCATGTACACAGACCCATTGAAATGAAGGGGTCAGGATTCAGTGCGGGTGCTATGCGTTCACGTCATGCATTGCACCCGTGCGGAAAACTTGCTCGTGTGAAAGCGCCTTAGGCTGAGTTCACATCACCATTTAGCTTTCCGTTCTTCTGATCTGATCTGTCAGAAGAGAGAGGGAAAAAAAAACAGGATCCTGTAAAAAAAAAAAACGCATCCTGTTACATTAGTTGTCATACGTTTGAGCCATTTCTGTCTGAGATACATTTTATTTAGACGGAAACAAAAGTACTGTACTGTAAAAGGACTTTTTTTCCCCTTCTAAAAAACAGACCTCAGATGGAAATGGCTCAAACGAATGACAATTGATGCACCAGGATCAATTTTTTTACAGCATCCTGTTTTTTTTTTAATCTCTCTTCTTCTGATGGATCAGAAGAACGGAAAGCTGAATGGTGATGTAAACTCAGCCTTAGGGCTCATAAACACCACTGTAGCAGGTCCATGCCCGTATTGAGCCCGCAAACAGCGGGTCTGCAATAAACGGGCGCAGGCCATGTGAATGTCTTATCACGGATGTGGACTCAATGACTTGAATGGGTCCGCAATTCTGAAGATACGGTGCAGTGCACAATAAAGGCACGGATCGGAAGCACTACGGAGTGCTTCCGTGGGTTTTCTGTCCGTGCCTCCACACCACAAAAAAGTAGTGCGTGCACTACTTTTTTGCGGTGCTGACAGTCGGATGCAGATCGCGGACACCATTCAAGTGAATGGGTCTGCATTCGCAGACTGAGGTACACAAAGTCTTAGGGCTCACACACATGTATTTTTGAACCGCATCTGATCCGATCATCTCAATGGGGCCGCAAAATGGGTCCGAATCTGTAAGTCTGTTCCATGGCCCGCAAAAATATAGAACATGTCCTATTTTTGTCCAGTTTGATGGCAAGGATAGGACATTTCTGCCGGACTAAAAGAATGGAGGCATGCGCTCGGCCGTATCCGTGTTTTGCAGTTCTGCTATTTGCAGACCACAAAACATTTACAGCCGTGTGCATGAGGCCTAAAACAACTCACCATGCTTAGCCTTTGGAAGTGCTACTTCAGAAATTGCAAACAGACATTCGGGAATTAACTCTTTACCTACTGACACTGCTGAGCCTTTATCCTCGCAGTATGACTCACAGTGAGCTGACACCTGCGGGTCATTACATACAAACTCATAGATTGTGTTAGATATCATATCGCATGCATCAAGTCTCTCTCTATAGTCACATGATCGTTGTACTTGTTACCATAGGCAGCCTGGTATGCTGTAACCTGGCAACCTGTAACTTTAAGGGGTATTCCCGGTTTGTAAAAGTTATTCCCTATCCACTAGATACAGGATAACTATTAGATAAGTGGGGATCCTACCGCTGGGACCCACACCGATCATGAAAACAGGGGCCCTGTACTCTCTACAGCTCCCCTGAGATGACCGCAAAGGCGTTTGCACATGTAAGCGGATACTCTATTCATTTCTATGGGAGTCCCGGAGATAACCGAATCCACAGGACAAGTCTTGCCATCCCATTCTGTAGCTTTCCTCCACCAGGGAATAAATGAGTGCTATACAGGTCTCAATTTCAACATTATTAGAATGTTAAAGACATACTACGATACAGTTGAACATAGAGAGATGAGAGCTTCCACAATGGAAGCACCCATTTCCCATGACCCTGCGGCTGCCCCCACTTGTCTCTAGGTATAGCGGACTGAGGCAGTTGCCTCACCTTGCCTCATTGGTGGTGCCCCTCTGCCAACACCTGCACCGCTACAGTATTGCATTGTACCCCACTATAAGGGAACTCTGCATCACACCCCATGATACTCCACTAACACCAAGGGCACCCCAAACTACCACCATGAAGGAGCCCAACACAAGGGTGCTCCCCAAGGGAAAGAAAGGGCTTACCCCTCCTATCATTGCATAGCCCATGGAGTGGAAGAGGGAGGTCTGCCACCGTGATTACTACAGCCACCATTATTTCCACTACCACTACTCCTGTCCACCACCCTACTCCCTTCCTGGGCTAGTTGCACATATACCAGCAACCTCTCGGAAAAAGCCCTGTAAGTGTGTGTATATCTTTTTATGACTGCAGTTAAAAAAATAAAAAATTGCCTCCATACAAAACACCGTATGTGGGAATTAGCTCAAACAAATCAATCACTGCTTGACTGATTCGCGGATCTAATTCTGATTTTTTGAGATTGTCATGTTGCAGTAGCAGCACATTGCATGTCGCATTGCAACACCATTAAACTTAAATTACATGAAATGTCAGGAAACTTTCTTGTCAAGCAATAAATTTTACCATGTAGCTTTTTGCTGCACGACTTGCAGAGTTTAGAACTAGCCTAAGGCTTCGTCCACATTTCCATGTCATTTTCAAGTCCGTGAAAAGCGTCCTTGTTTCATCCGTGAAGGATCTGAGTTTGCTCTGTATGTCTGTTTTTACCCTCCGTGTGTCATCCGTAATCCGCGGACGTTGGTCAGCTGAAAATGAATTTCCAATCAGTCTTCAGTGAAAAATGGACGTCATCCGTGTTGTGTGATTTTCACGGACCCATAGACTTCAATGGGAATGTTTGGTCCGCATCACGGGCCAAAGAAGTGCATGTCTGCGTGATTTTTTTACTGACCACACACTGATGTGTGAACAGACACATTCAACTCAATGGGTATGTTTGCTGTCCACAGAAAATGCGGACAGTATGCGTCAGTGAAAAACAGTAATGTGGACAAGTCCTAAATATCAGCTTTGAGGATAGCAGCCTCAGTAACAGTCTCTCCAGAAGGTAAAGTGGTGTTCCGAGGGGCTAGGCCCATCCCTCAGTGAGCCTAGCACCTCATTGACATACTGTACATTAACAGCAATATTTTCTCCAAATGGCAGATTGGATTGCTACAAGACATGGGTCATTGCAATCAACATAATCAACCATAACATGCAATATGCCTGGTTTACCAGGGTTGATCATGCTGACTGATGCTCCATGGGGCCCAAATGTCTTCCTAATGCTGAGATTGGGGGAACAGGCCAGTTTCTGTGGCAACCTTGGGCCTTCTGCAGGCTCCGAGGCCTGCCACAGCAATCTTCCTATGCAGCCCGGCCTGTGGCAGGCCTGCATTGGAAAATAGCGAATACACCATAGACTTCAATGGTAAGGATCGCATGTTCAAATGACCTAGGGGGACTTAATTAAGTAGAAAAAAGTCCTAAAATGTCTGTACTATTATAATATAAATGAATTTATCCCAAATGGCATAATGGTGAAAAAATCAAAATGGCCGATTTGCTGTTTTCTTACCACTTCAACTACCAAAAAAAAGTCATACACACTCTGAAATGGTATCAACAAAAACTACAGAGTGCTCCACAAAAAATGAGCCCTTACACAGTGCCATAGACATAAATATAAGAAAAGTTATATAGGTCAGAATATGGTAAATCAAAGAAAAAAATGTGTTTTTTCAAAGTCATTATATTTTTTAGTATTAAAACACAACTAAAACTATATAAATGTAGTATCCCTGTAATCGTACTCACCCATAGAATGAAGGTAACCGGACCGTTTTACCGCATAGTAACATAGTAACATAGTACATAAGGCCGAAAAAAGACATCTGTCCATCCAGTTCGACCTGTCATCCTGCTACTTGATCCAGAGGAAGGCAAAAAAAAAAACTGTGAGGTAGAAGCCAATTTTCCCCACTTAAGAGGAGTGAAAAATTCCTTCCCGACTCCAATCAGGCAATCAGAATAACTCCCTGGATCAACGACCCATCTCTAGTAGCTATAGCCTGTAATATTATTACAATCCAGAAATACATCCAGGCCCCTCTTGAATTTCTTTATTGTACTCACCATCACCACTATCTCAGGCAGAGAGCTCCATAGTCTCACTGCTCTTACCGTAAAGAATCCTCTTCTATGTTTGTGTACAAACCTTCTTTCCTCCAGACGCAGAGGATGTCCCCTCATCACAGTAACAGTCCTGGGGATAAATAGATGATGGGAGAGATCTCTGTACTGACCACTGATATATTTATACATAGTTATTAGATCTCCCCTCATTCGTCTTTTTTCTAAAGTAAATAACCCTAATTTTGATAATCTTTCAGGGTACTGTAGTTTTCCCATTCCAGTTATTACTTTAGTTGCCCTCCTCTGAACCCTCTCCAGCTCTGCTATGTCCGCTTTGTTCACAGAAGCCCAGAAGTGTACACAGTACTCCATGTGTGGTCTGTCTAGCGATTTGTAAAGTGGCAGGACTATGTTCTCATCACGGGCGTCTATGCCCATTTTGATGTAACCCATTATCTTATTGGCCTTGGCAGCAGCTGCCTGACACTAGTTTTTGCAGCTTAGTTTGCTGTTTATTAAAATTCCTAGATCCTTTTCCATGTCAGTGTTACCAAGTGTTTTACCATTTAGTATGTACGGGTGACTTGCAATATTCCTTCCCATGTGCATAACTTTACATTTGTCAGTGTTAAACCTCATCTGCCACTTATCTGCCCAAGCCTCCAATCTATCCAGATCCCTCTGTAGCAGTATATTGTCCCCTTCAGTGTTAATTACTTTACACAGTTTAGTGTCATCTGCAAAAATTGATATTTTACTGTGCAGGCCTTCTACAAGATCATTAATAAATATATTGAAAAGAATAGGGCCCAGTACTGACCCCTGAGGTACCCCACTATTGACAGTTGCACAATCTGAGTTAATAACCACCCTCTGTTTTCTGTCACTCAGCCAGTTACTTACCCACTTACAGACATTTTCTCCCAGTCAGAGCATCCTCATTTTATATACTAACCTTTTATGTGGTACAGTGTCAAATGCTTTGGAGAAGTCCAGATATACGACATCCATTGATTCGCCGCTGTCAAGTCTAGCACTTACCTCCTTTTAGAAACTGAGTAAATTCGTTTTGCATGACCGATGCCTCATGAAGCCATGCTGATATGGCGTTATTTGCTTATTTCCGTTGAGATCCTCTAAAATAGCATCTCTCAGAAAACCTTCAAAGAGTTTCCCCACAACAGATGTTAAACTTACCAGCCTATAGTTTCCGGGCTCTGTTTTTGGACCCTTTTTGAGTATTGGCACCACATTTGCTATGCGCCAATCCTGTGGAACATTCCCTGTCAGTATAGAGTCCGCAAATATCAGAAAAAAGGGTCTGGCTATGACATTACTTAATTCCCTTAGGATACGGGGGTGTATGCCATCCGGTTCTGGCGATTTGTCTATTTTAATCTTTTTAAGTCGCTGTTGTACTTCTTCTTGGGTCAGACAGGACACTTTTAATGGGGGATTTATTTTTACATTCAGCATTTCTTCTGACAGTTTATTTTCCTCAGTGAATACATTGGAGAGAAAATATATTTAACAGCTTTTCTTTCTCCTCGTCGCTCTCTGCAACTCCCCCTTCATTACTCTTTAAAAGGCCGACACCTTCAGATTTATACTTTTTAACATTTATATAATTGAAGAAAATTTTAGGGTTAGTTTTACTCTCTTTGGCAATTAATCTCTCAGTCTCTAGTTTGGCCGCTTTTATTTGTTTTTTACATGTTCTATTTTTTTTCCTCATAGTTTTTCAGTGCTTCCTCGCTACCCTCCTGTTTTAGTGATTTATATGCTTTCTTTTTGTCATTTATTGCTTTCTTTACATTTCTATTTATCCACATTGGTTTCTTTTTGGTCCTTAACCTTTTATTCCCATATGGTATGTACCTCTCACAAAGAGAATTTAGGATGCTTTTAAAGATATCCTATTTTGTGGCTGTATTTTAGTTTTTGAGGACTTTGTCCCAGTTAGTTAGGCCTATGGCCTCGCTTAGTTGGCTAAATTTAGCTTTTTTGAAGTTTGGTATTTTTGTTCCTCCCTGTAGAAATGCTCTTTTGAATGATAATTCGAAGGTTATTACTTTATGATCACTATTTCCCAGGTGTCCCCCAATTTGCACATCTGTTGTTCTGTCAGGTCTATTGGTTAATACTAAGTCCAGTATGGCTGTCCCTCTAGTCGGGTCCTGAACCAGTTGGGAAAGGTAATTATCTTTGATTATTGCCAAGAACCTGTTTCCTTTATGCGATGTACAGCTTTTAGGGAACACCGTAAAAACTAAACCCATAAGATAATGATAAATTGTGTTTTTTTCCATTCCACTAGGAATTTTCTTTCCAGCTTCCCACTACTAGTTATGAGTAAAATTATCAAAACTTCGATATTGCTGCTTTATGGAATTTCACAAAGAAATTCGCCTTGTGATGAATTACTTTGTTACGAAGCGCAATTCTTTGTAATTAGCAGGTACAATGATAGGAAATGTTAATTGCGCCTCCCCTGTCATTTAACCCCTCAGATGCTGTGTTCATCACTGATCGCTGCATCTGAGATTAACATTGAGGGCTTTTATGGGTTAATCCGGTAGAAAATAAAAAATGTTCACCGTATCCACTTGATTACGTAGAGGCCACCATAACCATCTCGATTGAAGACGTCGTGAAGCAGGATCTTTAATCAAGATGACCATGGAGGCCTCTTGGCATGCAAATGAATGTGGTGAGTATGATTTCCCCCATATTTCAGGGAAAATTGATTTGTTACCACGAAGCACAAGGAAATTTGGCTTCGTGCCAAATAATATTTTCCCTAAAATTTGGATCAAAGTCCGCTTCGGATACTTCGATTCGCTCAATCAGAAAAGCTCTCATACATATACCGGATGTGAATAGAAAATTAAAACCATTATAGCTCTGGGAAGGCAGGGAGCAGAAAACAAAATTGCAAAAGCAAAAATTGGTCAGGTCTTTAACGTGTTATAGGTATGCTAAAATATTTAATAATTTGCTGTGTTATGAATTTGTTCAACTTATAGACGCTGATTTACCTGTACAGGCGGCTGAAGTTCACTGACTAATACAATTTACAGTACACTTTCTAATATACCTATTATCTATTATGTAGTTTACACAAAATTTGTGCACGTTCTTAATAGAAAGAAAATTAGATTTATTACAAATTAGCTAGGTCACATGTTTGTTGAAAGCAAGACCAGATTTATTCTGAAGGTAGAACCGTGTAGTTGACTGACATTGATATATAGTCCTCTTATTATATATACCACCAAGAAGAACAATGTTTCCTTCTGAATATTATATCAATGTTTTTCAAGTTAACAAATGACCCCAAAACTGCTTTAAAATACTAATGAACTGAGCGGAGTTTGATGCTTTTTTTTGCCAAGGGATATTATTGTAATATGGTGTAGCGACCAACATTTAACTCTTTGTTGTACATATTTCCAGCACAGCAATTATATTGATCTCCTAAAACAGCAACTTCCCAACAAGCTTCATATTAACAAAAAGTAAATATATGTAATGATGTATTGGTTTAGGAAAACTCCACATAGAATGCATGAGGCAAGGTAATATATTTCATGAAATGATATTGTATATCGGTAGAGTTAATAGGTTTCAGGGGGAATGTTAATTTTTTTTTCCCTGCCGCAGTAGCTCCTGTAAGATCTTTATGGTTAATCATTCATTTTTGAATTTTTATATTAAGCATTTCATATTACTTTATTGACTCAACTTTTATGCTCTTCTTCATTTTGACAGTAAAGAATGGCTAGGCAATACTCTTTGAAAATTGGAGGCCATTTTCAGCTGCTCTCTCTGCAGAGCAAAGTGAATAATAGGGTGCCCTGGAGGGATTTCTAAGGTATCACTCACTAGAAACTTTTGTGTGTGAAGAAAACTAGCTCATTTTATCATGCTAGGCATACTGATATGTTTACTTTAATAAAATGCCATATTTTTGCCTTTAATCTCTTGTCAAATAGCTATTAAAGCCCCTAAAGTACCATGCACCACATTAAAAAACACTTGTGATCTTCAAGTTGCCTTAGAAAATGCTAATAGCGCATGTAATTTGTGTTTTGTGAACAGGATGGAATAATTTATTGAGTGAAATGAAAATATGCTTCAAGAAAGATGCCCTCAAGTTAAGACAGTGGTTTAAACTGTTCAGCGTTCCATTTAGCAACTACCTTTTTTAATAACTGCAGTAAAGTATTGGACTGACATTGTTCTGGTCTATCATAGCTATGTTATATTTTTGAAAGCAAACACTTGCTCCTTTGGGTGAATGATAAGCAATAAATACTACAGTTTGCTAGGATATGTGATGTTCATTGACAAATAGAGTTTCATAAGAACATAACATGGTTAACACTATTCTCTGTGAAATGTCATATTCCTTTATATTAGAAGATCATATTGCCCAGTGTAAGATAATCTTCTATCCCTTAGCATCTCAAGGCAATGCCAAAGCCCTTAGCAAAATTTTACTTAAGGGGGTATTCTGGTAATTTGAAGTTATCCCCTATCCACAGGATAAAAAATACTGAAAGCGGGGGCCCTGTACCCCGTATTGTCCCTAGGAATGAGCAGAGCAGCAGGTTGAGCATGAACAGTGCCACTCTATTGAGCTCTATGAGACAGCCAGAAACAGTCGAGTACAGGCACTTGGCTGTTTACAGCAGTCCCATAGAGAAGAATGAACGAGCAGTGAACATGCTCAACCTGCGATGGCATTCATTTTGTGGGCTGTGCGGGGTACAGGGTGTCAAGTTATTAGTAGGGGACCTGGGGTTATGGTCTCATCAATCTAATAGTTATCACCTATCCTTTGGAAAAGTGGGGTGACTTCAAGTTATCAGGATACCCCTTTTAATGTATAAAACTATACAGTATTGTCTATAGAGAGAGATATAGGACTCGTTACTACTAGTGATGAGCGAAGTTATAAAAAATTTGATTCAGCTGCTTCACCGAATTTCACAAAGAAAGGGCATTTCTTTGCAATTAGCGGGTGCAGTGAAGAGCAATTGTGCTACCTCTGCCATTGAACCTCTCAGATGCTGAGATAAAAAATGAGGGCTTTCAGGGGTTAATCCAGTAAAAAAAAAATCCTCACCCTATCCATTTGATCGTGTACAGGCTGCCGTGGCCATCTTGATTGAAGATCTCACGTGAAATCTTTGCGCAGTGATGGGATGACGCTTTGGATCTTCAATCAAGATGGCCACTGTGGCCTCTTCACATGTAAATGGATGAGGTGAGTATGATTTACCCCACACCCACCCACCCCCATTTAGGAAGCACGAGGAAATTCCGCCTTGTTTTTCCTAACATTTGGATTAGTCCACTTAAGATATTGGATTAGTCCACTTAAGATATTTTTATTTGCTTAACCCTATTCACTACTCTACTACAATCCACCTGGATCACTTGAGACGCTGCACACAGCACAGGTATTCTACCATCCACAGGAGCTTAATTCAGCACTTATTGATTAGTTCTTCCATGAATACCTATATTCAGGTCTCTGTTAAGATATTTTGTTTAAAGATGTGGAAGTTGTCATTAGTACGAATGACATAATCCTCATCTGCCCTTTGTTTTTTGCAAAAAAAAATGAGAATAAGATGGAAAAAGATAAAGGAAAGAAGAAAAAATTGTGAAACTATAGGTTGATGAAATCCACAACATTGAAATTCACAGATGAATCTCTTTTTTATGTCCTTTTGCTACTTTTGACATCGGCAGCCCGTACAGTAGCTCATGAAGAAAGTCATGCGTCATGAGCTGGCTTGGTGCACAGTTTATTAACTGTTCTCTTGTTGCTGTGGTTAAAGCATATTGTGAGTGGACAAATGGCACCATGGAAACTGTGGAACCCCACGTGCCATTAATGTGAGGTGAAAGTCAGCTATGAAGGTGCACAAGGGCAGACAGACATGCTACAGTTGAGCAGCTCACTGACAAAATTTACCTAGGGTCTACCAGATGTGTGTATAAAACAACAGTTTAGGCAGCCCTACTACATATGGGGGCTCTGAAGCAGACAGATGGTCTCTGCGCCTCTGCTAACAAAATTGCATCATCAGAAAAGGCTATAATTTTTGAGGCCATATTGAATTGGACCTCCAGTGATTGTCAAATGATTGCTTTATCCGATAAGTCACAGGAAAGCTAGAATATCCCAGTAGAGTATTGAGATACTACTCTTGGTTTCTTGGAAGAATACATGCAAATCTGCATGGAGTTTGTATGTTCTCCCCATGTTTGCGTGGGTTTCGTGAGTTTCCTATGGGTACTCCGGTTTACTCCCACATTCCAAAGACATACTGATAGGGAACATAGATTGTGAGCCCCATTGGGGACGGTTTGATGTTAATGTCTGTAAAGTGCTGCGGAATATAGTAGCACTATATAAGTGTGTTAAATAAATACATAAATTTGCCTGGCTTAGTTCGGCTGGTATCAGATAAGATTAGCTATCTTTTATTTATTTTTTTCAAGAACAGCTAATTTGGATTTCTTTATCAGAAACCCAAAAAAAAGAGGGGAAATCCTGTCTAATGCAAATTTGCATCTATTCTTCCCAGTAAGCTAGAGCAGTGTTTCCTGGTATACAATGTTCATCATGAATATTTTTTGGTGTGCCTAATGATAAAGAACACCACAAAGAGTACTCCCCAAGGCCAGTCAGCTAAACAAGGCAGTTTTCTCTTGAGACATTGTGGTTCTCTTCTGTTTGGACGATTGGTTGCACATTTCACTTCCAATTGAATATTATAAGCATGGGGGCTCTTGAAACTTTTAAAAAAATCAGAGCTGAAGTTAAAAAAATTTGCTCATCTCTACTCCAGATATCTGTGACAACCTACCATTACTAACTGTCTTATTCCCAGTCTGTCTAGCTAGTGTCTGTAATACATGCAGTGGTTACTCTGAATATTAGCTGGTAGTCACACGTTACTCAACTGTGTGGTTTGTGTGTTATGTGCAAGAGGCACTCTTTTCCATACCAGTAAAAATGACTGTACACATAGTATAGTGTTTATAGTTAGAGGGTATAAATATCACTGTTTAATATGGAAGGCTCTAGTGTTTGAGCCCAAATGTCGCATCCACATGGGTGAATAAACTTTCTCCTTTTTTCATCATTTGAGAGTGCTGTTGTTTTGCATTTTTTGTTTAATATTAAGTATCCTTATAGTGAATTTCCCCCTTTGTCAATTCCTCCATTATATGAGGGGTCAACTGTAGCCTTTGAAATTTACAAAGGACTTAATAAAATCTGTAACAAAGAGATAAAATCTGCAAAAATACTAAATAACTGGCAGTTGGCAAAAGAGAGTAAAATGAATTCCCAAAAAATCTTTAAATATATAAATGCTAAATAACCAAGGTCAGAGTAGGTAGGTCCCCTAAATAACGAAAAAAGAGGGGGGATCACTGAAGAAAAGGAAAGGCAGAGTTACTAAATGTTTTTTTTTAGCTCCGTATACACAAAAGAAGAAAAAGGAGTTGATATTGGCAGTTCTAGGGCTGTTAGTACATCCAGTAATATACTTAATTGGCTTACTATTAGTCAATATATAGTCGATATATATCGATATAGTCCAAGCTAAGTTAAATAGGGTAAATGTGAACAAGGCTCCAGGTCCAGATGGATTACACCCAAGTTCTTAAAGAACCCAGTTCAGTTATTGCTGTGTCCCTGTTCATAATTTTTATAGATTCTCTAGGGACTGATACAGTGCCAATTGACTGGTACAAGGTAAATTTGGTGCCCATATTTAAAAAGGGCTCTTGGTTCCCCACAGGTAATTAAAGACCAGTAAGATTAACTTCTGTTGGAGGAAAGGGAGGACTCTTAAGGGACTATACAAGAGTATCTTACTGTTAATAATATCAGCATGGGTTTACTCAGGACAAAAGTTGTCAGACTAACCTGATTTGTTGTTATGATGGACGTGAATAAAAGCCTGGACAGAGGGGCGGCTGTGGATGTAGTGTTCTTGGATTGTGCAAAGGCTTTTGATACTCATAAACCTCATAAACCTTTAATAGGTAAAACATGATCTTTAGGCTTAGAAAGTATCGTTTATAATTGGATTGCAAACTGGCCGAAGGACCATGTCCAGAGAGTTGTGGTGAGTGATTCCTATTCTGGACTGATTTATAACTGTATGTATCACAAAAACTGCTGAAAAATGTTAATGCTGTCTAATTGAAAAAATATTCTACCCCAAAATGAGTAAAATGCAATTATAAAAATTTGTTCAGAAGGTGTCCATAGCCTTTAAGCTAATGACTGGACAATCGTTCTATGCACATTTATTGCTTTATATACCATTACAGTTTTCAGATCTTTGTTTTTCTGAGCTGCAAAATACCTTCCTAACAGTGATCTGAAGAGGTTGTCCAACTTATTTGAAAATGATCCCAGAGCCCCTATATGTAATAAAATAATAACAGATTGGATACTTACCAGCTAATAACCTGCTGTTTCTAGGTCTGCTACTAGGGACCTCACCTCCAGTTTGTAAAGGCTGTAGTGGTGACATAGCTGTATACAGCACATGACCCCTGCAGCCAATCACTGGCCTCAGAAGTCTTGTGCCATATACCACTGAGCACAGTGATTGGCTGCAAAGATCTTGTGCCATTTATAGCTATACAAATGCTGCAGTCTGTAAATACAGACCAGAGGTGATTAAAAATTAAAGGGGTTGTCTGGTTTTCCAATAATGACAACCTATCCTCAGAATAGGTCATCAAAATCAGATCAGCGTGGGTCTGACTCCAAGCACCCCCATGATCAGCTATTTGAAGGGGGTCGCAGCATCCATGCAAGAACTGCTTCAATCAATATTGTGGCAGCTGTGCAAGGTAATTACAGCTGCTCTTTCCTATTCATCTTACATTGGTGAAAACGTGCAAGAGATAAGAACAAGGTACAGGGACCTTATTATCTCTTACTTACATTTGGGGAATATTTTTTAACAACTGATGTAATAGACTAGGAGAGAATTCCCCCATAGCAACCAATCAGGTTACTGCTTTTATTTTCCAAAACACCATGAAAATGTAAACCCTGAATGTGTATTTGCTACAAAAAACACCCCTACAGTTTTGTTAATTCTCCCCTATTGTATGCATTTGGTATAAAAATACTAATTGTTACATGGCTTCAAGCTTTTTTAAATTATGCATTTTCATTTGTTTTATTAACATACAGTAAGGGTACTTTCACACTAGCGTTTTGGATTGCGTTTGTGAGATCCGTTTCAGTGCACTCACAAACGGTCCAAAACGGATTAGTTAAGCCCCAATGCATTCTGAATGGATAAGGATCCGTTCAGAATGCATCAGTTAGGCTCCGTTCTGCTTCTATTCTGTTTTGGAGGCGGATCCGTTTTGAATTACAATGTAAATCAATGGGGACGTTTGCATTATAGGCGCGGATCCGTCTGTGCAAATAAACAGACGGATCCGCACCAACGCAAGTGTGAAAGTACCCTAAAATGTCATTTGAGAGTTTAAAAAACAGCAGCTGTTCGAAATACTTTGGGATACACATCTTGTATGCCCAGGAAGGATTCGTAAGCAACATCTTGTCATGTCCTCTTGCTGATTCTTATTAGAATATACTGACTAATAGAATTTGCCATTTTTCTCTATTATAAACAATGAAAAATAGCTATAATACCATAATAAGGAAATATACTACCCTGCAATCATTTTTAACCTACATTATTTTCTTAATGCATTTAATCATCTCACAAGGTCAAATAAAATATTCAGTACCTCTATAATAGAGAATCTTCAAGAATTTTGAGCAGTGTCTAAAATGTGATCCACCTTTTAAGAGATTCCACTATATAGTAGTTGAAGGTGAAGTTGTGCAAAAAAATGATGAAATGTATATTCTGTGGATGTGTGTAAGTATATTAAAAATGTTATATTTTACACGTCATTTGGGTTAAGTGATCAATGCAGAAGAAACATATTGCTTTCTTTACTTTAATAAACCATGTATTACTATATTTCTAAAAGATTCATATGCTAATATGACTAAATTTATCTTGACATTTCTTGTGTTAAATTCAAAGTGGCCCAATTTCCTTGTTAAGATCACACATTAATCTGATATTGATCTATAATTCACGACATGTCAGCTGAGAACAATATATCAATAGAAATGTAACGGGTTAGGGTTCACTTATTCTTCTAAATAATGAAGCAATCATTTTTACCCATGATCAAAAAACCACTGAATCATGGACAACAAACTTCTATTGGAAGATTTGCTCCATACATCTACATGACAGATGGTGTCTATAATATTTCAGCTCAATATTTTATAAGGCCATCCATCAGTGAAGTAGTTAAAAAAGAAAGGATTCAGACTGATACTACTTATGCTTTAACAAGCAGTAAGAGGCCGATACACAGCTTTATTTTTGTAATCGTCACATAGGTAATGTGGTCACTTGTAAACAGGCTCACACTGACTCAATATGGGTAAAGTATATTTAAATGTGGCAAAATTGTTGCCGAAAATATTTGCATCTGTACAATACATCTGAGTGGGTTTTGGCAGAGGAACTACTAACCACTCGCTCTTGGAGTAGTCTCTGTTCAGTGGATGCTGACCCACAAAGGTCAACGGTGAGCAGCACAGCGGATGAAGCACAACCGTAATAAGGAAACAAGTAGAGGTCAGGGAAGGCAGCATACAAGCAATCCAGTAAACAGTTTAAAGCTCGGGATGGGCAGTACAAGGTCAAAACGAGGAACATATAGAGGTCAGGTCAGGTAGCAAAAAGCCAGATGCAAAAAGAGGCAGAGATCTGCACATGGGTAGGCAAACAATACAATGGCACACCTTTGGAGGGAACTAGATTGTCACTATTCAACAGAGGGATAACTTCTGTCTCTCCACCTTTTTGAACCCTTGTTACCAGTCCAAAATGGTGGCCTTTTTTACACCCGCTGAGAGGGAGGACAAACTGAACTACTATAGAGACATCCTATATAGTCAGTTGGCCGCTGCCTATCTGCGCCATTGTCCATCCTCTCGCAGGTCTGACCAGGGGGGTCCTCTGCGCTCATGTTCCTCTGCCATGGCTGCTGTGGCAGGGTGGGAAGGTAGGAGCAGTTCCAGCAAAATCAGCAGCAACTTAAATCTAGAGTCGCTGGTGAGCAGCTTTCTTCCCCTCCTAGTGAAGAAACTACTCACCAGCAGCAGCGGCAGGAAGATCTGGAGCAGGAACTGAACCAGCAGGGGGTGGCATACTTGGACAGCACCCTACCTCCCCACATTAAATATCCGCTGGACTACTGGGCAGCCAAACTGGATTTGTGGCCTCAACTGACAGAGTTTGCCCTGGAAAAGCTGTCCTGCCTGGCCAGTAGTGTGAGAAGAGGACTTCAGATCAATCCAATCGGACGCAGGACAGCCAGGGGCGCACTCGGACAATCAGTGGATGAATTAAAGGTTAACTTTATTCGGTAGACAACGTGTTTCAGGGTAAAATAACCCCTTTATCAAGTCTTAAAATGATGTTGCGGTCCTTCACTGAAGCCTGGAAATTAGATGGCAAAAATGGGTAGCCTTTATGGAACTCTTTAGCTGGGTCAGCGTGAGCACTGACAAGGCCGCCAGATACTGCAGGGCATGTGGAGGGACGCCAACTCCTGGGCACCCATCCACGTGCCCTGCAGTATCCGGCGGATTGGCAACGGCCCAAGGACCTTGGACAAGCTCCGGCTGCACCGACGATCCCCTCTTCTTATATTCTCTTCACACCTTCATTGTGTTTGTGACCAAATTTTGGTACAACCAAAAAAGTGAGCAAGCTTTTGCCTTCGATTTCGACCCATCTATTGTCTGTGACGTTATTACCCTATGAGCGCCTTTTTCTCTTTTTGATCGCCATTATTTGCAGCCAGTAGTGTGGCATCAGAGCGGGTGCTTAGTGCTGGGGGGGCCATAGTTACCCCAAGGAGAACTCGCCTGTCCACCCAAAATATGGAGAGACTGACCTTTGTCAAGATGAATAAGGCGTGGATAAGGCAGGATTTTCACCCACCAGTGTCTGATGCATCAGATTAGATCTTCCATGCTGCCTCACCCAAACCTTGACAAAAGAGACAGGTTTCTTGTGGCTACCTGCCTCAGCTACTATTCTGATGCTGCCACCCTCCTGATGCCAAGTGCTCCTTCTTACACACACCATTGTCAGCGGGTACTGTTATTGCCACCCACCTCCCCATTTTGTCACTGGGTCACTCTGTGGTATGCTGATGCTGCTGCCACCTCACCACTATGTCACCTTGCCACACTGTGGCCTCCTGATGCTGCTGCCACCTCCGCACTATGTCACCTAGCCACTCTGTGGCCTCCTGATCCTGCTATCACCTCCCCACTCTTTCACCGGGTCACTCTGTGGTCTCCTGATGCTGCTGCCACCTCCACACTATGCCACCTTGCCACTCTGTGGTCTCCTCATGCTGCTGCCACTTCCACAGTATGTTACCTTGCCATTCTGTGGTCTCCTCATGCTGCTGCCACCTCCACATTATGTCACCTTGCCACTCTGTGGTCTCCTGAAGCTGCTGCCACCTCCACACTATTTCAGATTGCCACTCTGTGGCCTTCTGATGCTGCTGCCACCTCCACACTATTTCAGGTTGCCACTCTGTGGCCTTCTGATGCTGCTGTCACCTCCACAATATGTCACCTTGCCACTCTGTGGTCTTCTGATGCTGCTATCACCTCCACACTATGTCACCTTGCCACTCTGTGGTCTTCTGATGCTGCTGTCACCTCCACAATATGTCACCTTGCCACTCTGTGGTCTCCTGATGCTGCTATCACCTCCACATTATGTCACCTTGCCACTCTGTGGTCTCCTAATTCTGCTGTCACCTTCACACTATGTCACCGTTCCACTCTGTGGTCTCCTGATTCCACCTTCACACTATGTCACCTTGACACTCTGTGTCCTCCTGACCCTCCTTCTTATCTGTCAGAAGGAAGGAAAAAGTGAGATGCACAATGGAGCCTGTCTGTGTAGCAGCTGTAATGCCTGTATGGTCCCATCAGAATTGGCTTGTGATTTGGTAGCCAAAAGCAGGAGTGGGTACAAAACACAGAAGACATGCAAATATTCCATTCATGTGTCATCTCTGTTTTGGATCCACTCCTGTTTTTTTTGGCATTAGCAATACTGATGGATTACTGACCAAATGCTGACTGAGTGATGGCGGATGCTCAACAGACAGGATCTGTTTTTGGGGGTTATTGTTCTGACAGATCTGAGGAAGGGCAAAATAATCAGTGGAGTCAACACAAACCTTACTGCTTACACCCTCTCCACTCTGTTGTAGGGCTCTACTTGTGTGAGAGTTTAATAGAACAGGTTCTGTAGACATCTATGTGGAATCAGTTGATGATGGTGTAAAAGGTGTGCGCTTCTTGGCGCTAACATCGACCTGTAAGCCTGAGTTCATACTTTAGTTATTTGGTCAGAGAAACGCCTGCCATCTGCATGTTATACGGACTCAAAGCTGTCCTGCCTGGCCAGTAGTGAGAGGACTTCAGATCAATCCAATCGGTACTATTTCACTACCAAAGCAGACTCCCTATGCGTGTTACTGCAAGGCACAGTATTCTACACCACTATAAAGGCTCTCTGCAGCCAGGAAATAGCCGTTTTTTAATGGAATTAGTCGAGAATAAATTTGGATCGAACCGATGTTTTTCCAAAAATTCGGCCAAATGGCTATTTTTTTTTAAAATGTGCTCATATATAATAGGGAACTCATAAGTAAGGTATTCCATCTAATCTGTGTCCCATAGTGAAAAAATATTCAAATGCAAAATAAAAATAAAATAAATATACTTTATACATTTTACACATATTTGAAACTTTTATACACAAGAGAATTAAAGGGTAAATTTTGGGAGGAAAAAATATTGGTTGAGCAAACTACTTTAACACTCTGTGACGTGCTGTTATGTCACAGAGTGCTAGTACTTAAGTTCTGGGCTCAGGAGTTGTGTCTGAACAAATACTTGTGGATACTAGCTGTATTATACAGCAGGCACGCAGCTCTGATTGTTAGGATCCGAGATAATGCCAATCCTGGCAGCTTAAAGTATAACTGTCGTTTCATTTGTTTTTGTGTTAATGTGTTGAACCAGTGACAGGGAACATTTTTGTAATTCACTTTATTTAGCCAAAACATTTATTTTCATTTTTAAACTGGGGCTGAAATGTCCCATAGCAGTGCTCTCTGAAAAGAGCATTGCTATGGGCCATCCGTCTTCTAGAAGAGATGGGCTGTGCGGCAGCTGTGGGCTTCCACCTGCCCTTCTCTCCTGCTGGGCATGGGTGTATTGTGTGTAAAACGTAATTCTATGTGTCGTCGTCCCCCCGGCCGCTGTTAATGAACTTTCCCCTACCTGCACTTCCTGTACTGAGCGATTTCTGCTCACACATTTCCAGCGGCTACTCCCGGGGATGCCTGTGTGAGCAGTAAGCGCTCACTACAGGATGCGCAGGCAGAGGGAAAGCTCACTAATAGCGGCCGGGAACGCAGGTTAGTAAGTGTAGGATTATAATTAATACAAGGGGGGGACGTAGAATTAAGTTTTACACACAATACACCTGTGCCCAGCAGGAGAGAAGGGCAGGGGGAAGCCCACAGCTACCACACAGCTCGTCTCTCCTAGAAGACGGATGGCCCATAGCAACGTTCTTTTAAAAGACCGCTGCTATGGGACATTTCATCCCCAGTTTTCAAATGAAAATAAACGTTTTAGCTAAACAAAGTGAATTACAAAAATGTTCCCTGTCACTGCCCCTACATATTAAAAATAAATAAATAATGAAATGGCAGTTACACTTTGAAGGGAATCTGTCACCAGTTTTATGTTGCTAAGTTCTAACAGCTCCAACGCATGCCAATGAGTCCTCATATTCATGAGCTCATAGCTCTCCCCATCCACCTGCCTCTGATTGACAGTTTTTTCCATCTGAATTAGCAGCACTAATTGGCACAAGATTTTAGCAAAATCTCTGGTTCAATTAATCAAAATGACCCAGCATTTTGCTAAGAAGACCTGTCACTAGTTTATGTTGCCCTTAGTTAGGTCACCATAAAACTGCTGACAGATTCCCTTTAACCCCTCAGATAGTGCAGTCAAAAGTACATTACAAGGCATGGCAGCCAGGGGCTTTCTGAAGAGCTTAAGGCCTACCATGTCCCAGTTGCTAATACATCCTGTCTCCAACAAAAGTGCAAAAAAAAAATACTGAAGTAAAACTAAAAAAAAATTAGAAATACAAAAAAAAAACTTTTCCCATTATGTATATAATACTCCTTGGGTGCAATGAGGGCATCACCATTGCTCTTGTTGCAGTGACTGGCCGTCTCAATAATATAAACCAAGTTGTTTGGATGCAACAAGAGAAATAGTCATATCCTCATTGCACCAAAGGCCTAATTTGCATTTGAAGAAAAAGGCAGGAACGGCGCCTCAGATCAACAAAAGAAAAACAGCATTTTAATCAGGTGAACTACAGCTATGTGTATTAAAAACAATTTAAAATAGTAATCCAAACTGGGTTTTGGTACCAAAGTACCAGTCAGTACCAAAGCCCAATTTGAATTCAGAATGAATTCACCAATGTCTTGTGCAACTTCGGGCGAAATGAAGTTTGGCTCCACGGAGCTAATACATTTTTATGCTGTAGGAAAACAGCATCACAATCAAAGTATTTTAACAAATTGACTTCGGATCTATGATCCGAAGGTCGATTCACTCAAGACTACTAGTGACAAATTCCCTTTAAGGGGTTAAAAAAAAAGAAAAACTGCATTTTCCCATTTTCCCTAAAAACACATGCAAAAATAATTGATATGTGCTCCAGTTTTAAGGAATAATAAAACCTTATGTGTCTTACAAAAAGGAAACAATAGATTTTTGGAGTAGACTAAGAAATGTAGCATTTCAAATGGCAAGTATAAATGCCAAAAATACCCGAGGTCATAAGAGTGTTAAGCCAAACTCAGTTGATATGTTTTGGGTGAACAGAGTTGAAGACTGTGAATGAGTCCAATATAAAATATGAGCTGATCAAACACGTTATAAACATTACCAATAGTGATAAGCGAAGTGAGCTTTGGATGTTACATTGAGCTACAGTGAGCTTTGGATGTGACTATAACTGCCAATAATTAGATTGTCCATTGTGTTCATTGATGGCTATATAGCCCGCTCACATTTGACCATGGCATCTGAGGGCTGAAATGTATGCGATTAGACATATGGCTGATCACATACATGTGCCGCGGATCTCTGCTGTTTAAAACAGCAGAAACACGGCAGCTCTGGCTCCTACTTAAAAACAGCCATGTAACAGTCGCTTTAGTATGGCCATCACAAAGCCGTTGTTATAGCATGTCAGAGTCTATGGGGCTATTCACATTTGTGGTCCTCGACACTTTTCACAGTGGTCTATGTTTAAGAGATAAAAGTGAGATTAGACCTGGATTATGGCTCATTTACTATGTGCGACTTTTGGAAAAGTCACAAAAAGTTGCAAACCACACCAGGCAACCACCTGGTGTACTTTTACAACTAAAGGTGTAAACCACATTACATTTACGCCACATATATTACTATGGTGTACCAGTTCATACATTTGGTGCAGGTACACAAAGCAAAGCCAGACTTAAAACTGACATAAAACAGCCTTAAATTATAAACTACCCCTTAGGCCCCTTTCACACGGGCGTCATGTTTGACGCCCGGATAAGAGGCGGGTGCGTTGCGGGAATATGCGCATTTTTCCCGCGCGGGTGCAAACGTTTATAATGCGTTTTGCACTCGCATGAGAAAAATCGCCATGTTTGGTACACAGACCTGAAGCCGGACTTTATCACTGAAGTCCGGTTTCGGGTCTTCTGGAGAATTTATTATTTTCCCTTATATAGTTGCGATCTGTCCTCTCTTTCCCAACATCAGCTAAGAACTAAAGGACCTGTGATGACGTCACATCACATGGTCCAATCACATGGTCCATCACCCTGGTAAGATGGATCATGTGATTGAATTAATGTGATGATGGCGTCCTTTAGATTCTCAGCTGATGCTGAAAGAGAGACAGACTCAACTCCGATCAAGTGGCAAAGGTAAGTTAACTTTATTATTTTTAACCCCTTCCACTTCATTTTACTAAGCATTCTTTATTAAGAATGCTATTATTTCCCCTTATAACCATGTTATAAGGGAAAATAATAAAGATCGGGTCCCGTTGCTAAGCAACCATGCGTGCTTGCGATTTTCCCGCAGCCCCATTCACTTCTATGGGGCCTGCGTTGCGTGAAAAACGCACAATATAGAGCATGCTGCGATTTTCACGCAACGCAGAAGTGATGCGTGAAAATCACCGCTCATGTGCACAGCCCCATAGAAATGAATTGGTCCGGTTTCAGTGCGGGTGCAATGCGTCCTCCTCACGCATTGCACCCGCGCGGAAAACTCGCCCGTGTGAAAGGGGCCTTAAAGTGTAAACTGAAAAAAGCTGTTTAAGATTTTAATTTACTTTAAATAACCGAACTAATATTTAGTGGCATAACCATTGTTTCTAAGAACTGCTTGGCATCTGTGTTGCATGAAGTTGACCAACTTCTGACACCTCCAGCTAGTATAATTGGACTTCATTCCACAGTTTTACTGCCTTTTTGGTTCTTGCCTCATAAATAGAGATGAGCAAATTTTTCAAATTGATCTGAATTTTTTTGTGGTGAATTGCGTTAAAAACGGCTATTTCCTGGCTGCAGAGAGTGGTGTAGAACACTGTGCCTTGCAGTAACACGCATAGGGAGTCTGCTTTGGTAGTGAACTAATACTGTGAGTCCATATGACATGCAGATGACAGGCGTTTCTCTTAGAATCATTGCACACTTCACTTATTTGGGCAGTCACGGGGCCAAAACTGACCAAATAACTCAAGTATGAACTCAACCTTACAGGTTGATGTTAGCTCCAAGAAGAAGCGTACTCCATTTACACCGTCGTCAGCTATTTCCACATAGATGTCTACAGAACCTATTCTATTAAACGCTTATACAAGTAGAGCCCCCCGACAGAGTGACTGACATCACTGAATATTTTGCCCTTCCTCTGATCCCTCAGAACAATAACCCCAAAAAAACGGACCCTGTCTGTTGAGCATCTGCCTTCACTCTGTCAGCATTTGGAATAGTAATCCATCAGTATTGCTAATGCCCAAAAAAACAGGAGTGGATCAAAAACATAGATGACATGTGAATTAGGAGACCACAGAGTGGCCCAATGACAGAGTCTAAAGATGGCGGCAGCATCAGGAGGAGGCCACAGAGCGGCACAATAACAGAGTGTGGAGGTGGCGGCAGAATCAGAAGGCCACAGAGCGGCACAATAACAGAGTGTGGAGGTGGCGGCAGAATCAGAAGGCCACAGAGTGGCGATTTGACATAGTGTGGAGGTGGCAGCAGCATCAGGAGACCACAGAGTGGCAAGGTGACAGATTGGGGAGGTGGGTGGCAATACGAGTACCAGCTGAAGATGGTGGGTGAAAGAAGGAGCACTTGGCATCAGATGTGTGGCAGCATCAGAATAGTATCTGAGTCAGGTAGCCAGAAGAAACCGTTATCTTCTGTCAAAGTGTTGGTTTGGCACCATGGATCATGTAGTCTGATGCATTAGGCATTGGTGGGTGTAAATCCTGGCTGATCCACGCCTGATTCATCTTGTCAAAGGTAAGTCTCTCATCATTTTGGGTGGACAGGCGAGCTCTTCTTGGGGTAACTATGGCCCCCGCCACACTAAACACCTGCTCTGATGCCACAATACTGGCCAGGCAGGACAGCTTTTTCAGGGCAAACTCTGCTAGTTGCTAATACACTAATACACACCATAAAGGGCTGTATCTTTCTCACTTCAACACACAACGGCTAATAAGACCTTTTCTTTTTCCCCACTAATACATGCCAAAAAGGTCTTTAGAACATATCACGCTGAACAGCAAATATATATATATTTTTGTCACTAATACACGCCAAAAATGGCTTTAGAACATATAACTGCACTGCTGAACGGCAAAGAGGCCTTTATTTTGGTCCACTTATACACGACACAAAATACATTTTTCTTTTTTCTGCGCTAAACGGCAAATATAGGCTGTAGAACATATAACTGCACCGCTGATCGGCAAATATATTTTACTTTTGCCATTAATACACAACAAAAAGGGCTGTAATTTTCTGCACTTCACCACACAACGGCTAATAAGCTCTTTTTTTCCACTAATACAATACAAAAAATGCTTTAGAACATATAACTGCACCGCACAAGGGCAAATAAGACATAGAAATATATCCTTGTAATAAACCCTGTTAATGGCTTCATCAAACAGCACTTGCACCCTAATAAGAACGGTTTGCTGGAATTACAGAGCTGTATAATGGCAATTTGTGTCCCCAGTCAGTGCAGCAAACTGTGATAGGATTGTTCCTATTACCCAGGCTATAACCTCCCCTACTGAACCCTGTTTCCCTTTCCCTACACCTTGAATAATCTTTCCCTACACTTGTAAATATTTTTAGCGCAATTAAGTTTTTTCTAACACTTAAATATACATAAATACTGCGCCACTAATACCAGAACACTGCATGCATAAAAAACCTCTACCATCAAAAACCACTACACCGCTGACAGGGGTACAGGCTCTGCGTAAGTGCTCCCACACTTTCTCCCTACCTCTATTGAAGTAGATGTCTGTGTGGCGTACCTCCAGCGTCTCTCTCCTTCCCCTTACTCCAAAAAGGCAGCGGATCACTGTGGAAGGCAGCGCACGCCCCGGCCAGTGGCGTGCTGCTGCTGAAAGTGTGAGGGATAGCATGCGCGTGTTCCGGAGCCGGCACGTGACGTCACTGCTACAGCTACGGATAGCTGTAGCTGCCAAAAAGCCTCCGACGCGTTTCGGACAATTGCCGTTGTCCTTCCTCAGGGAGTACTGCTTGTTGGCTCTCTCTCTGCTCCTTTAAGCGCACGCCAGCTTAACCCTTTCATTATCATCACAGCGAACCCTATTTGGAACTTGATCCCTATTACCTTATACTGCTTATAACGCTCTTCAATCAAACGCATACAGCTCAATCTCGGCATTTAAACCATGGGGAATAAGTGTATTTAAGTTAAAAATCCACTTTGTTTCAGTGCGTGACATATTCTTTATGAAATCTCCACCTCTCTTATCTGGTCTTACTATGTCAATCCCACAAAAACTTGAACCTGTGAAGCTCCCTCCATGCTTATCCCTATAGTGCCTGGATAGTGGATGCCCCTCATATTTTCTTTTTATATTATAGATGTGTTCTCCTATTCTTCTTTTTAATTGCCTTTTTGTTCTTCCCACATAGATCTTTTTACATGGGCAGGTTATCATATAGATTACAGCATAGCTATTGCAGGTTATATGATGTTTGATCATGTAGTTTTGTGACCCTTCTGTATTTTGGAACTGGGTAATTCTCTTTCCATTACGCATCATTCTACATCCCATGCACCTTTTACAGGGTTGGAAGCTACCTATATTCCTTGGAGGGATATTAGTTACATTACTAGTGTGGCTAATACAATTATTGGTAGACGCTATCATATTCCCCAGGTTATTGGCCTTACTGTAGATAAACTTGGGTTGGTCTGGGATAAGGTCCCCAATGATCTTGTCATGCCTGAGGATATTCCAATGTTTTTTTATAACTTTTTTAATAACTGGGATTTGAATGTTATATGGCAAAATTATTGGGGGAAAAGACTCCTCACCTCCCTTCTTCTGCCTGTCCCCAAGCTTTTTATCCTCCAACAATTTATGTCTATCAATACTGTCCACCTCTTTCCGTTGTTTCAATAGGTGGTCCACCTTATATCCCTTAGATTCAATTTTTTTCTGTAGGGAGTCTGCCTCTTTTATATATTCCTCGCCATCTGTACAGTTCCTTTTTAGGCGCAATAATTGGCTTCTAGGAATATTTTCTAGCCACGCCGGAAGATGGCAACTGTTCATGGCTATATAGCTGTTTGCGTCGGTGGGTTTGTTATATGTCCTAGTTTTCAACTGGTTATCCTCCACATAGATATTCAAGTCTAAAAAATTGATGCTCCTTTTACTATAAGTTAGAGTAAATTCTAAATAAAATGAATTTTTATTAATGTCAATTAAAAACTGTTGTAAGGCCTCTTCCCCATTTTCCCAAATAAAAACCACATCGTCAATAAAACGGCGCCAGAGGACGAGGCCCGGAGCCCACCATCGGGGTGGATAGTCTGATGTTCCCACCACCCCACATATAGATTGGCGAACCCCGGTGCGAACCTCGTCCCCATAGCGGTCCCCCATGTCTGGAGGTAAAATTCTTCATTATAGGTAAAATAATTTCTAGTTAAAATAAACATAATACATTCCCCGATGAAATCTATTTGATCTGGTGGCATATCGCCTTTTTTGTTTAAAAAAATTTTACCGCGTCGCATCCCTTGCTGTTTTCAATAACAGTATATAAAGATTTAACGTCTAACGTGCCGATGATATATTCAGTTTTCCATGTAATATTTTCAAGGATTTGTAGGGTGTGTTTTGTGTCCTTCAGGTATGTTGGTAATTCTTTTACGTACCCTTGTAGCTGTTGGTCTACATATCTGGAGAGGGAGCTGGTTAAACAATCTACTCCAGACACAATGGGCCTACCTGGAGGCTTCTCACTATCCTTATGGATCTTTGGGTTATGGTAGAAGGCGGCCATTTTAGGATGGTCTATCATGATAAATGCCGCTTCCTTTTTATTAAGGATGCCTCTATCTCTACCTTTTTTAACCAGAGCTTTTAGCTCGAATTTGTATGTCTGGGTCGGATCTGTCTTAATTTTTTTATATGTTTTCCTGTCATTAAGTATATTTACTGCTTCCTTGTGGTAATCCTCTCTATTAAAGATGACAATCCCCCCCCCCCCTTGTCTGCCGGGCGTATAATGATATCCTTATTCTGTTGCATTTTAAGGATTGCATTTTTCTCTACTGTCGTGATGTTACTCATGAACTGTACTTGTTTATTTTTTGGAGCTCGAATTTTCCTAATATCCGTAGTCACTAGGTCCATAAAATTGTTAAAAGCTGTAGAATATTCCTGGATGGGGTTATACCTAGATTTGGGTTTTAAATCAGTAGTTTTGCAGCCTCCTGCAGTGTTCTGTACTTCATTCTCTTCATCGTTATTAGTTATTACGATTTTCCCTTTGTCCTTATTATATTTTGCTTTTTGGGTTTTCTTCATAAAATATTTCTTAAGGGCTATCTTTCTCATAAATTTTCTGATACCTACAAAGGTTTAAAATTTATTTATAAACTTTGTGGGGGCGAATTTGAGGCCCTTTTTTAAAATGGTGTCTTCCTCTTTTGTTAGATGATGACTACTTAGATTATATATTTTTTGCATTAGATCCTCATTATTCTTTATTTGTTCCCCTTCTTGTGCTTTTACTTTATCTCTCTTCTTTTTGGTGAATTCCCCCCCCCCCCCCGGCAGCCCCTTTTTTGTTTGTACCTTTTCTTATTTGAAAAAAATCCTGTTTAATTGTTTTTCTTATAGTTCCTTTCTTTTTGATTACTTCCTGATCTTTTGATTCAGCATTATTTTCCCCTTCCGTATCACTATCCTTCCTCCCCTCACTTTTTGAACCCCCAAATCTATTGTTCCTTTTAGGTCTTGTTCCACCTACTATCGCAGAATTATCTAACAGCGTATCCTCCCTATGATTTAACCTATTAGCATTGATAGCGGGGGATAATTCTCCTCTAGTGGAACTTTTTTGTCTTTCATTAAGGGCATAGGGGCGTTCCGTTATCTGTTTATTCTCTGTGTTCATATTTATACTATCTTCATCGGGATTAATCCCGCTTAATGGGGTAAAACGGTTATGAGTCGGAAGATTGGTTATAGGAATCACTGTCTTATTGATATAAGGGTTGATATTGTTGAATTTGGTGGAATTAGAGGAATGATTATATACTGAGAAGGTGGAGTCCTCCCCCTCTGCTCTATCTATAGAGCATTGATCTATTGTATGTAGGCTGCTATAATCATTAGGGTTATCGCTGTTATCTGTTGCCTCTAGCTGGGTGTTATCATACATATTTATTGGCACTAAATCCCTGCCAAATTTACCCTCTTTCTTTTCCCTTATGTCTTTCTCTTTTGAATTGAGCCGTCTGATGATACTATCCACCAATGGTTTAATGAGGGGGTTGTCTTTCCAGGGTCTGATCTGTTCAAACCGGTCTCTAATTTCTTTACCCATATTCATCAACCTCTGTCTTCTTTTATGAATAATGAATATAACGGCTCTTTTAGAGAAGTCATGGAACATTTGTTCCCACTCCTCAATAATCTGTGGGTCTCCCATATCACCAGATAAAGGCTTGAAAATTTTCAGGCCCTTTGGTATTTTATTCCATTCTAAATATTTCTCTAGAGTCGCTATTTCCCACAGATCCCTCATTTCAATAGATAACAGACGTTCTAACTGTTGTAATATATTTCTAATGAACGGGAGACAGATCCCTTGTCCATCCTCGTTCTCAATATGATTTTGTTCATTTTTCTTAAATAGAGTTTGGACCCTTTGCAGGCGTTCTTTTCTGTCCTACCACAGTTCAGTCATATTGAAGTTATGAGATAAAACTTATTAATTACTCTAACGCTCAGCTATGTGAGAGGGGCAGCGGATTATAGAAGTGCGGAAATAGACAGGTTAGCATACAGACGTAAGACTATATCGCGCTCCCTCCTAGACTGAACAACCAAGGCTGCAGTATAAAATAGTGGACGGCACCATCCCCTACAATTACCATGTAGTTACAACCAAATATACATAAATACTGCGCCACTAATACCAGAACACTGCATGCATAAAAAACCTCTACCATCAAAAACCACTACACCGCTGACAGGGGTACAGGCTCTGCGTAAGTGCTCCCACACTTTCTCCTTACCTCTATTGAAGTAGATGTCTGTGTGGCGTACCTCCAGCGTCTCTCTCCTTCCCCTTACTCCAAAAAGGCAGCGGATCACTGTGGCAGGCAGCGCACGCCCCGGCCGGTGGCGTGCTGCTGCTGAAAGTGTGAGGGATAGTGTGTGCGTGAAAAAGAATTACCAACATACCTGAAGGACACAAAACACACCCTACAAATCCTTGAAAATATTACATGGAAAACTGAATATATCATCGGCACGTTAGACGTTAAATCTTTATATACTGTTATTGAAAACAGCAAGGGATGCGACGCGGTAAAATATTTTTTAAACAAAAAAGGCGATATGCCACCAGATCAAATAGATTTCATCGGGGAATGTATTATGTTTATTTTAACTAGAAATTATTTTACCTATAATGAAGAATTTTACCTCCAGACATGGGGGACCGCTATGGGGACGAGGTTCGCACCGGGTTCGCCAATCTATATGTGGTGGTGGGAACATCAGACTATCCACCCGATGGTGAGCTCGGGCGGGCCTCGTCCTCTGGCGCTCGTTTATTGACGATGTGGTTTTTATTTGGGGAAAATGGGGAAGAGGCCTTACAACAGTTTTTAATTGACATTAATAAAAATTCATTTTATTTAGAATTTACTCTAACTTATAGTAAAAGGAGCATCAATTTTTAGACTTGAAATATCTATGTGGGGATAACCAGTTGAAAAACTAGGACATATAACAAACGCACCGACGCAAACAGCTATATAGCCATGAACAGTTGCCATCTTCCGGCGTGGCTAGAAAATATTCCTAGAAGCCAATTATTGCGCCTAAAAAGGAACTGTACAGACGGCGAGGAATATATAAAAGAGGCAGACTCCCTACAGAAAAAATTGAATCTAAGGGATATAAGGTGGACCACCTATTGAAACAACGGAAAGAGGTGGACAGTATTGATAGACATAAATTGTTGGAGGATAAAAAGCTTGGGGACAGGCAGAAGAAGGGAGGTGAGGAGTCTTTTCCCCCAATAATTTTGCCATATAACATTCAAATCCCAGTTATTAAAAAAGTTATAAAAAAACATTGGAATATCCTCAGGCATGACAAGATCATTGGGGACCTTATCCCAGACCAACCCAAGTTTATCTATTGTAAGGCCAATAACCTGGGGAATATGATAGCGTCTACCAATAATTGTATTAGCCACACTAGTAATGTAACTAATATCCCCCCAAGGAATATAGGTAGCTTCCAACCCTGTAAAAGGCGCATGGGATGTAGAATGATGCGTAATGGAAAGAGAATTACCCAGTTCCAAAATACAGAAGGGTCACAAAACTACATGATCAAACATCATATAACCTGCAATAGCTATGCTGTAATCTATATGATAACCTGCCCATGTAAAAAGATCTATGTGGGAAGAACAAAAAGGCAATTAAAAAGAAGAATAGGAGAACACATCTATAATATAAAAGAAAATATGAGGGGCATCCACTATCCAGGCACTATAGGGATAAGCATGGAGGGAGCTTCACAGGTTCAAGTTTTTGTGGGATTGACATAGTAAGACCAGATAAGAGAGGTGGAGATTTCATAAAGAATATGTCACGCACTGAAACAAAGTGGATTTTTAACTTAAATACACTTATTCCCCATGGTTTAAATGCCGAGATTGAGCTGTATGCGTTTGATTGAAGAGCGTTATAAGCAGTATAAGGTAATAGGGATCAAGTTCCAAATAGGGTTCGCTGTGATGATAATGAAAGGGTTAAGCTGGCGTGCGCTTAAAGGAGCAGAGAGAGAGCCAACAAGCAGTACTCCCTGAGGAAGGACAACGGCAATTGTCCGAAACGCGTCGGAGGCTTTTTGGCAGCTACAGCTATCCGTAGCTGTAGCAGTGACGTCACGTGCCGGCTCCGGAACATGCGCACGCTATCCCTCACACTTTCAGCAGCAGCACGCCACCGGCCGGGGCGTGCGCTGCCTGCCACAGTGATCCGCTGCCTTTTTGGAGTAAGGGGAAGGAGAGACACGCTGGAGGTACGCCACACAGACATCTACTTCAATAGAGGTAGGGAGAAAGTGTGGGAGCACTTACGCAGAGCCTGTACCCCTGTCAGCGGTGTAGTGGTTTTTGATGGTAGAGGTTTTTTATGCATGCAGTGTTCTGGTATTAGTGGCGCAGTATTTATGTATATTTGGTTGTAACTACATGGTAATTGTAGGGGACGGTGCGGTTCACTATTTTATACTGCAGCCTTGGTTGTTCAGTCTAGGAGGGAGCGCGATATAGTCTTACGTCTGTATGCTAACCTGTCTTTTTTCTAACACTGTTTCTAGCACCTGCTGACGTCTCTCCCAGCACTAAGTACAATGGTGAATGGCAGAATCTAAGATGGCTGATGCTATTTATAGGGCAGTGACATCACAGGGCTGGCTCGCTGCTGATTGGCTACATGCATGGCATTATGGGTGATCCAGCCTTCCCAGAGTTCCTTGCTCCATGTCCTCATACATGCAGCAGCGATTTTAGGAAAAAATGTGATTTATTACCACAAATCGCAAGGAAATAAGGCTTCGGTGCCAATCAAATTTTTCCTGAAATTCGGATGGGATCGAATTCCTCTACAGGATTAAGGTCAGGGGATTAGGCTGGCCACTACATTACCTCAATCCTGTGTGTCTATACCAAGATGTTGTTCCCATACTGGTGTGTCTTGGGTTCTTGTTGTGTTGAAACATCCATTTTAAGGGCATTACTTCCTTGGCATATGACAACATGACCTCCTCAAGTATTTTGATATATTCAAACTGATTCATGATCCCTCATATGCGATAAATAGGCCAAATACCATGGTATGAGAAACATCCTCTTATCATGATTTTTGCTTTACTGTCTTCACAGTGTACTGTGGCTTAAATACAGTACTCGAGGGTCATCTGACAGACTGTCATGTGGCCACTAGACCCCCAAAAAATGGGATGATCAATGTGTTCTTGTCAAAGTTTAACCTATTTAGGACATGTCTTTTTTTACAGTGGGACATTGCAGGGAGTTGTTGCTGGTAACTTTGCTTCACCTCGTCTTCTGATGTAAGCTACACACTGGTGACTTCAGATCTTCTTTGGTCTTTCTAGAGGTGGTCACTGTCTGAGGCTTTGCCATTTTGGCTATTCTTCAATCCATTCAAACAGTAGTTTCCCGATTCCTTCCGCATCTTTCAGGTTTTAGTTGTCACTTCAAGGCATTTGAGATCATTTTAGCTCAGCAACCTATATTTTTCTGCAAGTTTCTATATGTTTTTTTCCTCTCCGATCCAAAGTATGTTCTTCAACAGAACAATGGAATCTGGAATAACTCATTTTCTACAGTATTTTAGAAGGAAATGAGCTATAACCAACATGTGCAACATTCGCTGCCCTCCTACCTTACATTAGGTGCAAAACTTGACACCTGTTATTCCATAGAATAAATGACTTCGGCAATTTAACTCCTCATTATTTTAAGCATGCCCCTTTCAATCACTCAATTACTCAGAATGAGCAGCATGCATGTCCTAATTGTTGGGTCTGTTTTTTTTTTATATGACTTAGGTCTTATGCCGCATTCACACAGTTATGCCTCATTCACACATCAATGTTTTGGTCAATGATTTCCATCAGTGATTTTGAGCCAAAACCAGGTGTGGCTCTAAACACAGAACAGGTGCAAATCTTTCCTTTATACCTTATCTCTGTTTGACGTTTGCTCCTGTTTTTGGCTCCCAACCACTGATAGAAATCACTGACCAAAACATTAACGTGTGAATAAGGCCTTACAAGTAAATTATTTACTATGTAGAAGGATCACTTCTATCAAAAACAGTGATTTATCAGGTTAATAATGTTGGACTGCTATTTTTTGAAAGTTACTGTAATTGCCCTTCATACAAATATTTGGCCACTGTTAAGGGTTAAAGGGGTTTTTCAGAGATTTTACTATTAGTGACCTATCCTCAGGATAGGTCATCAGTATCTGATCAGAGAGGGTCCGACACCTGGGACCCCCGCCGATCAGCTGTTTGACAATGTGTCCTCCTGTGAGCACTACAGTCTTCTCAAAACTTTTCTTAGGCCAGTAAGGACATGTTCATCTATCACATAACCTAGGCACAGCTCAGCCCCATAGAAGTGAATTGGGCTGAGCTCGATACCAAGCACAGCAACTATACAATGTATGGCACTGTGCTTGGTAAGCAGAGAGAAGGTCACAGTGCTCACAGGAGGGCCGATGCCTTCTCAAACAGCTGTTTGGGGTCCCTAAAACAACATAAAAGTGGACATTTGGAAAGTGTAAAGTAATGACTCTTTTATGAGATATCAATATCTGCCTTAAAAGCAGAGGAATTCAAATTTTTAATATTGCAAATTTTTCCAAATTTTCTATAAATTAAATTTACCACTATCATGAAGTACAATGTATCACAAGAAAACAATATCAGAATGCTTGAATAAGTAAAAGCATTCCAGAGTTATTACCACATAAACAGCCTGGTCCTTAAGGTGAAAAATGGCAAGGTCCTTAAGGGGTTAAATATATTTAGAATTAATCTGATAATCTGATATAATAATGAATTCCTAATTATAACTTGTGAGCTTATGCCTATAGTGCAGGTGTAGAGCACTGTCAGAAGATTTGGACTTTCCGACCTCTAAAGTGTTTAAAACTTTTTATATGTCATATCTACATATCAGAGATTTTGATTGGGGAAGTCCTCCTGAGGAGAGTCCTCCCACTGATTACAAGAGCAAGGAGAACGAAGAGCTCACACAGAGCCTTCTCTTTCCTCACTGCAGGAGATGGACTGGAGATAGGCTCATAGATTTTCTATTACAAGAGAGAGGGATATGTGTGAGTACTTCTCAATCCTCCTTCTAGTGATTAGCGGGGGTCTCATCACTCGGACCCCCTGCCGTAACCTTTGATATGTTGCTGTGGGGATAGGGGATAACTATCCTTCCATTAGGACCCCCACCACTCACGAGTGCCCCCTTCAGCAGCCTGACATGAACAGAGTGGCCATAGGCCCGACCGGCCACTCCGTTCATTTCAGGAGGCCCCTGTTCTCATGATTGGTAGGGGTCCCAGTGGTAGGATCCCCACAGATCTAATAGTTATCCCCTCTCCAGGATAGGGGATACCAATGTAACCAGATAACCCTTTAAGCACTTGTTTTAGATATAGTTTTTACCAAACATTTGTGTGGAAAATTGTCACTACACTGCCAAAAAAAGACAGCTGAGATGAATGTGGTGTTCAAACGAACATGGAAATGAATAATGCTTTTCTAGGTGCCTTTTAGAATACAATCAACAACAGTGTCAAAAAAAAAACATAAAACTTATACCTAAATTGGAAACATTTTGCTGCATTTTGCCCATTGTATTGACACAAAAAAAGATTCATTATTGGACTTGATTCCAGGCATGCTACCTTGCTCTCAATGTGACTTTGTGATCTGTTCCTGTCTCTTCATAATAAAGTATAATGTTCCATTGTTTTAAATTTGGCATAAGTTCTTTATCGTTCCAAAGATAATTTACATTACATTTTAACTGTGGAAACCTTTGCGTGCTAGTTTATGATTTCTTTTGAAGTCAAAAAGTTAAATGACAAGTAAACAGTTAATATTTATTAAGCGCAAGAGCCAAAATACCATACGTACTGATCTTAGAAAAGACAAGGAAGAAGTAATAAGATGTTGCCTAGAATAATTCTACTAGGAAGTGTTAAAAGACACTGCTCACTGTTCATATTTCCTGTGAGTATATAAGTATTTTTAGCTATATTAACAGTGGAAGCAAAGACTAGTGCCCAAGGCACTAATGAAGCCTAGACATGCCCCATAAAGTCTAAATGGTACAATTATGGTATGACCTTGAGACGGGATCTAAGAGGGGTGGGCTTCCTTGAACAGCTAAGACATAGTTGCAGCACTGTGCACTGTAAACAATCTGAGTCCCACAGTGAATAATACTAGTAAGTGATGGAAATACCCAATCATGACTTGTGTCCTAATTACGACTGTAGTGTGGCTAATAGACATTGTCCAGTTCTGGCCAAAAATGAAATACATGTTTTTATATCTCTTGTACACTTTACCACTAATAGCACTAAAATAACAAATACAAAATATACGACAGCAATGGTATATCTCAAAAATATATGCAAAAGTTATGTGGGCAGCCTAATAAATAAAAAAACAAGTTTAGGACATTAAAATATCACTTTGTAAATTTGATAAAAACTGTCTGATCATTAAAGACTATGGGCATAAGGGCTTAAATAAAAACATTAAGGACTTGTGGGCCTTAGTATATGGCAAAACTGACTTTAGCAGCAGGTAGTGTAACAACTTCACCTGTTTCTGCTCCAGAACAGGAAAAAAAACAGGGATGGACATAGCCTGAGAGTTGTGGCAAGCTCACCTGTTCTAGCTCCTGAGTAGAGAGGCAGGAGGGGACATGGACTGAGAGTTAATCAGTTAGATCTGTGCTCTACTTTAATCCTGGCTCAATGCTAGCCATTACTCATTACCCTGGTTTGTCTCTGCATTTTTGAGTACACTTGTGTTTATTGACCTAGATTGTTTATCTGACTAACCTTTTGCCTTCTCCCTAGTATTTGCTACTGTGTATGACCTTCCAGTGCTTTCGGACTATTCTCCTGCTTTATGTTACTGTGCTGTTTGTCTCTCTTAGTTTGACCTGGCTTATCTTTGTTGTGGATACTGGTTACTGATTTGACTTTAATGTGTTTCTCCTTTGGTTCTGACCTCAGCTAGTACTACTACTTTACCTGTTTTTTCTACCTACTAGCAGCTACCCTGTGAATGTAACCTAGAATTCCATCATTCCAACAGGGACCACTCAAACTGAACTAGTTTAGGTTCCTGAGTGGGATTGCCCTTTCTGGGGTGGTTATTCCACTAGTGATCAGGTTTTTTCAGGGTAAGTCCTCTATACAGGGCCGGTGCAAGGATTTTTGCCGCCCTAGGCAAGATAAAAATTTGCCACCCCCCCCTTATCAGATGATCTGCCCATATCATGAAATCACATATGTTCCACCCCTTTCCCCGTCTCCTCCCTCCACACTGATACTTTGCTGGCTGCTCTGTGAAGCATAGCGGCCAGTGAAGTATCCGCAATCTGCTTTATAAGACGCATGGCCATTCCCCCCCCCCAAAAAAAGTGCGTCTTATAAGGCAAAAAATACAGTAAATAATAAACATATTGCACATTGTCTACTGACTACTTACCACCAGGACAATAAGATGAGCTGGTCTCTGGCTGCAATCTGGCTCTTGGTCTGGCTCTGGGGACTGGAGACAAACACGGTACTTACACCATTCACCAATGTCACCCTGGGGTCCTGGGGAAGAAGAAAGCAGCTGCACCTGCAGGCTGCACTCCAATCCAGGTAGGAGCCCACTTCTGTTCTGTCCCAGAAGAAGGAGGCACTGCTGCTGCTGCCGCACTGGGGGTCGGGGGAGGCAAATTGGTGGACCGTGGTGGTCATGGCTGGCTGCTCTGCTGCTTGCTGCTCAGTGTGCGTCCTTCTCTTCCTCTTTAGCTCCACCCCTCTCTCTGCGTCACATGCTCAATGGTGGGAGGGATCAGGGAGGGGTCAGGGCATTCAGATCAAGATCATTCAGGCCAGGGCGGCAGAGCTCCGCCCCCACTCCCCACCCTCAGCAGCCTGAAGCCAGCAGCCAGGTAAGGTAGCAGCAGTTATAGTCACTCAGACCACCAGAGAGATAGACAGCACAGTGGTGTCCGACTGTCATTGTCACTGTCTCTCTGGTCCGCCTGCTGCGCTGGTGCGCCCCCGCCCACGGCTTCACTGAGGCAGGCAGCAGTGGCTCAGCCTCTGCCCCGATTCTCCTCCGACATGTCAGACAGCACAGAGCAGACACAGACAGCAGGCTCAGGCAGGCTGCGCAGCACTGAGCCGGCGGCCGGAGATTCTTTAGCGCACTTAGCCTCAGCCGCTCAGGCGGCGCACCGTGAGGGCCGCCGGCTGGCGGCCACTTAAGTTAACTTATATAACCAACATTTTTCATTTTTTTTTTAAACCACAACGGGCGCCCCCTGCTAAATGGCGCCCTAGGCGACTGCCTAGGTCGCCTTACTGGTGGCGCCGGCCCTGCCTTTATACCCTAGTTCCTGCTAAACCAGGTGGCTAGCATCAAAGTTGGCTATGTAAGTCTGCTTTTCTGGACAGGTTACCATTACTTTTGACATCATTACAGGCAGCAATTGCCAAGATGAATAACCAAGTGTTCTAATGTGTACTAAATCACAGCAAAAAGGATGCCAATTAACAGTTGGGAACTCTTTGTGTGCTGCATTATGGAACTGTAACCCACAGTTAGCCATGCGTATGAGTTGTAATGCCAATGATCTGATTACTCCTCTACCAAACCATGTTGGGGGGGGGGGGGCATTTATCATAGACGTTTTATTCCAGTCTATGATATCACCAGTGTATGATATGCCCTTGAAGGATTCGTCTCATTTATGATGAGGTTTATGCTCACCACCCAGCATTCTGTGTGCCTAAAGTGAAATCTATGCCAAGTAGGAGCTGGCATCACTTTGAGTCTTCTTTTACACCAGAAAACTGGAACCCCCTAGAAGGATATAAATGTGCTGGCCGCACCCCCTTGCCACACCCTCACCATGACCCTTTTTCAGGTCTTCATAAATTTTTTCAAATTGAAAATCACAAATGGAATTATAATTTCAACTTCTCATAGTGAGTCTAGTTATTAATATGTCCATATAAGGTAGGGAAATTCATGCAAAAACAGATACAATAAAAATAAAGGTAAGCCTACTTTCACACTAGCGTTAATATTTTCCGGTATTGAGATCCGTCATAGGGTCTCAATACCGAAAACACTTCCATTGTGTCCCCATTCATTGTCAATGGGGACAAAATGTAACTGAACAGAACAGAGTGCTCCAAAATGCATTCCGTTCTCATACCGGAGAGCAAAACGCAGCATGCTGCGGTTTGCTTTCTGTCCTGGGATGCGGAGCAAAACGGATCCATCATGACCCCCAATGCAAGTCAATAGGGACGGATCAGTTTTCTGTGACACAATCTGACACAATAGAAAATGTATCCGTCCATTTTGGCTATATTACAGATAATACAACCAGATCCATTCATAACGGATGCAGATGGTTGTATTATCAGTAACGGAAACGTTTTTGCTGAACCCTACCAGATCCAGAACAAAACACTAGTGTGAAAGTAGCCTAAAATGGAACAATTTGCAATATATTATAAACTCAATAAATGTTTAAGGCTTAGATTAATCATGTGTTATTTTATAGCATAGTTGCGAGCAAATGTTTGTGCCTGGAATCCCTGCTAATTACATATACTGTATATATATGTCAAGGAAATTTTTATTAAAGTAGGTTGTGTCCTTCCAAAGTCTCAAGGTTGTTTTTGTTTTATTTCGAAGCAAAGTAAGATCTTTTTCTGCCAGACCTTCAATGTCAGTAATCCATATGGAGCAGAACACCGTGAGAAAATGGCTATTCATATATCTGGAACACAGAAATTCCTGTAATAATCATTCACTAAAGTTTAATTATTACAAGAGTTGTGGTTTGGAATACATGAATAAAAAACAGCAAGTCTATGGTGGATTTTCATATGAGAACATAAAGCAATATTGTTTGAATGATTGAGGAATAGGTTAATAAAGTGGTTTTCCAAATCTTTTATACTGATGGCCTATCCTCAAGCCATCAGTAGGTCATCAGTATCTGATTGGTGGGGGTTCCACAGTTTAGCCGCAGTAGAGCCGAGGCCTTTTTGTAGCTTAGCCTAGGCCATTTGACATCATTTTCATTAGTCACATGGCCTAGGTTCATCTCAGCTCCATTCAAGTGAATGGGGCTGAGCTGCAATACCTAGCAGAGCCACTGTAAAATGTACAGCACAGTGCTTGGAGAGCTGAAAGAAGGCGAGAGATAATGCCTTCTCAAACAGCTGATCAGCAGGGGTCCTGGGTGTCAGATCCCACTGATCAGATACTAATCTGATCTATCTTGAGGATATCAAAAATCACAGAAAAAAGATGAAAAACAAAGATAAAAACATCCTGCATGATCTGATAAATATGCGGATGTCCATGACTACATTTATGAAAAAATTCACAGAAAAAAATGAATAATGCACAAACACAACATATGCAAGCATCATATGGACTAACCCCTCACTCTCAGCTAATATATCTTGATCAAAACACATCTGTGCCCACCTACCCATGCCTACCCGTCTCAGTCACGCAGGTCCTACTCTAAACCTACCTATGCCTTTGGGCATCTATGTTCAGGAGATCAGACCCTGCACATATAGTGTGCTGCTCCTAGTCATCTCTATGTGCATCCAGCAACCGATGAGAAGAAGCCCACGCACAGCTATATGTAACATCTAACCAAGGTCGCATGTTAGATAGGAGGGGGGGGGCAAAAGTGCGCAAGAATGCTACTCCCAAGATAGGTCATCAGTAAAAAAGTCTTGGAAAACCCCTTAAGTACTTGCATTAAGTGTTAGCATTATTTTCCCACGCGAATAGTTAAATCGGTTAGACCAGAATCACATCCCCACATAACCTTACTATGTGATATTATACCCTTCATCATTACCTTTTTTCGTTTTGTGTTGCTCAGTAAGCAACCTAGACTGGTCCTCACCACACATGTCTTATATTTTATCCTGGGAAACTAAATTTCCCAGAAGCCCCATTAATGGAAATGGAATCACTGCCCAGGTCAAAACAACTTTTTTATCAGAACGTGTTAAAACTACTTATACACAGTACCTCCTCATGAGACACATTTAACCCCTTAATGATCAGGCCATTTTGCACCTTCGTGACCAGGATTATTTTTGAAAATCTGACATGTATCACTTTATGTGGTAATAGCTTTGGAACACTTTTATTTATCCAAGCCATTCTGAGATTTTTTTCTCGTGACACATTGTACTTCATGACAGTCATAAATTTGAGTTAATATATTTCAGCTTTATTTATGAAAAAACCCAAATTTACAAAAAAAAATCTCTGCTTTTAAAACAGAAAGTGATACTCATAAAATATTTATACCTAACATTCCGCATATGTAAACTTTATGTTGGCATCATTTAGTAAATGTCATTTTATTTGTTTGGGACGTTAGAAGGCTTAGAATTTTAGAAGCAATTCCTAAACTTTTAAAGAAAATTTCCAAAACCCAACTTTTTAAGGACCAGTTCTGGTCTGAAGTCACTTTGTGTGGTTTACATAGTAGAAACACTCCATAAATTATCCCCTCAAGTTACTCAAAACTGATTTTACAAACTTTGTTAACCCTTTAGGTATTCCACAAGAATTAAAGGAAAATGGAGATGAAATTTTAAAATTTCACTTTTTGGCAGATTTTTCATTTTAATACATTTTGTTCTTTAACACATCGAGGGTTAACAGCTAAACAAAACTCAATATTTATTACCCTGATTCTGCGGTTTAGAGAAACATCCCACATGTGGTGGTAAATTTCTGTATGGGCTCATGGCAGGGCGCAGAAGAAAAGGAGTGCTGTATGGTTTCTGGAAGGCAGATTTTGTTGGACTGGTTTTTAGACAGCAAGTCCCATTTGAAGCTCCCCAGATGCACCCTACAGTAGAAACAATCAAAAAGTGACCCCATTTTGGAAACTATGGGATAAGCTGACAGTTTTATTGGTACTATTTTGTGGTACATATGTTTTTAATCACTCTATACTATGTTTTTTGTGAGGCAAGGTAACCAAAGAATGGATGTTTTGGCACCGTTTTTATTTTTTGCTTTTTACAACGTTCATCTGACAGATTAGATCATGTGCTATTTTTATAGAGACAGGTTGTTATGAATACCATGATATCAAATATGTCTACTTTGTTTGTTTCAGTTTTACAAAGCATTTGTAAGTTTTACTAAGCATTTTTGAAAAAAAAATTATGTTTTGTGTCTCCATTTTCTAAATGCCATTTTTTTTTGCCAATCAAGACTTGTGCAGGGCCTTTTTTTTGCAGGAAGAGTTGACGTTTTTATTGGTACCATTTTTGGGTACATATGATTTTTTGATCATTCATTATTACACTTTTTGGGGCAAGGTGACCAAAAAATTGGTAATTTTGGCACAGTTTTCATTTATTAAATGCCAGGGCAGTAGAAATACCCCACAAGTGACCCCATTTTAGAAAAAGACACTCCAAGGCATTCCGTGAGGGGCATGGCGAGTTCATAGAAGATTTTTTTTGGCACAAGTTAGCGGAAATTGAATATTTATTTTTTTTCCTTACAAAGTCTCATATTCCACTAACTTGTGACAAAGAATACAATTTTACATGAACTCACCATACCCCTCACGGAATACCTTGGGGTGTCTACTTTCTAAAATGGGGTCACTTGTGGGGTATTTATACTGCCCTGGCATTTTAGGGGTCTCTAAAGCGTGAGAAGAAGTCTGGAATCCAAATGCGTAAAAATGCCCTGTGAAATCCTAAGGCCCCTTTCACACAGGCGAGTTTTCCACGCGGGTGCAATGCGTGAGGTGGACGCATTGCACCCGCACTGAATCCGGACCCATTCATTTCAATGGGGCTGTGCACATGAGCGGTGATTTTCATACATCACTTCTGCGTTGCGTGAAAATCGCAGCATGCTCTATATTTTGCGTTTTTTACGCAACGCAGGCCCCATAGAAGTGAATGGGGCTGCGGGAAAATCGTAAGCATCCGCAAGCAAGTGCGGATGCAGTGCGATTTTCCCGCATGGTTGCTAAGCGACGGGACCAGATCTTTATTATTTTCCCTTATAACATGGTTATAAGGGAAAATAATAGCTTTCTCAATACAGAATGCATTGTAGAATGTTGATTAAGTGGTTAAAAATAAAAAACTTATCTTACCTTAGCCACTTGATCGCCTAGTTGGCGATCTCTCTTCTCACTTCAAGCATTAACTGTAGTCTAAGGACCTGTGATGACGTCACATCACATGATCCAATCACATGGTCCATCACGGACCATGTGATTGTACCATGTGATGTGACTTCATCACAGGTCCTTTATACTGCAGCTAAAGCTTGAAGAGAGAAGAGAGATTGCCAACTATGTGATCAAGTGGCTAAGGTAAGTTAAGTTTTTTTATTTTTAACCACTTAATCAACATTCTACAAAGCATTCTTTATTGAGAATGCTATAATTTTCCCTTATAACCATGTTATAAGGGAAAATAATAAAATATCCAGAATACTCAACCCGAAACCGGACTTCAGTAATGAAGTCCGGCTTCGGGTCTGGATACCAAACATGGCGATTTTTCACACGCGCGTGCAAAACGCATTACAAACATTTGCACACGCGTGGAAAAATCACGCATATTCCCGCAACGCACCCGCATCCAATCCGGGTGTCAAACGTGACGCCCGTGTGAAAGAGGCCTACAGGTACTCCTTGGAATTAGGGCCCCTTTGCGCATCTTAGCTGCAAAAAAGTGTTACTCATGTGGTATCGCCGAACTCAGGAGAAGTAGGGCAATGTGTTTTGGGGTGTATTTTTACATATACCCATACTGTGTGTGAAAAATATCTCTGTAAATGACAACTTTTTAAAAATTTTTATACAAAGATGTCAATTTACAGAGATATTTCTCTCACCCAGCATGGGTATATGTAAATTTGCACTCCAGACTCATGCTCCTACTTTAGGCTCCTGATGCTAGGGCGCATACACACTCGACAAGTGACCCCATATTGGAAAGAAGACACCCCAAGGTATTCCGTGAGGGGCATGGCGAGTTCATAGAAGATTATTTTTTTTGCACAAGTTAGCGGAAATTGACTTTATTTTTTTTTCTCACAAAGTCTCCCTTTCCGCTAACTTGTGACAAAAAGTTCTATCTTTCATAGACTCAATATGCCCCTCAGTGAATACCTTGGGGTGTTTTCTTTCCAAAATGGAGTCACATGTGAGGTGTTTGTACTGCCCTGGCATTTGAGGGTCTCCGCATTCATTACATGTATGGCCAGCATTAGGAGTTTCTGCTATTCTCCTTATATTGAGCATATGGGTAATGAGATTTTTTTTCCATTCAGCCTCACTTTATAAAACCTGAACATCATAAAACTTTTAAAACCAAAACTAACTCTAGATTTCTTTTTCTTTTTCTTGATACCTGTTTAATTTTTTTTTGTTTTTTACTTTTCACTCTTTACTTACCTAGCAGAAACCTCTCCTCTCCCATAGGACAATGTGTAAAGTGTAAATCGCACAGAGATGGTGCGAAGTACATTATGCACTTTATCCCAAGTGAAAGGAGAAGTTTCACATATCTGCAGTAGCACACTAGCACCACTGTGTGTTAGGGTCTCTCAAAACCTAGTATCCTAAGAGACCCTTGTGTAAAATCTACCTGTGTCCTGCGGTCCCTACGTCCCTAAGTGTACCTGAGTGTGGTACTTCCGGAAACACTCCCCTAAGCATAGGGAAGGGTGGTCAGGGCAGTCAGGACAGAAATAGTGGGTGTCACGCCTTATTCCACTTCTGCTACAGACACGACATCTTTTTCAGGGTGGCGGTTGGTTTGAGGTACCAGCAACGACACTGTGGAAATGTCGCTCGTGTAGACGGCTCACTACACTGGTGGTTGGGGCCACGGAACCTCCTGGATACAGGAGGTTCTCGATGATCTCTTCCTGAAATTTGAGGAAGGATCCTGTTCTCCCAGCCTTCCTGTAGAGAACAAAACTATTATACATAGCCAATTGAATTAGGTATACAGACACCTTCTTATACCAGCGTCTGGTCCTGCGGGAAATTAAATAAGGAGCCAACATCTGGTCATTGAAGTCCACCCCTCCCATGAGCAAATTATAGCCGTGGACCGAGAGGGGCTTTTCAATGACACTGGTTGCCCGTTCAATTTGGATTGTCTTGTCTGCGTGAATGGAGGAGAGCATGTAAACATCACGCTTGTCTCTCCATTTCACCGCTGGCAGTTCTTCGTTACACAAGGCAGCCCTCTCCCCCCTTGCAAGTCAGGTGGTAACGAGCCGTTTGGGGAAGCCCCGGCGACTAGGTCGCGCGGTGCCACAGCAGCCAATCTGTTCTAGGAACAAATGCCTGAAGAGGGGCACACTTGTGTAGAAATTGTCCACATAAAGATGGTACCCCTTGCCAAATAAGGGTGACACCAAGTCCCAGACTGTCTTCCCACTGCTCCCCAGGTAGTCAGGGCAACCGACCGGCTCCAGGGTCTGATCTTTACCCTCATAGACACGAAATTTGTGCGTATAGCCTGTGGCCCTTTCACAGAGCTTATACAATTTGACCCCATACCTGGCGCGCTTGCTTGGGATGTATTGTTTCAAGCCAAGGCGCCCGGTAAAATGTATCAGGGACTCGTCTATGCAGATGTTTTGCTCAGGGGTATACAAATCTGCAAATTTGGTGTTAAAGTGGTCTATGAGGGGCCGAATTTTGTGGAGCCGGTCAAAAGCTGGGTGGCATCTGGGACGAGAGGTGCTGTTGTCACTAAAGTGCAGGAAAGGCAGGATGGTCTCAAATCGTGTCCTGGACATGGCAGCAGAGTACATGGGCATGTGATGAATTGGGTTCGTGGACCAATATGACCGCAATTCATGCTTTTTTGTTAGGCCCATGTTGAAAAGTTTTAATTTTGGAAACTTGGACGGGTTTCCACCAGAAAGACTGGGCATAAAAGCTTCCCGGGTTGGCGGTTATAAATTGAGTGCCATACCGGTTTGTTTCTGCTACGACTAGGTCAAAGAGCTCGACAGTGAAGAACAGCTCAAAAATACCCCAGTGCCGATCTGATCTGAGCTGTCTCAACCCGAACTCCTGACTGGGCGGTGAAAGGGGGAACTACTGGTGCGGCTGAAGATGGTGGCTGCCAATCAGGGTTTGCCAGCACCTCAGGGACTCTAGGGGCTCTACGGGCTTATCTGTGTGGTGGCTGCGACGGGGGAACTACTGCACGTGCCACCGTACCAGCTTTAACTGCCCTTCTGGTGCTCGCCACTTCACCATGTTCTACGGCAGTGCTGGTACTAGGTCCAGGATGGGCTGTGCTGCTGGTGTATGCCTCACCACGTAATCCGACAGCGCCAGCCCCACTCTGCTGCCCTTGAAGCGGATCCTGCGCAACCTGTGGTCTAGCAACACGAGGCCGGGTACGTCTGGTGCTTTCAGGGACCTCAACCTCATCGTCCGAACTTTGGGTCAGACTGCCACTGCTTTCTACAGGTTTGTATTCTGACCCGCTGGATTTGTCAGATAAGGGTTCCCATTCCTCATCCGACTGGGTCAGAATCCTGTAGGCCTCTTCAGAAGAATACCCATTACTTGCCATTTGGACAACTAAATTTAGGGGGTATTCCCTGAGACTACCCAATATAAAAAGCAATCTTGTCTTACAAATGGGAGGCTAGCGAAGTACAGGAAGCCGCTGCGATTGATAAAAAATATCAAAACTGTGCAGTGATAAAAAAAAAAATTGTCACTGCGGCGGGGCGGGAGTGGGTGAACGCACCTGTGGGTGACCGATCAGGCCTGATCGGGCAAACACTGCGTTTTGGTTGGAGGGTGATTAAGGTCACACTAATACTATTATAGATCTGACTGTGATCAGTTCTAATCACTTACAGATACTATAAAGTACCAATGCCCATTAGCGCTACGCTAATCAGTGAATGCGGTGCGGTGGGCGCTAACTGACTACCTAAAGGGACCTAAAAACTAATTAAACCTAACAGTCAATACTAGTGAAAAAAAAAAGTGACAGTTTACACTGATCACTTTTTTCCCTATCACTAATGATTGACAGGAGTGATCATGGGGTTAATTGGGGTCATGGGTGTGCAATCTGGGGCTAATTGTGTGTGTGCTTGGTGTACTCACAGTCACATGTGCTCTCTGCTGGGACCACCTGACGAAAAGGACCCAGCAGAGAGCACAGAAGCCATTTAACACATTATATTTATAAATATAATGTGTTAGATGGCTTTTGATTTGATTTTTTAAAAGTCATCAGCCTGCCAGCGCTGATCATTGGCTGGCAGGCTCATGACCAACTCCTTCCAAATCTTTTACCGCCGCGCAGTGCGCATGCACGGTGGCATCAGCGTGTCATCTCGCGTCTCGCAAGATGACGCGCCCATGTGTCCAGGAAGAACATCCCGGCCGCCCGCAGGACGCATCCCTGCGTTAGGTGGTCGGGAGGTGGTTAAGGGGTTAATACAGTCACTAACAGTTGCATATAATAGTAAGCCAATATAACTATCTACTTAGCTTCTCTCCACCAATACATAGACAAGGAACTTCAAAATTCAATCAATAAAATGTCTATGCATTGCAAATGCTCACCAATGGGCAAAAGGTGCATGCATAGAAGAGAAATATCTTCACTATAGAGAGACATCAGTGTGCTTATGGACATGCTCAAGTACAGGACTCCAGCAGTAGAAAGAAGGTATAGCCAACTTATTAGAATGGAGTATTGTATGAGGGTCATGCCAGATAAATTGTTTCAAAAATAGGATACGATGAGCCATGTTTAGGGTTTTGGAATACTCCTTTAAAATAATAGCACGTAAGTTCTCATCAAAGGGAAACTCCAAAAGATGTTGTTTACTCTAATATAATTTATGCATACCCTGAGGTATAGTACAAGGAAGAATCAGTTATTTCTTTATGAGTGATCCAGGCTAAGCAAAGCCTATCTTCTTTGTAAGACTCATCAGGAAATAGGACTGAGCAAGAGAGCAGAGGAGTAGTTAAGTGACTGAAAATATACAGTGATTTTATTTAAATCTATTATTATGTGTTTTGTTGTGAGCTTATTAAAACTTAAACTTAAAATTAAATATTTTGTCAACTTGACTTTGAGAAAGTTCTGTCACCCATACAAATTCCTGAAAGGAATATATCATTGTAATATAAACATATCAGCATAATATAGAGTGTTGTATACGATTAATTGTGATACACAGATATGAGACTCTATACCTATACACAGAGATATGATTGTAGATGCATCTTGCCTGTCACTCTGTGGTCTCTGGTGGGGGTGCTCATTCCATCATCTTTTACCCTGGGTTCACACCTGAGCGTTTCTGAGACGCGCGTTTTACACGCGTTTTTGTCGCGCGTATTACAGCGCGTTTTTGCAAATAGGAGACGCGCGTCATACGCGCGTTCGTGACTCTGGAGACCAATTGAAAAAGGCATATCTACACTTTAACGCGTGTTAAACGCGCATTTTACGTGTGTTTTACGCGCATTCCCATTGAAGTCTATGGGTGCAAACGCGCGACAAAACGCCCCAAAGAAGCTCAAGAACTTCTTTGAGCGTAGGGCGTTTTACAGCGCGTTCAGACGCGCTGTAAAACGCTCAGGTGAGAACCATGCCCATAGGGAAACATGAGTTTTCTCCTGTTGAGCGTTTTACAGCGCATAGGAACGCGCTGTAAAACGCGCAAGTGTGAACTGAGGGTTAGAGACTGGAAGATTTCTTGGTCAATAACTCTCTATGTGCCGCATAAGGCACATAATGTCTGCTGCACTGTCCATAGCGGTGTTTCCCAAAAGGGAAGCCTGGGGCTCTTTGAACCCCTCCTTAAACCCTGATCAACTTAGCGACAGCATGATTTGTCATTTTTACAATTGTGAAGGCAAACTGATTTCAGCTGCTCAAAGATGTTTACAAATTGGAGAAATGTTGGGTCCAAACTACAGCACTGGAGAAGAATTTTGAAATGCTTTATCTCTCTGTGCACCAAACTTCTCTGGTGCAAGAATGGTATTAGCTGTTTCCCAAGTAATGAAAACAATTTTTCATGGGTAATAAGGTCGAAAATCACTGGTGTATACAGATAACCTAGGTAAGGTAGATCCTGATAACTTATGAAAAGTTAAAGGGACATCATTTAAAAAAATATATATATATATATTTGGCTATTTTTCTTTACTAAAAATTAACCCTTAGGATACCGGAGGTTTTTAAGTTTTTTCATTTTTACGTATCTGTATGAGGGCTTATTCTTTGTGGGACAAGTTGTACTTTCTAATGCCACCATTAATTATGGCATACATTGTTGTGGGAAGCAGTAAATAAATTCCAAATGGGGTGGAATTGGAAAAAAAAACAAAATTCCTACACTGTTTTATGGGTTTTGTTCCCACAGCATTTTGTCTATGGCAAAACTGACCCATGCCCTTCATTCTCTGGGTCAGTACGATTACCACAATACCCTATGGGCCAGATTTATCATTACACTTACATCTTACTCCACTTTTACATCTGCCCAAAGTCACTTTTAGTTAGTCAGATTTATTAATGGTCCTTTAATACTGTGATAAATGTGGTTTGACGGTAGCAGTTTATCCTTTAGTAAGCGGCTTTACAAAAGTCGCACGTCTTTACAAAAAAGTCACATGTTCTATTAAAAAGTCGCATAAGATAAGCATGGTTCCCCCTGGAGTGAAATTGCGACTTTTTTGCGACTTTTTAAATGGTTGCAATAGTAAATCTGTATAGAGATTTACATAAGACAACACGCCCACTTTCACAAAACTGGAGAGCTTAGTGCAGAGCTTGAAAAAGTCGCAAAAAAATGCGCAATTTTACCGATTGCGCATTTTTTTGCGACTTTTTCACTCCATTAAAGTGACTTTAGCTAATGATAAATCTGGCCCTATATGTATAGGTCCTTTATGTCTTAATAGTGTAAAAATAAATTTAAACTTTGATAATATTTTTTTTTTTACTTCACCATATTCGGGGCATCTCGCTTCCGGGTTTTTGCGCATTTAGGTGCAGTGCGAGCGGGCGCTTTATTTACACATCGCTCTAGCGCCTTACATATACGGCGCTGGTAGTAAACGGGTTAAATGGTTCCTTTTGTAGCAGTCAGCAAGGAGAGATAAAACTCCTATAAAGATAGGAAAATTATTGTCAGTTTTTCCTGCTATGAGGGAAAATTTTATCTGAAAGGTAATCCTCATAATAATACTAGTAGATTTGGGATAGCAATATGGCATGTCCATTGTTCTCTCTTGATAGAATTAGATAAAGATGCCCATAGAACAGCAGTGTAAGGGGGGGGGCGGGTTCATATAAGCGTTTCAGTTTCTGCTTTATCAATCCGTACAAATGTCATTAAAACCTAAAAAAACTAAATGCTAAAATGGAAAACAAAATGGAATAGTTGAAAGGCATTCTGTTTTGTTCGGCAGACAGGACTTTTTTCCGTCCAAAATAACGTAAACCTGGCGGAATGCTGCATTCCGTTATTTTTTTCTATTGAACTCTATGAGGACAAATCAAAACAGAACAGATTTGAAGTGTTCCATTTTGCTTTCTTTGTTATCACTTCTGTTAATTTCTGTTTTAATCACATTTAAATGGATTGCTAAAACGGAAACTGAAACGCTCATGTGAGCCCCCCTTCCCCTAACGTGTGCTGCTCTAATTGAGTAACTCATCGCCTTTCCTTTCTGGTCGCAGTGAATCATCTAGCTGAGAAAGTCAAGATAGGTTGTTTGCCTTACTGAATGTCCAAACAAAGGAGGAGGTTAAAGAGCCAGGACAGCTTTATGTATCACAGCATATTTATCTAATGATAATTTCATTTTTTCATTTGTGCAGATATTTTCAGATTCCCTTAGAAATAGTCTATTAATGTCAACTGCTACTTATTTCCTCTTCCTTGTTGATACCTTGTATGTTTAGGTTGGTTTCATATAAAAATCCTGACATCATCATTAATGTAGCACAGCCAAACCTACGTATGGAATTTTCTCATTTTCCCATTTTTTAATTATGCTTATTTTACCCAGCTGTCTGTTATCAACCTGTGTGGTAACATATTTATAGGTTTAAAACTGTGTTTGCTAAATTATTTATAACTAGTGATCAGGCCTGAAACAGACCTTAAAGGTGTTGTCCCACATCATCAAATGGCATTTTTCATAAAGAAAAAGTTAATATAAGACATTGTATTCTAATATACTGTAATTGTCCATGTTGCCTCCTTTGCTGGCTGGATTGTTTTTTCCATCACATTATACAACGCTCGTTTCTATGGTTAGGACCATGCTGCAATCCACACACTACAGGAAAAAGCACCAGCCTATGGGCACTCCCGTGGTCTCGGCCACCAGAGAGGCAGACACCTTTTCTTATAGTGTGCAAGCACAGCCACCACTGATGGATTGCAGTGTGGTCATAACCCCTGGAGACAAACACTGTATAACATGATGGAAAAATTAACAACGCCGGCAAAGGAAGCAATATGGACAATCACAATACATTAGTAAGTGCCTTGTATTAACTTTGTATACATGATAAATGCCATTTGCTGAAGTGAGACAACCCATTAATTACCAGACCCCTCTTTTTTTTTATATGTGGCGCACATTGTAGTTTACTAGTCCAAATTTATTTATTGGTTGGGGTACCAAAACAAGTTTTGTGGCAGACCTGATACAATCACATGATTGTCAGGCCCACTTTCTCTATTCTCTACTTACTATAGTACTCATTGTATAGTTATGTAGCCTGGAAAAAGAAGGCAGATGCAGTTAGGAGGTGCTTCTGTCTTCTCCTCTGGGTCCCTTGCTGTCTCTGACAGCCGGGCACGTTACTTGCTCCAGCTACATTGCAAGAGTGTTACTACATTGACGCCAAAAGATCTACACCAGCCTCCATCAAAAGATTGTGAGTGGCCATTAAGGAGTTAAATAAAGGAAATGTTTCAAATAATTTGAAAATTTTGAAGATACTACACTTTTAATTTAGTTTGGAGTTGTGCCATAAAGAATATTGTTAACAGTTAAATGCAATAAATTTTTTATTAAAAGTTAAAGGGGTTGTCCGGGTAGGGTAATAACAATGAAACTATGCAGTCCCATTCACTTGAAACCCCTTCAAACAGTTGATCGGCAGCCGTTAGGGGAATCGGACCCCTGCCAATCTAATATTGATGACCTATCCCTAGTATAGGTCATCAGTATTGGAAAACCTCTTTAAGCCACGAAGGTCATCCTATTCTGGTGTCACTATCGACAGTTACATAGTTTCACATATAATTACATCTACTAAACCAATGACCAAAGATGTTCTAATAAAATCCCCTAAATATAATGCATTGCAGTTTTATGGAAGGCTGCAGGTAATTGATGAAAAATGAATAATAATAAAAAAAAACAGGTACTTTCAAAGGACCTTAGTTGCCCATTCTTAGTCAAATCTTGCAATATATCAACAAAAGTGATGAATAAACTCCAAGTACTAGAGTTGTGTTTATCACGTAACACTTTTTCCCTCTCGGCCAAAAAGGTCTCTAGAAAGGCAGAAGTCTCAGCTCGCTTGCAAATTGATTTATACATACTGAGATCTCCAGCAAAAATGTTTCATACTTTGTCAGTATGACACCAAGGAAGCACATGTTAGAATCTCCTGTGTACCAGCAATTGTTTTCTTATGAGGAGCCTTTCCTGCGGCATGTGGTGATTTAAAGGATGATTGACAGAAGGTACAGCTTTGAATAAATGAATAACAAACATATGTTCCCCTTCTTTGCTGGAAGAGCAGCAGCAGTTGTGTTTCAGATAAAGCACTTGCAGAGCAGCACCTGTGGTTCGTTGGATCTTTTCTTGGGTCTAAGCATAGCAAACTAACAATGAACCGACTGAAGTGAACGTGTTCTAGTCTAAAATATCCTTGTCCAAATAATGTCATCCAAAAGACTGTGGTCTGCCCATTCCTCACTCATGCACTGCCATCTACTGGCTGCAACTTCCTTCTCCTGCTGTTAAATTATAGCAACAGTCAAAGGACTTAAAAGCAATAAAGTAAGTAAACTTAAAGTACAACTTCTATATTGCATAGCAAGTTATATAATAATAAGGCATCACACAAAAAACACATGCAGAAATAGGAATTCGGTTTAAACTATGAGATTTTAATGATTCTGTACAGTCTGAGATCGAATGAATAACAAAGAGTTGCAACATTTCCTCAGTTTCTTATAAAGTTTGAAAGGTTTATTTGAACACCATTTTACTATATACATAATGTGTAGTTGCAAGAAAAAGTAAGTGAACCCTTTGGAATTACCTGAATTTCAGCATTGATTACTAATAAAACATCTGATCATTATTCAAGTCCCAATAATAGACAAACATAATCGTGGGGAATTTATCATGAGGGAAATACTTGTAGTCCATTTTGTTTGAGTCTGCATTTAAGTATTTTGTACCAGATTTATCAGATGTATCATGTTGTTTGCTAAATTTGGTGTATCTTTAAACCTGACACTGTTGTCTCGAACTGCTACTCCAGTTTTTCAAACTTTTTTTTCAACTGGAGTTAGGCTACTTTCACACTGGTGTCTTGTTCGGATCCGACATGTATCTGCACAGACGGATCCGCACTGATAATACAACCGCATGCATCCGTTCAGAACGGATCCGTTTGTATTATCATGAACATAGGCAAAACGGATCCGTCTTGAACACCATTGAAATGGGGGACGGATGCGTTTTCTGTTGTGTCATATTGTGTCATTGAAAATGGATCCATCCCCATTGACTTACATTGTATGTCAGGACGGATCCGTTTGGCTCAGTTCCATCAGACGGACACCAAAACGCTGCAAGCAGCGTTTTGGTGTCCGCCTCCAGAGCGGAATGGAGACTGAACGGAGCCAAACTGATGCATTCTGAACGGATCCTTATCCATTCAGAATGCATTGGGGCAAAACTGATCCGTTTTGGACAGCTTGTGAGAGCCCTGAGACGGATCTCACAAGCGGATCCAAAAACGCCAGTGTAAAAGTAGCCTTAGTTGAAGACTTTTTTTTTTTTACTTTTCAAGAAACACAGTACAAATCTGGTGATACTAACTAACACAGCTAACCACACAACCTCTTTACCAACTTTTTTAAAGAAAACTGTCATAAGAGAAAATAAATATGCTGGGCCCGCTAGCCCCGTATTGCCCGAACGTGGTAAGGGGGGCATTGAAATGCCACTTGCACTAAAATTTAAGTGCAATGGCATTATAAAATTCGCTACCACAAGATGAGTATATAATGGAGGTTGTAGTATATAAACAAGCCATAGGTACAATTCTGAGGTATATAATACAGCAGGATTCTCCCAAAGATTGTATATATAGGAGGTGGTAATGATGGTAGTAATCCTCCCTGAGTCTCTCTCTAGTTATGACCAAAGGCATGCAATAACTCTCAATATGCTTTCTGCAATGCCCAGTCTGTGGGGTGCAGAACTTAGATTGGATGGCTAGTCCATCTCAGAAGTGTAGTGGCCACTTGACACACTCAACCCTTTGCACACGCAGTAAGGCCTATTGCCATAGAAGTGTGTTTACCTTACTGTCCAGCATGGCCTTTTTAGTGGTAGTCCACTATCTGCAAATATCTGTTCTCTCTCTCAGGGATAGTCTCTCAGTCCAGTTTCTTTAAGTCTCAGGGATGAAGGTTCACTGTCAGCAGCTCTCACACACAAGTCATTCATCTAGGCCTTAACCTGATCAAAACCTGAACATATAAATATACCCTCAAGAATTGACTAAAAGTGAAGGCTTCTCAGGCCCTTTGCCCATTAAAGGGGCTGTCCATGTTCCGTTGGCCCAAACTAGTTGAAATTGTTCCAGAGACTTCAAGAATCTGTATATTTATGCTGATCTTATTGTTTTCCACCTGGGTGAAAATTAGTAATTACATTTATCATGTATTAGCTGCTAGAATCAAACTAGGTAAATAAACATTTCAAACAAAATAAGTCATGGTGAGGTGCTTTGCAAAAGCAATGTGGTTAATATTACTTAGGCTACAGCTTTAAAGGGGTTGTCTGGGCTACAGATATTGATGACTTCTCCTCTGGGTAAGTCATCAATATCAGATCAGTGTGGGTCCGACACATGGCACCATCATAAATCAGCTGTTTTGGGCAGCCGCTGCCCCAGGAACTATACAGTGTATGGATCTTGAAGGCCACAGCTCATAAAACAGTATAGCGGCCATGCTGGGGTACTGCACCTCATCTCCCATTCAAGCTCCAGTATTTCAGTGCTGCAGCTGCCCAAAACAGCTGATTGATGAAGGTGCCAGGTGTTAGCTCCCCACAATCTGATATTGATGACCTAGTCTGCGAATCAGGTGGTCAATGTCTGCAGTCAAGATAATCTCTTTATCTCACAAAGCCATCCTCTAATCCCTGATATTGGAGGAATCTCTAATCTCTGCATTTAGTCCCTTGTATGCAGCTAGAGATGAGCGAAGAGAGCTTTGGATCCTAGATCCGAAGTCGCTTCGCTCGAATCTTCATTTTAATGCTGTACGGAGTATCGTTTTCATAGAGCTTTAAAATGTATGACCTTCGGTGAGGCAAATTCGTCAACACCGAAGTCTCGCAGGACTTTCGTTAATAACTTTGGGATTTGATTTTTCAACTTGAAAACCATTTTAAAACTTGGTTCCGAAGTCAGCTTCGATACAGTGGCACCAATCGGTACCAAAGCTAACTTCGAGTACCTGTTTTAAAATGGTTGGGATGCGGATCCATTTTGCGGACGTGTGAATTAGGCCTTACTCTTGCCTTTTATTTCTTCTACATGTATCACATACTACCACTAAACTGTGATGTCTATAATTCATTGAGATTTGACAGTTGCCATATTACAGGAATAGTTATTTTATTCTGATTGTCCACAATATTGTAAAGTATGTTAAAATAGTGTATGTGTACACACACACACATAAACAATATTCACTAGTATAATTAGCAGAGTTATGATTCACCATACTTTAAAGGTAAAAAGATCATAACCCAATTTCTGATTGAATGAACTTCAAACCACACAATTTAATTATGTGCTCATAGTAATAGAGTAAATTCGGCAAGTACATAAGAAGACTTATGGGTTATTTGTTGTATGTGTTATTATATTATATTACATGTATCTGATAAAGGGAGATTCTGAAACATATGATATATGATGGCGTAATACCACTGTATTGTCTTTTTAGTTTTCTACTTTTATGTAATCACTGAAGACATAAAGCAGGCCTAGAGTTCTGTTCATGAAAGGATATCTTGTACTAACGCTACAGTGCAAAGCCTGTGGCTAGTGAGTAGATATGGCATATTTCTGGTTTCTAACAATATCAGTTTTAATTGAAGGTTTGAACTATTGAAACATGGAAAAAAGAACTAAACAGCCCAAGGAAACCTACATTTATTTCATTTAACATTACATACACAACTGATGTTTTATTGATTTGCACCTGTAGTAGAAATATATTATCTCCCTGTGCTATCTGACAAGGATTGCTAAATATAGGAACGGGATTAATGTTATAGCTACATGCCTACCGATAGGCCCACCGTAGATGTTATAATCGTGGTAAGTTGCTTTTGCCTGCTTTTTTTTCCAAATTATTATTTATTTATTAATATATAACATTAGGCTGAGTAGGGTAGAAAATATGGGGTACATATAGAACAATCAGGGAGATGGGATCTATCCAGGTGATAATACAACTACTGGAGAGTGAGGTATAATAAATCAGGCATAACATGATGATATTGTAAGCCCAAAAGCAGGTACCACATAATGATAACAAGGTAGAAGAGGCCAGAAGACCAACTGCTTGTGATTGTTATTACGTATATACACTGACGAGCAAAAGGGTAACAATGTTTTGCTCTTTTGAATTTCAGGCTCCATATCTCACCATCCACTACAGCTTTGAACGTGAGACTACCATCATTTTATAGACAATTGTCTTAGCTATCTCATACATAAATTGGATTTGCAACTATTAAGCATATAATTAGTTATGCAGATTCTAAATTAATTTTTTTATTATTTTGCAAATCCACCTTTGGCTTTCAACACAGCCTGAATCCTTCTGGGCATGCTCTCGATCAGATTCAAGCATATCTTTACCAAAATCTGTTCCCAGGTCTCTTCTACACATTTCCAATGTTAGTGCATACTAGTCTACTCATTTGGGTTGGAATACAGCTTTTTCTTCAACTTTACCCACAAGTGTTTAATTGGGTTGAGGTCTGAGGACGGTGGAGGCCAATCTAGCACTTCTACTTCACTTTGAGTGTACGAAGTGGATGGTGTCAGCATTGAGACCACCATTGATCCTGGTCAAGTATCCAACTCCTTTGGCTGTGAAACAACCCCTATCATCATGCTTCCTCCCCTGAACTTGAGAGCTCCTTTAATTTCTTGATCCATTAGCCGGGTTTCCATTTTTTCTTCCAGACCCATTTGCACTCATTAGAGCCCGGTCTACTGACTTTCATCTCATCGCTCCAAATTACCAGTTTTCCATCTTCTAGTGTCCACTGTTTGCACTGTTTTGAAAACTTGAGCCGATGCTTCTTATGACGATATTGAAGTCGAGGCTTTGTTTTTGTTTTTTCGGCCACCATTCCAGACTTGTGTAATGCACGTTGGATGGTGTTTTCATGGACATCTGTGATCTCACTATTACGAAACACACGAGCCACGCCAAAACTGATAGACCTTGTGATGAACTAACTTGTTGACTCTGGTATTTTGCCTGGACATCCACCTCTTGGCTTTGGAATGGATGGATGGATACATTTTGTATTCTTCCAACTGTCATGGCACTCACATATCAGAGTTTGGCTTTTTTCTTGCCCAAGATACCGCTATCAATGAGCTGGATGATGCTGTTTCTCTTTACTTGGCTGCTCCTGGATTCAAAACAGTGACCTTTCGCTTGGAAATCAACCTACTAACACACTGAGCTATTATGGAATGTCAGAAGAGGTTGTAATTTATACTATACAAGAAGAATTAGATTGTTCCACCACCAGGAGCAAAACAGCAACAATGCAGTTACATGATAATCATGTGCAAAACTAATCATATGCTAAATAGTCGCAGCTCCCATTTATGTATGAGATAGCCAAGTAGATTGTCTATAAAATGATTGTACTCTCACATTCGAATCTGTAATGAATGTTGAGATATGGAGCCTGAAATTCAAAAGTGCAAAACATTGCTACCCTTTTGCTCGCTAGTGTATAGCTTTTTGTATGCTGCCATCATTCTACAGAACAAAAGTCAGTGAATGGTCAATTAAAATAGGCATTTTAGCCCAATCAAATTGAGTTTCCCTGGGCAGTAAATTTTATAACAAAAAGTGTTTATACTCATGTCACTGATCCCCCACCACTGTTATTCTAATGGTGCCTGGGTCCCCGCTGCACTCCACGTCCTGCTCTTGTCTCAACACAGCAAGAAATGGCTGGCACTGCTACTCAGCCAATTACTGGCTGAGGCAGTTTGACTCTGCAGCCAGTAATTGGATGAGCGGCATTCATTCCAGAGGTGGGATGAATTAGAACACAGATTGAGAGCAGGACCCTCTCGTCCAACATCAGTGTCTTCACAAATGCTCTTCTGGATGAATGGGGAAAAATTCACACATACATCAAAATCTTCTAGAAAGCCTTCCCAGAAGACTGTAAGCTGTTTGAGTTGCAAATCGGAGACCACTCCAACTTTGTGTTAATGGTATTCATTAAAGAAGAATCCTTTTATGCACTCATAGGTTTTTACAACTCCCTAATAACTGACACATTAACACTATTAGAGTACCTATTAGAAAAAGACTAGAAAGTGTTGGGATGGGAATGATGTGAGGGCGTTTTCCCCTTTCTGTCAAGGTTACACTATGTTTGACAGTAAAAACAGCATGCAGGGTTATTCAAGTGTTGAAAATTTCAAAACCCAGGCAGAAATTTTAGGTTTATGGAATTCATCAGGATCTGTTGAGATTAATTTAAAAACTGATCTAACGCATGATTAGCGTTGAGTCAATATAAGTGTCTAAAGAATTTCATGGAAAAAAGATTTTCCGTGAAGCCGAATTTCCTCGTGCTTCGTGGTAACGAATCAACTTGACCTGAAATGGGTTAAAATAAAAATCATACTCATATATTTTGTTTGAGCGCAAAGAGCCCACTGCTGCCATCTTGATTGAAGATCCCGCCCAAAATCTCCATGGTGGCTGACATGATGGTGCACCACTCAAGATTTCACGCTGGATCTTCAATCAAGATAGCAGTAGCGGGTTTTTTGTGATCAAATGGATGAGATAAGTATCATTTTATTTATTTTTTAAATTATAGATCTTAATATTAATGTCAGATGCCGCAGTCAGCAATGAACTCGTCATCTGATGAGTGCAATGACGGGGAGTGGCGCAATCACAGTTCTGTGTCATTGCACCCACTACTTACAAAGAAATGTGCTTCATTACAAAGTAATTTATCACAAAGCGTTTTTTTTTGTAAAATTCCACGAAGCACGCTAATAATTATCAAGGATTCATTATGCCACTAGCGTGAACCAAGCTTTACAGAAAACGAATGTATAGGAATGTGGATTATCGAGTATTTATTGAAAAGATTCAGCTTTTCACATTACATCAATTTATACAAATGAAACCGGGATCTAAGGGCCACATAACCTAAACATCCCACCTACAAAAAATATGTGTATTGCCCAAATAAATAACCATGAAACTGATGATCATCAAAAAAATATATACTTTATTAAATACAATATGATAAAATATACCAATTAAAACCATGTATGACCCAGAGGACACATGAAAAACTGAGGACACCGGGATGGGAGCCAACACATCACCAATCACTAATACAATAACACAATTATTATAAGTTTGTGCAAAATAGTACCATAAATTAAATGAGTAATAAGTAAATAAATTGCACTTAACTAAATGGACCTTTTAAATGGAGCACTATCAAGGGCACACATATACAATAATTATAGCAGGCAGGTGTGCAAAAAAACCCACAAGTAAGCGCAAGTGACCATAGTGTTTAAGTAAAATATGTAGCCCTGATACTCACAAAGGTGAGATAAATATGCAGACCAAAATAATGACATGTGACATGAACACCTCCACCCCAGTGTCCCCACACCTTACCCAGCGCGTTTCGCCAGAGGCTTCGTCAGGAAGCCTCTGGCGGCGTGAGCAGGTGTGAGAGTTACTGAGGTGAGTGTTCATGTCGTGTCATTGTGCTGCATATTCTCACCTTTGGCTATCAGGGCTACATATTTACTTAAACACTATGGTCACTTGCGCTACTGTGGTTTTGCACACCTGCCTGCTATAATTATTGCATATGTGTGCCCTTGATAGTGCTCCATTTAAAAGGTCCATTTACTTAAGTGCAATTTATTTACTTATTACTCATTTAATTTATGGTACTATTTTGCACAAACTTACAATTGTGTTATTGTATTAGTGATTGGTGATGTGTTGGCTCCCATCCCGGTGTCCTCAGTTTTTCATGTGTCCACTGGGTCATACATGGTTTTAATTGGTATATTTTATCATATTGTATTTAATAAAGTATATATTTTTTTGATGATCATCAGTTTCATGGTTATTTATTTGGGCAATACACATATTTTTTGTAGGTGGGATTTTCACATTACATGCAACAGGGTAGATAAATTGTCTCTGAGCAGTGTCGGACTGGGATACCTAGGGCCCACCAGCAAAATTTATTTTAGGGGCCCACCATATGGATACATTCAAGTATAATGTATGAACATAGGCTGGTTGAGGTGCTGTACATTGAATATGTGTATGTAGTGCAGTAAATCTAATATGTTATGTGCCACTTGTGCAGGAGGTGGGAGACTAGGGGCCCACCGGAAGATTTCCATGTACCCCTGTGAGCCAGTCCGAGCCTGTCTCTGAGAATCAATAGTGCGTCTATCTTTCATTCTTAGATATTGAATGTTTTATATTGTATCTGTGCTATCCCTGCCTTATTTATATTTTCACGCAACCAACTTTTTTCTTTATTTTATTTTTAATAACTGGCCCTTCTATTATAATAATAAGACAATAATGATAGGAAGATAATTTCTTTTTTGTTTTGTCACAATTAGTAAGGCTGATGATTCATTTACATGATACAATAAAAGCTATTAACATTACACTGCTATATTGTTTCATTCAAGTTTCAATTCTATATATTTATTATCCATGCATGTAGCAATTTATAGAAAGCACATGGCAATTATTTATACACATCTGTGCCTATATACACAATAATAAGTGAGACATGTTTGCCCCAAAGACATCCCGATATATAAAATGATCAAAAACTATGAATCATTCAAGAAAACCAATGACAGAATGTTTTCAGGTAAAATTTATTGCGGCAAACACAATCAAATGTATAATTTTTTGTAATTAAAATGTCAAGTAGACCCTTACTCTATTTTGTTAAGAACAAAGCCATGCATCTGAATCAGCTGACAACCACGCAAGCCCTAGAGGTGCTGTTGTTTTCTGCCAATTCGGTTTTGCACTAGAAAAAACAAAACCAAGAGAATAAGGAACATTTGTTAAACCCGTTTTTCATAATTTTAAATGCAACCTTTTAGTGTACAATGTGCCTTCCAGCAGTGGCACAGCTTGACAACATTTATATCCTGAGTTTTGTCACCAAAATCTATAGAAAACACATTAGTGCCAATGAACATGGGTTGTTTTTCAACTATTACTAATTGCATTGCAAAAAAAAAAAAGTTTGGGAATGGTGGAAGATAAATATATCATTGTAAAGGTAAACTGTTATCAAATGAAAACAACATCTGAAAATGTTCTTGTGTAGTAAAAGGAACACCAGTTCGGTTCGAGCATTTCTATGCTCGGCACATGGCGGTATTCGGCCGAATACTGCATGTGCTGGAGTGCAATGCTCGGGTCTCCTCCCCGGAAGTTTAGAAACGTGCTGGTAAGTACTGCCCTCTCTGTAATGCCCATTACTGGCATTACAGTGGTTGGCTGGCGGAACGCGTCATCGGGTGCTATATAGCATCCGATGGTGCATGTTCGGCTCAGTCTTAGTCAGGGAGAGCTGTAAATAGGAAGGGACAGACAGTGTAGGGAGTGATATTGGACTATTTTTATTAGAAAAACCTTTCAGAGACCCAAAAGTCCTTTTAAGGACTATTGTGTGTGGCAGCAGAAATATATATTTGTAGCGCAACCTGCGCTAAATTGCTAAAACTTTACAGACCCAAAAGTCCTTTTAAGGACTATTGTGTGTGGCAGAAGCAATATATTTTTTTTGCGCATCCTGCGCTAAATAGCGTCTAATAGGCTGCTGCGGACAGTTAAATTATCTGCACCACATCTCTTGTGTAAACTGTGCGCATCCCAAAAAATATCTCTGACATCCAGAGTACTTTTTCTGTAGACGGTGTCCATTGCGGACAATTAAATTAGCTGCGGCACATCTCCTGTGTAAAGTGTGCGCATCCCAAAAATATCTGTGACATCCAATGAACTTTATCCATAGACGGTGTCTGCTGTGGACAGTGACATTAGCTGCCCATCATCTGCAGTGTAACGTGTGAGCTGAAAAAAATTATAAGTGACATACAGTGTACTGTTTTCACGTAGACGGTGTCAGCTTCTGAGAGTGACATTACCAGTACGAACATCTTCAGAGTACCATGTGCGCTGAAAGAATTTCTCTGTGACATACAGTGTACTTTTTCAATATACAGTGTCCGCTTCTAGCAGTGATATTACCAGTGCGACATCTAAAGTGTAACGTGTGCATTTAAAAAATGTATCTGTGACATACAGTGTACTTTTTGAGTATATTCTGCGGACAGGGACATTACCTGTAGTACCTCTCCTGTATAATGCTTCCTCATCCCAAATACCTGTGACATTCCCTGTATTTTTTTGTTAGCCGCTGGGGACAGAATTGAAATTATCTGGGGGATATCTCCTGTGTAACGTTTTCACATCCCAAATACCTTGTTACATTTTTTTGCGCATACACTTCTAAATCCTGCGCTACTGCTGTGTGACATACTTTCAAGCATATATAACATTTAAAATGAGGAAGGCGAGCAATAAGGGACAGGGAACTGGCAGTGATGCTTATGCTGCCCGCACAGGCTTTGGCCCATGGAGCATTGAAACTGTGCCTGTTGCCAGAGCACAAGAAAAACAATCATCCACGATGCCTAGATTTATGTCGCAGTTTGTAGGGTGGTGCAGGACACCACTCTCGAAGTCACACCAGTGCGACAAAGTAGTTGATTGGATTGCAGCAGATAATGCCTCCAGTTGGTTAAGCACCACTGTGTCTTCCACAAAGTCCAGTCTCAGTAGCCAGGAGTCTGGTCAACACCCTGATCCTCCTTCCTCTCACCATGGAGAGTCTGGGCAAACAAGTGATTCCACACTCGGATATTCCGACTCCGAGGACCTCTTTTCATCGCAATTTCTTCATTTGGCCCTCTCGCCAAGCATGCTTGAAGAGGGTCAGATCTTGTGCCCTGATTCTCAACCTCTTGAACATCCACAGTCGCAAGAAGCTGACAGTGGGAACGGAAATTACTGTTTAATGAGGTGGATGATGATGAGACAGAGTTGCCAATAAGTCAACGGCAATTACAATGTCAAGAGGTTGATGAAGAGGGTGACACACAGTTGTCAATCACTGAGGTTGTGGTTAGGTCAACAAGTCAGGAGGATGAGCAGAGTGAGGAAGTGGAAAAAGAGGTCGTGGACGATGAAGTCACTGACCCAAACTGGGAAGGTGGAATGCTGAGCGAGGACAGCAGTACAGAGGGGGATCTGCAGCACCGCAACAGGCTGGAAGAGGCAGTGTGGTGGCAAAAGGGAGAAGGCGGGCCACACCAAACAGGCATGCAACTGTTCCATAGAGCACCCCCTTCCGGAAATCTCCCTTGCCAAGGAGTAAATGTTCCGCAGTATGGCGCTTTTTTGAGGAAAGTGTGGATGACAAAAGAATAGTACTTTGCAACCTGTGCCATACCAAAATGAGCCGGGGAGTGAACACTAGCAACCTCACCACCACCAGCATGATCCACCACATGTCATCCAAGCACCGTAATAAGAGGGTCGAACGCCTGTGTACACAATCTGTGCCTTCGGGTCACACCACTGCCTCCTCTTACCGTATGTTTTGTGCTGGCCAATCCTCTGTCAAAGGCACAGGCCCGGATGACTCCCGCCCTGCACCTGGACCTTCGAAAGCACCATCAGCGACCACCTCCACTGCCGTGTCCCAGCGCAGCGTCAAAATGTCCTTACCCCAGGCCTTTGAACGCAAGTGCAAATACCCAGCCCCCCTATCCACAGGCCATAGCAATAAATGCACAGCGTTCCAAATTTCTGGCCCTGGAAATGTTACCATTTTGGCTTGTGGACACTAAGGCCTTCCGCAGCCTGATGTCGGCGGCCGTCCCGCGTTACGCAGTCCCCAGCAGCCACTATTTTTCAAGGTGTGCTGTGCCCGACTTACACTAGCATGTGTCCCATAACATCACACGTGCCATGACCAACGCAGTTACTGGGAAGGTCCACTTAACCACGGACACATGGAAAGTGCATTCGGCCAGGGACGCTACATTTTCCTGACGACACACTGGGTGAATGTTGTGGAGGCTGGGAGCGAGTCGTACCCTGGGATGGCACAGGTGCTACCGACGTCAAGGATTGCGGGCCTTATGTCAATCAGGGTTCTGCCAGCACCTATGTTAGTGGCTCCATCCCCCACTTCTCCTCCTCTGCCTTCTCCTCAACTTCCACCTTTGAATTATCTGTGTGCAGCACCAGTCAGCCATTAGTTGGTAGCTGGAAGCAGTGTAGCACTGCAGTGGGGAAGCGGCAACAGGCCCCGCAGAAGCTGATATTCTTAGGGGACAAACAGCACACCACCACAGAGCTGTGGCAGGGGATAAGAGACCAAACTGAGTTGTGGCTCTCTCTTTGCATGTGGAAATGGGGGAAGACGTTGCACAGGGTTATAGCCAGACCACCCTCAGTTCGTCATCTCACTACGAATTGGATGATGAAGAGGAGGAGGAGCAGGAGACGGTTGCCTCCACTACAGAGGGTAGTACCCATGGAAGTTTAATTCCATCTGTTCAGCGTGGGTGGGCAGAAGGGGAGAAAGAGGATGAGGAGATTGAGTCATCCTCCTGATGATCACAGCGAAGTCTTGCCTGTCGGTACTCTGGCACAAATGGCTGACTTCATGTTAGGCTGCCTTTCCCGCGACCCGCGCATTATACGCATTTTATGACAACAAGGATTACTGGTTGTTCATCCTTCTCGACCCCTGCTACAAAGAGAACTTCTCATCTCTCATTCCACTGATGGAGAACACGAGCAAAACGGTGCAATACCAGAAGGTCCTTGCTAAAAATTGCTAAAAAAATGTAAATCTGACAATGCTTGCAGCAGAGTCCGTAGTTCCTTGGGCAACCGAGGAGGGAAGACAAGGGGAACACACAGCAGTTCCAATAGAGGCAGGGCAAAACTCTCCAAAGCCTGCGACAGTTTCATGACACCCTGCTGGCAACCTCACCCTGATGAGCAGCCTACTGTCACAAGGAGGGAACAATTTTGGAAGATGGTGAAGTACATAGCAGACCGTGTCAGCGTCCTCAACGATCCATCAGTGCCTTTCAACTACTGGGTGTCCAAGCTGGACACGTGGCACGTACTGGCGCTCTACACCTTGGAGGTGCTGGCCTGCCCTGCCTCCAGCATTTTGTCTGGGTGGGTATTTAGTGCTGCTGGTGGCATTATAACTAGTGTTGAGCTAACAGTTCGAGCATAGTTCGGGTTCGTACCGAATTTTGGGGTGTTCGGGACACGGACCCGCACATTTTCAAAAAAGTTCGGGTTCGGGTCCGTTGTTCGGCGACTTCTTCCTGCTTTCTGAAGGGCTGCACAGCATCCAATCAGCTAGCGTTTTACTTCTTGCCCTAAGAAGCCATCACAGTCATGCCTACTAATGATTGGCCAAGTGCAGCATGTGACCCAGCCTCTATTTAAGCTGGAGTCACGTAAAGCCAGACATCACACTGCTCTGATTAGTGTAGGGAGAGGACGCAGCTTCCGTGAGAGCGAGATTAGGCAGGGAAAAGTCAGCAAAAGCACCTAATGAAGTGATCGATCTACAGCTGTGAATCATTCAACTTCTGCTAGTTACTTGCTCACTGGTTTTTAGGCAGCACAGAGTGTTTTTTTGTCACTTTTTTCTGGGGTGATCTGCGGCAATTTTGTGACTTGTGGTGCACCAGAACAAGATGCTACCAAGTCCATCAATACTAGTTTTTTTTTTTTTTTTTGCTATATCCTAAATCAGGGGCTTGGCTGTGCCTATTGTCACCCCTAGAAACTCAGGATAGAAATTTCTATATTTTATTAAGGGGTTAAATTCAATTGCTAAAATAGCAATCCTCTAAATCTGGTGTTCCAGCTTTGGCTAGCCAACTGTAATACTGTCTGCTGTCTGGCAAAGGATAGATTATTTTCTGTGGTGAAATTAAATTGCCAAAATAGCAATCCCCTATATCTGGTGTCCCAGCAGTGGCTGGCAAAGTATAATAGTGTCCGTCAAAGGATATATTATTTTCTGGGGTGAAAGTCAGTAGCAAAAATAGCAATACCGTAAATCTGGTGTCCCAGCAGTGGCTGGCCAAGTTTAATAGTGTCCGGCAAAGGATATATTTTGTTCTGAGGTGAAATTCAATTGCCAAAATAGCAATACCATAAATCAGTGGTTCCAGCTGTTGCAGACCTAGTTTAAATCTGTCCGTAAAAGGGTATATTTTTTGGGGGGGTGAAATTTAATTTCCAAAATAGCAATACCCTGAATCTGGTGTTCCAGCTGTGACTGGACAATTTCCCTAGTGTCCGTCAAAGGATATATTATTTTCTGGGGTGAAAGTCAGTAGTAAAAAATGGAAATACAGTAAATCTGGTGCCCCAGCAGTGGCTGGCCAAGTATAATAGTGTCCTGCAAAGGATATATTTTGTTCTGGGGTGAAATTCAATTGCCAAAATAGCAATACTATAAATTAGTGGTTTCAGCTGTGGCTGGCCAAGTTTAATAGTGTACGGCAAAGGATATATTTTTTTCTGGGGTGAAATTCAATAGAAATAACCTGAATCTGGCGTTCCAGCTGTGACTGGACAATTTCCCTAGTGTCCGTCAAAGGATATATTATTTTCTAAGGTGAAATTCAGTTGCAAAAATAGAAATACAATAAAACTGTTGTTCGAGCTGTTGCATGCTTCGTTTAAATCTGTCCATGAACGGGTATATTTTTTTCTGGGGTGAAATTTAATTGCCAAAATAGCAATACCCTGAATCTGGTGTTCCAGCTGTTGCAGGCCTAGTTTAGATCTGTCCGTAAAAGGGTATATTTTTTTCTGGGGGGAAATTCAATTGCCAAAATAGCAATACCATAAATCAGTGGTTTCAGCTGTGGCTGGCCAAGATTAATAGTGTCCGGCAAAGGATATATTTTGTTCTGGGGTGAAATTCAATTGCCAAAATAGCAATACCTTAAATCAGTCGTTTCAGCTGTGGCTGGCCAAGTTTAATAGTATCCGTCAAAGGATAGATTTTGATCTGGGGTGAAATTCACTTGCCAATATAGCAATACCCTGAATCTGGTGTTCCAGCTGTTGCAGGCCAAGTGTTAATCTGTCCGTAAAAGGGTATATTACACGCAAGGTGTATATACAATTGCTGAGAGGGTCATCCTCAATAACTTCACACGCTAACGTGCATCTCCCATTGCATTTCTGTCCGTTGAAGGGTATATTACACAAAGTGTTGAAATACAATTGCTGAAGGCATAATCCTACATATTTTTTCACACGCTACAGTGCATCTCTAAGTGTAAATCTGTCCATAAAGGATACCTTTCATCCAGGGCCTAAATACTAGGCCTACAATCGATATTCCCCTAAATCTGTGGTTACTGCTGTGCCTGGATTAGTGTAATACGCTACATAAATAGATAGCCAGATAGTGTTAGGTGCCTGTCAAAAAAAAAGCCTGAATTTGAATTTAATACATTGGGCCAAATAATTTTTTTCTTATTGTGGTGAACGATAACAATGAGCAAAACATCTAGTAAGGGACGCGGACTCGGAAATGGTCATGGTGTTGTTAGTAGACCCTCTGGTGCTGGGAGAGGACGTGGCCTTTCTGCCACAGCCACACGTCCTAGTGAACCAACTACCTCAGGTTCCAGTGCCCGCCAGTATTTACAGCGATATTTGGTGGGGCCCAATGCCGTTTTAAGGATGGTAAGGCCTGAGCAAGTACAGGTGCTAGTCAAATGGGAGGCCGACAGTGGATCCAGCACGTTCACAACATTATCTCCCACCCAGTCTTCTGCAGAAAGCGCACAGGTGGTGCCTGAAAACCAAGCCCATCAGTGTGTCACATCACCCCCATGCATATCAGGGAAACTGTCTGAGCCTCAAGTTATTAAGCAGTCTCTTATGCTGTTTGAAGACTCTGCTGGCAGGGTTTCCCAAGGAAATTCACCAAGCCCTTCCCCAGTGGTGGAAGACATAGAATGCACTGATGCACAACCACTTATGTTTCATGATGATGAGGACATGGGAATACCACCTCATCGGAGTCCGCACGTCTCTGGTGAGGAAGACTGTGTGGAAGATGATGCAGGGGACGATGAGGTCCTAGACCCCACATGGAATGAAGGTCGTGCCACTGACTTTCATTGTTCAGAGGACGAGGTAGTGGTTAGACCGAGTCAACAGCGCAGCAAAAGAGGGAGCAGGGGGCAAAAGCAGAACAGCCGCCGCCAAGAGAGTTCGCCTGCTACTGGCCACCGCCACCAGGAACCGAGCACCCCAAAGGCTGCTTCAAGGAGTTCCCTCGCATGGCACTTCTTTAAACAATGTGCTGACGACAAGACCGCGTGGTTTGCACGCTGTGCCATCAGAGCCTGAAGCGAGGTATTAATGTTCTGAACCTTAGCACAACCTGCATGACCAGGCATCTACATGCAAAGCATGAACTGCAGTGGAGTAAACACCTTAAAAACAAGGAACTCACTCTGGCTCCCCCTGCTCCCTCTTCTGCTGCTGCCTCGGCCTCTTCCTCTGCCTCGGGAGGAATGTTGGCACCCGCCGCCCACCAAACAGAGGATGTGCCACCGACACCACCACCTGCATCACCAAGCATCTCCACCATGTCACACGGCAGCGTTCAGCTTTCCATCTCACAAATCTTGGAGAGATAGCGTAACTTCCCACCTAGCCACTGGGCCTGAATGCCAGCATTTCTAAACTACTGGCCTTTGAAATGCTGTCATTCAGGCTGGTGGACACAGACAGCTTCAATCAGCTGATGGCCATTGCTGTCCCACAGTATGTTGTTCCCAGCCGCCACTACTTCTCCAAGACAGCCGTGCTTTCCCTGCACAACCAAGTATCCGATAAAATCAAGTGTGTACTGCGCAACACCATCGGTGCTAAGGTCCACCTAACCACAGATACGTGGACCAGTAAGCACGGCCAGGGATGCTATATCTCCCTAACTGCACACTGGGTAAATGTAGTGGCGGCTGAGCCCCAGCCGGAGAGTTCCTTGGCGCATGTCCTTCCGCCGCCAAGGATTCGCAGGGCATCATTCTTTGCCTCTTGTAGCCTCCTCCTCCTACTCGGCTTCCTCCTCCTCTGCTTCCACCAGCTCATCCGGTCAGCCACACACCTTCACCACCAACTTCAGCACAGCCCGGGGTAAACGTCAGCAGGCCATTCTGAAACTCATATGTTTGGGGGACAGGCCCCACACCGCGCAGGAGTTGTGGCGGGATATTGAACAACAGACCGACGAGTGGTTTCTGCCGGTGGGCCTCAAGCCTGGTCTGGTGGTGTGCGATAATAGGCGAAATCTCGTCGCAGCTCTGGGACTAGCCGGTGTGAAGCACATCCCTTGCCTGGCGCATGTGCTGAATTTGGTGGTGCAGAAGTTCATTCACAAATATCCCGACATCTCAGAGCTGCTGCATAAAGTGCGGGCCGTCTGTGCGCGCTTCCGTCGTTCACATCCTGCCACTGCTTGCCTGTCTGCGCTACAGCGGAACTTCGGCCTTCCCGCTCATCGCCTCATATGCGACGTGCCCACCAGGTGGAACTCCACCTTGCACATGCTGGAGAGACTGTGCGAGCAGCAGCAGGCCATAGTGGAGGTTCAGCTGCAGCACGCACGCGTCAGTCGCACTGCGGAACAGCACCACTTCACCACCAATGATTGGGCCTCCATGCGAGACCTGTGTGCCCTGTTGCGCTGTTTCGAGTACTCCACCAACAAGGCCAGTGGCGATGACACCATTATCAGCGTTACAATACCACTTCTATGTCTCGTTGAGAAAACGCTTAGGGCGATGATGGAAGAGGAGGTGGCCCAGGAGGAGAAGGAGGAAGATGAGGGGTCATTTTTAGCACTTTCAGGCCAGTCTGTTAAAAGTGGCTCAGAGGGAGGTTTTTTGCAACAGCAGAGGCCAGGTACAAATGTGGCCAGCCAGGGTCCACTACTGGAGGATGAGGCAGATGAGGAGGAGGTGGAGGAGGATGAAGCAGGTCCACAGTGGGGTGGCACCCGACACAGCTCAGGCCCATCACTGGTGCGTGGCTGGGGGGATACCGAGGACGATGAAGATATGCCTCCCACAGAGGACAGTTTGTCCTTACCTCTGGGGAGCCTGGCACACATGAGCGACTACATGCTGCAGTGCCTGCGCAACGACAGCAGACTTGCCCACATTTTAACGTGTGCGGACTACTAGGTTGCCACCCTGCTGGATCCCCGGTACAAAGACAATGTGCCGACCTTCCTTCCTGCACTGGAGCGTGATAGGATGATACGCGAGTACAAGCGCACGCTGGTAGACGCACACCTGAGAGCATACCCAACTGTCACACGGGAACAGGTGGAAGCCCAAGGCGAAGGCAGAGGAGGAGCAAGAGGTCGCCAATGCAGCTGTGTCACGGCCAGCTCCTCTGAGGGCAGCGTTAGCATGGCAGAATTGTGGAAAAGTTTTGTCTCCACGCCACAGCTAACTGCACCACCACCTGATACGGAACGTGTTAGCAGGAGGCAGCATTTTACTAACATGGTTGAACAGTACGTCTGCACACCCCTCCACGTACTGACTGATTGTTCGGCCCCATTCAACTTCTGGATCTTCAAGTTGTCCACATGGCCAGAGTTAGCATTTTATGCCTTGGAGGTGCTGGCCTGCCCGGCGGCCATCGTTTTGTCTGAACGTGTATTCAGCACGGCAAGGGGCGTAATTACTGACAAACACAGCCGCCTGTCCACAGCCAACGCGGACAAGCTGACGTTTATAAAAATGAACCAGGCATGGATCCCAAAGGACCTGTCCCTCCCTTGTGCAGAATCGACATTTATAACTGCCTCCCCCTCAACCATGTATTCTTGTACTCCGGGGCACTTCTTTATTGAATCCTCATTTTTTTAACTTTACGATGATCTTGAGGTGCAACCCAAAGTTGAATGAACCTCTCCTCAATCTGGGCGCTGGGGACTAAATAACTCAAAGTGGCCTGTTACAATGGTGGGTGGCATGAAGCCTGAACCTCTGCCATGCGACCTCTCTCCTCTGTCTGGGTGGCGTCGGCTAAATATCTGGAAGTGGCCTTCTCCAGTGGTGGGTGATATGACGCCTTATTCCTTGCTGTGGGACCTCTCTCCTCTGTCTGCGTGCTGGGGCCTAAATGACTGAAAGTGGCCTTCTCCAGTGGTGGGTGATATGACGCCTTATTCTCTGCTGTGGGACCTCTCTCCTCTGTCTGGGTGCTGGGGCCTAAATAACTGAAAGTGGCCTTCTCCAGTTGTGGGTGATATGATGCCTGATTCTCTGCTTTGGGACCTCTCTCCTCTGTCTGGGTGCTGGGGCCCAAATAACTGAAAGTGGCCTTCTCCAGTGGTGGGTGATATGACGCCTTATTCCTTGCTGTGGGAGCTTTCTCCTCTGTCTGTGTGCTGGGGCCTAAATGACTGAAAGTGGCCTTCTCCAGTGGTGGGTGATATGACGCTTGATTCTCTGCTGTGGGACCTCTCTCCTCTGTCTGGGTGCTGGGGCCTAAATAACTGAAAGTGGCCTTCTCCAGTGGTGGGTGATATAACGCCTGATTTTCTGCTGTGGGACCTCTCTTCTCTTTCTGGGTGCTTGGGCCTAAATAACTGAAAGTGGCCTTCTCCATTGGTTGGTGATATGACGCCTTATTCCTTGCTGTGGGACCTCTCTCCTCTGTCTGGGTGCTGGGGTCGAAATAACAGAAAGTGACCTTCTCCATTGGTGGATGACTTGAAGCTTGATTCTCTGCTATGGGACCTCTCTCCAATTGATATTGCTTAATTTCTACTTATTTTATTTTAATTCATTTCCCTATCCACATTTGTTTGCAGGGCATTTACCTACATTTTGCTGCCTTTTGCAGCCCTCTAGCACTTTCCTGGACTATTTTACAGCCTTTTTAGTGCTCAAAAGTTCGGGTCCCCATTGACTTCAATGGGGTTCGGGTTCGGGATTAAGTTCGGGTCGGATACGGATCTCGAACCAGAACATTTTCGGGTAAATAAATTTACACTAATTTTTGGATGTGCTGTGGAAATTATTTTTTCTTATTCAACTGGTTGTGGAGGACGGTTCCTGAGTCCACTGGCACTCCTTATACTAAGACACTTTGTGTCAGCTGTGCGACCCATTCAAACTAATTTATATATATATATATATATATATATATATATAAGGCTGATGATAATCCAGTCCATTTCTTTTTTTACACCTCTATCCCATCATACAATGCGATTAATTCAGACCAATATGAGGGGAATGAAGTTACTTGCCGTCATAGCCACTGAGGAAGGGGGAAGTGCCCCCGAAACGCGTTTGGCATTGACAGCAAAGATTGAAAAGACACTGGAATCTTGTATCTCAAGGACTCTTGTCTGTTTTATGGACATTTATTAGAAGAGACAAACACTACTAACAGAAAAACTCCATTGCATAAATATCCGGAGGACTTAAGGACCCAATGGAATTGCACATACTTTTTGCCGAGGCTTCAAAAAAAAAACGCCAGGTCACGTTAGGCCTGAGAACGAACGGGATGCCGAAGGTCTGAGCAGTAAGAAGAAGATAAGCCTGGATTGCTAGCATAGCGGTAACGTATGCTTCATGAATTATTATTACTGGAAAGCTAACGCATGATTTACAAACTACATATGCTGACACGTTTACACTGACTTTTTACCGCATGTAACATCTAACTGTCAGAGACGCCGGCAGTTTTGAGTTACATTGATTAAACAGGAACACTGGTTTGGAGCAAAAAACACAATTTAAACTTTTCACTTCGATCAACTTTTTCACTTCGATCATCCTACTCTGCGCTATTTGTGCGCAAGTTCCACAAGTTCAGCATGTTTGCACTTTATCTAGTTTGCACATTATTTGCAGTTTTCACATTATTGCTGTTTGCACATTATTTGCACTTATTATATGTTATATTTGATTCATTTTGGGTCATTCCATTTTTATACTATTTGTTTAATTGCATAATATCAATCTTTGATGTAAGTAGAGGTGCCATATTGGCTAACAAATTTTTTTTGTCCATCTCAGATATTTAGTGTGCCCCTCTTTTATTTTTCAAGTGTATCCGCCTGTAAACTGAAAATGCTGAGTTTGACGCTTATAAAATGAACAAGGCCTGGATTGCCACTGACTTCTCGACTCCCCCAGGGGAAAGCTGATGAACATAAAGTCACTTAAATGTGTTGTTTATAATGTACTAAATACACTGTATTCCCTTGCACCCCTTCCACCACAAAAAAGGGTATATAAATGAATCTTCCTTTTCTCATCCTCCTCTTCCGTCATATCAACATGCTTATTCGTTGCATATAATGCCCTCGCATATATGCCCTCGCATATAATGTTTTACAGGGTCAGCTCACCTGCAGGCCCTCGCATATAACTTTTTTAGAGGGTCAGCTCACCTGCAGGCCCTCACCTACAATCTTTTACAGGGTGAGATCACCTGCAGGCCCTCGCATATAATGTTTTACAGGATCAGCTCACCTGCAGGCCCTCACCTACAACCTTTTTAGAGGGTCAGCTCACCAGCAGGCCCTCACCTACAATCTTTTACAGGGTACGTTCACCTGCAGGCCCTCGCATGTAATGTTTTACAGGGTCAGCTCACCTTCAGTCCCTCGCCTACAACCTTTTAGAGGGTCAGCTCACCAGCAGACCCTCACCCACAATCATTTACAGGGTCAGCTTACCTGCAGGCCCTCGCATATAATGTTTTACAGGGTCAGCCTGTCACGATGCACTCTGTGCATGGTTCCAGGAGGCGGGCACGGTCGAGGCACGCTCGCGTCATCAGCGCACCCGGCGTTGCCCATTCCCGTGGGAACCACACTGGGGCTGAGTGCCGAGTTGATCACTCGGCGCTCGGCTGTATGGTCTACATTATAACGCAAAAGTCATGTGACGCTGGCCACATCACATGACTCCACTAGTGTACTATTTAAAAAGGCATGTGCTGGCCACAGATTGCCCGTTATTGAGGTCCTTCCTGCATGATACTCACCTGGTTTGTTTGTTCCTGCTTGGCTTCCGATTTCCCGTCTGCCTCATCCTCTGGTCTTGGCGTGCTCTCCTGGTTTGACTTCAGCTTGTCCTGACTATTCTCTGCTTGCTCCTCCAGTACCTTTTTGCTCTCTTGGTTTTGACGCGGCTTGTTTGACCTTTCTGTTTATGTGTTATTTGTCTTCCCTGCACTAGCCTAGCTAAGGGTTTGTTGACCAGTTATCCTTTGTCGCTAGGACTTGCGAGGCAAGTAGGCAGGAACAGGGGTGAGGGTGGAGTTCAGTGGTCACAACCCCACCCCCTGTGTGTTTGACAGAATAACAGGCCCACATTACCACTGTTATCATGAACCCTTTGGTTACCCTGACGGAGCATGTTTCTAATCTGACTCAGATGGTTCAGGAATTAGGGAAGAAACTCAATTTACATTAGTCAGGACAGAGTGCCTCCACTCTGCATGTATCTGGTCATCATATGGAGCCTCAGATTAAGCTTCCTGAACCGTTCTTAGGTGACTGTCGAAAGTTTCTGTCTTTCAAAGAGAGTTGTAAACTTTATTTCAGACTACGCCCCTCGTCATCCGGTTCTGAGAGCTAGCGCGTGGGCATTGTAGTCTCCCGGGAGATCCCCAGGATTGGGCTATTTCCTTGCCTTCTGATGCTGGTTGTCTCTGTCGAGGGGTTCTTCCAGGCCCTGGGTACCTTGATGATGTTTTAATTTTTTCCCCTGATTTTGAGAGTCGAGTGTCTCATGTGAAACAAGTATTGGAGGTTTTGAGGAAGAATCAATTGGCTGCCAAACAGGAGATTCTGTATCTTGGGTATGTCCTCACTCCTTATGTTTTTAAAATGGATCTTAGCAAGGTATTGGTAATTTTGGACTTGGTAAGGCCATCATCTTTAAAAGCCTTACAACGTTTTTTTAGGATTTGCTAATTATTACCGTAGATTTATAAAGAATTTTTCGGTAATTGCTAGGCCCTTGACCGACCTCAACAAAAAAGAGGCGGACCTGGAGAACTGGTCTGTCGAGGCTACTAAAGCATTTTAGACACTTAAGAAGGCTTTCAGCTGCGCTCCAGTTTTGATTCAGCCAGATGAAGAGAGACCTTTCATTGTGGAGGTGGATGCCTCTGAGGACGGAGTGGGGGCGGTCCTCTCTCAAGGTCCCGCAGTCTTACCAATTTAAGGCCTTGTGCCTTCTTTTCCCAAAAATGTTTCCCAACCGAGAGAAATTATGACGTGGGGAATCGTGAATTGCTGGCCATTAAATGGGCATTTGAGGAGTGGAGACATTACCTTTAGGGGGCTAAACATTGTGTTACCGTTGTTACTGATCACAAAATTCTGATGTTTCTTGAGTCTGCTAAGAAGTTGAATCCCCGTAAAGCCAGATGGACATTATTTTTCACACACTTTAATTTCTCCATCACTTTCAGGCCAGGGAGTAAGAACGTGAAGGCAGATGCCCTACCCCGGAGTTTCTGTGCGTTCCAGCCCACGGACGCACCGCTTAAAACCATATTGTCAGCTAGTGTCTTTTTAGCAGCCATGTCCCAAAATCTTATGGCTCTTATTAAGGCAGAACAACATCTGGCCCCGGCACTCACACAAACAGATAAGTTGTTTGTTCCTGAACAGTTCCATCTCCGGTTGTTGGGTGAGTGTCATGACTCTGTTTTGTGTGGACATCCTGGTATCAAGAGTACTAAAGAGCTGGTATACAGGTCTTATTGGTGGCCCACCCTGTTCAAGGATATCAAATCCTATGTGTCGGCCTGCAAGGTGTGTGCCAGGTCCAAAGCCCCTAGGACTCATCCTGCTGGTGAACTGTGACCCCTACCCATTCCCAGTAGACCCTGGTCCCATATTTCCATGGACTTTATCATGGATCTGCCAACTGCCGAGTGTAAAACTGTGGTTTGGGTAGTGGTCGACAGATTCAGTAAGATGGTACATTTTCTTCCCCTTGCTAAACTTACGAATGCTAAGACTCTGACCTCTGTATTTGTTGAACAAATTGTACCTGAGAACATTGTGTCTGATAGGGTTGTCCAGTTTGTATCGAGATTTTGGAGAGCCTTCTGTCAGTGGTGCCAAATCTCATTGTCCTTCTTGTCTGCCTATCATCCTGAGAGTAACGGGCAGACGGACCGGTTAATCAGTCTGTGGAACAATTTCTCAGGTCATATGTCTCCGGTGATCAACAGTTGTGAGTTAAATACCTTCCTTTGGCAGAATTTGCGATTAACAACCATGTTAATTCCTCCGCTGGTGTCTTCCCACTCTTTTGTAGCTACGGTTTTCATCCTCGTTTCATTCTGGGTCATCTGTCTCCTCATCTAACCCTGAGGCGGATAAGGTCTTATCTGAACAGTGCACAGTTTTGGCCCGAGTTCAATCGTACCTAGAGAAGGCTCAAAATAATCAAAAAATCAAAGCTAATAGGAGACATTTGAGGGGGATGGATTTTTGGGTTGGGGATCAGGTGTGGCTGTCCTCTAAAAATGTGCCTCTCAAGTTGGCCTCCAAAAAGTTTGCACCTCGTTTTATAGGTCCATACGAGATTACGGAGGTAATCAACCCAGTGTCGTTTAGATTAAGGTTACCTGATTTGTTCCACATCCATGATGTCTTCCATAAATCTCTGCTGAAAAGACATGTTACTCCTGTTGTTCCTTCACAACCCGCTCCGCCGCCAGTACTGGTTAATAATTCTGAGGAATTTTTGGTTTCAAAAATTTTGGATGTTAGGAGAGTCCGCAACTCTTTACAGTATCTGGTACACTAGAAAGGTTATGGACCGGAGGAAAGGTTCTGGGTACCAGCTAAGGATGTTCACGCTACTAGGCTTGTCAAAAAATGTCATTTGGAACATCCTGAGAAGCTGTCACCTGGGGCCTTGGGTCCGGTGGCGCCGCGTGGAAGGGGGGGTACTGTCACGATGCGATCCTTGCGTGGTTCCAGGAGGCAGGCACAGCCGAGGTGCGCCCGCGTCATCAGCGCACCCGGCATCACCTGTTCCCGTGGAGGCCGGGAGCGAATCGGCTGCTGGCACCAGACTTGCCCTCCAATAGATCCTCATTAAAGTATTTAAAGTTGACTTATTCCAATTACAGGGCCTAAAAAGAGTCCTGTATTGTAATATTTCGTCGCTACCTCCCTGAGTCAGGAGTGGGTAATTTGCGCGCCTGCTGCCTTCCTTGGATGTGGTAGCCATTTCTCAGGCTCCCTCTCTGGAATCGGATTCTGATTCCCCGTTACCCGTGGTCACCATGGAAGGCGCAGAAAGTCTAATCGAAAGTTAATATGGCAGACATCCGAATGGATCGTCGCCGTCACGGGGATGTGCGATCAGCCCGAGGTTATCTAGAGTCACCAAAGCGGCAGCAGGCCCTCGACCATAATGTTTTCGATAGTCAGATCACCAGCAGGCACTCACCCATAATTTTTTCAATATTCAGCTAAGCAGCAGGCACTCACCCATAATTTTTTCAATGGTCAGCTCAGCAGCAGGTCCTCAACCATAATTTTTTTCGATGGTCAGCTCAGCAGCAGGCGCTAACCCATAATTTTTCCATGGTCAGATCAGCAGCAGACCCTCACCCCTAATGTTTTAGATGGTCAGATCAGCAGCAGGCCCTCCACCATAATTTTTTCAATGGTGAGCTCAGCAGCAGGCCCTCAACCATAATGTTTGAGGGTCAGCTCAGCAGTAGGTCCTCAACCATATTTTTTTCGATGGTCAGCTAAGCAGCAGGCCCTCTCCCATACTTTTTTAAATGGTCAGCTCAGCAGCAGGTCCTCAACCATAATGTTTTAGATGGTCAGCTCAGCAGCAGGCCCTCACCCCTAATGTTTTAGATGGTCAAATCAGCAGGCCTTTTCTCCAAATGTTTTTGAGGGTCACCAGCAGACAATCAATCATAATTTTTCAAGGGTGTGTATGATGCTCTCCTTTATGTGTAACAAAGGGTGTATTGGAGTGTCGGTTCCTTGAAATTCTTGGCAGCCCTTTCACTTAGTGCATAGTGTAGGAATCCCACTACATGAACAATTGTACCACAATGTGAATGAGGCCCTTCTTTATGTGATATATAGGTTGTATCAGAGTGCCTCTTGCTTGTAATTTTTGGCAGCACTTGCACTTTATATACAAGTAAATGTACAGGAAAGAATGTTTCCTAACAATTTTTCCTCTGAAATCAATTTTATCTTTGGTTTTTGTGCGCATCATCGTCAGTCTGTAAAAATGGCGTACTACTCGGACAACGTTGATCCCAGCAGTGACCTGGGAGTCCAAGATGCATCCAGACATCCTCCCCATGCTGTTCCCGGTGGTGTTTACATCAATTTCTGACCTTTTCCTATGAACAAGGTACCCTCGCCTCTTCAGAGCAGGGGGTGCCAGTTTAATGCTCGGGTACTCCCATTCACTTCCATTATACTTGGGTGCTCTGAAGAGCACCCGAGCATCCCGATGTGTTCGGCCTGAGCACGCGAGCACTTGGGTGCTTGATCAACACTAGATATGACATAACACGTAACTCTTTATCACAAAGCTATGCCTATTGGTAAACAAATAAGATTAAAGATAACTAAAGCACAAGGAGTGGTCTCATTTGCTAATACAGAATATGATGAACTTATTATCTTCTGGATAAGGCATCAGTATCTGAACAGTGGTGGTCTGACAACATGGACTACAATCCATCAGCTGTTTGAGAAATCATCTGGGCTCCAGTGAGTGTTCTGTCTTTCTCGTACTTTACGAAGCACAACTCCTTCAATGGGGCTGAGCTGTGCCTAGGCCATATGACCAATGAATGTTGATGTCACTGGTGTACGGAAAGATATTGATGACCTATCCACAGGATATGGCATCTTTTGAAAAGTCTCAGAAAACCCCTTTAATGGGTGTAGTGTCCACTAATATACAAATAACAGGACAAACTGGAATTGTAATCTAATAAGACTCATACCAAGACTCACCAATCAGGAATACTCAGGCTAAATAGCATAATATATACTGTATGAGCTAGGAGAACAAAGAGAACTAAGTCAGAATTACAACAAAACACTTGAACAACTCCATGGCAAATTACATAAATACCTTTATTGACATGCAGAAAATGCTAACAAGATTAGTAAAAATATATAATTTACAAAGCATCAGGTAAAAAATGCACAGGGAGAGAGAGGACAGACCACAGGGGATGGCTGCAGGGTCAGCCACAATCACAGCCACCAAGAAAAATAAAGGGAGTGAACAATCTCCAAAAATAAAAACACTAGTGAAAAATCACCATACTGCAAATAACATAGAAGACTGCTAAACGCTTCACAAGTAAAGAAACATAAAAATAAAAGGTAACAGAATACCAAGTGATGTGATGTCGACCCTGCAGCCGTCTCCCAACCAACGCCGTTTCGCCTGTGAAGCACAAGTAAAGAAACATATTTTTGTTTCTTTACTTGTGGAGCGATTGTTCACTCCCTTTATTTTTCTTGGTGGCTGTGATTGTGGCTGACCCTGCAGCCGCCCCCTGTGGTCTGTCCTCTCTCTCCCTGTGCATTTTTTACCTGTTGCTTTGTACATTATATATTTTTAACAAGCTTGTTAGCATTTTGTGCATGTCAATAAAGGTATTTATGTAATTTGCTATGGAGTTGTTCAAGTGTTTTGTTGTTATTCTAACTCCTAATACCAAAAAAGCTTTGGACATCTCCAAAGAAGATGAATCAGGTCAGCCAACACCTGAAAAATTTTGGATTTCTGGATTTTAAATGAAAAAAAAAATCTGCGTATAATATTATCTTTGAATAATGCGCCTCTGTGAACAGACCCAAGAAGCATTGTCTGAAGCCTATTTAATATAAAAAAAAAAAATTCTGCCAATGCTATTGTGAAATATCACCTAAATCCTTCCAATTTTTTGCGGCTTCCAAATACAAAGTGTGAACACTTACAATATATCATCATTGAGTAAAGTTGAGTTAAGACTGGGGGTGACAGCATACAAGGTGAATTGAAGAGTTCTGAAGTTGATCACAAGACCTGAGAAAACACCAAACCTCTGATAATTTTCAATAATAATTGGAAAAGCTACAAGAGCATTGCTGAAAAATATTGTCAGCATACAAAGAAATTTTACTCAATTTTAAATTGCAATTCAAACTGGGCTTTGGTACTGAGGTACCAGCCAGTACCAAAGCCCACTTTGGATTCTTGTTTTAAATTGTTTTTAAAGATACAGATATAAATACAGTAGTAATTCACCAGCAAGACAAACTTTAGCTCCATGAATCAATACATTTTAATGCTGTGCGGAAACATCAGCTAGCCAAATATTTGGGAAATGTATTATTGAATTGCAGCATTTCAGATGAACAGCAATTCAGATGAAATACCCTTTTCTGGTGGGATCATGTCAAGACTTTTTGATTAGAGCACATAGACCATAGACATAACAGACATGCATGCATTTTTGTGATATGTTTTTATAAACACCGAACAAAAAAGACCCTCAATGACCAGGAAATTAAGTTAAATGTGCAACAGCTACATTTTTCTCTTAATGGCCTGACATTAGAATATAACTTTTATTAATTCAATTTTAAAATGGGAGAAAAAAGCTCCCCTACAAAAAGCCAATTACCTATAAAAGTTAAAGGCTGGAATGTGGCATTCTATGTAAATTCTTATCACTAGTTGGCCACTTTATTATGGTACCCTCATATGTATAGACTATCCGGTCTTGTACAGGAGGATTTATTCATTTAGATCCAAAGGAGATGTGTTAAATTCACACTATCTCCTGGTGGTATGAAAATAATTTCTTAATTCTTCCAATAGTGGATCTCAATGTGTAATTCACAGAGGGTCCTTAATATGGATAGTAGCACCACATTGTATTGCTATTACTAACTATAGGGAGGGAGCACCTGCAGAACGCACCCTAGTATTTAACACCACATCCTAACCTAAGCTAAAATCATTTCTATTGCTCCCCCCCCCCCCCCGACAGGTTTCGCCACAAATGTGGCTTCATCAGGGTATCTGGACAACTAAACCAAGCACTTGTTTCTCTGGTTGTATATAGCGGGATTGTGTCCTCCCCTCCTTTCAATTATTCTATCCCAGAGCTTTCCCGGTTTAGAAGTTAGGAGAAGAATAGATCATTGGAGAATCTCACTGTCAATATAGGATTTACCTGCATGCCTTTTTCCAATAGGGGATAATCGGTCAGTCTCCAGACATGCGCCCAGACTTAGATGTCTAATTGCAGGTAAGTCCTATATTGACAGGGAGATTCGCCAATGACCTATTCTTCTCCTAACTTCTAAACCGGGAAAGCGCTGGGATAGCCACATTTGTGGTAAAACATGTCGGGGGGGCGATAGGAATGATTTTAGCTTGGGTTTGGATGTGGTGTTAAATACTTGGGTGCGTTCTGCAGGCGCTCCCTCTCTATAGTTAGTAATAGCAATATAGTGTGGTGCTACTATCAATATTAAGGACCCTCTGTGAATTACACATTGAGATCCACTATTGGAAGAATTAAGAAATGATTTTCCTACTACCAGGAGATAGTGTGAAGATAACACATCTCCTTTGGATCTAAATAAATAAATCCTCCTATATAAGACCGGATAGTCTATACATATGATGGTACCATAATAAAGTGGCCCACTAGTGATAAGAATTTACATAGAACGCCACATTCCAGCTTTTATCGTTAATTGAATTTTTGTAGGGGGGCTTTTTTCTTCCATTTTAAAATTGAATTACATAGTAACTTAGTAACATAGTACATAAGGCTGAAAAAAGACATCTGTCCATCCAGTTCGGCCTGTCATCCTGCTAGTTGATCCAGCGGAAGGCAAAAAAACCAACCTTTTTAGGTAGAAGCCAATTTTCCCGACTCCATTTAGGCAATCAGAATTACTCCCTGGATCAACAGCCCCTCTCTAGTAGCTGTAGCCTGTTATATTATTACACTCCAGAAATACCTCCAGGCCCCTCTTGGATTCCTTTATTGTACTCACCATCACGACCTCCTCAGGCAGAGAGTTCCATAGTCTCACTGCTCTTACCGTAAAAAATCCTTTTCTATGTTTGTGTACAAACCTTCTTTCCTCCAGACGCAGAGGATATCCCCTCGTCACAGTAACAGTCCTGGGGATAAATAGATGATGGGAGAGATCTCTGTACTGACCCCTGATATATTTATACATAGTTATTAGATCTCCCCCATTCCAGTTATTACTTTAGTTGCCCTCCTCTAAACCCTCTCCAGCTCTGCTATGTCCGCCTTGTTCACAGGAGCCCAGAACTGTATACACTACTCCATGTGTGGTCTGACTACCGATTTGTAAAGTGGTAGGACTATGTTCTCATCACGAGCATCTATGCCCCTTTTGATGCAACCCATTATCTTATTGGCCTTGGCGGCAGCTGCCTGACACTGGTTTTTGCAGCTTAGTTTGCTGTTTATTGAAATTCCTAGATCCTTTTCCATGTTAGTGTTACTGAGTGTTTTACCATTTAGTATGTACGGGTGACTTGCATTATTCCTTCCCATGTGCATAACTTTACATTTGTCAGTGTTAAACCTCATCTGCCACTTATCTGACCAAGCCTCCAATCTATCCAGATCCCTCTGTAGCAGTATATTGTCCTCTTCAGTGTTAATTACTTTACACAGTTTAGTGTCATCTGCAAAAATTGATATTTTACTATGCAAGCCTTCTACAAGATCATTAATAAATATATTGAAAAGAATAGGGCCCAGTACTGACCCCTGAGGTACCCCACTATTGACAGTTGCCCAATCTGAGTGTGTACCGTTAATAACCACCCTCTGTTTTCTGTCACCCAGCCAGTTACTTGCCCACTTACAGACATTTTCTCCCAGTCCGAGCATCCTCATTTTATATACTAACCTTTTATAAAATTAATAAAAGTTATATTCTAATATCAGGCCATAAACAGAAAAATGTAGCTGTCAGCTACCTTTTGCGTATTTAATTTAATTTTCTGGGTCACTAAGGGTCTTTTTTGTTCAGTGGCTTTAAATTTGAGTTTATCACTCTATTTCTTTATAGACCCCTTTGAGTGCTATTTCTAAAAAGATTTCTGCGTCTTAACTCCCTCCTAGACATACTATATAGGGTGTCATTAAAGGTTATACATATGTCCTGTTGTCAGTGGTTATGGCAGGTTTTCTATGGCAGACCTATAATCAATATATTAGATCCTGGTGGGAAGCGGCTAGTTTGGAGACACATCTCCTACAAGGCCTAGTGTATAGAGGTCTTAAAATATCTCTAAGACCGAATACACGCCTGGACGATACGACATTTACAAAGGGCTGGGAGAGGTTACTCACAGAATGTTCCTTGAATCTAATGACATATCTATTAGATTATGAAAAGACTACAATCAGCAAACTTATTGAACAATTGGATAAAGAAATAAAGGAAATACAAACCTTTAACCAACGTCCTGACTTTACATCCCTAGAGTTTACCCTGAAAATGAATATAGATAAATTAGAAGGTGAAATAAAGGAAAGGAAACATAGAAAATATAACAGAGACCGGGCTGATTTTGAGACTGACCGAGTCTATATCTGGAAAAATAGGCAAAATTTAAGGACATTTCAACGAAAATTGACAGATCTCTTAGATACTGAAACTTCAGGTACTGAGGGATCGGTGCAGTCAGGGGGATCCAGAGAAAGGGGAGGAGTTAAATGGAAAAATTATAAAAAGAGGATAGATCAGACCTCAAAAAGCCAATTAAGCAAACATGTATGAATTCAGAGGGGACAGTACCAAAACAGGGGGTAAATACCAACATGAGACAGATACAAAGACAGGGATCAAATGTCAATACAGATATTACATCGCAATCCTCGTGTACTGTTTTACAACATCTCTCCTCTTTGCAAATTACCCCACAGGGTCCCCAACAAATAAATACACCCTTGATGCCAAATTTTCCAGTCGAAAAAACTACTACAATAGCCCCTCTTTTTTTATCCCAACTAGGGGTCCAACTAAGGGACAGGGAGAAATGGGGTTACAGCAAGTGAACTCTGATTCCAATTGTTGTGACACTCAAATTATCAATCTTTCCTCTGATGAACTGACAGAGATGCAAAAATCTCTTTTGGAAAAGGTCCTCTCATTCACACCGATTTAATAATGTGATCAATTCACATGGATAAAAGATGTGAACCTATTTGCAAGAAAATTAGCTCTTCATAAAACACATCTACATTCAGAACATGACTGGAGAAAATTACATGAGAAAGAAAAGAAATGTTTAGAAACTTTGAGACTTGAAAAGGAGAGTGAAGGGGTGAATTTAACCCCGGAACCTCCATTTGCTGATCTACAACCTAAATCTAAAACTACTCCACAATTTTCACAGTATAAGGAGATAGATACATTTGTAAAACTAGTGACCCAGGACATTAACCCCTTAAGGACTCAGCCCTATTTCACCCTAAGGACTCGGCCATTTTTTGCAAATCTGACCAGTGTCACTTTATGTGGTGATAACTTTAAAACGCTTTTTCTTATCCAGGCCATTCTGAGATTGTTTTTTCGTCACATATTGTACTTCATGAAAGTGGTAAAATGAAGTCGAAAAATGTCATTTTTATTTATAAAAAAATACCAAATTTACCAAAAATTTTGAAAAATTTGCAATTTTCCAAGTTTCAATTTCTCTACTTCTATAATACATAGTAATACCGCCAAAAAAAGTTATTGATTTACATTCCCCATATGTCTACTTCATGTATCGATCATTTTGGGAATGCCATTTCATTTTTGGGGGACGTTACAAGGCTTAGAAGTTTAGAAGCAAATCTTGAAATTTTTCAGAAATTTTCAAAAACCCACTTTTTAGGGACCAGTTCAGGTCTGAAGTCACTTTGTGAGGCTTACATAATAGAAACCACCCAAAAATTACCCCATTCTAAAAACTATAACCCTCAAGGTATTCAAAACTGATTTTACAAATGTCATTAACCCTTTAGGTTTTCCACAAGAGTTAACGGCAAATGGAGATAAAATTTCAGAATTTCGATTTTTTTTGGGGAAAATTTTCCATTTTAATCGATTTTTTCCAGTAACAAAGCAAGAGTAAATAGCCAAACAAAACTTAATATTTATTCCCCTGATTCTGTAGTTTGCACGAACACCCAATATGTGGTCGTAAACTGCTGTATGGCCAAACTGCAGGGCGCAGAAGGAAAGGAACGCCATATGGTTTTTGGAAGGTGGATTTTGCTGGACTGTTTTTTTGACACCATGTCCTATTTGAAGCCCCCCGCTGCACCCCTAGAGTAAAAACTCCATAAAAGTGACTTCATCTAAGAAACTACACCCTTCAAGTTATTCAAAACCAGTTTTTACAAACTTTGTTAACCCTTAAGGTGTTCCACAAGAGTTATTGGCAAAATGGAGATGAAATTTCTGAATTTCTATTTTTTTTGTGATGTAAGGAGACAAAAATGGCTTTTGACACCTTTTTTTTTTGCTGTGTTCAGCTGAGGGGTTAGGTTATGTGTTATTTTTATAGAGCAGGTTGTGACGGACGCGGCGATACATAATATGTATACTTTTTATTTATTTATATAAGTTTCACACAATAATATCATTTTTTAAAACCCCAAAAAATTATGTTTTAGTGTCTCCATAGTTTAAGAGCCATATTTTTATGGGCGATGAGGTGACGGTTAGATTGGCACTATTTGGAGGGTCATATGACTTTTTGTTCGCTTGCTATTACACTTTTTGTGATGTAACGTGACCAAAAAAATAGCTTTTTGACAGAGTTTTTATTTAATGTTTTTTACAGTGTTTACTTGAGGGGTTAGTTCATGTGATATTTTTATAGAGCAGATTCTTATGGATGTGGAGATACCCAATATGTAAACGTTTTCCTTTTTTTTGTTTTACATTTAACACTAAAAAGCATTTTTGAAACAAAAAAAATCATGTTTTAGTCTGAGAGGCATAGTATTTTTTATTTTTTGGCCAATTGTTTTAGGTAGGGGCTCATTTTTTGCAGGATGAGATGGCGGTTTGATTGGTACTATTTTGGGAGGCAGACGCCTTTTTGATCGCTTTGTATTACACTTTTAGTGATGTAAGGTGCCAAAAAATGGCTTATTTACACCATTTTTTGGGGTTTTATTTTTATGGCGTTCACCTGAGGAGTTCAGATATGTGATATTTTTATAGAGCAGATTTTTACGGACGTGAAAATAGCTAATATGTGTAGTGTATTTCATTTTTTATATTTTTTCAGTCATATGTGTTTTTTTTTTCATTTTTACTTTTTTTTTCACTTTTTACATTTTTTTTTTTAGACCCAGACCCACTTGGTTCTTGTAGATCCAGTGGATCTGGTGTCTATAAATACAGTACAGTACACTATATAGTGCACTGTGCTGTATTTTTTACTTTACAAAGTCTGAATAGACCTTTAGCAGGTCTATTCAGACTTTCAGCACCATGGAGAGCAGGACGCTTCTGAAAGCGTCCTGCTTCCATGGCAACCATCACCCGCTGCCATAAGAGAGCAGTGGGTGATGGATGGGGAGGGAGGGGGGCTCCCTCCCTCTGCGATCCCATCCTGTCGGGGGGTTGCTAACCTGTACGGACCGCGGTATAGAAGGGGTTAAACGGCTGGCATCTGATCAAGCACAGATGCTAGCCGTTTCTATCAGAGTGTCAGCAATGTGCTGACACTCTGATAGATCCACTAGACACCAGGGAATATTACAAAGGAGGCTCCCGCACTGCCTCCCGCCGCCCGCAACCAAAATATGATTGGGGGCTGCAGGGGGGGTTAAAAATTAACACTTTGGGGGCATTAACTCTCTGATCCCCGCAGAGATCGCACAAAGCGCTGCAAACCGCAGGTCTGAATTGACCTGAGGTTTGCAGCGATCGCCGATATGGGGGGGTCACAGGACCCCCCTGGGCATTGTAACGAGGTACCTGCTGAATGATTTCAGCATGTACCTTGTTACGATCACTGCCGGCTGAGCAGCAGTGATCGGAACTACTCATGAAGTACAGGTACGTCATGGGTCCTTAAGGACTCGGAAACCATGACATACCGGTACGTCATGCGTCCTTAAGGGGTTAAGAGCTTAAATTTGAAAAAAGAGAGGATAGGTTCCAATTTAACACATCAGTAGAGGGAGGCCCTGGAAGCTCTAAAAAGAAGACTTGATAATAAAACCCAGTGATAAGGGTAGCAACATTGTCCTCTTGGATAAGGAGGACTATATTGATATGGTACTAAGGCTGCTGGATGATAAAAATACTAACCAGATTCTTACACATGATCCAAAGGAACTTTATCTACAAGAGTTGAATACCCTGTTGACGAGAGCAAAAGAGAGAAACCTCATAAATCAAGATGAATATTTATTCCTTTTCAACAAAAATCCGACAACACCAACTTTTTATGCACTACCTAAAGTGCATAAAAAGAGAAACCAAATTCCAGGTAGGCCAATCGTCTCCGGGAATGATAGCCTAAAACAAGGAGCTAATCTTTATGTGGATAGTATTTTAAGAAATTTTGTGACCTCTCTTCCATCTTATATTAAACACACAAAATACTTGCTTCTTAAAATTAATGACTTAATTTTTCCACCAAATGCACTATTGCCAAGTTTGGACGTGGAATCACTGTATAGTAATATTCAGCACCAATTGGGTATTAAGGCAGTGAAACACTTTCTTGACACTAAAAGTGTAACTTTTCAGTCACATAGTAATTTTGTGTTGTCACTTTTGGGATTTGTTTTAGAGCACAATTATTTTACGTTTCAAAACCGCCTATATAAACAAACAAACGGAACCACTATGGGGACGGCCTGTGCACCAACTTATGCTAATTTATTTTTGGGGTGGGAGAATCACGTGTAGAGATGAGCGAACACCTGGATGTTCGGGTTCGAGAAGTTCGGCCGAACTTCCCGAAAATGTTCGGGTTTGGGATCCGAACTCGACACGAACTTTATCCCGAACCCCATTGAGGTCAATGGGGACCTGAACTTTTGGACACTAAAAAGGCTGGAAAATAGTGCAGGAAAGGGCTAGAGGGCTGCAAAAGGCAGAAAAATGTAGGTAAATGCCCTGCAAACAAATGTGGATAGGGAAATGAATTAAAATAAAATAAAATAAATAAAAATTAACCAATATTAATTGGAGAGGGGTCCCATAGCAGAGAATCATGCGTCATATCACCCACCACTGGAGAAGGCCACTTTCAGTTGTTTCGGCCCCAGCACCCAGAAAGAGGAGAGAGGTCCCAAAGCAAGGAATAAGGTGTCATATCACCCACCATTGGAGAAGGCCACTTTCAGTTATTTAGGCCCCAGCACCAAGACAGAGGAGAGAGGTCCCACAGCAAGGAATCATGCGTCATATCACCCACCACTGGAGAAGGCCACTTTCAGTTATTTCGGCTCCAGCACCCAGACAGAGGAGAGAGGTCCCACAGCATTGAATAAGGCGTCATATCACCCACCACTGGAGAAGGCCACTTTCAGTTATTTCGGCCCCAGCACCCAGACAGAGGAGAGAGGTCCCACAGCAAGGAATAGGGCGTCATATCACCCACCACTGGAGAAGGCCACTTCCAGATATTTAGGCCCCAGCACCCAGACAGAGGAGAGAGGTCCCACAGAAAGGAATAAGGCGTCATATCACCCACCACTGGAGAAGGCCACTTTCAGTTATTTAGGCCCCAGCACCAAGACAGAGGAGAGAGGTCCCACAGCAAGGAATCATGCGTCATATCACCCACCACTGGAGAAGGCCACTTCAAGTCATTACGGCCCCAGCACCCAGACAGAGGAGAGAAGTGCCACAGCAAGGAATAAGGAGTCATTTAACCCACCACTGGAGAAGGCCAATTCAAGATATTTAGGCCTCAGCACCCAAACAGAGGAGAGAGGTCCCACAGCAAGGAAAAAGGCGATATATCACCCACCACTGGAGAAGGCCACTTCCAGATATTTAGGCCCCAGCACCCAGACAGAGGAGAGAGGTCCCACAGCAAGCAATAAGGCGTCATATCACCCACTACTGGAGAAGGCCACTTCCAGATATTTAGCCCACAGCACCCAGACAGAGGAGAAAGGTCGCATGGCATAGGTTCAGGCTTCAAGTCACCCACCATTGTAACAGGCCACTTTCAGTTATTTAGGCCCCGACGCCCAGATTGAGGAGAGGATCATTCAACTTTGGGTTGCACCGCAAGATCATGGTAAAGTTAAAAAAATGAGGATTCAATAAAGAAGTGCCCAGGAGTACAGGAATACATGGTTGAGGGGGAAGCAGTTATAAATGTCTATTCTGCACAAGAGAGGGACAGGTCCTGTTGGATCCATGCCTGGTTAAATTTTATGAACGTCAGCTTGTCCATGTTGGCTGTGGACAGGCGTCTGCCTTTGTCAGTAATGACGCCCCCTGCCGTTCTGAATACACGTTCAGACAAAACGCTGGCCGCCGGGCAGGCCAGCACCTTCAAGGCATAAAATGTTAACTCTGGCAACGTGGACAATTGGGAGACTCAGAAGTTGAATGGGGCTGAACCATCAGTCAGTACGTGGAGGGGTGTGCAGACGTACTGTTCAACCATGTTAGTGAAATGTTGCCTCCTGCTAATGTAATGGTCAGCAGAGGAAGAGACCGTAGAGCAGGATTCAAGTACAGTGCAGCAGACAAGGAGGCTGAAGCAGAAACCGGCTTTATTAAAAGAGAACTCTAACTGCCGGAAAATCAGATTAACAGTATGAACAGCTTGAGAATTCACAATAAATGATAATGGAAATTTGCATAAAGACACAACTGAATCGCAAACACAAGTACAAAAATGGCATGCTACTCTCTTCTAGATATTCCTACCTGTCCCCGCTACCCGGGGTGCAATTCTACTGTGCACTACCTAAATCCTCTTCCACTATGTCCTAACTCAGATTAGCATCAGTGCACTCACAGTTCTGTGTCCGGCATATGCAGGCAGATACAGTCTGGGTCCTGATCTGGTTGCTTGCTTGCTTGCTTGGCTCAGCGTGGTCTTCTCCCTTTTGTTAGGTTGCAGGTCAGGCATCCACGTGGCTCAGCTCTGGCAGGGGTGATGCTGCAAGCCTCACTTTGTAGTCTCTGTAACTCTGGTCAGAGATAGTCAGCAGCTCAAGACATATCATCGGGCAGGGCCTGGGGTTCACTCACAAGCCCCTCTGGTAAGTGCCTCACACTGCAGCAGTCTCCCTTCTGTCCCAGGAAACATCAGCTCAGTCAGGGAGCAAACACACTCTAAAGTCCCAGATACTGTGTCACAGCAGGCAGGGAGAAATCACTCTATTCTTCCCTGTGGATCTCCCTCTCAGTGGACAGAGTCCTTCTTTTTTCTGTGTACTCAGACACCTTCAGCCAAGGCTCTCTGCTCAGCCTGGGAACTCCTTTAACTCCTTATCCTCTGGAAAAACAACCCCTCTCACTGTCTTACTCAGCCACAGTGGCCTCTGGTGGCTGGAGGGAAACATGACAGTCTGCATATATATTAGTGCTGGAAATGCTGCTGGATGATCAGGGCTGCCTCTTACACTAACACGTTCCGTATCAGGTGGTGGTGTACTTAGCTGTGGCATGGAGACAAAACTTTTCCAAATTCCTGCCATGCTAACCCTGCCCTCAGAGGAGCTGGCCGTGACGCAGCTGCGTTTGGCGACCTATTGCTCCTCCTCTGCCTTCGCCTTGGGCTTCCACCTGTTCCCCTGTTGGGAATGCTCTTAGAAGCGCATCTACCAGCGTGTGCTTGCACTCGCGCATCTTCCTATCACGCTCCGGTGCAGGAAGTAAGGTGGGCACATTGTCTTTGTACCGGGGATCCAGCAGGGTGGCAATCCAGTAGTCCGCACACGGTAAAATGTGGGCAACTCTGCTGTCGTTGCGCAGGCACTGCAGCATGTAGTCGCTCATGTGTGCCAGGCTCCCCAGAGGTAAGGACAAGCTGTCCTCTGTGGGAGGCATCGTCATCATCCTCCGTATCCCCCCAGCCACGCACCAGTGATGGGCCTGAGCTGTGTGGGGTGCCATCCCGCTGTGAACCTGCTTCATCCTCATCCTCATCCTCCTCCACCTCCTCCTCATCCTCCTCGTCCTCCATTAGTGGGCCCTGGCTTGCCACATTTGTACCTGACCTCTGCTGTTGCAAAAAACCTCCCTCTGAGCCACTTCTAACAGACTGGCCTGAAAGTACTAAAAATGACCCCTCATCCTCCTCCTCCTCCTCCTGGGCCACCTACTCTTCCATCATCGCCCTAAGCGTTTTCTCAAGGAGACATAGAAGTGGTATTGTAACGCTGATAACGGTGTCATCGCCACTGGCCATGTTAGTGGAGTACTCAAAACAGCGCAACAGGGCACACAGGTCTCGTATGGAGGCCCAATCATTGGTGGTGAAGTGGTGCTGTTCCGAAGTGCGACTGACGCGTGCGTGCTGCAGCTGAAACTCCACTATGGCCTGCTGCTGCTCACACAGTCTCTCCAGCATGTGTAAGGTGGAGTTTCACCTGGTTGGCACGTCGCATATGAGGCGATGAGCGGGAAGCCCGAAGTTACGCTGTAGCGCAGACAGGCGAGCAGCGGCAGGATGTGAACACCGGAAGCGCGCACAGACGGCCCGCACTTTATGCAGCAGCTCTGACATGTCGGGGTAGTTGTGAATGAACTTCTGCACCACCAAATTCAGCACATGCGCCAGGCAAGGGATGTGCTTCAAACCGGCTAGTCCCAGAGCTGCGACGAGATTTCGCCCATTATCGCACACCACCAGGCCGGGCTTGAGGCCCACCGGCAGAAACCATTCGTCGGTCTGTTGTTCAATACCCCGCCACAACTCCTGCGCGGTGAGGGGCCTGTCCCCCAAACATATGAGTTTCAGAATGGCCTGCTGACGTTTACCCCGGGCTGTGCTGAAGTTGGTGGTGAAGGTGTGTGGCTGACTGAATGAGCTGGTGGAAGCAGAGGAGGAGGAAGCCGAGTAGGACGAGGCGGCTACAGGAAGAAAATTAATGATGCCCTGCGATCTTTGGTGGTGGAAGGACGTGCGCCAAGGAACCCTCCGCCTGGGGCCCAGCCGCCACTACATTTACCCAGTGTGCAGTTAGGGAGATATAGAGTCCCTGGCCGTGCTTACTGGTCCACGTTTCTGTGGTTAGGTGGACCTTGCAACAGATGGCGTTGCGTAGTGCACACTTGATTTTATCGGATACTTGGTTGTGCAGGGAAGGCACGGCTGTCTTGGAGAAGTAGTGGTGGCTGGGAACAACATACTGTGGGACAGCCATGGCCATCAGCTGTTGACAGCATTTCAAAGGCCAGTAGTTTAGAAATGCTGGCATTCAGGCCCAGGGCTCGAGGGTGGCTAGGTGGGAATTTACGCTTTCTCTCCAAGGTTTCTGAGATGGGGAGCTGAACGCTGCCGTGTGACATGGTGGAGATGCTTGGTGACACAGGTGGTGGTGTCGGTGGTACATCCTCTGTTTGGTGGGCGGCAGGTGCCAACGTTCCTCCCGAGGCGGAGGAAGAGGTCGAGGCAGCAGAAGAAGAGGGAGCAGGGGGAGCCAGAGTGAGTTCCTTGCTTTTAAGGTGTTTACTCCACTGCAGTTCATGCTTTGCATGTAGATGCCTGGTCATGCAGGTTGTGCTAAGGTTCAGAACGTTAATGCCTCGCTTCAGGCTCTGATGGCACAGCGTGCAAACCACTCGGGTCTTGTCATCAGCACATTGTTTAAAAAAGTGCCATGCCAGGGAACTTCATTCCATGTGTGGTCTAGAACCTCATCGTCCCCTGCATCGTCTTTCACACAGTCTTCCTCCCTGACCTCCTGTTCGGTCTGCACACTGCAGAAAGACGCAGCAGTTTGCACCTGTGTTTCGTCATCATCAGAGATGTGCAGACTCCGATGGGGTGGCATTCCCATGTCCTCATCATCAGGAAACATCAGTGGTTGTGCATCAGTGCATTCTATGTCTTCCACCACTGGGGAAGGGCTAGGTGGATTCCCTTGGGAAACCCTGCCAGCAGAGTCTTCAAACAGCATAAGAGACTGCTGCATAACTTGAGGCTCAGACAGTTTCCCTGATATGCATGGGGTGATGTGACAGACTGATGGGCTTGGTTTTCAGGTGCCACCTGTGTGCTTTCTGCAGAAGACTGGGTGGGAGATAATGTTGTGAACGTGCTGGATCCACTGTCGGCCACCCAATTGACTAGCGTCTGTACCTGCTCAGGCCTTACCATCCTTAGAACGGCATTGGGCCCCACCAAATATCGCTGTAAATTCTGGCGGGTACTGGAACCTGAGGTAGTTGGTTCACTAGGACGTGTGGCTGTGGAAGAATGGCCATGTCCTCTCCCAGCACCAGAGGGTCCACTAACACCACCGCGACCGCGTCCGCGTCCCTTACTAGATGTTTTCCTCATTGTTACCGTTCACCAAGCACCACAATAAGAAAAAAAATATTTGGCCCAATGTATTGATTTCAAATTCAGGCCTTTCTTAACAGGCACCTAACACTATCTGCCTATTTATTTATGTAGCATATTACACTAATCCAGGCACAGCAGTAGCCACTGATTTAGGGGAATATCTCTTTTAGGGCTAGTATTTAGGCCCTGGATGAAAGGTATCCTTTAATGGACAGATTTACTCTTGGAGATGCACAGTAGTGTATAAAAATATGTAGGATAATGCCTTCAGCAATTGTATTTTAACACTTTGTGTAATATACTCTTTAACGGACAGAAATACAATGGGAGATGCACAGTAGCGTGTGAAGTTATTGAGGATGACTCTCTCAGCACTTGTATATACACCTTGAGTGCAATATACCGTTTTACGGACAGATTAACACTTGGCCTGCAACAGCTGGAACACCAGATTCAGGGTATTGCTATATTGGCAAGTGAGTTTCACCCCAGAACAAAATATACCCTTTTACGGACAGATTAACACTTGGCCTGCAACAGCTGGGACACCAGATTCAGGGTATTGCTATTTTTGCAATTGAATTTCACCCCAGAACAAAATATATGTTTTGGCAGACACTATTATACTTTGCCAGCCAGTGCTGGGACACCAGATTCAGGTTATTGCTATTTTAGCAATTGAATTTCACCCCGAACAAAATATACCCTTTTACGGACAGATTAACACTTGGCCTGCAACTGCTGGAACACCAGATTCAGGGTATTGCTATTTTGGCAATTGAATTTCTCCCAGAACAAAATATACCCTTTTACGGACAGATTAACACTTGGCCTGCAAAAGCTGGGACACCAGATTCAGGGTATTGCTATTTTGGCAATTGAATTTCACCCCAGAACAAAATATATGTTTTGGCAGACACTATTATACTTTGCCAGGCAGTGCTAGGACACCAGATTCAGGGTATTGCTATTTTGGCAATTGAATTTCACCCCAGAACAAAATATACCCTATTACGGACAGATTAACACTTGGCCTGCAACAGCTGGGACACCAGATTCAGGGTATTGCTATATTGGCAATTGAATTTCTCCCAGAACAAAATATACCCTTTTACGGACAGATTAACACTTGGCCTGCAGCAGCTGGGACACCAGATTCAGGGTATTGCTATTTTGGCAATTGATTTTCACCCCAAAACAAAATATATGTTTTGGCAGACACTATTATACTTTGCCAGCCAGTGCTGGGACACCAGATTCAGGGTATTGCTATTTTGGCTATTGAATTTCACCCCAGAACAAAATATACCCTTTTACGGACAGATTAACACTTGGCCTGCAACAGCTGGGACACCAGATTCAGGGTATTGCTATATTGGCAATTGAATTTCTCCCAGAACAAAATATACCCTTTTACGGACAGATAAACACTTGGCCTGCAGCAGCTGGGACACCAGATTCAGGGTATTGCTATTTTGGCAATTGATTTTCACCCCAAAACAAAATATATATTTTGGCAGACACTATTATACTTTGCCAGCCAGTGCTGGGACACCAGATTCAGGTTATTGCTATTTTAGCAATTGAATTTCACCCTAGAACAAAATATACCCTTTTACGGACAGATTAACACTTGGCCTGCAACAGCTGGGACACCAGATTCAGGGTATTGCTATTTTGGCAATTTAATTTCACCCCAGAACAAAATATATGTTTTGGCAGACACTATTATACTTTGCCAGCCAGTGCTGGGACACCAGATTCAGGGTATTGCTATTTTGGCAATTTAATTTCACCACAGAAAATAATCTATCCTTTGCCAGACAGCAGACAGTATTACAGTTGGCTAGCCAAAGCTGGAACACCAGAATTAGGGATTGGTGTTTTGGCAATTGTATTTAACCCCTTAATAAAATATAGAAATTGCTATCCTGAGTTTCTAGTGGTGACAATAAGCACAGCCAAGCCCCTGATGTAGGATATAGCAAAAAAGAAAAACGAGTATTGATGGATTGATGGACTTGGTGGCAGCTTGTTCTGGTGCACCACAAGTCACAAAATGGCCGCCGATCACCCCAGAAAAAATGATCGAAAAACGCTCTGTGCAGCCTAAAAACCAGTGAGCAATTAACTAGCAGAAGTTGAATCATTCACAGCTGTAGATCGATCAGTTCATTAGGTGCTGATGCTGACTTTTCCCTGCCTAATCTTGCCCTCACAGAAGCTGCATCCTCTCCCTATACTAATCAGAGCAGTGTGACGTGCGGCGCTACGTGACTCCAGCTTAAATAGAGGCTGGGTCACATGCTGCACTTGGCCAATCACAGCCATTTGCAGAATTTCTTAATCAAAACACTATTGGAATGAGATACACGTATGAAATCCAAGAGAAAGATTATTTTCTTGGACCTTACCAATAAAAAATTGGATAATGACACCTTAAGTACCACAATATACAGGAAACCCATGTCCACAAATGGATACTTGCATTGGACAAGCTGGCACCCGGCCCCCTTGAAAAGAGGGATTCCGACGGGCCAATATTTGTGCGCCCATCGTAATTGTTCGAGTAAGGATGCCTTCTGGAAGGAAAGTAACGACCTCTTTACAAGATTTAAAGACCGAGGCTACCCTAAAATACCTTTGAAGAGATCCTATAATAGGGCCAAAGCGCAAAAACGAGAGGATCTATTTGCTACAAAAATACTACCTAAGGAGAAGATCATAAGATGCATAGGCACATATGATGGCTATGCAGGAAAAATACAGTAAATTTTAAAACGGCATTGGAATATATTAAAATCAGATCAGGATTTTAGGGATGTTTTAAATACCCATCCGAATATCACCTATAGGAGAGGACCTAATTTAAAAGATCTACTTGTGCATAGTCACTACCAAGAACAATGAAATGCTGAAAAAGTAACAAGCAAAGCCAAGGGATCAGCACCTTGTGGCGACTGCTTCTTTTGCTCCTCTTTCTTGAGAGTTAAAACCTTTACAAATCCCACTGACAGAAGGGACTATGACATAAAACAATTGATAACATGTAAGTGTAAGACTAAAGGGGTAATATACCTCATTAAATATACCGGTCCAAAACTGTATGTCGGAAAGACAATACAGGAGCTGAGACGCAGAATATCAGGACATTTGAGTGCCATTGAAACCAAAAAAGATACCTCTATTTCTAGGCACGTTAGTTTGGTAAATGACGACAATCCTAATGTCTTGAAATTCATTGGAATTGAGAAAATATTTTTAGGTCCGAGAGGGGGAAACCTCGATAAAAATTACTTCAAGTGGAAGCCCGTTGGATACATAGATTAAATACAGTGAGTCCTAGTCCTTCTCGGCTTTTCTCTAAATAGCACTATTAATACTTTATTTTTATTTTTTTCATTTATTATAATGTTACTATCAAAGCCTAATAGATCATGGAATTTCCATATGTCTGTATTTATGTAGTACAGTAACTCCTTGATAAAAGGTTTTATTATAAACCACATGCCATAATGGGTAGAATATATGATAGAAATATTTAGGAATGCAGCCAAAATCCTAGGGATATCATTTTCAGGAGGCTGTAATAACTATGGCCAAATATTTGGAAAATGCACTGAAAAATAAGAAAGAATAGACTAAGTCCACTGACATGCGCACTTTCGGTGACATTAATAGCTGGAAATAAAGTGTGGTGACATGCGTGGTAAGAGAGAAGGTGCCCCCCCCTCTTTTTTTTTTAGTCGGTGCATGCGTCGGAGCTGTGAAAGAAATAGAATAGACTTAGTCCACTGACTAAGTCCATATTGCCAGGGAGATTCGCCAATGATCTATTCTTCTCCTAACTTCTAAACCGGGAAAGCGCTGGGATAGGATAATTGAAAGGAGGGGAGGACACAATCCCGCTATATACAACAAGAGAAACAAGCACTCGGTTTAGTTGTCCCGATACCCTGATGAAGCCACATTTGTGGCGAAACATGTCGGGGGGGGAAATAAGATTGATTTTAGCTTAGGTTAGGATGTGGTGTTAAATACTTGGGTGCATTCTGCAGGTGCTCCCTCTCTATAGTTAGTAATAGCAATACAGTGTGGTCCTACTATCAATATTAAGGACCCTCTGTGAATTACACATTGAGATCCACTATTGGAAGAATTAGGAAATTATTTTCATACCACCAGGAGATAGTGTGAAGATAACACATCTCCTTTGGATCTAAATAAATAAATCCTCCTATATAAGACCGGATAGTCTATACATATGATGGTACCATAATAAAGTGCCCCACTAGTGATAAGAATTTACATTGAACGCCACATTCCAGCTTTTATCGTTAACTTATTTGCCTTTTTGTAGGGGGGCTTTTTTCTCCCATTTTAAAATTGAATTAATAAAGGTTATATTCTAATATCAGGCCATAAACAGAAAAATATAGCTGTCAGCTACCTTTTGCGTATGAAGCAACACAAATGCAATGTGTAAAACCGGCCTGAAAGGCAAATTCTTCCCCTCCTCTTTTATGAATCCACACCTTCTATTCACTTAAAATGCATCAAAACGTGGATGTGTACAGGCAGCCTTATACAAGCTATTATCAACAATCACTAGGACTTGAACATATTGCCTTCTTAGACATTACCATACATGTTCATGAAACAGAAAGTATGATAGCTGAGAGGAATTTTAAATGGTGTAGGGTGGTCTCCTGGGACACATTACAAAATCATTCATTGAATGTTGTGCTACACACATGGGTCTTTCATGTTAAATTATATGACCATTTCAAAAACTCATTAATATGTCATTAACCAGGCAGACATTTGCTAATTAAATAATTAGCCCCCTTTGTTCAATTTCCATGTTTCTTTGTAATGACAACGATGCCCCTTATTTCCATTTTCTCCACTTCCAATAAGAAATAATTTGTCATTATTTCAGATGGTAGAAAAAGGAAATAAAACAGAAACAGGCTTTTTCTCTGTCACAGATAGCCTTAATTTTTTGAAAACATTGCTACTTTGTTTTTTTATAAAAGACATTTGAATTTATAAAGAGAAATCAGAAATAACAAAAGAAAATGGTAAAAATGTTTTACTTTGCCATCTAAAAAGCACTAAAGCAACTAAATAATATCTATAGCAGCCCTATAGGAGTTGACACTACTAGTAACAGTTGGCAATAGTCAGTAGAGATTAGCGAATCAAAGCTTATGAAGTGGAATTCGTTTAGAATGTCAGTAAAAATTTGATTTGCAACGAATGCGAATTTCCTCGCGCTTCGTGGTAACGAATCACAGTTTTCCTAAAATGGCAGCTACACATGTGAGGACTGAGGACATGGAGCAAGGAACTCTGGGAAGGCAGGATCACCCAGACTGACATGCCTACATGCAGTCAATCAGCAGCCAGCCCTGTGATGTCACAGCCCTATAAATACGTCCGCCATCTTACAGTCAGACATTTTCCAACGTTCAGAGTGCAGGGACAGACATGGGAAGGCGCTAGGTACAGCAAGTGGAAAAATGATTGTGGGAAAAAAAAGACAGAAAAAATGATTTATAAGTGCAGGGAAAGGATAGGGAGGAATCATTTCACAGCATCTTAGTGCAGGGAGAGATGTCAGAAGGTGCTAGCGACATTGATAGGACAGTGATTTACAAGTGCAGGGAACGATTATTTGGGGATCCAAATAGTCATTAGACAGCTCTGTCATTCCAGCTTTTTGTTTTTGGGCTGCAAGTGTTATGTTGAAAAGCCTTTGGAGGCTTATATCTTAGTATCTTATTCAGTACTACAAGAAAAATATATGCGCATTTCACTTCTGAAGTTATTTCTGTTAAAAGTGTATAGGGGCGTATTACAGTAAAAAATAAAAATATATAAGCACTGCACTGTTGCAGTTATTTCTGGTGAAAGCATATAGGGGCGTATTTCAGTTAGCTTGAAAAATACATACACACATCACTCTTTAATTGTTTTTTGGTTAAAGCATATAGTGGCCTATTTAAGTCCAACAAGAAATATATATTCTCAGGTCACTTTTGCAGTAATTTCTGGTGAAAGCGTATAGAGGCATATTTCATTAAGAAAATAAAAATATATACGCGCTGCATTTGCAGTTATTTCTGGTGAAAGCGTATAGGGGCATATTTCAGTACTACAAGAAAAATATATACGCACTTCACTCTTTAATTGTTTTCTGGTTAAAGCGTATAGTGGCCAATTTCATTCCAACAAGAAATATATATTCTCAGTTCACTGCTCCAGTGATTTCAGTTGAAGGCGTCTAGGGGTATATTACAGAAAAAAAATATATATACACACTGCACTATTGCAGATATTTCTGGTGAAAGCATATAGGGGTGTATTTCAGTACTTCAAGAAATATATATACGCACTTCACTCTTTAAGTTTTTTCTGGTCAAAGCGTATATGGTCGTATTTTAGTACAGCAAGAAAAATATATGCTTAGTGCTTTTCTGCAGTTAATTGTGGTGAAAGAGTTTAATGGCCTATTTCAGTACAAAAAGAAAAAAATATTCGTCGCTTTTGGGGGTGTTTTAATTTCCATTTAGTTTGTTTAGTTCAGCTACAAGTATGTCGGGCAGCGAAGTGCAAGGCCATGCCCAGAGGAGTGGCAGAGGCCTGAATGGTTCTGGTGCAAGCAGAGGTCGCAGTAAAGTAAGGGGTCGTGGCAGCAGTAGTCGCAGCGAAAGGCCTGAGCTCCCGGTGTCATCTAGTGGTTGTGTCTTGACCAGCAGCCCAGCGGTTCTTGATTGGTTAACTCGGTCATCCACGTCATCCAAGTGACATCAGACACCCCCAGCCAACAGTCGGTGGGTTCGTCAGACGCAACCCTTAGTTGGCATGGCCCGGGAGCAGGCCCTGTGCCTTCACCTGTCCTCAACCTGCCTCTGGCCTTTTCTGTTTCCTCAACGCGAGAAGTACTACATGCAGTGGGCTCAGCTTCACTTTTAAGCGAGAATGAGCTACAGTCAGCAGCTACTGCCCAGCCAAAATGTGAAGGAGACATCCGCTGCTTCCTCTGCTAGGCGGACAAGTAGTAATGAGGAGAGTGGCATGGGAGCTTGTGTTGGACGTAGTCAGGCTCCTGACCCAGAGGCCATTGAGGACGACATCAGTGTTGTGCAGACACTACTCGATGATGATGAACCCGATCGCACTTGGGAGCCGGGAGAAGAAGGGGCTTTGTCATCATCAGGAAAAGAAGGTGGAAGATTGCCCGTCAGGCAGCGGCTGAGCCAGCAAGTCTCTAGCGTGGCAGGGAGTCGGCAGGGTGCCAACAGTGGGAGGTCTACCTGCCCGGACAGGAGTGGTGCATGGGTTCATGGAAGCAGCGGTGTATAGCAGTCAGCCAGTGAGAAGTGTTGGGAGGAAAATCAGGTACTAGGCGGTGTGGCAGTTTTTTGTGAAGCTGCCAGAAGAGGTCAATATGGCCATTTGTAGAATATGTGGGCAGAAGGTAAAGCGTGGGCAGAGTGCCAATGTTGGCACCACCGCCCTGTGTCAACATACAGATGTAGCATGGTTAGCACTCCTTTTTTCTGAGATTTCTGAGTTTGGTTATCTAATCTAAGCAAACACCTTCAATTGTTTCCAATGGCTTTTTTCTCAAGATAATGAAATGAGTTAAGAAATTTGAGTTAACAGCGGGAGTGCTAACCCTGCTGCATCTGTATGCAGCGTCACCATAAAGTGGCCTGAGAGAACCGTGGCTCCAATGTGGTGGTTAAGCCTGCCGCAGCTGCCGCATTACCCAGTGGCACACACCCAGTTTCAGCCAGTCAAGGCTCCAACACCTCAGCCGAAGGGAGCTGTCTGTCAATCCCATCTTTTGCTGGTCCAGATGTTCCTGCTCCTACTCCTCATCAGTCATTCCTTCAGCAATCGATCGCCAAGCGATTGCCAAGAGACAACAGTATGTGTGCACTCATCCAACAGCACAAAGGCTGATGCTCCTGTCCAAGTTGTTGGTGCTTCAGTCCCTCCCTTTCAGAGAAATGATGGCTTGTGACCAGCCGAGGTGAAGAGTCCCAAGCTGTCATTTATTTGCGAAAAATTCTATACCAGCTCTGCACACACACGTAGAACATAAGGTGGTCCAGTACTTGAGCCTGTCAGTGTCTTCCAAAGTGCATGGCAGCGCCGACGTGTGGAGCTGTAACTACGGTCAGGAACAATACATGTCCTTTACTGCCCACTAGGTTAATGTGGTTCCTGCACAGCCACACCAGCAACATGGACAGGTGACGCCGCTTCTGCCTTCACGTTGTCACGCCATTGGTCCTGCGACAATGTCCGCTCTGCCTCCTTATCCTCCACCATGTCCTCAGCCTCCACTGCAGGGACAAGTCAGGGACAAGTCCAGCATACCACATGTGCAGGGCTCGCGGTGTCACGCTGTTCTGCACTTGGTTTGCCTTGGTGAACCTCATGCTGTGGTCACCTCATGCTGCTTCCACCTCACCACTATGTAATAGGTCCAGTCTATGGAGTTCTCATGCTGTTCCCACCATTAGTACTTCATGACTGGTCCACTATTTTGGCTTTTGGTCTGGCTGACATCATCATTTATTTGACCTTTCTTCTGATCTGTCAGAAGGAAGGAAAAATGAGACGCACAACCGATCCTCTCTGTAGCAGCTGTAAGGCCTGTATGGTCCCATCAGAATTGGCTTATGATTTGGTAGCCAAAAGCAGGAGTGGATACAAAACACAGACATGCAAATATTCCATTCACATGTCATCTCTGTTTTAGATCCACTCCTGTTTTTTTTTTTTTCTTTTTTGCATACTGATGGATTACTGAGCAAATGCTGACTGAGTGAATGCGTATGCTCCACAGACAGGATCCGTTTTTTGTGGGTTATTGTTCTGATGGATCAGAGGAAGGGCAAATTAGTCAGTGACATCAACACAAACTTACAACTGACACTGTCTCCACTCGGTCAGGTGGGCTTTACTTGTATACGCATTTAACAGAACAGGTTCTGTTGATATTGATGTGTAATCAGCTGGCGACAGTGTAAAAGGAGTGCTCTTCTTCTTGGCGCTAACATCGACCTGTAAGGCTGAGTTGATACTTGAGTTATTTGGTCAGTTTTGGCCCCGTGACTGCCCAAATAAGTGAAGTGTGCGTTGATTCTAAGAGCAACGCATGTCATCTGCATGTCATATGGACTCACAGTATTATTTCACTATCAAATCAGACTCCCTATGCGTGTTACTGCAAGGCACAATGTTCTACACCACTATAAAGGCTCTCTGCAGCCAGGAAATAGCTGTTTTTTTTATGTAATTTGCCGCAAATATATTCTGATCGAATTGAATTTTTCCCGGAAAATTCAGCGAACCAGCGAATCGAATTTTTGAAAAATTCGCTCATCTCTACAGTAATAGTCAGGGTCGGTGTTGGGTGTGTGGGTTCAGAGGGGTGGACTGGGCAAATGGGTCCCCTTACAGATGTCTTCCTACAATGTAAGCGGACCTTGCTGCTACAGAACCTAGAAGCTGAGGGCAGGGGTGAAGCAGAAGCAGTCTACACAATAAAAGAGTTGATGGCACCTAATTGGTTCTTCTGGCACAGGTTCCTCTGCTAGCAACTAAGATATAATGTGTTGCTAGTTCCACTTTAAAACTTTGTTGGCTCCTTTAATACTCTCCTCCACACACACACACACACACACACCCTCAGCTCCCATGTACTGAAGGAACTACAATACAGCTATATATTCAGTGTCAGAGAAAGCAGGGGAGGATATGTGCCCTTATCTTGCTGTTCAGCTGTATTTACTGTTATGCAGCTGAACAGGAAATGAAGCGCACAATCTGGTAAGGAAAGAGCCCATACCCTGTGTGAGTACAGTGAAGATGGTGGCATCAGCAGCAGGACACTGCGTAAAAGCCCAGAAAACCCTTTAGATGCAAATAATGGGCTGAAATCCAAGGGCCCCACCTTAAAATTCTTCCATGGACTTTGCAGTGCACTTTTGCACTGAAAAAAATCCAACATGTGCACATATCCATAAAGAGGAACCTGAAAAGCTTCTGAATAGAGTTGGGCAAACCCGAACTGTAAAGTTCAGGTTCATACCGAACTTTTGGGTTTTTGTACCTGAACCTGAACCCAGACATTTCTGTAAAAGTTTGGGTTCTGGTTCGGTGTTCAGAGATTTCTCTGCGCTTTTTGAAAGGCTGCAGGGCAGCCAATCAACAAGCGTTTCACTACTCTGCACTTAGAAGCCATCACAGCCATGCCTACTAATAGCATGGCTGTGATTGGCCAAGTGCAGCATGGGACCCAGCCTCTATATAGGCTGGAGTCACGTAGCGCCGCATGTCACTCTGCTCTTCACAGTGTAGGAATAGGATGCTGCTGCTGCTGCTGCTGTGAGGGAGAGATAAGGGAAGAATTCTGGTGTACTTGGTGTTCAATCTTTAAAATACAGCGATTATTGAGGGTGCTATCCTACATTTTTGTACCTAGCCCTGAGCCTAGTGACACTGAAAAAAAACTTTTAATCCATTTGCTAGTTCGGTGGGCGTCGGCGGCCATTTTTGCAACTGCAGTGCACTTGCAACTTCATGTGAACTGAATGTGTGCCAGGGACATTACTTTAATTCTGTTCTGGTAGCTCAGTGTAGGACAAATTCCCTTTTTTGGCCGGTCAAGTACCCCTGCAGCCTGCAGTGCATACCTGGCAGTGAAAATTATTCAATTACATCAGTCTGTCATATATTTTTGTGACCTAAAGCAATTTTTTATCTGTCTGCAACTGGCACTGCATATCTAACAGTCTAATAAAACCATTAAATACAGCAGTTACATTGCTGCTATACAAAAGCTAATTTTTTAGTGCTAGATTGCAAATTTGCGTGCTACACTGCATTTCTGACAGTCCAGTACAACCGTAACATACTGCATTTACATTGGTGCTATAAAAAAAACACACTTTTTGTGCTAGATAGTAGATAGGTGACAGGGACATAAATTTGTAAAAATCGTCTGTTACATTGGTGGATGACATTTTACAATTTTTGCTGTATACAAACCCCTGCTCTGAATAGGTGACAGGAAAGTAAATTTGTAAAAATCACCTGTTACATTGGTGGTTGACATTTTACCATGTTTGCCATATACAAACCCCTGCTCTGCATAGGTGACAGGAAGGTAAATTTGTAAAAATCATCTGTTACATTATTGGGTGACATTAACCCAGTTTTGCCAAATACAAACCCCTGCTCTGCATAGTTGACAGGGAGGTAAATATGTAAAAATCATCTGTTACATTATTGGGTGATATTTTACCATTTTTGCTGTATACAAACCCCTGCTCTGCAAAGGTGACAGGGAGGTAAATTTGTAAAAATCATCTGTTACATTGGTGGGTGACACTTTACCATTTTTGCTGTATACAAACCCCTGCTCTGCAAAGGTGACAGGGAGGTAAATTTGTAAAAATCATCTGTTACATTGGTGGTTGATATTTTACCATTTTTGCCGTATACAAACCCCTGCTCTGCAAAGGTGCAGTTCTGAGGAAGAGGCGGTGGTCACACAGAGGGAACAGCACAGCATTGGCATGGCAGTTCTTCAGACAATGTCCTGATGACAAGACACAAGTGGTTTGCACGTTGTGCCATCAGAGCGTGAAGCGAGGCATAAACGTTCTAAACCTGAGCACAACCTGCATGACCAGGCATCTACATGCAAAGCACGAGCTGCAGTGGAGTAAACACCTTAAAATACAAGAAAGTTCTCAGCCTCCTCCTGCTTCCTCTTCTGCTGCTGTCTCTGCCTCTTTCTCCACCTCTGTAGTCACAGTGGCACCTGCAACCCAGCAAACAGAGGATGTGCCACCAACACCACCACCTCCGTCATCACATGCAAGCATCTCCACCATGTCACGTGCAAGCGTTCAGCTGTCCATCTCCCAAATACACTAGAGAAAAAGAAAATACCCACCTACCCACCCTCGATCCCTGGTCCTGAATGCCAGCATTTCAAAATTACTGGCCTTTGAAATGCTGTCATTCCGTCTGGTGGAGACAGACTGTTTTAAACAGCTGATGGCAGTGGGTGTCCCACAGTACATCATTCCCAGCTGCCACTACTTTTCCAGGTGAGCCGTCCCTTCCCTGCACAACCAAGTGGAGGATAAAATCAAGTGTGCAGTGCGCAACGCCATCTGTGGCAAGGTCAACATAACCACAGATACATGGACCAGTGAGCATGGGTAGGGACGCTATATCTCCCTTACTGCACACTGGGTAAATGTAGTGCAGGCTGGGCACGAGGTGGATAGTGGTTTGGCGCATGTCCTTCCACCACGAGGATCACAAGGCATTATTCTTTGCCTCCTGTTGCCTCCTCCTCAGGCTCCGCTTCCTCCTTCTCTTCTTCTACCACCTCTTCATCAGGTCAGCGAAAGACATTCACCACCAACTTCAGCACAGCCAGGGCTAAACGTCAGCAGGCGGTTTTAAAACTCATGTGTTTGGGGACAAATCCCACACCGCACAGGAGCTGTGAAGGGGCATAGAAGAACAGACCAATCAGTGGTTGCTGCCAGTGAGCCTCAAGCCCGGCCTGGTGGTGTGCGATAATGGGCGAAATCTCGTAGCAGCTCTGGGACTAGCTGGTTTGACGCACATCCCTTGCCTGGCACATGTGCTGAATTTAGTGGTGCAGAAATTCCTTAAAAACTACCCAGACATGTCAGAGCTGGTGCATGTGCTGAATTTAGTGGTGCAGAAATTCCTTAAAAACTACCCAGACATGTAAGAGTTGCTGCAGAAAGTGCGGTCCGTCTGTGCGCATTTTCGGCGTTCTCACCCTGCTGCTGCTCGCCTGTCTGCGCTGCAGCATAACTTCGGCCTTCCCGCTCACCACCTCATATGCGACGTGCCCACCAGGTGGAACTCTACCTTGCATATGCTGGAGAAACTGTGTGAGCAGCAGCAGTGGATAGTGGAGTTTCAGCTGCAGCACGCACGGGTCAGTCGCTTTGCGGAACAGCACCACTTCACCACCAGTGACTGGGCCTCCATGTTAAACCTTGTTGTGGTCTTTTGAGTACTCAACCAACATGGCCAGTGCTGATGACGCCATTGTTAGCATTACAATAACACTTCTATGTCTCTCGAAAAAACAATTACTGCGATGATGGAAGAGGATGTTGTCCAGGAGGAAAGAGGAAGAGGGGGCATTTCACAGGGTCTCAAGCCAGTCATTCAGAAGTGGCTCAGAGGGTTCATTAAAATGAACCAGACATGGATCCCACAGGACTTGTCCGTAAATTGTGCAGAATAGACATTTATAACCGCCTCAACCATACATTCTTGTACTCCAGTGCACTTATTCATTGAATCCTTTTTTTCGTTTGTACCACTATTTTGGGGGCTACCCCAATTTTAAAAACCAAAAAAATCTTTTAAGATACCCCTTCCTCCTTCATCGCCGCTTCCGCCAACAACACAACATTCGCAGCCTCCTCAACCTCCGACTTCGCATCCACCTCCTCCTCCGAGTTGCTGGTTATTAATGTTTAATTTTTATTTGTAGAGATGAGCTAACACCTGGATGTTCGGGTTCGAGAAGTTCGGCCGAACTTCCCGAATATGTTCGGGTTCGGGATCTGAACTCGACCCGAACTTTATCCCATACCCGAACCCCATTAAAGTTAATGGGGACCCGAACTTTTGGGCACTAAAAAGGCTGTAAAATAGTCCAGGAAAGGTCTAGAGGGCTGCAAAAGGCAGCGAAATGTAGGTAAATGCCCTGCAAACAAATGTGGATGGGGAAATGAATTAAAATAAAATAAAATAAATAAAAATTAACCAATATCAATTGGAGAGAGGTCCCATAGCAGAGAATCATGAGTCATATTACCCACCACTGGAGAAGGCCACTTTCAGTTATTTCGGCCCCAGCACCCAGACAGAGGAGAGAGGTCCCACAGCAAGGAATCATGCGTCATATCACCCACCACTGGAGAAGGCCACTTTCAGTTATTTCGGCCCCAGCACCCAAACAGAGGAGAGAGGTCCCACAGCAAGGAATCATGCGTCATATCACCCACCACTGGAGAAGGCCACTTTCAGTTATTTCGGCCCCAGCACCCAGACAGAGGAGAGAGGTCCCACAGCAAGGAATCATGCATCATATCACCCACCACTGGAGAAGGCCACTCAGTTATTTCGGCCCCAGCACCCAGACAGAGAGAGAGGTCCCACAGCAAGGAATCATGCATCATATCACCCACCACTGGAGAAGGCCACTTTCAGTTATTTCGGCCCCAGCACCCAGACAGAGGAGAGAGGTCCACAGCAAGGAATCATGCGTCATATCACCCACCACTGGAGAAGGCCACTTTCAGTTATTTCGGCCTAGCACCCAGACAGAGGAGAGAGGTCCCACAGCAAGGAATCATGCGTCATATCACCCACCACTGGAGAAGGCCACTTTCAGTTATTTCGGCCCCAGCACCCAGACAGAGGCGAGAGGTCCCACAGCAAGGAATCATGCATCATATCACCCACCACTGGAGAAGGCCACTTTCAGTTATTTCGGCCCCAGCACCCAGACAGAGAGAGAGGTCCCACAGCAAGGAATCATGCATCATATCACCCACCACTGGAGAAGGCCACTTTCAGTTATTTCGGCCCCAGCACCCAGACAGAGGAGAGAGGTCCCACAGCAAGGAATCATGCGTCATATCACCCACCACTGGAGAAGGCCACTTTCAGTTATTTCGGCCCTAGCACCCAGACAGAGGAGAGAGGTCCCACAGCAAGGAATCATGCGTCATATCACCCACCACTGGAGAAGGCCACTTTCAGTTATTTCGGCCCAGCACCCAGACCGAAGATACAGGTCCCACAGCACGGAATCATGCGTCATATCACCCACCACTGGAGAAGGCGACTTTCAGTTATTTCGGCCCAGCACCCAGACCGAAGATACAGGTCCCACAGCACGGAATCATGCGTCATATCACCCACCACTGGAGAAGGCCACTTTCAGTTATTTCGGCCCCAGCACCCAGACAGAGGAGAGAGGTCCCACAGCAAGGAATCATGCGTCATATCACCCACCACTGGAGAAGGTCACTTTCAGTTATTTCGGCCCAGCACCCAGACCGAGGAGAGAGGTCCCACAGCAAGGAATCATGCGTCATTTCACCCACCATTAGAGAAGGCCACGCTCAGTTATTTCGGCCCAGACAGTGGAGAGAGGTCCCACAGCAAGGAATAAGGTGTCATATCACCCAACACTGGAGAAGGCCACTTTCAGAAATTTCGGCCCCAGCACCCAGACAGAGGAGAGGTTCATTCAACTTTGGGTTGCACTGCAAGATCATGGTAAAGTTAAAAAAATGAGAATTCAATAAAGAAGTGCCCCGGAGTACAAGAATACATGGTTGAGGGGGAGGCAGTTATAAATGTCTATTCTGCACAAGGGAGGCACAGGTGGGTTCCATGCCTGGTTCATTTTTATGAACGTCAGCTTGTCCACATTGGCTGTGGACAGGCGGCTGCGTTTGTCAGTAATGACGCCCCCTGCTGTGCTGAATATACGTTCAGACAAAACGCTGGTCGCCGGGCAGGCCAGCACCTACAAGGCATAAAATGCTAACTCTGGCCACGTGGACAATTTGGAGACCCAGAAGTTGAATGGGGCCGAACCATCAATCAGTACGTGGAGGGGTGTGCAGACGTACTGTTCAACCATGTTAGTGAAATGCTGCCTCCTGCGAACACGTTCCGTATCAGGTGGTGGTGCAGTTAGCTGTGGCGTGGAGACAAAACTTTTCCACATTTCTGCCATGCTAACCCTGCCCTCAGAGGAGCTGGCTTTGACACTGCTGCATTGGCGACCTCTTGCTCCTCCTCTGCCTTCGCCTTGGGCTTCCACCTGTTCCCCTGTGACATTTGGGAATGCTCTCAGGAGCGCGTCTACCAGCGTGCGCTTGTACTCACGCATCTTCCTATCACGCTCCAGTGCAGGAAGGAAGGTGGGCACATTGTCTTTGTACCGGGAATCCAGCAGGGTGGCAACCCAGTAGTCCGCACACGTTAAAATGTGGGCAACTCTGCTGTCGTTGCGCAGACACTGCAGCATGTAGTCGCTCATGTGTGCCAGGCTCCCCAGAGGTAAGGACAAGCTGTCCTCTGAGGGAGGCGTATCGTCATCGTCCTCCGTATCCCCCCAGCCACGCACCAGTGATGGGCCTGAGCTGTGTCGGGTGCCACCCTGGTGTGAACCTGCTTCATCCTCATCCTCCTCCACCTCCTCCTCATCCTCCTCGTCCTCCAGTCGTGGGCCCTGGCTGGCCACATTTGTACCTGGCCTGTGCTGTTGCAAAAAAACTCCCTCTGAGGCACTTCTAACAAACTGGCCTGAAAGTGCTAAAAATGACCCCTCATCCTCCTCCTCCTCCTCCTGGGCCACCTCCTCTTCCATCATCGCCCTAAGCGTTTTCTCAAGGAGACATAGAAGTGGTATTGTAACGCTGATAACGGTGTTATCGCCACTGGCCCTGTTGGTGGAGTACTCGAAACAGCGCAACAGGGCACACAGGTCTCGCATGGAGGCCCAATCATTGGTGGTGAAGTGGTGCTGTTCCGCAGTGCGACTGACGTGCGTGTGCTGCAGCTGAACCTCCACTATGGCCTGCTGCTGCTCGCACAGTCTCTCCAGCATGTGCAAGGTGGAGTTGCACCTGGTGGGCACGTCGCATATGAGGCGGTGAGCGGGAAGGCCGAAGTTCCGCTGTAGCGCAGACAGGCGAGCAGTGGCAGGATGTGAATGCCGGAAGCGCGCACAGACGGCCCGCACTTTATGCAGCAACTCTGACATGTCGGGGTAGTTGTGAATGAACTTCTGCACCACCAAATTCAGCACATGTGCCAGGCAAGGGATGTGCGTCAAAGCGGGTAGTCCCAGAGCTGGGACGAGATTTCGTCCATTATCGCACACCACCAGGCCGGGCTTAAGGCCCACAGGCAGAAACCACTCGTCGGTCTGTTGTTCAATTCCCCCCACAACTCCTGCGCGGTGAGGTGCCTGTCCCCCAAACATATGAGTTTCAGAATGGCCTGCTGACGTTTACCCCGGGCTGTGCTGAAGTTGGTGGTCAAGGTGTGTGGCTGACTGGATGAGCTGGTGGAAGCAGAGGAGGAGGAAGTCGAGTAGGAGGAGGAGGCTACAGGAGGCAAAGAATGATGCCCTGCGATCTTTGGCGGCGGAAGGTCGTGCGCCAAGGAACTCTCTGCCTGGGGCCCAGCCGCCACTACATTTACCCAGTGTGCAGTTAGGGAGATATAGCGTCCCTGGCCATGCTTACTGGTGCTCGTATCTGTGGTTAGGTGGACCTTGCCACAGATGGCGTTGCGCAGTGCACACTTGATTTTATCGGATACTTGGTTGTGCAGGGAAGGCACGGCTGTCTTGGAGAAGTAGTGGCGGCTGGGAAGCAACATACTGTGGGACAGCCATGGACATCAGCTGTTTGAAGCTGTCTGTGTCCACCAGCCTGAATGACAGCATTTCAAAGGCCAGTAGTTTAGAAATGCTGGCATTCAGGCCCAGGGCTCGAGGGTGGCTAGGTGGGAATTTACGCTTTCTCTCCAAGGTTTGTGAGATGGAAAGCTGAACGCTGCCGTGTGACATGGTGGAGATGCTTGGTGACGCAGGTGGTGGTGTCGGTGGCACATCCTCTGTTTGGTGGACGGCAGGTGCCAACATTCCTCCCGAGGCGGAGGAAGAGTCCGAGGCAGCAGCAGAAGAGGGAGCAGGGGGAGCCAGAGTGAGTTCCTTGCTTTTAAGGTGTTTACTCCACTGCAGTTCATGCTTTGCATGTAGATGCCTGGTCATGCAGGTTGTGCTAAGGTTCAGAAGGTTAATGCCTAGCTTCAGGCTCTGATGGCACAGCGTGCAAACCACTCGGGTCTTGTCGTCAGCACATTGTTTAAAGAAGTGCCATGCCAGGGAACTCCTTGAAGCTGCCTTTGGGGTGCTCGGTCCCTGGTGTCGCTGGCCAGTAGCAGGCGAACTCTCTTGGCGGCGGCTGTTCTGCTTTTGCCCCCTGCTCCCTCTTTTGCTACGCTGTTGGCTCGGTCTAACCACTGCCTCTTCCTCTGAACTATGAAAGTCAGTGGCACGACCTTCATTCCATGTGGGGTCTAGGACCTCATAGTCCCCTGCATCGTCTTCCACACAGTCTTCCTCCCTGACCTCCTTTTCGGTCTGCACACTGCAGAAAGACGCAGGAGTTGGCACTTGTGTTTCATCATCATCAAAGACGTGCGGACTGCGATGAGATGATATTCCCATGTCCTCATCATCAGGAAACATCAGTGGTGGTGCATCAGTGTATTCTATGTCTTCCACCACTGGGGAAGGGCTAGGTGGATTCCCTTGGGAAACCCTGCCAGCAGAGTCTTCAAACAGCATAAGAAACTGCTGCATAACTTGAGGCTCAGACAGTTTCCCTGATATGCATGGGGGTGATGTGACAGACTGATGGGCTTGGTTTTCAGGTGCCACCTGTGTGCTTTCTGCAGAAGACTGGGTGGGAGATAATGTTGTGAACGTGCTGGATCCACTGTCGGCCACCCAATTGACTAGCGCCTGTACCTGCTCAGGCCTTACCATCCTTAGAACGGCATTGGGCCCCACCAAATATCGCTGTAAATTCTGGCGGGTACTGGAACCTGAGGTAGTTGGTTCAGTAGGACGTGTGGCTGTGGCAGAATGGCCACGTCCTCTCCCAGCACCAGAGGCTCCACTAACACCACCACGACCGCGTCCCTTACTAGCTGTTTTCCTCATTGTTACCGTTCATGACAATAAGAAAAAAAATATTTGGCCCAATGTACTGATTTCAAATTCAGGCCTTTTTTTACAGGCACCTAACACTATCTGCCTATTTATTTATGTACCGTATTACACTAATCCAGGAACAGCAGTAACCACTGATTTAGGGGAATATCAATTGTAGGCCTAGTATTTAGGCCCTGGATGAAAGGTATCATTTTATGGACATATTTACACTTGGAGATGTACAGTAGCGTGTGAAAAAATATGTAGGATTATGCCTTCAGCAATTGTATTTTAACACTATGTGTAATATGCCCTTTAATAGACAGAAATACAATGGGATATGCACGGTAGCGTAAGAAGTTATTGAGGATGACCCTCTCAGCAATTGTATATACACCTTGAGTGTAATATACCCTTTTACGGACAGATTAACACTTGGCCTGCAACAGCTGGAACACCAGATTCAGGGTATTGCTATACTGGCAAGTGAATTTCACCCTAGAACAAAATCTATCCTTTGACGGATACTATTAAACTTGTCCAGTCACAGCTGGAACACCAGATTTACTGTATTTCTATTTTGGCAACTGAATTTCACCCCAGAAAAAAATATACCTTTTTACAGACAGATTTAAACTAGGCCTGCAACAGCTGGAACACCAGATTCAGGGTATTGCTATTTTGGCAATTAAATTTCCCCCCAGAAATAAATATACCCTTTTACGTACAGATCTAAACTAGGCCTGCAACAGCTGGAACACCAGATTCAGGGTATTGCTTTTTGAAAATTAGATTTCACCCCAGAAAAAAATATACCCTTTTACGGACAGATTCAAACGAATCCTGCAACAGCTGGAACAAGAGTTTAACTGTATTTCTATTTTGGCAACTGAATTTCACCGCAGAGAATAATATATCCTATGACGGACACTATGAAACTTGTCCAGTCACAACTGGAACACCAGATTTACGGTATTGCTATTTTGGCAATTGAATTTAACCCCAGAACAAAATATATCCTTTGCCGGACACTATTAAACTTGGCCAGCCACAGCTGAAACCACTGATTTATGGTATTTCTATTTTGGCAACTGAATTTCACCCAGAAAATAATAAATCCTTTGCCGGACACTATTAAACTTGTCCAGTCACAGCTGGAACAGCAGATTTACTGTATTTCTATTTTGGCAACTGAATTTCACCGCAGAGAATAATATATCCTATGATGGACACTATGAAACTTGTCCAGTCACAGCTGGAACACTAGATTTACGGTATTGCTATTTTGGCAATTGAATTTCACCCCAGAAAAAAAAATATCCTTTGCCGTACACTATTAAACTTGGCCAGCCACAGCTGAAACCACTGATTTATGGTATTGCTATTTTGGCAACTGAATTTCACCCCAGAACAAAATATATCCTTTGCCGGACACTATTAAACTTGGCAAGCCACAGCTGAAACCACTGATTTATGGTATTTCTATTTTGGCAACTGAATTTCACCCCAGAAAATAATAAATCCTTTGCCAGACACTATTAAACTTGTCCAGTCACAGCTAGAACACCAGATGTACGGTATTTCAATTTTTGCAACTGAATTTCACCGCAGAGAATAATATATCCTATGACGGACACTATGAAATTTGTCCAGTCACAGCTGGAACACCAGATTTACGGTATTGCTATTTTGGCAATTGAATTTCACCCCAGAAAATGATCTATCCTTTGCCGGACACTATTAAACTTGGCCAGCCACAGCTGAAACCACTCATTTACGGTATTGCTTTTTTGGCTATTGAATTTCACCCCAGAACAAAATATATCCTTCGCCGGACACTATTATACTTTGCCAGCCACTGCTGGGACACCATATTTAGAGGATTGCTATTTTGGCAAATGAATTTCACCACAGAAAAAAATCTATCCCTTGCCAGACAGCAGACAGTATTACTCTTGGCTAGCCACAGCTGGAACACCAGATTTAGGGTATTGCTATTTTGGCAATTGAATTTAACCCCTTAATAAAATATAGAAATTTCTATCCTGAGTTTCTAGGGGTGACAATAAGCACTGCCAAGCCCCTGATGTAGGATATAGCAAAAAAAAACAAGTATTGATGGATTGATGGACTTGGTGGCAGCTTGTGCTGGTGCACCACAAGACACATAATGGCCGCCGATCAAAGTGACAGAAAAACGCTCTGTGCAGCCTAAAAACCAATTGAATGATTCACAGCTGTAGATCTATTACTTCATTAGGTGTTTTTGCTGACTTTTCCCTGCCTAATCTCGCCCTCACAGAAGCTGCGTCCTCTCCCTACACTAATCAGAGCAGTGTGACATGCGGCGCTACGTGACTCCAGCTTAAATAGAGACTGGGTCACATGCTGCTCTTGACCAATCACAGCAATGCCATTAGTAGGCATGGCTGTGATGGCTTCTTAGGGCAAGAAGTAAAACGCTAGCTGATTGGCTGCTGTGCAGCCCTTCAGAAAGCGGGAAGAAATCGACGAACAACGGACCCGAACCCAAATTTTTTTGAAAATGTCCATGTCCGTGTCCCGAACACTCCAAAATTTGGTACGAACCCGAACTATGCTCGAACTGTTCGCTCAACACTAATAGGGAGGAATCATTTCACAGCATCTTAGTGCACGGAGAGACATCAGAAGGCACTAGGGACATTGATAGGAAAGTGACTTACAAGTGCAGAGAAAGATTATTTGGGGATCCAAATAGTCATTTGACAGCTCTTTCATTCCAGCTTTTTGTTATTGGGCTGCAAGTGTTATGTTGAAAAGTCTTTAGTGGCTTATATCTTAGTATCTTATTCAGTACTACAAGAAAAATATATTCTCAGGTGACTTCTGCAGTTATTTCTGGTGAAAATGTATAGGGGCGTATTTCAGTACTACCAGAAAAATATATTCTTAGTTCGCTTCTGCAGTTATTTCCGGTGAAAGCTTATAGGGGCGTATTTCAGTCCAACAAGAGAAATATATTCTCTGGTCACTTATGCAGTTATTTCTGGTGAAAGCATATAGGGGCGTATTTCAGTATTACAAGAAAAATATATTCTCAGTTCACTTCTGCAGTTATTTTTGTTGAAAGCGTATAGTGGCCTATTTCAGTCCAACAAGAAAAATATATTCTCAGGTCACTTCTGCAGTTATTTCTGGTGAAAGCGTATAAGGGCATATTTCAGTACTACAAGAAAAATATATACGCACTGTTGCAGTTATTTCTGGTGAAAGTGAATAGGGGCGTATTTCAGTACTACAAGAAAAATATATTCTCAGTTCACTTCTGCAGTTATTTCTGTTGAAAGCGTATAGTAACCTATTTCAGTCCAACAAGACATATATATTCTCAGGTCACTTCTGCAGTTATTTCTGGTGAAAGCGAATAGGGGCGCATTTCAGTACTACAAGAAAAATATATTCTCAGTTCACTGTTGCAGGTATATCTGGTAAAGCCTTTACTGGCGTATTGCAGTATACATTAACCATTCACTGGTGCACTTATATGTACAAAAACCTTTAGTGACATATATCAGTAGAAGAAGAAATATACATTTGCCATTCACTGCTGCACTTATATCTTGAAAAACCTTTATTGACCTATATCAGTAGAAAAATAAAAATAAATTGACTGTTGCAGTCATATGTGGTAATGCCTTTAGTGGCGTATTTCAGTAGAAAAATTACAAACCGGATTCCAAAAAAGTTGGGACACTAAACAAATTGTGAATAAAAACTGAATGCAATGATGTGGAGATGGCAAATGTCAATATTTTATTTGTAATAGAACGTAGATGACAGATCAAACGTTTAATCCGAGTAAATGTATCATTTTAAAGGAAAAATATGTTGATTCAAAATTTCACGGTGTCAACAAATCCCAAAAAAGTTGGGACAAGTAGCAATGAGAGGCTGGAAAAAGTAAATTTGAGCATAACGAAGAGCTGGAAGACCAATTAACACTAATTAGGTCAATTGGCAACATGATTGGGTATAAAAAGAGCTTCTCAGACTGGCAGTGTCTCTCAGAAGCCAAGATGGGAAGAGGATCACCAATTCCCACAATGTTGCGCAGAAAGATAGTGGAGCAATATCAGAAAGGTGTTACCCAGCGGAAAATTGCAAAGACTTTGCATCTATCATCATCAACTGTGCATAACATCATCCGAAGATTCAGAGAATCTGGAACAATCTCTGTGCGTAAGGGTCAAGGCTGTAAAACCATACTGGATGCCCATGATCTCCAGGCCCTTAAACGACACTGCACCACAAACAGAAATGCTGCTGTAAAGGAAATCACAGAATGGGCTCAGGAATACTTCCAGAAACCATTGTCAGTGGAACATGGGCTCAATATTATAAATTAAGCATGTGATTTTTTTTTTTTTAATAAATAGAATTTATAATAATATTACTGCTATCAAGTAATATAATTATTGTATTAAAAAATCGACAGCCAATTTAACACAGTTGGGTCTCTCATAGTCAACCTTCCTATTTGATTGCTAGAATTAGCGAGGTTGGATTTAATAGGTTGCTAAAACGAAGATGTAGAATACTTCGCTATCTTCGCTTTTGAGGAATATGACGAATACATTCAGCCATATTCGTCAATATCCTCGCTAATTTAGATATGAAACCAATAGAAAGTAGCTTATCGTATGCATCTACGCAGCTAATAACGATAGTGATATATAGTATATTAGTGGGCACTTGCTGCAGGGTGGCTCCGCCGTTGCCAGCTGAAACTCTACAGTGCAAAGAAGAAGCCATTTCTAAGCAAGATCCACAAGCTCAGGTGTTTTCACTGGGCCAGGGATCATTTAAAATGGAGTGTGGCAAAATGGAAGACTGTTCTGTTGTCACACGAGTCACGATTCGAAGTTCTTTTTGGAAATCTGGGACGCCATGTCATCCGGACCAAAGAGGACAAGGACAACCCAAGTTGTTATCAACGCTCAGTTCAGAAGCCTGCATCTCTGATGGTATGGGGTTGCATGAGTGCGTGTGGCATGGGCAGCTTGCATGTCTGGAAAGGCACCATCAATGCAGAAAAATATATTCAGGTTCTAGAACAACATATGCTCCCATCCAGACGTCATCTCTTTCAGGGAAGACCCTGCATTTTTCAACAAGATAATGCCAGACCACATTCTGCATCAATCACAACATCATGGCTGCGTAGGAGAAGGATTCAGGTACTGAAATGGCCAGTCTGCAGTCCAGATCTTTCACCTATAGAGAACATTTCATTCATTCGCCGCCAACCAGGTATCACGATACCTGTGATAGAGAGAATCTCCTGCATCCCAAGAATAGGGCCATCATAGGATGCTCAACTACGTATCATAGGGACCTATGATACGGCACATAAAGAGATACGTGCACTGTTGACGGAACACTGGGAGATTTTGAGAACTGACCCAGATGTTGGACATTTACTAGGAGGATATCCTATGATTACTTATCGTCGTGGAGGGAACATAAAGGATAAGGTGGTGCATAGTGCATTTAACTCCCCCACCAGTGATACCTGGTTGGCGGCGAATCAACCAAATGGCACATATAAATGTGGCAGCTGCATTGCCTGCAAGGTGATTTTAAAAGGCGGATATTTCATTAGCTCGGCCACAGGACGCAGATTCAACATCAAATCCTTTATTAATTGTAAGACAGTAGGGGTGGTGTACCTTGCGACCTGCATTTGTGGATTACAATATGTAGGAAAAACGAAGCGAGAATTTAGGAGGCGCATAGGGGAGCATCTACTTAAGATCAGGAGCCATGGCGATACCCCTATTGCGCAACATGTGGCAGAAAATCACCGAACGACAAAAGACTGTTTCAAGTTTCAGGGGATAGAACATGTGCGACCGCCACCCAGGGGAGGGGATGTGGATACACTCCTCCTCAGGAAGGAAGCACAGTGGATCTTTACACTGAACACAGTGAGACCAAAGGGTTTGAATCATGCTATATCATTCGCATGCTTTATTGAATAAATGGCGTTGCTCTGTACGACTCAGCATATATCTATATCCTGTAGTTCCCTCATCCGTCCTCTCTTGCGGTTTCTCCTACTGATTATCCTCAATTTTTCTCTCCCCCTACCAGATATAGAAATTGGAGCGATGTGGCTCCAATCGTCTCTAATAATAGTGGTAGTGATTTCTGTCTGTGAGTCACGGTGTATGACAGACACGGCTTTATTAGTTAGATTTACCTGTTCCAAAATGTATTCATCATGTCTGATCCAGATTTGGAAACATGTCCTAGGCCCCATGTCCCCGTTTAGTTTAAACTCTAGCAATCATCACCATAACAATTAATTCCCCACTGCCGAAGCGAAGGATGATGACAGGAGGAGGCGTGGCCGGCGATAGTGGTCGGGCGCCTATTGGCTGCCTGTCAGAAATGATGATGACAGGAGGAGGCGTGGCTGGCGGTAGTGATCATGCACCTATTGGCTATCTGTCAGAGGCTGGGCAGTAAGAGGGGAGGAGCTGTCTCCATTTAACCAGCGCACAGTTTGCGTGCACCACGGCCGCTACAGTGCCGAAAGGCTCGTTTGTTTGTTGCATGCACGCCATCAGAGGCCTGCAGCTCTTTAAATTAACAATAGCTTTGAAGTCAGCAACAAGATCAAGCGTACTGGCGTGACTGCTGCGTACCCACCATCAGGGTCGCGGTAGATAGTCTCGACCAGACACTTAGATCAATGCTCCTGATGAAATACCAATACAAATCATCAGGGAAACGCGTTGAGCATTGCCACTGCAAGACATACATGACATATGAAGGCTGACTTGCTCTTTTTACTTGACCCTTTTTAGGAACGTTCCTGCTGCATATTAGTCCCACACAGTAATAGGGTCACTCACAGTTTATGGGGACTGCAGCCCTGAGTGACTGGTGCAAATATACCCTTAAGACTGCAGCAGGAGTGTTCCTCTATTTACTCCTAAATACAATAAGGAGTTTTTTGTGGTAGGGTTAACCCAGGAACCAGCATAATATTGGTCTAAATAGTTCCAGTTTACCCTACCAGCCTATATTGTGGAGATTACTTTTTTAATAAAGATTAAATAAAGTGTTTTTAACATACTCTATTTAGGCAATAAACAGTTTTTACCTAGTACGTCTACCTATTATCATATTTAAGTTAACTACATATATGGAGTCAGTGTTATGAACAGGAAAGGGGTATTCCCAAGCATGGTCACTATGCTTGGGGACACCCTGTGTACATAACTCTAATTTAGACTCTATTTTTGAAATGTTTCTGTGGGGATCTGAACTCCCAACGATCTACATTAAAGTTAAGAACCTAAACCACTGGGCTATAGAGCTCAATACTGTCTTTGCTATTGTATAATACAAGATAAACTTCTATGAGGTTTTTAATACAAGATAAACTTCTATGAGGTTTTCCAGCAATAACTTAGCATTGAGCTCTGTAGCCCAGTGGTTAAGGTTCCTGCATTTAATGTGGAAGCAGGGCAGAGCACTTTTTCCACTCACCCTCTCTCCTATTATATGTGTAAACTGAAGTGTTGCCATGCTGTCTTAGAAGTGATGAGCCTGGACGAGAGAAGCCACACAGCAGCTTAGCTAACGTGCTAACGTGCATCAAGCAGCAAATATCTCACTGGCAGTCTCCCCACCAACTGCAACTGAGCAAGGTGGTCAGCAACAATGGCAGGAACATCATGGCTGCATTGCATTTGGGGGAAATAACACATACTCTCTGCATGGCACATGTGATAAATTGGTTTTTGAAAAAGTATTGTGGCTTACAGTAGGTGCTGACTTGCAGCAACAGAACAGTCTGCCTTTGCATCCCTTTGCATCTACAATGTTCCAACTCGCTGGAATTCCAATTTTCATATGCTGGAGCATCAGCACATCATGCACCAGACCACCGCAGGGAGCATGTGTTATTTTCAGGCAAGGCACTGGCAGGGATGCATGTCGCATATTTAGGTCCTTCAAAGAGGCCACTAAATTTGTCAGTAAGGACATTGCTGATTTTAGCCTTTCTGCTGCCTGAGGCAAAAAATGAAATGGTGCCAAATTTTCAATCAAACCCCTTGACCCCGAGCCCAACTATTATAGACATATGTTGATTGACATACAACGCTACAAAACATACAGAATAATACAGCACCACATACCTCTTACAGCCAGTGATGACTCCTCTGATGTAGAATGGTAGATGTTCTCTTTCTTTATCACCTCTGAGTCATATGTCTCTGAGTTTAAGAAACAGCCATCTTAAGTTCCTCACTTTTCATTCATCCTCCCCTTTCTAGTGCCCCAACATTGTCATCCTGCTTAAAAGAATAAAACCATCTAGAATTTGCCAGAGGTTTATTACTGATTGGCCTGGCTCAGTTTAAAGGAAATCTGTCACCAGGATAATCGCTTTGGAAGTAAAGCCATGGCCTAATAGCACCTGGTACCTTATTTCCAGATGTGCCTTTGTTCCAGCAATAGATGTTTTCTATCTTCTCAAAATCCTGTTTATTTGGTATGCAAATTAGCCAGTAAGGTGCCCAGAGGGGCGTCATTCTTGCAGGAAGGAACTACTTCTACCTCATAAGTTTTTTTGTTTGCCTTCTTATGGGACAAATTTGCAGGAGAACAGACTGAACTAGATGGACAAATGTCTTTTGTCAGCCTTACAAACTCTTACTATGTTACTATGTTGCACCAGTTGTTTCCAAGACTACAGAACTGGATTTCACCTATGGCAGTCACCTATCCCAGGCACTAATTGTGGAGATAGTTAGGACACTAACAGAACCTGACCAGTAAAATGCACCATAAAAAAATAAAAAAAATAAAAAAATCTGAATGCAGTCAGCAATTAAAAGCAGGACTATATATTTCTTTAGATTTAGGAGTGCAAAAATTCTGGATACTTAGAACTATATTCAGCAACAAAACAGCAACAAATTAAAAACTCCACCCTAAATAAACCAGGTTGAGCAAGACAGTATGAGAATTTTTTCAAGACAGGCGTACCCATATGCCAGTCTTGATCTCCCTGCCTATGCTTCTTAATACATTGGGTGCATCTCTACCCTTCCATGCATCAGATTGTCATATCTCTACCTCACCGGAGTGTGCTCTCTGCAAGTTTGCAGAGTCGCCAGCATCTCCACTCCATCTCTGTTATAGCTGGCGGTGAGCAGTGCTGCCGGCATCTTGTTGCCGTGGTAACCTGGCTGGCCTCCATGTACTGCAAAATTGGCCAGTCAGGCGTGACAATGGGACACCCCATGTGATCTGTGGGTGCCCAATTTAAATGCTGCTCACAGTTGCCTGTAATTAAAGAGTCTATCCCTTATATATCTGACTATATTGCTTTTCTGTTCTCTGGATCTTTGGACCTTTGCCTGATGATTAGGACCTTACGAGACTTCCTGGTTTTGACTTCCGGGCTTTGTAAGATTCTGTATTATGTAAACAATAAGATAAGCACTCCTCCTTCTGGTGTATATGTAGGACAAAATAGATTTATTAATAGGAAATATATCAATAAAATGGAAAATTAGGAGAAATTATGAACATGATCCAATATTACATATGATTTGTTAGTTCATAAATTACATTCCCTATGAAATAAATATTTCCTATACTGAATTTTTAAAAGTGTTAACTGTCATATACTAAAAATACCTACTAATTTTCCAATTTATAATAAATACAGTCATATATTCATATATATAGAGTTCATAGGCAATCATATCAAGAAAGCCAACATACTGTAATTATTCTGATTGATAGACACTGCCTGTCCAAAAAAAAAGTCACCACGAAAAAAAAAGGTCACACACTCTAATATTTTGTTGGCCCGCATTTAGCTTTGATTAAGGCACGCATTCGCTGTGTCATTGTTTCGATAAGCTTCTGCAATGTCACATGATTTATTTCCATCCAGTGTTGCATTAATTTTTCACCAAGATCTTGCATTGATGATGGTAGAGTCTGACCACTGCGCAAAGCCTTCTCCAGCACATCCCAAAGATTCTCAATGGGGTTAAGGTCTGGACTTTGTGGTGGCCAATCCATGAGTGAAAATGATGTCTCATGCTCCCTGAACCACTCTTTCACAATTTGAGCCCGATGAATCCTGGCATTGTAATCTTGGAATATGCCCGTGCCAACAGGGAAGAAAAAATCCATTGATGGAATAACCTGGTCATTCAGTATGTTCAGGTAGTCAGCTGACCTCATTCATGGAGCATATGCTGTTGCTGACCCTAGACCCGACCAACTGCAGCAAATCCAGATCATAGCACTGCCCCCACAGGCTTGTACAGTAGGCACAAGGCATGATGGTTGCATCACTTCATCTGCCTCTCTTCTTACCTTGATGTGTCTTTTACTCTGGAACGGGGTAAATCTGGACTCATCAGACCACACGACCTTCTTCCATTGCTCCAGAGTCCAATCTTTATGCTCCCTAGCAAATTGAAGCCTTTTTTTCTGGTTTGCCTCACTGATGAGGCTACTAGAGTTGACTGAAATTACAGCTCTTTTTGTCATGTATTAGTGGCAAAAGTAAAAAATATTTGCCGCTCAGCGGTGCAGTTATCTGTTCTAAAGCCTTTTTTTCCATGTATTAGTGGAAAAAGAAAAAATATCTTTGCCGCTCATGGGTGCAGTTATATATTCAGAAGTCCTGTATGCCGTGAATTAGTGGTGAAATAAAAATATATTCGCCATCCAGCATTGCACTTATCTGTTGAAAAGCCTGCTGTGTAAAAGTAGAACAAAATTTGGGCCTAATTGACGTTCTGCGGTGCATTGATATATTGTGAAGCCCAGTTTGCCGTGTATTAGTGGCGAAATAAAACATATTCGCTGTCCAGCATTGCATATATCTGTTGAAAAGCCTGTTGTGTAAAAGTAGAACAAAATTTGGGCCTAATTGACATTCTGCGGTGCAGTGATATATTCTGAAGCCCTGTTTGCAGAGTACTAGTCGTGAAATAAAAATATATTCGCCGTCTAGCATTGTACTTCTCTGTTGAAAAGCCTGTTGTGTAAAAGTAGAACAAAATTTGGGCCTAATTGACGTTCTGCGGTGCATTGATATATTGTAAAGCCTAGTTTGATGTGTATTAGTGGCGAAATAAAAAAAATATTCGCTGTCCAGCGTTGCATTTATCTGTTGAAAAGCCTCTGGGTAAAAGCGGGAAAAAATTAGGGCCTAATTGCTGCTCAGCGGTGCAGTGATATATTAGGAAGCCCAGTTTGCCATGTATTAGTGGAAGAAAAAAAATTATATTTGCCGTTCATCTTTTTTTCATCATTTATTTGTTGATAAGCCTTGTGTAGTGTAAAAGTTGAAAAAAATAAAGGCCTATTTGCCGTTCAGCAGTGCAGTTATATGTGGTAAAGGCCTTTTTGCAGTGAAATTTTTTTTTGGTAAGCAGGCTTTATTTGGGAAATTTCATGGGTGCCTGTAAACCTCCTTTTGCTGTATGGACTGAATTACGTAGTGTTGAAATCTGTTATATGAAACAGGCTTCTTTAGGGATAATTGATGGGTGACTGTACACCTCCTTTTGCTGGATGGGCCAAATTACGCAGTGGTGAAATTTTTTATTTCAAAGCAAACTCCGCTGCTCTTTATCTCTTGTGAGGTCAATGTCTCCAACTATGCCCCTCTCGCAATTTACACCAAATACATTATTTTTATGTAGAGATCCAAGAATTATGTTGGAGACATGTACTGCATGCAAGCCATGTGCAGCCCCTCTCATCACTCTCACGCTGTTTTGCTCTGGTTTGCCTGGGCGAAGGGAGTCACACAGGGGAGGAACTGCTTCGCTTCCTTCATCAAGAAATCAAATCCTGGTTTTCTCCGCGACAACTGAAAATCAGGACCTTAGTGACCGACAACGGGAAGAACATGGTGTCGGTGCTTCGTCAAGGAGTGCCAAGCCATGCATCTTGCATGGCGCACGTGTACAATCTGGTTATCAAGCGGTTCCTGAAGTTTTCCACCCATCTGCAAGACATCCTAAAAATGGCCAGGAAACTTTGCGTGCACTTCAGCCACTCGCACACCGCAAAGCACAGCCTCCTTGAGCTGCAGCAGCAGAACGGCATCCCCCAACATCGGCTGATATGAGATGTTTCCACCCGTTGGAATTCCACACTCCATATGTTGGACTGACTATTCGAACAAAGAAAGGCCATCAACGATTTCTTGATGATCCAAGCGGACAGAAGTAGTCCCCTGTGTATCTTCGATGTCATCCAGTGGCAGCTCATGAGTGACACCTGCCGTTTGCTCAGGCTCTTTGAGGAGGCCACGTTATTTGTCAGTCGCCAGGACTATGGGATGAACGATGTCATTCTACTGCTTCATGGAACAGATGCTGGTAAATCTGGCTGGTCAGGGGACTGGAGAGGTGGCGCCTAGAAAGATGGCTGCAGAGTTTCATACATTTGTCTATCAAGATCTGTGTTTACAGTCAGTGAATGGGAACATTATTTATCACAACGATATGCAAACACCAAACGATGGGGTGTTAACCCCCGGAAGTAGGTCATCGGCATGAAGGAGCAGTCATTTTCACAGCATGAGGTATCCTCCCGGAAGCTTGACCTCTGCATGTCGACAGTCTGCATTGCGAAGCTTGTCCAAAAGAAAAATCTCGCAGTGCACCCCCTTGGAGGAAAAACTTGTTCCGGCACAGGCTGCTTTGCTCCTTGAAAAACAATGGACTCTGTGCAGCTTAACACCATTGTATAATTTCTCATACACCAGACTGGAAGAGTATTCCAAGCACCTGCCCACACAGCTGCTAAGAAGCAGAAGGGTCTTCCCATTGAAGTGGGCTCAGAGCTGAACCTAAAAGCCAAATTTTCCTGTTTACCTGGACTCCAGGGAAAGGACAGAGATCCACTGGCTGTGCTCATACAGATTTCATACCAGCCTCCACTCACCAAGGCAAGCACAGAGAACCGGATTGTGTGAACAGGTTGGTTCTGCGGGACGTACACAGAGGATGATCTATTGGGGGTGTTACCAAAGACATTTACTTGCCTCCTGGTCTTTCTGTATAATGGCTCTGAGGCACTCACAGGTATTGTAGGGACTAGTGTTGACGAGCACCAAAGTGCTTGGGTGCTCGGCTGCTCTACAGAGCACCAGAGCACAATGGAAGTCAATGGGAGAACCATAGCATTAAACCAGGCACCCCCTGCTCTGAAGAGGGGAGGATGTCTGGTTCACAGGAAAAGGTCAGAAATTGATGGAAACACCACTGAAATGGTTTGGGAACAGCTTAGGGAGGATGTCTGGATTCATCTTGGACTCCCAGGTCGCTGCTGGGAACGATGTTGTCTGTGTGGTACTCCACTCTTACAGACTGACAAATATAATGAAAGCCAAATATCCCTCAAAGGAAGGAAAACCAAGCAAAGGGGTGTCTCTATTACAGAGATCACCAAATCCACCATATTAAGTGGCCCCTATGTCAAGATCCCTCTTTTTTTACAAGCTTTAAGGATGTGACGGGGAAAACCTAAGCCAGTTATCCATCCACAGACAGCTGTTTCGGGGTGTTGCCCCTCATCAGTGCGGAGTAGGATTCTGGCTAACCGGGAGCAATGCCTCGGAGACCACCCAAACACAACAATAGCTGATCTCAGGGAGACCAGCTACAAAACACAGCGGAGCCTCATTTAAGAGTCTCAACACAGCAATCCGAAGTGCAAAGTTCCCTGGGAAAAGGGAATATGCAAAATAAATGTGGAGCCCCAGTTATGGGTCTACAACACAATGAAAGCCAGATATCCCTCAAAGGAAGGAAAACCAAGCAAAGGGGTGTCTCCATTACAGAGATCACCAAATCCACCATATTAAGTGGCCCCTATGTCAAGATCCCTCTTTTTACAAGCTTTAAGGATGTGACGGGGAAAACCTAAGCCAGTTATCCATCCACAGGCAGCTGTTTCGGGGTGTTGCCCCTCATCAGTGCAGAGTAGGATTCTGGCTAACCAGGAGCAATGCCTCAGAGACCACCCAAACACAACAATAGCTGATCTCAGGGAGACCAGCTACAAAAAACACCGCGGAGCCTCACTTAAGAGTCTCAACACAGCAATCCGAAGTGCAAAGTTCCCTGGGAAAAGGGAATATGCAAAATAAATGTGGAGCCCCAGTTATGGGTCTACAACACAATGAAAGCCAGATATCCCTCAAAGGAAGGAAAACCAAGCAAAGGGGTGTCTCCATTACAGAGATCAGACTGACAAATATGCACAAAACTGAAGATTAAATCGTTTTTAGAGGAAGAATTGTTAGGAAACATTCTTTCCTGTATATTTACTTGTATAGTAAATAAAGTGCAAGTGCTGCCAATTATTACAAGGAAGAGGAGCTCCGATACAACCTGATGGGGCCTGCTGGTGACCCTCTAAAACATTAGCAGTGGGGGCCTGCTGCTGATCTGACCATCTAAAATATTAGGGGTGAGGGTCTGCTGCTGAGCTGATCCTCTAAAACAGGCATGCTCAACCTGCGGCCCTCCAGCTGTTGCAAAACTACAACTCCCAGCATGCTCGAACAGCCTACAGCTATCAGCCTACAGCAGGGCATTGTGGGAGTTGTAGTTTTACAACAGCTGGAGGGCCGCAGGTTGAGCATCCCTGCTCTAAAACATTAGGGAGAGTGCCTGTTGCTGATCTGACCATCTAAAACATTAGGGGAGAGGGCCTGCTGCTGATCTGACCATCTAAAACATTAGGGGTGAGGGTCTGCTGCTGAGCTGACCCTCTAAAACATTAGAAGAGAGGGCAGCCTAATAAGCATGTTGATATGATGGAGGAGGAGGAGGACGAGAAAAGGAAGATTGAACCATATACCCTTTTTTGTGGTGGAAGTGGTGTATGGGAATACAGTGTATTCAATACACCATAAAAGTCATATTTAAAGTGCCTTTATGTTCAGCCGCTTTCCTCTGGCGGAGTAGAGAAGTCAGGGGCAATCCAGGCCTTGTTCATTTTATAAGAGACAACCTGTCAACATTTTCAGTTGACAGGCAGATGCGCTTATCAGTTATTATGCCCCCAGCAGTACTAAACACCCGCTCTGACAAAACGGTGGTGTGAAGTGCCAGCTTGGACACCCAATAGTTGTAAGGCACATAGGAATCACTAAGGATGCTGACACGGTCTACTACTTACTCCTTCACCATCTTCGAAAACATTTCCCTCCTTGTGACACTAGGCCATGCATTAGGGTGAGGGTGCAGGCGGGGTGTCATGAAACTGTCCTAGGCCTTGGAGAGTGTTGCCCTGCCTCTGTTGGAACTGCTGTGTGATCCCCTCGTCTACCCTCCTTGGTTGCCCAAGGAACTATGTACTCTGCCGCCAGCATTGTCAGCTGGAAATTTTTCCACAAGGACCTTCTAGCATTGCACCATTTTGCTAGTCCTCTCCACCACAGGAAGGAGAGATGAGAAGTTCTCTTTGTAGCAGGGGTTAAAAAGGGTGAACAACCAGTAATCGTTGTTGTCCAAAACAGACAAGACTTTGCTGTCCTAATTAGGAGGATGACTCTTAATCTCTTCATTCTCTTCCTCCTCTTCTGCCCATCCACGCTGAACAGATGGAATAAAACTGCTATGGGTACTACCCTCTGTAGCGGAGGCAACTGTCTCCTGCTCTTCCTCCTCCTCATCTTCCAATTCGCAAACTGAGGGTGGTCTGGCTATCACCCTGTGTACTGCCTTCCCCCATTTCCACCTCTTCCACATGCAAAGAGTCCGCCTTTATTGTGAGCAGCGAGCGTTTCAGTAGACACAGAAGTAGGACGGTTATGCTGATAATAGTGGCATCGCTAACTGCTACATCCAGCTTTCCCAGAGTCTGATATCGTCCACACCCCTCCTGTTTCCTTCACATTGCTTGGTATGTCTACTCTGAAGCTAACTGCTACATCCAGCTTTCCCAGAGTCTGATATCGTCCACACCCCTCCTGTTTCCTTCACATTGCTTGGTATGTCTACTCTGAAGCTAACTGCTACATCCAGCTTTCCCAGAGTCTGATATCGTCCACACCCCTCCTGTTTCTTTCACATTGCTTGGTATGTCTACTCTGAAGCTAACTGCTACATCCAGCTTTCCCAGAGTCTGATATCGTCCACACCCCTCCTGTTTCCTTCACATTGCTTGGCATGTCTACTCTGAAGCTAACTGCTACATCCAGCTTTCCCAGAGTCTGATATCGTCCACACCCCTCCTGTTTCCTTCACATTGCTGGGTATGTCTACGCTGAAGCTAACTGCTACATCCAGCTTTCCCAGAGTCTGATATCATCCACACCCCTCCTGTTTCTTTCACATTGCTTGGTATGTCTACTCTGAAGCTTTAATGTCTCTTTCCCTGCTGGATTTATTGAGTATTTGTTTACATTGACTATTTCTGTATCTGGTCCTCCCTTGATTAGGCCATAAGTAGCCCCCTCCCCTCTTGTTCACACCTGAGTGGTATAAATCTAAGTTCTTAGGTCATTCCAGACCTCGGTCATTCTAACATGCAACATCTTCAAAGTGCAACATTCTAAGTGCTGAGACCGAATTATACCAGAATTTAACCAGAAGGGACCCAAAGGTAACTTCAAAAATATTAATGTAAACAATGTTTCAATCTTTCATCTTACTCTACCCACTTTTCCTAAACCTCCTAAAATACCCCCACATCCATTCACCCAGCAAGGAACTATTCATATCTCCTTCCATCTTACCTTCTCATCTGACTGATTGCACAAACTTGTTTGGCAACGTAAAACACTTCCTTCCCAAACACACACAGATACCTCCTGCCCTTTCTTTTTCTCACCTACTAACACTTACTCTGCTTCTCCTTATTGCTGGTGATATCTCTCCAAATCCAGGCCCCCATCAGCAAATCCCCACTATCACCTCTACCTCCTTCTACAAATCTCATTCCACAAATTTCTGCAACCTCTTAAACCTAATAACCATTCCTCTGACCCCTGCTCCTTTGGTTCCTCTTGATGGGGCATTATGGAACGCTCGCTCTGTCTGTAACAAACTGTCCTACATTCATGATCTGTTTATCTCTCAAAAACTTTCCTTTCTGGGTCTCACAGAAACATGGCTGACACACTCCGACACCTCCTCCCCTGCTGCACTCTCGTATAGTGGATTTCATTTCACTCACACCCCCCACCCTGGCAGCAAACATGGTGGAGGAGTTGGTCTGCTCCTATCAGATACCTGCTCCTACAGCCCATCTCCACTGCCACCCTCCATTACGCTCACTTTATTTGAAGTACACTCTGTTCGCATCTACTCTCCCTCCAACCTCCAAGTAGCTGTTATTTACCGCCCCCCAGGCCCAGCCACCATCTTTCTTGACCACTTTAACACCTGGCTCCTACACTTTCTTTCTGCTGACATCTCCACTATCATCATGGGTGACTTCAACATCCCCATTGACACCTGCCACTCAGCCGCCTCTAAACTCCTATCACTCTCTTCCTCCTTCGGCCTCTCACAGTGGTCTTCCGCTCCCACACACAGAGATTGTCACACTCTGGATCTTATCTTTACCCGCCTCTGCTCCCTATCTAACCTTTCTAATTCGCCTCTCCCCCTATCCGACCACAACCTACTCACCTTCTCTTCACTCGTCTCTGCTGCTGCGCCCCTTGTCCATACACTAGCACACCCCCGCAGGAACCTTAAACATCTTGACTTTCGCTTGCTCTCCGACTCTCTTCTGCCGCTCTCTTCAATTTGTTCCCTCCAAGACCCAGATACTGCCACCACCCTATATAACACCACAATAAGTGCAACTCTGGATACTATTGCCCCACTTACACACAACAAAACCAGAAAAATCAACAGACAACCCTGGCACACCGACCTGACCAAAAATCTCAGACAAGCTTCCAGGGCTGCAGAGCGGCGATGGAAGAAATCCCATTCTAAAGATGAATTCACTGCATGCAAGCAATCCCTCCTCATTTTCAAATTCTCACTTGCTGATGCAAAACAGGCCTACTTCTCATATCTCATATCTTCCCTATCCCACAACCCAAAACAACTTTTTAACACCTTTAATTCTCTTCTCCGTCCACCAGCGCCCCCACCCTCTCCACTCATCTCAGCTGAGGATTTTGCCACATTCTTCAAACAAAAGATAGTCAACATCAGAGAAAGCTTCAACACACAGTCCCCACAGACCCTCCACACAGCTGCTCCGTCCTCTTCTCCCAAAACCCGCTTCTCCGCCATTACAGAAAAAAAAAACTCTCCACTCTACTCTCCAAATCCCATCTCACCACATGTGCACTTGATTCAATCCCATCCCACCTCATCCCTAACCTAACCACAGTGTTTATCCCAGCCCTAACTCATCTCTTCAACCTATCACTAACCTCTGGTCTCTTCCCCTCTGCTTTTAAACATGCTACCATTACACCCATCCTCAAAAAGCCTTCACTTGACCCATCTTCTTTGTCCAGTTATCGCCCATATCACTTCTTCCATATGCCTCTAAGCTACTTGAGCAACATGTCCATTCTGAACTGTCCTCTCACCTCTCCTCCTGCTCCCTCTTTGACCGGCTACAATCTGGCTTCCGACCCCACCACTCAACTGAGACTGCCCTAACCAAAGTCACCAATGACCTACTAACAGCCAAAACCCCAAAATATTACTCTGTCCTCCTTCTCCTTGACTTGTCCTCTGCCTTTGACACTGTCGACCACTCCCTTCTGTTGCAAACTCTCTCATCTCTTGGATCACATTATACCTCACAGACTGGACATTTAGCGTCTCACTCCCTCTCTGTTGGTGTCCCGCAAGGCTCCGTCCTTGGACCCCTGCTCTTCTCTATCTACACCTTCGGCCTGGGACAGCTTATAGAGTCCCATGGCTTTAAGTATCACTTATATGCTGATGACACACAAATCTACCTCTCTGGTCCAGACATCACCACCTTACTATCCAGAATGCCTATCTCGCATATCCTCCTTCTTCTCCTCTTGCTTTCTAAAACTTAACATGGATAAAACAGAATTCATCATCTTTCCCCCATCTTGCTTACCCCCCCCAACAGACCTATCTATCACATCAATGACTGTACACTCTCCCCGGTCAACCAAGTCCGCTGCCTTGGAGTGACCTTGGATTCTGCCCTCTCCTTCCAACCACACATCCAAGCCCTTTCCACCACCTGCCGCTTCCAACTCAAAAACATCTCCCGCATCCGCCCTTTTCCTCAACTTTGAATCGGCAAAAATGCTTGTACATTCCCTCATGGTCTCCCGCCTAGACTACTGCAACATTCTCCTCTGTGGCCTTCCATCTAGCTCTCTCGCACCCCTACAATCTATCCTCAACTCTGCTGCCCGACTAATCCACCTCTCCCCCAGTTATTCCTCTGCCTCTCCCCTCTGCCAGTCCCTGCACTGGCTCCCAATTGCCCAGAGAATTCAGTTTAAAATACTAATACTACTACTCTTTGATCCTCACAGGACCTCCTTCTCTCCTCTCCTCTTATCACCTCTTCCCACACTCGCCTCCAGGATTTCTCCCGTGCATTCCCTATACTCTGGAACTCGCTACCCCAACATATCAGACTCTCACCTACACTGGAATCCTTCAAAAGCAACCTGAAAACCCACCTCTTCAGACAAGCCTACGACCAGTGACACTGCTGCCTCTATACCGCCATGACCAGCTTCACCCTCGCCTACTGTCTCCTTCCCCCATACCATGTAGATTGTAAGCCCTCACGGGCAGGGCCCTCTATCCTTCTGTACCAGTCTGTAACTTGTCTCGTTCATGCTTAAGGCAATTGCCTGTATTATGTATGTGCACCGCTTATGATATGTACAGCGCTATGGAATGAATGGCGCTCTAAAAATAAATAATAATAATAATCGCTGCTCACCATCTGTGTTGATTCCTCAAAGTAGCATAAAACCTCACAGAGGTCAGACATCCATGCCCACTTATCGCTTGTGAAGAGCGGAAGCTGACTAGAAAGGGAGCGGCAGCTGTAGATGACTTTTGGAAATTGGGGTAGGTTTTGAGAAACCGCTGAACCACTAAGTTGAACACATGGGCTAGGCATGGTATGTGTGTGAGCTTGCCGAGCTCCAAAGTCGCCACTAAGTTACAACCATTATCAGACACAACCATGCCTGGTTGTAGGTTGAGTGGCTACAGCCACAGCTCAGTCTGGTCCCTTATACCCTGCCACAGCACTGCGGCAGTGTGCTGTTTGTCACCTAAGCAAATAACTTTCAGCACGGCCTGTTGCCACTTCCACACTGCAGTGCTACACTGCTTCCAGCTACTGACTGATGGCTGACTGGTGCTGCAAGATAAGAATTGAGAGGTGGAAGTGGAGGAGGAGGAGGAGAAGGGGGGGTTACAGCCACTAATGTAGGTGGTGGCGGAAATCCTGATGGAAGTAGGGCCTGCAATCCTTGGCATCGGTAGCACCTGTGCCATCCCAGGGTACGACTCGCTCCTGGCCTCCACAACGTTCACCCAGTGTGCCATCAGGGAAATGTAGCGTTCCTGGCCAAAAGCACTTGTCCATGTGTCAGTCATTAAGTGGACCTTCCCACAACTGTGTTGGTCGGAAAGCCTCAGTGTCCACAAGCCTAAATGGCACCATTTCCAGGGCCAGCAATTTGGAAAGGTGCGCATTTAGTGCTATGGCCTGTGGGTGGATGGCTGGGTATTTGTGCTTTCGTTCAAAGGCCTGGGGTATGGACATATGTACGCTGCACTGCGACACAGAATTGGATGTGCTAGCTGATGGTGCTTGCATAGGTCCAGGTGCAGGGCGGGCGGCATCCGGGCCTGCGTCTTGGACAGGGGATTGGCCAGCATGTAACACAAGGGAAGAGGAGGCAGTGGTGTGACCCGCAGACACAGATTGTGGACCCAGGCATTCGGCTCACCTATTAGGGTGCTTTAATGCCATGTGGCGGATCATGCTGGTGGTGGTGAGGTTGCTAGTGTTCATGCCCCTGCTTATTTTGGTACGGCACAGGTTGCAAATGACAATTCTGTTATTGACCGCACTTTCCTCAAAAAAGCGCCAGACTGTGGAACACCTACACCTTGGCAAGGGAGAATGCCACACGGGGGTTCTTCAGAGAACAGTTGCGAGCCTGTTTGGTGTGGCCCGCCTTCTCCCTTTTGCCACCCCACTGCCTCTTCCAGCCTGTTGCGGTGCTGCAGATCCCTCCCCTTTGTACCTCTGCAACGCTTGGCTTGCCACCTTCCAAGGTTGGGTCAATGATTTCATTGTCCACCATCTCCTCTTCCACTTCCTCACTCTGGTCATCCTCCTGACTTGTTGACCTAACATAAACCTCACTTATTGACAACTGTGTCTCATCCTCATCATCAACCTCTTGAGACACTAATTGCCGTTTACTTATTGCCAACTGTGTCTCATCATCCACCTCGCGCTATATTCTCAATCTTCGTTATATTCTAGCAATACAACCATTAGGAATTCAGATCTAAGTTGTAATCGCAATGCGATTAAGACAGGTTATATTAATCGCATTGCGATTACAACTACTAACACTGCTGCTTTAGAATGAATCTAAGATGCCGTCCTTGCTTTTTGATAGGAGGTGGGAGGGTCTGGGAGGGAGACTGATGTACTAGCCCTAAAAAGGGCTTTTTGGGGTGCTGTCAGGATGCTGTCCTTACAGCAGAGATCAGATGAGTCTTTCAGGACTGGAGTGGACACTGAATACACCAGCCTAGCTATCGATTTCCCTATTAAATCAGCAGCAGCTACACTGTCCCTCCTCTCACTAAGACGGCAGCTTCCAAATGAATCTAAAATGGATGCTGTCCAGGAGATGCGAGGGTCTTGGAGGGAGGGTATGCTGCTGATTGGCTGTAATGTGTCTGCTGACTGTAAGGTACAGGGTCAAAGTTTACTCAATGATGACGAATAGGGGGTGGACCGAACATCGCATATGTTCACCCGTCACGGCGAACGCGCACAAGCTATGTTCGCCGGGAACTGTTCGCCGACGAATAGTTCGGGACATCTTATTTGCGGATTCAACTTAGAGCTGGGTTCCTAATGGTTGTATTGCTACAATATAAGGAAGATTGAGAATATAACGCTATATTCTCAATCTTCGTTATATAATTCTAGCAATACAACCATTAGGAACACAGCTCTAAGTTGAATTCGCAATGAGATTAATATAACCTGCATTAATCGCATTGCGAATTTAACTTAGAGCTGGGTTCCTAATGGTTGTATAGCTAGAATATAACGAAGATTGAGAATATAGCGCTATATTCGTTATATTCGTCAATTCTAGCAATACAACCATTAGGAATTTAGATCTAAGTTGAATTTGCAATGCGATTAATACAGGTTATAGTAATCTCATTGTGATTACAACTTAGATCTGAGTTCCTAATGGTTGTATTGCTAGAATTGACGAATATAATGAATATAGCGCTATATTCTCAATCTTCGTTATATTCTAGCAATACAACCATTAGGAACCCAGCTCTAAGTTAAATTCGCAATGCGATTAATACAGGTTATATTAATCGCATTGCGATTACAACTACTAACACTGCAGCTTCAGAATGAATCTAAAATGGATGCCGTCCTTGCTTTTTGAAAGGAGGTGGGAGGGTCTGGGAGGGAGGGTATGCTGATTGGCTGGAATGAGTCTGCTGACTGTGAGGTACAGGGTCAAAGTTTGCTCAATGATAAAGTATAGGGTGAACGCGAACACCGCATATGTTCACCCGCGGCGTCGGACGCGAACAGGCTATGTTTGCCGGGAACCGTTCGCCGGCGAATAGTTCGGGACTTCTCTAGACTGGATCAGTGTCGGCCACAGAGCTTGTTTTCTCTGTGCCCGTCGAACTTCACATGGACATTTCTTATGCCATCCACACAGAGGACTTCAAGACTTTATGGAATATTCATAATTCCGAGTGCTGGGATTCATCACGGAGCTGGCGATCAATAACATCCAGCATTGAATACATGGGCGACTCTCATCTCGGACCTTGTCCACAATGTTCGGGACCGCCCGGATGTCTTACATGTCTTAGACATGATAACTGCAGTGCTTACTACATGTTATATATATATACCACTTCTTATGTTTCTGTTACAGCGGCTGTGAGACCTGCACATAATAAGGCTTATTTATGTAGATTTTCGGGTGTTGCCTATATCAACCAGTTACCTTCTAGCTGTGATTGTTTATCCTGCACTGTAGGAATGATCTGGAGTCGGCTTGTTTGCTGGACTGTGCTCCAGTTCTCAGCCATACCTCCATACATTTCACGATCAATATGGATTACCATCGTGATCACCCCGACACTGGTCGTCAATCCATTCTTGTTGATGAAGCACTTTTTTTTCAGTTTTCAGAATTGGCTTGTGATTTTGTAGCCAAAAGCAGGATTGGGTACAAAACACAGAAGACATGCAAATATTCCATTCATGTGTCATCTCTGTTTTGGACCCACTCCTGTTTTTGTTGGCATTAGCAATGCTGATGGATTACTGACCAAATGCTGACCGAGTGAAGGCAGGCTCTCCACAGACAGGCTCATTTTTTGGTGTTATTGTTCTGACGAATCAGAGGAAGGGCAAAATAATCAGTGACGTCAACACAAAGTTACTGCTGACACCCTCTCCACTCTGTCAGGGGGGCTCTACTTGTTTAATTGTTTAATGGAACAGGTTTCGGTAGACATCTATGTAGAATCAGCTGACGACGATGTAAAAGGAGTGCGCTACTTCTTGGCATTAACATCGACCTGTAACGCTGAGTTCATACTTGAGTTATTTTGTCAGTTTTGGCCCTGTGACTGCCCAAATAAGTGGTGTGCAATGATTCTAAGAGTGACGCCTGTCATCTGCATGTCATACGGACTCTCAGTATTATTTCACTACCAAAGCAGAATCCCTATGCGTGTTACTGCAAGGCACAGTGTTCTACACCACTATAAAGGCTCTCAGCAGCAAGGAAATAGCCGTTTTTTAACGTAATTCGCTGCAAATATATTTGGATTGAACCAAATTTTTCCCCAAAGATTCAGCGAACCGGTGAATCGAATTTTTGAAAAATTCGCTCATCTCTAATTAAAATATATATTTCATCCTGTCCGTTAATTTATACTATTTTTATAGTGTCTCTTAATGTGCAGAGTAATAAGTGATTATATGTCTTCCATTGGTATATGGAATATGCCTCATTAGTATATATTCAGAGCATTAAATCCAGTCAAAGTATTCTTTATATTTAAAATATTTTATATAATATATGATATTTGATTTGTTGTTGCTGCTGAGCAGCGCCTTGGTGCTTTCAATTGAATCAGCTTCTCATGTGCCGAGCGAGGTAGCTGCGATAGTGCCCTTTCCAGGCCCGGCATCCGACGTGGGGTCCCAAGTGTTGGTGGCCTTACTTTTTCTGTGGACTAGCGGGTCGCTGTTGAGTCTGAGGTTATAGAGGCTTCACCCTGATCAAATGTCCATGATGTTTCTTTCCGTTTGTCTTTGGTAAATGGCGGTCTCCTTTTTCTTTCTTACTAGGTTATATTCGTGGCTATAAATCCGAGTTTATTATTCTTTATTGGGTCTTTTTAGACTGCATATGATTTATCACCAGACGCGTTTCGGAGCCTGCATGCTTCTTCTTCAGTGGTATACAATGCAATCTATAAAGAAGCCTTTTTAAATTGTCATTCTATAGGGTGGGATTATTTGGAAATATCACTTGCAAAATCTGGAATGGATCATTACTATCATTGAGCACATCAATCTTCATATATATATATATATATATATATATATAGAGTATCTTTCCTACATCCAACATGCTAAAATAAAGAGTCATAAAACAGGTTCTTTTTATTACAATAACCAATAAAAGTAAAATTATAGATAAAAATATAGATATCATAAGGTAGGTGTTTTTCTGCCTACTTGACACATCCAGACTTCCCTCACAGTTAATCAATACTGATATATACTCAGACTAAATATACTCAGTCTCTCAAAGTAAATTTTTATTTTTATTTTGTATTTTCTATTTCTCATTTTTAAAGGATAACTGTCACATTTAGACCCTAATTTCAGTTTTCATATATGTAGTTACTAATATGATAATATTCCTGAATCAATAACTATTAGACTTTCTTACCCCTTATTTAATAAGATTCAGCCCTTAGCAACCAGTCTGCATAAAACTACAATTTCACTATTCTGTTAAAATGGCCGCCCTGAGGCTAATCCATAGGACGCCTGCAGTGAAGTTAGTGAAGACCAGCTCTGTATTGCTCTGTCTTGCAGTTAAATTTCCAGGTCTGGCTGAAGCCTGTAGTCCTCCTACAAGCTCTCCTCTTATCAGATAAGGCTTTCATTTATACACTGAGCAGCCGACATATCTGTTCAGCACTGCTAAGGGAGTGTCTGCCAAGCCCAGGCATGTGGAGAAGTTCACACACACAGCCCAGCACTGTTATCTCCTGTCAGGAAGAACCTGGCTTTTTATACATTTCCTTACAATGTTGACTCACTATCAGTTCCCAGTGCACGCAGCCAGGTCCTCCGTCCTCCGTCCTCATCTGGTAGACGGAAGGAGCATAGCAACCTGATTTTAATCTCAGGTAAAAATAGCCAATACTGGGGACTTTTAGGTGGCTTTTAGGGGTTATTTATTTAAGAATCAGAAATTAAAACAGGGCCAACAAGGTGATATTAATCACCAATATCCAATAGTAAAAAAAAAAAAATTTGACAGTTATACTTTAAATACATCATATCATATAAGGGGGGATAAAACGCACATGTGATTTCAATGTGTTTTTCTTGTATTATTTTGCAAAAACATATTTATTAATCAAATATAAGAGAGAATTTTTAATTTTATCTTGCCCTTCCTTTCCTTTTATTGTTTTTCAGGTATGAGAGTTCAAAATGGATGAATAGGGGTGAGGGGACCTGCTAGTCCAGAGATAAAGTAAATCTACCAACACGTGGGATGCCTAGCCTGGAAAGGGGACAATCGCAGCTAACTTGCTCGGCACAGAGAATCTGGTTCCATTGAAAGCACCAACTTTGAATGAATTTAACGCTCTGAATATAATCACAGAATGATCGAAGATATATCATCACTTATTACTCTGCACATTAAGAGAAACTATAAAAATAGTATAAATTAAAGGACACTTGATTAAATATCTATTTTAATTAAGAAGAAACAAAAATTACTGTACAAACCATAGATCACCACTATTATTTTTTTAATCTTTACTTTTTTTCATCATTGTTTTTTCATCTTTATTTCATTTTAATTCATTTTTTATTTTTGTATTTAATATCACGTTTTTTACAATCACTGGGTCTGATAAATGCAATCTATCGATCGGTCATGTCAAACAAGAACTCTCTGCCTTAATTATGGAAATACTTTGATTTCGACATAATCACGGAGCAACTAAAAGAATATTAAGAATTGATTTGGGAACTAACCTTTTTTATTATTATAATTTGTTTTCATATTTATAATTTTTATAAATTTTTAATATATTTCTATAAGGTCTAATTGATTTTTGCATATTAAATAGTGTATTCTGTTTATCAGGGTAGATGAAATATTTTGCGACTGTATTTATTTAACAATTTTCACTTGTTCTATTTGGATATATACTTTGTATTTAATTAACCCCTTAAGGACCGGGGGTTTTGGGATTTTTGCGTTTTTGTTTTGCGCTCCCTGCCTTCCAAAAGCCATAACATTTTAATATTTCCGCTCACATAGCCATATGACGGCTTATTTTTTGCGGGACAAGTTGTACTTTTTAACGCTACCATTTATTTTTGCATGTGATGTAGTGGGAAACGGGAAAAAAATTCCAAATGGGGTGAAATTGCAAAAAAAAAGCAATTTCACCACAGTTTTACGGGTCTTTAAATTACAACGTTCGATTTGCGATAAAACTGACTGGTTAATTTTATTCTTCAGGTCAGTACAAATCCGGCAATACCTAATATGTATAGTTTTTCTTGTGTTTTGATAGTGAAAAAAATTAAAAGTGGGAATTTTTTTATTTTATTTTTTGTCGCCATGTTTTGACCCCTATAACTTTTTTGTAATTATGCGTACGGAGCAGTATAGAGGCTCATTTTTGCGGGCAATCTGAACTTTTAATTGATACCATTATGGGGTGCGTATGATGTTTGATCACTTTTTATTCATTTTTTTTAGAAATGAAGCGCCCAAAAATGGCTAATTAGCCATTTGGACGCTTTCTTCCGTTTTATGTTTACCGTATGGTGAATATTTTTAATATTATTATAGTATGGGCGTTTTGCACATTGCGTACACCCATTATGTGTAATTTTTGATTTTTTTATTTATTTTATTTTCATTTTGGGGAAAGGGGGTGATTTGAATTTTTATATTTTTTTATTTAATTTTTTTTTTTAAACTTTTTTTTTTACCACTTTCTTATAGTTCCCATAGGGAACTATAAGATGCAATCATCAGATTGCTATTCTCATATATTCCAATGCAATAGCATTGGAATATATGAGTAAAATCGCATATTTCCTATGGAGCCTATTACAGTCATAGGCTCCATAGGAATATTGTGAGTACCCTAGGCTTCATTCACAGAAACCTAGGGTACTACATGATGCTCTCGGCTCCCCTTGTGGCCATCAGGGAGCCGGAGCAAAACCGAAAGTGAAACGGCATCTGAGGGGTTAAATGTCCGCGATCGGCATCGCTGCCGGTCACGGACATGAGCTGCGGGTGTCAGCTTGATGAATCAAGCGCTTACTCGCAGCTGGCGCCGCCTCCGTGCGGGAGCGGGCGCCATTTTAGTAGTGGACGGCATGGCGATATGTACGCCCTTCGTCCTTAAGAGGTTAAAATATAGGTTTTTAATGCAACTCCGGATGATAGAGTGCGTGTTTATCTAACCAATTTATACACACTCTTATCTAGAGGCTTTTTGGGTATGCCTCCTTAACAGGGCACCTTAATCTAGAAATCACGACAGGTGAGCCACCATACACACTGAATCATACCGTGTTAATCATTCTGTCAATTAGAATTTGGAAAATATGATTGCATCTGTCCATATTTCCGAAAAAACTATTAACATACAAACATAAATCTATTTTATCCCCTCCAATCATACAGACAATATTAAAGGTAACTTATTAATCAATAAATCTACTTTTGTAGAATGAAGAAAGGGGGAGAAAAAATCTTCAAAAAATCTTCATAAAATACATCTACAGAAATATATAGGGAATATATTGATATACAGTATACTCTTCTTAAGTAGAGGTTTTGAGATACCTTTGGAGTGGTGGCTTCCCTGAAGTACTAGGGGGGATTAGCCCATCCCCAAGGTGAGATCGGGGTGCTGATAAAACAGCCAGACACTCGATGTCCCGTCAGTTGTGGTCCCACACCCACCTTCACAGGAGCCCAAACAGCTCCATATCCGCATTTGAACCTCGTGGTGTAAGTGTATCAAAATCTAAAATTCTTCTGGACTCAGCCCGAGACATATTCGCAATATGATTGCTGCCTCTCCAATGTTGTTGATTAATTTATATTGCAGTGAAAATTAGACCTCTAGGGTCTTTATTGTGACAATCTTTAAAGTTTTTGGACACTGTATGTTTCTCAAAACCATTCCGAATATTAGTTATGTGTTCTCATATTCTCTTTTTTAGTGTGCGTTTTGTCCTTCCTATGTATTGTTTGTTACAGGGACATTGAATCATGTAGATTATGCTGGTTGTATTGCATGTTATAAATTCCCTAATTTCCCACTTATATGTATTGTGAGTGAAACATACAAACCGGATTCCCAAAAAGTTGGGACACTATACAAATTGTGAATAAAAACTGAATGCAATGATGTGGAGGTGCCAACTTCTAATATTTTATTCAGAATAGAACATAAATCACGGAACAAAAGTTTAAACTGAGAAAATGTACCATTTTAAGGGAAAAATATGTTGATTCAGAATTTCATGGTGTCAACAAATCCCCAAAAAGTTGGGACAAGGCCATTTTCACCACTGTGTGTCATCTCCCCTTCTTCTTACAACACTCAACAGACGTCTGGGGACCGAGGAGACCAGTTTCTCAAGTTTAGAAATAGGAATGCTCTCCCATTCTTGTCTAATACAGGCCTCTAACTGTTCAATCGTCTTGGGCCTTCTTTGTTGCACCTTCCTCTTTATGATGCGCCAAATGTTCTCTATAGGTGAAAGATCTGGACTGCAGACTGGCCATTTCAGTACCCGGATCCTTCTCCTACGCAGCCATGATGTTGTGATTGATGCAGAATGTGGTCTGGCATTATCTTGTTGAAAAATGCAGGGTCTTCCCTGAAAGAGATGACGTCTGGATAGGAGCATATGTTGTTCTGAATATATTTTTCTGCATTGATGGTGCCTTTCCAGACATGCAAGCTGCCCATGCCAAACGCACTCATGCAACCCCATACCATCAGAGATGCAGGCTTCTGAACTGAGCGTTGATAACAACTTGGGTTGTCCTTGTCCTCTTTGGTCCGGATGACATAGCGTCCCAGATTTCCAAAAAGAACTTTGAATCGTGACTCGTCTGACCACAGAACAGTCTTCCATTTTGCCACACTCCATTTTAAATGATCCCTGGCCCAGTGAAAACGCCTGAGCTTGTGGATCTTGCTTAGAAATGGCTTCAGCTGGCAACGGCGGATGGCACGGTGGATTGTGTTCACTGACAATGGTTTTTTGGAAGTATTCCTGAGCCCATTCTGTGATTTCCTTTACAGTAGCATTCCTGTTTGTGGTGCAGTGTCGTTTAAGGGCCCGGAGTTCAGGGGCATTCAGTATGGTTTTACGGCCTTGACTCTTACGCACAGAGATTGTTCCAGATTCTCTGAATATTCGGATGATGTTATGCACAGTTGATGATGATAGATGCAAAGTCTTTTCAATTTTTCGCTGGGTAACACCTTTCTGATATTGCTCCACTATCTTTCTGCGCAACATTGTGGGAATTGGTGATCCTCTACCCATCTTGGCTTCTGAGAGACACTGCCACTCTTAGAAGCTCTTCTTATACCCAATCATGTTGCCAATTGACCTAATTAGTGTTAATTGGTCTTCCAGCTCTTCGTTATGCTCAAATTTATTTTTTCCAGCCTCTTATTGCTACTTGTTCCAACTTTTTGGGGATTTGTTGACACCGTGAAATTTTAAATCAACATATTTTTCCTTTAAAATGATACATTTACTCGGATTAAACGTTTCATCTGTCATCTACGTTCTATTACAAATAGAATATATTGACATTTGCCATCTCCACATCATTGCATTCAGTTTTTATTCACAATTTGTTTAGTGTGCCAACTTTTTTTGGAATCCGGTTCTTATTTGATATCAGTTTTTTAGGGCCCATAGTCACTTTACAATTCCCACAACTCCCACATCTATAAAAAAAAAAACTCATATCAATCCATTTTGGGATAGTCTTTGTTTTTATTGAGTGACTTATAGTTGGGACTATTTTTAGACCTATTGAAGGCATTCTAGTGTACGCAATACTTGGACTTGTTGATAATAATGGTCCTATTGTCTTATTACTAAGTAGATGATGCCAATGCTTTTTTATACTTCTTTCTAATATCTTGTGTTGAGGATTAAACAGAAAGATCATTCTAACTGTTTCCTCTTTCTGCTTATCTGAATTTTTGTCCTAAAAAATGTATTCCTAGCCATCTTCTCAACTTGTATAATATTTTGTGGATAATCGTTACTAAGGAATTCTTTGGTCATCTGTTCTGCTTCCTCTTTTAATTTAGTGTCTAAAGTGCTGTTGCGTTTCCGTCGTTGAAACTGATTAACTGGAGTATTCATCAGTCATCTAGGTAGATGACAACTCGAGAACAAAATGTAGCTATTCTTTGTAACTGGTTTCTGATATGTACTACACATCAGCTTATTATATCGCACTGAAATGAAAAGATCCAAAAACTCAACTTGTTCTGTACTAATGTTTGGAGTAAATTTCAGATTCCTCATGTTATTGTTCAAATATGATAAAAAATTGTTGTAGCTCTGTCCTTCCTTTATCCCATATAAACAAAATATCATCTATATAGCGTCGCCAGAGTACCAACCCTTTTGTTGTTCCATCCATAAGCTGTCTTTTACACTCCCTGTCATATTTCTATGTATCCTGTATTAGAATCGCTCCTCCCTTGTCCGCTTGGCATATAGTGATATCTTCCTTTTTTTGTAGTTGTTTCAATGCCTCAATTTCTTGTCTTGTAAGATTATTGTATTTATTTACAGGATATTTAATCTTCCTTATATCTATCTCTACATTCTTTCTAAACGTTGCTATCTCCTGTCCAATTTCTTCTCTTGGGTACATCTTGGATTTTTGTTTCAATTCAGTGTGTTCGTATTTAGAGGGAACTAATATTCCTTTTTCGCATGGATTCTTTATATAATGTTTTTTAGGCACAATTTCCTTACAAATTTTTCAATTCCTATGTATGCATCAAACTTATTGAATGGAGTTGTCGGGGCAAATTTCAGCCCTTTATTTAATAATCTAACCTGGGCCTCAGTGAGTACACATTGGCACAGGTTGATAATTAATAATTGTCTCTGTTGGATCCATTTTCTCTGTCCTCTTTTTTTCTTTGAGGGAATCGTTCTAGATGTGATTCCTGGTAAGTTTGAGGATAGTGTGAGTGTGTCTTCTGTGTTTGTGTCCTTCATCCTTCTTTTATCGGTGAATTGTTTCTCGTCTAAATATCTTTGGGACTCATTTCCCTGTATCTCAAATTGTATCTGTGATTCTGGATCGGTTACTGTTGATACCCCCTTTTTGGTGATGCATGTCTTGTCTGGTGATGTAGTCGTGCTCTGTGATGAGGGGGTGTTTTGTCTAAAAAATGTGGCTCAGATAAAGTTTCATATCGATTAGTAGTTGGTATATTGTGTGTGTGTGTTGTTTTTACTACTGTGAGGATGTTCATTTTTTCGGAAAGTGGTCCTTCCTTTGAGCATGTTCATCAACACTAGGATATATTTTTTCATTTTTGTTATAATTGAATTTTTTTTATTTTATTTATTATCTCTTGTTCTAAATCATCAAGACACTTGCAAATACGTGTTTGCCACTTATTAAATTCCTCATTTTGTGGAAGTTTTTCAATCATGTCTTTAATATCGTTTATCTGTTCTGTTGTCTGTTCAAAAATCTGTAACCTTCGTTTTATAATTATCTGTATTAATGTAAGGAATTGAGGTTTGAAGAAAGAGTTCCATTCCTTATCAAATTCTTTACAGCACAGCTGGACATTTGATCAGGGATAATCTCTTTGGAATTATATAATTTGCCATATATTGATTCAATGTTTTAATCTCTCACCTGTGTTTTAGTTGTTTCTGTAACAATGATTCCAAGTTTCTAAATGTTTTTGTCAATGCTCTATATTCAGATTGTTTAACTCCACTATTATTGTTCTCAAATGTATACCCTTCTACATTCTTACGTTTGTCCTCCATACAGTTCCAGATAACCATCGTCAGAGTGGAGCACCCCCGCTGTTAGTAGAAGATAAAATATTGAAAAGACAGACTGTATGTGTGAGCCCCTTATCACTTTTTAAGATTCTGTATTATGTTTTGTTATTTGGTGTTAGATTGGATTTTTCTGGTATTGACTTAGGTGTGTACGACTCTGCTATATACAGTTCAGTTTTGTTCTGGTTCTGGTTAACTGACCCATCTAGTCAGCTATCTGGTCTGTGTCTGTCACTAGGTTTATTATTTTTTCCTTGCCCTTTATTCCTGGAGATTCCTGCAAAGCAGGAAAGGACCCCTGTCCAGTTGCGGACCATCATCTATGGTGGATCATGCAAGCCAGTAGGGACAGTAGTGTGGGTGAAGTTCAGATCCTCACTGATCCCTATCGTCACACAGATACCAAAGTCTAAGACAGCTACAGGCTTGCATAGACTTCAGCCATAACTTATGCCCCTTTCTGACAAAAGTTATAGTAAATCTGATGGGCAGTAGTAACACACACCCAATGTACACGTAGAAATCAATGAATACAATGTTTCTGCTGATTACTTTGGTGCCAAAGAACAGCTCCTAGGAACACATTACTATAAAAATATATAATTGAATTCAAATATATTGATCGACCCAACAATGTTGATCTAGCTATTGCATACAGAATGACAAAATACAGTAATTTTTTTTTGCATATACTTGTATCATAGTGTGTTAAATGTGAAGCAAAGCCAGTTTCCAGTAACAAGAGTAAGTTTTTATCTCATTAGTAGATACATGTTTAGAGTACTGCAGTAAATTAACCTTTCTATGTTGATCTTATGGATGACAGCTTCCAGTACGTAAATCTCACTGATAAAAATCATAAAATCTATTTCCCTACTAACATCATAGTATAATAATATATGGTCCTTTATAATCTAATGTCTGATTAGGTTTTGGAAAGAAAAAAATAATGTGACAGAAAATGTATTAAAGAAATTTAGCAAATCTTCACAAAATACCATTCTATACTTAATAAAGGACACGTATCATATTTTATGATTTTCTATTTATTCGATGAAGCCCTGGTGTTTGTAATTGTGTTTATAAAGCCATCAGTCTTCTGTAGCCATCTTTAGCAGAGAAAGCCCCAAAGCGTCGTCAATTGAGCTCAGATCTGATCAGCATCTTTATAGTTTATCAGCCTTGGGGTTCAATTTTGTTTTGGATGCCTTTATAAATGAGCACAATCACTGGTGAATCTGTTCTTCCAGATTGCAAAGAGAAAAATCGAGTAAGGAACGTTAGTAGATTACAGTGTCACAGAGGATAAAGTACAGGCACAAATGTACAAAAGTAGACCAGTTGATCATTTTCTTGTCCTTTTTATGTTATACTTAAGTTTTATTACTTTAAAATGAAATGGAGTTCCAATATAACATAGGAATTGACTGTCAATGTCTGTCATTGACAGTTACACAAAAGTAACAAAATGAAAATTTTACAAAAATGGTGTAAAATTATGAGGTTGCTCTCATTTTCTTTTTTTCTTTTTTTTAAAGAGGATTGGCTAGGCAGTCATATTACTGTTTCATATTCGGCATACAATGACACCATATAGCCAATGAAAATGGGATGCAGGTGTTCCCCAACCTACCGTTCAAAAAGTAAAATGTGTTGTATTTCTATAGCTGGAGGGTTAAATGAGATAAGCCACACTGGTTGGATAAAGGCAGTGTCTCTGAAATTTGGGAAGAAGTCTCCTTCTAAAAAATGTTTTAATAATTTGCACACATCTGATAAGCCTTATGATTGGTAGATACAGTATTTGTCATATAAAATACTGTTTATTACCTCAATAGGTTTATTACCTGCATTGGTACAGTAGACATGAATGTGTCCCCTAACAAAAACTTCTGCCCACAGAATTAGTTTTTTTTTTCATTATAAAGAATACATTTTGATTATAGTTAGAACATATGCAGGTTGTAAATGTGTTGATAATGACTGATTCTTTTGAGCATCCATTATAAGTGAAAGTCTGTAGCTTTAACATACCTGACCCAAGGCCCCTAACTTAACCCAAAGGCCCTTTCTACCTCATGTCCTTGTAACTAATGAGGCATACACCACATATAAACTCTTGAAAACATTTGAGCCATATTCCAAACGAGACTTCAACTACAGAACATAACATTTTAATTAGCAAAAAACAAGGGTAGAAAGCATTGTTAAATGTACCATTGACACTTTAAAAGGGAGATGGCATATCTGGACATGTGCAATGCAATTGAAAACTGAAACTGTTATTGAAACCTGTGTGGTTTTGAAAATCTTCATCCATAACAAGAAAGAGCCTTGCCTTTTGACCCAATGATGCTCTCAGGCAACCAACTAAATTTTCTGATTGATCAGTTTGAGGCTACCACCAGGGGAAAATCTTACCTTGAAAAAAATACTGAATAAATAGTTTGAGGAAGAACTTAGAGGACTAAAGATAGGGGAAAATTGATATATGAAAACAATGGAGATATATATAAATATACATACTAGAAATGAGCAAATTAATTGGATAAATTTGGAAATTGTTCTGAATTTTTTGCAATTTGTTTTGGACGAATCAAGAGAGAGATCTGCATGTGAAAAACATGTGCAAGTCAGATTTTTACCCAAAAGTATTAAAAAAAGCTGAGTGTTTCACACCTGCATATACAGCATAGCCAACCAGTCATTGCTCAGCTTTTTAAACTGACTTATAAAGGCCCCTTAGTGATTCCCATAAAAAGAGGTCATGGGTGGTCATTAAGAGGTTAACAGTTTGTGTTTTTGTTGTGGTTTTCTTTTTTTTTTTTTTAAATAAAGCATTTAAATATATAGAAAGCAGCTCTCAAAGTGTATCTACTCAAAGTATGTATTCATTAATGATGAATATATTATATACAGAACAAATCAGCTCTGAAAAATGAAAGATGGAATCTGACTGGTTTCTAAGGGCAACTAAGCCGCTATGGGTACTACCCTCTGTAGCGGAAGCAACCGTCTCCTGATCCTCCTCCTTCTCATCCAATTCACGCTGAGAAGACGAAATGAGGGTGGTCTGGCTATCACCCTGGGTACTGTCTTCCACCATTTCCACCTCTTCCACATGCAAAGCGTCTGCCTTCATTGTGAGCAGCGAGTGTTTCAGTAGACACAGAAGTGGGATGGTTACGCTGATAATAGCAGCATCGCCGCTCACCATCTGTGTTGATTTCTCAAAGTTGCATTAAACCTCACAGAGGTCAGACATCCCTGCCCACTCGTCGCTTGTGAAGAGAGGAAGCTGACTGGAAAGGCGACGACCATGTTGCAGCTGGTATTCCACTACTGCCCTCTGCTGCTCATAAAAGCCTGGCCAACATGCAAAACGTGGACTTCCTGCACGTGCTCACGTCGTGCAACAGTCGGTGAGCTGGCAATTGCAAGCGTTGCTGCAGCATTGCCAGACCAGCGGCAGCCGTAGATGACTTTAGGAGATGGGCACACACGTGGCGCACCTTCACCAGTAGCTCAAATTGGGGTAGGTTTTGAGAAACCGCTGAACCACTAAGTTAAACACGTGGGCTAGGCATGGTATGTGTGTGAGCTTGCCACGTCTGGTTATAGGTTGAGTTGTAAAACCACAGCTCAGTCTTGTCCCTTATACCCTGCCACAGCTCTGCGGCGGTGTGCTGTTTGTCACATAAGCAAATTACTTTCAGCACGGCCAGTTGCCACTTCCCCCTGCAGTGCTACACTGCTACTGAATGATGGCTGACTGGTGCTACAAGATGAGAATTCAGAGGTGGAAGTGGAGGAGGAGGTGGAGGAGAAGGGGGAGGTTGCAGCCACTAATGTAGGTGGTGGCGGAAATCCTGATGAAAGTAGGGCCCGTAATCCTTGGCGTCGGTAGCATCTGTGCCATCCCAGGGTTCGAATTGCTCCCGGCCTACACAACGTTCACCCAGTGTGCCGTCAGGGAAATGTATTGTCCCTGGCAAAAAGCACTTGTCCATGTGTCAGTCGTTAAAGTGACCTTCACAATAACTGCGTTGGTCAGGGCACGGGTGATGTTACGGGACACATGCTGGTGTAAGGCGGGGACGGCATCTGGGAAAAATAGTGGCGGCTGGGGACTGAGTTACGAGGGATGGCCACCGCCATCAGGCTGAGGAAAGCCTCAGTGTCCACAAGCCTAAATGGCAACATTTCCAGGGCAAGTAATTTGGAAAGGTGCGCATTAAGTGCTATTGCCTGTGGGTGGGTGGCTGGGTATTTGCGTTTTTGTTCAAAGGCCTGGGGTAAGGACATCTGTACGCTGCGCTGGGACATAGAAGTGGATGTGCTAGCTCAGTGATGGGCAACATGCGGCTCCCCAGCTGTTGCAGAACTACAACTCCCAGCATGCAAAGCCTGTCTATAGCTATCAGCCTACTGCAGGGCATGGAGGGAGTTGTAGTTTAGCAACAGCTGGAGAGCCGCACGTTGCCCATCACTGTGCTAGCTGATGGTGTTTGCGAAAGTCCAGGCGCAGGGTGGGAGGCATCCAGGCCTGCGTCTTTGACAGGGGACTTGCCAGCACGTAACACAGGGGAAGAGGAGACAATGGTGTGACCCGCAAACACTGATTGCGGACTCAGTCGTTCAGCCCACCAACTAGGGTGCTTTGATACCATGTGGCAGATTATGCTGGTGGTGTTCACACCCCTGCTCATTTTGGTATGACACAGGTTGCAAATGACAATTTTTTTTATCGTCCGCACTTTCATTAAAACAGCACCAGACCGTGGAACACCAACCCTTTGGCAAGGGAGACTTCCGCAAGGGGGTGCTCCGTGGAATAGTTGCGGGCCTGTTTCGTGTGGCCCGCCTTCTCCCTTTTGCCACCCCACTGCCTCTTCCAGCCTGTTGCGGTTCTGCGGATCCCTCCCCTTCTGTACTGCTGTCCTCACTTGGCTTGCCAGTGAGTAATGAGTTGGGTCACCTCCTCTTCCACTTCCTCACTCTGGTCACCCTCCTGACTTGTTGACCTAACAAGAACCTCACTTATTGACAACTGTATCTCATTCTCATCACCAACCTCTTGAGACACTAATTGCCGTTGACTTATTGCCAACTGTGTCTCATCATCATCATCCACCTCATGAAACACTAATTGCCATTCCCCACCACCATCTTCTTCTGACTGTGGATGCTCAAGAGTTTGGGAATCAGGGCACAAAATCTCCTCATGTCCCTCTTTAAGCGGGCTTGGCGAGAGGCCCAAATTAACCGGCTCTGGACCCCCTAACGCACGGATGCGTCCAGGCGTCAGCAGCTTTATTCCTCCTGGATGCATCTGCGCGTCATCTCGCGAGACGCGAGATTTCCTGTGAACGCGCGTGCACGTTTTTTTTTGCACATTTTTTGGCAGAGATTTTTTTATCCACATTGATTGATGTGAATGAAGAAATCTGTGCTGTTCATTTATATATAAGGATATTATATTTAGGATTTCACAGGGCATTTTTACGCATTTAGATTCCAGACTTCTTCTCACGCTTTAGGGGCCCCTAAAATGCCAGGGCAGTATAAATACCCCACAAGTGACCCCATTTTAGAAAGAAGACACCCCAGGGTATTCCATGAGGGGTATGGTGAGTTCATAGAAGATTTTTTTTTTCTGGCACAAGTTCGCGGAAATATTTTATTTTATTTTTTCTTACAGTCTCATATTCCACTAACTTGTGACAAAAAATAAAATTTAAAATGGGGTCATTCCGTGAGGGGCATGTCGACTTCAGAGAAAAAAAAATTTTTTGCCACAAGTTAGAAATAGATTTTTTTATTTTTTTTATTTTTTACAAAGTCTCATATTCCACTAACTTGAGACAAAACATAAAATTTTACATGAACTCACCATACCCCTCACGGAATACCTTGGGGTGTCTGCTTACTAAAATGGGGTCACTTGTGGGGTATTTATACTGCCCTGGCATTTTAGGGGTCTCTAAAGCGTGAGAAGAAGTCTGGAATCTAAATGCGTAAAAATGCCCTGTGAAATCCTAAAGGTACTCATTGGAATTTGGGCCCCTTTGCGCATCTTGGCTGCAAAAAAGTGTCACTCATGTGGTATCGCCGTACTCAGGAGAAGTAGGGCAATAACTTTTTAATTTTTTTTATACGAAGTTGTCAGTTTACAGAGATATTTCTCTCACCCAGCATGGGTATATGTAAGAATACACCCCAAAACACATTGCCCTACTTCTTCTGAGTACGGCAATACCACATGTGTGCCACTTTTTTGCAGCCTAGGTGCGTAAAGGGACATACAGTCCAATGAGTACCTTTAGGCTTTACAGGGCTGCACAATTTAGCCCTGCCCAAAATGCCAGAACAGTAGAAATGGAAACTTTATTTTTTTTTTTCCTCAGAAAGTGTCATTTTCTGTTAACTTGTGAAAAAAAATGAAATGATGCATGAACTCACTATGCCCTTCCGCGAATACTTTGGGATGTCTTCTTTCTAAAATGGTGTCATTTGGGGGGTATTTATACTATCCTGACATTCTAGCACCTGAAGAAACATGACAGGTGCTCAAAAAATAGAGCTGCTTCAAAATGCGGAAATTCACTTTTTGCACCATAGTTTGTAAACGCTATAACTTTTACCCAAACCAATAAATATACATTTATTGCATTTTTTTTTATCAAAGACATGTAGAACAATAAATTTAGAGAAAAATTTATATAGAAATGTAGTTTAAAAAAAAAAAAATTTACAACAGAAAGTGAAAAATGTCATTTTGGATTAATATCAAAAAAAGTAAGAATGTCTACAACAATGAAATACCACCAAATGAAAGCTCTATTAGTGAGAAGAAAAGGAGGTAAAATTAATTTGGGTGGTAAGTTGTATGATGGAGCAATAAACTGTGAAAGTAGTGTAGTGCAGAATTGTAAAAAGTGGCCTGGTCATTAAAGGTGTTTAAGCTAGGGGGCTGATGTGGTTAAGGAATGGCGATGAAAAGAGCTCCTCGGAATATCCGAGTGTGGGATCACTTGTTTGCGAAGACTCTCCATGGTGGGAGGAAGGAGGATCAGAGTGAGGATTCTGTTGACCAGACTCTTGGCTACTGAGATTGGACTTTGTGGAAGACAGGGTGATGCTTAACTGACTGGAAGCATAATCTGCTGCAATCCAACCGACCACCTGCTCGCACTGGTCTGACTTTGAGAGTGGTGTCCTGCACTGCCCTGCAAACTGGGACATGAAGCTAGGTATCGTGGATGAGTGTGTTTCTTGTGCTCTGCCAGCAGGCACAGTTTCACCACGCCCAGGGCCACGGCCTCTGCGTGCTCCATCAGCAGCACTGCCACTTCCCCGTCCCTTACTGCTCGCCTTCATCATCTTTAATGGTATATATGCTTGCAAGTATGTCACATGTACAGTAGCGCAGTTTTTTTTAAGTGTATGCTCAAATAAATTACAGTCAATGTCACGGATATTTAGGATGCGGAAACGTTATACAGGAGACGTACCACAGGTAATGGTGCTGCTGTCACCAGCATCTAAGAAAAAATTACAGTCAATGTCACAGAAATTTGCGATGCGGAAACGTTATACAGGATTGTAGCTTAGGTAATGTAACTGTCCGCAGCGGACACCATCTACGGAAAAAGTGCACTGGATGTCACAGATATTTTTAGCATGCGAACACGTTACACAGGAGATGTAGCGCAGATAATGTCGCTGTCCGCAGCGTCTATGGAAAAGTGCACTGGATGTCATATATAGTTATAGGATGCGCAAACGTTATACAGGAGATGTAAGATGTAGCGCAGGTAATGTCACTTTCCGAGCGTCTACCAAAAAAGTACACTGGATGTCACAGATATTTTTACTATGCGCACACGTTAAACAGGAGATGTAGCACAGATAATGTCGCTGTCCGCAGCATCTACGGAAAAAGTACACTGGATGTCACAAATATTTTTAGGATGCGCAAATGTTATACAGGAGATGTAGCACAGGTAATTTCACTGGCCGCAGCGTACACCGTCTACGGAAAAAGTACACTTGATATCACAAATATTTTTAGGCTGCGCACACGTTACACAGGAGATGTAGCACAGATAATGTCGCTGTCTGCAGCGGCCAAACAATTGCACGCTATTTAGCACAGGTTGCGTTAAAAATATATATTGCTGCCAAATACAACAATAGTCCTTAAACTGACATTTGGGTCTCTAACAATTGCATGCAATTTAGCGCAATTTGTGCTAATAATAAATATTGCTGCCAGATACAATAGTCCTTAAAAGGACTTTTGGATCTCTACAATTGCATGCAATTTAGCACAGGTTGCGCTAAAAATATATATTGCTGCCAAACACTAAAATACTTAAAAGGACTTTTGGGTCTCTAACAACAACCTTGCCTTACAAAAAAATAAATTTTAATTCCCTACACTATCTGTCCCTTCTACAGCTCAGCTCTCCCTGACTAAGACTGAGCCGAACCACGTGTCATCGGGTGCTTTTTGCTATTCAGCGGTGCAGTTATATGTCATAAAACCCTTTTTGTTGTGTAATAGTGGCAAAATAAAAATATGTTTGCTGTTCAGCTGTGCAGTTATACGTTCTAAAGCCTTTCGTGGCATGTATTAGTGGCAAAAGAAAAATATATTTGCCATTCAGCAGTGCAGTTATATGTTATTAAGCCCTTTTTATAGTGTAATAGTGGCAAAACAAAAATATATTTGCAGTTCAGCGGTGCAGTTATGCTATAAAGCCCTTTTTGTCGATTAATAGTGGCAAAATAAAAATATATATGTCGTTCAGCAGTGCAGTTATATGTTATAAAGCCCTTTTTGTCGTGTAATAGTGGCAAAATAAAAATATATTTGCCGTTCAGCTGTGCAGTCATATGTTATAAAGCCCTTTTTGTCGTGTAATTGTGGCAAAATTAAAATTTATTTGCTGTTCAGCAGTGCAGTTATATATTATGAAAAAAGAGCTTATTAGTAGCTGTGTGGTGAAGTGAGAAAATTACAGACTTTTTTGGGGTGTTTTAATTTACTTTTTATTTATTTATTTGATCTAACAATATGTCAGACAGAGAAGTGCCAGGCCCTGCACAGGGCAGTGGCAGAGGCCTAAATGTTCCTGGCGCAGGCAGAGGTCGCAGCAGAGTAAGGGGCCATAGCAGCAGGGGTCACTTCGAAAGGCCTGCGCCCCCAGTGTCAGCTAGCAGTCGAGTCTTGTCCAGCAACCCAGTGGTTCTTGAATGGTTGACTCGATCTTCCGATGCATGCTCCCTTGCTTGCGTAGTGACAGCCGAATTGTCAACATTCGGCAGAGGGATGACTTTTGGCTCTCCACCTTGTTGGACCCTTGCTACCGGTCCAAAATGAGGGCCTTTTTTACACCCGCTGAGAGGGAGGACAAACTGAACTACTATAGAGACATCCTATGTAGTCAGTTGGCCGCTGCTTATTTGCGCCTTCGTCCATCCTCTCGCAGGTCTGACTGGGGAGGTCCTCTGCGCTCACGTTCTTCTGCCATGGCTGCTGTGGCAGGGTGAAGGTGGGGAGCAGTTCCAGCTCCATCAGCAGCAACTTGAGTCTAGAGTCGCTGATGGGCAGCTTTCCTCTCCCACCTAGTGAAGAAACTACTCACCAGCAGCAGCTAGACCTGGAGCAGGACCTGAACCAGCAGGTGGTGGCATACTTGGACAGTACCCTGCCACCCCACATTGAAGATCCGCAGGACTACTGTGCAGCCAAACTGGATTTGTGGCCGCAACTAGCAGAGTTTGCCCTGGAAAATCTGTCCTGCCTGGCCAGTAGTGTGGCATCAGAGTGGGTGTTTAGTGCGGCGGAGGCCATAGTTACCCCAAGGAGAACTCGCCTGTCCACCAAAAATGTGGAGAGACTGACCTTTGTCAAGATGAATCAGGCGTGGATTAGCCAGGATTTCCACCCACTAATGCCTGATCCATCAGACTAGATCATCCATGGTGCCACACCAACACTTTAACAAAAGACATCGGTTTCTTCTGGCTCCCTGCCTCAGCTACTATTCTGATGCTGCCACCTGCCTGATGCCACACATCTGATGCCAAATACTCCTTCTTTCACCCACCATCTTCAGCTGGTACTCATATTGCCACCCACTTCCCCACTTCACAGGGCCACTCTGATGCTGCTGCCACCTATTGACTATGTCACCTTGCCCCTCTGTGGTCTTCTGATGCTGCTGTCACCTCCCCACTCTGTCACCGGGTCACTCTGTGGTCTCCTGATGCTGCTATCACCTCCACACTATGTCATCTTGCCACTCTGTGGTCTCCTGATGCTGCTATCACCTCCACACTATGTCATCTTGCCACTCTATGGTCTCTTGATGCTGCTGCCACCTTCACACTATGTCTCCTTGCCACTCTGTTGTTTCCTTATGTTGCTGTCACCTACACACTATGCCACCTTGCCACTCTGTGGTCTCCTATGCTGCTGCCACTTCAACACTATGTTACCTAGCCACTCTGTGGCCTCCTGATAATGATTCTGCCACCTCCACACTGTCATTGTGCCATTATGTGGCCTCCTCCTGATGCTGCCACCACCTCCAGACTCATTGGGCTCATTCACATGTCATCTGTATTTTGGATTTACTCATGTTTTTTTTTTTTTTTGAATTAGCAATACTGATGGATTTCTGACCAAATGCTGACTGAGTGAAGGCAGATGCTCAACAGACAGGATCCATTTTTTCGAGGGTTATTGTTCTGATGGATCAGAGGAAGGGCAAAATAATCAATGACGTAATCAGTTACTGCTGACACGGAGGGCTCTACTTGTATAAGCGTTTAATATAACAGATTCTGTAGACATCTATGTGGAATCAGCTGATGATGGTGTAAAAGGAGTGCGCTTCTTCTTGGCGCTAACATCGACCTGTAAGGCTGAGTTCATACTCGAGTTATTTGGTCAGTTTTAGCCCGTGACTGCCCAAATAAGTGAAATGTGCAGTGATTCTAAGAGCGACGCCTGTCATCTGCATGTCATACTGACTGCATGTCATACTGACAGTAATATTTCACTACCACAGCAGACTCCCTATGCATGTTACTGCAAGGCACAGTGATCTACAGCACTATAAAGGCTCTCTTAAGCCAGTAAATAGCCATTTTTTAACACTATTCACCGCAAATAAATTCGGATCGGCGAACCGGCCGAATTGAATTTTTGAAAAATTCGCTGATCTCTAGCAATAATGCAATTATTATACCCATGCTATTGAATGTGTAAATTACTGTAAGATATCATTATCTGTTACAGCAAACACACTTTACTGCAATAACTCCATTATTATACTCATTTTAGTGAATGTGTTTTATTACTGCGAGATACTGTTCAGTTACAACAAACATATTTCAGTGCAAAAACTGCATAAGTACTAGTGATGAGCGAAGTTTTCATAAATTCGATTTGGCTGCTTCGCCGAACTTCGACAAGAAATTTATTTCGTTAGGAATTACTTCATAACAAATTGCATTCCATTGTATGACTGAGAACGGCAATCGCGCCGCCCCCTTGATTTAACCCCTCAGATGCCGTGTTCACATTCAGCCTATCAGGGGGTAAAACAAAAAAAATACATATTTACCTTATCCATTTAATAGCGGAGATGCCGTCATGGCCATCTCGATTGAAGAAAACGAGCCAATTCTCATGCGTGTTGACGGGGTGACGTCACCATGTCATCATGCTGGACGGTTGCATGTCATCACTGATGACGTCACTGCGCTCGCCCAACATGATGACATGATGATGTCGCACGTCAGCGTGCGCGAGAATTGTCGTGTTTTCTTCAATCAAGATGGCCGCAATGGCTTCTCCACGATTAAATGGATGAGGTAAGTGCAATTTTTAGTTACAGATTTTGCTAGTACCATTTTGTGTACCAAACCCGTGATTTTTTATTTATAGGCATTAGAATAAAACATCTGGAAAACAGAAAAGTGGCAAACAAAAGGCCGATGCCTTATCATCCAAGTGTCAAAATGTGGGTAGTAGTGTAAACAGCAGTAGCAGAACCAGCCGTTCAGCCAGTAGTAGTAGTAGGCCACAGTTCACCCTGTCTTCTGATTGGTGCCACATTATGAGATTGTGAACTGGATGGCTCACACCTCCTCTCAGTCACAGCAATATGATATCAGTGTCAGAAGACAAAAGGATGACTGTGTGCAAGATCTACAAGATTAAAATAAGGGGAGTGGTAGTTGGGAGTTTAAACACAAATGAAGGCACCATGGCTCTACTGCAGCACATGAAGTGGTTTTACCCATCCAATGAGAAAATAGATCTGGCCGCCAGCTAGCGTGGCACTAGAGTTTCCTCCTTCTCCCAGTCTCCTTTGCGGCAGCCAGGCGGCATCCACATACAGTATAGTGTCCTTGTCACCGTCATTATGAGTTACTGCTTCTCCCACTCATACTACTCCTTTGCTTATTCCACTATGTCGTCAGCCATCGATAAAGGAATGTGTGGCCAGGAAACAATAATACACGCCTTGCAATCCCAGTCCTCCTTAACCCCTTAAGGATACATGACGTACCAATACGTCATGGTGTCCTGGTACTTAAGGACACATGACGTACTGGTATGTCATTTGTACTACCGATCACAGCCGCGCAGCGTGGGTGATCGGAACAGAGTGCCTGCCGAATTCATTCTGCAAGCACTCTGTCACAATGCCTGTGACCCCCCCCCCCCCATGTAGCAGCGATCGCAGCAAACCGCAGGTCAATTCAGACCTGTGGTTTGCTGCGTTTCCAGGTTATTCGGGTCTCTGGTGACCCGATAACCCAGAATAGGATGGCGATCTGTGGTTTGATAACACACCACCAATTACCATCCTTAGATCCTGTGAGGTGATGGTGACGGTGCAAAAAATGAATTTTTTTGTCACCATACATCACAAAAAGAATAATAGCAAGCGATTAAAAAGGCATATGCCCCCCCCAAAATAGTGCCAATAAAACCTTCCTCTCATCCCACAAAAAATGAGCCCCTGCCTCAGACAATCGGATAAAAACTTTTAAAAAAACTGACTCTTAGTGTAGATACTCAAAATTGTTTATTTTGTTTCAAATAGGATAAATTTTAAAAAGGAGACAAAGTAGGTATCGACAGGTGCGTAATAATCTGCTCTATAAAAATACCCCATGACCTAAAATGAACACGGTCAAAAAAATATTAAAAACGGCGCCAAAACAGCTATTTTTTGGCAAATTTTCCATTTTAATCCATTTTTTCCAGTAACAAAGCAAGGGTAAACAGCCAAATAAAACTTAAAATGTATTGCCCTGATTCTGCAGTGTTCAGAAACACCCCATATGTGGCTGTAAACTGCTGTATGACCAAACGTCAGGACGCAGAAGGAAAGGAACGCTATATGGTTTTTGATGGCCTTTTTATTTTTACACCATGTCCCACTTGAAGAACCCCTGATGCACCCCTAGAGTAGAAACTCCATAAAAGTGACCCCCATCTAATAAATTACACCCCTCAAGATATTCAAAACTTATTTTACAAATTTTGTTAACCCTTTAGGTGTTCCTCAAGAGTTTATGGCAACTGGAGAGGAGATTTCAGAATTTCTATTTTTGGTAACCTTGCGTCACAAAAATGTAATATAGAGCAACCAAAAATCTGTACCCTATATGTACGTACCCTAAAAATAGTCCCAACAAAACTGCCTCCTTATCCCGTAGTTTCAAAAATGGGGTGACCTTTATGGAGTTTCTACCCCAGGGGAGCATCAGGGGGTGCTTCAAATGGGACATGGTGTAGATAAACAAGTCCAGCAAAATCTGCCTTCCAAAAACCACACGGTGTGTAAAATTACAGGAGAACAGTTATAAAATACTAACACGGTGGTACTTCACACCTCAGAAGCTTCACCGTATGTTTCCGACCACTAGCCCTTGGTGCTGGAGATGTAATAAAGAATTACTTTACTCATGCACATATTTGGTGGCACTGTGACAAAATTACTCCTTTCTGGCAAGCAGTTTGTCAAGCCTTGACGAAAGTGAGTGGCTCGTGTATACAAACAAACCCAAAATGATGCCTCTTTGGGTTAAGCAATGGTTTTCGAGGTACCAAAAATATGCGTAAATTATGCTCCATTTTACTAGCAGCAGCTAGACTCACTATAGCCACACACTGGAAACAACAAGCAACTCCCGCAATACAGCACTGGTTAAATAAATGTGACCAACTGTGTCGACTTGAGCAGATAGTGCATTGGGACTCCAGGTCTCCATTAAAATTTGAAGCCATATGGAACCCGTGGAGAACCTACAGACGCTTTATAACGATATAACCTGAGATAGTATTTTATTTTGGGAATATGATCCTCTTATGTGAATATTGATGAGCAGTTCTGGAAATAATCTGATGAGACTGTAAGGATAGGATATATCTACATGGTATCCATCGTCCTTAAAGAATCGGTAATGGGTAATCTGATTATTTAAAACTAAGTACTAGATAACCACCCCCCCTTCTCTCCCTCTGACTCCCCTCCCCCTTTTTTGTTTACCTTTTTATATTTTCTTGTATGTTTTGACCTGTTCTTATTCATCCGCGGGTCTGAAATCAGCATTTGATGAAATATGCCACATGTCAATCTGTATTTAGTCTGTAACACCATGTCATGTAGACAAGCTGTATACATAATTTAAATGTGTGAAACTATGTACATTGCAATATCTTCTCTGCACTTGTCTATCCTGCGGACAGTCCGTTTTTCACCGTGTTAACTAGTCACCGCACCGTTTATTGGTGATAAATAATAAAAAGAGTTTCAAAACAAAACAAAAACCACACGGTGCTCCTTTCACTCTACGCCATGCCCATGGCCATACGGTAGTTTATGACCACATATGGGGGTGTTTCTGCATACAGAATCGGGGCAATAAAAATTGGGTTTTGTTTGGCTGTTAACCTTTGCTTAGTTACTAGAAAAAATGGATTACAATAGAAAATTTGTGAAAAGATCAAAATTCTGAAATTTTAGCCATATTTCCCAATTACTCTTGTGAAACACCTAAAGGTTTAACGACATTTGTAAAATCAGTTTTGAATACCTTGAGGGGTGTAGTTTTCCAAAATGAGGTCACTTTTAGGGAGTTTCTACCCCAGGGGGGCATCAGGGGGGCTTTATATGGGACATGGTATAGATAAACCAGTCCAGCAAAATCTGCCTTCCAAAAACCACACGGCGCTCCTTTCCCTCTATGCCCTGCCGCGTGGTCATATAGTTTTCGTCCACATATTGGGTGTTTCTGTAAACTACAGAATCGGGGCAATAAAAATTGGGTTTTGTCTGGCTGTTAACCCTTGCTTAGGTACTGGAAAAAATGGATTAAAATGGAAAATTTTAGAAAAAATAGAAATTCTGACATTTTAGCTCCATTTGCCATTAACGCTTGTGAAACACCTAAAGGGTTTGTAAAATTAGTTTTGAATACCTTGAGGGGTATACTTTCTAGAATGGGGTCATTTTTGGGTGGTTTCTATTCTGTAAGTCTCACAAAGTGACTTCAGACCTGAACTGGTCCCTAAAAAGTGGGTTTTTGAAAATGTCAAGATTTGCTTCTAAACTTCTAAGCCTTGTAACATCCCTAAAAAATAAAATGGCATTCCCAAAACGATCCATACATGAATTAGACATATGGGGAATGTAAATTAATAACTTTTTTTGGCTGTATTGCTACGTATTATAGAAGTAGAGAAATTGAAAATTGGACATTGGAAAATTGGAAATTTTACAAAATTTTTGTTAAATTTGGTATTTTTTCTATAAATAAAAATGAATTTCTTTTTACTCCATTTTACCAGTGTCATGAAGTACAATATGTGTCGAAACAACAATCTCAGAATGGCCTGGATAAGTAAAAGTGTTTTAAATTTATTCACACATAAAGTGACACTGGTCAGATTTGCAAAAAATGGCCTGGTCCTTAAGGTGAAATATGGCCGTGTCCTTAAGGGGTTAAAGGCATTGTCTCACTTCAGGAAATGGCACTTATCATGTAGACAAAGTTAATATAAGACACTTTATAATGAATTTTCATTGTCCATATTGCTTCTTTTGCTAGTTTAATTCATTTTTCCATCACATTATACACTTTTTGTTTCCATGGTTATGAACACCCTCAATCAAGCAGTGGTGTCCGTGCTTGCAAGCTATAGAAAAAAGCGTTGGCTTCTCTGGTGGCCAGTACCATGAGAGTGCACTTCAGACAGGGCGTTTCCCTACAGTGTGCAAGAACAGCCACCATTACAATGGAAATGAGAAGGGTATAATGCGATGGAAAAATGAATCAAGCCAGCAAAGGAGGCAATATGGACAGTCACAATACATTAGAAACACGTTAGTGTCTTGCATTAACTTTCTCTACTTGATAAATGCAATTTGCTGAAATGAGACAATCTGTTTAACTCCCCTTTGGCCAACTTATTGGTGGTGCGATCGACGCTGTACCACTTAGTGGATTCAGCCGTTTTAGAGAACTGATGCAATGCATTCAGTCTTGATAGAATATATCAAGCCATCATTATTTCTCCAAGAAAGCCATCCCTGCCTTGTATTGTCACATGTTGGAGAACATGGGCCGCTCCTTGCAACTGTTACTGTTCGGCAAAGTGCACGCCACTGTGGACAGCTAGAGCAGTTCTTACGAGCAGGGACAGTACATGTCTTTCATAGCCCACTGGGTCAATGTTTTTTGTGGCAGCAGTGTTGCAGCACCACAGCAAAGAGGCCTGGTCCTATTGACACCTCCATGTTTGTGTCAGTCTGGTTCCCACATTAGGTGGTTATCCTCTTCTGTGGACATCCTCTAATCCTCACCAGAAGCAGGAAAAAGCATTGTACTCCCTCCTATCATATATGTAAAGTGAAGCGTTGTCCTTACATGTTAGAGCTTAAAAGCCTAGGCAAGAGTAGCCACACAGCCGATCAGTTGCTAAAGTGCATCAAGCAGCAAACATCCCCCTGGCTGTCTGTGTATGAAGATTAAGAATAGCAAAATCTTTGCTCAGTTGAGCTCAATTCACCACTTTTACCCTTAATATTTGGATCAGTAAAACTTCACTTTGATTAATTAATCTCTAAAATATTATGTGAGTTTGGACACACTTGTTAAAACTACTGCTCGAATTTACATACTGCTAATGCACCAGTAACTAGTGGTAACGGAGGGTGTGCACTACCTTCCTAAACTTCCCACTAAGACTACACTAAATGTATAAGCTGCCTGCTTATCTTGTCCTGCAATGTTCAACGGTGCTGCGAACATGCACCCTAAAGCAGATCACTATTTCCTGATCAGTATTTGAAAATTTGAGCAGAGCTAAAACCAACATGTTCTGTCCCCCAACATGTTTCACCAGATAAACTGGCGTCTTCACGGGAAAGGACAGACTGTCGAGATCTGCTTTAGGGTGCATGTTTGCAGCACCGTTGAACATTGCAGGACAAGATAAGCAGGCAGCTTATACATTTAGTGTAGTCTAAGTGGGAAGTTTAGGAAGGTAGTGCACACCCTCCGTTACCACTAGTTACTGGTGCATTAGCAGTATGTAAATTCGAGCAGTAGTTTTAACAAGTGTGTCCAAACTCACATAATATTTTAGAGATTAATTAATAAAAGTGAAGTTTTACTGATCCAAATATTAAGGGTAAAAGTGGTGAATTGAGCTCAACTGAGCAAAGTTTTTGCTGTTACGGAACCCTCCCTTAATAGGGTCCCTAGTTTTTTGTATAAGATTCAGAATAGAAGGCGGCACTCACCAGCGTCTTCAAATCATTTCAGCATTTATTCATATCCAAACGGTACAGGGGATGAGGGTGGACAAAGAAACATGAAACACAGGCTCAGATGAGCAGACGCCGTTTCTCACTTCCGCACTTCCTCAGGCCACTACGTAATCCCCCTGTCTGTCTCTCATCAAGTCAAACTGGACAAGATGGTCAGCCCCAATGGCAGGAACTAAATAAAACATGCACCCCCCCCCCATGGTGCACATGATAAATTTAGTCGTGCAATGCTTTTTGAAAAAGTTCTGTACCTTGCAAAGGGTGAAGTCCATGTCCAGGAGACTGTACTAAGAGACACATTTTAACCATTCATATGTGGCAAGGATCTCCCTCGGTCTGCCATTGCATCGCTTGATCTGCAACATTCCAACTCGATGGAATTCCAATGCTAGAGCATCTGTAGAAGTGGCATAGAGCAGTAAATTATTTCATTATGCACCAGACCATCTCAGCAGAGAATATGTGTTGCTCGGAAGTCAGGCAACGGCAGCTCATCAGAGACACATGTCACATGCTTAGGCCCTTCGAAGGGACCACCAGATTTGCCAGTAGGGATAACTGCTGCATCAATTATGTCATCCCCAATCTTTATTTTAGAGCAGATGTTCATACTGATGTAACAAGGGATGGCGTAAGAAAAACATCTTGCTTATCTTGCTGGCTGCCCTGTAGTTGTTGGGGACTCACACGAAGAAAGTCCTATGGAGGAGAAAGTGGAGAAGGAGAAGCTGCTACTGGAGAAGGAGCAGGAGGAGTCGCTTGTTGCAGGAGGACGAAGGAGATGATGATTATGACAATGGCCATGATGACGGACCATCTCGGGGGGAGAGAACCGGAAAGAACTCGGTCCTCAGGCACACTGCCAAGCATACAGTGTCATGCATAAGTTTGGGCACCAATGGTCAAAAATACTGTTACTGTGAACAGTTAAACATGCTGAAGATGAAATGATCTCCAAAAGGCATAACACTAAAGATAACACATTCCCTTTGCTTTTTAAGCAAAAACTATATTTTCTTTTCATCTTTTACATTTTCAAAATAACAAAAAAACTAAAAGGCCCAAACCCTAAAGCAAACTTTGGGCACCCAGCATAGTTAGTATCTAGTAACACCCCCATTCGCAAGTATCACAGCTTGTGAATGTATTTTATAGCCAGCCAGCAGTCTTTTAATTCTTGTTTGAGGGATTTTCAGATATTCTTCCTTCTAAAAGTCTTTCAGTTCTGTGAGCTTCCTGGGCCATCTTGCATCTATCCACAGATTTTCAATGATGTTCAGATCAAAGGACTGTGATGGCTGTGGTAAAAAGTTCAGTTTGAGCCTTTTGAGCTAGTCTATTGTGGATTTTGAGGTGTGTTTAGGATCATTCTCTATTTGTAGAAGCCATCCTCTTTTAAACGTTAGCTTTTTTACAGTCGATGTCATGTTTGCTTCCAGAATTTTCTGGAATTTCATAGAATCAATTCTTCTCTCTACCCATGAAATGTTCCCTGTGTCATTGTCTGCAACACAACCCCAAAGCATGATTTATCTACCCCCATGCTTAATGGTTGGAGAGGGGTTCTTTTCATGAAATTCTGTACCCTTTTTTCTCAAAACATCCCTATGATCATTGTGGCTAAAGAGTTCTATTTTAACCTCATCAGTCCACAGGACTTATTTCCAAAATGCATCAGACTTATTTAGATGTTCTTTTGCAAACTTGTGACACTGAATTTTGTGGTGAGGATGCAGGAGAGGTTTTCAACTGATGACTCCTCCATGAAGGCCATATTTGTGCAGTTGTCGCTGAACAATAGAAACTGCAATGTACCACAACTCCAGAGTTTGCTAAATCTTCCTGAAGGTCTTTTGCAGTCAGTCGGGGGTTCTGATTTGCCATTCTAGAAATCCTACGAGCAGCTGTCTGAAATTTTTCTTGGTCTTTCAGACCTTGTATTGACCTCCACTGTTTCTGTTAACTGCCATTTCTAAATTGCATTTTGAACTGATGAAATGGCAACCTGAAAACAGTTTGCTATCTTCTTATAGCCTTCTCCTGCTTTGAGAACACCTTTTGTGCGCAATCCGCATTTTTCTCACTTCCATTACTAGAAATATCTATTCTTGTCCACAATATAATTTGTTGAATGGACACACAGATGCAGACAGCACACCGATGACGTCCATGTGCTGTCTGTTTTGTTGACCCATAGAAATGAATAGATCGTGTATAATCCGCAAAAAATGAGAATCAGACACAGATACAAAATACTATTGTGTGCACGAGGCCTTACTATGCAGTGTCAGACCGGGGTGGCTAGGGTCCACCAGTAGAATTCACTCTGGGGGTCCCCTCTAAAATTACCTGATTATCTGCTAGATCATTTATATGTGTTAAAGGACCCTAAGTTTACACTGTCTTACTATTAAATGTATTAGTAAATCTGCCCCAATATATTTAATCTAATTGTTAGATCTATCAATCGATCTTACATTTACAGTGAAAAATTATTCCAGTAGAAAAGAAAATGTCAGATGGCCATGAAATGGTTAAATAAACACTGGTTAATAGACAGGCCTTAAAGGTCCAAATGGATCCACCCCTTTAATAAATTATAAATTCCTCAAGACCTCTACTTGCAGTCAATTCATTGCAATCTTGATTGCTTCCACAGGGTAAAAATATGGTAATTACTGTACTGTGACATGTCTTGCACCCATGTGACCTCTTTATGCAGAGATCTTGAAAAATATGAGGGACTGATATAGAAAGTGTTTTGAAAAACCTTTCATTACATATTGAAGCTTACAGTACGTGCTGGAACAATAATACTCCACTAAATTTGCAAGCAAGATCTGTCTATAAAAATGGTAGCAAAGTTTTGTGATAAACTATACAACATTTTGTCAGTACGACCCATCATTAAATGTATCATATGTTTAGTACAAACTAAAGTATTATATTTTATTATGCATTTCAGTGTAAACACGACTCACTGAAATAGCAAATGCAATTCATGGACATTATGTGAAACCACTCGCAATGGAGGAGGAAGCATACTTAAACTAATGGCATGCTCTTTAATAATACAGATACTGTGGAGTGGTATGGTTCACTAAATAGAAATTTATTGCACTTCAGTGATACATTATGTTACTGTATCATGTCAATATTATGAGTGAGCAATGCGTACCACACTGAAACAATAGCGAACATTAATTTATTGACACAGTTTCAATTTGTCTGCGCCATGATTGAGGTGCATAGTGCTCTCACATAGAGGAATGTTCTGTTGCACATTAATTATTCAATTAATAGAAATGGTTATGAAATGTTACTGTGTGATGAAGTAAGATACTATATAGCAGTGTAATGCATGACAAGATATCACTCACAATAGCTTTGCAAAACACTTATTACAGTCAACTGAAAAATGTATTTGACATCTAAATGAATTCTATTCATTACAGTGTCCTCAACATACATGATATAAAAATGAGATTCCTTAGTAGTTAATACCTTTTAGCATACATACATACATACAATTCTTCCTGAATATATATTTATTTTATATTTATATTTTTAGAAATGTACAAGTAGTATGCTGGCAAGGCACATATATTAAAAGATAATACACACATGACATGACAAAATGTTTTACAAAAAACAAAAATGTTTTACTAAGATGGGGTCCGCTATATGGCACAGCCAACTAATCTCTTCAATATAGTGTAAAAAGGTATACTGACACATACCCCAAAATAGGAGACAAAGGATATGTTTGGCTTATATGTTTCCAGCAAATACTGCAGCTTTAACAGGACAACTTCATGCACCAAATAGCAAGTTTGAAAATAGGCTAAATAAGAAACCCCAGAGGTAAGTATACAAGAGAACTTACCATTTAGGCAAGTAGGAAAGTGCATATATACAATTAACATTTTCTAATGGGTTGGCCACCTCTGAGGGAGAGAACGAGCAGCGTGTTTTCTTAAGTGATGTGTAATCACAGGTAAAAGAGAACATCCGTAATCAAATCCTTATTTGAAAGGCAAAATGCATAGAAAAGGCAATGGCAAATGTGCATAAAATCGTCCCCTGCTGTCTCTAATTCCAGCACTTCTCCAGCAGCCCCTAGCATTTCATTTCCAATGAGGTGATATTCATTGAGATCCTTTCCACAGTGTTTAATTAAGAGCTAGTATTATTAATAGCAATGGTGGGAGAGCATACTAAACTGCTCCTTTATTCCTTCGCTCATGTTGTTTTCCCTGACTACTTTATTAGGTAAAATGTTTTATTGAAATATTCTATTTCTAGTAATACCATATGAGCTCCCTGCAAATCCGCCTAAAAACGCATGATTAATTAAACATACTGATATAAAAGCTTGCTTAACGAGGACAATTTTATCACGTCTTATAAAAAGATGTTTTTATTACAACATTACTCTATTATTTAGAAGATATTTTTAAGATTAGAAACCATGTATTTTTCTACTATGAAAAAATATTCTTAGAACAAATGCAGGATAAGATTCTTTAGCTTATATTCTTTTTTGTAGCAAATTGCTGAATTTAAAATTACTGCACATAATTAAGATTTAATACTGAAAAATACATTGTGAACTCCTAGGTACACTGTACAGTAACTGTATAATGGCATGCGCTGTTCCATACAACCCCTTAACCACTTCAGCCCCCCTAGCTTAAACACCCTTAATGACCAGGCCACTTTTTACAATTCTGCACTACACTACTTTCACCGTTTATTGCTCCGTCATACAAATTACCACCCAAATGAATTTTACCTCCTTTTCTTCTCACTAATAGAGCTTTCATTTGGTGGTATTTCATTGTTGCTGACATTTTTACTTTTTTTGCTATTAATAAAAATGTAACGACATTTTTGCAAAAAAATGACATTTTTCACTTTCTGTTGTAAATTTTTTTTAAAAAAACTAAATTTCTATATAAATTTTTCTCTAAATTTATTGTTCTACATGTCTTTGATAAAAAAAAATGCAATAAGTGTATATTTATTGGTTTGGGTAAAAGTTATAGCGTTTACAAACTATGGTGCAAAAAAGTGAATTTCCGCATTTTGAAGCAGCTCTGACTTTCTGAGCACCTGTCATGTTTCTTCAGGTGCTAGAATGCCAGGATAGTATAAATACCCCCCAAATGACACCATTTTAGAAAGAAGACACCCCAAAGTATTCGCGGAGGGGCATGGTAAGTTCATGTATCATTTCATTTTTTTCACAAGTTAGCGGAAAATGACACTTTCTGAGGAAAAAATAATAATAAAGTTTCCATTTCTGCTAACTTCTGGCAAAAAATAGTAGCTTTGGGGTGTATTTTTACATATACCCATAGCAGTGAGAGAAATATCTCTGTAAACTGACAACTTTGTATAAAAAAAATTAAAAAGTTGTCATTTACAGAGATATTTCTCACACAAAGTATGGGTATATATAAAAATACACCCCAAAACACATTGCCCTACTTCTCCTGAGTACGGTGATACCACATGAGTGACACTTTTTTGCAGCCTGGGTGCGCAAAGGGGCCCTAATTCCAATGAGTACCTTTAGGATTTCACAGGGCATTTTTACGCATTTGGATTCCAAACTTCTTCTCACGCTTTAGGGGCCCCTAAAATGCCAGGACAGTATAAATACCCCACATATGAACCCATTTTAGAAAGAAGACACCCCAAGGTATTCCGTAAGGGGTATAGTGAGTTCATATAAAATTTTATTTTTTGTCACAAGTTAGTGGAATATGAGACTTTGTAAAAAACTAAATAAAAACCAAATCACTTGGGGGTATTTATACTGCCCTGGCATTTTAGGGAACCTAAAGCGTGAGAATTCAAATGCGTAAAAATGCCCTGTGAAATCCTAAAGGTACTCATTGGTTTAGGGTCCCTTTGCGCATCTTGGCTGCAAAAAGTCACACATGGTATCACCGTACTCAGGAGAAGTAGGGAATATGTTTTGGGGTGTATTTATATATACCATACTTGTGTGAGAAATATCGCTGTAAACAGACAACTTTTTAAAAATTTTTATTCAAAGTTGTCAATTTACAGAGATATTTCTCTCACCTAGCATGGGTATATGTAAAAATACACCCCAAAACACATTGCCCTACTTCTCCTGAGTACGGCGATACCACATGAGTGCCACTTTTTGCAGCCAAGATGCGCAAAGGGGCCCAAATTCCAATGAGTACCTTTTAGAGGGCATTTTTACGCATTTTTCTTCTCACGCTTTAGGGCCCCTAAAATGCCAGGGCAGTATAAATACCCCACATGTGACCCCATTTTAGAAAGAAGACAGCCCAAGGTATTCCATGAGGGGCATGGCGAGTTGATAGAAGAATTTTTGCCACAAGTTAGTGGAAATTGATTTTTATTGTTTTTTTCTCACAAAGTCTCCTTTCCGCTAACTTTGACAAAAAGTTTAATTTTTCATAGACTCACTATGCCCCTCAGCGAATACCTTGGGGTGTCTTCTTTCCAAAAATGGGGTCACATGTGGGGTATTTCTACTGTCCTCTGCAGCTTGGCTGCAAAAAGTGACACACATGTGATATTGCCAGTATTCAGAGAAGTGAAGGTCAAGTGTTAGGGTGTATTTTACATATACCCATGTTGGTGAGAGAAATATCTCTGTAAATTGACAACTTTGAATAAAAAATTTTAAAAGTTGTCATTTACAGAGATATTTCACACAACAGCATGGGAATATATAAAAATACACCCTAAAACACATTGCCCTACTTCTCCTGAGTACGGCGATACCACATGTGTGCTACTTTTTGCAGCCAAGATGCGCAAAGGGGCCCAAATTCCAATGAGTACCTTTAGGATTTCACAGGGCATTTTTACGCATTTGGATTCTCACGCTTTAGGACTCCTTAAATGCCAGGGCAGTATAAATACCCCACAAGTGACCCCATTGTGGAAAGAAGACACCCTCAGGTATTCCGTGAGGGCATGGCGAGTTCACAGAAAAAAAATTTTGGCACAAGTTAGCGGAAATTGATTTTTATTTTTATTTTTTACAAAGTCTCATATTCCACTAACTTGTGACAAAAAATAAAATTTTACATGAACTCACCATACCCCTCACTGAATACCTTGGGGTGTCTTCTTTCTAAAATGGGGTCACATGTGAGGTGTTTGTACTGCCCTGGCATTTTAGGGGTCTCCGCAATCATTACACGTATGGCCAGCATTAGGAGTTTCTGCTATTCTCCTTATATTGAGCATACGGTTAATGAGAGAACGCAGATGTGCGTTAGGCGGTCGGGAAGTGGTTAAAGAGGTTATCCGGGCTTTTACTATTGATGACCTATCCTCAGAATATGTCATCAGTATCAAATCAGCGGGGGTATTTGCTGTTAAAGGCTAATTGAGTCTTTGCTGCAGTGAAAGGGATATTGCTAAGGCACCTTTGACTCTTGGACATGGTCTGGCCCAAAGTATTATTAATCCTGTACCCCTCAATTGGGAATTACAGCCACCACTGCAAGAATAATATTGCCAACCCTAGAATCTGCAGAAAAAAACTTTGGCGAGATAGAGGGAAGGAGTACTACAATCCCCATTCTGGCCTATACCAATACATCACTGTCTGGAAAGATTTGCAAATTCTACAAATTGTTTGGAATTGTGTTTTGATACCATTGGGCGTACTACAACTCTCATTGTGCACTTTAGTAATGAGAGATGTTTATTTCCCTACAACTGGCCTGGTTACTGACTTCAGCACAATGCGCCAGCCACAGCACCTACATCTCCTGCCTTGCACTTGCACCAAGCCCACAACCCTAAGGGCACCCCAACTACCATCAAGCAAAAGCCTCAACATCAGGGTGTGCCTAAAGGGAAGAAAAGGTGCACCCTCCTATCACTGGCCTAGGCCCTAGGTAGCATTGTTGGGAGAATTGCTACTGTGAATGACTATTGCTGTTAGACCCACTACTACTCCCATCATACGCTCCTTTCCTCCAGCACTTGAGGCACATTGAAGTCATAAGATTAATTAAATTTGAGCTAAATACTGAGCGATTTGGGTAACCTGTCCTGAACCAGATTTTTGCCTGGTGCAATGTCATTACTGAGACCTTGTGTAGATCCAAGTCCCTGATTATAGCAATGTTCCCCTATCCACACATGTACTATACAAACCAAGTAGGATGTAGATTTTGTATATGATAATTTGAATGTATACAGTCTCTATAAAATCACAGAGAAAACTATATATAAACCATCCTGCACGATATGGTATTAAACGCGAGGATGTATATGGCACTATAATAATAGTTGCAAGCATAACATATGGACTAAGCCCTCACTCTTGATAAAATCTGAGACACTTGGTCAATACATTTTGATCAAAATACATCTAAGCCGACAGATGACAAGGTGGTCTCAGTTCAGGCGGGTTCCTATGCTAACCTATTCATGCTGTTGTGCATTTTTCAGGAACCATAGTCCCTGCACATATGGTCTGCTGCCCCTTGTTACTTGCATGTTCATCAGCAACCGATGGGAGGAAAGACACACACACCTATATGTACCACCTTAATCAAGGTCACCTATTAGATAGGTGGGGCAAAAGTACACTTGAATATCACTCCCAGTATAGGAGCGTATTCACACATGAAGGTGCCACTCCTTCAAGACGAACCAAACAAATCACAGAAAAAACTATACTAACCGCCTGAACTGAGACCAACTTGTCGCCTGGTAGGTGGGCTTAGATGTATTTTGATCAAAATGTATTCACCAAGTGTCTCAGATTTTATCAAGAGTGAAGGCTTAGTCCATATGTTATGCTCGCATCTATTATTAAAGTGCATTATTTTCTGTGATTTTATACAGTCTCTATAAACACAAAGGTTAAATTATTGTTCGCAAAATTGTTCGCAAAATTTCCGTATATTGTATATTTTTTCATATTTTAGTGTGCCTTGCAAAAGTATTCATCCCCCTTGACTTTTTTTTGTATTTTGGTGCCTCACAACCTGGAATTAACATGAATCGTTTGATTTACAGAACATGCCCACAATTTTGAAGATTTTTATTTTTCTAATTGTAAAGCAAACAACAAATTGGACAAAATAACAGGAAAAGTCAATGTGCATAACTATTAACCTCCCTAAAGTCAATACTTTGTAGAGCCACCGTTTTGCGCCAATCACAGCTCAAAGTCGCTTTGGATAAGGCTACATGCACACGACAGTTGTTTTTTGCTGTCCGCAAATCGCGGATCCGTCTCCCTTTTTTTTTCACATCCACATCCTTTCCTTGTGTCCGCAAATTTTGTAGGTTGTGTTTCCGTGTGTCTTCCGTTTTTTTTGCGGATCCGCAAAAAAAACGGAAGGCTTGAAACAGTTTCTTAAAGTACCTGCACAAGTGCCCTGGTTTGCAAGCAACCATCCGCAAAAAACGGATGCGGATGGAAAACGGAAGGCTTCAGTGTGGCTTCCGCTTTTTTGCGGACCCATTGACTTCTATGGGTCCGCAAACCGTTTTTTGCGGACAAGACTAGGACATGCCATATTTTTTTTGCGGACGTGAAATGCGGAATACGGACGGGGACAGGAAACGGAAGAGGCATCAGTTTTTTTTGCGGATCCATAGAAATGAATGGGATCCGCAAAAAAAACGGAACGGAAGCTGAGAAAAAACACTGTCGTGTGCATGTAGGCTAAATCTCTGTGATCTTGCCACATCTTACCACTGGGATTTTTGCCCATTCCTCCTTACAAAACTGCTCCAGCTCCTTCAAATTGATTGGTTTGCGCTTGTGAACAGCAATTTTTAAGTCTGACCACAGATTTTTTTTTTTTTTTTTTTTTAATTTTCAACTTTTTATTGAGGATAAATCTGCAGTTTACAAGCAGTCCACACGCGGTAATCATAAAATGAGTACAAGCATAAAAGTAAAAAGGAGAGAGGAAATCTCTAGTTGTACAAATAGAATAGGCACAACAAGTAGAACCATTTAGGTAGACGCAGTACATGCTCAATGTGGTGATTCATACTGTCTAACATCATAAGAGTATCAAATAAGTAGGGATGATATCAGTGAGGCTTTAATCTAAAATGTGACCAATTCAGCCAAACGCTTAGGAATTTGGGATGTGAGCGGTTTTCCCATGCAGCTAATTCCTCCATCCTGTAGATAGAATCTATCTTATTGTACCAGTGGTCCAATGGGGGTAGGTCTGGTGAGAGCCAAAACCGTGGGATTAGGAGGCGGGCAGCACTCAGCAATTTTTAAATAGGCGAGGTAGGTTGGTGGAGGTGGTTGAGGGAGGAATGCCCAATAAGGCTAGCAACGGTGTGGGAGGAATGGAAGTGTGGCAGATCTGGTTGCAAATATTGAAAACCATTGACCACCATTTAAGGAGTGGGGGCAGGTCCACCATATATGGAAGAAAGATCCTGTTTCCCCAGACACCTCCAACAAGTATCCGAGTGTGTTGTGGAATAAAATTTGGTTATGTCGGGAGTTCTGTACCAACGGGTAAGGATTTTGTATCCATTCTCTTGTATGCGTACACATTTGGAGGATATATGGGGTTCCATCAATAAGCGTTGAAGCTCATCCTCTGAAAAGCTAATGTTTAAATCTTTTTCCCAGTGGCCTATAAAAGCAGGTTTGGGGGTGAGATGGGAGAGTTGAGCCATTTGTATAATTGAGAAATAAGTTTCTTGGGGGGTGCTTGTGAGGCAAGGAGGTTTTCAAACCACGTCAGAGGTCTAAGCAGGGCTTGGAATGGTACATGTTTGGAGATATAAGAGCGCAAGAAGGAGGTAAGGGAAGGAAGGGGTGTAGAATAGGATAGGAGAGTACGAATAGCCTCATCATTTTTCAGTATGCCTTGGTCGTCAAACAGAGCTATAACTGGTGTTTGAGATGTGCGGATTCCTTGCGGTAAGCTTTGGATTAGAGCGCGCGGGCTACAGAGAGCAGATCTCTGACTTGTGTCAAGGGGAGGGTAAAGGGATGCCTTTAGAAGATTTTTGGAGGGACTGCCAGGACTTCAAGGTGGCATTGATTATCAGATCAGAAGCATTCAAATTGAGAGGGTATACATCTGGGCCTATTAATAAGGAGCGGAAGGAAAAAGTGAGATAGATGATTCCATAGCTACCCAGGATTTGGAGTGTGGCTGCCTAATCCAATCAACTAATCTAGAAAGCAAGACTGCGAGATTATAGAGCTTGGGGTTGGGAAGGCCTATACCACCTGAAGATTTGGGTTTTGTAGAGTTGACGTGGCTATTCTAGCTTTGGACTTGTTCCAGATGAATTTTCTAAGGTGGCCGGTTAAAGAATCGAAGTAAGTAGGGGAATATGAATGGGTAAGACTTGCATGAGATAGGTCAGTTTGGGTAGTACTAAGGAAGTAGCCAGATTTTTACGACCAAACCAGGACAATGTGTGGGGATGCAAGGCATCTAATTTGTCTTTCATTGACTGAAGTAAGGGGATGAAATTAAGATGGTAGAGGTTCGAGGGGTCCGGGGTTATTTTTATGCCCAAATATGTGAGGTAGGGGAGTCCCAATTAAAAGGAGAGTCTTTAGTCAGTCGAAGTCTAAGGGATGGGGAGAGGCCCACTGATAGAATAAGGGATTTAGACATATTTATTTTAAAATTAGAAAGTGGGCTGAATCTATCAAGTATGTCGTAGATACACGCCAGGGATATTGAGGGGTTAGTTGTCATGATCAAAAGATCGTCGGCGAAGGCCGCTACTTTATGTTCCTGATCACCCAATTTTATACCCACTATTTTGCTTTCTTGGCGTATGGTTTGGAGCAATGATTCCATAACTAGTACGAATAAGAGGGAGACAGTGGGCATCCCTGACGTGTACCGTTCGTGATGAGGAAGGAGGGGAGACCGTGTTGTTCACCAGCACCGACGCCGAGGCATTATGGTACATGGAAAATATAGCACTGATAAATGTGTCAGGGAATCCTCGGTTAATGAGGGATAGTCGTATGAAATCCCAGCTAACTCTATCAAATGCTTTTTCGGCATCAGTGCTGAGGAGTACCAGTGGTAGGCCTTTCTTTTTAGCGTGTATTAATGCATTGACCACTCTAACAGAGTTGTCTCTGCCCTCCCTCCCCATCACGAACCCAGTTTGGTCTCTATGTATCAGAAAGGGCAGGAAAGGGAGAGACGATTAGCAAGCATTTTAGCAATTAATTTCAAATCTAGATTAAGAAGGAAATGGGACGGTAGCTGGGGCATTGGGCTGGGTCCTTCCCTCCTTAGGAATGATCGTGATGTGGGCCTTTGTCATCTCAGACGTAAGGGGTCCCTTTCAATGTTTGGTTGCAAACATTGAGAAGAAAGGGAGGAGGGAATGTTGAAAGGTACGGTAATAAAGGGCTGGCAGGCCGTCAGGACCTGGGGCCTTTCCTTTGGGGAGTTGTTTTATAGCAGTTTTTAATTCATCAGGGGTAAAGGGGCCTTGAGGGCGTCATAGTGTTCCGGGCGTAGTTTAGGGAGGGATAGGGAGTCTAAGAAGGCCCTTATAGAATCCTGAAGGGGTGGAGAGCTTGGAGAGAGGTCGGGAGGTGGGATGTTATATAATGATTTGTAGTATTGTTGGAATTGAAGGGCAATGTCCTTCGTGGTCAGTGCAGGACTAGAGTTGGGGCGTGAAATTTTACATATATAATTTTGGGACTTTCTCCTTTTGATCCTATTCATCATAAATTTAGAAGCTCTATCTCCATGAGCGAAGAACTTATATTGCGAGTGTAGGAAAAATTTAGCTGAGGCAGTGTTGAGGTGGTTTTTCAGTTCTACTCTAAGCTTAGTAAGTTCAGACAGGTGAGATTCTAATTGAGAAGTCTTGTGCAAACTTTCCAAGGACTGAATTTTGGAGAGAAGTGAATCAATTTGGAGTTTTCTACGTTTTTTAATGTGTGTTCCCAAGCTGATAAAATGTCCCCTCATATATGCCTTGTGGGTATCCCATAATATAAGGGGAGATGTATCAGGCAAAGAATTTAAAAGGAAAAAATCCTCTAAAGTTGTTTGGGTTTTAGCTTGGAGCTCAGCTGAAGAGATTAGTTGCTCATTGAGGCGCCAGTGGAATTCCCTCTGATCAGTATTTGGGGAATGAAACCCATCATGACTGGGAGTGGTCGGATAAAGTGATCGGGCCAATTTTGACTCCGGAACAGTATTGAAGCTGTTCCTTTGAGACAAAGAAATAGTCCAGTCTATGATAGGTTCCATGTACGTGAGAATAAAAGGTAAAGTCTTTGGTTGTTGGGTGAAGGGTTCTCCACACATCCACAAGACCTAGTGAATTAAACTGCTTACGTAGGAACGATAGGGTTTTTGAGAGAAGGGGATTTCTGAGTAGAAGAGTCAATTAGAGGGTTTAACGCAATATTAAGATCCCGCCCATAAGCACTGTACCTTCTCTGTAGGAGTCAATAATTGGGAAAAGATCCCTCAACCATGAAATTTGATTGTTGTTTGGTGCATATGCATTGATGAAAGTATACACACGGCCCATAATGGAACCCTTAACCAGAAGGTATCTACCCTCAGTGTCCTGTAAATGTGACATATACTGGAAGGGAATGTGTTTGCTAAATCCTATGCTGACCCCTCTGGAAGCCGAGGAATCCGAGCCATTATGAAACCAGGTGGGGAAGTAAGAGTGAGAGAGGTTAGGGTATTTATTAAATTTAAAGTGGGTTTCTTGCAAGAGAAGAATCGAGCAATTTTCTTTTTTAGCAAGGAAAAAATTTGGCATCTTTTTGATGGAGCATTAAAACCTTTAACATTAAAGGTAGCCAATTTAAGCTCAGCCATAGTGTGTAGCTAGGGGTGAAGAGAAATGCGGCTGTGAGGTAAAGCCAATGATTGTGGACAGGTACATCTGGCTCAGATTCCTTTGAAGAGGGGCCAGCAAGGAGGATGATATCATCATGTTAGGAAATAGATATGAGGGTAGCAGTAAGCAGTAGGGTCGTCTACCTATAAACAAAGAAGTAGTAACAAAAACAGAATCAAAACATTTCAGAGAGTAACCATAATCATAAAAGTGATTGATAACCGTAAAGCACAGGTTTGTCATGGTGCAGCAAGGGGAAGTTTTACCAGTGAGGTAGGTAATATCACCCCAGACAGGTAAAAGCACCCTTTGAGTAAGCAGATAACGGAGTGTAAGGTAGGGTCCAGGTATATGTGAATTTGTGATAATATCTTAAAGGTGTAATGCAGAACCGTGAAAACAGTAGGCTAGATAAAGGACAATAACTACAAACAGTCAAGACCATATCTCACTCTCCCATTGGTAGTCTTCTCGGGGTTGAGTGGGAGGCGTTCCTCCTAGGTTTGTGGGATTTCGGAGTGCGTTGTCTATCCCATGGTTCTGCAGGAGGGAGGACCGGGAGAGTAGTGAGGTCCTGTACGGGATCCCAATTTTGGATGTCCAATGGTTGGATTTCTAGGTGATCATAGACCGGACCAAGGTCCTGAAATGTCGTCACTGTCATTCTGCGGCCTGCATACAAAAAGATAAGCCGAATGGGAAAGTCCAGCGGTAAGGAGTGTTATGGGACCGAAGCCAGTCAGTTAAGGGTTTCAAGGTTCTTCTTTTGCGTAGAGTGGACTGGGCTAGGTCCTGGAACACTAGGATCTCGTGTCCATCCCAAGAGACTATGTCAGCTTGGCGCGCTTTTGTCATAATTGCCATAATTTCACTGGGAAGCTTAGAAATTTGCATATAACGTCCCTTGGAGGAGCATTGTTTGCCGGTTTGGGCTTCAGAGCTCTGTGGGCTCGCTCCAATATTACTTCATGAGCCGAGTCAGGGCCTAAGATGGAGAGGCAGATTTGGGTAATTGTATGGGGTATATCCCCGGGGGGGATGGTCTCCGGTATCCCACGGAAGCGAAGATTATTTCTTCTCCCCCTGTTTTCTTGGTCCTCCAGGGCGCTGTATAAGGTGTTCAGGGAGGTTTGAATGGAGGAGATGTGAGAAGCGACCCCCTGCTGGTGAGTGATTATGGCCGTGCAAGAATCTTCTAGGGACTCAACTCTCCCCCCTATCTGCCGTACCTCTTGCTTAATGGTGTTCAAGTCCGAGCTCAGTGGTTCCAGCGCTGAGGCCAGAGATGCGGTTAAGGTGTCCCTGAGGTAGGCGCGAGATATCGGGAGGCCATCGGCATCGGCTTCTTGCTCAGCGTCTTTCAGCTCCTGCCGGGAGCGGGTAGTTGAGCGCGGTGGTGTCGGCGCCATCTTGTTTTCCCTTGCGACATACATAGTCGCTGCTTTTTTAATGAACTTATCCATTTCACCTCCTCCTGAGGCAGTTTTGGGTGGTCCTGGGATGTCAGTGGGTTTGGACCCTCCGATTTTGACCATCTTGGGCGATATAAGCTGTGAATCCAGGCTGTAAGGGTGATTTGTTACCGGAGCAGCTCACTCACGCAGCCATCCACTGCAGGCGCTGGCTCCGCCCCCCTGACCACAGATTTTCAATTGGTTTGAGATCTGGGCTGTGACTAGGCCATTCCAACACATTTACATGTCTCCTCTTAAACCACTCAAGTGTTGCTTTAGCAGTGTGTTTGGGGTCATTGTCCTGCTGAAAGGTGAACCTCCATCCTAGCCTCAAATCACACACAGAGTGGTACAGGTTTTGCTCAAGAATATCCCTGTATTTTGCACTATACATCTCTCCCTCAACTCTGACCAGTTTCCCAGTCCCAGCTGCTGGAAAACATCCCTACAGAATGATGCTGCCACCACCATGTTTCACTCTGGGGATGGTGTTCTTTGGGTGATGTGATGTGTTGGGTTTGTGCCAGACATAGCGTTTTGTTTGATGGCCGAAAAGTTAAATTTTAGTCTTATTAGACCAGAGCACCTTTCTCCATACATTTTAGGAGTCTCCCACATGCCTATTCGCAAACTCACAACGTGCCTATTTGTTTTTAGCTGAAAGTAATGGCTTTCTTCTGGCCACTCTGCCATAAAGCCCAACTCTATGGAGCGTACGGCTTTTTGTCGTCCTACTGTATGTACAGATACTCCAGTCTCTGCTGTGGAACTCTGCAGCTCCTCCAGGGTTACCTTAGGTATCTGTGCTGCCTCTTCTTGTCCGGTCCGTGTGTTTTGGTGGGCGGCCATCTCTTGGCAGGTTTGCTGTTTTGCCATGTTCTTTCCATTTGGTTATGATAGATTTGATGGTGCTCCTGGGGATCATCAAATATTTGGATATTTTTTTAAACCTAACCCTGACTTGTCCCTTACTTGTTTGGAGAGTTCGTTGGTCTTCATGGCAGTGTTTGGTTAGTGATGCCGCTTGCTTAGGTGTTGCAGCTACTGGGGCCTTTCAAAAAAGGTGTGTATATGTAATGACAGATCATGTGACACTTAGATTGCACATAGGTGGACATCATTTCACTAATTATGTGACTTCTGAAGGTAATTAATTGCACCAGAGCTTTTTATGGGCTTCTTAACAAAGGGGGTGAATACATACGCACATGCCAATTTTCTGTTTTCTATTTCTAAACAACAGATTTATTTATATATTTTACGCATTTCACTTCACCAACTTAGACTATTGTGTTCTGATCCATCACATAAAATTCAGATTTACAAAACATTGAACTAAAGGCTGTAATGTAACAAAATATGAAAAAAGTTAAGGGGGTGAATACTTTTGCAAGGCACTGTATATAGAGATCTGATAGTTATCCCTTTATAACTGTATATAAAACTGTAGATTCTGTATGGTTTGATTTAACATGTGGCTTCATTGCAACACATAAATGTATGTGATATTTTATCTAAATGTCAGCCAAAATCTAATCATATTGTCTTCTTCTTTTCTTCCATTATAATATTTAAATTCAACAAATTGGGTAAAAATGTCCATGTCATGACACATGAAGTACCAGTCATTACAGAACAGACACGGTTACATTAGTGTAATATTAGGTATATTTTTCAGCTGATAAACTAAACCCTATTACTGTGACTTTTGCATTCGTTTTCCCTAGAGGTGTTCTGCATTTTCTGTCTTCACTTCTATCTGTCCGCAGATTGATGTTTTCAGATGTACCACAGTGAAATCAATGGGGAAAAATGCAAGTGGCCACCATTACTCACTAAGGCCACAATTATAATCATTAGTTTTATAGATGATCATTGCAGCTACTGTATTAATCTAGGACTATTCTGGAGCTGTGTTCGCCTGTGGTAATGTTCATTATTATTCTTTAGTGTTGCTGAAGGGATTAGAATGCCTGGATTTTTATTCTTTGTAATTTCTATCAACCATATCGATCTCCAAGCAGTGGTGATCTGAGAATTGTATTCCTCTGAAAGAAATCTAAATTTAACATTTACTTTGCCAAGGATATTATTTCTACATTTGATTGTAGCCCCAAATTATAAGAATAAGGGATAAAATATAAGCCAACTGCAGGTCTATCTTATATGCAAAATGTTATGCACATCTAAACTGATAATGTGGGATTATGAAAAGATGGCCATGATAACGCATTTTCTGCATTGCCAGTATGTTCATAAGCTAAACATATGAGGGGACATTTATAAAAACTGGTGTAAAAGAAAACTGGCTTAGTTGGCCATAGCAACCAATCAGATGTCACCTTTCATTTTCCAAAGGAGCTCTGAATAATGTACGATGGAATCTGATTGGTTGCTATGGGAGACTAAGTCAGTTTTCCTTTGCACCATTTTGAATAAATCTCCCCCAACAGCTTTCTTTAGAATCATACTTACTCCTCCCTATTTGTGGAAGGAAGAATCTGTCACCAAGTATTCCACTGGCTTTAAAAATAATAGTAATGATTCTAATTCAGACAGCAAGTATCACCTGCCCTGCAGTAGTTCCACTAAACTGAACTTACTACAACATAGATACCATAGTGCTTTCAGTTCGGTGCATTAAAGTTGTAAGGGCTCTAGATGTCACCCCCAGAGCATCTTTCCCTAGAAGGTTCCATTGTGCCATTCTTCTGTTATTCCTCCTAAAAAATGTATGAATAAACTATTAGTTGACCTTTACCATTGCCCTCATTGAAGGGGTTTACAAAGTTAAAAATAAAAATGTGTCAGAGAGAAGTAAGCTGTATAAAATACAAACCTTATTTCACCTTTTAAATATCCTTACAGTCATACTATACCACTCCTATCCCCACTGGGCCTTCAACGGTCCCATACTATTCATTATCCATATGATCATTGAAACCAATCATCGGCCATGTGCTGTTCATGAATGTGTCACTGTGGAGGCATTGGACTGGTTGGAGATTTAACCCCTTCAAGGAACGGATAGTTTTCATCTTCCTGACCAAGCCTAGTTTTGCAAATCTGACGTGTCACTTTATGTGGTCTCTTGAATATGGCAACACCCCATATATGGTCATCAACTGCTGTATGAGCACATGGCAGGGCTCAGAAGGGAAGGAATGCCATTTGGCTTTTGGAGGGCAAATTTTGCTGTAATGGTTTTTGGGCACCATGTCGCATTTGAAGAAACCCCCTCAAGGAATTTATCAAGGGGGGTAAAAAGTGTTTTGATTCTGTAGATATTACATACAATTTACTTGGCTGTGAAAAGAAAAAAATATTTTTTTTCCAATAAAATGTTGCTTTAGATCCAGATTTCTCATTTTCACAAGGGCTGACAAGAGAAAAAGCACCCTACAATTAGTTACCTAATTTTTTCTGAATACGGTAACACCTTACAGTGGATATAAAAAGTCTACACACCCCTGTTAAAATGTCAGGTTTCTGTGTTGTAAAAAAAATGAGACGAAGATAAATCATTTCAGAACTTTTTTCACCTTTAATGTGACCTATAAACTGTACCAGAAAACAAAAAAATAAATAAATAATGTGGTTGCATAAGTGTGCAACTGGGGATGTAGCTGTGTTCAGAATTAAGCAATCACATTCAAAATCATGTTAAATACAGTAGGAGTCAGCATACACCTGCTATCATTTACAGTGCCTCTGATTAACCCCAAATAAAGTTCAGCTGCTCTAGTTGGTCTTTCCTGAAATTTTCTTAGTCACATCCCACAGCAAAAGCCATGGTCCACAGAGAGCTTCCAAAGCATCAGAGGGATATCATTGTTAAAAGGTATCAGTCAGGAGAAGGGTACAAAAGAATTTCCAAGGCATTAAATATACCATGGAACACAGTGAAGACAGTCATCATCAAGTGGAGAAAATATGGCACAACGGTGACAATACCAATAACTGGACGTCCCTCCAAAATTGATAAAAAGACGAGAAAAAAATGGTCTTGGAGGCTACCAAGAGGCCTACAGCAACATTAAAGGTGCTGCAGGAATATCTGGCAAGTACTGGCTGTGTGGTACATGGGACAACAATCTCCCATATTCTTCATATGTCTGGGCTATGGGGTAGAGTAGGAAGGCAAAAGCCTTTTTCTTACGGAAAAAAACAATGAAGCCAGGCTACATTTTGAAAAAACACTTCTGAAGTCTCCCAAAAGCATGTGGAAAAAGGTGTTATGGTCTGATGAAACCAAGGTTAAACTTTTTGGCTATAATTCCAAAAGATATGTTTGGCCCAAAAACAACACTGCTTATCACCAAAACAACACCATACCCACAGTGAAGCATGGTGGTGGCAGTATCATGCTTTGGGGCTGTTTTTCCTCAGCTGGAACTGGGGCCTTAGTTAAGATAGAGGGAATTATGAACAGTTCCAAATACCAGTCAATATTGGCTGGTATTAGAGGAACTTCATCTTTCAGCATGACAATGACTCAATGCATATATCCAAATCAACAAAGAAATGGCTTCACCAGAAGAAGATTTTGGTTTCGGAATGGCCCAGCCAGAGCCCAGACCTGAATCCGATTGAAAATCTGTGGGGTGATCTGAAGAGGGCTGTGCACAGGAGATGCCCTCGCCCTCGCAAACTGACAGATTTGGCGTCTTTTTGCAAAGAAGAGTGGGCAAATCTTGCCAAGTCAAAATGTGCCATGCTGATAGACTAATACCCAAAAAGACAGAGTGCAGTAATAAAATCAAAAAGTGCTTTAACAAATATTAGTTTAAGGGTGTGCACATTTATGCAAACATATTATTTAATTTTAATATTTTTACTTCCCTCTACCTAAAAGATTTCAGTTTGTTTTTCAACTGAGTTGTACAGTTTATAGGTCACATTAAAGGTGGAAAAAGTTCTGAAATGATTTATCTTTGTCTCATTTTTTTACAGCACATAAACCTTACATTTTAACAGGGGTGTGTAGACATTTTATATCCACTGTATATGTGGAAGTAAACTGCTGTTTCCGCACACTGCAGGGTTCAGAAGAGAAAGAGCACCATGTGCATTTGAGGCCCAGTTTAGTGATTTTTACAGCACTGGCCAACAATAAATAAAAAAGAAACTCCCAAGAAGTGACCCTATTTTGTAAACCACACTTCTCACAGAATTTACCAAAGGGTGTAGTAAGCATTTTGACCCCACAGGTGTTTTGCAATAATTAATGCACAATAGGTTGTGCAAAGTAAAATTGCAATCTTTACACAAATAGGCAATTTCCGTACCCAATATTTTGCTGTGCTTCCTGGTTTTAGACACATCCTACATGTGATATCTTTTACCTGGACATACAACTGGGCTCAGGAGTAAAACAGTACATTTGAGGCCCAATGTGGTGATTTACACAGCTTGTGCTGATAATTGTAGAGGCTCTGGGGTGAATTAACAAATGGAACCCTGAGAAGTGACCTCATTTTGGAAACTACACCCCTCAAGGTATTTATTAGGGGATGGACTGAGCATTTGATCCCACAGGTGTGTTGCTAAAATTAAAGCACAGCAGATAGGGCAAAGTTAAAATTGCATTTTTTTTCACAGATACGGCATTTCAGTGCCCAATATGTTGTGCCTATCGTGTGCCAGTGTAAAAAGTAAGCCCTCATTATTATTAATGAGACATTATCATATGGGAAATTTGGGCGGTTGCCCAGGTCCCTAGGCTTCCAGGGGGCCCACATGTCTGTATGTTTGTGAAATGTATGTACAGTTGTGTTCAAAATTATTCAACCCCCACTGAAATTGAGTGTTTTGGCCAGTTTGACATTGATTTTGATTATTTCAGTCATCTTGTTTACAATTAAATCAAAGAGGCACTTGTAAGTCAAACAAATATAACATAACATTTATAATGAAATAACCACAAATGTCTTTTCTGTGCTCACATCATTATCAGTTTTATTCAACCCCCAAGTGACATTCAATCTTAGTACTTAGTACAACATCCTTTTCCAGTTATAACAGCTTTTAAACGTGAAGCATAGATTGACACAAGTGTCTTGCAGTGATCTACGGGTATCTTTGCCCATTCTTCATGGGCAAAAGCCTCCAGTTCAGTCACATTCTTAGGTTTGCGCGCTGCAACTGCTTTCTTTAAGTCCCACCAGAGGTTTTCAATCGGATTTAAGTCTGGTGACTGCAATGGCCACTTCAAAGTGTTCCAACCTTTAATCTGCAACCATGCTCTAGTGGTCTTGGAGGTATGCTTGGGATCATTGTCCTGTTGAAAGGTCCAACGTCTCCCAAGCCTCAGGTTTGTGACAGACTGCATCACCTTTTCATCCAATATCTCCTGGTACTGAAGAGAATTCATGGTACCTTGCACACGCTGAAGCTTCCCTGTACCTGTAGAAGCAAAACAGCCCCAAAGCATGATTGACCCCCCGCCATGCTTCACAGTAGGCAAGGTGTTCTTTTCTTCATAGGCCTCCTCCAAACATAGCGTTGATCCATGGGCCCAAACAGTTCTAATTTTGTTTCATCAGTCCACAGAACACTATCCCAAAACTTTTGTGGTTTGTCCACATGACTTTTGGCATACTGCAGTCGACTCTTCTTATTCTTTGGAGACAGCAAGGGGGTTGGCCTGGGAGTTCTGGCATGGAGGCCTTCATTACGCAGTGTGCGCCTTATTATCTGAGCTGAAACTTCAGTACCCGCATTTGACAAATCTTTTTTCAGTTCCTCAGCAGTCACACGGGGACTTTTCTCCACTTTGCGCTTCAGGTAGCGCACAGCAGTCGAAGTCAGCATCTTCTTTCTGCCACGACCAGGTAGCGTTTCAACAGTGCCCTTTGCCTTGAATTTGCGAATGATGCTTCCTATGGTGTCTCTTGGTATGTTTAACATCTTTGCAATCTTCTTATAGCTATTGCCCTTCCTGTGAAGAGAAATCACCTCTTCTCTTGTCTTCCTGGACCATTCTCTTGAATTCACCATGTCTGTAAACACCCCAGTAAATGTCTAGAAGGAGCTGAGTATCACAGTCATTTTAAATCTGTCTAATTGGTGCTTATTATGCTTGATTGCTGCTCCTTGACATCCACAGGTGTTTTCAATACCTGATCGAAAACACTTGAATGAACCTCTGTTCTTAGGAGTGGTAGTCTTTAAGGGGTTGAATAATTGTGTCAATGAAGAAATCACAAAAAAAACATTTTAATACTGTATTACAAAAACAATTGATGTAATTTTAGTTCCATTTGGTTATTTAAAAAGTCCTTGTAAAATTCCATTCTGAACACAATTACAAATGTACACTAAATTCCCTAAAACCCTTTACAGCACTGGGGGTTAATAATTTTGAACACAACTGTATGTATGTATGTATGTATGAGTGCATCTCTCCATATGTATATGTAGACGTTTTCTTGAGTTTATATGTGCATGTACAAGTGAAACTGTGCTTATGGCGACTTTCAGACAAGCTCATTGTGGTAATTAATTAATTAACATTTGGGCAGCAGCAGTAAATGGTCTAAAATAAAAAAAAAGATAGGAGAATCACATTCCAGTCTCTACAAAATGTTGACGTCCTGTTCACAAAAGGTCACTACTGCAGCTATTTGATGCAGCTTTAAACTTTTCATTCTAAAATGATTAAACTTTATTTACAAAAGGCCGGACAAGAACAGCTAGTAGAGGACAACTTGGAAAGGTTCTCAATTTAAGACACTGCATAACAAGTTGTATACAAAGGTCATAAATGCAGTGCAGGTCTGTTAATATACTGTAGGTAGCTGAATAGTAAAGTATACACACGAGCCAAACTTGCATGGTAACAGACTATATTCATTCAATGAACAGTTTTTTAGGAGGATGAATTTCAAAGTCTTTGGTTGCCTGGGTGTGATTAAATTAAGAGTCTCTAGCACTTTGTTCTGGTTAAGGCCAAAGGCATTATCAGCATGTACTTGGGAAGATGCTCTAGCTGCTTCAATATTTCTCTCTAGATGTTCCTCCAATGCGGAATATGGTAAAAGTAAATTTCACAGTAATTTACATTTCAACATCGTCTCCTGCCAGGTGATAAATATGCTATTTTTAAATTAGCTTTGAATTACTTCAGTCTAATATATTAGGGAGTAATTCTATGACACAAAAGCAATTTTCACAAGTGACACTAAACTATAACTTGAAAATTAAAATTTTCCTCGGTTAATAACACATTTTTGAATAATGCAAGTTTCTGTAACGTTTTCTATAGTCACTGTGACTAGGTGCTAGGCAAGGAAGACAGGTGACTCTAAAAACATACAGTATATTTAGTTTTATGTACAGTTTTACTTGTTTAATTAAATCTTTTCTGCCACCTTTGGTCTCTGGTTAACTAATTTTTACCTCTGTTATACTTACTGAAATTTTATTACATCTCGGTTCTGTAGTGTACTGTAAATAATATATTGGTGATAATTTACTCTTCACTGAATGTTTAAAATGGGTCATGCTGGATTAGAGAAAAGTGGCTTGATGTTTAACCCCATCAAGACCAGGCATTTTTTTAAAAAATTCCCTTCCCAAAGCTATAGATTTTTTTTTTTCCATTCACATAGTCATATGAGGGCTTGTTTTTTCCAGGACAAGTTGTCTTTTCTAATGATGCTATTTATGGTTGCATAAAATGTAGTGGGAAGCGGTAGAAAATTCCAAATGGGGTGGACACATAATTCCACCTCAGTTTTATGGGTTTTGTTTTCCCTAGGTGGTAAAATTGACTTGTTCCCTTCATTCTCTGGGTCAGTACTTTTCAACAATACTGCATATGTATCGTTTTTCTTGTGTTTTAATACTGAAAAAAAATAAAAACTTTGGAAAAACAAATCTTTTCTTTGCATCACCATATTCTGACCCACACAACTTTATTTTTACATATACGGAGCTCTTTTAGGACTCATTTTTTGTGGGACGATCTGTACGGTCTGTACGACTTTTTGATCACTTTTTATAAAACATTTTGTGAGAGGTGAAGCAACCAAAACAAATGGTGAATTGGGGGCATGGCTTGGCCACCGGGCCAGATGGCCACATGAACCAGCAGCTCTTCAGCAGTACCACTCATTACACTGTTCTAATGCCTGCCAGCGACAAGATGAGCTCCAAACCGTAACCACAGAGGAACAGACCGGACAGGAAAAGAATTTTCAGGGCTTCAATAAAGACACAGAGGAAGACATTTCACCAACAGGAAGCCATTTGAAACAAAAGACCAAACTGCAACACCAAGCAGCTGAAGCAACTGTGAGTACAGAATCTGGTATTATCTTAACTTCCTACCTATTCCTAGACAGATTTGCTGATTTTCAATCTAATAACAAGTAGCTGTCTATTCAGCTACTGAGAGACATGTTACTGGCGCTATGCCATTCTATCCATGATGACTTTAAACAGGCTATAAGAAAATTCAAGCACATCCAAAGTCACAGGTGCACATCCATAAAGCTAGTATGTAGACAGCAAACAAAAACCGTATGGCAGCACACTATTACACATGCAAACAATAGAACTAGGGATTAGGGATTTTTCTGGATTAAAGTGGTACTATACCTACTATACATGAAACATGGATGCTCTTTGCGCACATTTTTGATCAAACATGTGTTGGGCCCATCTACTGGCGTCAAAGTTGGCTTCTGCAGATGGGTACCTAACACTAACAGAACTGCCTCTCCTAGGCCTAACCTAAGCCTACAATGTTCAGGGTGGTGTAGGAACCAGCTATAGTTATACTCTGCTCAGAAGCCCTGGGCAGGTGTGCGGAGAGTGCTCAATCAAACAGGCTATTGCACCATTCCAGGAAACAGTTGATGAACTAGGAGAAAGGGTGTCTCACATAGAAACTAAAATGAAGACATTTACCTTTTCCTACATAATATTAAGTTTAGGGGCATTCCAGAGAATGTTGCCGGAGCAATTTTAGTGCCATATATCACTACATTAACAAAGCTTAGAGGCAAAGTACTTTGAACTCTACATAGATAGGGATCACAGAGTGGTCTGCAAATCTACCAAAAGGCATTCCACGTGATGTTTTAGCATGCTTCACATTCTTACATATTAACCCCTTAAGCCACCATGACTTACCTGTACATCATGCACTGCAATGCATTAAGCCACCATGACTTATAGGTTCGTCATGGCAGCAAACTGTAGCATTCCCCCCCCTTTTTTTCTACTGTTTTTGAATTTATTTGTTATGTTTTTGGACGTTGTGGAAATAAGCAAGCGGAACCGAGCGGCGTTTGCTATTTTGTTACAACTGGACACAGAGACATCTTGACATATCCAGGAGTGGTAAAGTACCTATTACCTTCTGTTACAATTTATGAACACTCTATATATATATATGCCTTACAACAGGCATGCTCAACCTGCGGCCCTCCAGCTGTTGTAAAACTACAACTCCCATAATTCCCTGCTGTAGGCTGATAGCTGCCAGCTGTTCGGGCATGCTGGGAGTTGTAGTTTTGCAACAGCTGGAGGGCCGCAGGTTGAGCATGCCTGCCTTACAAGTATCTGCATTAAGACGAGATTACCGGTAAGCCACTGCAGGAGATAGTCCATAATATATATACTATCTGAATCCTCCATATTAAGAGGGTATATTAAGCATTGAGTTGTGTTATCAATATAATCTTATGAGAGACTTTGAACATTAAATGAACTTCATTGGATAATCGAGCTGTGATTTATGCATAATTATATACCAGACCAGCATTCATATTGTTCAGTTGCCATAAGTTTACGCAGGATATGATGCTCATTTAAGGTTCTCCTCCCTAACAATATATAAGTTTACTTAAACTAGGAATTTTCAGATGCAATATAGGGGCAGAAGTTAATACAATACTATATATCCATCAGCTCGAGTATCCTGGTGTGTGGTAAACTGTTGCACCAACAATCAATACAGGTGCAATGATATTTAAAACAAGTACCCCATATATTTAATCAGATCTATTTCTATTTTTTTTACATTTTTATTTTCATTTTGATATGGTTTTAATGTAATGTGTGCCGATTTAGAGTTCCATTGAAATTTAGCCACCGTTATGACTATGAGACTGTGAATTTGGGGAATCAATTGTTTTGTACACCTTGGTCCCTTTTTTTTATTAATACATTATTTCTGTGCAACAACAGATGAGTGCGTGCCATCCATCATTTTTATTTCTATATATCGTATGTTAAAATACTGGCTACTAGATTTCAGCTTATCCTACCTCAGTTAATAGGAAAAGACCAGGTAGGGTTTCTGAACATTAGGCAGGGACTGGATAACACGAGAAGGATTATCTTCATGCTCCAACATTGTGAGTCTTCCAGGATCCCATCCATTTTCTTATTCAGGCCGATAAGGTTTTTGATCATATTAACTGGAATTATGCATTTGCTGTTTTGAGCAAATTTGGGATTCTGGAGGACATCCAATCTGGTATCAGGGCTCTGTATGGTAAACCCTCAGCAAATGTATATAATAATGGCACTTTATCAGACCCATCACCAATGGGACTAGACAAGGCTGCCCATTCTCCCTGTTGCTATTTACTGTATATTGTCTATCGAGCCTCTAGCTACTATGATTTTACATCAGCAAGATATCAACCGGGACTCAGATGGGTCAACACGACTATAAACTGGTGTTATTCACCAATGATATCATACTCACCCACATAAACCCCCTAAATTCTCTCATATTGTTCTTTGAGTTGGTTTCAGATTTCGGAAGTCTGTATTATTACAAAATTAACTAGGACCAGTCACAGGCGCTCTCTGTGTTTGTGCATCCAAATCTCTTAGAAGATCTAAAGGGGTTATATAATCTAGATTAGCAGCCCACAGACAACACATATCTGGTAATTCAAGTAGTTTATCCGTCTTCCAAAATATATGAAGTGAACTTTCCTAGAAAAATCAGTGAAGTAGCTAGGGAAGCATCTCAGCTATCTAAAAATATTATTTTGGGGCTCGGAAGGATTGCAACATATAAAATGTTACTCCTGTCAAAGTTGCTGTATCTTTTTAGATCGCTATCTATAAACATGCCCAAGTCATTTTTCCAACCATTAACACAAGCCAGTTTGTTTGGAATGGTTAAAAACCCAGAACAGGCTTTAAAGTCGTGACTAAATATAGTAGGAGATGGGGGGGGGGGGGAGCTTGGGTATGCCTAATATATTCCCATATATCCATATATGATTATTATTATTATCCTGAGGATAGGTCATCAGTTTTAAATACTTGGACAACCCCTTTAATGTACATTATATAATTACGTTTCATACATATCATATCGTATATAGTGATTGCTTTTATTATATCACTGCATGATGGATTAACATTAAAATAACATTAAAGGGAATGTATCATCAGAAAATGAACTATTGTTTAAATTAAGTTTTTATTTTAAACATATTTTAAAGAATTTTTGGTGATGTTATTTTTAATTTTCCATGTCATTATCTATTTTTTATTTTTTTTTAAATCCTAAAATCCTGCAGTTTGTGCACTGGCCACTAAGCCTAACAATAAGTACTATTTCATCAAGCGCAGTCATCTCATTATCAACATAGGCAGGAATACAATGACAGAAAATAGCTTATGTACACCTTCCTTGTACAATGTCCTTTGTACAGAGGAAACTTTGCCACAGAAATCAATGAGTCCCTCTATTTTATTTTCACTATGGCCAATGAAGCTGCTGCATAGCACATCTCATGCTCAGGAAATAGAACAAAAAAAAACCCACATATCAAATAAATATGTGTCACTATCTAATTTTAACTGGCAGAAAACATTAAAGTGACCCATTCCCTTTAAAGGGAATGCATTAACTATGTTTATTTTAACTAACTAAAACGAGATCTGCAAAATATTATCTTCTAAATTACAGTAGATAATTTAATGTACATGATTATGGGGGGTGATATTGCTCGCAGCAATTAAGAGATTTACTTTACAGCAGCTGCATGAACCATAGGACACGATAGAGAGGAGATCTTCAATGACTTCTATGGGTGAGTGTTTATGATGACATACTCTATGACCTCTGCAAAGGCCACTGTGCAGGGAGAAGAGGAGGAGAGAAGAGAAGAGGTGATTCTGCATTATTTATACAGATATGTTATTTTTCATTGTAAAACTGCATATCATGATAATGAGATGACTTCTGATAAGTGGTCTCTAGAGTGTAGGTGGTGTCAGTCTATTATGATGTCGAGTGGTCAATGTGAAAACTGCAGGACTTCAGGATTCATTTTTTAATATAGTAAATATCAAAAATTAGAAACAAATCGATTTTGTATATTTAATACACCTTTTTTAACAACTCAATGCCTTGTCTGTCATTTGGCTTTGACGTAAAATAAAAACAAGATTAATAAAAAGTTAATATAAACAATAGGGCCTTTTCTGATTATACATTTCCATTTACTCATGATGAAACTGCAGGTAAGGGCCAAGAAATGTTACCAGCGCAGTCAGTTCCTGGTTCATTGAATACAGAATGTCTCCAAAGGATCCTCTGTTGTGCTAAATGTTTAGATAATGGAAGACTGCTTATTACAATTTAATGTCTTGTTATATTACCATACAGGCATACCAGTAAATCTTTGAATACAGATTTAATTCTCTGTAAAGGTTTTGAGTGATCCAGATAACCACAATATACTAGATTAGGATTTTTTTTTTATTTTGAATATATTTGAATATTAAATATAATGATTTTAGAAAAGGCCAAGCATTTCCTGATTTGTGTATCCATTTTAGTTCTTAGTACCAAACAAGTCATAAACCGCTTAAAATACTGTCTCCCTGAATGCAAAATTTATGAATTCACACATCCCTGGTTGATTTATGTGAAATAATAATGCACTATTTAATGCTTAAACATGGCTAGGAGCAACGCTGGGCTATCAAGATGTACGATGGAATAATAGATTTATAAGATGGATAACCTTCCTGTCTAGAAAGCTTGTTTAAAGGTGTTGTACAGATATATTAAACTATATGTAATTTTATACTAACTTAATGCTTAGGGCCTTTTCTGCAAACATTGAAACATTGCTGTTGTTGCATTTACGATATTGAACTCATCAAACAATTAATAAAAAAAAACTGCAAAAGAACAAAACATAAAACTTACAATAAACAACAGTTTTGTTGTTGACAAATATATTCCCACATGATGAAGTCACAGAATGAAGATTTTAAGTTAAGTTAAAGGGTTAACACATACAGTTTATTGAAGAATGCACTGTGTGCTTGCACTCTGTAATGAATGTCATATAGATTTGTTTACAGACAACATATCCCATAAGATATGGCTAATGGCGTGACTGTGTAATGCACATACTGTAGAACATTCTCCTTGGAGAAGAAGAAATACATACCATAGATCAGCATGCATGCACTTCCTATAGTAGTAGGCTATAATATAAAAATATTGATGACCTATCCCCAGGACAGGTCATTGGCAATGGTCCGACTCCTGCCACCCGCGCCGATCATCTGTTTGAACCGGTAGCGACGCTTGTGCGAGAGCTGCTTTCACTTCAAAATGACTGGTCAATCTAATTACAACTCCTTGTCCCACTCACTTGAGTTGTAATTACACTATACTTATACTCCACTACAAGTGAGACGACGAGCAGGCAATTTTAAAGCTGAAGCAGCGCTTGGACAAGCACTTCAAACAGCTGATCGGCAGGGATGCCAGGAGTTGATCCCCTGCTGATCTGATGGATGACCTAATTTTGCTAGTATTTTGCATCAAATTTGTAAAGCTTAAATGAACAGTGGGGCCTAACCACTGAAAAAGTATATTGGAAATATATATATACTTCTCTTGTCTTAAAGAGGAATGCAAAGTACTGAGTATATCTGTAGTGTCTTAGGGAACAGATTATTACGTGAAATAGATCACAAAAGTGCACTTACCTTAGACTTGTATTATACTTTATTTTGTAGTACTCAATACATAAAAATTATCAAGAAAATGTATGATGTTACTGCTAAAGTTCTGACTATGTTTTATTTTTGAATCTATGTCTGCTTTAGTAATTACTTGCTCCAGAAAGGATGCCCTAGAATTGTTATTACATGGAGAATGCAAGTTGTTTACTAAAAGAGACATAGAGAAAAATTCATAGCACATTTCTTACAATGCAAATAACGTGATTTTTATTGAAATGAATGGTGTCTTTTTTTGGCACTGAGAAAATGTACAAAAATAGCGCAAAAAAAAAAATGTCGTGTGAAGGGGTCCTTATACTGAGAACTGCAATTGGGGGTTGCTAGAAAACCAAATGAAATAACAAAAAAGATATCACAAAGATTCCTTGTGGACACAGGGCTTGAAAGCAAGCAGAGAACATACATCTGCATCTTCTCTTAAAGGGGTTTTGCCACTTCAGCAAATAGCATTTATTATGCAGAGAAAGTTTCCATGATTACGACCACCCTGCAGTCCAGCAGCATGGCTGTGCTTGTACACTATAGAAAAAAGCACCAGCTTACGTGAGCTCCCACGGTCCCGGCCACCAGAGAGGCTGGCATTTTTTCTAATAGTGTGCAAGCACGACCACCGCTGATGGATTGCAGGGTGGTCATAACCATGGAAACATTCTCTGCATAATAAATGCTATTTGCTGAAGTGGCAAAATCCCTTTAAGTCTGTGATTTAATGCACCATTACTAGTAGATCACAACTAGTAGCAATCTCTATATGGCTACTGCAGGGACCTTGTAGCTAATGGGTTCCCTGCTAACCTGCACCTCCATGCAAAAATAAAAATTAAAATCTTAAATACAGTACAAATGTACAATGTAAAAAAAAAAGTTAAAAAAATGAATTAAATCAACCCCCACAACCCCAAAAATTGCACATTTCTCGAAACCCACTACCATGACTATAACCACAACAAATTTTAGACCTTGTGCATAACACAAACAAGTTTTTCATGGTGCTCGTGCATTATTAATACAATATGTTCCCCTCAATGGCAGACAACGTGGGTCCTGGGCTGTACCAAAAGCTAGGGTCACCTCTCCTTCCCAACTCCTGCCCTGCCATGCCCCATGTCTATAGTTCTAGTCAGTTTCTTTATACATATTTTAGCATATAATTTAAAGTATAACTGTCAAATTTTTTTTTTTTTTTACTATTGGATTTTGGTGATTAATATCACCTTGTTGGCCCTGTTTTAATTTCTGATTATTTAATAAATAACCCCTAAAAGCCACCTAAAAGTCCCCAGTATTGGCTATTGTTACCTGAGATAAAATCAGGTTGCTATGCTCCTTCCAGACATGAGGACGGAGCACGCTGCGTGCACTGGGAACTGATAGTGAGTCAACATTGTAAGGGAATGTATAAAAAGCCAGGTTCTTCCTGACAGGAGATAACAGTGCTGGGCTGTGTGTGTGAACTTCTCCATATGCCTGTGCTTGGCAGACACTCCCTTAGCAGTGCTGGACAATGTAGAGCCCAGGCAGATATGCCCTTTGCTCAGTGTATAAATGAAAGCCTTATCTGATAAGAGGAGAGCTTGTAGAAGGACTACAGGCTTCAGCCAGACCTGGGAACTTCACTGCAAGACCCCCCTATACAGAGCTGGTCTTCACTAACTTCACTGCAGGCGTCCTATGGATTAGCCTCAGGGCTGAGGGCGGCCATCTTAACAGAATAGTGAAATTGCAGTTTTATGCAGACTGGTTGCTAAGGGCTGAATCTTATTAAATAAGGGGTAAGTAAGTCTAATAGTTATTGATTCAGGAATATTATCATTTTAGTAACTACATATATGAAAACTGAATTTAGGGTCTAAATATGACAGTTATCCTTTAAGAGTAACGAAACCTTTGTAACAAACACAAAGGGACAGAAGCGCTGCACCTTTGGCTTTCATCGGCTCTGCTCGTCTGTCTGAGAATGTGGACATGTGGAGTTCGTTTTTATTAGTATCCAAATAGAATTAAAAATACATAATAGGAATAACTCATACTCATAAGTATAAGCTAGTTATTGTATGTTTGTTATTTTTGGTTATCTTCATTCATCTGCTTCACTACCTTACAGACATATCATCTATCCATATTTGCCATCATCCGTTTACCATCATCATTCAAATCTTGTCATCTAGAGGTCAGTTTCTACTTCTGTATATTTGTTAAGAGATGAGCAAAATTTCACAAAAATTTTCCTTCCAAACATTTCAGAGGTTTCAATTCGGACAAATTTCCCAAAATGGCGCCGCAATTTTACATTTCAAATTCGGTACACTAATGAGGGATAAAGGGTGGGAAAGATGCAGATAGAAGATCACATGAACCTTGGTGGGGCCCTGCACAGCAGGCTTTCCCACAATGTCTTGCAATCCATCTAACAGCCAATCAGGAGGAAGGATATTGGCAGGCACTATGTTAGCTCACATGCAAAGATGCTATTCTGAGCTCAGCTACCGATTTGATACTACCTATGTCACAGATACAGGATTAAGACATACCAGACAGCCATTTTAGTGTCTTACAGGGAAAGTATTAGGGAGAGGGAAGATATAGTTAGTTAGGTAGATTGAATGACTTCATAAAAAGTTAGGTTTCATTATTAGGATGGACAGGATAGGGTAAGTTAGTGTATTGTGTGTCTGTTACAGCCAGGGCTGGATGTGTTTATATAGAGGCTATTGTTCACTGCACATGAGACAGTACTCTTTTTTCTGTGCAGAAGACAGCTTTTCACTGCAGTTCACTGCACATGAGACAGTACTCTTTTTTTCTGTGCAGAAGACAACTTTTTTCCCAAACTCTTTTGCAAATCCTATATTAGCATTTATTGTACTGTAAACATTGCACAATTGTGCCCTTTTCTTTACAAAAATCTGTTGCAAATCTTCTCCAGTTTATGCTCTGCAATGAGCATATTTTGTGGTGTCGGGATACATTTTGCTTCAAATAGATCAGCAAGTGTGGACCCACTGTGCCAACTAATCGGCTTGGCATAAGGTTAACCCTAAGGGCAGTATGCCAGGGCTCACCTGGTTTCACCCTTTAACCTCTTACGCACAGGGGTACATATACGCCCTGTGTATTTCCGATCACCACCACGCAGCAGGCTAGTGATCGGAACAAGGTGTCTGCTGAAATCATTCAGCAGGCACCTTGGTACAATGTCGAGTGGGGGTCATGTGACCCCCCGGATGGGCGATCGCTGCAAACCGCAGGTCATTTCAGACCTGCGGTTTGCAGCGCTTTTGGAAGTTTCTTATCCCCGCGGTCCATGACTGCAGGAATCAGAAACTTCAAAATGACATTTTTTCATTTTTAATGGCACTGGCACAGATGTCAGCTGTTTAACCCCTTCTATGCCGCGGTCCGTAGGGACCACTGTATGGAAGGGGTTAACAGGGAGGGAGCTCCCTCCCTCTCCCATCGGGGCGGCTGTGCCATTTCATCCCCCGATTCTTGACGGGATCACAGAGGGAGGGGGCCCACCTCCCTCCCTATCACCCACTGCTCTGTTCTGGCAGCGGTTGGTGGTTACCATGGCAACCGGACGCCTTCTCAGGCTTCCGGCTTGCCGTGGTAATGCTAAGTCTGATCAGACTTCTGCTAAAGGCAGAAGTCTGATCAGACTAAGTGTAAAGTGAAAATACAATACAGTACACTCTATAGTTATACAGACATCAGATCCACTGGATCTTCAAGAACGAAGTGGGTCTGGGTCAAAAAAATGTAAAAAAAAGTAATAATAAAAAAACACATTTATCACTGATTAAAAATTACAAAAATAAAATGCACTACACATGTTTGATATTACTGCATCTGTAATGACCTGATCTATGAAACAGCCATGTTACTTTCCTCGCATGGTGAATGACATAAAAAATAAATAAATAAAAACTATGATGAAATTTTGCCCACCTTACTTCCCAAAAAAGGTAATAAAAGTGATCAAAAAAGTCATATGTACGCCAAAATGGTGCCAATCAAATCAGCACAACATCCCACAAAATTAGCCCTACATGAGACAATCCCTCCAAAAGTTAAAAAAATATGGCTCTCAGACTATGGAGACACTAAAACATTTTTTTTTCCCTAAAACGCTGTTATTGTGTTAAAGTAAAATAAATTTAAAAAGTATACATATTACGTATCGCTACATCCGTAAGAACCTGCTCTATAGAAATACCACATGAACTAACCCCTCAGGTGAACACCATTAAAAAAATGGTGTAAATAAAGCTATTTTTTGTCACCTTACATCACAAAAAGTGCAATACCAAGCCATCAAAAATAGTACCAATTAAACCGACATCTCATCCCGCAAAAAATAAGCCCCTACATAGGACAATCGCCCAAAAAAATAAAAAAATATGGCTCTCAGACTATGGAGACACTAAAACATGATTTCTTTTTTTCTAAAATGCTGTTATTGTGTTAAAGTAAAATAAATAAAAAAAAGTATACATATTATGTATCGCCTCGTCCGTAAGAACCTGCTCTATAAAAATAACACATGATCTAACCCCTCAGGTAAATACCGTAAAAAATTTTTTTTTAAAAAAAACATTTTTGTCACCTCACATCACAAAAACTGTAATAGCAAGCGATCAAAAAATTATATGCACCCCAAAATAGTGCCAATCAAGCCGACATCTCATTCCACAAAAAATTATACCCTACCTAAGACAGTCGCCCAAAAAGTAAAAAAAATATATGACTCTCAGACTAGAGACATTAAAACATGATTTTTTTGTTTCAAAAATGATATTATTGTGTAAAACTTAAATAAATTAAAATGTAGATATTTTAGGTATTGCCGCATCCGCAAAAACCTACTCTATAAAAATAATACATGAGCTAACCCCTCAGCAAACACAGCAAAACAAATAATATAAATACGGTGTCAAAAGCCATTTTTGTCACCTTACATCACAAAAAGTGTAATAGCAAACGACCAAAATGTCATATGCACCCCAAGATAGTGTCACTCAAACCGACATCTCATCCCGCAAAAAATAAACCCCTACATAAGACAGTCGCACAAAAAGTAAAAATAAAAATATGGCTTTCAGAATGTGGAGACACTAAAAAATCTTTTTTTTAAAATGCTTTATTATGTAAAACTGAAACAAAATACCCCCAAAAAGTAGTCTTATTTGGTATTGTCACGTCCATAATAACCTGCTCTATAGAAATAGCACACAATCTAACCTGTCAGATCAACAAAAAATAAAAACGGTCCCAAAAAAGCTATTTTTTTTTTTACAAATTTTCCATTTTTATCCATTTTTCCAGTAACAAAGGAAGGGTTAACAGCCAAACTAAACTCAATATTTATTGCCCTGATTCTGTTTGCAGAAACATCCTATATGTGGTCGGAAACTGCTGTATGGCCAAAAGGCAGGGCACAGAAGGAAGGGAACGCCATATGGTTTTTGGAAGGCAGATTTTGCTGGACTGGTTTTTTGACACCATGTCCCATTTGAAGCCCACCTGATGGACCCATAGAGTAGAAACTCCAAAAAAGTGACTCCATCTAAGAAACTGCACCCCTCAAGGTATTCAAAACTGATTTTACAAACTTTGTTAACCCTTAGGTGTTTCACAAGAGTTATTGGCAAAAGTAGATGAAATTTCAGAATTTCTATTTTTTGTTACCTTGCCTGTAAGTGTAATATAGAGCAACGAAAAATCATATTTACCCTAAAATAGTACCAACAAAACTGCCACCTTATCCCGCAGTTTCCAAAATGGGGTACATTTTTTGAAGTTTCTACTCTAGGGGTGCATCAGGGGGGCTTCAAATAGGACATGATGTAAATAAACCCGTCCAGCAAAATCTGCCTTCCAAAAACCATATGGCATTCTTTCCTTCTGTGCCCTGCCGTTTGGCCATACAGCAGTTTATGACCACATATGGGGTGTTTCTGCAAACTAAAGAATCAGGGCAATAAATATTTAGTTTTGGTTGGCTGTTAACCCTTGCTTTGTTACTGGAAAAAATGGATTAAAATTGAACATTTGCCCAAAAAAAATTAAATTCTGAAATTTCGTCTCCATTTGCCATTAACTCTTGTGGAACACCTAAAGGGTTAACAAAGTTTGTTAAATCAGTTTTAAATACCTTGAGGGGTGTAGTTTCTAGAATGGGGTCATTTTTGGGTGGTTTCTATTATGTAAGCCTCAGGAAGTGACTTCAGACCTGAACTGGTCCTTAAAAGTGGGATTTGCTTCTAAACTTCTAAGCCTTGTAACGTCCCTAAAAATTAAAATGGCATTCTCAAAATGATCCAACCATGAAGTAGACATATGGGGAATGTAAAGTAATAACTATTTTTGGAGGTATTACTATCTATTATAAAAGTAGAGAAATAGCAAATCTTTGGTAAATTTGGTATTTTTTTATAAATAAAAATGAAATTGTTTTAGTCAATTTTACCACTATCATAAAGTATAATATGTGACGATAAAACAATCTCAGAATGGCCTGGATAAGTAAAAGCGTTTTAAAGTTATCACCACATAAAGTGACACATGTCAGATTTGCAAAAATTGGCCTGGTCCTTAAGGTGAAATATGGCCGTGTACTTAAGAGGTTAACCCCTGTACAGGGATCGGGCCATTGTTGCATGGAAGCAACCAGACTGCTACCTCTAGGGATATTCCTGGTGTAGTTGGCAGATGACACACTAGGGTAAGGGACTCTGGTGCAGAAACTGGGAACTCAGGATACAGAAAACACACCAAAACTGCAGGAAAACCACAGGAGCAGTCTGAATTATCACTGGGTGGTTTCTATTATGTAAGCCTCAGGAAGTGACTTCAGACCTGAACTGGTCCTTAAAAGTGGGATTTGCTTCTAAACTTCTAAGCCTTGTAACATCCCTAAAAATTAAAATGGCATTCTCAAAATGATCCAACCATGAAGTAGACATATGGGGAATGTAAAGTAATAACTATTTTTGGAGGTATTACTATCTATTATAAAAGTAGAGAAATAGCAAATCTTTGGTAAATTTGGTATTTTTTTATAAATAAAAATGAAATTGTTTTAGTCAATTTTACCACTATCATAAAGTATAATATGTGACGATAAAACAATCTCAGAATGGCCTGGATAAGTAAAAGCGTTTTAAAGTTATCACCACATAAAGTGACACATGTCAGATTTGCAAAAATTGGCCCGGTCCTTAAGGTGAAATATGGCCGTGTACTTAAGAGGTTAACCCCTGTACAGGGATCGGGCCATTGTTGCATGGAAGCAACCAGACTGCTACCTCTAGGGATATTCCTGGTGTAGTTGGCAGATGACACACTAGGGTAAGGGACTCTGGTGCAGAAACTGGGAACTCAGGATACAGAAAACACACCAAAACTGCAGGAAAACCACAGGAGCAGTCTGAATTATCACTAAAGCTTGGATACAGGTTACCAGATCTGGATTGCAAATTGGTAATGTAGATTAATGAAGACACAAGACAAACTGGCAGGCTGGGTGGAAATGCAGACAGGCTGGAAACCTGACAAGAACACAAACAACACAGACAGGGTTAACTTAAACATGAACAGAACTGAAATTGGAAGTGCAAGATCACAGAGGCAGTGCAGGTACAAGCTGGAGCACAAAAAGGAACAAATGCAGGATAAATGCAGGCAAGATGCAGGAGAAATGCAGAAGCATTAGCCTTTAAAACCTCTTTGGAGAGTGACTTAAATACCCAGGGGCCCCCAGTTTCTGGAGAAGAATTTGGAAATGTGCTCACTGGCCCTAAGGGCACAAATACTAGCAGGCTGGAAGGGGGCCTGCCTGCTGCAAACTGTAGAGGATGTCACCAGGCTGCATAGTGAATAGTGCCGCTGGCAAGTACCAACAACTTAACATGCTAGATAATTGTACCTTTTTTTATTTCCAATAACCTGTTGCAAATCTTCTATAGATAGTAAGGGTACAAATAGGTATGTTTTTCAGGTTCACCATCAGCGTATATTTTGGCTGCAGACTGTGCCCAATTCTGCATAAAAAAAACAACTATTTACTATTTTATTACAAAAATTCTATTTAGCACAGGCTAGAGTACCTAACCTGATTAGTCTGTGTCACAGTTGCTGTATATCATAGTAGTAGACCTGTCGGTGCACACTTAAAATCAGTGTCAGGCCTGGGGGAAGTTTGAGTGTTGAGAGTAGGTGGGAGTGGTGCTTTGGCGGTGGGAGTGGTGGTGGCAGAAATGATGTGATCATTGCTGGTGGGAGCTTTGTGTATCTCCCATGTGGCAATTATTCTCCATAGTATCATCCGTTATTGTATTGAACCTGCAAATCTTTTTTTTGTTTAAATTTCAGAAAAACATCTTGATAAAAGAAAAAATTTGTCTTTAAGTTCATTGTCTTCAACAAAGTGGGACAGTTATCATTTGCGGTTGTTTTTGTGTCAGTTATAAATCTGTCTTTGCTTTGTGTGCCTGCACCAAATTTATGAAATGGTGCATTCTAATATATTTGACGTGAGTGCAATGTGGTTTACACATATATGTGTAAAAGTACACCAGGGGGTTGCCTGGTGTAGATTGCGACTTTTTGTGACTTTTGCAAAAGTCGCACATAGTAAATGTGCCATAACCCAAGTCTAATCTCACTTTTAGCTCTTAAATATTGACCACTTTGAAAATTGGTGAGGAACACCAAATGCTGCAAAAATTCACCAAATGTTCCAGAAAACAGTGTTATCACCATGACTTGCAACTTGTTTAAGCCACAAAACTGACATATCTGATTAATAAATGTCTTCCAAAAATGTTTAAAATTGTTTGAATTCCAAGAGTCGTGTACGTGACCCCTAATATACACTGTACTGGACTTTGGCTATTTGCCTTTTTTTTTTTTCTTTAAAAAAATGAATAAAAACTGTCTTCCAAAATAATCCGTTCATCAGAATTCTGTGCCTGACCTAATGGACATTGAATTGGACTATGTCAAAGTGCCATTTTTTCCCCCAAAAAACAAATGAATGAAAATTGTCTTCCAAAAATCCATTTATCAGTGTTGTGTACCTGACCCTAACATACATTGCATTGGACTGTGTCAAAGAGCTATTTTTTCCCCCGAAAAAATTATTGAAGTTGTGTAACTGAACCGTCATATATTGTAGTAGACTTTGTCCAACTGAGAATATTTCCTCTAAATAAATTGTTGAAAACTGTCATGTCTTCTAAAAAATCAGTTTTCTCCACAGTGCTTGCATACCAAATCATTGACCTTTGCAAGCTCTCTGCGAGCTCTGCAGACAGAGCATAAGATACTTACAGCTACTGTAAAGAGGGCCATAAATGACAAAAAAAGTGCATTTAAAAAATACAAATCGGTGGGGTCAGATGAAGTCTTTGAAGTTTACAAAGGGCTTAACAAAATCTGTAAAAAGGAGATAAAATTTGCAAAAATACAAAACGAACAGCAGGGGGCAAAAAAGAGCAAAACAAATCCCAAAAAATTGCTAAAAAACCAAGGTCTGAGCAGGTAGGCCCCCTAAATAATGGTAAAGTGGGGTTAGTCACGGAAGATAAGAAAAAGGCAGAGTTACTAAACGGGTTTTTTAGCTCTGTATATACAAAAGAAGAGAAAGAAGCTCATATATGTGGTGCTGGGGCTGTTAGTACATCCAGTAATATTTTAAATTGCCTAACTGTAGATATGGTCCAAGCTTAGTTAAAGGTAAATGTGAACAAGGCTCCGGGTCCAGATGGATTAAACCCAAGAGTTCTTAAAGAGCTCAGTTCAGTGTCCCTGTTTAAAATTTTTCAAAGATTCTCTAGGTACTGGTACAGTGCCAAGGGATTGGTGCAAGGCAAATGCGGTGGCCATATTCAAAAAATGATCTAGGTCCTCCACAGGTAATTATATTAGATTAACTTCTGTTGTGGGTAAAATGTTTGAAGAACTCTTAATGGACTATATACAGGAGTATGTCACTGTAAATAATAATTTAAGTGATAACCAACATGGGTTTACCAAGGACAGAAGTTGTCAGACTTACCTGATTTGTTTTTATGAGGGCATGAGTAGAAGCCTGGACAGAAGGGCGCTGTGGATGTAGTATGTCTGGATTTTGCAAAGGCTTTTGATACTGTCCCTCATAAACATTCAAAAGGTTAAGTAAGGTCTATAGGCTTGGAAAGTATAGTTTGTAATTGGATTGGTTAAAGGACAGTGTCCAGAGAGTTGTTGCCAAGGATTCCTATTCAGAATGGTCCCGGGTTAAAAGTGGTGTACCCAAAGGTTCAGTGCTGGGACTTCTATTATTAAATATATTTATTAATGATATCGAGGACGGGATTAATAGCGCCATTTCTATTTTTGCAGATGACACTAAGCTGTGTAGTACTGTGTAGACTCTGGAAGATGTCCATAAAATACAAGCTGACTTAAACACTCTGAGTGATTGGCATTAACTTGCCAAATGAGGTTCAATGTGGATAAATGTAAAGTTATGCATCTAGGTAGTTATAATCTCTGTGCATCATAGGTTCTAGGGCAGTGATGGAGAACCTTTTGCAGATCGAGTGCCCAAACTGCAGCCCAAAAACCCACTTATTTATCAGAAAGTGCCAACACGGCAATGTAACCTGCATACCACAGTCCAGTATAGTATATCTTCCATGTACTTTATCATTTAGCTATAATAGCCTGCCTACATTCAGTGCGCTGCCTGTGGCATTCATAGTGCGCCCTGTGCTGATGAATGGCAGGAAAAGTCTAAGGCATAGATTTTTTCCAGGGTTGTGGGTGCCCACAGAGAGGGCTCTGAGTGCCGCCTCTGGCACCTGTGCCATAGGTTCGACACCACTGTTCTAGGGGATGTAACACTGGGAGAGTCATTTATAGGGACGGACTTGGGTGTCCTTGTAGATGGTAGATTAAATAACAGCATACAATGTCAATCAGCTGCTTCTAAGGCTACCAGGATATTGTCATGCATTAAATGAAGCATGGACTTACAGGACAGGGATGGAATTCTACCACTTTACAAAGCGTGGTGTGGCGTTGGAATATGCAGTTCAGTTCTGGGCACCAGTCCATAGAAAGGACACTCTGCAGCTGGAAAAAGTACAGAGGAGAGCGACTAAACTGATAAGGGGCATGGATGGTCTTAGCTAGATTAAAAGAATTAAATTGATTTAGTCTTGAGAAGAGACATCTAAGGGGGGACATGATTAACCTATACAAATATATAAATGGGCCATGAAAAACTGTTCCATGTCAAATGCCCTCAAAAAACAAGGGGGCACTGCCTCCGACTGGGGAAGAAAAAGTTCAGTCTCCTGAAGCGACAAAACTTCTTTACTGTAAGAACTGTGAATCTGTGGAATAGACTTCCTCAGGACGTGGTCACAGAAGCAACAGTGGACAGTTTTAAAAAGGGTTTAGATAAATTCTTAAAAGTAAATTACATTAATACTTATGAAAATGTGTAGAAATCTGAGTCTCACTTCCTTCTGGTATTCGTGTCCCCTCCTATCCCTCGGTTAAACTTGATGGACTTATGTCTTTTTTCAACCGTATTAACTATGTAACTATATGTTTGTTTAGGCACAAACGTAGGAACTGTGAGGGAGATTTATGAAAACTGGTGCAAAAGAAAACTGGCTTAGTTGCCCATAGCAACTAATCAGATTCCACCTACTTCATTGCTCCTTCAGAAAAATAAAAGGATCAATCTGATTAAATGCAGTGGGGAACTAAGCCAGTTTTCCTATGCACCAATTTTGATCATTATTCCCCTTCAACCCATGAATCTGCATCAAAGGCTCACGTGAAAATGAAACTGCTCACGTGAAAATGAGTAGTGTAAGACTGTCCTCCTCATCCCTGTCATCATTCTAGTAGCCAGAACAAATTGTCATCATCTTAACCGTCAACATTATCAGCTACTACTTCTTCTGCACCTCCTCTGCTCCATCATCAGTCATCCATAACAGAATGCGTGGGCAGAAAACAACAATGCCTGCCCAGTAAACAACTTGGGTGCAAACTGAACTCCCAGCTCACCAATTTGCTGGTGGTGCTGTAGCTGCCGTATCACTTAGTGGATTCCTCTGCCTTTAGGGAATTAATAGCATGGGCCCAGACTCAATCAAAGATACCTGCCGCCATTACGTCTAAAAAGAAAACCATCCCTGCCTTGCATTCTCATGAGGCAGAGAACATGTGCCGCTCCTAGTTGTTGTGCAGCAAGGTGTATACCACCATCAACACATGAAGCAGCTGTTATGGGTAGGGATAGTACATGTTTTTCATAGCCTACTGCATCAATGTTTTGTGCAGCAGTGGCGACGTTGCACCACAACAATGAGGGCAGGTGTTATTGACACTTCCACATTTGTGCTGGACTGGTTCCCACACCAGGCACTAATTTACCTCCTCCATGAACATATTTTCATCCCCAAAAGACACAGAAAAGAGCATTGCTTCCACTTCTCCTTACTTCTATCATATGTGTAAACTGCCATGCTGTCTCACAATTAATGAGCCTAGGTAAGATAGGCTACACAGCAAATCAGTTGCTAATGTGTATCAAGTAGCAAATTTACAAAAAACAGTCATTCTGCTATTTTTTATTTTTAACCCAATTGTAACTTTCATAGTAAACATTGTTATGGCTGCAGTAAAACCAAGTATGTATAGTTTTTTATGTTTAGATTTTCCATAATACAACATTTTGCAAGGGAAAATTATTTTCTTCACACCTAACTATTTATTACAGTGTATGCATGAATGGAACTTGGACATGTGATCCCTGGACAAAGTATAGTACATTGCAAGGAGAAAATATGAGTTTTTTCTTGAGGTTGTTCTTGAATATGTATCTTGAGTTTTATTTGATTATAATGTTCATTAATGGGTGAAGGAAGCTCCTTGTCAGAAACGTCTTTCCAAAAGGTTGCATTACTACATTAATACATTACTACATTAACCCCTTCACGACCACCACACGGCTATATACGTCCTATCTGCACATACCCCGTGCAGATAGCACGTGTATAGACATCATGGCAGTCCTTTAATCCAAGTGCTGCTAGACGCTTGTATTAAAGTTTCTCTCCCTGCTCTGCTGCTGTCACGGACAGCTCAGAGCCCAGTAATGTCTGCAAGGGACGAATCGGAGTGGTCCCTTGCCGAGGATCACTCCGATTGGTTAGTCTGTGCAGATTAACCAATCGGAGCTCTCTAGTGTTAAAATGCCGGTTTCAGGCTGCAATCTCCACTCTGGCAAAACCCGCAAAAAATGAGACCCTAACTAAGACAATCGGTCAAAAAGTAAAAAAGCTATGGCTCTCAGACTATGGAGACACTAAAACATCTTTTTTTTGTTTAAAAAATGCTATTATTGTGTAAAACTTTAATAAATAAAAAAAAGTATACATATTAGGTATTGCCACATCCGTAATGATCTGCTTTATAAAAATGGCACATGAACTAACCCCTCAGATGAATGTTGTAAAATAAATAAATAAAAACAATGCCAAAACAGCCACATTTTTGTTAGCTTGCCGTAATATAGAGCAATTAAAAATAATATGTACACCAAGATAGTACCAATTAAACTGGCACCTTATCCCCTAGTTTCCAAAATGGGGTCACTTTTTGTGAATTTCTACTCTAGGGGTGCATCGGGGAGGCTTCAAATGGGACATGGTGTCTAAAAACCAATCCAACAAAATCTGCCTTCCAAAAACCATATGGCGCTACTTTCATTCTGCGCCCTGCCGTATGCCCTTACATCAGTTTACGACCACATGTGGGGTGTTTCTGTAAACCGCAGAATCAGGGTAATTAATATTGAGTTTTGTTTGGCTGTTAAACCTCGATGTGATAAATAAAAAATGGATTAAAAGTGAAAATCTGGCAAACAATGAAATTTAGAAATTTTATCTCAATTTTTCTTTAATTCTTGTGGAACACCTAAAGGGTTAACAAAGTTTGTACAATCAGTTTTGAGTAACTTGAGGGGTGTAGTTTCTGAAATGGGGCCATATTTATGGGGGGTTTCCACTATGTAAGCCCCACAAAGTGACTTCAGACCTAAATTGGTCCTTAAAAAGTGAGTTTTGGAAATTTTCTTAAAAATGTTAAGAATTGCTTTTAAAATTTGAAGCCTTCTAACGTCCCAAAAAAACAAAATGGCAACATAAAGTAGACATATGGGGAATGTAAAGTAATAAATATTTTATGAGGTATCACTTTCTGTTTTAAAAGCAGAGAAATTGAAAGTTTGAAAATTGCAATTTATTTCGAAATTTTTGGTAAATTTGGGATTTTGTTATAAATAAGGGTGATATATATTGACTTAAATTTATGAGTGTTATGAAGCACAATGTGTCACTAGAAAACAATCTTAGAACGTTTTGGATAAGTAAAAGCGTTCCAAAGTTATTACCACATAAAGTAACACATTTGCAAAATTAGACGTGGACATGGGGGCATCAATGACCCTTGGTCATGAAATGGTTAATACAATAATAACTATTACAAACCGGATTCCAAAAAAGTTGGGACACTATACAAATCGTGAATAAAAACTGAATGCAATGATGTGGAGGTGCCAACTTCTAATATTTTATTCAGAATAGAACATAAATCACGGAACAAAAGTTTAAACTGAGAAAATGTACCATTTTAAGGGAAAAATATGTTGATTCAGAATTTCATGGTGTCAACAAATCCCCAAAAAGTTAGGACAAGGCCATTTTCACCACTGTGTGGCATCTTCCCTTCTTCTTACAACACTCAACAGACGTCTAGGGACCCAGGAGACCAGTTTCTCAAGTTTAGAAATAGGAATGCTCTCCCATTCTTGTCTAATACAGGCCTCTAACTGTTCAATCGTCTTGGGCCTTCTTTGTTGCACCTTCCTCTTTATGATGCGCCAAATGTTCTCTATAGGTGAAAGATCTGGACTGCAGACTGGCCATTTCAGTAGCCGGATCCTTCTCCTACGCAGCCATGATGTTGTGATTGATGCAGAATGTGGTCTGGCATTATCTTGTTGAAAAATGCAGGGTCTTCCCTGAAAGAGATGACGTCTGGATGGGAGCATATGTTGCTCTAGAACCTGAATATATTTTTCTGCCTTGATGGTGCCTTTCCAGACATGCAAGCTGCCCATGCCACACGCACTCATGCAACCCCATACCATCAGAGATGCAGGCTTCTGAACTGAGCGTTGATAACAACTTGGGTTGTCCTTGTCCTCTTTGGTCCGGATGACATGGCGTCCCAGATTTCCAAAAAGAACTTCGAATCGTGACTCGTCTGACCACAGAACAGTCTTCCATTTTGCCACACTCCATTTTAAATGATCCCTGGCCCAGTGAAAATGCCTGAGCTTGTGGATCTTGCTTAGAAATGGCTTCTTCTTTGCACTGTAGAGTTTCAGCTGGCAACGGCGAATGGCATGGTGGATTGTGTTCACTGACAATGGTTTCTGGAAGTATTCCTGAGCCCATTCTGTGATTTCCTTTACAGCAGCATTCCTGTTTGTGATGCAGTGTCGTTTAAGGGCCCGTAGATCACGGGCATCCAGTATGGTTTTACAGCCTTGACCCTTACGCACAGAGATTGTTCCAGATTCTCTGAATCTTCGGATGATGTTATGCACAGTTGATGATGATAGATGCAAAGTCTTTGCAATTTTTCGCTGGGTAACACCTTTCTGATATTGCTCCACTATCTTTCTGTGCAACATTGTGGGAATTGGTGATCCTCTACCCATCTTGGCTTCTGAGAGACACTGCCACTCTGAGAAGCTCTTTTTATACCCAATCATGTTGCCAATTGACCTAATTAGTGTTAATTGGTCTTCCAGCTCTTCGTTATGCTCAATTTTACTTTTTCCAGCCTCTTATTGCTACTTGTCCCAACTTTTTGGGATTTGTTGACACCGTGAAATTTTGAATCAACATATTTTTCCTTTAAAATGATACATTTACTCGGATTAAACGTTTGATCTGTCATCTACGTTCTATTGCAAATAAAATATTGACATTTGCCATCTCCACATCATTGCATTCAGTTTTTATTCACAATTTGTTTAGTGTCCCAACTTTTTGGGAATCCGGTTTGCACATTAATACAATTGCAACAACAGCAATACCTAATTTCCAAAGTTATATGAGTATGTATATACAGTATAATATATACAAATTAATATATATAAATATATACACTGGAATATACAGTATAAACTAGAACAGTAACAGCAAAAATAACAACTCTGGAATACGTTTTTTAATCTTCTTTTATGGCATTCACGGTAAAGGATAAATAACATGATAATTGCATAGATTCAGGTTGTTACTGATACAACGATGTGGAGGGGATGCGGAGGGGTTCTTAATTTTTTATTCTTTTACATTAACAAAAAAATTTTTTATGGAAAAAAGTGAATTTTTAAAACTTTTTGGAATTCCTATTAACACCATTTAAAGGATAACTGTCACATTTTTTTTTTTCAATATCTTAATAGAGACCATCTTCATGACATTAGTGGCCATCTTCATTTTTTTTTTATTATCCCTGAACCCCTATAAAACTCTCATTTTGCCCCCCTCAGCGCCTATTTTCACCCTAGCCTAAAAACAGGTTGCTATGTGAGGTCCGTCTATCTCCTGGAGGACGGGAGACGCACAGTAACTTGTACGTGCGCGCTCCCGGAAGTGAGAGCTCTCTATTATGCCGGTTTCAGGCTGCGATCTCCACTCTGGAGACTGCAGTCTGAAATCGCGTTAGTGCCCCAGTCTGCTGCCGTGCCCCCAGTGCCTTTTTATAAATAAATGCCCCCACTGCCCCCCACATGCGGCCATCATTGCCCCCATATGCCTCCATATGTCACCCGCTGCCCCCTCCGTTCCTCCTCCTGGTTGTTCCCCCCTCTGCTCCGCTCCTCCTGCTGCCGGCTGTATTCATCAGCGAGTGTTAGCTGTGACTTACAGCTAACACTCTGCTGCTACACCCCAGATCGGTGCTGACACCGATCTGGGGCGTTTAACCCCATAGATGCCGCGGTCATCAGCCGCCCGCGGCATCCATGGGGTTAAGAGGATGGAGCTCCCTCTCTCTTCTATCGCGCTGCTGCTGCGATCGCTCCACTCTATGTCCTGCTGCCCCCGTTCCTCCCTCCTCCTCCTCCACCACGTGGCTCCCTCCCTCCCCTTCTGCTCCAATCCTCCTCTGCTGCCGTGTGTAATCTGCAGCGAGTGTTAGCTGTAACACACAGCTAACACTCTGCTGCTATGCCCCAGATCAGTGCTGGCACCGATCTGGGGCATTTAACCATAGATGCCGCGGTCAGCAGCCGCCCGCGGCATCCATGGGGTTAAGAGGAGAGAGCTCCCTGCGATCCGCTGCTGGTGCGATAGCAGCGGTGCGATCGTTGTCATGGCAACCAGACGCCTTACAAAGGCGTCCTGGTTGCCAAGTTATCTAAGGCTGATGAGACCCTGAGGGTCTCATCAGCCTTAGTGTAAATGTAGCACTGACTATACAGTGCATTGCAATAGATGACTATTGCAATGCACTGTACAGTGATCAGGCCCACTGGATCTTCAGGATCCAGATGGGTCTTGATAAGTTAAAAAATAAAAAAAAAGTTAAAAAATAAATAAATAAAAATTTAAATGAGAATAAAATAAAAATGGTCTTTTTCAAATCTGTTTGTCATAAAAAATAAAAAAATATACATAATTGGTATCGCCACGTCCGTAAAAAACAGCTCTATAAAAATATCACATGACCTAACCCCTTAGGTGAACACCGTAAAAATAAAAAATAAAAACCATGTAAAAAAGCCATTTTTGTCACCTTATGACAAAAATTCGAACACAAAGCGATCAAAAAGGCGTACGCCGCCCAAAATAGTACCAATAAAACGTCACCTCATCCTGCAAAAAATGAGCCCCTACCAAAAACAATCGCCCTAAAAATTAAAAAACTATGGCTCTGAGACTAAAACATGATTTCTTTTGTTTTAAAAATGCTTTTCGTGTTAAATGTAATTTTTTTTAAAAAGTAGACATATTATGTATCGCCACGTCCGTAAGGACCTGCTCTATAAAAATACCACATAACCTAACCCCTCAAGTGAACACTGTAAAAAATAATAATAAAAACTTTGTCAAAAAGCCATTTTTTGTCACCTTACATCACAAAAAGTGTCATAGCAAGCGATCAAAAAGTCATATGACCCCAAAAATAGTACCAATCTAACCGTCACCTCATCCCACAAAAATGATACCCAACCTAAGACAATCGCTTAAAAACTGAAAAAACGATGGCTCTCAGACTATGGAGACACTAAAACATGATTTTTTGTTTAAAAAATGATTGTGTAAAACCTAAATAAATAAAAAAAGGATACATATTGGGTATCCCCGCGTCCGTGAGGGCCTGCTCTATAAAAATATCACATCATCTAACCCCTCAGCTGAACACCGTGAAAAATAAAAATAAAAACAGTGCCAAAAAAGCCATTTTTGTGAACTTACATCACAAAAATTGTAACACCAAGCGATCAAAAGGCGTATGCCCCCAATATAGTACCAATCAAACCGACACCTCATCCTGCAAAATTGAAGACCATATCTAAAACAATCAGTCAAAAAATAAAAAGCTATAGCTCTCAGAATATGGAGACACTAAAACATCATTTTTTGTTTAAAAAATGCTATTATTAGTGTAAAACTTAAATAAATAAGAAAAAGTATACATATTGGGTATTGCCACATCCGTAACGATCTGTTCTATAAAAATAACACATGATCTACCCTGTCAGATGAATCTTGTAAAAAATAAAAAATAAAAACAGTGCCAAAACAGCCCTTTTTTGGTTACCTTGCCTCACAAAAATGTAATATAGAGCAATTAAAAATCATATTTACCCCAAAATAGTACCAATAAAACTGGCACCTTATCCTCTAGTTTCCAAAATGGGGTAAATTTTTGTGAGTTTCTACTGTAAAGGTGCATCAGGGGGGCTTCAAATGGGACACGGCATCTAAAAACCAGTCCAGCAAAATCTGCCTTCCAAAAATGGCGCTCCTTTCCTTCTGTGCCTTGCCGCCTGTCCTTACATCAGTTTACGACCACATGTGGGGTGTTCCTGTAAACCGTAGAATCAGGGCAATAAATATAGAGTTTTGTTTGGCTGTTAACCCTCGATGTGTCCCCATGACAGTAATTCTGCCGCCCATGTATGTCCCCTATCACAGCAGTGATACAGCACAGATGTGGCCCCATGACAGTAATTCTGCAGCCCGTGTATGTCCCCCTATCACAGCAGTGATACAGCACAGATGTGGCCCCATGACAGTAATTCTGCCGCCCATGTATGTCCCCCTATCACAGCAGTGATACAGCACAGATGTGGCCCCATGACAGTAATTCTGCCGCCCGTGTATGTCTCCCTATCACAGCAGTGATACAGCACAGATGTGGCCCCATGACAGAATATATATAGTGTAAGGCAGTGCTATTATATTATAAAGACTAGTTTACCATTAGTTTTCTTTGTCCACGCAACAGAGAATGTTCACACAGTTCTACCACTTGTGTATGTGATAGCAGGAGGGGGCGTGTTTCAGTGTGGAGAGCACCTATTGGTTGAGGTGCAGAAACTAGTGCACGAGGAGCTCAATGCATTGTGGGTAGTGAGGGCAGGCGGGATTAGCCTCAGGGTGAGGGCAGCAGCAGCCATCTTAACTGAATAAGGAAATTGAAGTTTTATGCAGACTGGTTGCTAAGGGCTGGATCTTATGAAATATGGGGCGAGTAAGTCTAATAGTTATTGATTCTGGAATATCATGTTATTGGTAACTACATATATGAACATTGAAATTTGGGTCTAAATGTGACAGTTATCCTTTAAGTGTGAGGGCTTTGTTATACTATAATATAACAACAATATCCACATCCCTGCAGTTCTACTGAACCAAACTTTTTATCAACATAGGTTTCTATAGTCATTTAAATTCGTTCGAGAGGGTACGTGGGACATAAAGGAGTAGTAAAAATATGTCTGAATTTGGATAAGGTGTATAATGCTATAACATTTTTATTCTTTATAAGCTGTTCTTTATTTCTAAGATTATTCAAAAGATACAGCCAGACAAAGACCTCCCTACACTTGCACCTCCCTATATCTCCTCTATCACCTCTTTCTGCCATCTTACCCATGCTTTATGTTCTGATAATGTTGTACAAATTAATTCCTCAGAATTTGTATCTCCCATTCCAGTCTCCAAGACTTGCCGTCCGTGACCCGTATTGCGGCCCTGGATTCATCGTGGCTGCTGCACAGATGGGGCCCGTGCATTAGGGACCACAAATTGCGGTCCCCAATGCACGGAATGGCCGCACAACGGCCGTGTGCGAGAGGCCTTATTGTGCTGGGTCAGAATCTGATCTCTTTATTCCCCAGAAACCCCCACATTCTGTGCACCATAATGTACTTTCTATATGTGGATACACAGACAATGGCTGGTGACTCATACATCTCTATGTGTACTACCTCGTTTTCTACAACAAATGGCTGGACCACTGTACAAAACATGCACTTTTACCTATTGTATTGCTTCTATTTCCTAAGGGATTCCTACTGGATTCTTGTGAGCAGGGACCTCACTCATCTTGCTTACATTTGTTTATACATTGTTATTTCTATTAGAGATAAGCGAAGTATTTAAAAATTCGGTTCCGCTGCTTCGCCGAATTTTACAAAAAAATCCACTTTGTGGCAAATTACTTCTTCACAAAGCGCTTTTCTTTGTAAGTAGTGGATGCAGTACCAGGGAGCGGCGATTGCGCTTCTCCCGGTCATTGTATCCCTCTGATGCCGTGTTCATACATGAACTTACCTGATCCATTTGCTTGCGACGGCCAGCCACCACCATCGTGCTTGAAAGTCTGGCGCAAAATCTTGTGAGGCCCAAGATGACTTCACCTCATCATCGCACACGGATTTCGGATGAGAGCTTCAAACAGAATGGCCCGTCATGAGCAAATGGATCATGTAAGTATAATTTTTTAGTTTTTTTTTACACTTTTTCAGGTTAAATTGATTCACTACCGCGAAGCACATGGAAATTCGGCTTTGCGGCGAATCAAATTTATCCTGAAATTCGCTCATCACTAATTACCATGTAATGTCAGATGTTGTCCGTACATGTACCCTCTGAAATGTAATATGCTTATTTTTTTGCGCAATATACCGTATGTCATAAGATTCTCCTCATATCATTTACGTCAATATATCAAAACGTAGATTTTCAGATGCAACGGCACAATGTATTGTCCCCAAAAAACAAAAGTAAATTTTATATCTATTGTATGTTTTTGCAATGGCATTACCAATGCCAGAAAATGTGTATGCTTTTCTCTTCTGCTTCCCATGTCTACATTTTTATTTTGGATCCATCGTCAGAATTGACACCACAGGAAGAGGCAGTGGTTGGCTCACATATGCTCCTACAAAGTTATGGATGTCTACTTCAGTAAAACAACTCAAGGTAAGTCGTCTCATTCCTCAGCATTTTTCTTTTTTGTCTTCTACACATATATGCTATGAGGCTTAAAGAAACATACACTTGATAGTACTGTATACTCACTGACTTACCATACTAAGGAATTAGATGAAATCAATAAATCACCCAACTGTTCTTCACAGTTTAAAGGAAAGTAAATTATACATGTACTGAAGGGTTGATAAATGGAATAAATAGCCTCTTTTAGGTTGATCACTAAATGCAGACTATCTTACAATAAATATCGCTAACAGTGGGCATCAAAAAATATATTTAGTGGATTAACTGTTTATTCAAAATGAACCTGCTAAAAATAATGAAACATTTTATATTGGTCTGAAGTAAATAAATGTATCCATGTGCAGCAGTGGGGTTGCTTAAAAAGACCGTGAAAGTGTAGTTTGGACTTTAACGGTCATAAAGTGCAAGAAAATCTCCACGAGGCCTCTCCAGGGCATGAGACAATAGCATTACAATCAAATATAAAATGGAAGAGGGATTGAGCTGTCCATTCAGAATCTTTTTATATTATCAAGAAGCAGCAGGGAAATAATGTGATGAACTGGCATTGTGTATTAATGGATAAAGATGAACTGAAAGCTAGTGTAGAAGATGAATAAACCACTTACCCAAGGTTTCTTCTATGACTTCAATGCACAGTGTAAGCCAAAAAGGTGCGTATTGTTGCCTAAATAGATCCAGTTGATTCAATAATGCTGTAAACCAAGAGATAAAATACCATGATTATACCACAAACCCCTCTACTTTTAACCCTACCCATCAATACTACAGATGTGTCCAGTAGACTTTTCTACTGATGACCTATCCTCTAGTTAGGTCATCAGTATCTGATCCGTGTGGGTCTGACATCCAGAACTCCTCACCAATAGGCTGTTTGAGAAGGTACTGCATTAGGCAGTATTCTACTGCCAGCAGCCACTGCATTAGGCCAATAATATTTAGTCTGTATTTGTTAGTAGCCCCGTCAACACTGCAGTTTTAAGTAAAAAATCTTTAGACAGATGTGCCAAATGGAAGGCATGTTTGCTTTGCCCCTTATTTTTCCCGGTTCACTGCCAGTTGCCAAAGAGGAGATGTAGTGGAGAGTGGGACCCTACTACACCACTGGCTGCCTGTGTACCTTGCCGCTGCTTCTCATCCCCCTCAGCACTTTCACAATTTGTAAAAAGTATGTAATGGGCTTGGGGAAGGGAGTTTACAGGAGGATGGTGAGTTTAGGGGGATAGGCTAAATGAACACCAATACTTGTTTAGGGGTGGGGTGAGGATTGTGAGCCTGCAAGTTAAAATGGGGAACAAACCTTCTGACTAATTTGGTGGCAGGGATGGTCAGTGATTACTTTTTGTGTGGGGGGGTTGAGATCTGGATGTGATTGGTGCATGGAGGGCGAGCTCTGATTGTTATTACTTTGAGGGCGGACCAGTGTATGAAGCACCAATATATAGAGATCCCCCCCCACCAATCATACACTTACTGACTGTGGTGGGGGACAGAAGTCCTCAGTTAGTTAAGATTGCAAGACCCTGTTTTGAGACTTTTTAAAAATGTTTTTATGCCATCTTCACCACTGGAGAGTGGTGGGTGCCAGGCTATGGGCCTTGGCAAATTAATTAACCTTTATGCCTGTTTCCATGTGTAAATCATGTGTAAAATCTGGGCGTACTGACTACAGGAGGATGTGCCTAATTTAAAAATAGGGGCAGGCCTTCTTATAAATTAGGTGATGCTCCAGCTTTAAGATTATGTGGAGGATACAGAAAAGGAAGCAGGGGTGAAGAGCGCTGGAACCCCACCAGATATTGCTGACCTTTCCTGAGGATCGGTCATCAATAAAAAAAAACTGTGCACAACCCCTTTCATTTTCGAGGAGATTCCAAGATTTTCAGAGATATGGGCCAATGTTTTCTATTCTTATATGTCCAGACACTCTTAATATGAAAGACATAGACCTGTCAGTTTTTGAATGGATAGGCAATGATGATTTTAAAATGTGACTGATTGATTTCCAAGGCTCATCTAAGTGGACAATTAAGTTCTGTGTGCTGAAAACATCACTTAAAACATCTAAAAATAATGCACAAGCCCCTCTATTCATGCGTTGGACATCACTTCCAGAGAAATATAACCGAAGAAGATTGCATTTGTAGTGCTATCAAGGTTAAAGGGAATCTGTCACCTGCCTATCATCATTTTTTTCTGTCACATTATCTAGGTGTAATAAAGTACCTTATATCCGGATCTGTTCTTCTTTTTACTTTGTCACTTGTCATTTTGATTAAAAATGTTTCCTTTATGCTAATTAGGGTCCAAGGTGCGCAGAGGGGCGTTTTTTCCCAGCTCAAGAGCCCAGTAACGCCCCCCTTATGTGCCCAGCCTGCCTAAATTTGAATCCTCAAGCACGCCTACAGCTGCAGAAACTGCTTTCCAGAGGTGAGGCTAATGGCTCCGCCCCCGGCTACCTTCGCTTTCAGGCCACAATAACGCCCCGATCTTCATCTCGCCGGCCGCCGGAATTCTCGCGCATGCGCGGTGCCACCGATTGCCTGCGCCTGTGCGATCCTAAGCCAACTGAGGGCAACATCGCTCTGAAAACGTCACTGGGCTCGGCGCATGCCCAGTGACACTATTGAGGCTGTTGCCCTCAGTTGGCTTAGAACCGCGCAGGCAATCGGCAGCACCGCGCCTGCGCGAGAATTCCGGCGGCCGGCGAGATGAAGATCGGGGCGTTATTGTGGCATGAAAGTGGAGGTAGCCCGGGGGGGTTTTTCCTCTCTCACGTTGTTTTTTATCTCTGTAGGTGATCCAATATTCAGGGACGTACATCCTAGACATGAGTAGAACACTTCTATACTATGCATTACTTTAGAGGCGGTTTATTCTACGATGGATGCACGCTCACTTATTAACGTTCAGCAAAAAAGAACATTCAATTTAAAAAAAAAAATTCTCCTCACTGTATGTTGCATTGTTGCATAATTTGAATTATATAAGTGCCACAGGTTTAATTATTAAGATTGTGCACTTCAGTTGTCTGTGTGTATTTATCACGTGTGTTCACCTACACTGCATGCACACTTGCACTTTCGCATATCACTGTGGTGTTTTGTATGTTCCGCTCTTGCCAGGTTTCTGTATATTATAATAGATTACAGACCCTGAACAAATATGGAAATTTGTATACTTCTGGTTTCGGTCTATAATTTGACCTAGGTCCGATTTCAGATTCGCGCTATTAAATTATCGCGTGACCATGCATAATATACTGACCAGAAAAAATGATTGATATAGAGGGGAACCTTAAGGTTTTTTTAAAATATGAACAAAGAATGGGTATTATATATGTTTCATTATTTACATATATAGATGTTTAATTACATTTTGAATCACTTGGGTTTTCACTTTTGTCCACCTTCACCATCACTTCACATATAAACGATAAGGTTATACCTGCCTGAGATGTCCGCCCTGTATTAGATTTTTATGCCCTGAATAAATATGGCGAATGGAGAATTTCCGGTTCCTATGACTTGTTCCAATGATTTGTATTTGTTGGCAGACTGCAATTTCTCACTGTAATATATCGCGAGACTACGCAGTGGGTTCTACAATCGGAAGAGAAGACTGACCGGTGTGGAGGGGCTACAGCATATTTATATCCATCAGAAATTAGTTTAACTCACGCCCCCTGGAAGAAGCCGGCGCGAAACGTACGTTGGGGTTAGAGGACGACTCGTCTCCACACTGGTCGGTATCTTCATCCGCACTATTGCACTTTGTCCCGCATTACTTAGAGTGCTTAATTCCTCCCATTGATGCAGTAAGTATTGTATATGTGAGGTCTTTTGGCTTCTATGACGTCTGATGGGTTTTGGTGCAATAACATTGAAAGCTACTTTGCATAACATTGAGTTTTCACTTGTCTATTTATCGCTTCACTACTGAATTTTGGATGTGATTGATGCTGACTTGTGGGTAGAGGGGTCGTTTTTACTCACCATTAGGGGGATCCAATTTTATGGTTGTTACTATGTGTGTTGCAATTTTAAATGGATTATAATAAAATCATTTAATAGTTAATAGTTGATGGTTTTTCTGCACTGTTTAAAAGAATTCTGCGAGTAGAGATGTTTATTTCTTAACATTGTCATAACGGATCCATTTTGAATTCCACTGAAAGTCAATAGAGGACGGATCCGTTTTCTATTGTGGCAGGACGGAAAGAAAACCGCAGCATGCTGTGGTATTTTCTCTGTCCAAAAAAGGTCACATACTAAACGGAAGACATCCTGATGCATCCTGAACGGATTTCTCTCCATTCAGAATGCATGGGGATAATCCTGATCAGTTTCTTTCCGGCGTAGAGACCTTACAACGGATCTCTACAGCGTGAAATAAAATCGCTAGTGTGAAAGCACCCTAAGGGCTTATGCACACGACCGTATATATTTTGTGGTCTGCCAAAAACAGATTCACAAAAAATACGGATGACGTCCGAGTGCATTACGTATTTTGCGGAACGGAACAGCTGGCCCCTAATGCGGACAATAATAGGATATGTTCTATTCTTTTGTGGAACAGACATACAGAAATGGAAAGCACACAGAGTGACTTCTTGGAGGTCTTTGGAGGGGCACTTCCAACAGGAATAGGAGATCATGGGGCCCCTGTGTCCCCGTCCACCCTCAAGCCACACCCACACACAGCCCCACCCATATATCACGCCCATACCTCTTACATTCAAGGACGTCTCCCACACGGCGCTCCATTATGTAGTTCGCCTGCCACACTGCCCCCCACTGACTAATTTGCCCCCGAAGTTAATTTTGCCCCCACACAAGTAAATTTTGCCCCCAGACAGCCCTGCATTATGTAATTTGCCCCACACGGTCTTCCATTATGTAGTTTGCCCGCCACACTGACCCCACACTAAGCAATTTGCCCCTACACAAGTTAATTTTGCTCCCAGACAGCCCCCCATTATTGCCCCCCCCCCCCCCCTGTACTTGTGTCACTGATCCTGGCCAGCTCGCTCCCCAGCACCGCCTGGAGGTACCCTTCCCTTAAATCCAGTCTGTGCAGCTATCAGGCTTTCCACTGCACGTCCTGTGAAGCCTCAGCCTGCTCTTGGCAATCTCCTTCGTTCACTGCGGCTGTGACTGAGGGAGATCGCCGAGAGCAGGCTGAGAGGCTGCGCCGCACAGGACGCGCAGTGGAAAGCCTGCCTGACCTAACCCATCGATCAGCTGTGTGCCGGTCAGGCCGGGTTTGTAAGGGATGGGCCGCGGAAGGAAGAGGGGTAGGAGCACTGAGCCACAGGGCCTGCGGCCACAAAAAAAAAAAGGCTCGGGACCGGCCAGGCCCCCCCAGGGTCCGGGCCCCTTACTGGGGTATGGGCTGTACCCCTGATGGCGACCCTGGCCGCCAGAAGTCCAGCCTGGCCCCTATAATGGGGACGAGTGGGAGACGTGGCAGCAGCACGGCAAACATGCTAAGAGGCGGCCGAATCTGCGTGCTGTGGCCGCATCTTCGGCCCGTCCCCATTATAGTGAAGGGGGCCGGGCCGCACTTCCGGCAGCACAAGTGTGCAAGAGTTATTACGGATCCGGCAGGCTGTTCCCCTGCTGGACAAGCCAGAAGCCTTATGCAACTTTCCTACAACTGAAAACTTCAGATCATACAAAAAGGTTGCCAACCCCTGACACATATATTCACATACCAAAAAAAAACTAGACACTTTTAAAAACAAATGTATTTTCACTGAATTAATTTTGTTACTACATTTGTTAATGTCATTTGCTTATAAAGTTAGAGTCTAGTAATGTAGCCTTGTCTTTCTCATTCTTAACCTGCAGGTTCCTTGGTTATTCTTCCACCTGAATGCAGGATGTGGATGGTGTCAAATAACTGATAAACACGTCCTAGTTAACAGGTAGCGTCCAACAAGTAGAACAAGATCAGAGAACGAGGAAGTGAGCGTATCAGCTACAGCAGCTCGGTTTTAGTTTTTGTCTTCTTGGTAATAGGGTATGGTTCCTGAAAACAAAGCACATCCATCCTTAAGTAGCCTGCACAACCAACAGCACAACGGCCATAATGAAAGGTACTTAATGCTATATGACATTAACACAAAACGTTTGACTTTAGAATACAGGAAGTCTTAAAATACTCCATTGCATCCGCACTTTGCACATGTAGCAATATGAAAGGCATCAATAACATGTCTCTTTTCATATAAATTTTCTATGCATGTATTTTACATACCGAAGTAGCTGCATTCTGCAAAAGCTAGATTTTCAATTAAGTGAACATTACGTTCAGTGAACTGCTCACAGTTAGGGCTTATGCACACAACCGTATGTACTCTATGGTCCACAAAACACGGATCCCCAAAAAATCCGGATGACGTGTTTGTGACATCTGTATTTCATATGTGGGTTTTTTTGCGGAACCATTGTAACAATGCCTATCCTTGTCCGCAAAATGGACAAGAACAGGACACATGCTTTCTTTTTGTATTGCTATGGAACGGACATACAGCTGCAGATAGCACACAGTGTGTTGTCCACATTTTTTGCAGACCCGTTAAAATGAATGAGTCTGCATTCTATACGCAAAAAAAAAACCTGAATGGACATGGAAACAAAATTTGTTTGTGTGCATGAACCCTTGATGGGTACTTCTGCTTCAGAAGATAGATTTATTGCTAAATGAAACTTAGTTTTTCAAAATGTCCATGAGAGTCTCTTTTTAAATTTCTCATGGATTTTAAGATTTCTGCTTCCAGTCATTCAACATGAATCTACATTGTTTATATTCAGAATATCAATATCAATTCTGATCGCACGGGTGCAGGGCTTGTAACTAGTCATGATTCTGATTACTGAACTGCAATGCTGAGGCAAGCAGCACCATCATCATCAGAACAGGTTTTTATCTCTATAAACTATGGGTTACGCCGCGGCCATAATCAGCTCAAGTCACAACCAGCTGCGGTCAACAACCGTGTGGCCAATTAGGATGCAGCTTCCTGATATTCACTGTATAGGCGGTCAGAATTCTTAATGGCCATGACACATTCAATACCACGCGGCCATTAAGAATTCGGACCACCTATACAGTGCGGTTTCCGTTAGTTAAATATCAGGCAGCTGTGGCATAATTGGCTGCACATTTTTGACCACAGCTGGCTCCGACCCGAATAGATCATGATGACCACACCATGAAGTCCTACCCCTAAAGGTTCCAATTCATTGAATGAACATTGAGGATTGAGGTCTTGAAAAATTTGAATAAAGAACATGAGAAAATTATATATATTTTCATTATACAATGAATAGCCATTGCTGATACCACTTTAAATAAAAGGCTTGAAACATCCTATATGCAAACTTATTTCCATGTATGATTTTTTTTATTTTACTTATGTTACTTCAGGGGAATATAGTAGCATTGCATGGTGTCATATTTGGCCTTACACTGTGTGTCAAGGCAGTCTCCGATCTGTAGCTACAGCCTAATCATTAATGTTGTAGTATGGAACAATTTACAAGATGGGGAAAATTTAGAAAATTGTGTAACCCTTATTTTTTAAAACAAATCATTACAGATAAGCTAAGTTTTGAAAAAGTCGATTTGGCTGCTTAGCCAAAATTCAATTATTTTTTTATTTCGAATCACTTTGTCACTAATCACTTTACATTGTATGGAGTGGGGACAATGGTGGGAAATGGCAATCATGCCACCACTCTGTCATTTAACCCCTCAGATGCTGTATTCAACTCTGATCGCAGCATCTGTGACTCACATTCAGCTGCTATGGGGTTAATAAGAGGTTAAAAATAATTATACTCACCTGATCAACTTGCTCGCGGAGAGGCCTCTCGCTCCTGTCTTGACTGAAGAAACCCGCTAAAGGTGACCTGTGGCGAGCGAGTTTGGCCTCAGTTCAGATAACTGTGATACAGATTATAAGAGCTAAATCACTGAATGTCTACCGGGTTTAGGCCTTACATGCAGGGATTATCTTACTTACTTATATTACTAGACATCTACTGCAATTAATATACAGGGTTGGAAGTTTGGCACATACAGCCACCCGTAGCTCAAACAGTGACGCCACTTGTTGCTCCACGGGAGCACGAGCTTTTGATATACAGGAATAGAGCTGTGCCACCGGCCGGGGCACGCTCCTTAGTATAGATACCGATCCGATACACTCTTGATTCAACACTGCATAAAAGTAAGAGTGTACGCCGTAGAGACAGAACCAGTAGCAAGTTCATCTTAAATTTAAGTGGTTTTATATCTGTGGTGATCTTTAGCAGAGAAACCAGAGAGTTAGCGGGCATGGATTGTGCACAGCATCTTTGATATTTATTGTATAGAAATGTAAAAAAAAATTTTTTAGACCTTCCATTTTAATCCACTTTTTTGTAACATAGCAAGAGTTAACAGCAAAAAATCTTCAATATTTATTACCCTGATTCTGCAGTTGACAGAGACACCCCATAAATGGTCCTAAACTGCTGTATGAGAACACCTCAGGACTCAGAAGGGAAGGAGCACCATATGGTTTTTGGAGAGCAGGTGTTGCTGGAATAGTTTTTGGGTACCATGTTGCATTTGAAGAGACACTAAGGTACCCGTACATTGGAAACCACCAAAAAGTGACCCAGGTTTAAAAACTACACTCCTCGAGAAATCTATTGAGCACTGTAGTGAGTACTTTGATCCATAGGCTTTTCATAGAATTCAGAAACACTTGGCTGTGAAAATGAGAAATTACTTTTCTTCCAATAAAATGTTGGCTTAGCCCCAAAGTTTTCATTTTCACAAGGGTAACAGGAGAAAAAGCAATTTGTTACCTAATTTTACATATTTTTCCCTGAATATGGCAACTTCTAAAATGTAATCAACATATTCTATCTTATTCATTTTCATAAACCGAAAGCCCCAATACAATTGAAAGGGGAACGTTTTTAAAGTCTGTTTCTCTCAAAGGCATCAGTGAAAAAAGTCAGACAAAAATGGACCATTTTGCCATTTTTTATGTGAATGTAGCCTTATTATTATGCTATGCTTTCTGGTTTAAGAAACACCCTACATGTGACCCTAGTCTTTTGCCTGAATCTATAAGTGGACTCAGAAGTAAATAAGCACCATGCACATTTTGACACCCAATCAGGTGATTTACGCATCTTGTGCTGATAATAGTAGATGGCCTGGGTTGAAACTACACCCCTCAAGGCAATTTAAGGGGTATAATGAGCATTTTAACCCCACAGATGTTTTCCAAAAATTAATGCACAGATATGACATTTCAGTGCCGACCATACTTTTTTTCTCTGGACTGAGCTGTGTTAGGGCTTGTTTTTTGCAGGATGAGTTATCATCATCATTGGTTCTACACTAGAGATCAAAAGCAGAGAACAACTTATGAACACTTGATTTTTTTTGTCAGAAATGATGTAATATTAATTGCTCAACAGTTGAAGGAATGTTTGTTGTGCCTATACCATGCTACTAGAACAGTGTTTTACAAAGTAACCGAGGCACTTTAACAAAAAAAACTTTATTTTGCAGAAAATACAATGATCAAAATTAGAGAACATCAATGACTGTAGCACAGAGAAAGATTACAACTATATTTTTGTAAGCTTATAACAAGTAGGAAGTGTATAGGCCTTCGTTTTGACTGATTTCAATACATTTTTGGCCACAGGACATCACTAGTATCTCACACTGCTCTGGTGTGATTTTGGTCCACTCTTCTTCTAGTCCTTCTCAGAGTTTGGTAACTGTAGTGGGATTCTTGGCCATAACTCTGTCACCAAGGATTTTCCAGGTGTTTTCTACTGGGTTTAGATCAGAACTCTGGGCTGGCCATTTCATTATTTTCAATGCTTACAGTTTCAAGGTACTGCTTTACCCATTTAGCTGTGTGGCAGGGGACATTGTCCTGCATGAAAATTGCTGGCTGATTGAGTGATGAACCTAGGGAAGTAACCATATGTTGTCAAAGAAGGTTCTGATAAACATTTGCATTCACTCTGCCATGTAGCTGTATAAGAGGCCCAACTCCTGCTGCCGAAGACATTCTCCAAATCATGACACTTCCTCCTCCACCTTTTATTGATTTCTTTACACACTTAGGATTTAGGCCCCTTTCACACGGGCGAGTTTTCCGCGCGGGTGCAATGCGTGAGGAGGACGCATTGCACCCGCACTGAATCCTGACCCATTCATTTCAATGGGTCTGTGTACATGAGCGTTTTTCACGCATCACTTGTGCGCTAGCGTGAAAATCGCAGCATGTTCTATATTCTGCGTTTTCACGCAGCCCTAGCCCCATAGAAGTGAATGGGGCTGCGTGAAAAACGCATTGCATCCGCAAGCAGGTGCGGATGCGTTGCGTTTTTTACTGATGGTTGCTAGGAGATGTTGTTTGTAAACCTTCAGTTTTTTATCACGCGCGTGAAAAACGCATCAAAACGCATTGCACCCGCGCGGAAAAAACTGAACAACTGAACACAATCGCAGGCAAAACTGAATGGCTTTGCCTGTGAAATCGCACAGTTTTCCCTGAACGCATCCGCAACGCATCCGGACCTAATCCGGACACGCTCGTGTGAAAGAGGCCTTAGTCTTTCATTTCAGTCACTTTACAACAGCTCGCCATCTTGCAAAGTCAATGAAAACTAGAAAGGCTGCCAGTTAAATAGGGTTTGTCAGATAATTAAGGAAATTAACACCAGATACCAGATTAGCACCAATAACTGGGAGATATCTTAAAGTGTTCTTTAATTTTGATTAGTGTTCTTTTACAAATATTGTATTCAAGTTTTTTATACTGTGCTTCAGAATATATGTAACTCATGAAATATGTTTAACCACTTCCAGACAGGGCCATTTGCCCCCTTCCTGACCAAGCCTAATTTTGCAAATCTGACATGTGTCACTTTATGTGGTAATAACTTTGGAATTATTTTACTTATCCAAGCCATTCAGTGTTTTTTCTCGTAACACATTGTACTTCATGTTAATAGTAAATTTGAGACAATATGTTTTACCTTCTGTTATAAAAAAAAATCAAAAAGTTACCGAAAATTTGGAAAAATTCACTATTTTCTACATCTGAATATCTCTGCTTTTAAGACAGTGATACCTCATAAAATACTTATTAATTAACCCTTTGGCTACCGAAGGTTTTTTATTTTTGCGTTTTCATTTTTTTTCCCCTATTTTCCATGAGCCATAACTTTTAAATATTTCTGGTCACGTAGTTGTATGAGGGCTTATTTTTTGCAAGACAAGTTGTACTTTCTAATGCCGGTATTAATTATGGCATGAAATGTAGTGGAAAGCGAGAAAAAAATTCGAAATGGGGTGGAAATGGAAAAAAAAACGCAATTACTCCACCATTTCACGAGTTTTGTTCCCACAGCGTTTGTTTGAGGCAAAACTGACCCATGTACTTCATTCACTGGGTCAGTACGATTAAAATGTGTAGGTTTTTTATGTCTAAATAGTGTAAATAAAAAGTTAAACTTTGATGCATTTTTTTTTTTACATCACCATATTCTTCACCATAACTTTTTTATACGTATGTCCACTGAGCTGTTTATAGGCTTATTTTTTGCGGAACAATCTGTTCTTTTTATTGATATCATTTTGGAGTGTGCGTGACTTTTTGATCACATCTTATTACATTTTTGTAAGTGCAACGGGCGTCAAGTCCGCACATCACTCCAGCGCCGTACATGTACGGCACTGGTAGCGAATGGGTTAATATTCCCCATATATCTACTTTATGTTCGCATCATTTTGGTAAGGTAATTTTATTTTTTTAGCACATTAGAAGATTTAGAATTGTAGAAGCAATTTTTGAAATTTTCTATAAAATTTCCAAAATCAACTTTTTAAAGGACCAATTCAGTTCTGAAGTCCCTTTGAGGAGCTCATATAATAGAAACTGCCTATAAATTACTCCGTTTTATAAATGACACCCCTCAAGCTATTCAAAACTGGTTTTTTGGAAATGTTATTAAGTATTCCATAGGAATTAAAGCAAAATGGAGGTGAAATTTCAAAATGTCACTTTTTTGCACATTTTCCATTTTCATAATTTTTTTTCTGAAACACATCAAGGGTTAACAACAAAACAAATATGAATATCTATTAAGCTGATTCTGCAGTTTGCAGAAAAAAAAACCCATATGTGGTTGTAAACTGCTGTATAGGTACACAGCAGGGCTCATAAGGCAAGGAGTGCCATATAGTTTTTGGAGGGCAGATTTTGCTGGAATGGTGTTTAGGCCACATGTTGCATTTGAAGAGACCCTGAGGTACTCCAAAGTGAAAACCCCAAAAAAGTGACAACATTTTGGAAAGTACACCACCCAAGGAATATTTAGGGGTGTGGTGAGCACTTTGACCCAACAGGTGTTTCAAAGAATTTATAACACTTGGCTGTAAAAATGAAAAATATTTTTTTTTTTTACAAGAAAATGGTTCTTTCTTTTTCACAAAGGATAACAGGAGAATCTCACTTCACTCATTTTCTACTGAATACAGTAACACCCTAATTGTGGTCATAAACTGCTGTTTAGGGATACGCCAGGGCTCAGGCATGGAATTTTCTGACAGCGATAACTTTTTAATTTTTTTTCTTGACTGAGCTATGTGAGTGCTTATTTCTTGTGAGACAAACATTTGGCTTTCTGATCGCTTTTAATCTCATTTTTTTGGGAGGTGAGGTCACAAAAACAGCTGTTTATACAGCGATCTAGAAGGTAGGGACACACAGGAATGGTCCCTGCCTTCACTATGTGGTGCCCTGCTGTCACTGACAGCAGGCCCCCAGCACAGCAGCTGCACAATTACCGTGCAGCTGTGATCTCTGAAAGGATGTTACAGAACGTCCATTCAGATATAAACCTGACCACCCAGGACATTTATAGTCTATGGGCAGTCGAGATGTGATTAAAATACTACTCCTGTTTGGAAAATTTCAAATAGGACTACACAGTGATCTTGACATTTAGGAAATTGTATGCTGTTCTCTAATTTTGATTTCCTGTGTATTGGGGGGTACATATGACTTTTTGATCACTTTTATGGAATCAGGACAAAGAAAAGGCAGCAATTCTGCCATTGCTTTTTAGGTTTTGCTATTGCAGTGTGCAATGTGTGGGAAAAATTGCATACTAACTTTATTCTGCTGGTCAGTACTATTACAGATATACCAATTAGTACTTAGTTTTTTTTAAATATTGCTACTTTTATACAAAACATATTAAAAATCTATGTTTTTGTGTCACCATTTTCTTACAGCCATTTTTTTTTCTGGTGAGCTCTTTTCTGGGATAGTGTTTTCAATGGTACTATTTGGAGCTAGATTTGGAGCTAGATATGACTTAGATCGCTTGATATTACTATTTTTGGGAGGCTAGGTGGCTGACGAAAAAATGTCTGTTCTGGCACCGTTTTTATAAAAAAAATTATGGCATTCCTCTGATGGGGTAGATCATGTGATTTTTTTATAGAGGCGATTATGAATGCAACGATACCTAATAATTTTTATATAATAATTTATTTATTTTTCAAAAGTAAATGGCTTGATGAGAAGAAAGGGACACCTTTTTTTACTTGAAACTCTTTATTTGTAAACATTTTTTCTTACATTTTATTTTTGTTCCACTAGGGGACTTCAACTTTTCATGGTCTAATCCCAGAACAGGGTACTTGCAAACTTTTCTCGTTATGTTATTTAGTATATTAATTAATTATATTGTACTCAGTCAGAATATCTTTATGGGTTTAAGGATCCTGACTTAGCCCCTGCAGGAAGTTGGGTGTGAAACTTAGGTCCACCCCTAGCTCAGAGTCTACAGTTAGTAGAAGAAGTGAGGGAAGCTACATGTGCTCACTCCCCAGAAAACTAGGCTTGGTTTCCAGAGAATCATCCCTGAACAAGAAAGTCACTGCTATCCAAAAGTACTTCAGAAATGAAAGAACTGAGAAGGTCCAGAATCTGCTGAGCATTGAAGTCAGTCTGTAAGGTAAGGTATTTGCTGTTTAAGGCTCATAGACCTTACTGCAGTGAGAGGAACATTGCTAAAACACCCTTCACACTTGAACACAGCGTGGCCAGTCGTATCTTAATCCTGTATCCCTCAGCTGGGAACTCCATCAGCACGACGTCCATGTAATGTTGGCTGCGCTGTACATGTACAGAGAAGGTCTAGATGGAGTCAAACATAAGTGGAAAAAAAAGGAATGAAAAACAAGATTAGTAAACTCTTTATTGTACAGAGCCCTGATTGTTGAAGCATCTATGACATGGGAAGTTCAATGCAAAGCAGACTACAGAAACCCCCTACAAAAAATATACAATATCACTGGTGTAAATTCCATTTTGAAAAAAAGACTAAAAGTGCACTATTCTTCGATTTTATTAATCATGATGTGCCTCATTATAATGACATTAAATTGTAATTCTCTAACAGCGGCAATTTACTTTCACTGGATGTAAAATGAACAAACATGATTGTCTCTATATAGCACTTAAACACTGTGTATTGTCTTAATAGCTCTTTATACCTTAATTTGCTGTTTATTGTTGGCAAACATCCAAAATCCATTTAATAATACAGTTGGAAAAACATCCAAAGTGGCTGTGTTGGTTCATGTGGTTGTTTTTTCCCCCAATATGTGTGTATGTATGTGTGTGGATTTCATGTATCTATATTTCGGGAATGACCAGTAATAAAGAATAGATGATTACCATATTCTTTGTTCTATAAGACACACCTTTTCCCCCAAAAGTGGGGGAAAATGGCAGCGCTTCTTATAAAGTGATTCTATTATGCAAACGCTCATTAGTACACATGGGGTGCGGAGAGCGGTGAGAGTAGCTCTGCTATCTGCTCTGCTACTCACCGCCCCCTGGTCTGCCAGCACAGCACTGTGTCCTGACAGCATACGGCATCAGGAAGTAGTGCGATGAAGATTGGGGTCTGATCTGAGTTCTGATGAAGACTAGGGACCTGATGAGATTTGGGGGTCTGATGTGAGGTCTGATGAAAAATGTTTTTTTCTTATTTTCCTCCTCTACAACCTAGGTGTGTCTTATGTTTAGGTGCATCATATAAAGTGAAAATACAGTACTTACTAGACACCTTTGGTCTCCATCAAGTTCTTCTGTCGAACCTCATAATATTGAGTCATGTCTGTGTCACTACTCAAAGTAAATAAGAGATTTCCACCAGGTCAAGTTTTTATATGTGCAAAATTCACCTGTTCAGAAAATTCACTGGCACACATTTAAAAATCTTACAGAACACCATCTTGACATTCACCACATTTTTTACAGTGGTGTAATGCAAAGTGTGAGATCTGGTACAAATCCGCATCACAATCTGAGACAGAATCCTCAAGCAACATGTGAATTTTCGTACTGAAATAGTAAAATACAGACAAAAATGTGCAAAAATTACACTGCTGTGTGCATGTACCCTTATAGAGCCGAAACCCGTCTGCATGGTGTTATTATGGAGTTATCATCGCTATTGACCCTTACAGGTCCGGACAACTTGGGGGTATGACCCCCATTCTTGCCTAACTCCTTTAACCGTTTCAGCCCCATAGATTTATTTATTTTTGCCTATTTTATTTTTCGCTCCCTGCCTTTCCCGGGCCATAGCTTTTTTATTTTACCGTTCACTTGACTGTATGAGTAAAAGCACTTACCTGACGCTGCCATACACTGCGCCCACCTGACGTTGCCTTACACAGCGCCCACCTGACACTGCCATGCACAGCGCCCACCTGATACTGCCATACGCAGTGCCCACCTGACGCTGCCATACACTGGGCCCACCTGACATTGCCTTACACTGCGCCCACCTGACGCTGCCATACACTACGCCCACCTGATGCTGCCATACGCAGTGCCCTCATGACGCTGCCATACATTGGGCCCACCTGACGCTGCCATACACAGTGCCCACCTGACGCTGCCATACACTGGACCCACCTGATGCTGCCATATACAGCGCCCATCTGACGCTGCCATACACTGTGCCCACCTGACACTGCCATACAAAGGGCCCACCTGTCGCTGCCATACACAGGGCCCACCTGACACTACTATATGCATATTACATACACAGCTCTAACACATGCCCATTACACAGATAGTTTACTATATACACATTGCACACACAGCTCTGCTACATGTTCACTACACAGATAGAACTACTGTGTGCACATTACACACAGAAAACTGTACAATAGATTGGTTACACTGACATAGCCCTGCTTTATACACACCTTCCATACATAAGGTACCTCTGCATTCTCCACCAGCACAGCCTGTGTTCCCCTAACTCCTCCCACACACATGGCTGATCACATGACCGTGATATCACCACAGGTCCTGTTACCACAATGTAGTGTTTAGTCCAGTCTCTGGAGCTGCTCCTGGTGAGAGAGATGTCCGTGAGGGACAGGGCTTCTCGGGTGGGGGAGGGGCTTCTCGTGAGTGGGGTGGGGCTTCTTAAGAGAGGGGCGGGGCTTCACGTGTGCCGGACTTGGCAGCTTCTGATACAGCACACCTAACAAGAAAAAGACCATGCATAATAATACATGAGTCTTTTTCCAGGGAGTAAAATGGCCTGAACAGGCGTCTATGGCGCTTGTACAGGCGTTATTGCGACCTCTGTAGACTGTAACTAGGCAGGGGTCCACAGAGGATTTCCCCGGCTCCCCGGCGGGCCAGTCCGAGCCTAGTTCACAAAGGGAACAAGCAATCATCAGATTGCTATTCTCATAGACATGCATTAGCATTGGAGTCTATGAGGATTTCACTATATTCCCATGGAGCAATGCCACAGGCAGGGGCTCTATTGGAACTAATGTGCAGCATCCTCATATCACTCAGGAATACAGAAGCTGCCACATACACACTCCAGCTTCCCCGATCCTCGTTAGGGGGAGTCGGTGCCAACCCGGAAGCGAGCGCTCCCAGGTACTCCGTCTCCCAGATGCCATGGTCACGTTTGATCACAGCATCTAAGGGCTTAAAAGTATTTGATCAACATTATCGTCGATCGTATACATTAGTCACAGGTGTCTTTTTCTACATGACACCTGGGGCTTTTTATTAAAAGGTATTTTTAAGAGAATTTTTTTATCATTTTATTTTGAGACAATGCAAAAAAAATGTTAAAACCATTTTGCTTGAAAAAAATGCTTTATTTTTTAAATATGCAAACTGACACCAAAATATTATTTAAAATAAAATATGTATAATATTTATTTTTTGTGTAAACAGGGTGACTATGGGGGCAGTTTTGGCTGTCATTTTTGTTTTGTTGTCTTTATTTTTTTTTAATATATTTTGGCACGTGTCCCTCAAGAGGTCATTAAAATATCCCTGGGAGACACTGACAATTTTTTGGTGTTTGCATTTTTCCTGTGTGACTGGGGCATCCTAAGTAGCCCCAGTTACAGGGGAGAATAGCCATCTGTAGGGATGTTGTACACAGGCAGAGCTCATCAGGGTCTGCTAAGACCCAGTAGCTCTGCTATGCCCATGACAACAGGAGACCGCATGATCACCAGGTCCAATAGCGGCTTCCTCAATTCACTGCATAGTGTTCATTGAGGGCTATGTACAGAAGAAAGGAGAAGGCAGAAGTGGTATTAACGCCCCTCTCTCTTCTCCCCAGGGTCTCCAGTTGTCACTGACAGCTGGAGGTCCGACCTGCTACTGCTAGATTGCAGGAGAAAGAGCTTTAGGCCTAATTCACACGTCCGTAGTGTGTTGCGGATCCGCAACACACCTTGCCACCAGCCCTATAGAGATGCCTATACTTGTCTGCAATTGCGGGCAAGAATAGGACATGCTCTATATTATTGCGGAGCCGCCGGCTGGAAGATCGGCGGCGCACTCCGCAAATGCGGATGCAGAGAGCACAGTGTGTGCTCTCCGCATCCATCACGTCCCCATTCAAAATGAATGGGTCCGCACCCATTCCGCAGATTTGCGGAACGGGTGCGGACGAACATTGCGGACGTGTGAATAGGGCCTTAACGGGGTTGTCCGGGTTCAGAGCATAACCCGGACATAACCCCTTCATCACTCAGGCAGCCCCTTTGAGTTGAGCACCCCTTTTTCAGCAGATCCAGTGATGTACCCGGTCTCACCATGGGAATGCTAGGCGGAGGCTTCCGCCTATCAGTAAGCGAGGTGACATCAGCTGCAATCATGGGCGGGCTTTAGCGCTGCCCTAGCCTATAAATCAGCCTAGGCCAGCACTTAGTGCTGGTGATGTCACTGGGAACACTGCTAGGTGGAAGCCTCAGCCTAGCAGTGTAAAAATATAAACAAAACAGCCCTTGTCCTGTGCGATGAAGGGCTTTTGCAAGGGAGAGCATCGGAGCATGAAACGCTCCGATACACATCTCAGAGGGGCCGCTTGGGTGAAGACGGGGATATGTCCAGGTTCAGCGCTAAACCTGGACAACCTCTTTAATCCCGCGTCATACACGTACAGTGCTCCAGATTAAAGCCCAGCACCAAGAGCTGCATATGTAGGCTGCTGTGATATCACCATTATCACAGTGACCTGCAGAATAAAGTTAACATGTCATTTTTACCCTACTGTGAACCCCAGAAAAATAGATGAAATGGTGGAATTTAGCTTTTTACTCGTTCCATTTTTTGAAGTTTCCGAATACATGATATGGATTAAAAGGTGCTACGACCTACTAAATATGCAACATTCTGTAAAAAAAGTGCAGATAAATTTATTTGTACAAACAATACTTTTGGCCCCTGGCAGGAGAGGAGAGCATGAAAAACTGAAAAAAAAACTTCTAGTAAACCGAACTATTGTGTATACTAGGCATATGGAGAGTAAGAAAATTAGCAGTAAACTGCTGCGCATGCGCTTAGCTAAATAGGCTTCATTAGGAATGTCCTGAGGTTCCGCCATTCACAGAGCGCCGCGGACATTCTGTCAGCTGTAACAGACCGTACGGAGGAAGCTCCGCCCCCCGCCCAACCCAATCAGGTAACACGTCAGCACGGCATGACGTCAGAACCCGGAAACGGCGGCTGTCAGCAGTACAAGCTGGGCAGTGCTGCCCATACACTGATCGTTTCCTGCGGTACCGGGCTGTGTGTTCCGTGGTCGCAGCCCCCGAGTGACCCAGTATGTGGCTTCCTGACCAGTGACTGCGGGAGGAGGGATGTGCCCGGGAAGATGCTGCCAGCTCCTTGCCTGCTGTGACCCAGTGCCCGGCTGACCCTCCTGTAATCCTACGTACGTCCTGTTCTCCTCATGTATACAGCTCTGCCATATGTCATAGGGCATTACTCTTCATAAGGAGCTGGGCATCATTTAGGGCTTCCCATTTACTTTTAACATATGCCATGGAATCTGATGGTTGGGGTGTAAATTCCTGGCCTCTGGGGGTGAAAGAGTGCTGTACCCGTTTAGGGTGTGTTCACACAAGGCAAACACATTGTAGATCTTCATGCGGCAAATCCACAGTGTTCTCTAGTACCAGCAGTCCAGCACAGTGGATGAGATTTGCAGACGTGTCCTCCAGAAGCTTGAATGGGAGGAGCAGTTATATTATGTCCCCTCTACAAGCGAGACCAGGCGCTGGGCATATTTGAAGCGGAAGCCGATCGTCAGGGATGCTGGGAGTCAGACCTGCGCCAATCTGGTATCGATGACCTGTCCTGAGGCTAGGCCATCAGTATTGTACAACCGCTTTACAGTAGTTCTATCAATCACAATGCAAAATCATAAATGCAACTCATTTCTTAAAGGGGATGCGGTTCAAAGGACCAGAGTAAGATACCTGCGCTGATTACGGCGTAATTATACAGAGTGTTGTGAGTTATTAATAAATGGAAGTCGTTGTTACCTGTCCACAAGATGGATGGATGGGTGAACAGTCCTTATATCAACTGTATGGGAAGCCGATGTATTATGGGTTTTTTGTTCAACCTTCAAGCGCGGGCGGTGCTCTGGTCGGCAGCGGTCGCTCGTGTGAATGAACTTGCAGGTTCAGTGTCCGGGAACGTCTGCGTGTGAAGTCACCGCAATCCTTACGGATGCCTCCAGGGGACGAAAAGGTCTCCAACACGTTTCGGAGCCTACCGCGCTCCTTCGTCACAGATGGTACGTACTAGGGGTCGACCGATTATCGGTTTGGCCGATATTCATGATTTGCACAGTTATCGGTATCGGCCCCTAACCAGGCCGATATACTGATAACGGTGCTATCACAAAACATTGCCGCGCTGCTCTCAGCGCGGCCATGTTCCCTGAGCAGCACAGGGGAGAAGGAGGCAGTCCCTCCTTCCCCCTGTGCTGCGCTGCCCTGCCAATGGAGAGAAGAGGAGGAGGGGCTGAGGGCGCACTGGCCACCAATGAGAGAAGAGGAGGCGGGGCTGAGGGCGCACTGGCCACCAATGATAATAAGGTTTAAGATATTACAAACGCAGGCATTACAAGCACATTGCCCAGACCCTGCCTCTGATAGAGCGGTGCCGCACCTGAGGGGTTAATTGCCGCGGATCGCAGCCATATATCAGAGGCAGGGTCTGGGCAATGTGCTTGTAATGCCTGCGTTTGTAATATCTTAAACGTTATTATCATTGGTGGCCAGTGCGCCCTCAGCCCCCCCTGTCCACAGTATAAAAAACATAGGTGGCCAGTGCGTCCTCCCCCATCCCTTCAGTATTGATATCATTGGTGGCAGTGGCCACAGGGTCCCCCACCTCCACTCTTCTGATCGGAGCCCCAGCAGTGTAATGCTGGGGCTCCGATCGGTTACCATGGCAGCCAGGACGCTCCTGAAGCCCTGGCTGCCATGGTTCCTGCTGCTGTGTGCCCATTGCACAGGGCAGCAGGGAGAGTGTAAGATCCTATTCACCCTGATAGATCTCTATCAGGGTGAATAGGACAAGGGATGTAAAGAGCACAGGTTCTACCCCTAAGGGGGGAAATAGTAATAAAATAAAAAGTAAAAAAAATTAAAATAGTAAGAAACACCAAAATATTAAGTATAAATTAACCCTTTTCCAATTTTACATATAAAATATATAAACAATAAATAAAAAAACATATCGCCGTGCCCAAAAAGTCCAAACTATTAAAACATTTTTTTTTTAAAGCGTTGGACGCTGTAACAGAAAAAAAAATCCCAAAATTAAAATGCGCAAAATATCGGTATAAAATATCGGCTATCGGCCTGAAAGTTCACAGAATATCGGTATCGGCTCTAAAAAATCAATATCGGTCGACCCCTAGTACGTACTGCTGGTCCTGGGGTTTAAATTCAGGAGGGCACCAAACTTATCTAACATAATAGCGCCCTCAGTAAAATCAGACATGACAGTAACTCAGAGACGTATCACTAAAAAAGGGTTTTATCCCTGTAAAATGTGCACAAACTGTAGACAGACCAAAAAACACACTAAAGGACCCATATTGGAAGTAAGAGATAATACCATCACATATAAAATCGACCACTTCATTTCGTGCAACACCAAGGGAGTTGTATACTACATAAAGTGCCCCTGTCAAAAAATCTATGTGAGGACAACTAAACGGGCATTAAAAATCAGGATCAGAGAACACATTAACAATATACATAAAGAGTTTGAGGACATCCATTGTCCCGCCATTATTCTCCATTCAATGCAGGGACATTTATGGGATCCACGTTCAGAGGCATAGAAAAGGTGCCAATAAACAAAAGAGGGGGAAATTATATCAAACATATGTCACGAAAGGAAAGTAAGTGGATTTTCAAATTAAACAGCTTAGCCCCCAATGGTTTAAATCAGGAGGTCGAATTATTTGCTTTCTAATAAGTACCGCACATGTGGCCCACTTGAGTATATGGATGTGGGATCTATCTGTGTAAGAAGGAAGAGAACAGTTCTAAATTGATGTGTGAGGCAGACGTTGCCATGGGAACATGATGCTAATTTAAACCCCAGGACCAGCAGGACGTACTATCCCTGACGAAGGAGCCCCCCTGGAGGCATCCGTAACGATTGCGGTGACGTCGCACGAGCGACCGCTGCCGGCCGGAGCGCCGCCCGCGCTTGAAGGTTGAACAAAAAACCCATAATACATCAGCTTCCCATACAGTTGATATAAGGACTGTTCACCCATCCATCCATCTTGTGAACAGGTAACAAAGACTTCCATTTATTAATAACTCACATCCATTTGTATTTACATCTCTCACAACACTCTGTATAATTACGCCGTAATCAGCGCAGGTATCTTACTCTGGTTCTTTGAACCGCATCCCCTTTACGGATGTATTTTCCTGTGAGTCAAAGCAGCAGACTCCTTACAGATACCTAGCAGCGGTCCCCTGCTGGGGAAAGGAGAACCATATTAACGGCAGCGCAGGTGGGCTAATTTATTTTGTATAATTTCTTAAAAGGTATCTGTCGGCAGATTTTTACCTATGAAAGTGGCTGACCTGTTACATGGGCGCTTGGCAGCTGAAGGTGTGTTGTCCCATGTTCATATGTGCCCGCATTACTGAGAAAAGCGAAATTTTATTATTTTCAAATGAGACACTAAGAGCAATGGGGGCGTTGCCGTTACACCTGACAGGATCAGGCATAATGATGTTTTCACTGCCTGGCCCTGTCAATCAAAGTGCAGATGGTGTGATAGTTGCAGAGAGAGCTGAGCCTCTAGGTGTAATGACAACGCCCCCGTTGCTCCTAGAGGCTCATTTGCATATAATAAAACATAATTTTTCTCAGCAATGCGGGTACATATGAACATGGGACCAATACAGGTGCCTTTAGCTGCCAAGCGCACATGTAACAGGCCAGCCAGTTTCATAGGTACAAATCACGGATTGGCTGCGTGGTCAGATGCTGAGTGTCATGCTGCAGCCAGTGATTGGCTCAGTGTTCTTTTCTAGCGTTTAGTACAGCCCAGCAGGGACCCGGGAAGACTAAGGACAGGAGCACCGTTAGGTGGGGATCATGGATTATTACTTAGGCCCCTTTCACACGAGCGAGTTTTCCATGCGGGTGCAATGCGTGGCGTGAACGCATAGCACCCGCACTGAATCCTGACCCATTAATTTCAATGGGTTTGTGTACACGAGCGGTTTTTTTTCACGCACCCATTCTGCATTGCGTGAAAAACGCAGCATGTTCTATATTCTGCGTTTTTCACGCAGCCCTGGCTCAATTAAAAGTGAATGGGGCTTCAGTGAAAAACATGTTCGATCCAGAAGTAAGTGCGGGTGCGATGCGTTTTTCACTGATAGTTGCTAGGAGATGCTGTTTGTAAACCTTCAGTTTTTTATCACGCTCGTGAAAAACGTATCAAAACGCATTGCACCCGCGTGTGAAAAACTGAACGCAATTGCAGACAAAACTGACTGAACTTGCTTGCAAAATGGTGCGAGTTTCACTGAACGCACTCGGACCTATTCCGTCACGCTCGTGTGAAAGAGGCCTTACACTCTGGTTCTTTTATTTCAGTGGCTGATGGTGAAGAGAAGCCCTCGGACGATCCTGTCACCCGGCCTATCAACATGGATCTGAAATTCAACAACTCAAGGAAATATATATCCATCAGTATTCCTTCAAAGACGGACACCATGTCACCTCACATTAAGTCTGTTGATGACATCAAGGTGCTTGGCATCAATCTCAGCCAGTTCCAGAAGCCTGTGCAGTTTTTCATTTGTGTTACTGGAGTTTTTGTCTTTTATTTAATATATGGATATTTGCAGGTAATGTTTTGTTAAAATAATGACCAATGTGGCTTTAAAATTGTGGGGGGAAGGGGGTTACCAATCAAAATGCACCAAAAACATGCTTTGTTCTTTACTCATCCGACCAGAGTGTGTGGCGTAACTGGAAACAGTTGTGGCTTAATATGCAATACTGCTAAAAAAAAAAAAAGTCTCCGACAACTTCCCCCCCCTCCAGTTGGCTAAAAATTAAATTAAAACCTCTTCACCAGTTTGATGCTCCTGCCACTGCTCATTTACAAACAGCAGCTGCGACATGCCGGTATATGGCACTTGACCACTGCAGCCAATCACTGTCCTCAGCAGTGTACAGCTAACAGTGATTGGCTTCAGCAGTCATGTGCCATATACTGGCATATGACTGCTGCACTTTTTAAAGAAGGAGCAGCAGGAAGACTGGACCGCCGGTGCAGGGACGGTGCTGCAGAAGGCAGCGAGTATAAGGGTACTTTCACACTAGCGTTATTCTTTTCCGTCATTGAGTTCCGTCCTCGGGGCTCAATAACGGAAAATAACTGATCGGTTTTATCCTAAAGCATTCTGAATGGAAAGCAATCCATTCAGTTTGCATTAGTTTGTCTTCAGTTCAGTCCTTTCACGTTTTTTGGACGCAGATAAAAGCGCAGCATGTTGTATTTTTATCTCCGTCCAAAAAAGCGGAAACACTTGACGGAATGACCATTGAAATGTATTAAGGGCGGATCCGACATTGAAAATTGAGGCATTAACGGATCCGTTCCTCCACTCTGCGCATGCGCAGACCTTTAAAAATGGTAAAATAATAAATAACGGATCCGTTTTTACAGATGACAACGGAAAGACGGATCCGTTATTTCAATACAATTGTCAAACGGAACTGCCTGACTGAATCCTTCAACGCAAGTGTGAAAGTACCCATACATGATTTTTTTTAACCAATTGTGGGGGGCTTCGTCAGAGAATTTTAATGGGGTTATCCGGTAATTAGTATTGATGACCTGTCCTCTGAACCCCCACTGATCAGCTGTTTAGAGAGGCCGGCGGTCCAAAAGCGTCTCGGCCTTTTTCTAGGCCTTGTCACCATACATCGGTCACATGGCCTAGACGCAGCTCAGCCCTATTGAGGTGAATGGGACTGAGCTGCAATACCAAACACAGCCACTATACAATGTATGGTGCTGTGCTTGAAAAGCTGTTGGAAGACGGCTGCACTAACCAGAGTTTCAGTAAGCGCGGCGGCTTCCTGTACCAGCAGATCAGCAAGGGTGCCAGTACTCAGACCACCGCCCATCCTATAATGATGACCTATCTTGGGCATATGTCACCATTATGCTTACAGGATAATCCCTTTAGGGTTCATTCACACGTCTGTAGGTGTTTTGCGGTCCACAAAACACAGACACCGGCAATGTGCCATCCGCATTTTGCGGGCCGCACATCGCCGGCACTATAATACAAAATGTATTTTCTTGTCCGCAGGTGCGGACAAGAATAGGACATGTTCTATTTTTTTTCAGGAATGGAAGTGTGGATCTGGAAATGCGGATGCAGACAGCACATAGTGTGCTGTCTGCATCTGTTCCAGCCCCATTGAAAATGAATAGGTCCGCACCCGTTCCACAAAATTGCGGACCCAAGTTGCGGATGTGTGAATGGACCCTTAACCTGTAAATGCTCTTTGACATATCTGACATAGGCGAGCGCCGGTTCCGGTGTTGTGACAGATACATACAATGATCTTGTTGTATGTATGCTGCAGTTTATCAGAGGCATGGCCTAATAGTGTGCCTGTGTGTTTATACTTGCAAGTAATAATGCTTGGATTTCATAAAATTCCAAAAGTGATCAAACTATCAGAGCTTCTGTTACCCTAGCGGGGCAAAGCCAAAGCTAAATTATCAGTAAAAGTATAGTAACTAAAAAAAAAAAAGTACAAAGACATTTCTATAAAAAAAAAAAAATTTTTAAATAGTAAACAAATGACACATACGGCACTCCTGAAAATGATGTTAGCAATATTGTGACAATCGCAAAAGTTGAAATTTTTGAGAGCCATAAGGTCACTTGTGGTTTTTTTTTTTCCCCCTTAATGAACATAACTGATGGTTCTCTTACAGGAGCTGATATTTTCCATTGAAGGCTTCAAACCATTTGGTTGGTACTTGACTCTAGTACAGTTTGGATTTTACTCTATGTTTGGATTAGTAGAACTTCAACTAACACAAGACAAGCGCAGGAGGTAAGGCAGAACATTTTCTGCAGGTTAAATGTGTTTTTCGCATAATTTCAAGGCCTTCTAGTGTTGAAGGTGAGGTGTAAATGCAGTCACACATCTATACCCAGATCTCTGTGTGCATAAATATACACGTGTGAGCGTCTTGTTCACAGCTACGCTCTGTGTGCCAGGGCGGGAGGATGCAGCGCGGGAAGATTCCAACTTCTTTTCATTAAGGAGGTTGTCCCACCAAGGACATTTATCACTAGTGTTGAGCGAAGCGAGCTTCGGGTGCTTCATCCAAAGTCGCTTCGGAATAATACTGTACGGGCATTCGTCTCCATACAGTATTAGAATGTATGGCCTTCAATGAGTCGGTTAGATATTCACGAAATCGCGCTTGACTTAATTGAATAACTTCAACAGTTAAAACTTGAAACCGAACTTGGCTTCGGTTCAGACTAGTACCTCAGAACCGAAGCGGTTTTTCCACTTTAACTACCGAAGTTATTCAACGAACTCAACCTAGACTTTGTGAATAACTTCGGCTCATCGTATCCTGATACTGTAATACTGTACGGATGCAAATCTCTGTACAGTATTATTCCGAAGTTTTAAACAAAGCAATTTCGGATGAAGCATCTGAAGCTCGCTTCGCTCAACACTATTTATCACCTATCCACCGATCACCCAAGCCCTGGGCCCTGATATACTAAGATATACGGCAATCTTGGTGATCAGGATCGATTTTCTGGGATACGCCAAATTTATTAAGAGGCACATACCTTCTCTGACCCTAAACTGCGCTTGACATTGAAACCTACACCAGCTCAGAGCTGTCACACGTTTCAGCCATGGTGTACGCCAGTCTTCTAGTGTAAGTTACAGTAAATATGCCAGGCTGCTGTGGCCCAGCCTCATCCCTTCTCACAACTCCCAGTTTAAAAAAAGGAACTGCCACATGCGACATAAATTGATGAAAAATCACTTTTTTTTGCAACTTTTGGTTTCCTTCAGTTGCTGAATGTGTCATGTGGCCCTTTTAAAGGAAATCTGTCACCAGGATAATCACTATTGAAGTAAAGCCATGGCCTAATAGCACTTAGTACCAGGGCTGGGACAAGGTCCACCACCAACAGAGGCTGAGCTGCCCAAGTGCGCCCCCCCCCCCTCTTCCAACGTGAGGATGACACTGCTATGGGGGATCTATGATGGATGACACTGTTATTGGGGAATCGGTGGGGGGTGTAGTAGAATACAGTCACACTGCACGAGCCCTGCTGTCATTATGAAATAGCATATGTGACCCCCACCTCTTTTATTGGTGGTCATTCAGTAAATTAACCCTGTTTTGGGGGGGTGTCTGTGGATGACAAATATGTGTCATCCACAGATTCTCCCCATAATAGGGTTCATTTAGTGAATGACCACCCAAATTGTGGTGACCCAATACATGGGAGTTGCATCTGCAGAGCTTTTGTATAATGCCACCCCACACTGTAGTGTCCCCCACACAGTAATGTCCGCCACACTGCCCCCCACACAGTAATGTCCGCCACACTGCCCCCCACAGAGTAATGTCCGGCCAACACTGCCCCCCACACAGTAATGTCCGCCACACTGCTCCCCACACAGTAATGTCCGCCACACTGCTCCCCACACAGTAATGTCCGCCACACTGCCCCCCACAACCACACAGCAGTGCCCCCACATAGTAATTTGTCATGCTCTCCCCCTCTTGTCATTCTCCCCCCCTCTTGTCATGCTTTTTCTGCCCCCCATGTTGTCATGCTCTTTCTTCCCCCCCCCATGTTGTCATGCTCTTTCTTCTGCCCCCCCCCCATGTTGTCATGCTCTTTATTCTCTCTCCCCCCCCCTCCCCCCCATGTTGTAACTTGTCCCCCTCCTCTCCTCCTACCTCTGCTGTAGCGTGGCCAAGCTCTGCATGGTCTGCACCTCCGCAGACTACAGTCCACACCAGGGCAGATGGGCAGGCTGCCTGAGCTGAGGGAGAACTTGGAGAAGGCAGCAGGCGCGGGAGTCGGGAGAAGAACTCAGTCAGTGGGCGGGCTCTGCCTGGCGCATCGTGACGCATCATGGTCGCTCACGCTCTGGGCCCGCCCACCGTTCTCCCGGCCGCTGCCAGCTCCCTCCTGGGTCCTGTCTTTTAACTGCAGTCCGCACTCCGCACTCACTCGCACAACTCAAGCGGCAGCCGGCTGCACCTGCAGCAGCTAGCAGCAAGCGCTCGCCGGCTGGCCACTAGTCTTGGCTGGGGGACTTATAAATTAAAGTGCAGTGAATGGATGCCGCACGGAATGGAGAGCACTATGTGCTCTCCGCATCAGCATTTGCGGAGCCGCGGCCGTGAACTTCCAGGTTTTGGCCCCCAATCATCCGGCCGCGGCTCCGCAGAAGATAGAGCATGTCCTATTTTTGTCCGCAGCCGCAGACAAGAATAGGCATCTCTATGGGGGTGCCGGCTGGGTGTATTGCGGATCCGCATTACACTACGGTTGTGTGAATGTAGCCTAAGACGTATATTTTTTTTCTATAGATGGCATGCATAACGGAAGAATAAACACCATACCAGCTGGTATGGTATTGTGATATGATTGTAATGTGATATATTGGGCTGCTATTGGACTGATATAACACAAGAGTATATACCGGTACTTACTTTTTGTGCTATACACTGACACATTGTTACAAACCCACAGCTCTGTCACCAGGGTGTGTTTTCAGCCTCTGTACATATGCATGTATTCACTTTGTGTTACTACCTCACTATTTTCAAACTCTCTGCTTGCAGTCAGCCACTAGGACACTGAAATCCACCTTAAGCTTGTACTTATTACAGCTGAGGTTCCATTGCAATGTATCAGTGTAGCTAAATCATGGCATTTACTACTGGATTGTAGGTTTTGAATTTAAGCATGAGCATCTGCATTCACTGACAGCAAGCAGACATATTCAATTTGAGGCAGTGTGGCAAGAGGACAGTGGGGGGGAGGGGGGTCCATTTTGAAGATAAAGGTTTGTCTGTACTGGTCAGTGTCAGAATACACAGTTGAGGCCACTACAGATTATAAGAATCTGTAACTTTTACACTCACCCAGCACATAACATGGCCGGTTCCCTTCTCAGGATCTATGTACACGCCGGCAGGGACAACACACAGGCCACGCTTGTTCCGCCCACCACACTCACAAACCAATGAGCAAGCAGGACACAGAAGGAGACTCACAACCGTCCAATAGAAGAGAGAGTGTTGTTTGTGCAGTAGTGAATATGCTTAAAGAGGTGGCGAATGCAGGAGCGATGGCCGAGAAGCAAGAAACTGCTTGAAGTGGGAGCACAAGATGCAGGGACCTAAGCCCCGCCCACGGGACCCAAGCCCCGCCCACCCTACATGCCGATAGTGTGAGGAGGGGAGGATCTTCACACAGCAGCGCGTGTCTGACTCTGCTGGGTGATATTTCTTAAAGAGGCAGAGCAGTGGAGGGTCTGGGAGCAAATGGCGACAAGACTACAAAGTCTTGTCGCCAATTTGCAATTCTAAGTCGCATTGGCGACCATTTTAGCCGCCATCTGGAGCGCTGAAGTGTTTGACTCCGGTCTCTAGCCCCTGCTGCGCCCTGGGGCTGGAGCGCCCTGAGGCTGGAGCCTACCCAGCCTCTGTGTCGGCCCGGCCCTGCTTAGTACCTTATTTCTAAATGTGCCTTTGTTTCAGCAATAGATGTTTTCTATCTTCTAAGAATCCAGTTTATTTGGTATGCAAATGAGCCAGTAAGGTGCCCAGAGGGGCGTCACTCTTGCAGGAAGGCGCCTAGGCACGCCCTCCTGCTAGTGCCCAAGCCCGCCCTCGTGCTGGGAGCAGGAAAAAGAGGGCAGATGGCTTGAATGTGATGTAGGAGGGGTGGGTGGACACATTGTGGCAGGAGACATGCCTGGGCTCCTTCCTGCAAGAGTGACGCCCGCTGGGCACCTTACTGTCTCATTTGCATACCAAATAAACTGGATTTTCAGAGGATAAAAAACACCTATTGCTGAAACAAAGTCACATCTAGAAATAAGGTACTAAGTGCTATTAGGCTATGGCTTTACTTCAATAGCGATTATCCTGGTGCCGGATTTCCTTTAAAGTCAGATGCCCCATGATACATGGGCTCTTAGGCCCCTTTCACACGGGCGTGATTTCTGCGCGGGTGCAATACGTGAGGTGAACGCATTGCACCCGCACTGAATCTGGACCCATTCATTTCAATGGGGCTGTGTACATGAGCGCTGATTTTCCCGCATCACTTTTGCGTTGCGTGAAAATCGCAGCATGTTCTATATTCTGCGTTTTTTACGCAACGCAGGCCCCATGGAAGTGAATGGGGCTGCGGGAAAATCGCAAGCATTCCGCAAGCAAGTGCAGATGCAGTGCGATTTTCCCGCATGGTTGCTAGGAGACTATTGGGATGGGGACCTGATCTTTAATATTTTCCCAATAGAGAATGCAAAGTAAAAAGGGCAATAGAGGGTTAAAAATAATAAAAAAATTAACTTACCTCTTCCATTTGATCGCGTAGCTGGCAGTCTCCTGTTTTGTCTTCATCTGGGGGGGTGTGAAGGACCTTCAGTGACGTCACTGGCTCACATGGTCCAATCACCAGCTTCCATTTTTTTATTATTTTTAACCCTCTATTGCCCTTTTTACTTTGCATTCTCTATTGAGAATGCTAATGTTTTCCCTTATAACCATGTTATAAGGGGAAATAATAAAATAAGCAGAATACTCAACCCAAAACCGGACTTCAGTGATGAAGTTCAGCTTCGGGTATGGGTACCAAACATGCCGATTTTTCGCACGTGTGTGCAAAACGCATTAAAACACTTTGCACTCGCGCGGAAAAATCGCACATTTTGCCGCAACGCACCCGCCTCTTATCCGGGCTTCAAACGTGACGCCCGTGTGAAAGAGACCTTAGAGTTTGGTTAAATTATGAAAATCATTTTAGGGAAAATACTTTAAAATATGGTACATGCCTTAGATTATGCTGGATTTGAAACCTGGCTTCTGTTTCTACAGAAGATGAGCTAAATTCTCCATTGAAATAACATACACAACCTGCTGACCCAGGCCTGAATGTTAAAGGGGTCATTCAGGAATTTAATACTGATGGCCTATCTTCAGAATATCAATATCCGACACCCGGAACCCCCGCCGATCAGCTGTATGAAGAGGCCCCGGCACTCCATGAGCACTTAGTCCTCTTCCTAGGCCAGTGACGTCACCGTACATCAGTCACATGGCCTGGGCGCAGCTCAGCCTCATTTAAGTAAATGGGGCTGAGCTGCAATACCAAGCTAATATACAGTGTATGGCGCTGTGCCTGGTAAGCAGCGAGGAGGCCAGATCTTCAGTGAGCTCAGCGGCCTCTTCAACCAGATGATCGGGCGGGAATGGGGGGTTGCCAGGAGTTAGATCCTGCCGATTTCATATAGATGACCTATCCTGAGGATAGGCAATCAATATCAAATTCCTGGAGAATCCTTTGGACAGTGGAGTTGGGAGGAATAGCTGAAGACTGCCAGCTATCTTAAAGGGGTTGTACACACTTTATTTTCACATGTACTGAAAAAAAGCACATAAAGACACCTACTAATAATAATGCCTGTAGGCGATCTGCACCGATGTCCTCGTTACCATACTGCAATACGCCCATCAGCGGCCTTCGTTAAATAGCACTGCACGTGGACTGGGAAACTAGTGCAAGCGCTGCATTATATAATGGAGGCCACTGATGGTCATGTGTTCCTCTATCAGCAGCCATGTTCAAGATGGGAGAACGGAACTGAAAAATCAGATGCCGTTTAAACAAGTGGGTGACAGTCTGTTAATGAAGACATCTCTGCAGATCTGCAGATATTGTATTAATGAGTGGCTCTTATTTTTATGTCTTGAGGATATGCCATGAATACAAACTGGAAAACCCCTTTAAAAGGGTGAAGGTTAAGAGCTGTGGACACATTTGATGTGGGGAAAAAAATATTTAGATTTTTAAATATGTTAGTGGTTAGCTTACAGGAGTTGGGCTGGCGTTCCACTCTGCATAGCTCCCATTAACTACAATGGGAATTGTGGAAACAGCTTGCTTCCGTAACTCCTGGAGTCACATAAGCAGTGTAGCTTGTTCTACTACTCTGTTTGCTTAGCTCCTATTAAATACAATGGAAACAGCAGAGCACCCGCCCACATGGTAGTTTCCATAAGACCGGCCATCTGGAGTTGGTGCTTAGTCCCATCTAGCCATGGAAATGGCGAGACAGGACAACCCCTTTAGGTAATTCAGACCCCACAATATACAGTTTTCAACCTGCTTCTAGTTTCCGAATTTTCTCATGTGGACGTGTCCCTCCCATGCTGTATGTCATGTCTTTGTGTCCAGGATGCTCCTGTCTTTATTATCGCTGATATGTCTGCACAGCTTCAATCCTGAACTGCTTTATCCTTCGAATGGCCATGACTGATCTCTTCTCCTTTGTGCTGACAGACACTGATGCTAAGAAATACAGTATATGATTTTTTTTTTTCTCTCTCTCTCACTGCACAGTCTGCTGTGGGTGCTCACACTTTCTCTGTCTTGTTCTCTCACTCTTTCTCTCTCACCCTCTCGCTCATTCTCTCTACTTAGATGCACAGCCTCTTTGATCTCTCCCCACTTTTCCTGCAAACTGCCATGTGTGCTGTACTCCTCATCTATACCATGATACTGTAGAACTTGTATGATCTGCCCTTTCTGAAGACTTGGATGCTTTCTTCCCTCTGCACAATCTTATCTGCTGTATATAACATTCTCCCCCTCCCTGCTACTATCTCAGACACGCAGATGATGTCATCTAGGACCAGTGTGCTATCAGATCTAAAAACCCTAATCGCCAAAAAAGTTGGGACACTGTGTAAAATGTAAATAAAAACAGAATTCAATGATTTCTAAATTTCGTAGACCCATATTTTATTCACCATAGAACACATATCAGATGTTTAAAGTGAGACACTTTACTATTTCATTAAAATAATGAACTTAATTGGAACATGATGCACTCAGCACCCAAACTCTTCTTCAGCGAAACCATGCTGCTATGCTGGATGCAGTATGTGGTGTAGCATTGTCTTGGAGAAATATTTGAGGCCTACCCTGAAAGAAATGTTGTCTGGATGGAAGCATATGTTGTTTCAAAAACCTCTATATACTGTCCAGCATTAATAGGCCTTTTCCAGCTGCCTGGGCCATAGGAACTAATGCAACCTCATACCATCAGAGATGAGGCTTTTGAACTGTGCGCTTGATGGTCCCTCTTCTCTTGAGTCTGCAGCACACAGCTTGATGTTGCTCTGTCTCAGTGAATGGGACAGAGCAGTTGTAGTTACACTTCACCACCACTGCAATGTCGACAGTGTGCAGGTAAACCGTAAAAAGAACACAACGCATCTTGGCCAACAAATAAGCTATATCTCCATCAAACAATGTATGGTGGACATTAAAAAAAATATTCCACGATAGGGCTCCATTCTGCCATGCTGATTTGTCAACTGCTCTTCAAGAAGGTTAGAACCAAAGTGATGATAGAAAAAATATTCCACATTAAGTGAAGTTCATGCCTCAAAGAATTCAGGCCATCATGTTTTCTGTCATATTTGCCATCTTTTGTTACAGTGGCTCTGCCGTCCCAGATCCACAGACAGGTGCTCTCTCCACGGCACACCCACTGCCGGTAAAGTCTCAGTATTGAATAACAAATAATTTGGAGGGCACTCAAATATCTGGTGTTGCAAGGAACCATATATTATATGGATGCCTAAAAATATTTATTTAATACATATACCGGTATATACGTTAAAATAAGTGCACCAATTCGATGAATGAAAAAATACAAGAATACAAAAAATTATAAAAAAGTATATAAGAAAGTAAAAAATGAAAAATGATAAAAATATATCAGCAATGTCAATAAATTGGCATTATAATAAGAGTAATGATATCATCTCAATAATAATAATAATATGACATTAGAATATGTATATCACTCTTAAAAACCCATGATTTGAAACTTCATGTTTGCATAATGTAATTGATGTCTTTTAGTAATATATAATAGCTGAAAAGGGAAATCAGTTGTTGTTGCGAATAAAACAAGTGAATCCGAATAGTACTATATAATATGTCTTATTTCATATAATTAGCCAGCTGATATTGTGATATACTAATCAATTAGTTTATCTTGCACGAATCTCCTTATGTACTTCTCAATTAGGCAATATTAGTGCATTAATATTGTGTCAAAAATAATTGATATCCTCTATAATTATAAAGACAGATTTCAATTGTTGTTCGTCTTTGAAGGAGCGTCAGTTGATACAATTTATGGTTATTAATGATGGTTAGTATAACATAGACGTGCTATTACGTTACCAATCCTCTTGTATAGCAAAGGGACTCTGTGTCCAAAGTGAGGATGTATCGCTGCGGCCACTGAGCTCTATCGGCTCGGTTCTTTCGGCGTCCCACGTGTTTGGAAGCTGTTGATATGTTCGGCCGTTAAAAGCCAGCTGACAGATGGTTGGTTTGGAGCGCTCTGCCTGCTATAAAGAGTTTGATTGTGCAAAGTTCAGTGATTTATAGATAGATTGTAACAGGTCTCATATTGACTGCCTGCACAATTCACACCAAGCGCATTTCAGGGCCTCGTGCTCCTTCTTCAGTGGTAGGCAGTGAGCATCTTTCTGGATCATTTTAAAGGTAGTTATTTAATTGGGGGAGGTGTTTGTTACAATACTAAAGTTGTGAACTGGATCTTCTTAATTCAACAGATGATATTATAATGCCTCCTACTGATATATATCCTATGAGGCTACATAAACACTTGGGGCCAGATTTATCATTACACTTACATCTTACTCCACTTTTACATCTGCCCAAAGTCACTTTTAGTTAGTCAGATTTATTAATGGTCCTTTAATACTGTGATAAATGTGGATTGACGGTAGCAGTTTATCCTTCAGTAAGCGGCTTTACAAAAGTCGCACGTCTTTACAAAAAAGTCGCATTTTCTATTAAAAAGTCGCATAAGATAAGCATGGTCCCCCCTGGAGTGAAATTGCGCATTTTTTTTGCGACTTTTTTGCGACTTTTTAAATGGTTGCAATAGTAAATCTGTCTAGAGATTCATTTACATAAGACAACACGCCCACTTTCACAAAACTGGAGAGCTTAGTGCAGAGCTTGAAAAAGTCGCAAAAAAAATGCGCAATTTTACCGATTGCGCATTTTTTTGCGACTTTTTCACTCCATTAAAGTGACTTTAGCTAATGATAAATCTGGCCCTTGGTCTTAAATGTGTAGAACAAAAAAAACTATGACTTTCTATAGACGAGACAATAATAAATACTCATAGGAATTAAGGTTACATATTTCTAGGGGCCATAAAAGATACATTAATTCATTGGGTATTTTACTTGTCAACTAAATAAGAAAAAAACAAAAAAGAAATGAGACATAAAATAGAGAAAAAAGAAAAAGGAGAGAATAAGGAAAAGTATAGCCTGTAAGAGGGTGCAAGGTACCGTGGTCGATGGCAGGTACGTGTCACCGAGGTTCCTGGCCTCGGTGAGGTAAGAGCCGGGTTTTCGTGTGTCAGCAGCAGCTACTGCTGTTTGACACCTTGTTTTTAGTTTGGCTGCAAAGCCAATCCGGGCCGGCTCTTACTGGGAGTAGGCAAAGAGTTGGGTGGGTGCCTATTCCCCCACGGTCCAGGCCGGACTTTATCCGGACCTTTAAAAGGCAGCCTCCTCATCACTTGAGTTTGGGAGTTCTGATCCATGCTGTGCTGTGGAGTTCTCTGGGCTGGAAGCAAGACCCCAAGCAAGGAGGAGTGCAGACGGCCTGGAAGCCGGAGGTCGATTGCCTTGCGGCTGGACTGACAGCCAGGTGCGAACCTGCACCTAAAGCCTCCCAGGTGACTGGAACCTGTTTTGGACTATTTTGTTTTGCTGCATGTTTTCTGTTGGGTGTGAATTAACACCAAGTGACTGTTTGCTGTGTATTTGCTACAAGTGTGAATTAAACACTGTTTGCTACACTTTCTGGACTCCGTTTTGCCTCTATACTGCACCCGCACTGCTATCTACCAGAGCGACTCCCCACAAGCCATATAACATAATAACATGCAATTTATAAATGATGTTGGAATACGAAAGAACAATATACATTTCAAGAAGTATCTAGTATTGTTTACTGATAATATCACATTAGGAACGATCATTTGGGGATTCCACATTCTACACACTTTTGCAGATCTTAATATACATGTTAGGGTCTTTTCTGACTAGTACAACCAAGTTAGTAAGCTATAAATATCAATAATGAAGAAAACACATAAAAAACGCAGGTGCGTTAGTTTGATGAATGTATTTTTTATAGTTCCTAGAAATATGTAGCCTTAATTCCTATGAGTATTTATTATTGTCTTGTCTATAGAAAGTCATTATTTTTTGTTCTACACTTTCAAGACCGAGTGTTTATGTAGCCTCATAGGATATATATAGGAGGCATTATAATATCATCTGTTGAATTAAGAAGATCCAGTTCACAACTTTAGTATTGTAACAAACACCTCCCCCCAATTAAATAACTACCTTTAAAATGATCCAGAAAGATGCTCACAGCCTACCACTGAAGAAGGAGCACGAGGCCCTGAAATGCGCTTGGTGTGAATTGTGCAGGCAGTCAATATGAGAGCGGTTACAATCTATCTATAAATCATTCAACTTTGCACAATCAAACTCTTTATAGCAGGCAGAGCGCTCCAAACCAACCATCTGTCAGCTGGCTTTTAACGGCCGAACATATCAACAGCTTCCAAACACGTGGGACGCCGAAAGAACCGAGCCGATAGAGCTCAGTGGCCGCAGCGATACATCCTCACTTTGGACACAGAGTCCCTTTGCTATACAAGAGGATTGGTAACGTAATAGCACGTCTATGTTATACTAACCATCATTAATAACCATAAATTGTATCAACTGACGCTCTTTTAAAGACTAACAACAACTGAAATCTGTCTTCATATAGAGGATATCAATTATTTTTGACACAATATTAATAAACTGACGTCAGCCTAATTGAGAAGTACATAAGGAGATTCGTGCAAGATAAACTGGACATTGATTGGTATATCACAATATCAGCTGGCTAATTATATGAAAGAATACATATTATATATTATTTATGCATATAGTACTATTTAGATTTACTTGTTTCATTCGAAAAAACTGCTGATTTCCCTTTTCAGCAATTATATATTATGTTACTAAATAACATCAATTACCTTATGCAAACATGAAGTTGCAAATCATGGGTTTTTAAGAGTGATATACGTATTCTAATGTCATATTTTTATTGAGATTACTGTATTTTTCGCCCCATAAGACGCACTGGGAAAAAAATGCCCATGCGTCTTATGGGGAGAATACTAATGAGCGCTTCCATTATGGAAGCGCTCATTAGTACCAGAGGACCGGAAAGCGGTGAAGGCTCTGTTCTCACCGCTTCCTGGTCCTCGGCTGTCTGCTCTGAAGGCTGCGCACAGTGTGAGGGCGCGCTGTGACCTCACGCTGTGCGCGCCAGTTAACAGCACAGCAGACGGAGGAGGAGGAAGACTGAGCGAAGACGGTGAGGAGGAGAGGTAAGTGGGTTTTTTATTTTGTTTTCTGTGGCATGGGGAATACTAACAGGCAATGGGGGCACATGTGGGGGCTGATGACGGCACATACGTGGGGGCTGATGAGAGGCATGGGGCTCTTATCTGAGGTCTGATCTGGGGTCTTATTAACATTGGGGGTCTGATAGGGGCTATGAGCTGAGGTCTGATTAACATTGGGATTCTGACTGCTGGTCTGACCTGAGATCTAATGAAAAATATTTTTTCTCGCCCATTTTCCTTGGGGGACACAGGATACCTTGGGTATAGCTCAGCTCCCTAGGAGGCGTGACACTAAGTAGAAACTGTTAAGCCCCTCCTCCATCAGCTATACCCTCAGCCTGGAGTGAGAGACTGCCAGTTTTTTCTTAGTGTCCAAGGAGGCAAGACACTCCCTGCTCTGCAGGGCTGTTTTCTCCTTTTGTATTTCTTTTGGATTTTTATTTTATTTTTTATTTTTCTTCCAGATCAGGGATAACAGAGGCGCACTAGAACTCTCTGTTCTCCCGGGGTTGAGCTGCGCCAGTGCTGGTAAACCAAGGCAAGGTGGATCTGGGCAGCACTAGCTCCTCTACATCCCGCCAGCGCAATGGTCGCCCGCCCGCCAAGTCCCTCTTCCAGCGTCCTGCCACTACGGTGCCAGTAGCTGAAAGGGGCGACCCTGCTGGAACGGACCGAGGGTGAAGACGGCTGATGGTGAGATGAGGCTGATCCAGCCCTACGTCCCCCCCTCACCCCGGTCTCCTGCATGACTGACCCTCACTCAAATCTGGCTACTCCTGCTGAACCTAGGCTGGGCTCCTGGGGTGTCAGCAAAAGGCTGCAATCCCTGCTCCAGCCCCCCCTCCCCACCACCCTGGCCAGATAGGTACTCAAGGACATGGGGCGGTCATCTCAAGCGGCAACAGCCGCACTGACCTCTTCCCTCGGCAGGCCTGGGAGGCCCTTACCAGCACCAGACCCACTTAAAAATCCATTCTGGCCCGCATGGTGGGGACCCGTGGCCGCCAGTGAATTCCGGCACCTCCGGATGGTTCCGGTGTTCTGCTCTGGTTCTTTTAGCCCCCGGCCGACCGTCGGTACTCCCGGTCGGCCGGGCACCACGAAAATTTAGGCCCCGGCTTTGCGGCCTAGTCGCCGCAATTCTGACAACCCCCCTGTGCCCTTACCTCTTCCGGCCCGCAGGTTGGGCACCCGCGGCCGGCATGTACGCCTCGGGCGCTCCGTCTTCCTCTACCCCCGGCCGACCGCGGTACCTCCCGGTCGGCCGGGTGCCGCAAATTTAGGCCCCGGCTTCACGGCCTATTCGGCCGCAATCCAGCCTTAGTTGGGGGGGGCGGGAACTTCTCCCAGGCGCGAATTTTTCACGCTTGGGGGTTCCTCCTCCCCATTGGGACCGTGAATCCACCCCCAGTCTGTCCCGGCTGCCGGCCATGTTTAACCCCTCAGGTGCCGGCCATCTCAGGGACCGACTCCTGTGTAGGGGATTAGTATGGTGGCTCTTTTTTCTGCCTCAGTGTGGCTGGGACATGTACAGTGGCCCTTCCATGAGGAAGGTTTTTGTTTTATAAAAAAGAAAAAAAAAAAATTCTAACTGAATATGGTTGGCTGCGCCGGACGCTGCAGCCTGTTCTAATAGTGCTGGCCGTACGCATGCCCTCCTTCCATAAGCGGCATGTCGCGCTCCCCGGCTAGGGGGCTGTCCAGGCACATGTTTCTCTTCTAGGCGGAATACTGCACTTCCCTGACTGCGGGCTGGCCATGTGCACGTCCCCCTTCCATAGGCGGATTCCTGCACTCTCACCAGATACGGTGCTGGCCATGTGCACGTCCCCCTTCCATAGGCGGACGCTGCGCTCTCACTGGATTCGCTGACGGCCATGTGCACGTTCCCCTTCCATAGGCGGATTCCTGCACTCTCACCGGATACGGTACTGGCCATGTGCACGTCCCCCTTCCATAGGCGGACGCTGCTCTCTCACTGGATTCGCTGCCGGCCATGTGCACAACCCCCTTCCTTAGGCGGTATGCTGCACTCCACCGGATACGGTGCTGGCCATGTGCACGTCCCCCTTCCATAGGTGGACGCTGCGCTCTCACTGGATTCGCTGCCGGCCATGTGCATGACCCCCTTCCTAGGCGGTATGCTGCAATCTCACCGGATACGGTGCCGGCCATGTGCATGTCCTCCTTCCATAGGTGGACGCTGCTCCCTCACTGGATTCTCTGCTGGCCACGTGCATGACCCCCTTCCTAGGCGGTATGCTGCACTCTCACCGGATACGGTGCCGGCCATGTGCATGTCCCCCTTCCATAGGTGGACGCTGCTCCCTCACTGGATTCTCTGCCGGCCATGCGCGTCCCTCCTTTCTTAGGCGGGATGCTGCACTTTCACCGGATACAGTGCTGGCCATGTGCACGTCCCCTCTCCATAGGTGGAACGCTGCACCCTCACTGGATTCTCTGCCAGCCATGTGCGTACCCCCTTCCTTAGGCGGTATGCTGCACTCTCACCGGATACGGTGCTGGCCATGTGCACGTCCCCCTCCCATAAACGGAACGCTGCACTCTCGCTGGTTTCGCTGCCGGCCACGTGCGCACCCCCCTTCCATGGGCGGTATGCTGCATTCTCGCTGGATTCGCAGCTGGTCGTGTGCACGACCCCCTTCCTTAGGCGTTATTCAGCGCTTTCACTGGATTCGCTGCCGGCTATGGGCATGCCTCCTTCCCTCAGATGGCATACGTGCATTCCTTGCTGACCATCAGCATGGCCCTTTTCCATCAGTGGTATGCTCGCACCTCCATTGGATACGGTGCTGTCCTTGTGCATGACCACCCCTCATTCTATGGCCGGGATTTGCCACGCTCCTGAGACTCGCGGCTGTCCTTGTACATGCTGTGCTGGTCTCGTGCATGTCCCTCTTCATTGACGGAGTAGTTGAACTCTCACGGAATTCGGTGTTGGTGGATTATCACACCATCACTTAATACAAGGTTGACCCTGTGCATGTCCTCCTTCGCTAGGCGGACCTCCTGCGTTCCTACTAGATACCGTGCGGCCATGTGCATGCCCCCTTCTGGACGGAATGTGGTGTGTCCTACTTCTATGTAGTCGTTACTGGCCTTATGCACCCCCCCCCCCCCCGCTTTTGGGGTGGGCCTTTGCACTCCTGCCGAATGCGGTGTTTGCCGGGTACATTCCCCCCCCTTGCCGGACAGACTGTTTGCGTTCCATCGCATGACGTACTAGTCTTGTGCATAACTCCCTTCTAGGCGGCACCTTGCACGCCCGTAGATACTGTGGGACTCTGTGGCTAGCCCCCTTCGCTGGGTGACTGATTTGCTGTGAGTGAACATTCTTGTGCATTGTTTGGGCCGCGTAGACCTTCTCCTTCCATGGTGGGTTGGCATTCTCACTGCTTACGGGGCTGCTCGTCCGCATGCCTCCCTTCCTCCTGCGACATACGATGCTAGCCGCAAGCCTTACAGTCTTCTCTAAAGAGATCATTCCGCTTTACCTGACCCGCATGGGCTCTGCCTGCTCTCTACTACACTGAGCTAGGCGGTGCGGTTCCGTTGTGATGGTATCCGCCATGTCTTTGGCCCTTCCACCTGGGGAGTGTTGTGGTTCCTGGATACGTACCCTTTGGTCCCCCCGCTGTATTACTTCCCTGCGCAAGCGGTCGGAGGGACGGGAGTGCTGTTTGCAGCGCCCCTCGAATTCACGTTGGCTCTGGCGGGACTACGGTTCCCTCTCCTACTGCCAATTTCTCCTCTTCGGATACTGAGTGGTATGAGGCCTTCCTATGGGCGCTCTCTGAGCTTCAGTTCCACTCAGGAGGGTGTTATGCGGACTGCTCTTCTCTGGGAGGTCACCCAACTTCTCTTGGGTGCTCCATTATCCAGGTCCGGGGGACCTTCACTTTGAGTTCTTCAGGGTATTCGCCTTCTCCGAGGCGGTGAGCCTGGTGACTCACACTGTAGCGGGTGTTCTGCCTTAAGCTGTCCTCCTGCGACTGCCCTGTTACCTGCCCCTCCTTCGGTTAGAGGGTGTTAGCCGGCCTCTGTCTCGGCTGCTTCTGCTCGCCGGCTCTATTTTTGGCTTCCGCTTAGGGCATATCATGCCAATGTGGCTTCTGCCCCGGCTAGGCTTCAGTGGTTCACTGCCCTCCCCGTGGGGAGAGCATGGTTGTTCCCTTGGACGGTTCCTGGGTTCCTTGTGGCCTCATACCGTCTCCCTCGTTCACACTGGCTGTACTAGCTGTGCGCCCGCTTACCGAGTCTACCGCATTCTGTCCTCCCACTGGGTGCAGATTGCGTTCTCCATTCTAGGCGAGGGTCATGCTGTAGACTTGCCTTCTCAGTTACCTGACCCTTAGGCTTGGATCTGGGTCCCTACTGTTGGTACCTGTAGTGCCTTCAATGCCTGCTGTTATTGTCTCCGCACCTGCTACCTTCCTGTTGCACTGCGTGCGGCTGCCTTGCGTTCTTCTGCAAGGTTTTTTCTTCATCCCTTCCTGATGTTGTCCTCTCCTGGGGGCTACCCTTCGCTCAGGATTGTCCTTGGTTCCTCCACACCGGGACGCCGGAACCCCTTCCTCTGTTGGCAACAGAGTTTAGCCTGTCTTGTCCTGGCATCTGTCTGATGCAGGGTGGACCCTTCGGTTCCTTCCGCCTGCCCTTCTGCTCCACCCACTCCGGTTGGCTTAGGGATGAAATTGCTTGTGGACCGATGGGTCCAGTTTTGCCGGACTCCTCTGTCCGTGTTACTGGTCTGCACCTGATCACGGGGGTTTTTCCTGCCGGCCAGGCGATTCCAGCGGGCACGTTTGTGTTCGCTCCCGTCCGTGCTTCGTCCAGGATCAATTATATGTCTTGGAGTTCTTTCCTGGGGTTCTGTGGAAAGCTGGGCGTTCCCGCACTCTGACTTCTCTCCCCATGGTTCTGTCCTTTCTCCAGTCCGGCCTGGACCTGGGACTGGGACTCTGTTCCTTGATGGGTCATGTGTCGGCGCTGTCCATCCTCTCCAGCGTTCCTGACCCTCTTGGGCCTGTTCAGTCCTTCTGGTGGCTCATTGGTTCCTCTATGCCGTTCCCCGGTACCGCCTGGGCACTGCATACTGCATCTCGGCCTCGAGGCTTTTTCTTGGAGCCGTTATAGAAGTTATCTCTACTCCTTCTGTTCGGTCCGTTGTTTCTTGTGGCCCTCATGTCTCTCAGACGGGGTCTGCATTGCGGGTTTTTTCTTGTTTCGAGCCTTCTGTCCTTCGCCAGGACAGGGCTGTTCTCTGTCCCTTCCTGCCTTCTGAAGGGGTTGTCTGCCTTTATCTCGACGAGGCCATCGTCCTCTCCTTCCCGTCCCCAGGAAATGGACGCTTCGGATGGACGTTGTTCGGGCTTTGCAGTTTTGCTTGGAGATCACCGGCTTTGTTTTTCGGCGCTCTGACTCTTGGGAGGTCCGCGCAAGGGTATGACGGCCTCCAGGATGGCTTTCTCCCACTTCCTCACTATGGCTGTTGCTGCGTTTTCCGCACCAGGGGCAGGGTTCTGTCTTCCATGTCCCGTTCACTCTATGGGATCGGTTGGTGCCTCCTGGGCTGGAGACATTGGGTTTCGGCCACGCAATTGTGTAGGGCGGCCGCCGGCTTTCCTTACTCGCCTTCCCGGTTTCTACAGGGCGCATATTCGGGCTTTAGCGGATGCTGCCTTGAGCTTGTGCGGGCGGCAGTTCCTTGATGCCTTGGGGTGCTTCGCCTTGGGCTGTGGTCCCTCCCTTCTTGGACTGCTCTCGGACGTCCCAAGGTATCCTGTGTCCCCCAAGGAAAATGGGCGAGAAAACGAGATTTTTGTATAACTTACCAGTAAAATCTCTTTCTCGCTCTTCCTTGGGGGACACAGCACCCACCCATTCATTGTTTTCTCTACACGGTTTCCATACTTGGTTTACCCCGTCGGGTAGTTGGCTTGTTGTTTCCACTTGTTGGACATTGCCTTTTCTCACTACTTGGACACGCAACTGGCAGTCTCTCACTCCAGGCTGAGGGTATAGCTGATGGAGGAGGGGCTTAACAGTTTCTATTTAGTGTCACGCCTCCTAGGGAGCTGAGCTATACCCAAGGTATCCTGTGTCCCCCAAGGAAGAGCGAGAAAGAGATTTTACTGGTAAGTTATACAAAAATCTCGTTTTTCTTATTATTCTCCTCTAAAACCTAGGTGCGTCTTATGGGGCGAAAAATACGGTATATCATTACTCTTTTATTATATTGCCAACTTATTGACATTGCTGGTATATATTTTTATCATTTTTTACTTTTTTATACATTTTTTTTATTTTTTTGTATTCTTGTCATTTTTCATTTATCGAATTGGTGCGCTTATTTTAACATATATATGTAATAAATAAATATGTTTAGGCATCCATATAATATATGGTTCTTTGCAACACCAGATATTTGAGTGCCCTCCAAATTATTTATATAATACTCATATTTGCCATTATTTTAAGGTTCTTTCATTGTAGAGATTTCCTGCATGCCTGGGATTTTCAGTACAGGAGTTGCGCAGATGCTACTGCAACAAAAATGGCAGGGCATTTTTTTTTTTTTATGAAGGTTTTAGAAAGATGCTTCATTTTACATTTATGAAACAAATGAGCAGTAAATTAGTACAAGGGTGTCCATCGCTTTTACACACCACAGACGTAAAGTTTTTTTTTTTTTTTTGTCAGTATGCTCCTAAACAAGATTGTCTTCTTTATCTTTTCAGGATACCTGCAAAAACCTACATGATAATTGCCTTCCTTACCGTGGCCACCATGGGTCTTTCAAACACTTCTCTTGGGTATCTGAATTATCCTACTCAGGTTATTTTCAAATGCTGTAAACTGATCCCAGTGATGATTGGAGGCGTGTTCATTCAAGGTAGGCATTCTTCTTTTTGTCCAGCTCTGAACAGTGTAAAATAAAGGCGCATTTACACACGCAGATGAGCAGCAGATTGTCGGGATTGCTCGTTAGGAGGTGAAGTGCTGCGAGGACGAGCGCTTGCTATTGTGATCCCTGGTCTTCATACAGCGCCATTATTTCTGGGCAGCAGATCACTGTATAGACGGCACGATCTGCTGCGCATAAACAATATGTGCCTGCACTAACGACAGTTTCATCCGATGAACGAGCATTTCCCTCGTTCATAGGGTCTAAATCCACCCTAAGTCTTACTCGCCAGTCCCCCGCAGTTTCCATTCTGACTACTGTCTGGATTTTGCGTAATTTTACACTGTGCCCTGCTAAATTTTACAAAATCTTGTAGAAACCCTAAAGGATTGTGTGTAATAAAACCTACAGAATTCAGGCTGTATTAATGGATTGTTGGGAGAGGCTCATGGCAACTTTCTTTCCCTAGTTTGCGTGGCAAACATTGTCATGTGGCCTTTTTAAAACTTATAATGTTTTTATTGATCACATCCACTAATTTTGTATAGACACTTATGATGTGTGTGGATAAATACTGTGATTACAATCATAAAAAATTGGATCAAATTAGAACTTTTGGCGATTCAGAGAATTTGTCAAAATGTCATTAGACATTTTTCAGCTCAGAAGACAGGTAAGATGAAGGTGGCCGATCACATGACCCCCAGTGGTGTGTGTGTGTGTATACACTCCGGCAGGCATATGCTGTAAAAGAAAACAAGCGTTTTTCAGACTTTTTTTTTTTTTAAACATAAAACTTATAGCACAGTTTGTTTTTAAAGAGGTTCATTATTTCCACCAGCAACCGTGCATTTACCCATAGACATATCATTTTAATCCTTTCCTGATGCAGCGATTTTCTGTTTTTGCATTTTTGTTCTTTGCTCCCTGTCTTTCCGGAGCCATAACTTGTTTAATATTGCATAGAATGTAGTGGGAAGCTGGACAAAAAAATTCCTCAGGGTACTCTCACACTTGCGGCAGGACGGATCCGTCAGGCTGTTAACAGTGTTGGATCCGTCCTGCCGCTATTTCACTGTGCCGCCAGACTGCCGGTCCGTCCCCATTGACCATAATGGGGGCAGGGGCGGAGTCCCGGCACAGCACGGCAGTGCGCGGAGAGAGGACGCCGGACTAAAACTACGACATGTCCGACTTTTTAGTCTGGCAGCTTCTGCTGTGCACTAGTCTGGTGGCATGGCGAGATAGCGGCAGGACGGATCTAACAGGGTGAACAGCCTGTCGGATCCGTCCTGCCGCAAGTGTGAAACTAGCCTTATGGGGTGGAATTGGAATAAAAACGCAATTCTGACAATTCTTCGTTTTCCAGGTTCGTACGATTATTGTGATGCCACCTGTGTATAGTTTTTCTTATGTTTTGAAACTGAAAAAAATAAATAAAAACTTTTGAAAAAAAATAATTTTTTCATCGCCATATTCTGACCCCTGAAACTTTTTTATAGTTATGTCTAAAGGGATCTGTGAGGGCTAATTTTTTGCGGGACAATGTGGATCACTTTTTAATAAATTTTGTGGGGAGGTAAAGTGATGAGAAAATGGCCATTTTTATTTTTCTTTCCATTATGCTATTCACTGTATGGGATAAGTTTCTTTTTTTTTTTTCTTTTTTTAATACATTTTAATAGTGCAGACGTTTTTACACGTGGCAATGCCCATGATGTTTTTTTGTTGATTAAGTATTTTGATTTTGGGGAAAGGGGGGTGATTTACATTTTTATATATTCTTTTTTTATTTTTTTAAACTTTTTTATTTTTTATTACTTGTTCGTCCCCATGTGGACCACAACATGCAATTATCAGATTGCAATTTGTATAGAGTACTGGAATTTTCTCCATTATCCTATACAGAAATAGCTATATTACAAATCATTGCTGCCACCTGCTGGCCTGAATTGTAATATACAAGTAATGAGTCTGGAATCCTAGTACAGGCTCATTACTGCCATGGAACGCCTTCCCCCATCTCCACCAAGGGGAGGCATTTCTGCCTGTGAAGTGCACACATCCAGGTTTCCAGCCTCTCAGATGCCGTGGTCACATTTGACAATGGCATCTGAGGGGTTAAATGTCCGCAATTGGCAATACCGCCGACCGCAGACATTAGCTGTATGCGACGCATGTCCTGAAGAGGTTAAGATTGCCAAAGAGCTTGAAAGCAGTTTCATAAAGGAGACCCCAGAATGTCATCCACAACTTCCCAGGGCAATTAGAAATTATTCGATCAGGGTCAAATTTATTTGGACCCGAATGCAATCACCCGACTGATACAGCCGAATCGAAACCTAATCGAATTTTAAGAAATTCGATCACCGCTACTTATAAAATGTTCTGATTATATAAAGGAGCCAGTGTGAAAATAATTTATTTTTCTTTGTCTACAGGGAAGCGTTATAATGCTGTGGATGTGACTGCAGCTTTAAGCATGAGTGCTGGTCTCATATGGTTTACACTGGCTGATAGTACAGTTGCTCCAAACTTCAATGTGACAGGTAAGGTGTTTGGGTACAAAAGGGCTGCACAGTCTGTAATTCTGCTGCTGCTGTTGAATTAATAAAGGGGTTTTTTGGTACTTAGATATAGATGTCCTAGCCTCAAGATTGTGCTATTCCTCTGTAATTTAAAATGCATGTGTCAACAGGATGAAACCTATTAAACCACACATACTACCTTCTAGGTTTGATCCTGCCAAATAAAATGATACCCGTCTTGTGAAAACTGGTTGTGGATGTCACGTGAAAAAAATACTTATTCTTTATTCAAATGAGGGCTTCACTGCACCAACAGGAATGGAAATCGGAGGTACCGGAGGGGCTAGGATCCTCCTTTGATGCCCTAATTTCTCGGGAATACCACAACCAACTGGTTGCTACCAAGACGTGTATCAGCAGGATCAACCATACCAGGCAGTATGCCTAGTTTAACCCTTTCTGGACCTCTACTGTGCATGTATGGCGGAAGTCCTGTCTTTAAAGATGGGGCATGCGTGCAAATGGCACAGGGCTAATGTGCGATCGTCGGTAATGCTGATCGCAGACATTTAATCTCTCAGATGCCAAATGTGACCACTGCATCTGGGAGCGCTAATATGAGGAGCCACCCTGGCGGAGATCAAGGAGGGCGGCACATACTAGTAGCAGGCCAAAGCCTGTACAAGGCTTCCAGGCCGATTACTAGGATATTCCAATGTAGGCCTTTCTGGTGGCAGCACTGCATTGGAATATACGGAAATCGGTATTCTGTAAGGGATAGATATTCATTACAGAATACAAGATGCAATCTAATGATTGCATGTTATAGTCACTTAGGGTGACTTAAAAAAGTAAAAAAAAAAATATATAAAATGTAAAAAGATTTGAGAAATAAATGAAAATTCATATCACCCATTATCTAGAATAAAAACTAAACAATAAAAAAAAAAACTCATGGAAATTGCCCTGCCCATACAATTAAGGCTACTTTCACACTCGCGTTTTGGGCGGATCCGTCATGGATCTGCAAAAACGGATCCGTTACAATAATACAACCGCATGCACCCGTCATTAACGGATCCGTTTGTATTATCTGTAACATAATCAAGACAGATCCGTCATAAACACCATTGAAAGTCAATGGGGGACGGATCCATTTTCTGCTGTCCCAGTTATTGTGCAGGCAGCGTCTTGGTGTCCGCCTCCAGAGCGGAATGGAGACTTATCGGAGGCAAACTGATACATTCTGAGCGGATCCTTTTCCATTCATAAAATCAGTTTTTGACCGCTTTTGAGAGCCCTGAACGGATCTCACAAATGGAAAGCCAAAACGAGAGTGGGAAAGTAGCCTAAAATCTAAAAATCCCCATACAGCGTGACGGTAAAAAATCTAAATGGCCGATTCACCTTATTTTCGTCACTTTGCCTCCCAAATACAATTAAATAAAAAATTATCAGAAAGTCATACACCCTGGTGGTATGAAATGGTATCAAACTAGAGATTGTCCCGCAAAAAAATATTAGCCCTCATACAGCTCCGTAAACATAACTATAAAAAAGTTATGGGGTCAGACTATGCAACGGAATTTTTTTTTTTCCAAAGTTTTGTTTTTTTCCCAGTATTAAAACACGAGAAAAAAACCATATAAATATGGTATTGTAGTAATCGTACTGAATGAAGGGAACAGGTCAGATTTACGATATTGGGAATGCTGAAAAAACAAAACCCATAAAACTGTGGCAGAATAATTTTTTTTTTTCTCCAATTCTACCCCATTTTGAATTTATTTTTCCAGCTTTCCACTACATTGAATGCCATAGTAAATGGAGCCATTAAAAAAGTACAACTTATCCCGCAAAAAAACAAGCCCTCATACGGCTATGTGGACAGAAAAATAAAAAAGGTATGGCTCCAGGAAGACAGGGAGTAAAAAACAAAAACGGAAAACCGCAGGGTCCTGAAGGAGTTAATAGTTGATCCTGCTGACAGATACTCTTTAAATAACTTGACAAGTGGGTGTTACCATTTTTATCAAAAAGATGTGTTCCCTTCACAATACCGAGGTCTAAGAAAAGGTGTGCCAACACTGTTATTTCATGAGGTATGCCAGTATTTAGGAAAATATGACTTAAGCACAGCACTTACTTAGATTGTCTTTTAACCCCTTAGTGACCACCCATACCCCTTTATACAGGGGTCACTAAGGGGCCTTAGGCTGGGCCGGTGCTTTGTTACGGCGGCCCCGTCTAAGGGCTGCACGGGTCGCCGGCTCTCGCATGAGAGCCGTAGCCCTGCTTTAACAGGCTGGACCGGCAGGAGTGCCGATTCGGGCTGTTTAACACTTTTCATGCCATGGGCAATGGCGCCCGCCGCATGTAAAGTGCTGACAGAAGTCGCTGATTCCCTCTGTCTCCCATCGGCACCCCGCAAATGCGATCGCGGGGTGCCGATGTCTGTGAAGGCTGGCAGGGGTCGGATGTATAGGAATGGTGCATTGCATTTTAAAAGCAATCAAAATCAAAAGTCTGTTATATATAAAGTGGTTAAAAAAGGGAAAAAAACACATTTATTAAATTAAAAAAATTACGCTTTTTTTTTTCCATTTTCCATTTTTTTTGCAGAAAACTGCAAAAAAAAATCTCCTCCATATGTCTGGTATTGCCGCGTCAGTAACGACCCGGACTACATAAATATCACATAAATTATCCCCTACGGTGAACAACATAATTGCTAATTTATTCTTAGTAGCCACCAAAAAAACCGTAATAACAAGCGATCAAAAAGCGCCTTTTACTCCAAAATAATACCAATGAAAAATACAAGTTGTCCTGCAAAAAACACGCCCTCACACAACTTCATAGAAAGAAAAATAAAAAGTTATGGGTCTTGGGAAGCGGAATGCAAAAACATTTTTTACTTTAAAAAAAAATGGGTTTATTGCAAAAAAGTAGTAAAACATAAAAAAAAAACTATATGTATTTGGTATTACTGTAATCGTACTGACCCAGAGAAAAAGATACTATGTTATTTATAACGGAAAATTAACGCCGTAAAATTTATAACGTAAAAGTGGCAGTATTGCTGTTTTTCCCATCTCCCTCCCAGAAAGAGTTAATAAAAGTTAATCAGAAAGTTATGTGTACCCCAAAATAGCACCATTAAAAAATACAACTTGTCCGGCAAAAAGCAAGCCCTCAGAGCTATATAGATGGGAAAATAAAAAGTTATAGCTCTTGGAACTCGACAATGAAAAAAGGAAGACAAGTGCTTGGTCAGTAAGGCGTAAAACAAGCTGGTCACTAAAGGGTTAAAGGGGTATTACGTTTTCAGGAAATGGTATCTGTAATTGTTGGTTGGGACTCCTCATATTCCACCGCCCGCCTCTGAAATCTCTTCTCATATTTTAATCAGCAGTGAGGGAGTGGGGAGAGCTGGGAGTTTATGAATTTGAGAACACACTGTATTGAGGGACTGTGCAATGCAGATTTTAGCAAAAGACTGAGTCATTCAAGAAGGTGACCCAGCATTTTGCTCAGGATATCTGTCACGAGTTTATGCTGCCCTCAGATAGTGACAGATTCCCTCTAAAGAAGTTGTCCCAAACCCCACTTTGTAAGATCTGGTGCATCCATGGATGACCCAAGTAAAGTTGTGTTTCCCCTACAGTAGTAAGGAGTGCCGAGGAGCAGCAGAATCAACCACGGGTGAGGGAAGCTAGCTACATATTTAAAAGTGTTGTCTTTGGAAATCAGACGCTTTTAAGTTTTTTTTTTCTTAACAGGTGCCGATTACACGTAGGTCAGCGTCCGACATAATCTCACCCAATTCCCTTTCTTTTTTAATTGTAATCCTTAATAAATCATACAAAACATGCATACAAGACATATATCAAAAAGCATGTGCACTTTTACAAAAATACACTTAGTAGGAGCTAAAACAGGAGATGAGAGAGCAGGCATCTCCAGGGTCATCTGACACTCTTTCTGCTTTCCATCAAGCTGTGCTTAGGGAGTCTAATGTTGCAATTGCCTCCTTACCAAGTCTCATCAGGAAACTATATAGAAAAAGAGAGGAAAAAATTGTTTCTATGCTCCCACCAGAACAAGCCGAAGAGCTCCAAGCGTTAAAAATGAACGTAAATTTTTGCTAAGCCTTAGTCCTGGCAGTTGCTGTCCTGGCCAAGTTAACAACTCTACAGGACAGTTCTCCCAGTATTAACAACAAATGTATTTTAGCCCTTTAATTCAAGAAGAAACAACTCAGGAGATCGACCTGTAATAATAGCTGATTACTTACCTGACAGATCCTGCAGCACTGCTCCGATTCTCCCAGCAGGGCTCTGTATTCCCAGATGAAGCGTTGACAATATGTGACCACTACAGCCAATCACTGAACTCAACGGTGCACTGAAGACCCCAGTGATTGGCTGCAGCGGTCACGAGCTGTTTATTTGGCATCATCGCTGCATCTTGGAAAACAGAGCCTTGCTGGAGAACTGGAACTGCAGCATGGGATCCATCAGGTAGGTAACCATTTGTTCTTTGTCTCCTGTCGATCCTCTGAGTTGTCCAGTATCCTCTTGAAACCGGGCAACCCTTTTGAGGGCTTGTCCCACCAGACGAATCGATGATCACTTTATAAAATGATTAGTCTCAGCAACCAGAAGGGATGCATCGGCCTTCAGCACCAGTTGGACTACGCGCAAAACAGATACCCCATATTATGTCTAAGATACCATAATAATGTTCTACTTTGTTTCCTGTGCGTTTTATTGTAGTGAAGACTGAGGAACATATCAAACTAAATCTTTATGAAATCCTTTACAAAACCTTGATAACAATGAAAGTCTGTTTGTTTAATTGAGCTCCTTATTATCGTGTGGTTTTAGGACAACTGACTTTATGCAGACTCTCACTTTCTAAAGTTTACTTGCCAAAAATGTCTGGCTGATGTTACTTTACTGTACTTGTCTTAAATGCAAATCAAATCTATTACTTTTCTTCAAATGAGAGCGGAAATGTTCAGTACCCGAGTGTATGCCGTATGCAAATATCAGTAATTGGATTTGCTCACCATGGCGTTTTAACAAAAGTAACTGTAGTCACAGTAGCGTATCTCTTTGTATATAAAAGTGGAGCGGAACAGACAATAAGAAGGGGAAGAAAGAAGGCTATGAACTGGAGTTTATTACAACATATTATTCTTTGCAACGGCGGTGTATTAGGTAACATATGTTAAATGAGTATTGACACTAGCATATGCATGGATAAATGCACAAACCAGCAAAAAGTCTTGCAGGCATCGAGGCTTTCAGAAAACATACTACTTTCTCTATTTTATATTAACTTTCAAATGAAAAATTCTTAAGGATTCAGTTGCCTAAGGGTAGCAGTTTGGATGCTAGTTACTAAATGCCAAATTGACTTCACTTGACTTTTACTCATAAATTTCTCAGAAACATTGATACATAAACTAGTCTGATTCCAGCTGAAGCTTCCACTTCCATAATTTAATCAGATTCCTTTGAACATTGTGAGGGACAAATCTATTCAGATGACATTTTTGCCTAAAGGGAGCCAAACTATTCAGCTAGTATAAACAAAGCATACTCTTATGCTGTCTCTTACAAATATTCTTATCATAATCTCGCTCGGATGAGGGTTTCCATTGCTTCCTCTGCGCTTAAGCAGACGCTACACTCCGAATTTTAATTTCTAAGCGCTGCTTTTATACAGTCAACGTCATCAATTAGTAGATACATCATCGGAAATTTAGCCTCATCTGAGGGCTTCTGTGACTTCAATGTTGAGGAGTAAAAACAAGGGCAGTGGTGCCCAAAAAGGTAACGGTATACATAGTGTATTTAATTTACTACTGTACATTCTTCTTTGTACATTTTAGGTGTAATAGTAGTTTTAGATTTTTTTTTTCTGTTTTTTATTTTAAGGTGTGGTGCTTATATCTCTTGCACTCTGTGCTGATGCTGTAATAGGAAATGTGCAAGAAAAGGCTATGAAATTACACAATGGCTCTAATTCAGAAATGGTAAGGAGTGCTGCATTTTTGTTTGTTACTTTGAGGACCTAAAAAGAACTATAGCTGGGGTCTTGTTTATATCATACCATCTATTCATATTTCTCTTCGCCAACCCTCCCTCCTTTATTAGAGTGGAGACAGCCACTGCATGGATGTAGGTGCTGTATAATGCTTCATTTCCCTTAAACAGTGGTGGTCAGCCTACCACACTATTGGGGCCGTCAGATGGTCATATATATCAAATAGATGTCAGCTGAACCTGCCATTTTCACCAGGACTGTGCGATCATTTAACGTGCATAAGGGTGTCACTACTCCAGACAACAAACCATTGCCAGAGGTGTCTGACAGTGGCTTATGCTACTTTCACATCTGCGTTTTTGCTGGATCAGGCAGGGAATCGGCAAAAACGCATCCGTTCAGTAATACAACTGTCTGCATCCGTTCAGAACGAATTTCCGTGTATTGTCTCCCAAAAAAAAAAAAAAACGGTCTTGCTCAGTATCAGCGGTTGTGTGTGCTGCATGGGAACGCAAAGGAATGCATTCTGATGCACTCCGTTTAAGTTTGTTTAGTTTTGTCCCCATTGACAATGAATGGGGAGAAAACTGGAGCGTTTTGCTGCGGTTTTGAGATCCTGTGACGGATCTCAAAACCGTACAGCAAAACGCCGAGGTGAAAATATTGAGATCACATGCATACTCAGCCATACCACATGTCCTGCATTTCCTGTTTGCATTGGAAAGGGAACTGTGTACAGTACGTGCCCACCTCAAAATGGTAACACTTATGGTCTTGAGATCAATGAAGATCAAAGAATTCAGACTCTCTGCAGTCAAACACTAAAGATATAGATTTAAAAAATTGAGATTCCTCAATGTTTGATACCTTTTAATGGCTAACTGAAAATATGATGACACAATTGCAAGCTTTCGAGACCACTCACTGCCTCTTCCTCGGGTTTCATTTAAGACAGTATCTGAAGGTTCACATAGTTATACACCTAAAGTACACAGGAATTAGGAGGTAGAAGGGACAAGTGATGTAAAGCAGATCATTATGAGTGGAGTAGGAAACAAACAGTTGTAGCAGAAAATTGATGTAGCAATTATAGATAAGGAGAATGTGATGGTACAAATATATTTTTTACTTTAAAATAAAGTTATTATTCTGTGTCACAGAGAAACATAGTAGCATAATTTGTAAGTCTGAAAAAAAGACAAACGTCCATCCATTTTAGCCTATTATCCTGCAAAGTTGATCCAGAGAAAGGCAAAAACCATCATGAGGTAGGAGACAATTTTCCTCATCTTAGGAAAATATTTTGTTCCCACTCCAAATTTAGCAGTCAGAATAACTCCCTGGATCAACAACCCTTCTCCAGATATCCAGTACCTATAATTTGTAATATGCAATGCACTCAGATCCGTCTTGTATTATTTTTAGTAAGTTCAGTCTCGTCCAGCAGGGAGTTCCATAGTCTTGCTGCTCTTCCACTTCTATATTGATGGAGAAACCTTCTTCCCTCTAGATGTAAAGGATGTCTCCTCATCACAGTCCTGGGTATAAATAGATGATGGGAGAGATCTCTGTCTTGACCTTTAAAGAGGCTCTGTCACCAGGATCATCCCTATTAAACCAGACATACTGGCTGATGGGGTTCATCATGCTGAATAAAACTATACCTTTCTTTTGTCTGTATGTTAAACAGCTACAGAGAAATCAGTGTTTTTATTCATATTCAAGTGAGCAATTGGAGCACCAAGAGGTAGGGCTGAATGGTCTGAGCAGTGCTTTGTAACACTCCCTGTGATCTGCACACTCCCCTTGATTGACAGAGCACGACATCAGACTGAGGGAAGAGCTGTGTGCTAGAGCTGTGTCCTAGCATGTAAATATCCTATACACTATGTACTATAGCTTCACTGCACTCAAAAGAGATCTACTCGAAAAAGGAATCTACATATTAGGGCTCTTTCACACTTGCGTATTTCTTTTCCGGCATAGAGTTCCATCGTCGGGGCTCTATGCCGGAAAAATCCTGATCAGGATTATCCCTATGCATTCTGAATGGAGAGAAATCCGTTCAGGATGTCTTCAGTTCAGGACCGTAACGTTTTTTGGCCAGAGAAAATACCGCAACATGCTGCGCTTTTTGCTCCGGCCAAAAAGCCTGAACACTTGCCGCAAGGCCAGATCCGGAATTAATGTCCATTGAAAGGCAAACGTTGTTTCGGCGCATCGCCGGATCCGACGTTTAGCTTTTTCTGAATGGTTACCATGGCAGCCAGGATGCTAAAGTCCTGGTTGCCATGGTAAAGTGTAGTGGGGAGCAGTATACTTACCGCCCGTGCGGCTCCCAGGGCGCTCTAGATTGACGTCAGGGCTCCCCACGCGCATGGATCACGCGATCCATGCGCATGGGGCGCTCTGACGTCATTCTGGAGCGCCCTGGGAGCCGCACGGGCGGTAAGTATACTGCTCCCCCGCTCCCCACTACTACTATGGCAACCAGGACTTTAATAGCGTCCTGGCTGCCATGGTAACCTCAAAGCATTTCGAAGACTGATCAGGATGTTAATGCTTTCAGGTGACTTGCGTTCTGACGGATCCGGCGGGACGGAAGTGCCCGCCGGATCCTCAGAACGCAAGTGTGAAAGAGGCCTAACACTTCAAATGCTTTCAGTTCACTTGCGTTGTTACGGAAGTGCACGCCAGATCCTAACAACGCAAGTGTGAAAGAGGCCTTACTGCTCTATTCACAGGCACAATATATGATCATACAGACACCAGTAAAATGTGTTGGCTTAGAAGCATAGAAAAAACTGATCTATGTATGTGGTAATGTTATAGCTTATTGGTATAGTGGAGAGACGTATGTTTTCTTTCTATTATTTTTATTTTTTCTTTAAAACCATATTAAGTGTGTCCTATAATAAATAATATATAATCATATAATAATAAGGCATTTTATTTTTTTTTTTGCTAAAACCTATTACTGCTTTATTCACAGACACAATGTATGAAACCAGTAATATTTATTAGCTTTCTAAAAAACATTATTGTTATTATGATAAGGAAATAGACTTTTCTTATGGGCAGGGCCGGTTTAGACCAAGTGTGGCCCTGGGCAAAATTGAAAGTGGGGCCCCAAATCCTGAAATATTGGACTAGCAGTCTGACAGACCCTTGTAGGCACGGACAGCGGTTGCAACTACAGCAGCTGATTGTAGAATGCCACATCATCTCTCTTTAGCCCTTCCACTGTAAGGCCTTGTTCACACCTGAGTTAAGCTACTTTCACACTAGCGGTTTTTGCGGATCTGTAAAAAACACTCCCATTACCATAATACAACCGTATGCATCCGTCATGAACGAATCCGGTTGTATTATGTCTTCCATAGCCATGACTGATCCGTCACGAACACCATTGAAGGTCAGTGGAGGACGGATCTGTTTTCTATTGTCAGAGAAAACGGATCCGTCCCCATTAACTTACATTGTGTGCCAGGATGGATCCGTCTTACTCCCCACCACATGGCGGACAGAAAAACGCTGCAGGCATGGAATGGAGGCAAACTGATGCATTGTGAGCGGATCCTTTTCCATTCAGAATTTCATTAGGGCAAAACTGATCCGTTTTGGACCGCTTCTGAGAGCCCATGACGGATCTCAGAAACGGAAAGCCAAAACTCTAGTGTGAAAGTAGCCTTATTTGGTCAGTTATTTCCATCAGTGATTGTGTGCCAAAATTTTGTGCGAGTCAAAAACACAGAACAGGTGCAGATCTTCCCTTATACCTTATGTCTGTGTAGCCTCCACTCCGGGTTTTGGCTCACAATCACTGATGGAAATAACTAATCAAATAACTGACGTGTGAGCAAGGCCTAAGGGTACTTTCACACTAGCGTTAGAAGAATCCGGCACGCAGTTCCGTTGCCGGAACAGCCTGTCGGATCCGGAAATCCGTGTGCAAACGGATATCTCTTTTTTTACGGATCGGTTAGACTTTTGCATTTAAATACAGGATCCGTCTTTCCGGTATCATCCGGAATAATGGATCCGGTATAAGCTAGAAAGAACTGCGCATGCGCAGACCGGAGAACCGGATCCGGCGATGCCGCAATGTTCCGGGATTTTGGCCAGAAAAAATACCGCAGCATGCTGCGGTATTTTGTTCCGTCAAATACCGCACAAGGGACTGAACGGAAGACATCCTGATGCATACTGAACGGATTGCTTTCCATTCAGAATGCATTGGGACAAAACTGATGCGTTTTTTTCCAGTATTGAAACCCTTTACCGGATTTTAGTACTGGAAAAGAGAACGCTAGTGTGAAAGTGACCTTAGCTGCTTATCCTGTAGCCTCTTTGGGTATGTTCACACAGTGTATCTTCTGTGCTTAAAAAAACCTAATGCAGAATCCACATCAGTTTTTTTTTTTTTTCTTACGCATTACGTGTTTTTTTTCTTACTCATTTTAGAAGTCAGTTTTTGATGCAGTTTTGGCGTGGGTTTTCATTCCTTTCTAATTTTAATGGGAATTCTGGACATGGACCATGTGTTATGAATGGCCAGGGCATGTGCATGCGCGGTCATCCTCCATTATACAATGAGTGTACTGAAAATAGCTGATCACGCAATTCCAAAGCAGTGAATGGAGATAATGCTGCACATGCACACTGTTATGGAGGATCTGTGGATGACTCACTGTTATGAGGGAACTGTGGAGGACGCACTGTTATGGGGGACCTGTGGAGGACGCACTTATGTGGGATCTGGCTGTGATACTGCCTCAGTGTGTGACATAGCTTTACAGATTCCTTTATTAGCAGCCCTGGTCTGCTCCCCCAAGTACTGAAAAAAAAGACATTGCTAATTTGGACACCGGTTCTTAATCCCCAACGTTGCGACCCCCGCCCTAGACTACCTAAACAATACTGTCTTCATTCGTTTAACTAGAGCCCTCTATGGCCCAGACAGTATTTGAACGCAGCGTGACAAGCACCACACAATCATGCCGTTTGGTTGTGCCCTGGAGTCACATGCAGCCCACAGTACACAAGGAGCTCACACAGGGGCACAGGGAGCTTACAAACGAAACACAGAGAGCACACACAGCGGGTACAGGGAGCTCACACAGGGGGCTTGGGAAGCACACACAGTGGGCACAGGGAGCACACAGAGGGGGCATGGGGAGCTCACACAGCGGGCACAGGGAAGCGCACAAAGAGCGGGCAAAGGGAGCTCACACAGTGGGCACGGAGCACACACAGAGGGCACAGGGAGCTCGCACAGTGGAGCCCACATACAGTGGGCACAGGGGAGCGCGCACGCAGTGGGCACACAATGGGCACAGGGAGCAACCCAGGAGGGCCACAGGGAGCAACCCAGGAGGGCCACAGGGAGCAACCCAGGAGGGCCACAGGGAGCAACCCAGGAGGGCCACAGGGAGCAACCCAGAGCTGACAGTGGGAACTCGCAAGTCAGTGACCATCAGTATTGGAGGGCAGTGCAGGGCTGTTACAATAAGAGTGTGGCCCCAGCAGCCCTGCACCCCCTCCTTCACAGACACTGCTGCATGCCTTTTACACCAGGGATGTACCAGCTGAAGAGGGAACAGGCCGGGTACTTTGATAAGAGGGTCCTGGGAGCCCCTGCCGTCCAGGAGCTGAGGTCAGAATCTGGGGGTCGGATGCAGAAGATGGCCCAGTCATCCCAGTATGAAGTTTAGGCCTCCAGCCTGGAGCAAGTGCAGGCAAAGGATGGGGGCGGAGTTGGCTCCGCCCACACAGAAGGTCCTGATGCCGGTCTGTGGCAGCAAGATTGTGGATAATGCAGCATGCTGGGCTGTCACTGAGGTCTGGTGAGACGGGCAGACTGTGCAGGAGTGAAACAGCAGCGGTGACTGTTCTTACAGAGACCGCTGCAGCATGATAAAGGAATTAAATGCAAAAAAAAAATCTCCCACACTCGGCCCACTTAAGTTTCTAACAGCAGGGGGCCCTGGGCAATTGCCCTGTTTGCCGACCCAGCTTATGGGGTAAATGTGGAAGAATAAAAAACTTTCAAATCTCTCCTAAGATTCAAACCAGGGATCTCTACATGCAAATCCAGTAGCTTAACCTCTAAGCCAAGAGTGGCCAACCTGCGGCTCTCCAGCTGTTGTAAAACTACAACTCCCACCATGCCCTGCTGTAGGCTTAAAGCTGTAGGCAGTGTTAGGTTTCTGAGCAGCTCTCTGTGGTCAAGCTATAGTATATAGAATATATGATATTTACTTGCTAGCTCACAGCAATGTGATACATCTCTGCCCTCAGCCTGATGTCTATCCCTGTCAATCAAGAGGAGGGGACGTGTGCAGCGCACAGCGGGTGTTATAAAGCAGTGCTCAGACGATTTGGCCCCACCTCTCGGTGCTCCGATTGCTCACCACTGCACATATTGTAGAACACAATCTGTACACCGTATAGAAAGGTCCCAACTTTGTGGTCCTGTTTGCTACAAAAACAATAACGTTGTAAGGTCTCGTTCACATCACCGTTTGTCTTTTCTGTTCTCCTGCTCCGTTAAGGAGCAGGAGAAGGGAAAGGACGGATGCCGTACATAACTGACACCAACGGAGCCTAAAGACCCCATAGACTTTAATGGGGTCTGTTTGGTGTCTGCTCAGATCATGATTTTTGAGCGGACACGAAAGTCCTGCATGCAGTACTTTCGTCTCCGCTCAAAAATCATGTTCTGAGCGGACACCAAACGGACCCCATTAAAATCTATGGGGTCTTTAGGCTCCGTTGGTGTCAGTTACATGTCAGTTATGTACGACATCCGTCCTTTCCATTCTCCTGCTCCTTAATGGAGATGGAGAAAGGAAAGACAAACGGTGATGTGAACGAGCCCTAAGGTGTAAAGGTTTGACTAGGTACACCTTAATATTGATGGCCTATCCTAAGGGTAGGCCATAAATTTAAGATCGGTGGGGGTCCTATATCTGGCATAGCTCCAGCACATAAGTGGGCACTCAACAACAGTACATTACCATCAACACCACAATCAGCTTATCCATTGGGTTTCATAACTAGTATATGCCACGTGTCCAAAATTGACAGCACCGTTAAATCGGATTTTCCAGGATATGGTCCCTTTTTATTTCTGCCCCCTAGCACCTGGTACATAATGGAAAAAAATCATACTCCCCTGCTGGTCCGGAGCCCTGGCTCTTTGGTGATCTTCTGGTCGTCAGCCTGTTAACTACTGGCCAGGGAATGGATAGGGTCATGTCCACCTGCAGTGTCAATGCCTGCTCTCAGCAGAGGTGCTGAGACCAGTTATTGGCTGCAGCGGCACACATGACCCCATTCATACCCTACCTAAAACTAAACAAGCCGAGAACCAGAAAATCGCTGAACAGAGCCAGGTCGCCAGGCTGGGGCGGCAGGGAACAGGTCAGTATGATCTTTAATTGTGTACCACACACTAGGGGGCAGAAATAAAAAGGGACCAAAGCCTGGATAGCCCTTTATTTTTATTTTAGAGACTATGCAACCTTTATAGCTAATTTTCAAAACGTTTGATGTTTGTCTAACTAAGCTTATAGACATGTGCATTCTTGGTATTGACGGATCTCTCATTCTGAATCAAATGCTATTCCCTATTATCATTTTCAGGTTCTGTATTCATATTCTATCGGATTTGTTTACATTTTGCTGGGCCTGGCCGTTAGCAGCGGATTGGCTCCCGCTGTATCATTCTGTTCCAAGGTGAGTGCGGAAATAGAGCTGCTTGATTAAAAAAGAAAAAAAAAGAAATGGCTGGATTGCGACTCAGAACTGTATTAATGCAAAGCAATAGTGCATGACAGCATAAAATATACATGTCATGTTATGCAGAGGCTGCTGAATAGGCACTACCTTCAAGCCGTATACTCGCTTCGCAAATAGTTTTTTCCTTCCATAAAAAAAAAAAAACAGTAATGGCATGTTTTATTTATTCAGAATTAATACATCAGTCGGGTTGTATATTAACTGAGAGCATTCATTTCATAATGTCACCTCTTTCATTTGAAGCATATACCAAAGTGCATCAGACCCTATATCCTTTAAAACATCTTGACCTTGTCTAGATTATCAGGGACTGTGAGATGCACGTTTAAAAGCAATGTAGATATCACATTAACCGCTTTGAGAGATTGGGGCATAATAGGAAATATGCACAGTATAAGGGAAAATACTTGCTCTTTTGTTTGCTTGTGCACGTTTTTTTAAATATTAAAATATATTTTAATGATATATATATATTACGCACACATATATAAGAGAGATATAAATATATAAAATGTTTAACTTTTTCCTCTTTAGTATCCATTTCAGACGTACGGTTATGCATTCTTTTTCTCCCTGACCGGCTATTTTGGGATTTCTTTTGTTCTCGCATTGATTAAAATCTTTGGGGCTCTTGTTGCCGTGACAGGTAATTTTCTTAATGAAATGTCCCCACAGTATTGTGTGCTGCTGTCAAACATATGAACATATTTCTGATAGGTGTAGATAAATATTGGGTAAAGAAAATGAGTAATGTCACTTCACTAGTTGTAGATTTATATGGTTTGTAATACAGAAAAGGAAAGAAAAGTGTACTGGAAAACAGGATTTAGAGAGTCACACACAATGGCAACCCACTATAGGGATTGTATAACCTCTTCCTGTATAGAGTTTAAGGGGGCTGTCTGCATTGAGATGGGTCCGCATACAATCTGCAAAAAACGAAGATCAGAGGCGGACTGAAACTACAGCCGTGTGCATGATCCTTAGTTTTCAGCTGTTAACTAGAGATGAGCGAACTTCTATTTTTAGTTTGGCGTCCAAAGTTCGGGTTCGGGTTATCGTAGCATCCCGTTATGGATTCCGCTACCGCGGACCATAACGGCATTGGAAATCCATAAGGGGCTGCTTCATTGAACCCGAACCTTGGACAATCCTAAGGACCTGGGGTGACGTCACCGTCATGTGATCAGTGCAGGTGGCGTGGCTAAGCACTGGATTGGATAAGAGGTGATCCAGTGCTGAGCCACGCCCCCTGCACTGATCACATGATCCCAGCTTATGAATAATGTGGGCGGGCAGGCGGCAGCGTGACTCACTGACGTTACGTGTCTGCGCCACCTGCTTCATTCATAAAGTAGGCGGTGCAGGCAATCTCTAAGCTGTTAGGATGTAAGGTACCGTAATAAGTGAGGGGGCATGTTTAATCATGTTTAATTGAATGAGGGGACATTTTATAACTATATACTGCACAGTGAATGCATCGGCCCCGCCTCAATTGCCGGCCCCCAGCTCCTCCTCCCAGTCCCTCCCTGCTCATACATCGCAGGCTGCGATGTAAAAATGTCAGCATTCGCCCCATAAGACGCAAGGGCATTTCCCCCCCATTTTTTGGGATAAAAGTGCGTCTTATGGGGCGAAAAATACGGTAGTTCCCAACACAGTAACCACTTCAGTAATACTTTTTGGAGAAGCCTTTCATTTTAGACTTGTGTTTTTTTTTTTTCTCACTCTAGCAAGTTATCCCATATATGTAATTATCTTGACAGTCATCTGATTGATCAGAAATCAGCTCATGTAAACCCTGTTTATTAGACAGAGCTCTTCAGTTCCATGATCTCAAATTATAAGCTGCTAGTTAAGTGCACTTACTAAGCTTGTATTGGAGTAAAACATTTTTATTTTTTTATATTTTTTTTACAGTTACAACTGGAAGAAAAGCCATGACCATTGTGCTATCCTTTTTATTTTTTTCAAAACCTTTCACCATCCAGTAAGTATCACATCAGGTTTTCATGTGCACTATTTGAAAAAAACATGCATGTATTATAATTTACCTTTTTTACCATTTTCATCATAATGGTTTTAGGGATTCTAACATTATATTATCGGTCAATAGAGATATTATTAAAATGAATATGGCAGGCTTAAAGGGGTTGGCCACTTTCTTGTTATTGTTGACCAATGTGTTTGTGAGATGTCCATAAGATGGCTGCTGATGGAGGGTCAACTGACCAGGCAAATTATCTCTGATATCGCCTACATTCAAATAAACTGCACCTGCCGTCTGCACTTGTTCTGTTGGGAGTTTAGTACAGGTGCAGTGTGTTTGAAGGGAGGAAACATCACACAGAGATGATTTGCCTGGTCACATGATCCTCCATCAGTGGCCATCTTATGGACAGGACCTCTATGCGGACAGCACAAAAGACTTTGTAAACAAGGGGACATGGATATATAGACAATGGTGCAGAATTTCAACATAGGCTATATTAGTAAGTGCCATAAAATCATCTTACAAACACATTGGTCAACAGTAACCAGAAAGTGGCCAACCCTTTTAAAGCGTCTACAGCACAAAGTGGGGAAGATCCTGTAGCTTTCATAAATGGATTCCTGAACACAAATATTTTGTATGGAATGCCATTTCTCAGAACCTGCAGGCAAAGGGGTTGCCTAATGGTAGAAAAAAGTCTATATTTGTTCTTTGCAGTTCAGGCCCATTCATTTGAGTAAGATGAACTACAGAACCAGGCGTAGCACATACTCAGACATGATACTGTTTCTCTGAAAAACAGATCCTTCTTTTTTTAATTCAATTGTTTGGAGCTTTACTCACCCCCCCTTAGTTATACTGAACCTAGTTTGCACCAGTGACAAGATCCCCACACCAAACCTGAAATGTGCAACTGCATTCGCATTTTTAACAGATCCATAGAAATGAATGGGAAACCATCGGATCCGCAAAAAAACGGAACGGAGGCCGCAAAAAACCACTGCCGTGTGCATGTAGGCTTATTCAAAGGTCTATGTTTCGTACAGGAGGTCCCATAAAGAAAAGCATATGCGTTTTGGTCAATCCTTGATCTTACTCATAGCATCATCTTAATCATGCATGATTGAGCATGCTATGATTAAGATCAATGGCTGATTGGAACGCATAAGTGCTTCTTTAGGGACCTCCAGTACGAAACATAGATCTCAGCTGAGAATACTGGATTTCGAGTGGTTCTGGCTTTTTTAAAAACTAATTCTCCCTAACATACAGTATATATTTATTTGTTTTTGCAGATATATATGGTCTGGATTATTAGTTGTATTTGGAATATTCTTAAACGTCTACAGTAAAAACATGGACAAAATGAAATTGCCTCATCTGTACAATATTCTGAAGAAAAAGGGCACAGAAGGAAAATCAAGGACGTTCTCACAGACTGTATAAAATATTTTTTCTTTTTTTTTTCTTTTTTTTTTTTTTAACATTAACAATCATTAAATGATTATATTTTTCCAAATGGAAACGGATACACTAATGAGAAGGTGAAGGCATATTGTCTGCTTTGTTGCTGCTGAAGTGTGAGCCAAGGAGGTGATTTCACCACTCAGTAATACGCATTTTACTGGATGTGACACTGTAAGGTGTCTTCCAATGATGTATGGTACTCGGGGACCTATTACCTCTCTAACAGAGGCATACACACTAGTGGACCATGACTTTTGTATGGCATTTTTATTTTTACTGTTGTTAAGTCAATGTTCCAACAGGGAGTTGTCCGTTTTAAACACCAAATTACCTGTGTACATATACAATGCATATATCATGTTGTTGCCTAAAATCATGGTGGGTATGGACCATATTTATCTGGCGGATGGGGTCCTTTTTACCAATAAATGTTTCATCTGTCGATCTTAATGAAGAATTGCAGTTTGTTAGTCTTGTAAGCTCTTTTCGTGGTTCATACTATATGCTATGTGAGCATGGAAGCTAAGCCTTGTTGACATCAGATTGTAACAGCAATCTCTTGACGACAAAGGAAAAAAGCTTTTGCTTTGCACCTTCTTTTGTAACTGTATAACATGTAAATTTTTTGTGTGTGTGTTATTAAGTGTAGTAACTTGGATTTATTCCTACATATGTCATTATGAAATGATAGAAAATAGCTTGAAACACTAAATGAAATAGGCCATTACTTGATAATATAATATCTTCAGGATATCACTAGCTAATTGGCGGGGGTCCGATACCCTGCACACTTGCTGGTGCCAGAGGCAGAGATCCCATCTACTTTTTGGTCAGTTCTAAACCACCACACAATGGTGAAAGAGGGTATAGATAAATGTGATATCCTATCTGGTTAAGAATTTAAGATGCAGGTAAGTTTACAGTATGAAACGAAAAGTGTCTCAATGCATCTCACAGAGTTTGGCTCCAGTCCGTGTGTCCACAGCGCACACACTGTATGTTGAAATAGGTCTAGATATGACTTCTCACCATTTACAGCGCTTGTGTGATCTTTTTAAAATCCAAACATTTAATGGTCCTTACTTAAAAACAAAATAAAAGACTAACATCCATTACTTAACTCTTACGCATTTCGAACCTTCATGGTTCTGGTACATGGCATAACTGAGTGTTCACAAAAAGCTCCCTTATAGCGTGCAAAGGTTATTTCACCTGAGTTTAATCATAAACCTTGTTTGAGCCACATTTAACCCTTGATATTAACACTTCATTACACAAGGAGCTAACAGCTATAATAAGTACATGACCACTACTACAGTAAATGGTAGAATACTTCATATGTAAGTTGCAACATAAACATTGCCTGCTGTGCAATAATAGTGGCCTAACTGAAGCATAACAATTACCGTACAGCAACCACATTCAATATGATTCCTCATAATAATATACGTCTTCCTTGAACTAAATAGAGAAACAATAAATCTGTGTTATAATTTAATCCAGACAGAAATCTAGGTTTCAAGCTCTTCTCTCATGAACAGTTGTCAAAGCCAGTCTCCTCCTTGTATTGAACTTTTTACTTTCTCTATGGCTATAATCTGTAAGCAAGACCTATTTCTCGAGTGTATCGCAACAAAATATTTAAGCTTTTGATAGACTGCGTGATTCCAGATGAACAACAGAAGAAACATGGGTAAACTGTTTGAAGGTTTTTTAAGAGATGCTATCTTGGAGCACCTCAATGAAAATAAGCAAATAACGCCATATCAGCATGGCTTCATGAGGGATCGGCCATGTCAAACTAATTTAATCAGTTTCTATGAGGAGGTAAGTTCTAGAATCAATGGATGTCGTATATCTGGACTTATCCAAAGCATTTGACACTGTACCGCATAAAAGGTTAGTATATTAAATAAAAATGCTCGGACTGGGAGAAAATTTCTGCAAGTGGGTAAGTAACTGGCTCAGTGATAGAAAACAGAGGGTGGTTATTAAAGGTACACACTCAAATTGGGTCATTGTCACTAGTTGGAGTACCTCAGGGGTCAGTACTGGGCCCTGTCCTCTTCAATATATTTATTAATGATCTTGTAAAAGGCTTGCAGAGTAAAATATCAATTTTTGCAGATGACACTTAACTGTGTAAAGTAATTGAAACGGAAGAGGACAGTATGCTGCTACAGATGGATCTGGATAGATTGAAGGCTTGGGCAGATAAGAGGCAGATGAGGTTTAACACTGACAAATGTAAAGTTATGCACATGGGAAGGAAGAATGCAAGTCACCCGTACATACTAAATGGTAAAACACTGGGTAACACTGACATGGAAAAGGACCTAGGAATTTTAGTGAACAGCAAACTAAGCTGTAAAAACCAGTGTCAGGTGTCAGAGTTGTATCAAAAGGGGCATAGATGCCCGTGATGAGAACATAGTCCTACCACTTTACAAATCACTGGTCAGACCACACATGGAGTACTGTGTACAGTTCTAGGCTCCTGTGAACAAGGCGGACATAGCAGAGCTGGAGAGGATTCAGAGGAATGGGGGAACTACAGTACCCTGAAAGATTATCAAAATGTTGCACATTTGAGCATCAATTACTGCTTGACAGCGACTTCTCATGCTGAGGCAGACTTATTGTCTCCTGGAGCATGGCATCCCACTCTTCTTGAAGGGCGGAGTTCAGGTCATTGAGCTTCTGGGGTACAGAGCTTACGAGTTTCTACACGGCAACTCGGCTGATTCCATAAGTTTTCAATGGGATTCAGGTCTGGAGAAAGTGCAGGCCACTCCATTTGAGGTACCCCAGTCTCCAGCAGCCATTCCCTAATGATGCGACCTCGATGAGCTGGTGCATTGTCATCCATGAAGTTGAAATTAGGCCTCTGGTGTTCATGCAGAGGCTCAATGACTGTATTAATGATGTTATTAAATTAGTTTGGGCTTGTTACTGTACCATTCACAAATTGTGGGGTAGTTCTGTATTGACTATACACATCTGCCCACACTGTAACACCACCACCAAAGGCAAACAGTTGTTGACGCCTAGCACTCTCATTGACATCTCCAACATCATATCTGCTTAGCGTAAATTGACTTTCATCAGTGGAGGCCCACTGGTCGGTCGTCCGGCGTAGATGCTCCCAGCCCGTGCAAGATGATGCCTGTTCATGTACCCTTGCAGGTTGTCTAACACACAGACCACACTGATGTAAATGGTATCGAGTGGTCTGACGTGACACTTGGGTGCCTCTCACCTCCCTTAACCACCTCAGCCCCCCTAGCTTAAACACCCTTAATGACCAGGCCACTTATTACAATTCTTCACTACACTACTTTCACCGTTTATTGCTCCGTCATGCAACTTACCACCCAAATGAATTTTACCTCCTTTTCTTCTCACTAATAGAGCCTTCATTTGGTGGTATTTCATTGTTGCTGACATTTTAACTTTTTTTGCTATTAATAAAAATGTAACGACATTTTTGCAAAAAATTGACATTTTTCACTTTGTGTTATAAAATTTTTCAAAAAAAAACTACATTTCTATATAAATTTTTCTCTAAATTTATTGTTCTATAAGTGTATATTTATTGGTTTGGGTAAAAGTTATAGCGTTTACAAACTATGGTGCAAAAAAGTGAATTTCCGCATTTTGAAGCAGCTCTGACTTTCTGAGCACCTGTCATGTTTCTTCAGGTGCTAGAATGTCAGGATAGTATAAATACCCCCCAAATGACATCATTTTAGAAAGAAGACACCCCAAAGTAGTCGCGGAGGGGCATGGTGAGTTCATGTATAATTTCATTTTTTTTCACAAGTTAGTGGAAAATGACACTTCTGAGGAAAAAAATAAATAAAGTTTCCATTTCTGCTAACTTCTGGCAAAAAAAAAAAAAATCTCAGACGGACTCACTATGCCCCTCAGTGAATACCTTGGGGTGTCTACTTTCCGAAATGGGGTCATTTGTGGGGTGTGTTTACTGTTCTGGCATTTTGGGCGGGGCTAAATTGTGAGCAGCCATGTAAAACCTAAAGGTACTCGTTGGAATTTGGGCCCCTTTGCGCACCCCGGCTGCAAAAAAGTGTTACTCATGTGGTATCGCCGTACTCAGGAGAAGTAGGGCAATGTGTTTTGGGGTGTATTTTTACATATTTCTCTCACCCAACATGGGTATATCTCTGTAAATTGTCAACTTTGTATAAAAAAAATTAAAAAGTTGTCGTTTACAGAGATATTTCTCACACAAAGTATGGGTATATATAAAAATACACCCCAAAACACATTGCCTACTTCTCTGATACGGCATTACCATGAGTGACTTTTTGCAGCCTGGATGCAAAGGGGCCCTAATTCCAATGAGTACCTTTAGGATTTCACAGGGCATTTTACGCATTTGGATTCCAGACTTCTTCTCACGCTTTAGGGGCCCCTAAAATACCAGGACAGTATAAATACCCCACATGTGACCCCATTTTAGAAAGAAGACACCCCAAGGTATTCCGTGAGGGGTATGGTGAGTTCATGTAAAATTGTATTTTTTGTCACAAGTTAGTGGAATATGAGACTTTGTAAAAAACCAAAAAAAAAATATCAATTTCTGCTAACTTGTGCCAAAAAAAAAAAATTCTGTGAACTCGACATGCCCCTCAAAAATACATTGGGGTGTCTTCTTTCGAAAATGGGGTCACATGTGTGGTATTTATACTGACCTGGCATTTAAGGGGCCCTAAAGCGTGAGAATCCAAATGCGTAAAAATGCCCTGTGAAATCCTAAAGGTACTCATTGGTTTTAGGGCCCCTTTGCGCATCTTGGCTGCAAAAAAGTGGCACACATGTGGTATCGCCGTACTCAGGAGAATTAGGGCAATGTGTTTTGGGGTGTATTTTTACATATACCCATGCTGGGTGAGAGAAATATCTCTGTAAATTGACAACTTTGTATAAATTCTTTTAAAAAGTTGTCATTTACAGAGATATTTCTCACACACAGTATGGGTATATGTAAAAATACACCCCAAAACACATTCCCCTACTTCTCCTGAGTACGGCGATACCACATGAGTGACACTTTTTTGCAGCCAAGATGCGCAAAGGGGCCCAAATTCCAATGAGTACCTTTTAGGAGGGCATTTATGCGCATTTTTCTTCTCACGCTTTAGGGCCCCTAAATTGCCAGGGCAGTATAAATACCCCACATGTGACCCCATTTTGGAAAGAAGACACCCCAAGGTATTCCATGAGGGGCATGGCGAGTTCATAGAAGATTTTTTTTTTGGCACAAGTTAGCGGAAATTGATTTTTTTATTGTTTTTTCTCACAAAGTCTCCCTTTCCGCTAACTTTTGACAAAAAGTTAAATTTTTCATGGACTCACTATGCCCCTCAGCGAATACCTTGGGGTGTCTTCTTTCCAAAATGGGGTCATTTGTGGGGTGTTTGTACTGTTCTGGCATTTTGGGTAGGGCTAAATTGTGAGCAGCCGTGTAAAACCTAAAGGTATTCATTGGAATTAGGGCCCCTTTGCGCACCTAGGCTGCAAAAAAGTGGCACACATGTGGTATCGCCGTACTCAGGAGAAGTAGGGCAATGTGTTTTGGGGTGTATTTTTACATATATCTATGTTGAGTGAGAGAAATATCTCTGTAAACTGACAACTTTGTATAAAAAAGTTGTCGTTTACTCACACAAATTCATTGTGATAGATTTACAAAGAAGGCCACCTTGAATTTCACCTGTCTGGATTACCTTTAAATTGAATGTCCAAAAAGTTGATAACATTACATAAACTGTTTCTATGAGGAGGTAAGTTCTAGACTTGACCGAGGTGACTCAATGGCTGTCATATATCTTGACTTCTCCAAAGCATTTGATAATGTGCCACATAAAAGGTATATAAAATGAGAATGCTTTGGCCGGGAGAAAATGTCTGTATGTGGGTAAGTAACTGGCTCAGTAATAGAAAACAGAGGGTGGGTATTAATGGTACACACTCGGATTGGGTCACTGTCACTAGTGGGGTACCTCAGGGGTCAGTACTGGGCCGTATCCTCTTCAATACATCTGTTAATCATCTAGTAGAAGGCTTCCACAGTAACATATCAATTTTTGCAGATGGAACTAAACCATTGTTTTTAACAAATTTTTGATAGTTATTTTTAATTTTCCATGTCAATATCTATATTTAAACAAAGACCATAAATTCCTGCAGCAACTAAGGGCTCTTTCACACTTGCGTTCTGACGGATCCGGCAGGACGGAAGTGCCCGCCGAATCCGTCAGAACGCAAGTTGCCTGAAAGCATTTGAAGACTGATCAGGATCCTGATCAGTCTTCGAAATGCTTTCAGGTTACCATGGCAGCCAGGACGCTACTGAAGTCCTGGCTGCCATGGTAAGTACTCCACAGCAGTGTACTTACCTGCTTATAGATCAATGCGCCGCCCGGACCTGTGACGTCATGAAGGAGCGCCCGGAGGCCGCAGCGCAGCTAAGTACACTGCTGCGGAGTACTTATCATGGCAGCCAGGACTTCAGTAGAGTCCTGGCTGCCATGGTAACCGATCGGAGCCCCAGCTTACACTGGGGTCCCCATCGGAACTGCTGCTGCACATGCGCATAGCTAAACGTCGGATCCGGCGATGTGCCGAAACGACGTTTAGCTTAATGTCGGATCCGGATTAATACTCTTTAATGGGCATTAATTCCGGATCCGGCGTTACGGTTTTGTCAACGTCCCAAAAAACGTTCACATACTGAACAGAAAACATCCTGATGCATCCTGAACGGATTTCTCTCCATTCAGAATGCATTAGGATTATCCTGATCAGTTTCTTGCCGTCCTAGAACCCCGAGGACGGAACTCTAGGACGGAAAGCAAAAGCGCAAGTGTGAAAGAGCCCTAAGCCTAATAATAGGTGCCACTTCTTAGCCTGTACAGATCACTTTATTGCTGTTATCTTATCATTGTAGTCTTATTATATCACCTCTGTGTACAGACAACACAGGATCCAACATTTATAACAGGTGATATCACAGCTTATCAGATCCCTCCTGGCCTCTACATAGGTCACAGTGCATGCCAAGAAAACACTCCTATAGAAGTCAATGAGGTCCCTTACTGACCATTATGTCTATAGACCATGGGGCTGCCATAAAGAATTGTCTTTAATACTCTATAAATGCTGTTAAAAACAGCTCAGGCAAGATGGCTGCCCCCATAATCATGTTCAGGAACTAGAATAAAGAAATCTGGAATCAGAAAATTTAAACAGATTAGTAAAAAAGGATACGTGTTGCTATCTGGTTATAACTGGCAGATAACATTTTTGGTGGCCTATTTCCTTTAGATTTCCTCTTCACCAGATCCCTAACATTCCTTTTAACGAAACACTGGAAACCTTCAATAGCATCTGAGCAAACTTGTACAGGATATAAAAAAAACAGGTTCACATTTAGGTTCCACATTATTATTAAACTATATTGGTGTGACCTGTAAATTGATAATGGGTAATCGATCATGAAAAGAAAGATGTAACTAATCATTCATTTTCAAATCGGCATTGTCATAATTGTTCATATATACTAGACTTCGAGGTAGTTGATTCTTCCAAGTGTACTTCCAAGAAATGTTTTTTCTTTTGTTTTTGTTTTTTTACTAAAGGTAGTCTTACAAACCTATTTATATGTAATATAGTAGAAAGTAAATTAAATCTCTGTGTGGGGACAAAATCTAAACCTTTCCCAAAAAATTCCAGTTGTTCTGCAGACCTACTGACATGTTGACAACTGAGAGATCTTGGTTCTTGCAGTATTCAGGTACTTGCAATGTTTTCTGCCACTTCTGTGGTACCGCTTCCTGCTGGTGACTTTCTTTTTTTACATACAGTCCACACTTGTATCATAGATGTGTTTTTATTAGACGCATGTCTGGTATTCTATTGATGTCTTCCTATCTGTGATATTGTACTCTCTGAGTTCAAAGTATCTGACATTTCATCTTTGGCCTCATAATTCAATTATAAAAAGTTTACATAATGTTTAAACCTATACGGTTTTCTACTACCCTTTTTCAAAATAGATTTTGGAGCAGTCAATCTTTCTCCTTTTGTTCCTGCTCCAATTATATACATTGCCAGAAGAATAATCCTTCAAATCTCAATTAAACTTGCCACGTTTGATCACTGTTATTTTGTCTTTTAATTTAGCCAGATTACCCTTTAGTTTAGAATCCACACTCAGATATGTGCGTACTGAATCTCATGGTTTTAAATTGCCCCTTATATTTGTAACACTGTGCTAGAGACTAGGAGCAAGGCTAAACTATTACAGTAGCATAGGCTACAGTGCACTGCTAGATATTGAGTCCAAAGAAGCTGTATATATTCATGTGCGTTTTCACATTAATGCGGTCGATGTACATTAATTGTTATGCATCCATTAGGCTACCTTTGATGCATAGCAGACAATGTTTATGTTGTAAATTACATGTAAATTGTATCATTTAACTCCTTAAGGACGAAAGGCGTACATGTACGCCCTTGTGTCCTGGTACTTAAGGACCAAGGGCGTACATGTACACCCTGCGAATATCCGATCACCGCTGCGCACGTGGCGGTGATTGGAACAAGATGCCTGCTGAAATCAATCAGCAGGCACCTTGGCACAATGCCCAGGGGGGTCCTGTGACCCCCCCATGTCAGCGATCGCAGCAAACCGCAGGTCAATTCAGAATAATACTAAAATAAGAAAAATACATATCACTGAATAAAAATTAAAAAAATCAAATACACTACACATATTGGGTATCGCCGCGTCCGTAAAAATCTCCTCTATAAAAATATCACATGACCTAACCCCTCACGCAAATACCGTAAAAAAAACACCAAAAAAGGTGTAAAAAAGCCATTTTTTGTCACCTTGCATCACAAAAAGTGTAATACCAAGTGAATCAAAAGGCGTATGCCTCTCAAAATAGTACCAATAAAACCGCCATCTCGTCCCGCAAAAAATGAGTCCTTACATAGGACAATCGTCCAAAAAAATAAAAAAATATGGCTCTCGGACTATGGAGACACTAAAACATAATTTTTTTTTCTAAAATGCTATTATTGTGTTAAAGTAAAATAAATAATTAAAAAGTATACATATTAGGTATCGCCACGTCCGTAAAAACCTGCTATATAAAAATATCACATTATCTAACCCCTCAGGTAAATACCGTTAAAAAAATAAAATAAAAACAATGTAAAAAAAAACATTTTTGTCACCTCACATCTCAAAAACTGTAATAGCAAGCGATCAAAAAGTTATATGCACCCAAAAATAGTGCCAATCAAACCGTCATCTCACCCTGCAAAAAGTGATACCCCACATAGGACAATCACCCCAAAAAAATTAAAAAAATATGGCTCTCAGACTATGGAGACACTAAAACATGATTTGTTTTGTTTTAAAAAATGATAATTGTGTAAAACTTGAATAACGGAAAATTTTCCAAAAAATCAAAATTCTGAAATTTTATCTCCATTTGCCATTAACTCTTGTGGAAAACCTAAAGGGTTAATGACATTTGTAAAATCAGTTTTGAATGCCTTGAGGGGTGTAGTTTCTAGAATGGGGTCATTTTTGGGTGGTTTCTATTATGTAAGCCTGACAAAGTGACTTCAGACCTGAACTGGTCCCTAAAAAGTGGGTTTTTGAAAATTTCTAAAAAATTTCAAGATTTGCTTCTAAACTTCTAAGCCTTGTAGCGTCCCCAAAAAATAAAATGGCTTTCCCAAAATGATCGATACATGAAGTAGACATATGAGGAATGTAAATCAATAACTTTTTTGGGCGGTATTACTATGTATTATAGAAGTAGAGAAATAAAAAATTGGAAAATTGCACATTTTTCAAAATTTTTGGTAAATTTGATATTTTTTTATAAATAAAAATGAAATTTTTCGACTTCATTTTACCAGTGTCATGAAGTACAATATGTGACGAAAAAACAATCTCAGAATGGCCTGGATAAGAAAAAGCGTTTTAAAGTTATCACCACATAAAGTGACACTGGTCAGATTTGCAAAAAATGGCCTGGTCCTAAGGTGTAAATGAGCCCGGTCCTTAAGAGGTTAACGTAGTAGTGTTCATGTATATACAAATGTAGCAGAATTAACACACACACTTGGTGAGTTATTACATCTATTTAATGCATTATCACTGTGACTTTTAACTCTGCTACGCATTATAGCTCTTAGCTCCATGTTTATGATGTAATGTTAATATCAAGGGTTAAATTTGACTCAGATGAGGTCTATGATTAAAGGGGTTTTCCGAGATTTTACTACTCCTCTGGATAGGTCATCAGTATCTGATCCCAGGACCCGATCAGCTGTTTGAGAACGCAGCGGTGCTCCTAGGCCTACCAAGCACAGTCACCATAGAATGTACAGCGCTGTGCTTGGTAAGCACAGAAAAGGCAGCGCCAATCACAGGACCACCGCTGCCTTCTCAAAACAGCTGATCGGCAGGGGTCCCTGGTGTCGGATGCCCACCCATCAGACACTGATGACCTACCCGGCGCATAGGTCATCAGTAAAAAAAATCTCAGAAAACCCTTTTAAGCTTAGGTAGAATAACCTGTGTATGCTTGTTAACGCTCAGTTATGCTATTATTAAGAACCATGAAGGTTTAAAATGTGTAAGTCATGTCATGGATGTCCGTTGTTTTTATTGTATTATGTTTTTAAGTAAGGATTTAATAAATGTTTGGATTTTTAAGAGATCACACGATTGTAAGTTGTGTAAGTTTGGCTGCTTTAAAATGAAATATCTGTGTGATAAACAGCCTTGCAAATATTTATTTTAATGTACAGTATGTGGCCACTTCCCTGTAATGTTAGATATAATGGGTGAGATTTATTAATGCTAATAAAACGTACAAGCCCAGCCCCCCCCCCCCGGTATTGGCTAAAAAGAATGCCACGTTGTTTTTCATCACTTTCCTAGTGTTCGGAAATGTTGGAAGAAGAAGTGGCACAGGAGCTTCAGGGCTGTGCAAAGAGGGACTCAGTTTTTCAAGATATTTGTATGTTGCTCAAGAGATGCATAAAACTGGCACAAATACATTAACGGGGTGTTCCAGGATTTGAAGAGCATTGCTACTTTTTTCCAGAAACAGTCCCACACCTGTCTATGGCTTGTGTATGGTATTCCAACTGAAGTCCACGGAAGTGAATGAGAAAGAAGTGCAATACCACACTCAACCTATAGACAAGAGTGGCAATGTTTCTGAAAGAAAGCAGCCATGTTTTTCTAATCCTGAACAACCCCTTTAATAAATCTGCCCCAATGTGTTGATAAGAAAGTATACTCACATTTTTTAGGTGTACGTAAGTTAATGGGGTTTTAGCTGCCTGGTTAAGTGTGGAGATGAGCGAAGTATTCCAAAATTCGATTCGGCTACTTTTCCGAATTTAGCAAAAAAATGTGCTTTGTGACGAATTACTTAGTCACGAAGCGCATTTCTTTGTAAGTAGCTAGTGCAATGACAAGGAGCAGCGATTGTGCCACCCCCTGTCATTGTACACCTCAGATGAAATGTTCGTAGCTGATCGCGGCATCTGATAGCCATAACAGAGTGTTAAATTTAAAAATATAAAAAAAAATCATAGTTACCTCATCTATTTGGTCACGACGAGCCAGCCACCGCCATCTTGAATGAAGATCTGGCGTGAAATCTAGCACAAACCATGACGATATCATCATGTTGACCAGTGTGGTGATGTCATACGTGACCGTGAACAGGAATTGTTGTAAATGGATGAGATAAGTAAGATTTTTTTAGGTTTCTTTACACTATTTCGGGTAAAATCTTTTCGCTATCACAAAGAACATAGAAATTCAGCTCCGCGTTGTATCAAATTTATCCTGAATTCGGATCAAAGTCCACTTCGTAGACTTCGATACGCTAAACACTAGTTGAGAGTTTTGAAGTATATGATGATAAATGGACAGCAGCTATCAGGTGGTGGGTGCTGTCTCCAAACAGTATCCTTACCCTTATACAGTTATTATTTGATATTCTATAAAATCAGGAATTGAGATACAGGCATTGTAAAGACTAAGAATATTGTAAAACCATATGTCCTACTAAGTGATTAAATATGGGAATAGTGGTGGGATGGAAAACCTGTGCCAATAAAAATTAAACTGATCTGCTCCTAACTTTACTAAAGTGGCAGTAGAAGATAGAGAAAAGCACGCATCAGTCCTACCAGACTTTCTTCTCTGCCTTCAGCTATGATCTGAAGACCTATGTTGCTGGGGACATGCTGCTTGACAGCTCTATTGAGCTTGCAGGTCTTACACGGTGTATCTGTAGCCACCAGTTTGCCTGGTATGACTTGGGATTGGCACTTGTTGACAGTAGTCATTTCATGCCATTACCCATCTCCAACTATGCTATTAATTTGGCTTTTCTAAAATGAAATTTAGCTGAGGAATAGACGTAAGAATTCTATCATACATGCAGGCATCGTGTCCTGTTTCGCAGAACATGTAGATTTTTTTAATGCTGGTATTTCGGGATCAATACAAACTCATTCCTAGCTGTTGAAATACCCCTTTAATGAAAAGAATAGCTGATTCCTTATCATTTGAACCGTTGTTGAGCAGTATATTGCACACATGGATTTTTTCACTAGTCAAGGCTTTTCTAACGTGATAGGAATACATACATTAATAAAATAGCAGGATGGAGCACAAAATGAAATGTTTATTACCTATTTAGCTTCCCTGTTACATCAGAATAATCTAATTTTCTGAAGCTGCTGGTGACCTCTGTGTTACATCCCGTAACTTGTGCTATAAATAATGGCGAGTGTCTAAAGCTCATCTCCACAGCAAATAGAATTGTATGGAAAGAATCAACCTTTTAAAATTGCTACAGCAGGGAAGTACTGGCAGCACATCCATTACCTTGGTCCTCGTTCCCCTCTATGTTTCATGCTGTCCGTATTCACACTGTTTATACGTTCATGGTCTTGCTTGTTAATGTTAAAATCCAGATTACAGCTAGACAAGTAGCTTTTTCAATTGTACATTTACCCGATAAAGAATATTTCATTCTTTCTTGCGCTTTGTGAATCCTACATATAGATGTACTCAGTCTTTTATTACTTAAACGTATTAAAAATATGTAAGGGCATCTTAAGTAATACATAAATTCTAGCGCAAGTTTGATGAATAGTGTTGAGCGAATAGATGTCCTTCAATCCAAATTTCAGGAAAAGTTCAATTCCAGATGACTTTCCTCGTGCTTCACGGAAGCGAATTAATTTAAACTGAAATAGTGTAAAAAATAAATAAAAAATAAACTTACCTGATACATTAGCTTGCGACAGGTCAGCCGCCGCAATCTTGCTTGAAGATCTCAGGTAAAATCCCGTGCATGGTCGTTGACACACGTTTGATCAAAAATGTGCGCAAAGAGCTTCCATTTTTTAGGTATAGTAGGCCCATAACAGGTAGGAACTAGTGTTAGGGACCACTCATAGAGGCGACCTTGACGTGGTGAGTGGCTTATTACGCTTTGGCCAAAATGTACACTAATGCCTCATTCAACATCCAGCATGGAGGCTGGGCAGAGTGCTGGTTGCAGAGTCCATTGCATTTTTGTTTTTGCGTTTGTATGTGTATTTCGCCATAGCAATGTGCACCTGCATATAGGGTTGTGCTGACTGAACCCCCCACCTTTTTGCTTTGTAGTAGGTATAATACCACTTTAATCCAGAATAATCCGTAATCCTTAGTTCTATTGTTTGCATGTGTAATGGTGTGCTGCAATATGTTTTTGTTTGCAATGGTCATGTATGACGTCACCATGTTGGCCGGCGTGATGACATCCTCTTGGGCCGCCAGACCTTCAAGCAAGATGTTGGTAGCAAATGGATCAGGTATAATATTTGTATTTTTATTTTACACTCTGTTATTAATATCGGATGCCGCAATCATGAATGAACACAGCATCTGAGGGGTACAATGATGAGGAGCAGCGCCATTCTCTGTCATTGTTTTTGTCATTGTCTGTCATTTGAAAATGAACAAAATCAATAGCCAGTAGCTATATCAATTCTGTTTTAGCCCTACATTATTTGCTCCCTTTAAAAAAAAAAAAAAATAATAACCTTTATTATATTTATTTAAAAAAAACATAAACAAAATAATGCAAACAAAAATAAGAGTGGATTAGTATCTCTTATATTGCGTATTTTATATTTTCCTCTGTGTTATGTATTTTCAAAAACGTTTGGTAATATTAAAAGCCAAAAACCTCAGAAGACGCCACATTCGTGGTGAAACATGTCGGGGGAGCTTTGTTTGTTATTTTAAATGAGAAAAACTTTAGTGTTGGTGATAAGCTAGGGGGTCAACCTTCAGGTGTTCCCCAGCACTGATAATGAGAAATAGATCTGAGTAAGAGGATGGAGGATAGAGCACCCGAGCATCCCGAAGTGTTCTATTCGAGCACACAAGCACTTTGGTGCTCGATCAACACTACAGTAGTTGTATGCAGCATGCAGGTCGAATTTTGTGAAGACCTTAGCTCCCCGGATCCTGTCAAACAGTTTGGAGATTAGCGGAAGAGGGTATCGATTCTTGACTGTGACCTTATTCAGACATCAATAGTCGATACAGGGCCATAAGGATCCATCTTTTTTCTGCACAAAGAAGAACCCAGCACCGGCTGGTGAAGTAGATTTCCGGATAAAACTCCTCTCAGGATTCTCCTTGATGTAGTCAAACATTGCTTGGGTCTCAGGAAGTGAGAGTGGGTAGACTCGACCACGAGAAGGAGTGGCACCAGGCAGAAGGTCAATCGAACAATCATAAGGACGATGAGGAGGCAGTGTCTCGGCTTCTTTCTTACTGAAGACATCCGCAAAACTGGCATACTGCTGTGGAAGTCCAGGCAGGTCTACAGGTACAGTAGGCGAGGAAGCAGGTCAGACTTCTGATAAGCAGGTGGACTGGCAGGATGATCCCTAACGCAGAATCTGACCGGAGTGCCAGTCCAGAAATGTAGTGTGCTGACGCAGCCAGGGAAGACCAAGGATAACCAGATTCACAGACGCTGGCAGCACATAGAAGGAGATCATCTCTTAAAGCAGAACCCCTATTTGCAACTTAAGGGGCATAGTAACAAAAAGCACAGGTTTGGGAAGCAGCAGTCTATTTACAAAAGCCACTGATAAAGACCGTTCTAGACGGATGGTAGGAAGCCGGTACTGATGGACCACAGCTTGCTGAATGAAGTTACCGGCTGACCCAGAATCCAAGAATGCAGGCACAGACTGTGTGACTGCCTTCTGAGAGAGAGAAACACCAGATCTGAAAGTTTCAGAGAGGACATCTCCTTGTCTAGGACCACCTCTCCAACTGACCCTAGACATTAGCGTTTCCCGGCTTCAGTGGGCAATTACGCACAAAGTGGGCCTTGCCTCCACAACACAGACACAGGTTTTCTGCTTTGCAGCGTAGACGTTCCTGTCAGACAATCAAAGGCGCTCTGTTTGCATAGGTTCTTCAGATGGGATGGACACTAGAGGAAGAAGCGGCCTTTGGAAGAATGGAGCCAAACAGGGTGGTCTTCTGGTGCCTGCAACCTCCCTAGAACGTTCCCTGAAACGCATATCTATCCTTGTGGCCAAGGTGATCAGGTCATTCAGAGTAGACAGTCGGTCGCGACCAGCTAATTCATCCTTAATCCGGTCAGAAAGGCCCTCCCAGAACACCGCCAGTTGAGCCTCATTGTTCTATACAAGTTCAGCAGCAAGGGTACGAAACTGGATGGCGTACTGACCCACAGGCGAGGAACCCTGTTGTAGACGCAGCAGAGCTGAAGCAGTGGAGGATGTGCGGCCGGGCTCTTCAAAGACCAGCCGGAAAGTTGCCAGGAAAGACTGCAGATTAGTGGTCTCTGGACCTCCATGTTCCCAAATAGGATTTGTCCAAGCAAGGGCCTCACCAGACAGCAGAGACACAATGAAGGCAACCTTGGACCGCTTAGTGGGAAACTTCTGCCCAAGCAACTCAAAGTGGATCAGACACTGGTTCAGGAATCCACAACAGGTTTTTGGATCTCCACCATAGTGTGATGGCAGAGGGAGTTGCACACCAGCAGCACACAAATCCGGATTCACCAGTGTTGGAATTTTAGAAGCAGCAGCAACTGGCAACCCTGCAGTAGCTGGAGAAGAGATGCCATCCAGACGAGCAGCAACATTTTGCATGAACTGCATCATGACATCCTGATTTCATGTAACAATTCCTGAACGACAGGCTTGGGGTCACCAGCGAGGTCCATGGCCTCAGTGTACTGTCACGAACCAGCAGGTGTGAACCCACTGTGCCACGTGTCCTACCTCCTCTAAGGGAGTTGTCTAAGGCCTCTTTTACTCGGGCGTCATGTTTGACACCCGGATATTAGGCGGGTGCGTTGCGGGAAAATGTGCGATTTTTCTGTGTGAGTGCAAAGCGTTTTAATGCGTTTTGCACGCGCGTGGGGAAAATCGGCATGTTTGGTACCCAGACCCGAACCCGGACTTCATCACTGAAGTTCGGGTTTGGGTTGAGTATTCTGTAGATTATATTATTTTCCCTTATAACATGGTTATAAGGGAAAATAATAGCATTCTCAATACAGAATGCTTAGTAAAATGTGCATTAAGGGGTTAAAAAAAATAAAAATAAACTCACCTTATCCACTTGATCGCGTAGTTGCGATCTCTTTTTCAATTATTAGCTGTCGGCTAAAGGACCTGTGATGACGTCACTGAGCTCATCACATGGTCCAATCACACGGTCCATCACCATGGTGATGGACCATGTGATGTGACGTCACCACAGGTCCTTTAGCTGGCAGCTAATGAATGAAGAAGAGATCGCAACTACGCGATCAAGTGGATAAGGTGAGTTTATTTTTTTTATTTTCAACCCCTTAATGCACATTTTACTAAGCATTCTGTGGTGAGAATGCTATTATTTTCCCTTATACCCATGTTATAAGGGAAAATAATAATGATCGGGTCCCGTCTCTTAGGAACCTTGCGGGAAAATCGCACTGCATCAGCACTTGATTGCGGATGCTTGTGATTTTCCTGCAGCCCCATTCACTTCTATGAGGCCTGCGTTGCATGAAAAACGCAGAATATATAGGGGGGCGTGGCCTGCGCTTGTGGAAGATGGCCGCTTGAGCTCTTAGCTCTCCGCACCAGTGATCTCAAAAGCGACTGAAAACCTGCATTCTGTGCAAGAATCCTGTTCCCCAAGCCTCCATATGCCGCCCAAGATGCCTAAGAGACGGAAAACGGCCGGTGGTCCGAAGAAAATATCGGACTTTTACTGCTCTCAGCACCAGGAGCCGGCGCAACATGGCGACCGCTCACCTACCTCATCATTTGCGTCTGAACCGGCGCCGCGGCTGGAATCTGTGGAGAAGCTGCCGTCAGGGAGAAAACACAGCGGATCATCGCTTAAAGCTGCACACTCACCAATGAAACCTCGCAGAAGTACCTCATATGAGTCTGGAGGTGAGTGCCCAACACGTGGCAGGGGCCATCTTATAGGCCATAATACGCCCCAGGTAGCGGCAGAATTCAACTCCAGTGAGCCGGAGGAGCAATCACCCACAGATCTGTTTGAAACTATCTCTGTGACTGAACAAACAGTTACAGAAATAACATTAAAATCGATGCTGCAGGCATTTAAACACTCCCTGCACTCCTCAATAAAGTAGATAGTACAGCCATTGAGAGCAGCCATTACTGAGATAGAGCACCGAGTTGATCATGTGGAGACTAAAATGGGGGAACTTGTTTCTTCTCACAATGAGCTCATTGATGCTCACTATAACCTTGAATCGGATGCTACAGACAAAACTGGCTGACCTAGAAGACCGGTCACGCCGTAATAATGTGAAATTAAGAGGGGTTCCAGAGTCTGTGTTGCCGGCAGATCTACCAACTTATCTGCAAGCTCTCATTAAGCTCCTATTGCCTCAATTTTCCCCAGCGGATCTCATTATAGACCGAATTCATAGAATTGCTAAACCCCAGTTTCTGGCAGAATCGGTACCAAGAGACGTGCTAGCCAGAGTGCATTTTTTTCACGTCAAAGAACGCTTCCTACAAGCCTGTAGAAAACATGTTCCGCTACCAGATCCTAATAGCAACGTCATGTTATATTCTGACCTCTCAGCGACAACCTTACGCCAACGCAAAGAGTTCCTGCCAACTACTTCTGCTTTGAAAGAAAACAACATACCGTATAGGTGGGGATTCCCTACCAGATTGATCGTGAAGTACCAAAATGATTTTCTAGTAGCCAAAAATCCATCTGAGGGCTTAGCTTTACTCCAGAAATTACACATTACAACTTCTATGGAATCCAAGAAGAGATCCACCCTTCAACACACTGCTCAAGAGTGGCATCGTGTCTCAAAATGACAAGATTCCTGCTACAGTTCTGTTCATATTCCTTTGATCACATACTGAGAGAGCCAATCCTAAGCTCAAGTTGAATTTTCCCTGTTCTCACTGGATGGAAATTGAGGGAAGAGACTCAAACCATCCCTATGGTCAGCTGGATTTCTTCCATGCCTTGTCTTAACAGGAATCCGTCTTGTCCTGGAGACGACACTCGGTTGACCACATGTTTTACTGTTTATACTTACCATATGTTTATTATTTCTGTTTTTCTAGTTAAGCAGTGGCAGTGACGTGACATGTGACCTTGAAATCATATGGGTGAGTGGCGTTCAGGGGAGTGGACTCTCTGGAAATCCACAGGTACCATTGCATATTCCATTGTTGACATGGTATTACACGTAACATCCCTAAATGTAAAAGGGCTTAACAGCCCACATAAACGGAAACAAATGTGGGGAGAAGCACTGGCCCAGCATAGTGATGTACTATGATGTACATGTAACTCATGTACTGCTCAAAGACGCTAAACGGATTAAACACCGTGGATTCCCTGAGATATTCCAGTCTTACTACACCACTAAATCTAGAGGGGTCCTACTTGCTATTAGAAATACTGTTGCATTTCTGCTGATAGATCACTACAGTGACCCATATGGCAGATTTGTCATTCTGGTGTGTTCTATCAACAATCTCATTTATACTATAGCCGCTCTGTATGCACCTAACAAGCACCAGATACGTTTTTGTCGCAAAGTTGTATCGCGTATTACCTCTATGAAACAAGGAGTCTTGTTGCTAGTGGGAGATTTCAATTGTATCATGCAATCCCAGCTCGATACGACTACTCCCTCTAGACATACGGCTAACAACTCTTTGATGAATCTAACTTGGCAAGAGGGACTTGATATGATATGATGTATGGAGGGTGTTACATGAATCTGAAAAGGATTATACCTTTTATTCAACATCACATAACAGCTACTCTAGAATTGATATAATATTTGCTGATAGGAATGCACTTCTACGCACCGTCAGGGCGTCAATAGGCACTATTACGTGGTCAGACCACGCCTCAGTCACTGTCACCCTGGAAGACACATTCAGGAATACACCACCCCCCGTATGGAGATGTAACTCTTATCTACTGCATAATCAGACACACAAACTATAGAGAGGGATCTTAGGATGTATTTTGAGCTGAACCAACACTCAGTGGATAGTCTATTTAGCCTATGGAATGCACATAAGGCAGTTATAAGGGGCTCATTTTTTAAACTAAATCATATAAAGAAGAAATTGAAGGCCCAGAAACTACAATCCCTGACTAGTGAGATACACAAATTGGAGTCTTGAAATAAATCCTGCCAAACCCAATCATTGCAATTACAGTTGACAGACTTGCAGAGACAACTTAGAGAACACCTGCTTGCAGACTATAATAAACAACTATTTTACACGAAAGCACGTTATTATTCGCAGAATAATAAGGCCGGGAAACTGTTGGCACTAAGACTTAAAACCTGACGTTTGAAGTCCCTAATTCCTTATATTATAGACCAGCACACTTCGGTTAAAATTTCCCACCCCGCAAAAATAGCCGAATAATTTAGGTGCTATTACTGTATAGTCAGTGACTGCTAGTCACTGTATAACCTGAAAAATGACAACTCTGTCACTCAAACGTCTCAATCTGATATTTCAGCTTTTTTAGACAAATTACACCTTCCTTCTCTTACTGACTCACAATTGACTGCGTTAAATAAGGACATTTCTTTGTCTGAAATTACCAGTGCTTTACGCACTTTACCATCTGGTAAATCGCCAGGACCAGACAGTCTTACAGGAGAATACTATAAGACGTTTCAATTGATTCTAGCTCCTCACCTTAAATCTTTGTATCAGCTGGCCATGGATCGGGGATCTTTCCGAAAGAGAATCAAGAAGCTCTTATAGTCACATTGACCAAACCGGGCAAAGACCCGGACAGACCCCAAAATTTTAGGCCGATATCCCTCCTTAATGTGGATATAAAACTATATGCTAAGATCTTGGCCAACAGACTAGCTCCCATATTGATGGATCTCATACATGGAGATCAAGTCGGTTTTATAAAAACTAGGCAAGCCTTTGATAACACAAGGAGAGTGCTTAACCTTCTTCACTACGCCACATCTACTAAGACGCCAATGCTCATGGTATCACTTGACGCCGAGAAGGCGTTTGACCGCATAGGCTGGTCGTACGCCTTCTCGGTTCTCGATAGGTTCGGGTTTAAGGATAATATTTTGCAGGCTATTAAAGCCTTGTACACTGCCCCAACGGCGAAGGTGCTAACCAATGGTATATTATCAGATGGGTTTGATATCACTAATGGAACAAGACAGGGGTGTCCGTTGTCACCCCTGATCTTCGTTTTATGTATTGAACCGTTGGCGATGTTACTGAGGACGGACCCTCCAGTCAAAGGGTTAACTATAAATAATCAAGAGCACATTGTCTCTTTATATGCTGACGATGTCATTTTGATTTTATCAGACCCTGGTCCTTCCTTGGCGGCGTCTGTAAACTGGATCCATCATTTTGGCCTCATTTCATTGTATAAACTCAACACCACTAAGTCTCAAGCCCTACCTATAGGTCTCCCAGCTTTAGTAGTAGAGCACCTCAAACGCCAATTCCCTTTAGACTGGAGGTCTGATCACATTGAATACCTTGGCATGCATATCCCATATATGTTTAACTGGCTATACAAAGACAACTATCTACCCATGCTGAAAAGCCTTACAGAGGAGATGACACGTTTATCTACTTGCGAAATCTCTTGGACGGGACGGATAGCAGCATTTAAAATGTTATTACTTCCAAAGTTACTATACTTATTTTGCATGGTTCCCATAACACTCCCACAACGATTCTTCACGGATCTCCAACGGCATATTTCCGCATTTATATGGGAGAAACGGAAACCTAGAGTTGCATACTCACTACTAACTAGACATCAATCATGTGGCGGTTTAGGTGTTCCTAATATGAGGGCATATTATATTGCTACACAACAAGTTGATATAGTCAGCATGTGGAGGAAAAATTAGATTGTGAATTGGTCCCATATAGAAAACAGCCTAGCGTTTCCGACAACACTTCAGGCCCTCACGTATAGTACTAAATTTCCATTACTGACGCGATTGTCTCCATTGACATTGCATATGTTAACCTGCTGGAAAGAATTCAAACACCAGGTAATGGGCTGGTCCCAAGCTTCTTGGACAGAAGTACCTTTACAATTCCTAAATATATGTCTTAGTGACTTAGATGTCTCTAATTGGCTTGGGAAAGGTATCTCCTCTATATTCCAATTATACGATAAGGATGTCTTGCACTCATTCGAATACTTATCTAGCAAATATTCTATACCAAATGCGGACTTCTTTAAATACTTACGCATACGACATTTCCTCAATACATGTCAGGAGTATATGCCTACTGAAAATACACTAATTACATCCATGTTTAAACTCAAGTCTAAGACCATGAGACAAGCCTATGGTTTAATTGACTCTCAATTCATTTTTTGTAAAACACGACCTTTTGAGCTTTGGGAAGCAGATCTCAAATGCACCTTTGAACCTAAACAAAGGAAATCAGCACTTCGGTTAGTCCATTTGGCTTGTAAATGCCACATACATTATGAGGCGGCAATGAAGACGTTATTACGTTGGTATATGACACCGGACAGACTCCATAAATTGTATGGTACGACCTCTCCCCTTTGTTGGAGGAATTGTGGAAATAGAGGCTCGTTGCTACACATTTTATGGGCTTGCCCAAAGCTTAGACGATATTGGGAAGAGGTCTTTAGGATCATATCATCTATTGTGGGAATGCTGATCTCTAATTGAGCTCATGTAGCTCTTCTATATCTTGAACTGGATGACTTGCCATTGAATTGTAGAATATTGATATGTAAAATCTTGGTAATTGCCAAATTGGTTATCACCAGACATTGGAAGGAACTGGCAGCCCCCTCAATAGAGGAAGTCTTAGCCACAATCAATACCACTTGGCAATATGAAAGGGCATTATCTCCTTCTATCTTGTCATCGAGATATTGTGGATCGACATGGCTCCCACACTCATATTTCTTTTGGTTCACAAGCTGATAAAACACCATGACTGCTATTTTTAATCGTTATATATAGCGGAATTCCCCGTCAGTTGCTATATTCTTATGGGTTACTTGTTATGTTTTTATATGTTGCTCTTGTTTCGCGTAGACACACTGTCATAATATCTTATATAATTGCACCGTGTACTGCGATTCTACACAGTTATACAGTGAATGATTTGCAGTTATTAGGAAGTTATTTTGCAAGCTATGTCATATAGACCCATTACAGTGGTTGTGGACATTATTACAATCTTCCAGGTTGGCAGCATCCACGCGGATGCCCTGGATCATGCTTTTGGACTGTCAACGCAGAACTTCCATATCAGGAATTAGCCTGTACATTGGTGCAATCAATGTGCTATTATTTGACGGCTGCGCCCGTCGTGTCCAATTTACTGTTTGGCTGCTACGTCCGCAACCTTGCATTTTTATTTGAAAATTAATAAAAATTATTGGAACATAAAAACGCAGAATATAGAACATGCTGCGATTTTCACGCAATGCAAAAGTGATGCGGGAAAATCACTGCTCATGTGCATAGCCCCATAGTAATGAATGGGTCAGGATTCAGTGCGGGTGCAATGCGTCCACATTGCAGAAAACCCGCCCGTGTGAAAGGGGCCTAAGTGAACCCATCGATCTTCACAGTTCCCCTGATGGCGGGGATAGACTTTTCCGAGGGGAACACCAGGTCACTACCTCTTGAGGAGGATTGGCACATGAGGCAGCTGTTCCTGGACCTTCATCCCTCCACTTAATGAAATCACCAGGTAAGGTTTAAGAAGGAAACAATTATAGCTTAGTAACTATACTGTAGCTGCTGACTGGAAGGTGCTGGTATCCTAAAGGCTATCTTCACATTTGCAACCATGTATTGTAATTTTGGGAAAATGTTGATTAAGATATTCTACTATGTTGGATCTGTCTCTGAATTGTTTCAACAGTTACTTACTACAAATAAATGGTGTAGTCTAATCCTGCAGTCATACTCTCTCCCATATGTCAGGGATTGCTGAGAGTTATAGTTTCACAACTGCTAAGCTGCTGAGCTGGGAAAGATGCTGCAGAGGATTTTGCCCCATCCACAAGTATTGTACTGTAAATTGCTGCAAATTTCCAGTTCAGAATCTGCACCACATATCCGCAACATCTGGACCTGACCTAGATGTTACACATGAACTGTGCTGAATATGTGCAATCTTTAAACATGTTACTGTGTTAAATAGGGATGAGCGAACCCGTGGAGGTTCAGGCTCACCAGGTTCAGCCGAACTTCAGGTTAAAGTTCCGGTTCGGGACCCGAACTTGACTCCAAACCCTAACCCCATTAAAGTCAATAGGGATTCGAGCTTCACTTTATTATTTTCCATTATAACATTGTTATATCGGAAAATAATAGCATTCTTAAGACAGAATGTAAAAGAATATGGCCATATAGGGGTTAAAAAATTCGAGCTTCACTTTATTATTTTCCATTATAACATTGTTATATCGGAAAATAATAGCATTCTTAAGACAGAATGTAAAAGAATATGGCCATATAGGGGTTAAAAAAATTCCCTCATCCACTTGATCACGCTGCAGCAGTCTCTTCTATCTTGATTCAGCAGGACCTGCCAAAAGACCTGCAATGTGCTCGATGACGTCACTGCGCTCTCTCACGTTTTGAGCGCGTATAATGGCCATGTAATTGAAAATAATAAAATCACCCGAACACACATCAGTGAAAAAGTCCGCGTTCGGGTCCTGCTCCCCAAACTCACAAAGTTAGGTGCGGACTTTGCAGTTCAGGTTCGCTCATCTCTAGTGTTAAACTATGTCAAAATCTCTCCACATGCAAAGGAATATGCCATACCTCAATCTGTTTCTCATAATGCCAGTTGTATTGATTTGAAGTAACATGGAATTTTTGGCTCTTTGATTCGCTCCAAAATGTTGTGCAGTTTTAAGTTGATCTACACGTTTCAAACATAAACCGCTCAGACATGAAGGCAACAGGTTCACAGACAAACACACTTCTCACAGTTCACTGATGCCGGCACTCCACAGCGCAAATGTTCTGCAGTTGCTCATGAAAAGAAATTTTTAATAATAAATATCTAATAATTAATGGGCTGGTAGCTGCAGGTTTCCTCAGGGCATAATATCTAATTTCCTAGCAGTGTTTCCTATCCTTACTTTTCACGCTGCAACAGTCTATCATTAAAACCAAATGTAGGTTCCTATCACTTTTATTTATTTTTCAAATCAACTTATAAATCAGTGCCAGGCCTTGTTACAGATGAGTTCCAATAAATTATTGTCTGTGGACAAATTCTGAATGTTAAACATTTTACTTTCCCCTTCGTTCGGTACAGCCCTCTGGTCACTGGTGACAACTCTCTGGTGTGATTAAAGTAGTCTAGTCTCACTTGAAAACACTGTCTGTGGTAGGGTCATTAAAATACAGAAAACACAGAAACATTTTTATGCTAAACGCATTTTCCTGCATACTTATTTTTCTCCAGATGTAAAGCTATAACATTTTTTGCTTTTCTGTTCATAAAGCCATGGCTGGGCTTGTTTTTGGGGGACAAGTTTTATTTGTTAATGACACCATTTAGTTTACCATATCAACTATATTCTAGGGGTCAGTATGATTATGCAATAATATGTACAATATCTCACAAAAGTGAGTACACTCTCACATTTTTGTAAATCTTTAATCATATCTTCTGATGGGACAACACTGAAGATATGACACCTTGCTACAATGTAAAGGCTTCATTCACACGAGCGTGATGGATTGGCTCCGGATGCGTTCAGGTGCGTTCAGTGAAACTTGCACCATTATCCAAACAAGTTGTCAGTCTTGTCTGCGATTGTGTTCAGTTGTTCATTTTTTCCGTGCGGGTGCAATGCGTTTTGATGCGTTGTTCATGCGCATGATGAAAAACTGAAGGTTTACAAACAACATCTCTTAGCAGCCATTAATGAAAAACGCATTGCATCCACACTTGCTTGCGAATGCAATACGTTTTTCTCTGAAGCCCCATTCACTTCTATTGGGCCAGGGCTGCGTGAAAAACGCAGAATATAGAACATTCTGCTTTATTCACGCAACGCAGAACTGGTCTGATGAAATCTAACTTTTTGGCCTCAAATCTAAGCGTCATGTCTGGAGGAAACCAGGCACTGCTCATCACCTGTCCATTACCATTTCTACAGTGAAGCATGGAGGTGGCAGCATCATGTTGTGGGGATGTTTTTCAGCACCTGGGACAGGGAGACTGGTCAGGGTTGAAGGAAAGCTGAATGGAACAAAGTACAGAGATATTCTTAACGAAAGCCTGATCCAGAGAGCTCGGGGACAAAGGTTCACCTTCCAACATGACCCTAAGCACACAACTAAGACAACACAGGAGTGGCTTAAGGACAACTCTGTGAATGTCCTTGAGTGGCCGAGTCGGAGCCCTGATTTAGACCCAGACTACAGAGAAGAAGGGCAGAAAATCCCCAAATCCAAAATCATACCCAAGAAAACTACAGCCTGTAATCACTGACAAAGGTGCTTCAACTAAGTACGGAGTAAAGAATCTGAATACTTATGTCAATGCAAGATTTTAGTTTTCCTTTTTTAATAAAGTAGCAAAAGTTCTAAAATTCTATTTTCACTGTCAGTATGGGGTACTGAGTGTAGATTCATGTTGAAAAACTTGAATTTATTTTTACTTTAGCCCATAAAAGGTGAAGAAGCGCAAGGGTCCAAAGTCTTTCCCAATGCACTGTATTTCTCTCTACAAAGCTGTCTGAGCGCTTGTTTCTTGCAGTGTGAGCTGCAGATTTAATTGTGGGCGAGGTAGCCAAAAATGACAATTCTGCCATTTAGATTATTTTTTCTTATATTAGTCACCTTCCTGAATAAATTATTTTATATACAGTAGTAATAGTTCATACATATATTTAGATGCAGCAATACCAATTATTTATATATGTAGAATTGGGAATGGGGCATATTTGAATTTTTAACTCTTTTTAATATTTTTATAAATTATTTTCCTTTTTTTCTAGTCCCCTTAATGGATTTGAACATAAGATATAAGATCGTTTAATTACTTTTACCATAGACCGCTGTAGTTTCCTATTGTAGTCTATGGAGATTCTCTGTACTCTCCGTCAAGGCCTGTCTCAGACAGGGCAGACAGTTTAGAATAGCAGGCTTGGAAGCCTTCATAAGGCCCCAGTCTGGTGGCAGCAAGTGATCAACCACCTGCAATTCCAGACATTGATGACTTGATCAAACACTGATGACCTAAAAGAAAACTAAGGAACCTGTTAAGCAGGGAAGAGATCTATCATTTCTTTCATGGATCCTATAAAAAAAGAACATACAATTCTAGTGTGAATAGAGCCTAGCTGTTGCTGCTCCCCATCAAGGTAATGAAAATTCTATTGAGTTGCATCCCCCTTCTGGGACCCGCACCTACAAAGAGAACGGAGTGGGGAGAGCTGTGGCTCAGGGGTCCGTCCACCACCAAGCGCTGCTCCCCGCTGCTCCCATAGAAGTGAATGGGAGCGCACCGCGCATGCGCGTCCCCTGTTGCCATTCATTTCTATTGGGCAGACAGAAATAGCCGGGCCAGCAAAACCCCTTTAATTATATCTGTATCCAGTGGAGTAGGGCGATGGCCAATATGACCATTCCATTAAGACTGGCTATCCTGATACAACAGACTGCTGCTTCGCTATCTGTTTATTCATTGATTCAATGTGGGAAATATGCTCCTTGTAACAGCAGTATTTCCTGGAGTGACACGAACTCATGGCATTGTAATGATTTATAATCCTTTAAGTTTGTCACAGCAAATACTTCTGTCACACGGAGCATATTTTCCACACTGAATAAGCTCTCACGTGAAAGTGCCCTCACTACTTGTTCTCTATGCAACAAAGAAACTGGATAAAAACCTAGTAGGAGCTGTAAGGGCTGGTTCACACATAGGACTTTTCTGGAGTGTTTTGAGATAGAAACACCAGCTCCAGATGTTAGAGATGAGAAATATGAAATGCAGGCCACACAAGTGTGTTTTTGCTACTGGTGTTTTTCAGTTTCTGGCTTCTTTTCAAAAACAGATGCTGTAGCTCTTGGCTTTTTTAAGGCATTTTCACATCATCATCTCTGTAGGGTAAAAATAACACAATGAAAGTGCTATTGGGAAAACACACTGGGGGTCATTTATCAAACTGGTGTAAAGTAGAACTGGCTTAGTTGCCCATAGCAACCAATCAGATTTCACCTTTTATTTTCTAAAAGAGCTGTCAAAAATTAAAGGTGGAATCTGATTGATTGCTATGGGCAAATAAGCCAGTTCTACTTTATACCAGTTTGCGAAGAAAAAAAAAAACTACTGCAAAATACTCAGGTGTCCAAAAATAATAAAAAAAAACACATGCGCAACAAATGTCAGACAAATTTCATGTGTGTAGGTGCCCTAATGGTGATCTTTAATATTTATCATGTTTGGAAAAACAGACATGGAATAGATGTTTTGCAGAATTGGTGATTATTGTAGGAGGGGTGTATTTCTTTTTTTAATTTTGTCATTGATTTCAATAACATTTTATGTATAATAGTAAGCAAAAATAAAAATATTTTAGTGGTTCAGAAATGTCTCAAAGGGGAAAAAAATTTAAAAAGTCAGAGTCTGAATAGTTCAGGCTTGACATTTTATTTGGGCTCCAAATGGCATTATAGCTACTAGTGCAATTATATCTTGCATCTTAATATTTCTTTTTATTTCTAAAAAATGTTTCTAAAAGGAATATTAACTCTTTTTACCCTGGGCCAGTTTTCACCTTCCTGCCCAGCCCATTTTTTGCAAGTCAGACATGTGTCACTTTATGTGATAATAACTTTTGAATGCTTTTACTTATCCAAGCTATTCTGAGACTGTTTTCTCATAACACATTGCACTTTGTGACAGTGGTAAATTTAAGTTGATATATTTTACCTCTAGTTATATAAAAATCCCAAATTTACCAATGTAAATCTGTTAAGAATTAAAGGAAAATAGTGGTGAAATTTCCAAATTATTTTTTTTTTGCAGATTTTTCATGTTAATCAATTTTTTGAAACACAGCAAGGGTTAACAGCAAAATAAAAACTCAATATGCATTACTTTGATTCGGCAGTTTACATAAATATAAATATGTGCTAGTAAACTTCTGTAGGGGCACATGGCAGTGGTCAGAAGGAAAGGAGCGCCATATGGTTTTTGAATGCAGATTTTACTAGAATGGTTTTTGGGCACTATTTTGTATTTGAAGAGACCCTGACGTACCTCTACAGTGACAAAAAAAATGACTGTTCTGGCACAGTTTTTATTTATTTTTACAGAGTTTACCTGAGGGGACATTTCATGTGATATTTTTATAGAGCAGTTTGATACCTAATGTCTATTGTTTTATTTTTGTTTTACACAGTAAAAGCATTTTTGACAAGAAAAGTATCTTGTTTTTGTGTTGCTATTTTTTGAAAGCCATATTTTCTTTATTTGTTTGAGCGATTGTCTTATGTAAGTTCTCATTTTTTGTGGGATGAGATGATTGATTTGATATAAGGTCGGGAACACATCACTGTTATGCATTCCATTATTGCTTTCTGGTATAACATGGTTATAATGAAAAATAACGGAAACGATAAGACGGAAGTCAAAACCGAAGCCTTTAAGAGGCATTCTGTTTTGATCCATCATAATAGAAGTATTTGGGCAGCATAACGATCCATCTGGTTTGCGTTATGCAGGAGGGAAACAAAGTCCTGTTGACAGGACTTTTTTTTCCATCCTACATAATGGAAACCAGACGGATCCGTTATGCTTGCCCATGAACTTCTATTATGAATGATCAAAACTGACTGTTATGGCACAGTTTTTTTTTTTTTTACAGCGTTCCCCTGGCGGGGTGGATGTGATCATGTGATTTTTTTTTTTATAGAACCGGTCGATAGGGACACTAATATGTCTACTTTTTTCCTATTTTTATTTCCTATTTGTTACAATTTTATATTACTTAATTATGGGAAAAGGGTGCTTTTTTGTCCCATTTTGGGACTTCAACTTTTGGCCGTCTGATCCCCTCTACAATGCATTACAATACATTTGTATTGTAATGCATTGGTTGTCAGTATATTACTATTGTAATACACTTACAGCCTGCTTGCCTGTGAGACCCAGAGTTCTGGGTCTCACAGACTTCCATGGAAGGCAGCCACGATGCCTATAGAAGGCATCGGGCTGCCTTTCCAGCCATCGCGTCCCCGTCCCCACAGTACTGGGACCCGATGGGGACCGGGAGGGAGTTCCCTCCCTCCACACACCCTCAGTGCTGACTGCGGCATAACAAAGGTCAACGTGCTGGCATCGGTGTTTTCATCTGTGCCGCTGAATACAGCAGGGGCACAGCTGTCAGGAACAGCCAGACCCCTGCTGCTGATCAGGCAGGCGCAGCTCCTGCACCCGCCCTGTCAGCGCGCCGTACCTGGGGCTTAAGTCATGTTCCGCAGAATCATACATGTACGTCGCCGATCGGGAAGGGGTTAACATAGAATAGACACAAAAAAAATGCACAATACCCAAGCATTCCTCCCTTCATCCCCTCCTTTGCTTTGATCCTACTTTATGTCATATTGCAAATAAAACTGCAAAATCTATTAAATAACAATCTCTTTGTGTCCCAGGAGCTCATCCAAATCCCCATCCTCCTCTTCACTATCCTGTGTCTGGTTGTAAAACAACTGGCTGGAGCAGGAGCCGTCCTGTTGTGCTTTGTCTGCAGTAGTAATTCGTTAAACTTAGTCATCTGGCTATAGAACGTCCTTTTACACCTGCTCTAATCTTTAAAAAACAACTGTTATTTCTAAATCATAATTGAGACCCATAAAGACACATAAACCGTGAGACTGATTAAAAATCTCAGTAGTTAGAAGAATGACACCCTATATTCCATTTCGTATATAAAGGGTAAGCATGTTTTGCCGGGAAACCGGCGTGCTCAGGGGATCGGGCAGGTACATGTCGGGAGGCAAAACATGACGGGAGGCAGTATGTGTGTTTGTCCGTTTTAAGCACCGTAGTAGACGCAGATAGCCCCTCTCAAGGAACAAACAGGATTTTTACAAGCCTGTTTCAGGAACATGCTGACTGACAAAGTTTAGGCAACTGTATTTCATATAAACAAACAATATTTCAAAGTACAGTGTTAGATAGTTAAAATATAACTTTTAACCAGAAAATTAAAATAGCTGGTGCAACACTAAAAATCTGGGATTTACAAAAAATGGTGCACTACAATGGTAAATGCAATTGACAATATATGGCTAAATCCTCACATTGATATTAAAATGAGACTTTCGCCAATATATTCTTATAAAAAGAACATACCGAAGCCCGCGCACCCCGTCAAGGTATCTCAAAGTGGCACGGGACCTAACGCTACCCTACCTGTGCCGTATGGGCAATTACAGGGGCATAAGGTCCGACACACGGCGAACAACTCCCAGTTACCTCCAGTGTGAAATCACACATACAATGGGAGGAGGCTGTGAGTCCCACCTACCACTGACTCATGTGACGCAGGCCGCACAGGTCCACCTGAATGTTACCCATAGATCAAAATCAAGGCACATTCCAACCTGGAGTTGCCACCACTCCAGGCGTGCATGTACAAACAGAATAACAGAATAAAGTGATTTTAAAAGGCAGAAAATGCTCAAAACCCCATATGCTGTTGCGCATTTCTTACCAATGTAGTGCACTATTTTTTGTAAATCTCTGTTTTATATAGTCCCTATAAAAACAGGGGAAATTACCCCATTACCATATAGTAAAACTCTGTATTGATAATCCTATTAATAATCTGATCCCAATCGATCTAGTGTCTCTCTGCATATACCACACTATAGTGGCGACAGATATATTCGATGTAACCTTAATCCCTTCCGATGGAGCAAAGTACCTCTAGACCAGGGATGCCCAACCTGCGGCCCTCCAGCTGTTGCAAAACTACAACTCCCAGCATGCCTGGACAGCCTACAGCTATCAGACTACAGCAGGGCGTGGTGGGAGTTGTAGTTTTACAACAGCTGGAGGGCCGCAGGTTGGGCATCCCTGCTCTAGACTGTGTGTGTGATACCCAGGGATCAACAGGTACATAGGAAAAACATTATTTATGCTTGTTATTTATGCTGTCAATTCTGAGATTGACTGGCGGAACTGACAGTATTTCTTATGAAAAGGATTGAAAGATTATTGGTACAATTATATATATCAGTATTGTTAATGATATGTGGATTATGTATAGATAGGTATTTAGTCTCTGCTGATTCCACTGGTCGGTGGCTTGGCTGTAGGTGAGGGGAACACTAGGGCATAGTAGATAAGGTTCGAGGACAGGGAGTCCCCACCATCAGGAGATGTCCCTGGGCTAAGGTGTAGTCTAGGGCAATAGTAAGGACAGAATCCCGGCAACAATGTTTTTCCTATATACCTGTTGATCCCTGGGTATCACACACACAGTCTAGAGGTACCTTGCTCCATCGGAAGGGATTAAGGTCACATCGAATATATCTGTCGCCACTATAGTGTGGTACAGTATATGCAGAGGTAATTTCCACTGTTTTTATAGGGATTAAATTAAAAGTTATCTTTTAAAGGGGCTTTTTTCGCTGGAAGTCGGTTATTATAGTTACACCCCTACACTTGTATATTGGTTTAAGCTGGAATTTTGTTTTCTGTTTTCTATAGCCAATCACATCCACACATTTGGCTATCCTGTGTAGGATGTCTTTGTGGTACATGTGGTCCGCTGCGGGCATCCTCCATTGTATGCATTTTTGCTGATTGCTGTTAGCAACGGACCACATGTGCAGGGCTTGCTCCCCCGGATAGAAATGTGCAACAGCATATGGGGTTTTCAGCATTTTCTGCCTTTTAAGATCACTTTATTTTGTTATTCTGTTTCTACATGCACGCCTGGAGGTGTGGCAACTTCTGAGGAAGCGGTCAGTGCCATATGGGACCTCGAAACGCGTTTGGGAATTATCCAGTACTTTTGCGAATGTAAAAAAAAGCGTACGCTGAACTTCTAACACATGTCGAATATACGACCCGCTTCTACCTAAGTGCGATTTCTCAACCACCTTTGGAGTTATCACGGCGGTTTCGATAATCAGAGACAACAACAAGTTGGTTGTGTGATGTCCGATTAAAATAACCGGGCAGTCTGAAAATACCTCAACTCCACAAATAGTGAGAGATCGAGACTCCAACACGTGGCACGCCGACAGCGGAGGTTCGCACAGTGAGTTACCAGCCTCACGGAGGTAAGGAGGAATTGAATGCTAAACAGGTGGGATGCCACCGAATATAGCGACATTTGCATTCGATTTTATTTATTTATTTATTTATTTTTTCCCATAATCGGGGCATGGAATAACTGACCACTATTGAATACGGTCATTCTTTTGAATATTTCTCTTTGGTAGATTGTGTATTCATTGCAGGACATGTCAAACAGGATGCAAAATTTGAGTGGATTAATAACACCGAATGATGAACTATATATCTAATTGCTCATTCCGTTGGATATTACGCACATCTATTGACAAATATGACTAGCATATATATGGTGTATTTGAAAGGCGATTTTTTGTCCATGAATTTTTTATCTATTAATTATATATTGTGGGGAGTCGCTCTGGTAGACAGCGGTGCGGGTGCAGTATAGAGGCACAAGGGAGTCCAGAAGGTGCGGAAAACAGTGTTTTATTCACACTTGCATCAAATTAACAGCAGACAGTCACTTGGTGTTAAATCACACACACATCAGAAAACGAGTGAAAAAACAAAAAGTCCAAACACAGGTTCCAATCACCTGGGAGGTTTGAGGTGCGGGTTCGCACCTGGCTGTCAGCCCAGGCGCAGGACAATCCACCATCAGGCTTCCAGGAATAACCCCACTTGGCTGAGCTCCTTCCTCCAGGTCAGAGAGCTCCACAGCACTGTGATCAGCTCCAGGACAAACACTCTCACAGCTGCTGGTGCTGGCTGAGTTTTTAAACCCAGCCCAAAACCAGGACTGGGTCGTGGGGAGCAGCCACCCACCCTACACTTTAGCTGCTCCCGGTAAGAGCCGGCCCGGATCGGCTTTGCAGCCATGCTATTTAGCAAATGTGTCAGTAGCACTACCTGCTACTGACATCAACAAACGGCTCTTACCTCACCGAGGCTATGAACCTCGGTGACACGTACCTGCCATCTAGGACGGCACCCTGCACCTTACCACAATATATATAATTTTATTATTTAGGAAGTTTTTATTTGTATGGAAAGATTTTTTTCTCCTTTTTGAGAAGTCAAATTTGTATTGCATCAGTGTGGAAATATATTTAATATATTTTAAGTGTTTTAATTCCAAAATATGAGTGCCATATCATAAACACTTTTTTTCAGGTTTGAATGTGCCTTGATTTTGATCTATGGGTAACATTTAGGTGCACCTGAATGTTACCCATAGATCATTGGCCTGTGGATACAATCAGTTTTCAAGGTCCCGGGTTGAATGGTGATAATTTCCAATGAAAATAGTAATGTGACAGGCACGCACCGGTGGGTAAAGCTCAAAGAGTTGAGAGGGGACAAGGGGAAAAAAATCCAGATACATCCTGCCTACCAAACACAGACTACCCACTCCGATAGGGGCGACCCCATGTGGAACCTGACCCTAGTACGGCCAAGTCCCTAACATGTCCCTTATACCACCACACCTTATGTTACATAATAGGCGATCTTCTGTTTAGTTATCAACTGTATTTCATGCTTACTTTTATCATTCATTTCTAGGTTTAGCATCCCTTTAAAAAATTTAAATACATACTATATAAGATGCACAGTACTTAACTGCTGCATTTAATAAGCTCAGAGTAGATGTAGTCAATTTGAAATATCCTTGTTTGGGAGTATTCATGTGAAGCTTGGGTGCCTTCATTATGCGCTGCTTATGCTCTGATTCAGTGTTGTCAAGTTGACTAATGTGCTCTATTACCATATCAGCACTTACTACATCCATCCTTCATCCTCCTAGTCTTTATTGTCCAATGGATCATCAACATTATAATAGTAATTTCTCCATGGAACATCCGCACAAAAGATTGACAATGCCTACCGACCCAACTCTGCCAGACTGCCTTGAGCCATCAGCACACTGTTTAAAGGTGACTTGAAATGGTTGTCCCACGATTAAATGTCTCTGTTACAGCATGCAACATATAATTTTTTAATTGGAATTATTTTAAACAATATTACATAATGTCTATATATTGCTCTCATTTTTAGAATATGCCTCATGCCTCATTAACAAAAGAAATGGTAACATCTAGTTGACAAATTCATATATTTCCAGGAAGAATAACCAGGAAAGGCACAACAAAGAGTTATAAAATGATACTTCAAAATTATTTTATTGGGAATAGAAGAATTCATTAAAACAGACAGAAGAAATGATAGCTTTAACATGCCCCATGATGTCTTGCCCAGTCTTCTGATACTGAGCAATGACCAGATCAAACTATTAGAAGCTACAGTATAGTTAGATATGATTAGGAATTCCGAGCAGGATGCTAGAGATGTTCAGTGTGTTGCAGGGGCGTGTGAGTGGCCTGATGGGAGTAGTAGCAGTATTCAAGGTTCTAACGTTCTTTGTGCTCATGCAGTAGTGATGTGGAAGGGCCCACCCTGGGGCACAATTCAGTTCTGGTGGTTCTCCTACCTGATAATGGTTGAGGTGCCCTAGGTGTTAAAGGTTTTGATTCTACCTATTTCTCTTTCTCCGTTTTTTTTATATGTATAAAAAGGTCTGTCCAGGATCAGTACTCCCCCCATACAGTACAGGTGTTTTTAATTAGCCTGAGCAAGTATATATGAGTGAAAGGGTTCTACCAGCTCTCAGACTTAGCTCCTGAGAGCATGTGATAGGTGAGCTTTACCAACTGTTCACATGGTCCAGTACTGCGTGGCGGCCATTGTTTGCTGCGGCGCGGCGTTGGGGGGTTGGCGTGACCCGGTGCCATGGTGGCTTTGCCGGACAGCAGGGGTGCTGTTTGGCGGCTGGATCCCGCCACCAGCTGGTGCGTTGCGGCGGCGGTCGCCGGGCGGTGCTGCGCCAAATTTAGAGTAGGACCCACTCTGAGAGGCAACCTTGGCGCGGTGAGTGGGCTTATGCCTTTTAATCAAAATGTACACTAATGCCTCTTTCATAGTATAGGGGGCAGTACAGTAAATATTGCGCCGAGAGGCGATATTAATTTTGCTGAGAAGCAGTTACAAATCAGAAGCTGAGCTTGTGGATGTGCGATTCTACCTATTTCTCTTTCTCCGTTTTTGTCATAGTACCTAAATCCATCATGAGCCTTAGATATCCGCTCTATATTTTGACTCTAGAATGTTCTTCTTCTGTATATAGAGAGATGAGCGAATTTGATATTTTGAAATTCGTCCATGCTTCGGATTCATTATGCAGGCCATAGACTTCTATTATGACGGTATGAATAACGGAATGCCTCTAAAGGCATTCCGTTATGCATTGATTCATATTATTGCGCTATGGTCCATGGTAACGCAATCCATAACGCAATTCTGCTTTTACCACCAAACGAAGTGTGAACGAATTTCATAAGATGAAATCCGCTCATCTCTAATAGAGAGGTTGACACCAGCCCCCTCTAGTGGCGGCTGTGAATATGGCCTATAATACCTGTTATATGGGAAAAATACATTTTTAACCCTTTCTTACCACTGCTCTGTAGCGGGACACTACAGATGCAGGTTTAAGGTATACAAAAATACAGAAGTGAGGTTGGAGACTGTGCCTGATGCAGCAGCGTTCGTCTAACACTCTCTTTGCTTCCATAAAGTTCTTTTCCTCGAGGTCTAAAATATTGATGAAAGAAGATTGCTCAAAATGGGGTAATGTATTCACATGTTTCTGCAAGTTATTCAGAATATGTATTTTCAGGACCAATTACTCAAAAACATGTTTCTGGATATGAATACTGTCCATTCCACCGTAGCATTAGTGAAAGGGGGTCTCAATTTAACCCCTTCCCAGATGCCCAGTTAGGGCATTGGGCTGAAGGCAGTTCCCACCTTGGAACTTCCCACTGTGAGCCAGAACAGATGGATTCGAACAATTTTCTGGTATCGCTCTGGTGTAATTGTCCATTCATGGGTACATGGAGTGCATGTATTTGAACAGCCTCATGTGATTCCAAATGTTATCTGCAGTAGCTGCTACAGGGGAAATGAGCATCCAACAACAACAGTCTTGTGAGCATCTCTCCTGTCAAAGGGCTTTCTGTGGTGAGACAGATTGGTTCTTTGAGACAGGAAACCCCTTTTCATATATGCAAGTTGGGTGCAAGGGATGAAAAAAAAAAATAAGACTCACCTGTCTCCAGTGCCCTGGTTCCAGCGCCAAGCGCCCTTCTCCTCTTCTTCTGGCCCCCACCGGACTGGAAATGTGCTGTGCTGTCTACATGCACATCACTGCTGCTGGCCAATCAATGGCCTCAGCGGTGGTGTTCAGACATGGCACATGACCGCTGCCAACATAGAGGCCACTAATACGCCGGCAGTGGTGATGTGCCTATAGACAGCACATCAGAGTTCCGGTCCAGCGAGTACTGGAAGTGGAGGAGAAGGGATGCAGGAACCAGAACACCAGAAGACACTAACTCTTGTACCCAGCATGCAGATTATGATAAGGGGTTCATGCCTAAGAGAATTGTTATTCTGACCCGAAGGCCCAGTCCCATTCAGGATCACAACATAGATCATTATTTTCTTTTAATAAAGTAGAAACACTTCATGTGCTTTTCCCTAGATGTCCTGACGTTTTACTATGACACATGACTGAATTAAACAATTTCATTTTTTTTTCTTTTTTATGTCCCCACGCAAACAGTTGAATTTATAGGCGCTGCACTACTTCTTTCTTAGGATGCAGGAAAAACAAGCATCATTCCTTTACAGCTCGTCAAACATGAATCTTAAAGCACCAGTTATCATATACTGGCATCAAAAAATAAAGCAGAAAGCAATTTAACGCACCAGTAGCAGTTGCCTATTAATCGCACCCAGAATAAGGTAGCCTGGGAGACTGTGTGCAAAGAAGGGGAAAGTAGTGCAGTAATGTATGACTAGCAAAGAAAACACACAACATCAATGTAGTCATTTTCTAATTACAAGGCTGTTTCATAAACTGTAAATGCTAACATGGGAGAATTAAATCACAGCAATTTAATTAATAAAATGCTTTAGACATTTAAACCCAAATGTTCATGTCCTGAGGGTTCCATATCAATAACAGCAGCTCTTGGGTACGTTTTAGGATTTCCAAGCAATCATTTGCAGATCTTGTACTAATAAAATTGGTATTCCAAATAGCATTAGCCTCTATTTGTTTTCTTTGAAAAAAAAATGTTCTAATTGCAATAAGTAAAATACTTTGTAATTTTTATACTAAAATCTTGACATTTTCAAAAGAGGAGGATACATTTAAAGCTTATCTCAAGACAGATAAAATATGCAATCTTCAGCTAGCACATATGTAACGTTTACCCATGTGATCAAAAACAAAATGATATACTGCGTTTGTGCACTTAGTCTAATCCAGGGGTGCTCCTAGCCTTTCTGCTGCCTGAGGTGAAAAATAAATTGGTGCCCTCTTCCCCTACACACACTGAGTTGTAGATCTCCAATGTCCATGTCCGAAAATTCAGAGCAAATGCTGTATACTTTGCAGAAATTTGCTTGAGATCTGGCCTTAGATGCAATGCAAAGTGTAACATCTGTGGTCAGATTTGGGAAAACCTCAATGGCTAAATTCAATACAGAACATTCAGATTTTGCTGCAAATTTATGGAGATTGTCCTCTGCAGGGTAAAAAAAAACTTCCTATGTGTATTGTCATCTTTTGTATTTGTTAGTGAAGAAGTTAAAGGTCTATGGAAGGGAATGAATCAAGTCCCGGGTGTCCTGTGGTTACTCACCTCCTCAGGCTCCAACGCTGTCTGCTGCTCTATTCCTTGGTCCACAACTAGGAGCTGAATCCAGGGATCCTGCCATACAGACAACCAGGAAGGTGTGAGGTTATCAACACTCATAGGGACAACCAGGGACACACAAATACAGTATATAGCATAAACACACACAACATGTAGCATAAACATACTGTATGCAGCATATACATACACATATAAACAGCATACACAGACACCATCATTCACTATTTTTCACTAGTTACATCAAGGAGATCCCATTGCACAGAATGTGTGTTAGGTAATGCTCCATACCATCCATCTACATATACACCAAACATCGCTAAGTTAATCACAAGTAGTGATCACAACTCCGTTATCACACCCTAAAATGAATTGAAATGACCAGACCCCAGAGTGTGTTCAGACAACAAAATAAGTACAGTCACTAACATACAGACCAGACTATAGTCTGCGGTTGACATCCTACAAATTTTTTTTTCTGGACGACAACTGAACCAAAAATCATGGATGGCCAAATTTTTTACTGACACGTATTTAAGACCACAAACCCACACCACAGCCCTAGCCCTTTTGCACACGAACGTTGTGCATCTGTTTTGTGCATTGGGGACCGCAATTTGCGGTCCCCAATGCACGGGCAAAGTCCGTGCGGCGGCCGGGACAGATCGAGACCCATTCAACTTGAATGGGACCGTGATCCGCCCGCACCGCAAAAAAATAGTTCTATATTTTTGCGGTGTGGAGGCATGGACAGAAACACCACGGAAGTACTCCGTAGTGCTTCCGTGGGGTTCCGATCCGTGCTTCCATTCCGCATCTCCCTGATTGTGGACCCATTCAAGTGAATGGGTCCACATCCATGATTCAGAGTGTGCAAGAGGCCTTAATATAATGTCTTGAATCACAAAGATCCCAAAATTATAGAGACTAGCCAGTAGAAAAAAAAATTGGCAGCACCATGTGAAATACTCCTGGTCAGTTCATATCATTCAGATCCCTTCCTCAAAACCCCTGGCTGCAGAAAAGGCTGAGTAGGTGAGTATGTACAGTTTTTTTTCTTTCACTTCCTGTGAGGGGGCACATATTAGGGCAAAACTACTGTGATGGGGCACATATCAAGTTAAAACTACCGTGAGGGGGCCTATATCCAGGCATAAGTACTGTGAAGGGAGCTCATCTGGGCATAACTACTGTGAAGGGGCACATATCTGAGCCTCACTACTATGAACAGGGCATATGTTACATAGTAACATAGTTTATAAGGCTGAAAAAAGACATCTGTTCAGCCTGTTGACATGACTATGGTGAAGGAGTCACAATGTGGGCATGTGAGGGGCACATATCTGACCATAACCTGTGAAGGGGGCACAATGTTGGTATAACCACTCTGTGCTTGCATAAAGGGTGAATAATTATTATGTGGAAGCAGTTAGGGGACTCATGGAATTAGGTGGGTATAGTTAGTTATGTTTTGGGCAGAGTTAGATGCATGGCCTAGTATTGAAAAAAATTGCTGCACGTAGTGTTCTTCCTTCTTTTCAAAAGTTGGGAGGTATGATATATATTACAGTCTGCTGCTTCTGCATGCTGTCCTCCATTAAGTTTTTTACTGGAGGTGCTGAAGGACCTTTGATCATGTGACCTGCACATGTGATTAAAAGGTCTCTCAGAACTCTCAGATACAGCGACGTCGGGATTATTGTATGTAGAAGTTTTGTCACAGGTTTTGCCGGCAAAAGAACATGAGAAAGCTGCTGTACAATAAACCCCACAATTTTGCCTCAATCTCTGCACTGCTCAGACAAAACTATGAGACTAAACTGTGCAGGAGCAGAAGTGCAGGGCTAAAGGCTAAATGCCTAATTTGCCTCATGAGCTTAATCTATAAATTGGAAAAGCTCCCTGCGTAGACAGTATGTTAACATTTCAGACAGAGGCTAAAAGGACATTCTATTGCTCTGTCACAGTGTTTTTCCAGCTACTGTATATAGAAAGTAAACATGACTGCGTTTTCCAATACAGTGGACCATTTAAAAAATGGTTATTGTGTGGTACATGGGCCCTGTGGGGGACAGACGCCACTGTATGGCATCTTTCAGAGGCCTCCATCCTACATCCTGAGCGCTTATGCCCAATAGTAGACTCAAACGCTATATACAAAGCCTTAACTTCATAGGTCCTTGATAAAAGGTTAAAAACCTTTCATGCTGCGGATTTTGCTACGGCCAAAAAACGTCTCAGTACTGAACTGAAGACATTCTGATGCATCCTGAACGGATTTCTCTCCATTCAGGATGCATTGGGATAATCCTGATCAGTATCTTTCCGTCCTAGAGCCCCGAGGACGGAACTCTAGGATGGAAAGCAAAAACGATAGTGTGAAAGAGGCCTTAGTTATTTTTTTTTTTAATTTTTGGTGAGGTTTTTTAATTTTTCCAAGCCACTATATTTATAAAAATTTATATAATCCTGCAATTTTTGCACTGGCCACCAAAGCTAATAATAGGTCATGATTTCCTGTTGTGTACAGGTAACTTTTCAGTTGTCATTATCATTATCACTAGGGGCAGAATTACAATGTCTAGTAACACCTCTATATAGATAACACAGAATCCACCATTCACCATCCACCATGTCGTTGATATCACAGCTTTTTTATTCCCTTCTGACCTCTGCACAGGTCACAGAGCATGCCTAGAAAACTCAGCCGTAGAAGTGAAACCTCTCCTGTGAATTGTGTCTATGGCCCATGTAGCTGCTCTCAAAAGACAGGAAGTCTTAACATATTTTAGGCCTAATGGTCAGTGTGAATATTGCAGGATTATACCCATTTTTGTAAATTTTGATACTAACATGGGAAAATGTTTAAAAAAAACTTCTAAAAAAACATATATGTAACACATTCCCTCTAAAAGAGTTTTTCCCTGAATAATTTAATGTTAACTGAAGGCCCAAGCCAGCTTCACCTGTTGAATGATTCATACTTACCTGCTCCCCGTCTCTCAGGTTCTTCACGCTGGCTCTCTCTCCTCCATTTTCTGGTTATCAGCTTAAATACTTCTGGCCAGGACATGGATATGGTTTTGTGCACCATTGCAGCCAATGACTGGCTTCAGTGGTGTAGCGACACATCATCACTGAAGCCAGTCATTAGCTATAGTGCACAAAACCATATCCATGCCCCAGCTGGAAGAAAACAAGCTGGGGACTGGAAGATGACTGGAACGAGAGCCAACGTGAAAGACCAGAGAGGATGAAGCTGGGTAAGTATAAATTGCTCAATAGGTGAGCAGGCTAGTAGCCTTCAGTTAACACTGAAATATACCTGAAAAATTTCTTTTGAGGAGTCTTCTAGTAATGCACGGTATTCACAGAGAACTCGGAACTCCATGGATGATGCTCAAATGAATTTCTTGAAAACAATCCTAAATTGTCCTAATGTGTGACTGATCCCTGACCTACCTTCCACAGATAATTAGACTGCATCACATTATAGCACTTATTTTCACAGGTAGTCACATCACACGGTGCCTTTTTCTCTGTTCTCTCCATTTCTGTGGGACATTGGTCACATAATCTCCCTTAAAATCTCCCACTAACCTGTAGCAGGGCTTCTGGGTCCTCCATTGTTCCCATTACCAGGCTGCAGACATGCTGTGCAGTACTTAAAATGTGACTGCCGTAGCCAAACACTGGTGGCAAAGATGTTGTAAGCATGGCCGACACATCACTGACACCACAGCCCAGCCATGGGCGTAGGAAGCCCCAAAAATCTGGGGGGGGGGCAGCACTTATGACGCCCCTGTGTCCCCGCCCACCCTCAAGCCACACCCACATATCTCCACCCCCACCCCCCCAAGTGCCAAAAATCTCTCCCCCCCACCCTTCTTATGGGCCAGTGGGTTCAGTTTAAAAAAAAAAAACACACACACACAAAACAAGACACCTGTACTTACTTCCATCAGTCACAGCGATGTGATGCAGGCCTCTTCCGGCCTGTGTCCCGCGCTGTACGGCTCACAGACGGCGCAATGACATCATCGCGGCGCCTGTACCAACATCTGATAGGCTGCCGGCACTAGGCCTGCAGCCTATCAGAGGAGCAGGGAAGGGACACGCCTCTCCCTCTCCTGCTCCGCAGCACAGCCATCTGTATCGCTGTCCTGGGGAAGGCGATACAGATGACTATGGAGATAAACGCTTCCACAATGCTTCATCTCCCTGTGCCCCGCCACCGCCGCACAAATTGCGCTGCCGCTGGGAGGGAGTTTTGCATACCCATCCCCCCGCATTATTTCCTGGGGGGGGATCCGACCCCCCCGCCCCCCCCCCCCTTCCCCCGCTACCTACGCCCGTGAGCCCAGCATTAATGCAGACAAGTAAATGTGGATGGGTGAGGGTACACAGGGTTATTCCACATACCAGTGGCGTAACTAGAAATGACTGTGCCCCACAGCAAATTTTTGAACAGGGGGACCCAGCAACAACTTCTCAAACCCCTCCTCCTGTGCAACCCGAACTACTGTGGCTACTTAAGGTTGCTCTTTCAGACCAGCCGCTCCATCAGTTTCCTACAGGTATATACTGTATGTCATGTCACTGTATATACTGTCACTTTATATAATGTCATTGTATAATACCGTTAAGGGGGCCCTGACAATAAAATCTTTTAGTCCCCCTCCTGAGTAGGCCCCTTCTGAGTTCAGGCCCCAAAGCAGCTGATTCCCCTGCTTCTTCTATAGCTACGTCCCTGTAAAACACCTTGTGTTTTTAAACCAGTTCCACCACAGCTGGAGTCTTTTATAAGGTATAATGCAATGTAAATTGCAAAAAAAAAAATCCAGGTCAACTAAGAGGCGCAAAATCTGTATAAAAGCAGTTGGCCTCCGTCCTATACAGGTTTTGTACCTGCAGGAACAGATGCAAATAAGAGACAAGAATGAAATTTACATACATTAAATTAATACTATACTGGTAAATAGAGAGGAGCAATGTTACCAAAATTCCTTTTGGGTCCAATTCAATCCACGGTTGCCATCGTAATCACTGTTCCCCGTTATTGCGCCCGCTACATTTACAATACATTTTGTTTGTGAAATTCAGGCAAAGCCTCCGAATCTCTAGATATGACTTACTGAGTCCTTAGTTATTCACACCTATAGTCAGGGGCATATTAGCCAAAGACTCTACAGGGAAATTTCCCAGCGGGCCGATGCCTGGTGGGTGCCTGAGCCCTCCTCTCAGCTGCCAGCCAGATAGGTAATGATCCGTCATGCTGGGGGCGTCAAGTATGTACCTGGCCGGTGACTACAGATGCCCTCCTAATTCCTAAATTTAACGGTATTGCCATCTTGAGGCAACTGGAATAGCAGGACAGAACGCGACAACTGGTGCTGGCCACCACAGATGGGTAGCTTCTGAATTTGGTATTTTGTGCTGCACTGTGGGTTTTTTGTACTACTGGGGCAGTTTATTGTGTTGCACTGAGGCATTTAGCTCCTACCTTCTGTCAATTTGGACCACCTACAAGATGGGGCCACTTTTATTTTATTTTTTGCAGGACCACTTTAAGTTCCCAGTCCACCCCTGTCTATAGTCCCTCACAGGGAGGGAGTACTGCCTGCTATGCATTATGGGGAAGCCCACCGGATCCCCGCCTAAAGTCAGGTGATACTTCTTCTCTGTCTTCTGTAACATGGAAGCTGACCAGAGGTGTAGCAATAGGGGGTGCAGAGGTAGCAGTTGCTACAGGGCCCAGGAGCCTGAGGGCTCTCAAAGCTGGTCAAGTTACATGCATGCTGGTCAAGTTACACCTCTGGCTGGAGGGACAGAGTAAGAATTTGGCATGGGGAGAGGGGCGGTGCCATTTCAATTTTTCCCTCAGGCAGCGCGAAGACTATATGCTTCCCTGACCCTGGCCACAAAGCACTGAGGTAAGCGGGGACCCAAGCTGAACTCTTGCACCCCTGAAGCTGAAATTTTAAATCCTAAAAGTGTCAGACTTGCTGAAATCAGAAACTTTTAAAAAATTTGTAACAAATCAGATTCACGACAAATCGATTTGCTCATCTCTACTGTTATATCAACAATGAAATGCTGTGAGCAGTGGCGTACCGCCCATATAGGCAGACCACGCCGTTGCTATGGGGCCCGCGGCACATGGGGCCCGGAGCTCATGGAAGGCCCCGCTCCCTCTGCACAAGACAGACAGTTTCACTTCTCCTTCCGGGCTTGGGCTCCAGCTCCAACGTTCGGATGGGCGGGCCCCCATCCTTCCCCCTCCCTCCAGCTGCTATGGAGCAGCCTGTGCTCTCCAGCAGCAGGAACAATAAACACATCGCAATCGCGCCTGATGAGCTCTGCGCAAAGAGCACATAGGACAGGACTCTGCCTCCGCACTCTCCAGCTCAGCAGCCGTGATGACGTCATCACATTGTGCCTGCTGCTGGAGAGAGCGGGGTGCCTGCTTTTGGAGAGGCTGCAAGGTAAGTATTAGATTTTTTTTTTTTTATTGCAGGATTGGGGACACTAAAGGGGGCCAAACTACTGCATAGGGCACTAGTAAAGGGCACATAACTACTAGATGGGGGCACTAAAGTGGGCAGAACTACTGAATGGGGGCACTAAAGAGGGCAAACTACTGGATAGGGCACAAAAGGGGGGCAAAACTACTGGATGGGGTACTAGTAAAGGGCGCAAAACTACTGGATAGGGGCACTAAAGGCGGCAAACTGCTGGATGGGGCACTAAAAGAGGCAAAACTACTGTATGGGGCACTAAAGGGGGCAAAACTACTGGATGGGGCACTAGTAAAGGGGGCAAAACTACTGGATAGGGGCACTAAAGGCGGCAAATTACTGGATGGGACTCTAAAGGTGGCAAAACTACTGTATGTGGCACTAAAGGGGGCAAAACTACTGGATGGGGTAATAGTAAAGGGCGCAAAGCTACTGGATAGGGGCACTAAAGCCGGCAAACTGCTGGATGGGGCACTAAAGGAGGCTAAACTACTGTATGAGGCACTAAAGGGGACAAAACTACTGGATGGGGGCACTAAAGGCGGCAAACTACTGGCTGGGACACTAAAGGCGGCAAACTACTGGATGGGACACTAAGGGTGGCAGAACTACTGGATGGGGCACTAAAAGGGGAAAAACTACTAGATGGGGGAAAACTAATAGATGCGACACTAAAGGGTGCAAAACTACTGGATGGGTCACTAAAGGGTGCAAAACTACTGGATGGGGTACTAAAGGGGGCAAAACTACTGGATGGGGCACTAAATGGGGAAAAACTACTGGATAGGGGACTAAAGGGGGCAAAACTACTGGATTGGGCAATAAAGGGGGCAAAACTACTGGATGTGGCACTAAAGGGGGCAAAACTGCTGGATGGGCACTAAAGGGGCAACAATACTGGATGGGACACTAAAGAGGGCATAACTACTGGATTCGGACACTAAAAGGGGAAAATCTACTGCATGGGGCACTAAAGGGTGCAAAACTACTGGATGGGGCACTAAAGGAGCAGGACTACTGTATGAGGGCACTAAAGGGGCAAGACTACTGGATGGGGCACTAAAGGGTCAACATTGCTGGATGGGATACTAAAGGGGTCAAAACTACTGGATGGGAAAGTAAAGGGGCAGGACTACTAGATGAGGGCACTAAAGGGGCAAAACTACTGGATGGGGCATTAAGGGTCAGTATTACTGGATTGGGGGAACTAAGGTGCCAGTATTACTGAATGGGGGCACTAAGGGAGTATAAATACTGTGTGGGGGCATAGCTACTGTTCTGGGACACAACTACCGTTCTGGGGAATTCTACTCTGAGGGGTCACTAACGGGGCATTATACTGTGTGAGGGCACTAATATTGCATTCTTACTATAAGGGGGCATAATTACTGTGAAAAGGCAGGCACATGCCGCAGCAGCAACATTCTGCAGATGTATGTATGGTCTCTTCTGGATGTGCTTTAATCTGCACAACGTTTCCACAAAAAGTGCCAAATGGCGAGGCAGGTAACCAGTAGTTTGGAGCATTTTTTCTGATGCCATTGGTAACGTTCTGCAGATACAGGCCTGTACATAAGTAGTTATAGCATGAGGCACACTATAGGGGGCACAGAACATGAGGCACACTATAGGGGGCACAGAACATGAGGCACACTATAGGAGGGGGCAGAACATGAGGCAACATTATAAAAGGGCCATAGATCCTTGCATTATATAAAGAGGACACTATATAAAGTGGGCACAACACATGAGGCTCTATATACAGGGGACACATAGCCCATCTATGCAGACAGGCATAGAGCAGTGATGTGTGCTGTACATGGCGTACTGCAGCCCCAGTGAGATCTTTACTCCCCTACAGCACTGTCATATCAGCGGTGTATGATGGTGTATGAGAGTACAGATGATAAAAGTTGGTTAATAAAAAATAAAAAGATTTATCCCTAACGGTTTCAGTAGGTAGTGTATACATTTCTTTAATAACAAATGGGGTTTTGGCAGGGGAGGAGCCAGAACAGGAGGTGGGATGGACCAGGGGTGGGTAGTGGGCGGGGTTAGGGGGCCCAGTGATTTCTATGTACGCCCTTGGCTGTGAGCTCCATCTAGTACATTCTACAACAATATTCTGCATTACTCGAAAAAATTGGAAGCAGATATTAATTTACCGTATTTTATTTTCAGGACTGGCCATCCACTGTATATAAACGGAATGATTTTACCAGGATCAAATAATGTATTTCACCCTGCCCCTGTGCTAATGGGATTAAAAAAGTCATATCTGTTAATTAGCTATTAGCAAACGTTTCCTGTGAATAAATTAACATGATAAATGGAGACTGGGGAAGGGAAAAAAATGAATGTGTTAAATGTTTGCCCTTCTCACTCCCGGCTTCTAACCACTTTCTCTAAGCGTGGTCCTCCAGCCCATTAACTTGCTATTTTACCAATTGCAGTTGTTTAACCAGGCAAGAATACATAAGGGAGATTTGGACATTGAGATCATTAAGGACCAATTTTGTTATTAGCATATATCCTTTCCTGAGTGAGATTTTTGAGTCTCATTATTTATATGACAATTCCCCTGTTACTGAAATAAGTCAGTTTTAAATTGGATAGCATAAAGTTCATAAGTGGGGGATGGGATGTAAGACAAAAAAATCAAGTCAGACCAAAATACTTATTTCTATATCTAATTTGTAGATTAAAATAGAATTAATTTTTCTTATTTCTAGTGATAAGTGAAATGTATCCATTTCAATGGGGCCACAAAAGATGCTTACAGCACACCGTGTGATGTCCACATCCGTTGTAACGTTCCGCGGCCCCACAAAAAACATAGAGCATCTCCTATTCTTGTTGGCAATCGCAGACAAGAATAGGCATTTCTATGATGGGCTGTCCATTCTGTTCTGCAAATTGTGTAATGTACATGGGCGGCTTTCAATTTTTTGCGAACTGCAAAACACAGCGCGATCATGTGAATGCGCCATTAGTTTGGGCTCACATGTGACTGATTAGCTACAGATTTGTCGTGGATTTTCATGGACAGTACCAGTAAAGTGGATGAGAGTTTGAGAAATTTCATCCACACGCTGGGTACAAAAACTGCATCATAAATTGACCTGCAGTGTGGATTTGAAATCTGCAGCATCGCATTTAGGCTGCATGTCTCCCCAGCGGATATCACCCTTTGCGATGTAGAGAGTGAAGTCCACTGTCTTTTTCTGCAAGTAGTACGTGCAGTTTTTGTTGCGTTTTCTTTCCGCTGTAATTTCAGTCATATGTGAACTTTAAAGCAATAACTACTGTACAGTATTTAATAAAGTATCTCCCAGATCTGAAAAAGCAGCGACAATCATTTCACTTTATGTAACCATTATGTGTTATCTTGGGCTTTACTTAGGACTGTACACTAAGGCCTCTTTCACGCGTCAGAAGATCACAGACATGTGATGTACATGTTCTTGACAGCACATATACAGTACAGTACCCATTGATTTTAATGCAATTACAGTATTTACACATCTTTGTTCTTCCACTGACCGTGGGTAAGGGGAAAAACAAAGGAAACATGCACTACTTTGGTGTGTGATGCGGACCAAACACACCCATTGAAGTCTATTGGTCAGTGAAATTCACTGACAGATCATGAATGGCATCGGTGTCCTGTCAGTGGTATCCACTGACCAGGGGCGTCACTAGGGCTTTTTATCCGGGGCCAAGGCCCCGAATCAAACTACCACTGCCCCAAACCTTGCCAGGGCCGTCTTTAGCGCGGGCTCAGTTGCTCCTGGGGGCCCAAGGCAGCTGCCTCTTGAGCCCCGCTGGCCACTGCCCACAAATTCAATGAGGACTGGGAAGCGGTAAAAGCTCTATACTCACCGCTTCCTGTTCCTTGGCTCTCCACTGTGAAGGCTGCGCACATGTGAGGTCGAGCTGTGACGTCATGCTGTGCGTGCCAGTTCACAGCACAGACTGAAGAGGAGGAAGACCGAGCGCGGGTGGTGAGGAGTAGCAATGTCCGGAGCAGGAAAGGTAAGTGTTTTTTATTTTATTTTACTTATGAGGCTGATGGAGGCACTGGGGGCTGAAGAGAGGCACTGGAGGCTGATGGAGGCATATGGGGGGTGATGGAGGCACTGGGGGCTGAAGAGAGGCATATGGGGGCTGATAGAGGCACTGGCGGCTGAAGAGAGACATATGGGGGCTGAAGAGAGGCATATGGGGGCTGAAGAGAGGCATATGGGGGCTGAAGAGAAGCACTGGGGGCTGATGGAGGCACTGGGGACTGATGTTAATTCTTATTATGCAAATTTAAACACCGTGTGCTTGTGCCCCGGATGTTTTCAGACCCTAGCAACGCCCCTGCCACTGACCATTGGTTAGAAAAGCTCTAGCATTCCACTTTTTAACCTAGAAATGCACATGGGAAACACAAGATGGATGGAGGAGAAAAATGGCCATGTGGACCATGTATTACCATACTTTTCGCCCTATAAATTGCACCTAGGTTTTAGAGCAACACAGCAAGAGTAGCTTGCAGGAGAAGACCAGTAAGTGGTGAGTACACAGCCTGGGATCGCTGCATTGAGCACTTCCTGGTGCTCCTGTACTAATAAGCACTTCATACTGGAAGCGCTCATTAGTATTCACCCCAAAAGACGCACTGCCATGGCCCCCCCCCCCCCCACACACACACACACACACACACACTTTGTGGGGGAAAAAGAGTGCATCTTATAGGGCAAAAAATACGGTAGATGTCCACAGACATCTTCTCAGATAAAACAATAACCATCTTGTCAAGGACATCATCACTGACATAGATTTGTGAAAGGGATAAAGAAGTAGGTGGCGAGGTGGTCACATGGGTAAATCACTTGCACATGCAATTTTTGGTGCTATGGACATAGCAGTCTATATATATAAAGCACATATGGGCAGTGGGAGGGGACTTAATGAGTATGCTGGGTTAAGCAATGGGACCTCTTAGAAATGAGCGAATTTCTAAAAAATTTGATTCTGCCGTTTCACCTAATTTTCCGAAAAGATTTGATTCGATTCAAATTTATTCACGGTGAATCGCGTTAAAAAACAGTTTTTTCCTGGCTGCAGAGAGCCTGTATAGTGGTGTAGAACACTGTGCCTTGTACAAGCATAAGGAGTCTGCTGTGGTACTGAAACAATACTGTGAAACAGTATGACATGCACATGAAAGGGTCGCTCTTAGAATCACTGCACACTTCACTTATTTGGGCAGTTACGGGGCCCAAACTGAGCAAATAACTCAAGTGTGAACTCAACCTTACAGGTCGATATTAACACCAGGTATAAAGAACCGTGCAGAGGCCCAAGAGATCCTACTGTAGAGTGAAAGAGAGCACTCCTTTTACACCGTCGTCAGCTAATTCCACATAGATGTCTACAGAACCTGTTCTTTTAAACGCTTATACAAGTAGAGCCCCCCTGACAGAGTAGAGAGGGTGTCAGCAGTAAGTTTGTGTTGACGTCACTGATTATTTTTCTCTTCCTCTGATCCATAAGAACAATAACCCCCCAAAAACAGATCCTGTCTGTTGAGCCTGTCAGCATTTGGTCAGTAATCCATCAGTAATCTATCAGTAATCAAAAAAAAAAAAAAAACAGGAGTGGATCCAAAACAGAGATGACACAGGAATGGAATATTTTCATGTCTCCTGTGTTTTGTACCCACTCCTGCTTTTGGTTACCAAATCATAAGCCAATTCTGATGGGAACATACAGGCCTTACAGCTGCTACACAGACAGGCTCCATTGTGTGTCTAATTTTTCCTTCCTTCTGATAAATCAGACCAGGCCAAAAAGGCAAAATAGTGACACAGTCATGGGGAGGGTGGGAGAACAGCTTGATAAGCCAACAGAGTGGCCCAAGGACATAGTGTTGAGGTAGCAGCAGCATGAGGAGACCACAAAGAGGCCCAGTGACACAGTGGGAAGGTGGCAGCAGCATGAGGAGACCACAGAGTGGCACATTTACATAGTGTAGAGGTAGCAGCGGCATGAGGAAGCCATAGAGTGGCTCAGTGACATACAGATGTAGCAGGGGTGAGACTCCAACCCTTAACTCAAATTGAATTATCTTATCGCGTTATCTTGAAAGAAAAGCCATTGAGACGCAATTGCTTAACCAGTTTAGTTAGCTATAGTTTAATTAACACATCTCAGAAAGCAGGATTGTTAACCCTGCTACATCCGCATGAGCAGCACAGAGTGGCAAGTGGGCATAGTGGGGAGGCGGCAGCAGCAGCAGCAGCATGAGGAGGCCACAGAGGAGCAAGGTGACATAATGTACAGGTGGCAGCAGCAGCATGAGGAGGCCACAAAGTGGCACAATGACAGCCCAGTGACATAGTGTTAATTTAGCAGCAGCATGAGGATGCCACAGAGTGGCAAGGTGACATAGTGGGGAGGCAGCAGCAGCAGCATGAGGAGGCCACAGAGGGGCAAGTTGACATAGTGTACAGGTGGTGGCAGCAGCAGCAGTAGCATGAGGAGGCCACAGAGTGGCACGATGACAGAGTGTGGAGGTGGCGGCTGCTTGAGAAGACCACAGAGTGGCCCAGAGACAGTTGTGAGTTGGCAGCAGCAGAAGGAGGCCACAGTGTGGCAAGGTGACATAGTGTGGAGGTGGCAGCAGCATGAGGAGACCATAGAGTGGCTAAGTGATATAGTGGGGAGGTATAAGCAGCAGCAGCATGAGGCAGACACAGAGTGGCCCGGTGACATAATGTTGAGTTAGCAGCAGCATGAGGAAGCCACAGAGTGGCAAGGTGACATAGTGTTGAGGTGGCAGCAGCAGCAGCATGAGGAGGCCACAGAGTGGCCCAGTGACAGAGTTAGGAGGTGGAAGCAACATAAGGAGACCAAAGAGTGGCCTAGAGACAGAGTTGTGAATTCGCAGCAGCACAAGGAGACCACAGAGTGGCAAGGTGACATACAGTAGTGTGGAGGTGGCAGCAGCAGCTGCATGAGGAGGCTACAGAGGGGCAAGGTGACATAGTCTTGTGTTAGCAGCAGGATGATGTGGCTACAGAGTGGCAAGGTGACATAGTGTGGAGGTGACAGCAGCATGAGGAGGCCACAGAGTGGCTCAGTGACATTGTGTTGATTTAGCAACAGCAAGAGGAGACCACAGAGTGCCAAGGTGACATAGAGTGGAGGTGGCAGCAGCAGCATGAGGAGGCCACAGAGTGCCTCAGTGACATAGTGTTGATTTAGCAGCAGAATTAGGAGATCACAGAGTGGCAAGGTGACATAGTGTGGAGGTGGCAGTAGCAGCAGAATGAGGAGACCTGAGTTGTGAGGTGGCAGTAGCATCAGGAGACTACAGAGTGACCCGGTGACAGAGTGGGGAGGTGGGTGGCAATAACAGTACCCGCTGACGATGGTGGGTGTAAGAATGAGCACTTGGCATCAGATGTGTGGCATCAGGCGGATGGCAGCATTAGAATATTAGCTGAGGCAGGTGTCAATGTTTGGGTGAGGCAGCATGGATGATCTAATCTGATGCATCAGGCAATGGTGGGTGGAAATCCTGGCTGATCCATGCGTGATTCATCTAGACAAAGGTCAGTCTCTCCACATTTTGGATGGACAGGCGAGTTCTCCTTGTGGTCACTATGGCCCCGCCGCACTAAACACCCGCTCTGATGCCACACTACTGCTGGGAAGGACAGCTTTTCAAGGGCAAACTCTGCCAGTTGGCTGCCTAGTAGTCCAGTGGATCTTCAATGTGAGGTGGCAGGGTGCTGTCCAAAGCCCCCACCTGCTGGTTCAAGATCTGCTCCAAGTCTAGCTGTTGCTGCTGGTGAGTAGTTTCTTCACTAGATGGGTTGAGAAAGTTGCTCATCATTGACTCTAGACTCAAGCTTCTGCTGATGGAGCTGGTACTGCTCCGCCCCACCCCCACAGCAGCCATGGCAGTGGAACGGGAGCGCAAAGGGCCCCCCCGGTCAGACCTGCGAGAGGATGGACGATGGTGCAAATAGGCAGCGGCCAACTGACTACATAAGATGTCTCTATAATAGCTCAGTTTGTCCTCCCTCTCAGCGGATAACCCCAAAGCAAAACAGAGCAGCAAATATGTAATGCAAAAGATAGCTAATTTTATTAAAAAAATAATTTAAAAGTACATATATGTATATAATAGCAGCATAACATTCACAGTAAAAAATGTGCCACAGGACTACAATTCAGAATACATGAAGATAAGAAACTCTTGAAAGTAACTGAAGAGATAAAAAATAAATCCAAAAAATATATAGGTAAAGTGCAAAGTGCAATAGTATAAATAAATACATACAGGAGACAATCATGTAAAGTATACATACCAATGTAGTCCTGATCCCGACACGTGTTTTGCAGACGCTTTCTCAGCGGGTGTAAAAAAGGATCCAATTTTTTGCCAGTAGGGAGCGTCCAACAAAGTGGAAAGCCAGAAGTCATCCATCTGCCGAATGGTGACAATTCGGCTGTCACTACCCAAGCAAGTGAGCATGCAGAGGGCCATTTGCGCAAGTGACTCAGAGGGACTCCCTGCCTCCATCTCTACTGCATACTGCCACGGCGTGCCTGGGTCATCTGCCTCATCTTCCTCATCACCCTCTTGCTCCTCCGGCTGCTCCTGCTCCTCCTATCCTGTCACTTGTGTAGGAAAACCACCCATTTCGCTACACATTGCTTGTGCTCCAATGCCCTCCTCCTCCAGTTCAGTCCCCACAGGGCTCATGTAGCCATGAGATGTACGCACCATGTCTCCTGTCCCCGACCAGCCAGATGTACCAGCATCTGTTTCAGGATATGAACCAGTGGAATGACATTGTTCATCCTATAGTCCTGGCGACTGACAAATAACATGGCATCCTCAAAAGGCCTTAGCAAATGTCAGGTGTCATATATGAGCTGCCACTGGCTGACATCGAAGTTACACAGGGGAGTACTCCTGTCCACTTGAATCATCAAGAAATCGTTTATGGCTTTTCTCCGTTCGTATAGTCAGTGGAAACGTCGCATATCAGCCTATGTTGGGGGACCCTGTTCTGCCGCTGCAGCTCAAGGAGGGTGCACTTGGCTGTGTACGAGTGGCTAAAGTGCATGCAAAGTTTCCTGGCCATTTTTAGGATGTCTTGCAGATGGGTGGAAGACTTCAGGAACAGCTTGACAACCAGATTGACACATGTGCCATGCAAGGCGCATGGCTCAGCCCTCCTTGACGCAGCACCGATCCATGTTCTTCCCGTTGTTGGTCACCATGGTTCTGATTTGGAGTTGTCACTGAGAAAGCTAGGATTCGATTTCTTGATAAAGGACACGGAGCAGTTCCTCCCGTGTGTGACTCCGTTTGTCCAGGCAAACGAGGTATAGAACAGCATGACACCACCGTGCCCTGCACATGTGGTATGTTGGTGGAGCACTGTGAATTGTCCCTGCAGTGGAGGCTGAGGACACGGTGGAGGATGAGGGGGCAGAGGCAGACATTGTTGCAGGACCAACGGTGTAAGAACGTGGAGGCGGAAGCGGTGTCACCTGGTCACCTGGTCTCCTTGCTAATTTGTCTGGGCAGGAACCACATTTACCCAGTGGGCCGTAAAGGACATATATTGTCCTTGACTGTTGTTACAGCTCCACACGTCGGCGCTGCCGTGCACTTTGGCAGACACCGACAGGCTCAAGGACTGGCCTTTTTGGCAACAAAATGACAGCTTGGGACTCTCCACCTTGGCTCGGCACAAGCCATCAATTCTCTGAAAGGTGCAGAGTCCACCACTTGGAAAGAGAGGGACTGCAGCACCAGAAACTTGGAGAGAGCTTCTGCGTCGCTGGATGAGTACACGCATACTCAGTGATGCAGCGGTTGGTGCGGCAGGCTGGACCACCACATTGGAGCCACGGTTCTCCCAGACCACTTTATGGTGACGCTGCATGTGTTGATGCAAGGCCTTGGTGCCAACATTCGCACTCTGGCCACGCTTCACATTCTGCCCACAGATTCGGCAAATGGCCATGTTCACCTCCTTCGGTGGCTTAACAAAAAACTGCCACACCGCCGAGTAGGTGATTTTACCCCCAACACTACGCACTGACTGACTGCTACTGCCGCTGCCTCCATGAACCCCTGCACCACTACTTTCCTGGCAGGTAGGCTCTCGCGAAGCGGGTGGTCTACCCCGGGAATATTTGGCTCCTGACCTCACACTGCTTCCACCCTGCTGACTCCCGGCAACTCTATCGACTTGCTGGTTTCGTCGCTGCCTCACGTGCAAGCTGGCACCCTCTTTTCCCGATGATGATGAAGCCCCTCTTCTCCCAATGATGAAGCCCCTTAGTCACCCAGCGACCAATTCCAATCTGCTACATCATCATTGAGTATTGTCTGCACGTCACTGATGTCCTCTTCATCGGTCTCTGAGCCAGGAGCATGACCGCTCGCAACACTAGCTCCCACACCACTCTCCTTATCACTACTTGCCCGCCTACCCGGAGGAAGCGGCGGATGTCTTCTCCAGATCCTGGCTCGGCAGTAGCTGCTGACTGTCCTCTATTAGCTTGTCCTCGCTGTATAGTGGAGCTGAGCCCACAGCATATAATACTTCTCTGGCTGAGGGAACAGAAAAGGACAGAGGCAGGTTGAGGACAGGTGAGGGCACAGGGCCTGCTCCCGGGTCATGCCAACTAAAGGATGTGTCTGATGAACCCACTGACTCTTGGCTGGGGGTGTCTAATGAACGAAGTGGATGACCGAGTCAACCATTCAAGAACCGCTGGGTTGCTGGTCAAGACACAACCGCTAGCTGACATTGGGACTTCAGGCCTCTGGAAGTGACCCCTGCTGCCACGCCCCCTTACTCTTCTGCAACCTGTGCCTGCGCAAGAAACATTTAGGCCTCTGCCCCTCCCCTGTGCAGGGCCAGTCACTTCTCTGTCTGACATATTGTTAGATCAAATAGGTAAATAAAAAGAAAATTAATACACCCCAAAAAAGGTTGTAATTTTGTCACTTCACCAAACAACGGCAAATAATACTTTTTTTTGGCCTCTAATATATGACAAAAAAAGCTTTAGAACATATAACTGCACTGCTGAGCAGCAAATAATACTTTTTTTGCCACTAATACACGACAAAAAAGGCTTTAGAACATATAACTGCACCTCTGAATGGCAAATAATACTTTTTTTTGGCAACTAATACACGCCAAAAAGGACTGTAATTTTCTCACTTCACCACGCAACAAATATTAGGCCCTTTTTTTCCCCACTAATACACGCCAAAAAAGACTTTGGAAAATATAACTGCACCGCTGAACGGCAAATAATACTTTTTTGCTACTTGTACATGCCAAAAAGGGCTGTAATTTTCTTACTTCACCACACAACGGCAAATAATCCTTTTTTTTGCCACTAATACACAATAAAAAGGGCTGTAATGGCTTTAGAACACATAACTGCACCGCTCAAGGGTTAATAAGACATAGAAATATTTCCTAGTAATACACCCTGTTAATGGCTGTATCACACAGCACTTGCTTGCAAACCTGAAAGCAGCAGTATAATGGCAATTTGGATCCCCATTCAATGTAGCAAGGTGTAATAGGATTGTTCCTATTACCCAGGCTGTACACTCCCCTATTGGACCCTGTTCTACTTCAATACTGTGGAATAATTCCTCCCTATCCTTTCCCTACACTTCTAATGCTCTTTCCCTAAACTTCTATTCAGCAAAATAAAAGTTTTCTAGTCTTTCCTAGCACGTTCCCTAGTGCTTGTTGACGTCTCTCCCTGCACTAAGTACACTGGAAGATGGCTGAGGCTATTTATAGGGCTGTGAGTCTGTGACATCACAGGGCTGACTGGCTGCTGATTGGCTGCATGCATGGCACTGTGGGTGATCCCTCGTTCCCAGAGTTCTTTGCTCCATGTCCTAACATGTGCAGCAGCCATTTTAAGAAAAAATTTGATTACCACGAAGCGTCAGGAAATTCAGCTTCAGTGCAAATCAAATTTTTCCTGAAATTCTGATTGAATTCCACTTCGTCAACTTCGATTCGCTCATCTCTACTCTTAATGTTTCATATCACATCACGTTATTAATTTATTATTACAAGCAATTAAATAAATTTAATAATTTAAAGTTTAATAATAAAAGTTTGTAAACCCTTCAGAATTTTCTATATTTCTACATAAATTTTACTTCACACAAGTCCTAAAAGTACTTTATGATTGTCAAAACAAACAAATTATTCAAAAATTTTAAACTTGGTTGTTTAACTATTAAGGAAAATGATGTAATATCACATCTGTGAGTGGAAAACGTATTTAAACCTTTAGGATTAGCAGATACTGTGAAGGTGAAATTAAAGTCAGGTGTTTTCAATCAATGGGATGACAATAAGGTGTGAGTGGATGGCCTGTTTTATTTAAAGAACAGGGATCTATCAAAGTCTGATCTTCACATGTTTGTGGAAGTGTATCATGGCACAAACAAAGGACATTTCTTCATACCTCAGAAGAAGAGTTGTTGATGCTCATTAGGCTGGAAAAAGTTATAAAACCATCTCTAAAGAGTTTGGACTCCACTATTCCACAGGCAGACAGATTGTGTACAAATAGAGTAAATTCAAGACCACTATTATGTTCCCCAGAAGTGGCTGACCAATAAAGATCACACTAAGAGCAAGGAATGTAATTGTCCACAAGGTCAACAAAGGAACCCAATGTAACCTCTAAACAACTAAAGGGTTTTGTTACATTTGTTAATGTTAATGTTTATGAGTCAACCATAAGAAGATCACTGAAAAACAATGGTGTATGGCAGGAGTACAAGGAGAAAGACTCTGCTTTCCAAAAAGAGCATTGCTTCCCATCTGCAAATCGCATCATCAGAATTGGAACACTATTTTGTGGATGGAACCTTTTGATGTAAATGAGAAGTGTCATATTTGGAGAAAGGTAAAAACAAAGGTGCAATGGCACACTGCAGCTAGAGCTCCGTCCTGCCACTATGCTGGATGTTAGATGAGGCATCAGTTTATATTTTGGCCAAATTATGTAAGCCATCCACCACTTCACGGTTGCCTCTCGAGTGGTCCCTAACATTAATTCTTACCTTTTATGGGCCATATCAGCCACACAAAACCCAGGGAGTGCAGGTGCAAAGGAAGGTTCTTCCTTTGGAGAAAGGAAACAATATGATACGATACACTTTATTGATCCCGAGGGTAATTTCAGAATCACAGCAGCACATCATAGACATGGATCACAGTAGACAATTGAAAGTATAATCCCATACATTACTATTCATGACAGGCCAGTATAATACATCATTGGTACTATAATAATACAACATAGTCACTTGAAGGATTTCACACTTTGGTAGTTGTTAGACATTTACATATCAGTTGGCACAAATTATTTCCTGCAACTTTATTTTTTACACGTTTGTAGGATTAGACGGTTACTGGAGGTGCTTCTCTGCCTCATAAACAGCTCATATAATTGATGTGCATTATTGTTCATAATGGCCATACACTTCTTCCGATTTCTTTCCTTCATTACCTCCTCAAAAGTGTCTAGATGGCAGTCAACAACCAAGCTAGCCTTCCTGATAAGCTTGTTGAGCTTATTAGCGTCAGCCACCCCCACACTACTTCCCCAACATATGACTGCGAAAAAGGTGTCACTTGCCACTACTGACTGGTAGAACATTTCTAACATTTTGCTGCACACATTAAATGACCTTAATTTCCGTAGGAAGTACAGTCTGCTCACCTTCTTTTTTGTAAACTTTCTCCTTATTGCCCCTCCCAAATATTTGTAACTCTCGACCTGCTCCATTTCCTGAACCGCAATAGTGACAAGTAAATATTCGATCTTTCTTCTGCTATAACACACCACCAACTGCTTAGTTTTCTCTACATTTAGTTGTAGATAGTTAGCCAGTCACCACACCACAAAATCCGACACCAACTTCCTATATTCCTCCTCACCCAGCCTCTCCTAATACATCTGACTACCAGAGTCATCTGAGAATTTTTGGAGGTGGCAAAAATCAGATTTATACCAAAATCTACAGTACACAATGTAAAAAAAAAGGTAGAAAGCACAGTTCCCTGAGGGGCATCTACACTGCTGCCCCCATCTGTACAAACTGTGGCCTGTCTGGATAAAAAAAAGCTTTCCATGTCCTGAGTTATATAGAGGATGTTACCTTTTTTTCTGATTCGCAGAAGAATAGGGATGACTGGGCTGGATAAACTTTTATTTTGTAAGATTACTCGTTCAGCCTCCAGGCTGTCAGACGTAGTTGTACAACATTTGGATGGACCACCGGTCCCTGCTGAAGCAGATCTGGATTGTTGGTAAGAATCCAAAACCTGTTTGCCAACATGTTGAGGAGTAGGGGGAACCAGGATCCCTGCAGACAGTATCGAGCTTTTAGGATCAACCTGGAGTTTTCCTCTGATGCTTTTATTAGGGTCCTGGGAATCGGGAAAAAGGTGGGAATGCATACAGGAGACATTTTGGCCATGGATGAGAGAATGTTCTTAGCTGATCCAGATGATCCTGGAAAGAGAGAGAAAATAATGTTTCAATTTGCTGATTACCCTTTGAGCTAAAGAGATATTCTTTCGGGGCGTCTCCATCTCTTAGTGATCTTTTTGAATTCAAACTCCATTGTCCCCCTTGGAGAGTTTGTGTGCTGATAAAGTCAGCAATTTGGTTATCTGAGCCCCTGAGATGGATAGCTGATATAGACAGTATATTATTTTCTGTCCACTCATCTTTGAAATCAAACATCTGTCAACATCTTTGAAGTCACTAGTAATGAGCGAAGAGAGCTTTGGATGTTACATTCAAAGTTGCTTTGTTTAAAACTTCAGATTTATACTGTACGGAGATCCGACTCTGTACAGTATTCAAATCTATGGGCTTCGATGAGCCAAAGTTAGTTATTCGCTAAGTCGCGCGTGACCTCGTTGAATAACTTAGGTAGTTGATTTTTAAATTTTTAAAACCACTTTAAAACTTGAAACCGAAGCGGCTTTAGTTCTGGTACCTTGGAACTAGAGATGAGCGAAATGAAGCTGACGAAGTGGAATTCGATCCGAAGAAATTTGATCCGCACTGAGTCCAAATATCCTCGCGATTCGTGGTAAGGAATCACATTTTTTCCTAAATTGGCGTCTGCACGTGTGAGGACATGGAGCAAGGAACTCTGGAAAGGCGGGATCACCCATAATGCCATACAGCCAATCAGCAGCTAGCCAGCCCTGGGATGTCACAGCCCTATAAGTTGCGTCAGCCATCCTAAATTCTGCCATTTACCAGTGTACTTAGTGCAGGGAGAGATGTTAGCAATAACACTCAGTGTTCTACACCACTATAAAGGCTCCCTGAAGCCAGGAAATAGCCGTTTTTTAACAAAATTTGCCACAAATAAATTCAGAACGAACCAAATTTTTCCCAAAAAATTCAGTGAGCTGGCGAATCGAATTTTTTAAAAATTCGCTCATCTCTACTTGGAACCAAAGAGCCTCATCATAAATTAGGCGAATCCTCCGGCAGCACAGGGAAAATCAAGACTGGGGCAGAAAGCGCCATTCTTCATAAATGTCCTCCTAAGTGCCCTCAGTTTGCGGAACGGAATTGAGGACCCATTCATTTCTATGGAGACAGACTTTGTGCAGCTCGGATCCGGAATCGCAGATCCGCACTTCCGGGTCTGCACTTCCGTTCCGCAAAAATATAGAACATGTCCTATTCTTGTCCGCAACTGCGGACAAGAAAAGGCATTTTCTATATAGTTATGGCAATGTGCGGATCTGCAAAATGCGGAAAGCACATTGCCAGTGTCCGTGTTTTGCGGATCCGCGGATCCGCAAAACACATATGGATGTCTGAATGGAGCCATACAGGGAGTGATCAATGACAGCGGGCTGATCAGGGAGTCTATATGGGGTGATCAGGGGTTAATAAGGGGTTAACAAGTGACAGGGGGGGGGGGTAGTGTGGTGCTTGGTGCTACTTAACATAGCTACCTGGTCCTCTGGTGGTCGATCCCAGCAAATGGGACCATCAGAGGACCAGGTAGCAGGTATATCAGACGCTGTTCACAAAACAGCGTCTGATATACATGTTTGATGCTTTTTATTTTACATCTACAGCCTGCCAGTGATTGATCATCGCTGGCAGGCTGCAGTACAACTGCTGAGCTGCGAGCTGCTGTGAACCAGGATCCTCTGCAGCCAGTGAGGATGCCAGTAATTGATTTTAATACGTAGGTGGCAGGCCAACATAAGAAATTAGCAATTTTGAGTAATAAATGGATTTAAAAAATCCATGATTGTTCAGAATTTTAAAAAAATTTGATTTTGTACCCTTAAATACGAGCATTCAAAATCATAACAAAACGTAAAAAAAATGTTAAAAATATATATATATATAAAAAATAAAAAATATAAAAGTTTAAATCACCCCCCTTTCTGTATAATAAAAAAAAATACATAAATAACAAAAAATATAAAGATCATGGGTATCACTGCGACCGAAAACGCCCGTACTATTAAAATGTAAAATATTTTTTCAATACGGCGAATGGCATAACAGTAAAAAGTGTTAAACTGCCATTTTTTCATTGCTTCGCTTACCCAAAAAATTTGAATAAAATGTGATCAAAATTGTCCCGCAGCTCAGTACATATAACTATAAAAAAAAGTTAGGTGGGTCAGAATATGGTGATGTAAAAAAAAAAAAAAAATTCTAGAAATGTACATGTATTTTTACACTATTTAGACAAGAAATGCGTTTTTTTCCAATTCCACCCCATTTGGAATTTTTTTTACTGCTTCCAATTATATTGTATGCCATATTAAATGGTGGCATAAGAAAGTACAACTTGTCCAGCAAAAAATAAACCCTCTTACAGCTATGTGAATGGGGAAAAAAATGACTCAAGGAAGATAGGGAATAAAAATGAAAACAAAACGCAAAAATGAAAAAACCTCCGGTATCCTAAGGTTTAAATTGCATGCTTTTATTTCTTTTTCGTTATGTTTTTCACTGCGCACAATACATATTTTAATAGCTGATACATTTTCAGAAGACGATACCTGTTATGTTTATTTTTATATGTAAAATTGGGAAAGGGGGTGATTAGAATTTTTAATATTTTTTTATTTTTTTATTATTTAATTTTTTTTGCTTTTATTTTTACTCAGTAACTTATAGCTCCCTTAGGGGGCTATAACCTGCGATCTTCTTATCGCTTGTCCCATAAACCATGATACAGAACTATTATGGTCTATATGATTTTCATTGCCCGATTGTGAAGCTGTGCCTCATGCAACCCAACAACATAACTGACATGCTGCGGATTTGGAAATCCACACGGCAGGCCAATTTCTGTCTAGAACAAATCTACAAAATGTACATAATTATTATTATTTATTATTAGAGCGCCATTCATTCCATAGCGCTGTACTTAAAATAAGCGGTGCACATACATAATACAGGCAATTGCATTAAGCATGAAGAAGACTAGTTACAGACTGGTACAGAAGGAGAGAGGGCCCTGCCCGTGAGGGCTTACAATCTACATGGATAAATGTCTATTCTAATACCTTTTGCTGGTACTGGATTATGCTGTGGTTTTTCAGCACGGGAATCTGCGTGGAAAAAACATGAGTAATCCGCATTGTGTGCAGGTACCCTTAGACAATAATGACAATTGTTATTAATAGGTGATGTACAGTATATATAAAATATAATGTTAAAATACAATAGTAAAACCACAACACACCTTCATACAATGAAAGTAGTGGGACTAGTGTAAGACATTTTGACTCATCTCCCAGTTTTTCTTCACACCTTCCATGCAATAAATGCAGTCTTTATCAAATGTTTCGACCCGTCTCTGAATCTCTAAGAAACACTCAGCAAAGGGTCAAAAAAGATCAAATAATTTGGTCAGTGGCGTACACACAATCCATGGGGTCCCGGTGCGAAACTGATCCATGGGGCCCCCTCCCTGTCGCCCCCCCCCCCCCATTTCTGAGAGGGCTACTAAGGGCCATTTCAGCCCCAGTTTACTAATAAAATTAAACATTTTGGCTAAATAAAGTACATTACAAAAATGTTACCTATCACTTGCCCTACACTTTAGCAAAAAATGAGGGGCATAATGAGTTCATGAAAAATTAAACTTTTTGTCAAAAGTTAGCGGAAAGGGAGACTTTGTGAGAAAAAACAATAAAAAATCAATTTCCACTAACTTGTGCCAAAAAAAAAAATATTCTATGAACTCGCCATGCCCTCATGGAATACCTTAGGGTGTCTTCTTTCAAAATGGGGTCACATGTGGGGTATTTATACTGCCCTGGCATTTTAGGGGCCCTAAAGCGTGAGAAGAAAAATGCGTAAAAATGCCCTCCTAAAAGGTACTCATTGGAATTTGGGCCTTACGCATCTTGGCTGCAAAATGTCACACATGTGGTATCGCCGTACTCAGGAGAAGTAGGCGATGTGTTAGGGTGTATTTTACATATACCCATGCTGGGTGAGAAATATCTCTGTATATTGACAACTTTGAATAAAAAATGTAAAAGTTGTCGTTTACAGCGATATTTCTCACACGCAGCATGGGTATATGTAAAATACACTCCAAAACACATTGCCCTACTTCTCCTGAGTACGGCGATACCACATGAGTGACACTTTTTGCAGCCAAGATGCGCAAAGGCCCTAAAACCAATGAGTACCTTTAAGATTTCACAGGCCATTTTTATGCATTTGGATTCTCACACTTTAGGGGCCCCTAAAATGCCAGGTGAGTATAAATACCCCACATGTGACCCCATTTTGGAAAGAAGACACCCCAAGGTATTCCGTGAGGGGCATGGTGAGTCCACAGAATTTTTATTTTTGGCACAAGTCAGCGGAAATAGTTTTTTTTTTTTTTGTTTTTTTGTTTTTACAAAGTCTCATATTCCACTAACTTGTGCCAAAAATAAAATTTTACATGAACTCACCATACCCCTCACAGAATACCTTGGGGTGTCTTCTTCCAAAATGGGGTCACATGTGGGGTATTTATACTGTCCTGGCATTTTAGGGGCCCCTAAAGGGTGAGAAGAAGTCTGGAATCCAAATGCGTAAAAATGCCCTGTGAAATCTAAAGGTACTCATTGGTTTAGGGCCTTTGCGCATTCAGGCTGCAAAAAATGTCACACATGTGGTATCGCCATACTCAGGAGAAGTAGGGCAATGTGTTTGGGGTGTATTTTTATATATACCCATACTTTGTGTGAAAAATATCTCTGTAAACGACAACTTTTAAAAATTTTATACAAAGTTGACAATTTACAGAGATATTTCTCTCACCCAACATGGGTATATGTAAAAATACACCCCAAAACACATTGCCCTACTTCTCCTGAGTACGGCGATACCACATGAGTGACACTTTTTGCAGCCTGGAAGCACTAAGGCCCAAATTCCAACGAGTACCTTTAGGTTTTACATGGCGGCTCACAATTTAGCCCCGCCCAAAATGCCAGAACAGTTAACACACCCCACAAATGACTCCATTTCAGAAAGTAGACACCCCAAGGTATTCACTGAGGGGCATAGTGAGTCCGTCTGTGATTTTTTTTTTTTTTGCCAGAAGTTATCAGAAATTGAAACTTTTTTTTTTTTTTTTCTTTCTCAGAAAGTGTCATTTTCCGCTAACTTGTGAAAAAAAATGAAATGATACATGAACTCACCAAGCCCCTCCGCGAATACTTTGGGGTGTCTTCTTCTAAAATGGTGTCATTTGGGAGTATTTATACTATCCTGACATTCTAGCACCTGAAGAAACATGACAGGCGCTCAGAAAGTCAGAGCTGCTTCAAAATGAGGAAATTCACTTTTTGCACCATAGTTTGTAAACGCTATAACTTTACCCAAACCAATAAATATACACTTATTGGATTTTTTTATCAAAGACATGTAGAACAATAAATTTAGAGAAAATTTATATAGAAATGTAGTTTTTTAAAAAAATTTACAACAGAAAGTGAAAAATGTCATTTTTTTGCAAAAATTTCGGTAATTTTTGATTAATAGCAAAAAAAGTAAAAATGTCAGCAGCAATGAAATACCACCAAATGAAAGCTCTATTAGTGAGAAGAAAAGGAGGTAAAATTCATTTGGGTGGTAAGTTGTATGACGGAGCAATAAACGGTGAAAGTAGCGTAGTGCAGAATTGTAAAAAGTGGCCTGGTCATTAAGGGTGTTTAAGCTAGGGGGGCTGAAGTGGTTTAGCTTTGGACTACTAAGGGCTCTTTCCGTGCAGCTAATCCGCTGCGTGAATGAGTGCCAAGCCCCATTCCGGACAGCAGAGACTCGGAGCAGTAACATGATTGACTGATCTTTTAACTACAAAATCACGGTGACAACTTTATCTCACTGTGATTTTGTTGTAAAAAGGTCACAGAGAGGCACGGAGCATTATCAATCATGTCACTGCTCCATGTCTCTGCTGTCCAGAACAGGACTTGGCACTCTTTCATGCAGCGGATTAGCCGCACAGGATCCGCTCGTGTTAAAGAGCCCTAAACCCAATGGGTACACTCACCCAGTCCTAGTAAAATCTGGTCCTCCCTTATCCAGAGTGTCGTTGGCGTTGGCGTGATGTCCGCTGGATCCAGAACAAGGTCCCTGTGGTGAGAAAAAAAAGAATAATCACATAAGGAAGGGATGGTGACTGCCCCTGTGAAATCACCAGCAGGGAGCGCTGTGCTGGCCTGCAAGACTGAGCCATGCCAATGTATAGCAGGGTAATCTAGTGCTACCACACAGTACTAATGCCCACCTTGAGGCCCCTCACAGTACTAATGCTGACCTTTGTTCCTGTCACAGTAGTTATACTCAGATATATGTCCCCTCACAGTAGTTATGCCAAATTTGTGTCCCCTTACAGTAGTTAGGCCCAGTTATGTGCCCCCTCACAGTAGTAATGCCAAATATGTGCCCCCTCACAGTAGTAATGACAAGAATATGTGTCCCCCTCAAAGTAGTAATGCCAGATTATGTGTCCCCTTACAGTAATATGCCCAGATATGTGCCCCCTCACAGTAGTTATGCCAGATTATGTGTCCCTTCACTGTAGTTCTGGCAGATTATGTGCCCCTTCACAGTATTTATGCCCAGTTATGTGCCCCCTCACAGTAGTAATGCCAAATATGTGCCCCCTCACAGTGGTAATAACCAGAATATGTGTCTCCTCAAAGTAGTAATGCCAGATTATGTGTCCCTCACAGTAATATGCCCAGATATGTGTCCCCTCACAGTAGTTATGCCAGATTATGTGTCCCTTCACAGTAGTTATGCCAGATTATGTGTCCCTTCACAGTAGTTATGCCAGATTATGTGTCCCTTTTACAGTAGTTATGGCAGATTATGTGTCCCCTCACAGTAGCAATGCCAGATTATGTGCCCCTTCACAGTATTTATGCCCAGTTATGTGCCCCCCTCAAAGTAGATATGCCCAAATATGTGCCCCCTCAGAGTGGTTATGCCAGATTATGTGCCCCTTCAAAATATTTATGCCCAGTTATGTGCCCCCTCACAGTAGTTATGCCCAGATATGTGCCCTCTCACAGTAGTTATGCCACATTATGTGTCCCTCACATTAGATATGCCCACATATGTGCCCCTCACAGTGGTTATGCCAGGTTACCTCCCCCTCACAGTAGTTATGCCTTTATATATGCCCCCCTCACAGTAGTTATGCCAGATTAGGTGCCCCCTCAAATTAGTTATGCCCCCCCTCTTGCCCTTTGCCCCCAGTCTGCAGCCTTAGAAAAAAAAAACACATACTTACCTTCTTCCCTGACGACAGGCTCCCACACTCATCGCGCTGCTGGCTGTGCTGAAGGCAGATTCCAGGGTTTTCAGATCTCCTCCCACAGCCCGCAGTGCGATGTGGGGCCAGCAGGGGGAGCTCCTGAGCTTTGAAGATCAGTGAAGCAGGGAGGAGAGCGGTTTCCCTGCTTCACTATGGAAACGAAATGCCAGCCGGCCAGGGGTGAGTGAGTGCGCCCCCCCACACACACACACACCATATTATACATGTAATGGAGCGCTCTGATGGGGCCCGAAATTGCCACTGTACATGCTGGGCCCCATCAGAGTGCTCTATTACATGTGAGTACAGTGGTTTTTAACATGATTTAGGGTGGCCTGCCGGCCTGGGGGGTGGGTCCACAGGAGTGCCGGGCATGGTCGCAACTGCGACCTTTGTATGTACGCCACTGGATTTGGTGCATAAATCATGTGATGTTTTTGGCCAAAAAGCCACCACCAGCAGCACTGAAACTACCTTCTGTTGTTTTCAATAAGAGGCCATGCTACACTTAATGTGGCCATTGTTTATAGCCGTGACTGTGCCAAGGAAGGACATGTACGCTCGTGGTTAGCTCCATTCCATGGTGTTAAATCAAAAGTGGGTCTGCAGTACTCAAATTGAAAAGCCACTGTAGAAACCACAGTGGTCATTGTCACAGAATACATGGCACAGTTTCCTTTGTAAAATCCACCATGTGAACTAGCCCTTAACAGGACACTGCCATCGGAGACATTAATGGCATATTAAAAGTATATGCCATGAATGTTTAAGGTATGGTTCCACCTCCAAGACTCCTGTTGTAAGAATGGAGTCCCCTTCCCCCCACTTTGCACTCCAGAAAATGAGTCTCTCTCCACTAGTTTATGTGATTTGCTGAAACATCCTTGTGTTTTACTAATTCCATAAATGACAATGAAGATAGCCACATATATGCATGACCCCCTCTCCACTTCAACTACTTCTTTCTCAAGTGCTAGGTCCCAGACATAACCTTACAGTGCACCATTAGTACGTACCTGTCTTTGCTCCCACACTGCTGCCACTTCTCTTCTCTCTGACATAGAAAATACATGTGAGCAGCTACCAGAAACAAACAAACATGTATGTGACCGGATGGTTGAGGACCACACAGAATAGTGCAGTGCAAGTACCCTGCAACTCTATTTCTCTATTGAAACTGACACTTTGGTGCTGTTTTTTATTTTCAATAAAATATTGTACAGTAGTCTGTAATATGTCTAGGGGTCCTTTTACATGGTTTAAGTTCAGCAACAACTTGATCTGTGCTCGTATAACGGGCTTTTCACACAGGCTCATGCAAACCAAATAGGAGGCTAACAATTTTTAGTACAACTATTCATTTAGTTTGCATATTGTTGGCAGCACATTTACAGTTTATATGGAGATATGTGTTGCTGATGTCCAAGCTGCAGCAGATACCTGTGATTGGCTGTGGTGATGGCATAGCAGCCCTGGAGGAGAAGGAGCCAACCCCCCAACCCCCACCCTTCCCCATCATTCTTGCACAAACCCTTTAATTAATCCAAAATGTAGTATAAAAATCTGCAAAGAAAATGTTTTTTATATGAAACTAATCTCTGGACTATTCATCTTTTTGAATGTTTAATACATTGAAAAACCAAATGTGGAAAAACATTAGTGAAACAGATTTTGAACCTGGAATTTATTTTATTCCTTTATCCAAAATTAATTTCAGTTCCTCGTGGAATTGTTTCAATATTTTAGACTTTAACTGGAGATGAATTTCTCACCTGCTCCATGCCTTCTGGATATAATCTATTCAATTCATAGCTCTGAGAGCCCATTCTTATCCACTTTTCTTATAATTATGCTATCATTGTATTTTAATTCTTTCTCAAGTCAGATTAAGGACTTTTTATTGATAATATATGGGTGTACTACATTCATAATGTAATAGATTTAATAAAATCCAAATTTCAGTTAAAATTGAAACATTGAGAATGTGAGATTTCCCAGAAGTAGCCACCATGGTCCCTCATGGCTGGTCCTGTTTGCAGAAATTAGAGCTGGTACATTTCAAGAGATTTTAGTCCAAAATCTGTCTGCTTCAAACACTGAGGTTTAAACACTGATTTGGTTGGACATTTCAACAAGACCCCAAAAGGTATATTCACAAGTGGCACATTTGGTGGGAATTTAATAATCTTCTAAACTGTTACAAAGCAGATGTGGATCTGCTGTGATATTCAAAAGGGTGTTATCTAAGTGGGCACCCCACTCTTTGCCCTTTAACCCTTGTAAAGGAGTATCCTCTGTCCAAGTGACCGCTGATCCATGTGGGTTAAAATACAACAGAGCAGAGTACCTAGAGATCAGGCAAAAAGGTAGTCAGGGGCAAGCCAAAGTCAGGGCAGGCAGAGTACGTGCAGTCCAACAGAAAGTCTAAGGTCAGGGTGGGCAGCCGAGAGACAGTATAGAGATAAGGCAGATGTCAGGTCAGGCAGTGAAGCGTCAAATCCAGAAGCCTGTACACATAACAAGCAAACAAGCTAACAGCATGCCTTTACAGGACTCTAGAATACCAAAACCTATTGCTCAGACACAGAGAAAGGTGCCTTAAGTATCTCAGGGTAGCCAGCCATTGGCTGGGGAAGACTAGGGTGTACACACTGGCCATTTAAGAGCCAGAAGGAGTGTGTGTGTCCTACAGACAAAGCAGGAAACAGGTCTCAACCTGTGTGGAGATGGACCGAGCAGTGCTAATCCAGCGTCTAGGCTTGCCGGCTAAGTGGAGAGGGACACTGGCAGGTCCAGACCGCCAGAGTCCAATACTGATGGAGCAGATGAGAAAGATGGCGACCATGCCCACCAAGGGGAGTGGAATGGCAGTGTGTACAGCCTACAGCCAAAAATAGAGTAAATTACACCAGAACTTGTGCTTCATGGTGGCATAGACCTAATTTGGTGCATTTTATGCAATTGTATTTTTCATAATACTAGCATAAGAAATGCCAGCCTTAATAAATTCCTCCTATAGTCTCCAGATTTGAACTAATTTGCAAACTTTTGGTGTATATTGAAGAAGGCAGTCCACAAGCAACAAGACAAGAACATCAGGAAAGTGTTTTATGTAAAAGTAGATCAGAATGAATACCTTTTTATGTTCAATTATAAATTATTGCATATGTGGTGTACAGTATTTAGATGAGATATCCAGATCTACAAAATGGATGACCTTTCCTTATGGAAATCAATATCAGATCAGTAGGGTCTTTGATTTCTGTCAAATTGATATCTCACTTCTTGAATGGATTTAAAATCCACACTGAAAAAATCCACAGCCATATGAATGGCAATGCATATTCCCATTGGAAACAAGGTGGGCGTGGATTCAGTGTGGTTTTCAGTGCAGAGCCGATGGTATCTTATTAGAAAGCAGGAAGAGCTGAGCCGATTGATATATAGTTTTATGGGAATAGATTCAGTAAAACTTCCTGTTCATTCTGGACTATGAAGTACAGGAGGTGGTCCTCTCCGTGATTGACAGCTATCTCTGTATACACAATCTTAGAGGGAAGGCTGTCAATCACTGATAAGAACGTCTTATTGACTTCAAAGCCCCAAAATGAGCATGGATTTTAATGAATACAACTTAGGCCTCATTCACACATATGTGGACCACGGTCCGTGAAAACCCAGCCTGCCGTCCTGCTGAGTGCATGAGCACACGGCATCATTGGTTGCTATCAGATAATCCCAGCAGACTTCTTGCTTCTAATACGTTATATTCTCTATTTCATCTTCAAAAATTACAAAGTTACAGGAGGCGTTTCAGCCGGTCTCAACTGCATGACACTAAATGACAGTAACGTTTTATAGGTACAAATCCAAATCACCTGATCATAACATCATCAATAGTGTTGAGCACGAATATTCTAAAATTTTTATGTTTAAACTGTTTTATTGAAATTTTATATAAACAAGGTATAGCAAAGAAACGTGAGCTTACATTTGGTACATGTAAACATATGTGGATATATAAGTCCATTTAGCAATTGAGGATCACGCAATCCAAGGAGAAGACATGCATGCAATGTACAAGTACACGGCTAATATAGCAATTCTGATATAAAAAAAGAGCGTCTCGGTTTGGGCAAAACCCCCAATGGGTCATTTGTACAGGAATGTATAGCTCAAACAGCATCGCAGTAAATAAAAGTAATGTAGAGATTATAAGAAAAGAAGTGAAAGGGTGAGTAGAGATAAAGATGAAGGGGAAGAGAAGGAGGGTAAGGGAAAGTCAGAGGGGTAGGGTTGTCACAGTGTCCTAGCAAAGACCATCAGTCAAGTAGATAGCACAGATGTCAGGTCCGGCGATTGTTGAAATTCCAACCAGTCAGACCAGATGTGATGGAATTTAAACGAAAAACCAGCATTTTCTGCTGAGATTTCCTCCATTCTGGCGATATGTAGCATTTCTTGATACCATTCTCCGATGGTAGGCTCATGAGGTGTTCTCCAATGCCGGGGAATCACTGAACGAGCTGCTGTAATACAAAAACGCAATATACTCTTCTTCTGAAGGGCAATAGTGCCCGGCAAGATGGAGAGAAGCGCGACCTGTGGGATTTGGGGAACCGTTTTCTTTGTAATATGTCTGTAAATCGTAAAGATCTTATCCCAGAATGGTTCAACCTTACAACAATCCCACCAAATGTGTAGCATCGTGCCTTTCTCTCGACCACAACGCCAACACGTGTCGGGTATTGAGGGGAAAATCCTATGCAACCGGGTCGGGTAACGATACCAGCGGGTCAGGATTTTATAATTTTTTTCCTGAGCAGAACATGCCATTGACAGCTTATGGGTAAAGATAAAAGCCTTTTGTATTTCCACCTGTGTGAAATGAACCCCTAATTCCTGTTCCCATTTGCTAGTATATAATAAAATCGAGGGTCTGTGGAAGCTTGCAACCCCAGAAAAGACATCTTGTTATTGCTAGCTACGAATAGGGGATTGTGAAAAATTGGCGTGAGGGGACTATGTCTCCTGGAGCCAATACCTCTTTTAGTAAGAGAATCCCACAGGTGTAAGGTTTGACTGGTCAGCATATTAAGTGCGGGTAGTCGTGGACGTCCTCCGGGGTCTATCCACGAGGCATGTTTAAGTGAAGAAGGGTAGATGTACTGTTCCAGCCATACCCATTGCTTAGTGTTGCAATAAAAGTGCCAATCCACAATTCTAGTCAGCATGGCCGCCGAGTGATATAGCCTGAAGTCCGAAAGACCAGCCCCGCCATCGGATTTGTTTCTATGCAAGGTTGAGAGACCTATTCTAGGGTGTAGGGAGCCACAAATAAATTTGAGAAGTTTGGAGTTTAATGTGCGGAAAAAGGCTGAAGGTGGGTTCAATGGAACCGTCTGGAACAGGTATAAGAATTTAGGTAGAATGTCCATTTTTAGGACATTCATCCTACCGAACCATGACAACCCCTTTGTATTATAATTGTTCAGGTCCTTTATAGTGCGTTCCAATAGGGGTAAGTAGTTCAGTGAGTAAAGGAGTTTAACATCTGTCGGGATCTGGACACCTAGGTATTTCAGGGAGGAAGGTTGATGCCGAAACGGGAAGGAAGTGAGTATACCTGAAAATTCGGTCTGAGGGACAGATACGTTAAGAATTTCTGATTTAGAGTAACTTACTTTAAAGTTGCTGAGGTGGCCGAAACGGTCAAACTCTTTCAAGATGGAAGGAATAGAGATACGTGGTTGAGAGATATAAAGCAAAAGGTCATCGGCGTATAACGCAGTTTTATATTGGGAATCTTCGATAGTGATGCCATGTATGGAAGGGTTCTGTCTTATTGCTACTGCTAGATGTTCCATTGTTATGACATAACAGGGCCCCTTGAGAAAGCAGGCGCGAAACGTACGTCGGGGGAGCTCGGTGTTACTTGGAGGTTCGTTTACTTTTTCTGACCAGCTGCTGCCCAAATTCAGGTATTTTAGGTCCAATTTCCTTGCACTTTATATATATTTGACCTGTTGGTTAGGATTCTCTCCTGCAGATGTATTTTTTTGGACCCCATACTTTTGTGTATTGATAAAAATGTTTGGACTGCATAGGCTGATATTATTTGCTGTATGATCTCCATGGTACACGAGCTACTGTTCTGTTGGTCATCACCTTGTTGGCTGTCTTGTTGGTCATCACCTTGTTGTACTATATTAATTTTAATATATATGTTTTTGTATTTTCAATAAAGAATATTTTATAATACATTATGCATGTCCCTTAAGTGGTTTTTCTGAGATGTTGGTATTGAGTCATGCTATTTCTTGCATTTTTTGCATTTCTATAGTTGGTTTAATATAACAGGGGGGACAGACGAATATTCTAAAATTTTTATCGTGAATATCGGCACTTCGCGATTTTGCAAATATTTTAAATATCAAGCTATATATTCGTAATCACAAATATTAGTTTTGTTTTTACACAGAACACATCACAATGCACATTACAGTGAAGTGCCGATAATCGCACCGCGATGAAAAATCGCGTTACGAATATTCGCGCTCCACTTACTGACAGTAAGTGGAGCGTGATTAATCGTAACGCTATTTTTTTTTGCGATGTGAATATCGGCACTTCACTGATCCCTCCCTCCTTAATTTGAAAACTGCACCATGCCCCTTTCTCGCTTGCGCATGCGATTTTTACATTGCGATTATAGCAATGAATGTTAGTAATCGAATATAGCGAATTCGCGAATATTTAACGAATATTCACCCATATATTCGTCAAATATTGCGAAATCGAATATATCCGATGCCACTCATCACTAATCATCAATTCATTAAACCAGTGTTTCCCAACCAGTGTGCCTCCAGCTGTTGCAAAACTACAACTCCCAGCATGCCCGCACAGCCAAAGGCTGTCCTGGCATGCTGGGAGTTGTAGTTTTGCAACAGCTGGAGGCATGCTGGTTGGGAAACACTGCATTAAACAAACAGGAAATTACATAGGTAAATCGTCAGAATGTTTCATCTTACTTTAATCCATATCCACCGCAAAGAAAACAAGTCATTCATACTATCAACATAGTATTGCGGTCTGTAAGAAAATACACTCTATATTAAAATACTATTAAAAATACATGACTTCATAATCCCTATTTAAACCCCTAGGCTGTAGGGTATCCAATGTATGGATCCAGAATGCCTCTCTCCTGAGTAACAACTTTTTTATATCTCCTCCCCTTCTTGGCTGATGAACCTGCTCTATTATCTGTTATTTCAATTGTGCAATCAAATGTTTACAGTCATGAAAGTGAAAAGGTATGAATAATAAAAGATTCTTTTTACATATAGTGGACTTATGTTTGCTGATGCTATCTTTAACTGTCTGCATGGTCTCCCCTATATACAACAAGCCACAGGAGCATTTTATAAGGTAAATCACGTTTGCAGTATCACAGGTGTAATAACTCTTGATTTTATAAGGTTTTCCAGTACACGGATGGTAAACATTCAATGGAGACAGGGGAATGTTCCAAATTTCTGATGTGTAAGAGTTTTCTGTATCTGTCCCCCTTTCATGCTCCCTATGTCTGCATGCACTAGTTGATCCCTAGTTGATATTCGTTAGAATATTCGTCATATATTCACGAATATTCGTATTCGAGATTATTCTCTTGATTGCGAAAAATCGGCAATTAAATATTTGCTTAATGCAAATTTTCTAAAACCCGAATATATAGCACTATGGAATATAGTGCTATATAATCTTTCTTTAGAACATTCGTCATTTTTTCCCATCTGAAGTCATAATTTCCCCCCCCCTGCGTAAGTTGTATTTGGGCCAATGACTGTTCACATTAAACTGGAAAAAATGATGAATATTCTAAAAAACAAATATATAGAACTATATTCTATAGTGCTATATATTCGTTCGCATAAGAGGAAGAATTATTTTCTTATGCGAAAAATCGGCAATGTAATATTCGCGTAATGCAAATATTCTGAAACACGAATATATACCACTATAAAATATAGAATATAGTGCTATATATTCTTTTTTTAGAATATTCGTCATTTTTCCAATTTAATCTGAACAATCATTGGCCCAATAGCAACTTAAGCAGGAAGTAATCATGACTTAAGATGGAAAAAAATAACGAATATTCTAAAAAACTAAAATATAGCACTATATTCTATAGTGCTATATATTCGGGTGTTAGAATATTCGCATTACACGAATATTACATTGCCGATTTTTTTTTGCATAAGAGAAAAAAAATGTAAATAATGAAGAATATTCTAATTCACTACAGACTACAATATTGCAGCCTTCTTACATTGGCCCACAAGCAAGAAGCAGGTAGGTATACTAGGTAATGGGTTCAGATGAAAAAATAAATAAATAAAAAAATATTCGTTTTTACGAATATATATCACTATATTCAAAATATTAGTGAATTTTCGAAGTGCCGATATTTGCGATAAAAATTTGAAATTCGAATATTCGCGCTCAACACTGCTTGTTACAGATAAGGGGTGGATTTTTAAATTCCTCCACTGTTGGGTATGATTTTCCTAGAATATGCCAGTGCTTTCATATAATATAAAAATGATAATTGACAGGATGGAATTTGTGTATGAATGCTATACAGTTGCTCCCTTTTTTAGAGACAAATTGCTCCCCCACGTCACTTCTGGCCTCGATTAATATCTTTTTAGGATAACCCCTGTCCAGAAATCTGGATGTCATTTCTTCAACCCTTTTGTGCTGCATCTCTGGGTCTGTCACTATCTTCTTAAACCTCATGTATTGGGATTTCAGAATGGCTTTTTTCAGAGCCAATGGGTGGGCACTTTGATAGTGTAAAACGCTGTTTATATCTGTTTCTTTTCTGTATAAATCAGTATAGAAATATCCATCCTCATGTTTCATTGTATAAAAAGCTAACAAAACTTCGATCATATTTCAATGTGAATTTCAGTTCACCCCAAACACTGTTCAAATGTTCAAAGAAAAGGAGGAGGGACTCGAGTGGTCCCACCCATACGCAAAAAATGTCATCTATAAATCTTTTCCAGGTAAGTGCAAAGTTTTGAAAATACTCATGAGTGTAAACATAACGTTTTTCAAAGGATGATATAAACGCAAATGCGTAGGGAGGGGTCACGTTCAAGCCCATCGCTGTACCGCGTCGCTGCAAAAAAAAATTATCTCCAAATAGAACGTAGTTTTCATACAATACTAAACGCAATAAATCCACAAAAAATTCCTATTGGTTGCTATGACGCCATGCGCACGTAGTCATAGCAACCAATGACGCCGTGTGCTCGTGCACTCAGCAGGACGGGTTTTAACGGACCATGGTCCACTTACTGTATGCGTGAATGAGGCCTTATATTAAATATTTTCCTATAAAACTCTATATCAATTTGCTCAGCTCGTCCTGCTCTATAACATGCTGCCTGCACTCTGCACTGCATTTGTTTTGTTGACAGGTTCATTTTAAGGCCTCATGCGCACTGCTGTGGTTTGGATCTGCCTCCAAGTCGCATTTTTTGCTGGTCGGATGCTGACCCATTCACTTCAATGGGGCCACAAAAGTGGTGGACAGCACACCATGTGCTATCCGCATTCGCACATCTGTTCTATGGCCCGGGAAAAAAATTTAACATGTCCTATTCTTGTCCATATCATGGACAAGGATAGGACTGCTCTATTGAGGGCTAGATGTTCCGTTCTACCAAGTGTGCATGAGGCCTAAAAAACACCAGCAAATGCCCATATTTTAAAAATGCTATAAATGGAAAAAAATGCTTGTACTAAAAACACAATAAAAAATGTCCAAACATTCCTGAAAAAGAAACAAATCACTGCAAAAAATGGTGTGTGAAAAAGATGTATGGGTACCTGTGCATAGGTGCAGGTTTACTAACAGAAAATCTGCATAGATTTCCTTGTGGTTTTCTGTGTGTTTCCACAGTCTTGGTGCACATTTGATATGTTTTTGCTGCAATTTTCACCCTTCTGTTGAAAATGATGAAATCCACAAAAGAAGTGAAATGCTGCTGAATTCAAAATCCGCACAGCAGGTCAATTTCCACACAGAAGAAAAAAAAAAAAGTGTACATGAGCATTGTCTAATCTCATACACTTTGCTGGTATTTCACTATGCTGTGGTTTTTCTGCATGAGAATCTGCTCAAATAGACAGTACATAATACACATTGCATGCAGACACCCTAATACTGCAAAAACACATCTGGTCACTTAAATGGGTTATCCTATAATATTGATGGCCTATCCTCAGGACAGGCCACCAATATTAATGAATTAATAACCACTAATATGCCTTTTTTACGACCATGCCATTGCATTTTTGCGGTGGCCTACAGTAAGTGCTGCATGGGTCTCCAGTGCAGTGGAGAGCAGAAGCTCAGCTCTTGTATGAGAGCTAGGCTACTCCTCGATCAGCAGAAGTGTCGATCTCCGCTGTTTAACTCCTTAGAAGCCACAGTCAATGGCGACAATGGCATCTAAGTGGTTTCAAAGGGAGAGGGCTCGATAATGTATGTCATCAGTACCTTGCAAATGAGATTGCGGGGTGCTAATGTCTGTACTAGGCAGCTGGGGTTCCAATGAAGGACCCCAGGTCTGCCCTGTGTATATGCTCTATTAGGCTGTGCCAGAGGGTTGGCCTAATAGAGTCCCTGTCAGTATCCCACTGACAGCATAATACACTGCAATACATTAGTACATTGTATTATGTGAGCTATCAAAAGATTGCAAGTCAAAGTCTCCTTGAGGGAATGATAAATGGTTAAAAAAAAAATATACAAATAAAGTTTTATTTGAAAAAAAAACAAGGTAAAAAACTCACCTTTTCCATTCAAAAAATGCATTTTGATAGAGCAAATTGAAAAAAAAAAAAAATTCTCATCCACATATTTGGTATTAACACCTTCCATAATGACTTCCATACAGTATACACTATGAATGCCATTAAAAAAAAACAATACCAGAATTACTGATATTTGCTCATCAGCCACCAAACAGAATTAAAAGCAATCAAAACGTCTTATGTACCTTATAATGATACCAGTGATAACCGCAAGGCGGTGCAAAAGCATTTTTTTTTACTTTTAAAGAAATACTTCAATGGGTGCACAATTAGCATGTTGCAGACAAAGATAGAACATGTCCTATTTTTTGTGGTGCGTTCACACAGACCCTGAAGCACATTTAAAGAGAAAGGTACCGTATTTTTCGCCCTATAAGACGCACCGGCCCATAAGACGCACCTAGGTTTTTGGGGAGGAAAATGAGAAAAAAAATATTTATAACCAAAAGGTGTGCTTTTGGTGGGTTTTGAGCTAATGCTGGTCTGTACATGACACTATTATGGTGGATCTATATATGACGCACTGTTATGGGGGATCTGTAGATTGCACTGTTATGGGGGATCTGTAGATTGCACTGTTATGGGGGATCTGTGGATGACACTGTTATGGGGGATCTGTGGATTGCACTGTTATGGGGGGGAGCTGTGGATGGCACTGTTATGGGGGACCTGTGGATGGCACTGTTATGGGGGATCTGTGGATGGCACTGTTATGGGGGATCTGTGGATGACACTGTTATGGGGGATCTGTGGATTGCACTGTTATGGGGGGGAGCTGTGGATGGCACTGTTATGGGGGACCTGTGGATGGCACTGTTATGGGGGACCTGTGGATGGCACTGTTATGGTGGGGAGCTGTGGATGGCACTGTTATGGTGGGGAGCTGTGGATGGCACTGTTATGGGGGGAGCTGTGGATGGCACGGTTATGGGGGGAGCTGTGGATGGCACGGTTATGGGGGAGAGCTGTGTATGGCACTGTTATGGGGGGAGCTGTGGATGGCCCTGTTATGGGGGGGAGGGATCTGTGGATGGCATTGTTATGGGGAGGGGGATCTGTGGATGGCATTGTTATGGAGAGGGGGATCTGGGGATGACACTGCTATAATATGTATTTCTAAACACCAATGCTTAAGTTCTTAATAGGTTTAACTAAAGCTGCGATCTCTAATTTATTATAACTTACAAGAAAACCTCCGTAGCAGGCAGAGCGGCTGGGTTACATCACTCACTGACGTTGCACGCCTGCTCCGCCCACTTTATGTATGAAGCAGGCGGAGCAGGCGTGCAACGTCAGTGAGTGACGTAACCCAGCCAGCCGCTCTGCCTGCTACGCAGGATTTCTTGTAAGTTATAATAAATGAGAGATCGCAGCTTTAGTTAAACCTATTAAGGATTTAAGCATTGGTGTTTAGAAATACTATGCGGAGCAGCAGGGCCCGATGTAAGTACAGTGACTGCACCAGGCCCGCCGTAAATTGCCGGCCTCCAGCCCCTTCTCCTTACCCGCTCATACATCGCAGCCTGCGATTCTGGAGCATCGCAGGCTGCGATGTAAATTGTCAGCATTCACCCCTTAAGACGCAGGGGCATTTTCCCCCACTTTTGGGGGGCAAAAAGTGCATCTTATGGGGCGAAAAATACGGTATATAAAAAATGAGGCAGAGCGCAACATTGAATAATACTGTTTGTGACAAAGTGTATAGGGATAAGCACAAATTGGAGGGGCTCACCTGGCATTATTGTTAGAGATCAGTGTTGAGTGAAGCATTCAAAGTAGAATTCAGTTCGAAGCTTAGGAAAACTTCAATTCTCAACAAAGCCGAATTTCTTTGCACTTAGGTTTTCCTAAAATGGCGGCTGTATGTGTTACAAGGTGAAAGTAAGAAGACCGGGAACGCAAGATCACCTATAATGCCATACAGTCAGCCAATCCGCAGGTATCCATCCCTTGTGATGTCACAGCCCTATAAAATCCTCATCACGCACTCTCTCTGCCATTGTCCTGTGAGCTGAGCATAGAGAAAGACATGACCGGTGCTCATGTGCTAGGGACAGTGTTACTGAAAACAGTTTGAAAGAACAATATTGGAGCGGGAGACTGCAGGGAGAGTGCTGGGAGAGTGCAGTTCTAGTGCACCGACATTCAGAGCTAATTTGTTATTTTAGTGATGTAATTAGTGTGCCTCAGTATTACGTAGCATTACGTTAAGTCCATATTACGGGCAGGTGTAATTTATCGCCCTGTACATAACTGTGCAGTGGAGAGAAATTTATTATAGCAAATTCCTTCTGTTAGCTATAGCATAACGTTAAGCCCGTATTAAGGGCAGGTGCAATTTATCACCCTGTACATAACTGCAGTGGAGCAAAAATGTATCATAGCTAATCCCTTCTGTTAGCGATACAGTTGTTATACACGATGACCAACAGACAGTTGCCTGAGCCCTCCAAAGGAATGGTTAGTGGCAAAAATGTAGCTGTAGCCAGCACAAGTAGCAGCAGAAAAAGGGGGTGGTAGCAGCCGCAGAAACAGGCCAGAGCTGCCACTGTCATCTACTGGTTGTGTATTGACAACAAAAAGACAACAGTATGTGTGCACTCATCCAACGGCAGAGACGCTAAATGTGCACCTGGCCAAGTTGCTGGTACTACAGTCCCTCCCTTTCCATGTAGTTGACTCTGCAAGCTTCAGCGAACTTATGGCTTGTGCCCACCTATGGTGGAGAGTCCCAATCAGACATTACTTTTCCAAAAAAGGTGAACCAGCCCTGCACACGTACATTGAGCAGAAGGTAGGTCAGTCCTTGGGCCTCTCGGTGTCTGGTAGAGTTCAAGCCAGCACTGACAGCCCACTGGATAAATGTCGTTCAGGCCCAGGCACATCAGCAACTTAGCCAGGTGATGGGAATACTGCCTCTGCATTGTAATTTTGTGATTCCTGCGCCAATGTCCTCCTCTGCCTCCTCATCTTCACCCTCCTCTCTAGGCACAGTTCACAGTGGTCATCCATCATATCACCTATGCAAAGCTACGCGTTGTCACATGGTTCTGCATCTGGTCAGCCTTGGCGAACTGAGCCACACCGAGGAGGAACTTCTCCACAACATCAATAAAGACTGGCTATCTCCTCGACAACTGGAGATAGGAACCATGGTTACTGATAATGGGAAGAACATTTTGTCTGCGCTGCATCAGGGAGGGCTGACCAATTTGCCCTGCATGGTGCACATCTTCAATCTAGTTGTCACCCAGTTCCTCAAGTCTTCTACTGAACTGCAAGAGCTGTTAAAAATATCCAGGAAACTGAGCATGCACTTCAGACACTTATTGTGCAAAACACGCCCTCCTTGAGCTGCAAAGGCAAAATACTCTTCCCCCAACATTGCCTAATATGCGACATTTCCACCCGTTGGAATGAGCAGAGGAAGGTGGTCAACGATTTGTTTATGCTGCAGACAGACAGGTCTACTCGGGGGGCATAGTTACTCCTAAAATGTTTAGAGACTACCCTTCATAAAGATGAATCAGGCATGGATCAACCAGGATTCCCAGACAATGGTGCCTGATGCAGATACAACAGAATAGATCATTCTGCCACTAATAATCAAACTATACTGTGCTGCCACAACGGAATATTTATCAAAGTAGGCCGTTACTTCTGGCCACATGCTGCTGACACCATTCTGATGCTTCCGCCCACCTGATGCCAAACGCCTGCTGCCTCTACTGCCATTCCTACACTGGTGCTTCTTGGCATACTGATATGTACATGTTCAATTTTTACCAGGATATGCATACCAATGGCCCTTGCTATCACACTGCTGTGGTTGGGTTCTGCTACTACTGTGATCTGCCATCATCTCGTGCTGTATGCCACTGTTGCTGCACCCACCCCCCTGTCATGGGGCCACCATTCTCACTGTTACTGCCACTGCTGCTGTCGCGACCGCTATCCTAGCAGCAGTCGTGTCGCAGCAGACGGAGGGGGAGGGGGACCCTAATCTACAGATGGGAAATAGAACGGCCACCCCTGACTAACCCTAAGCTGGCACCTGTCTGCCCTGATACCCTAGACGGGGTGTGAACCCGTACGGCGAGCAGTATGCCTAAACCCTCAGTCACCCTAAGAAGACTAGACTGGGGAAAGGCAGATGGGAGCACTAGTCACCATCACTCATGTCTAGGAGAACAACAGGGGAAGACAGCAACAAACAAACAATCTCTAGCAGAGATAGACTTATCCAGTCACGAGCAGAGAAGATGATCCCAATAACGACAGTCCACGCCAGACAAGAGCTTCACAGCAATACCGTCAAACGATCTCCTTCAAAGGTCAGAATAGCACTGGAAGTAAGGACTATATCTGGCAATGACTGCAAGTGAAACTGAAACTAATATAGTAGCTGGGAGTGGCAGACAGGACTCACCTGAGAAGGATGCCTACAAACTCCCAGTCAGGACAAAAAGGTTCACAAGGCAAAACCCGAATGACATACCCTGAACCACGGAGCAAACTCACAAGCTATCGCGAGTAGCAAGTCGCTGCGACCTTCTCCTCCCAGACCTGTGTGTATCAGTCACAGTCGTGACAGCTGCTGACCCCCCCCCCTCCCCTGCTGCTGGGCCCACTATTGTCCCTGTTAAGCCGTGTTCACATAATCATTCATTTTTCCGTTCATCTGATCCGTCAGAAGAACAGAAAAAAAGGATCCTGTATGTTAAGCATCCGTAATGCCTTTTTCACGTGGTCAGAGCTTGGTGAGTATTTGTTCTGTATTTGTAAACTAAAAGCAGGAGTGAGTCCAAAGCACAGAAGAGATGCACATATTTTGATTACATTTTATCTCTGTTTTGGACCTGAAGGGTTAAATAGAATAAGCCATATGGTATGTATGGATGACAGGATGGTGGGTGAGATCATGCTAGAGGGGGGATACATTTAGAGTAGCCTTATTTCCATATATAGGAAGGTCTCTGCCTGTTACAATGGAATGTGAAACACAGCTATCTCTTTTTATGTATGTATGTACTATATAAGGTGGACACTGTATAAGAATAAACCAGAGTTGTCTTTGAAGGTCACTGGCTTGGTGATTCTTTCTGACACAGCTCTCCAGACGTCTGCCTCACGGGATGAAGGAAGAACCAGGCTGCAGAAATACACTAACTCTTTCAGCTGGGGGCTTGTCCAGGATCTTAGAGCGGTAAATGCACAGATCATACCCATAGCCCCTGTGGTTCCAGACGTACCATCTCTGCTATGAGCTATTCCTGCCCATGCAGAGTTTTTCTCTGTTGTTGATTTAAAGAATGCATTTTTTTTTCTGTCCCAGTTGACAGGGAGACACGACCACTTTTTGCTTCGCCAGTATACTTGGTGTAGAATGCCTCAGGGTTATGTAGACTCCCCAGTAGTCTACTCCATTGTCCAAGCTACACTGTGCCCTTGGACTGCCCCTCATGGTTCTGTCCTTCTACAATATGTGGATGATCTCCTCATATGTAGTTCTACTCGGGAGGCTTTCCAGGCAGACTGTGTTAGTCTCTTACTGTGGTTATGTGAATGTGGTCACAAAGTTTCTAGGAAGAAATTACAATGGTGTAGGGAAAGTGTTGAGTATTTTGGCTTTGTTCTCAGTAAAGGTGAGAGGAGAATCAGCCATGCCAGAATTACTGCCATACTGGGTCTGCCCCGCCCACAAACCAAGAAAGACATGTTGACCTTTCTCGGCATGATTGGTTACTGCCGCCAATGGATTGCTGATTGTTCCTACTATGATAATATTCTGAGACAAGCCACTAATACTGATATGCCTTATTTCATTAAATGGTCAGATGAAATGTTACAAGCTTTTAGTCATTTGAAATGTGCCATGGTTTCAAGTCCTGGTTTGGGCCTACCCGACTATGGCGTGATGTTTCACTTATTTGCCAGGGACAATTGTAAAACCATGGCGGGAGTCCTGGCGCAAGACCATGGAGGCAAATTCCGCCCTGTTGCTTTTTTCTCAAATGTGGTTCCCGTACAGGTTCAGGGCATGCCCGCGTGTCTCAGGAGTTTGGCAGCCTGTGCTATGGTCGCTGAGATGGCTACGCCTATCACCCTTGGTCATCCCACCACTCTGCATACCTCACACAATGTTCAGGCCCTGCTGAAGAACATACATACACAACATATGTCAGCACAAAGACTGAATGGATATGGAGTTTTGTTGCCATCTAATCCTCAACTTCATATCAAATACTCAGCCCCCACATTCGGTCCCATTGCTATACTGAATGCCCTACTTGGATACAAAGGAGAGCAGGATGATTTGCCTCCTCCCCATGTATATACTGAACTTATACATGAACATACCTCACCTAGGCCTGACTTACAGTCCACACCCATTGAAGGAGCACCTGATATTTTTGTGGATGGTTCCTGTTCCCGCCCTAATGACAACACCTATCATGCAGGATACGCTGTAGTTCAACTCCCTGATGTTATTCTAGAATTGAATCCTATACCTTTTCAGTCAGCCCAAGCAGCTGAACTGATTGCCCTCACTAGGGCTTGTTGTCTTTTTGAGGGGAGAGATGTAAATATCTACACTGATTCCAAATACGCCTTTGGGGTTGTCCATGATCATGGGGTAATCTAGCAGAGAAGAGGCTTCATAGCTGCAGATGGGAAGAAAATCTCGCATTCCACCCTAGTGCATGATCTCCTGGCCGCCATCCTATTACCAAGCAAGGTTGCTATTATCCATTGTAAGGCACATACTGGTCTCCAAACGCACATAGCAAAAGGGAATGCCCTGGCTGATCAGGCAGCAAAAGAGGCTGCTATTAGAACGGCAGCAACGGTTCAAATGCCCTCCCTAGTTCCAGAAATCACCCTTACTGACAATCTGTTGCTAAGCCTCCAGAATTTGGCTACCAGTAGTGACAAGATAGAATGGCAATCGGTAGGTGCAGTACAAGACCCTGATACGGGTCTTATCTGCAAGGAGGGGAAACCATGTATTCCAGTTGCAAGCCCCCTGAGATCTCGAAGTAGTACAGGCACAATATGTGAGGAAACTTGAAGAAACTTTAGATGGTCTTGAACGAGATATTGCTCATGCCTCTCCTTTCTCTCCACAGGAACCTACGCATCCTTTCCAACCAGGAGACGTGGTGATAGTCCAGCGCCTGGCAAAAGGACGAATGCAGACTGAGTTCCCGTTTGGACCGCCCACCCGAGTGGTAGCAGTTACCAGAAAAGCGATTCTCACAGAAGAGGCTTCAATCTGGATTCACGCTAGCAGAGTGAAAAGGGTCCCTGAGGCTTTTTCTCCGGTGACAGACAAAGAGGGTTAAGCAGGTGTGAAATCCCAGAATAAAGAGGGGAGCTCAGAAGAAGTTTCCCTGAAAAGTGCCTTGCCACAGGCTGAAGATGATGACCCCACAATACTCTGGGAGATTTGTTTGTCTGCTAATAATTATTAATCTTTGTGTTTCCTTGCCAGTCTGGCTTAATACTACATGTATTTATCACCCAGAGAAGCTGAGTTTCCTCTGTGGTGCACCAAATAATCAGTCGATACATAAAAGAGCACAGGAGCAAGATCCCTTTGCTCCTGGCCCCCTTTATTATGAACAGAATAGTATAGTTAGGATGGCAAATGCTCTAAATGTAAGTTCATTGACTTACGGAGCCCACAGGATCTTATTCAAACATGCTGTGCCTACACCCGATGAATCCCTCCTTGGAGTCTGGTCGAGGGCTAACAATACACAATCTTTTATTGCCTTGTATGACTTCTGTGAAGAAAATTAGGAAATTAGGAAATTAGGAAATAGCAGGGATAATATTAGAATACTGACTATTAATGTGACTGTAGCAGAGACTTGTTTTACCTTTTCCCAGGATATGACTTTATATTGTGATAATGAAGCCATAAAAAGTGAATTACCTAGGAATAGTGTATATGATTATATTGACGACACCTGTAAAAAGAATAGTAGGCTTGCTAGCTCCCTAGACAATTCCATGAGTTGTAATAAGACCATAGTGACTCCCAGTTTTATATATAATATAATGCTCCCTAAGGGATGGTTTTTGTCTTGTGGTAACAGCACTTACAATTACATTCCTACTAATGTTATTGGAGGTCCCTGTGCATTATCCAGGCTGACTTTGGCCCTACCCAGTCAACCCCGTAGGAGGAGATCTTACAGATCGATTACCAAGACTCTATCTGAAACTGTGACTCTACTTTACCCCTCCTCAGCTGTACAGAATTTAGTGTGACGGCAGTGTGCACCTATCTCTGGTCCTGTGTTTGTTCTGAATTCTTGCCACATCCACATAAATTTCATCTTATGTAGGATGTCCATTGTGGTACTTGTAGTCCGTTGCTGGCATCATCCATTGTATGCATTTTTTGCTGGTGATTGCCATTAGCAACGGACTACAAGTGTAGGATGTGCTCCCCTATAGAAATGCACAACTGCATATGGGTATCCTGCTTTTTTATCACCACATTTTTTGATGGCTTATATATATATATATATATGTACGGAGGTGTATAAACTCCAATTTAAATGTGCCTGTTTTTCATCTTCAGGTCACATTTGGGTGCACCTGCTAGGCCTTGGGCTATATCAGTCAGTCTTGGGTAGGGCTCATAGACACCTCCCACCTCCCATTGCAAGCATGGCTACATGCTGGAGGTAACAGAGGAGATGTTTGTGAGTCGTCCTAATGCTCCTGTAATTGCCCACTGGCCCCTGATATCGCCCATATGGCGCAGGTAGGTCAGTGTTAGGGCCCTTGGGCTACTTGAGAGACCTTGACGCTGGTGCCCGAGGCTTAAGACATGTCCTCCAAGTAGGATATGTCGAACTAACTCTCAATTTTTAACATCAGTGTGAGGGTTTAGTGTGACGGCAGTGTGCACCTATCTCTGGTCCTGTGTTTGTTCTGAATTCTTGCCACATCCACATAAATTTCATCTTATGTAGGATGTCCATTGTGGTACTTGTAGTCCGTTGCTGGCATCATCCATTGTATGCATTTTTTGCTGGTGATTGCCATTAGCAATGGACTACAAGTGTAGGATGTGCTCCCCTATAGAAATGCACAACTGCATATGGGTATGAGCGCATCCTGCTTTTTATCACCACATTTTTGATGGTTTATATATATATATATGTACGGAGGTGTATAAACTCCAATTTAAATGTGCCTGTTTTTCATCTTCAGGTCACATTTGGGTGCACCTGCTAGGCCTTGGGCTATATCAGTCAGTCTTGGGTAGGGCTCATAGACACCTCCCACCTCCCATTGCAAGCATGGCTACATGCTGGAGGTAACAGAGGAGATGTTTGTGAGTCGTCCTAATGCTCCTGTAATTGCCCACTGGCCCCTGATATCGCCCATATGGCGCAGGTAGGTGAGTGTTAGGGCCCTTGGGCTACTTGAGAGACCTTGACGCTGGTGCCCGAGGCTTAAGACATGTCCTCCTAGTAGGATATGTCGAACTAACTCTCAATTTTTAACATCAGTGTGAGGGTTTAGTGTGACGGCAGTGTGCACCTATCTCTGGTCCTGTGTTTGTTCTGAATTCTTGCCACATCCACATAAATTTCATCTTATGTAGGATGTCCATTGTGGTACTTGTAGTCCGTTGCTGGCATCATCCATTGTATGCATTTTTGCTGGTGATTGCCATTAGCAACGGACTACAAGTGTAGGATGTGCTCCCTATAGAAATGCACAACTGCATATGGGTATGAGCGCATCCTGCTTTTTTATCACCACATTTTTGATGGTTTATATATATATATATATATAGTACGGAGGTGTATAAACTCCAATTTAAATGTGCCTGTTTTTCATCTTCAGGTCACATTTGGGTGCACCTGCTAGGCCTTGGGCTATATCAGTCAGTCTTGGGTAGGGCTCATAGACACCTCCCACCTCCCATTGCAAGCATGGCTACATGCTGGAGGTAACAGAGGAGATGTTTGTGAGTCGTCCTAATGCTCCTGTAATTGCCCACTGGCCCCTGATATCGCCCATATGGCGCAGGTAGGTGAGTGTTAGGGCCCTTGGGCTACTTGAGAGACCTTGACGCTGGTGCCCGAGGCTTAAGACATGTCCTCCTAGTAGGATATGTCGAACTAACTCTCAATTTTTAACATCAGTGTGAGGGTTTAGTGTGACGGCAGTGTGCACCTATCTCTGGTCCTGTGTTTGTTCTGAATTCTTGCCACATCCACATAAATTTCATCTTATGTAGGATGTCCATTGTGGTACTTGTAGTCCGTTGCTGGCATCATCCATTGTATGCATTTTTGCTGGTGATTGCCATTAGCAACGGACTACAAGTGTAGGATGTGCTCCCCTATAGAAATGCACAACTGCATATGGGTATGAGCGCATCCTGCTTTTTTATCACCACATTTTTTGATGGTTTATATATATATATATATATATATATATGTACGGAGGTGTATAAACTCCAATTTAAATGTGCCTGTTTTTCATCTTCAGGTCACATTTGGGTGCACCTGCTAGGCCTTGGGCTATATCAGTCAGTCTTGGGTAGGGCTCATAGACACCTCCCACCTCCCATTGCAAGCATGGCTACATGCTGGAGGTAACAGAGGAGATGTTTGTGAGTCGTCCTAATGCTCCTGTAATTGCCCACTGGCCCCTGATATCGCCCATATGGCGCAGGTAGGTGAGTGTTAGGGCCCTTGGGCTACTTGAGAGACCTTGACGCTGGTGCCTGAGGCTTAAGACATGTCCTCCTAGTAGGATATGTCGAACTAACTCTCAATTTTTAACATCAGTGTGAGGGTTTAGTGTGACGGCAGTGTGCACCTATCTCTGGTCCTGTGTTTGTTCTGAATTCTTGCCACATCCACATAAATTTCATCGTATGTAGGATGTCCATTGTGGTACTTGTAGTCCGTTGCTGGCATCATCCATTGTATGCATTTTTTGCTGGTGATTGCCATTAGCAACGGACTACAAGTGTAGGATGTGCTCCCCTATAGAAATGCACAACTGCATATGGGTATGAGCGCATCCTGCTTTTTTATCACCACATTTTTTGATGGTTTATATACATAAAAAGTGAATTACCTAGGAATAGTGTATATGATTATATTGACGACACCTGTAAAAAGAATAGTAGGCTTGCTAGCTCCCTGAATAATTCCATGAGTTGTAATAAGACCATAGTGACTCCCAGTTTTATATATAATATAATGCTCCCTAAGGGATGGTTTTTGTCTTGTGGTAACAGCACTTACAATTACATTCCTACTAATGTTATTGGAGGTCCCTGTGCATTATCCAGGCTGACTTTGGCCCTACCCAGTCAACCCCGTAGGAGGAGATCTTACAGATCGATTACCAAGACTCTATCTGAAACTGTGACTCTACTTTACCCCTCCTCAGCTGTACAGAATATATCAGTTTGGGCATTTCTATATTAGGAGTGCCTGGACTGGCTATATATAATGCTCGTACTATAAATTCTATTGCATGTGCCTTGGATAAATCTCTGAATAATACCTCTACCACTTTATCGGACATACTTTTAGATCTACAAGGCATAAGAGGAGCGGTGCTAGAAACTAGATTTGCTTTAATTTATCTGACCACTCCAGATCAATCCAGTCCAATATTCAAGGGTTACATGAAATCACCAATAATATCAAAAAGGATGTTGATTCATCCTCTTGGTGGGACTGGTTATTGAGCTGGCTGCCAGATTTGAGTTGGTTAAGAACATTCTTTATCAGTATTATAATTATAATTGCTTTTTTGATTACAATACGTTGGTGCATTCAATGTATTCCCTCACTCATACGGACCTTTGGCGTCATATGTCCAAGACCCACAGATCCTGGACAACCTTATGCTACTTACCTCTCTATGAGAGAAAGAAGATAAGTCATATTCATGACTTAAGAGGATATTGAAGGGTTAAATAGAATAAGCCATATGGTATGTATGGATGACAGGATGGTGGGTGAGATCATGCTAGAGGGGGGATATATTTAAAGTAGCCTTATTTCCATATATAGGAAGGTCTCACTCTCTGCCTGTTACAATGGAATGTGAAACACAGCTATCTCTTGTTATGTATGTATGTACTATATAAGGTGGACACTGTATAAGAATGAACCAGAGTTGTCTTTGAAGGTCACTGGCTTGGTGATTCTTTCTGACACAGCTCTCCAGACGTCTGCCTCACGGGATGAAGGAAGAACCAGGCTGCAAAAATACACTAACTCTTTCAGGACCCACTCCTGTTTTTGTTTTTCAAATACTGATGAAATACTGATGCAAATGATGCAAAATACAGACTATGTGATAGAGGCTATTAAAGTCCTACAAGCAGGACTTTTTTTCTTTGTTAATAAAAATGATTTCAGACAACACGGATGCAAATTGAGCATAAGGCCTCTTTCACACAGTCAGTATTTGGTCGATATTTTGCATCAGTATTTGTAAACCAAAAGCAAGAGTGGGTCCAAAACACAGAAGAGATACAAATATTTCCATTACATTTTATCTCTTTTTTGGACTCACTTCTGCGCAAAATGAGAGAAATGTTCTGTGGCACTCAGAGATACACCCTGTATACAGCTGTGGTGTATATGGACAACTCCCTCACTCCCTATACAAGGATCGCTTCCAATGGTGCTCAGTCCCAAAAGTGAAGACGATGCATAAAGTAAATGTAATGAAGAAGGAATAGCCGGGACGGCACTCACCACACGAAACCCGTTTGGACGATGCGTTCTTTTATTGATAATTCACGGTCTTCCGACCTAAAGTTCGGCAGCGGGGCAGACAGCCTTGGCGTGGACGTCCACAGCCGTCCCGGCTATTCCTTCTTCATTACATTTACTTTGGACTCACTTCTGTTTTTATTTACAAATAATGATGCAAAATACTGATCAAGTGATAGATCAGTAGAAAAACTGTGATGTGAACACACCCTTACTCCATGTGACCGTACCCTAAGGCAGATGAAACTGACGGAAGAAACTGACACAATATTGCACAATAGAAAACGGATCCGCCCCACATTGACTTTCAATGGTGTTCAAGAAAGATCTGTTTTGGCTATATTATAGATAATACAAATGGATTCGTTCTGAAAGGAATGCAGGTGATTGTATTATCTGAACTGATGCGTTTGTGCAGATCCATGATGGATCGGCACCAAACGCGAGTGTGAAAGTTGCCTTACCAGCAGCTTGCAGTATAGGTACAGATGGGTGTTACCAGTTGTGGATATGTCCTTGCATATATTAGTAGCACTGATTGGACAGAGTCAGACACATCAACTACTAGTAACACCCAGAAGTACCTTTACTGCAGAAAGCTAGCAATTTCTTTGTAAACTTTTGGCAGTAATAATGCAGGAATCTCACAACATAGTTACAGGAATAGACGCTCCAGAATTGTTATTGCATGAGGAATGTACATAGTTATAAAAACAGACATGTCTACAATGGTGACAGGTCCGCTTTAAAGTGGTTCTACCATGAAAAATATTTTACATTTTTTAAACCAACACCTAGATCTGAATACTTTTGTAATGGAAGATGGAAGCACATGCTCACTCAGCTCCATCAATGTGAGGTACAGGACTGGTTCTAGCTTTGTTAGGGTACTTTTACACTTGCGGCAGAACGGATCCGGCAGGCTATTTAGCCTGCCACATCCGTCCTGCCGCGAGTGGCCGTGCACTGATGTGCTGCCGCTCCGTCCCCTTTGACTATAATGGGGCGGGGGGCGGAGCTACGGCGCAGCACGGCACTGCACGACCGGAGATCGCCGGACGAAAAGTACTGCATGTCCGACTTTTCGTCCGGAGATCTCCGGCCGTGCAGTGCTGTGCTGCGCCGTAGTTCCGCCCCCCGCCCCATTGTAGTCAATGGGGACCGAGCGGCAGCACGGCAGTGCACGGCCACTCGCGGCAGGACGGATGCGGCAGGCTGAATAGCCTGCCGGATCCGTCCTGCCGCAAGTGTAAAAGTACCCTTAGAAAGACACTGTCATGTATTATATGATATCAGATTTTAATTTTTTACATTAATCATGGAATAACCCCTTTAAGTATTTTCATGTATGTTTTCTCTTTCTTGGTTAAGACTCCTTCCATGTACAGTATGCCTCATCTAATAACCTAAAAAATTAAGGGATGTACTCTGGGGTAGTATTTTTGGAGAGAGGTGTACAATAATCCAGATCAAACAGTATGTGGTGTGCCTTTATAATATAGTCTTTCCCGATTCTTGATAACTACTCCTCCTCTCTGTCAGAATTTCTGATTACAATATCATGATTGATCACAGTAAACTGCTGATAGCACTATGTAGGGGCTACAGACAGCAGGACAAACATAGCTTTTGTGGAGCTTTTATCGTCAGGAGTAGCATGAATATGTTTTATTCTTTCAGACTATACACCGGCAAGTGCCCAGGAGGTGGTACTTCACTGTAAAGTGCTCTCTGCATTGTGCTGCTTCAAAGCCCACTGCCTTGAGTGACAGTTGTGGTATCCAACCAGGAGAAAACTACAGTCAGCACTCAGAAAACACACACAGGAGGGGCTGCAAAGAAGATGAAGGCAGATAGCACTCCTGGGCATTCGCTGGAGAAAAATCTGGCAGAATAAAATGCCATAGTCAAACCACTCCAGATAATAAAAGCTCCACAAAAGGTATGTTTGTACTGCTTTTTTCAGCCTCTACTTGGTACTGTCAGCAGTTTATACCGCCCTTTAATGAATACCCCCTGGTTCTTTGTAAGATCCTTGGTTTGAATTAATCATGTGCCAATACTTTGTATTGACTGCACATGTATTTAGGCTACTTGTCTGGTTTTGAGATCTCAAAACTGGAATGAAACGGTTTAATTTTGTCTCCATTCATTGTCAATGGGGACAAAACTGATCAGGATTTACAAGTATGCATCCGTTCTGGTTTGTTGCCTTTTGATGCCGGACACAAAAACGCTGCAAGCTGCGGCTTTGTGTCCAGTTTGCAAAACGGAACAAACTGGATCCGGCATGAAAATCAATGTGAGTCATTTGTTAGCGGAAAAAAAAAAAAACTGATCTGGCACCTATTGACCTAGGCCTCTTTCACACGGGCGTCATGTTTGACGCCCGGATTGAATGCAGGTGCGTTGCGGGAATATGCGCGATTTTTCTACGCGTGTGCAAACATTTGTAATGCGTTTTGCACGCACGTTGGAAAAATCGCCATGTTTGGTACCCAGACCCGAAGCCGAACTTCATCACTGAAGTCCGGTTTCGGGTTGAGTATTCTGGTGAATTTATTATTTTCCCTTATAACATGGTTATAAGGGGAAATAATATCATTCTTAATAAAAAATGCTGTATAAAATGAGGATGAAGGGGTTAAAAATAAAAAACTTAACTTACCTTAGCCACTTGATGGCGTAGTTGGCGATCTCTTCTGTCTTCAAGCATTAGCTGTAGTCTAAAGGACCTGTGATGACGTCACATCACATGGTCCGTGATGGACCATGTGATTGGACCATGTGATGTGACGTCATCACAGGTCCTTTAGAATACAGCTAAAGCTTGAAGTGATAAGAGAGACCGCTAACTACGCGATCAAGTGGCTAAGGTAAGTTAAGTTTTTTATTTTTAACCCCTTCATTCTCATTTTACACAGCATTCTTTATTAAGAATGCTATTATTTTCCCTCCATCCTCTGCTGGATCTCAAACTAGAATTACCAACGCAGATGTGAAAGTACATGTAAATAAAATCTCTTTTAAGGTATATTTTTTCCAAACTGAACAAATCTGATTTTTCATACGTCTCATTATAAGGAAGATATCCCATCCTAAGCTGTTGTGTTGCACCTAGTTTTATTCCATATTGTGTATATGCAAATGATACAATTTTTGAGTCATATCCTGTGATTTTTATAACATATTGTCAGTAGCGCAGGATGATTTTATAGAAAGTAATCCAACATGCTTGTATATTTTTTGGACTGCGTGATATCAGGACTACTGCATCTGCCTGTACTACACACGGATACACATTCTATTCTACCTGTGACCCACTGCACCTATTTCTCTGACATGAGAACCTCTGACGGGGAGGTATTCTTTCATCCTAAACTGCCCGCAGCTATTTTAGGCTACTCAGCAGCACTGTATATTGAAGAGAATTATTTTTTATACCGGGTGGATTTATTAGGGCAGACAGGTTTTTTCATACCCCATAATCATGAAGTACTGCTTTACATAAAACTCATAAATATAGGATTTAAGGGTGATTTAAAATGTACATTCCAGACAAACCCTTCATATGGTTATCCAGAGGTGGGTTTATCTTCTTTTTCCATTTTGTCTTCCTTTCATGTCCTATCAATCCTTCTCCTCCTGATTTCACTCATGAATTCTTAACAGCTCTGTGATGGGAGAGACCTTGGCATGAATGCTACACTACATTATGTTTGATCTTCACTGTGACCCCAGCTCTAGTCGTTTCAGTCGTTAATCTCTGCCAGTGTTGTTAATCTTTCCAGCTGCTTCCTGTCTTTGTGATGCCCTCCTGGAGCTGTGCAGCTGAAGGTTGTCATTGCTGGCTCATAGGTGTCCTAATCAGCATACAGCAGTGACTGCAGATGTTTCTGAAGTCATCTCTTTAATGAGATTGTAGCTTGTTCAATGGCAGAAGTCTACAGTGGGGACTAGCAATTACCTTGTGATGTATATTAACATATTGCTGGTAGGGACACTGGGTGAAATGATGACTACTGACACACAACAGATTATTCAGGCTAACATTGGCATATTGTTTTGATGTACTCTGTAAAAAAGAGACCGATGTCTGGCAAAGAGATAATAAAGAAGCAAATGTGTACATGCTCAGTAGCCTGTGGACCAAAGTGCTAATTTTACTAGCTGGGATTATAAAACAATAAATCATGCATTCCATCATCAATGGGTAAGTAAGCATTAATGACCAAAGTGAATGCAATATTTCAGTTACAACATTAGTTACAACTGTATGAATATGTCATTTTAAGTGCTACACATGTACCCAAATATGATGTCTGTAACCAGAGACAGCTACCATTTTGTTGGTTGAATGAAAAATCCATTGGGAAGTTACATAGTGTGATGTTCAACCAAGGGATGAGAAGTAGTGAATTTCTTGACATACAAGCCACTTTGTCCATTGTGTTATAAGGGTATTTAAGAACTGATTGGTTTTGTCCTCTTTAATATTGTCGCCTTTTATATCACCTTCTACACACTGTTTAATTATAGTTAGATAACATGCATAAATCCCCAACCCCTATCGTACTTAGAAAGCCAAATTCCTGAGTGGTTATCTCAGAGACATGTTTACGGCACACTTATATTTACTCACTTAGTAAATATATTTATTCACTTAGCCTGTGTCAGCTTATTCATTCTCAAATCGTCAAATTTACATTTTAAAACATCCATAAAGCAATTTTATTGGAAATCTGATCTGGGGGTTATTATTTGTATTTTTAGATAGCGTTTTGCAATGCTCCTCTGTTAAAAAAGGTATATAAATTATCTCTCTTTCCAAAAAAAAAAAAAAACGAAAGAAAGAAAGCTTTTCCACTGGTGACACAAATTGCACGATAGCTAACTTAGCATTATAGCCAATCCAGTATCTCATCTGCAAACAGCTTTTTGGGGTGTTTACCATTCATCACAGGCACAGTGTAAGGAAATACCATGGTCACCCATGATTAGTTTGGTTTCCAGATGCACTGGTAGGTTAACACGCCCAGGCTTCACTGGTCAGTATGGCTATCCCAGAATCAATTTACCTAATCTTCTTTATGAAATGATGAAATAACAGAAAATTGCCATAAAACTAGACAATGCATACACTTAGTTTAGAAAACTTGGGTATATCTGGAACAATAAAATAGTTGGTATACTTTTAACTTATGCAGGGTAAATGCGTTTATATTTTAATAGTTGAGTGATTACAGTGTTCCCATGCAGGGTAAATGCTTTTATATTTTAATAGGGTTGAGCGAACTTGTATTTTAAGTTCGGCGTCCAAACTTTGGGTTCGGGTTATCTTAGAATCCCGTTATGGATTCGCTACCATGGACCATAACGGAATTTGGAATCCAAGTTCGTGCAACCATCCTTTACTGCTCTACTTCCTTCTTCTCCTCCACACAAAGCACAGGAGCTCCGCCCCTCATGTCACATGATCATTATACCAGGCATTTTATCACCTCTTATCCAATCCAGTACTGAGCCACGCCCCCTGCACTGATCACATGACGGTGACGTCACCCCAGGTCCATAGTGTTGCCCAAGGTTCGTGTTCATCGAAGAATCCCCTTATGGATTCAAAATTCCATTATGGTCTGTGGTAGCAGAATCCATAACGGGATTCTTCGATAACCCCAACCCGAACTTTGGACGCCGAACTTAAAATACAAGTTCGCTCAACCCTATATTTTAATAGTTAGGTGATGCCACCAATTATGGTTTTTATTGTCTGTTTAAATATGTTTAATTAGGAAAGAGTAAGCATTTTTAATTCTCTTTTTTTACATTTTAAAAAACAATTTTGTAGTGTCCTCCCCTCTTTCCCCCATAATACAGATTAGAGATGTGCTGTTGAACTCTTCTCCCCACTTCAGATCTACTCTGACAAAGACGTGAAAAAATGCTACACTCCCATTGATTGATCAAATTGATAATTAATCAAGGGGGCCTGGGAAAGGACTGGGAATCTCATGCTCAACTATCCTCCTTAACTATATTTTATTGTTTACATATTAAACATATTAAAGGCCTACTTCCTATTACCTTATAAGACTCCACTACGTTTGAGAAAGAGGTTCTCTCATTCCGTGAATTCACTAAGAAAACAACCAATTTGTATGCTTGTTTGGCTGCCCAGACCAGGCCCGCAATTGTTGATTATATCAAGAAAAGGGAAGTGGATTTACAATCATCATTCGTAAAGAAAGACTCTCAGCGCTGTTTAATTTTTACCTCAAACTGCAATAGAATTATAATAAGGTTCTCACCCGCTGGTATTACACTCCAGAGACTTTGTGTCATGATGGGGAGTGGGGCAAACTCCCCACCATACAATGTAGGGAGTGACAGAAATGCCACTAGGCCAAAATGCCAGGAAAAGGTAGCAGGTCACCTCCTACAGCATCCCTAACACCATCCCTGACCTCCTGACAGTATGAGTCAACCCTAATAGTGGGAAGGCTCATACACTCGAACCTAGGACTCTACAGTCGTGGCCAAAAGTTTTGAGAATGACACAAATATTAGTTTTCACAAAGTTTGCTGCAAAACTGCTTTTACATCTTTGTTTCAGTTGTTACTGTAATGTACTGAAATATAATTACACGAACTTCATACGTTTCAGCGGCTTTTATCGACAACTACATGACATTTATGCAAAGAGCCAGTATTTGCAGTGTTGGCCCTTCTTTTTCAGGACCTCTGCAATTCGACTGGGCATGCTCTCAATCAACTTCTGGGCCAATTCCTGACTGATAGCAACCCATTCATTCATAATCACTTCTTGGAGTTTGTCAGAATTAGTGGGTTTTTATTTGTCCACCCGCCTCTTGAGGATTGACCACAAGTTCTCAATGGGATTAATATCTGGGGAGTTTCCAGGCCATGGACCCAAAATGTCAACGTTTTGGTCCTCACTGTGCGTGCAGATGCGCTCACACCTGCCTGCTGCCATTCCTGAGCAAGCTCTGCACTGGTGGCACTCCGATCCCGCAGCTGAATCCTCTTTAGGAGACGATCTTGGCGCTTGCTGGACTTTCTTGGACGCCCTGAAGCCTTCTTAACAAGAATGGAACCTCTTTCCTTGAAGTTCTTGATGATCCTATAAATTGTTGATTGAGGTGCAATCTTAGTAGCCACAATATCCTTGCCTGTGAAGCCATTTTTATGCAAAGCAATCATGGCTGTACGCGTTTCTTTGCAGGTCACCATGGTTAACAATGGAAGAACAATGATTTCAAGCATCACCCTCCTTTTAACATGTCAAGTCTGCCATTTTAACCCAGTCAGCCTGACATAATGATCTCCAGCCTTATGCTGGTCAACATTATCACCTAGGTTAACAAGACGATTACTGAAATGATCTCAGCAGGTCCCTTAATGACAGCAATGAAATGCAGGTGAAAGGTTTTTTGGGGAATAAGTTAATTTTCATGGCAAAGAAGGACTATGCAATTAATCTGATCACTCTTCATAACATTCTGGAGTATATGCAAATTGCTATTATAAAAACTTAAGCAGCAACTTTTCCAAATTCCAATATTTATGTCATTCTCAAAACTTTTGGCCACTACTGTACAAACGCCCTAAGGATCCCTGATAGTAATGCCAAAATGAAGGAACAACAACCTCTAGCTGTCTTTTGATTCCCCCCCTGAGAAATATGGGACCCCGTCGCGGAGGTTCAGACAAACAGGGGGATGTCTAGCATCCATGCTGGAACCATACACCAAACATACCAGACATGGAACACAACACTAGACATGACAACAATTCCCCAAATCAAACCCACACCAAACATACGGAGGAAACAAGAGGGAAGCATTACCAAAGACCTTGATGTACCACAAGGAGTCCCTCACGGACAGGTGTAACATTCAGCAAGAAGCAGAGCTCCGACACCAACCAAGGCAAACATACAACTGACCTCTGGCTCAACAACACCAGAATAAGAAGAGCCAAGGGACCACACCCAACTCCACATTGCACACACCTTAACCCTGTGCACACCAGACAGGGAAGGGAAACATCAAAAGGGGAAATTGCACACACATGCAAAAACAACACATTGCCGCAGGCAAAGCAAGTATGGCCACCATGTCATGGCGCCCAGAACAGGCCGTGACACTTTGCATAAGATGTACCTGGAGGTTAGTCAGAAATGATGGAGGTGTGATGCAGAGGTCGGTAGGTGGAACTGCCCTGTTATTTATTCTTTTTGGAAAGAGGTATGCTGGGTATCTCCCAGGTCTCTGATGCTACAATTCTCCCCTCACCACAATTACGTTTGCTAAATTCAACGGACCAAATACGGTGTCCCAACCCCTTCTAAAACTTTGGTTACACAACTTTTGGCAGAGGCTAGAGTCCTAGTTTCCTCATACTGGAGGAAAGTAATAGCTCCATCAATAGCTCAAAGGTTATTGAAATGTGATTGGTGATGAGCGGCATAGGCAATATTCGAATTTGTGATATTTCATGAATTTTTGGCCAAATATTCAAAAAATAGAAATAGGCAACTTGCCAATTGCTTGCTAGGGATGTTGCTAAGTGCCAATATTCTAAATAAATTCATGATAAATTTGTCATAAATTCGCGATTAGAATATTGGCGATCAACACTATTTGCGAATACAAATATATAGCAGAATATTCTAAATATTCGCGAATTCTTGAAGTGGCGATATTCACGATTAAAATTCACGATTCAAATATTTGTGCTCAACAATAGTGATGATATCTATAGATTGGAACAAATTGCAGGTTGGGAGACCAAACACACATCCTAATTCATGAGTATATGGAACACATGGCATATGTTCTGACATTTTCCTTCTTGATATGTTTTCGATTAAAGATAATCGCTTCAGAACAGCCTTCTCTGCATTATGGGACAACCCCTCTCTCCCCTTTCCTCTCCCCTCCCCTTTCTATCCTTTCTTAACCCCCCCCCCCAATCAACTGATTTTCAATTCTGTGCTGCCATGATATACATTAGTGCTTTCAATAAAATTTGTTTATAAGTAAATAAAAACAATTTTGCAAATTTTTTCTATTAGCCCCCATAGGGGATTTAAACATCTGATTGTTCAATCACTTTAGTATTGCAGTCTATGGTGAATGTGATTTTGCATGGTATCTTCAATCAGGATGGCCACAGTGCCCTCTTCACGCACAAATGGATCAGGTGAGTAAGTATACATTTTTTTTCCCGCCATTTCAGGGAAAATTCGTTACCACAAAACGCAAGGAAATTTGGCTTTGCGGCGAATCAAATGTTTCCTGAAATTCGGATTTAAGTCCACTTCGGATACTTTAATTCACTCAACACTAGATAGAATGCCATCCAGCCAGAGTATTGCTTTAATTATGGAAGTAATGGTATTTAAAGGTCCTTAATTGATGTCAGCCTGGCAGTCAGCTAATTTATTCAGCTTCCTGAAACTACTGGCAAGTAAGTTGTTATTGCCAGGGTGAGTTACTACTGGTCAGAGATGTTGGTCTCAAATAGGCTGAGTCTGTCACAGAGGGAGTAGTGAACCCTGAACTCACCTGTCCTACTGTCCCTACCTATTTGCACGGGCATGCCGGCCTAACTTCACTGGTAATTATGCCAACTAGACGCGGATGGTGCTGTCTGCAGAAGAGCGCACCCGCTAGCCCTGGGATATGACACAGTCAGAGCAAGAGCTGATATCTGTAAGTGGTTCTCTGCTCTGGCTCATAGAGGAGGTTCTTATGCTGGAGACCTGGCCCTAACTATGATGTTTATATTTTTTAAAAGGTCAAAATGAGACAGTCCGTTTAATCACTTTCTTGTTCAAATGTAACTTGCTGTTTGTTATAAGAAGGAAACAGAACTTAGACGAAATAAATACAAATAATCTTAGGAATGTAAAAGTTCAACTTCAAAGCTGAACTGTCTCTTTTGGGCTTAAAGATTAACCCGATCTCGACCACCTTACGTATATACACAAGGGCAGTCGGGACTTTAAAGGGTAACTGTCATGTTTTCATCAAAAATCAATCAATTTTAGCATATGTTACTGCTGCAGCAGCATTATGCATAAAGCAATCTTTAGTTTCTTCACATACCATAGTTTTCCTTGAGTTTTTCCCTTAGTTACGGCTGTTTAAACATTTACAATATGAGAGGACCTTCTCAAGATGGCTCCTCTGCCAGTTCTCTGAGGCCAAAACAACTCTTTCCCTCACTTCCCATACACACTTGCTGTAGCCAACAGCTCCCTGCCAGCCAATCAGATTGGATTACTGAGAGACACGCCTCCTCACTCTGAAACCTAATGCAGACATGCAGTGTGAAGGACCGCCCCTCTGTCTTCTGTTTATACTAAAAGGAAGACAAACAAGCCATAGGAACAGTCTTTTAAGGGAGCAGTGGAAAGGGACAGGGGACATTAATGAAAGCTGCTATTATAAGGTAATTACAGATCTTTTGACAATCATTGACAGACTAACTCAGGTATACATGCCTAACTCTAATAAACTAGCATATAAAAAAAAATATGACAGTTACACTTTAAAAATGGCACCCGCTCACATGTGCTCCCACAAAAAATGAATAAAAAGTTATCAAAAAGCCATGCACACCCCAAAATGGTATCAATGAGAAGTACAGATCTCTGAACAAAAAACACATCTCCATACACATAAAAATCAAAAAGTTATGGGGCTAAGAATATAGTGATGCAAAGAAAACATTCAAATTCAATTCAACTTTTATTTTTTTTCAGTATTAAAACACAAGAAAACTATACATGTGGGGTATTATTGTAATCAGACTGAACAGAGAATGAAAGTAACAGGTTAGTTTTACCGCATAGGGAACACCATAAAAACAAAACCCATGAAACTGTGGAAGAATTGTGTTTTTTATATAATTCCACCCTATTTGGAATTTATTTCCTGCTTCTCACTACATTGTATGCAACCATAAATGGTGTCATTAGAAAGTACAACTTGTCCCACAAAAGAAAGCTCTCAAATGGCTATGTGAATGGAAAAATAAAAAAAGTTATAGCTTTGGAAAGTCTGGGAGTAAAAAACGAAAATGAGAAAAAATTAAAATTTCCCAGTCATTAAGCGATTAAAAGGGTTGTAAACATGTAGTATATATGGGATTCATTTCAAAGAAATCTGTCTCGAGAAAACTCACTGTCAATGGGGTTGTCCGGATTCATGATTCATGATTGCAGGATCATAGAAGTTTATATACATGTTGGCTAGATTAATCCCTTCAATCACCCTGACATATGGGTACGGCTCCCTCTGCCTTCCAATCTGAGCCCCTGCAGTGAAATGTTGGGCTCTGATCGGTTACAACGGCATCCTGGACTCTGCTGAAGCCTTCCAGGCCTGCTATGGTAAGCTCCCTGCTGCTGTGTGCACAAAGCAGAGTGCAGAAGGGAACATGTGAAAATCCTATTCACCCTAATACAGGGATGGGCAAACAGCGGCTCTCCAGCTGTTGCAAAACTACAACTCCCAGCATGCAAAGGCTGCTTACAGCTATCAGCCTACAGCAGGGCATGGTGGGAATTGTAGTTTTACAGCTTGAGAGCCGCAGTTTGCCCATCCCTACCCTAATACATCTCTATCAGGGTGAATAGGACAATGGATCAAAAGATCCCAGGTTCTAGATCCCCAAGGGGGCTAATAGTTATTAAATAAAAAGTGAAAAAAAAATTAAAATATCAAAAGTTTAAATCACCCCTTTCCCTATTTTACTTATAAAAACATATTACCAAAAAAATAAATAAACATATCAGGTATTGCCCCATCCAAAAATTTCCTGTGCGGCGATTGCTGTAATGGGAAAAAAAATAATTAAAAACACACAATCCAACATTTTGTAGTCCCCCCCTTAATATAATTGAATAACGGTGATCAAAAAGTCAGACGTATCACAAAAATGGTGCCAATCAAAACAAAACTTCGTCCTGCAAAAAACAAGTGCTTGTACAGCTTTGTGAATGGAAATATAAATAAATTATGGCTGCCAGAAAATGGAAATGCAAAGAAAATTTTAATTTAAATAAAAAAAATTTTAAAGTAGTAAAAGTAACAAAAAGAAAAACCTATACAAGTTTGGTATCGCTGTATTCAGATTGATCTGCAGAATAAGAATGTCATGTCATTTTTAGCACACAGTGAACACCATGATGTTAAAACCCCCAAAACCTTGGCGAAATTGTGTTTTTTTTTCAATTTTACCCACAAATTTTTTTTTTGACCTTTTCCAATAATATACATTTAATGGGGTCCTTAAAAAATATAACTTAGGCCTCATGCACACGACCGTTGTTTGATTCCGTGTCCGTTGCTCCGTTTTTCGTGATTTTCTGCGGATCCATTGGTTTTCAATGGGTCCGTGGAAACCTCGGCAAATGCACCGTTTGTCCTCCGCGTCCGTGGTCCGTGATTCCAGTCCGTCAAAAAAATATAACCTGTCCTATTCTTGTCCGTGAAAAACGGTTCACGGACCCATTCAAGTCAATGGGTCCGTGAAAAAATGCGGATGGCCATCCGTGTGTCATCCGCGTTCCGTGTCCGTTTTTTTTGCGGATCCCTTGGCAGGCACTTGGGAAAAATTATCAGCCTGTCTTTTGGTAAAATCTTTTAGGTCATGTCCGCTAAAAAATACGGAAGACACACGGAAACACAACGGAAGGCAAAAACGGACACGGATCATTGAACAACGGAACCCCTTTTTGCGGACAGCATAAAAAACCGGTCGTGTGCATGAGGCCTTATCCTGTAAAAAATAAACCCTAAAAAAGTTGTCTACGGGAAAGTGAAGAGGAAAAAGTGAAAATGCCAAACCAAAAATAGGGGGTTAAAGCAGCAGTGCATTGTAATTACAACTGTTCTTCCCATTTACTTAAATAGGAGGGGAAGCTGTAATTACACTGCACCAGCACCACATGGAAGACGGTGTGCAGGTAAACATTTAGGCTAGTTTGACACTATAGACCAGTGATGGCGAAACTATGGCACCCGCACCCTGGAAAAAGTCTATGGTGTACCAATATGCCTTAGACCTTTCCTGCCATTCATCACTGCAGGACGCACTATGAACAGCACAGGCAGCGCACTGAATGTAGGCCGGCTAATATAGCTAAATAATAAAGTACATGGAAAATATACTATATTGGACTGTAGGCCTAAGCATGCCATATACCAGGTGGGACTATGATAGATCATACCTGTGCCGTAACCAGTAACATTTTCTTTAAACTCTATGAGTTGTGTAATTCTTCTGTAGTGTTTATAACATTGATGTTTTTCACTAAGAATTAATTTATATATAGTTTTGTGTTGACTTTCTATTTCACATTAACTGACTCTTCCACTTTATCCTGAAGCAAAAATAAATTTCCCCTTTAAGCTTTTGATGATAAAAATCTCATCTAAATCCTCATAAATGATTCTTTATTATACCTATATTAATAATGAATAAATGTCTTTTGAATACCACTGCTCTTTTGCATTAATAGGGCCAAATGTATTATAGATAACCTTTTGATTTAACAGCACAAACTGTGAAACAATATTAAAACTGAAGAAAGCTGAGCATACACGAGTCACTGAGGTCAAAATTATAAACATTTTTTTCATCTCTGTTTATAATAGTGCCACAATACCTAGTCATTAGCCAGCTTTTTACTCGGCTTTCCGTGGCTTTTAAAAGGCGCTATGTAAATTTAGCAAGGAAATTGCTATGCTTTGAAGACGAGCAAAACTTCGAAAATGAAGTCATACTTATTAAATATGAGGCTAACTTATAGCCATAAATTCATGCCTTGCTAAGTAATGAAAATGTATGGCTCCATCAATTCTTTTATATCATCATACTGACTGTGATAGTCTATAATCTAGCGTGGAATGAATGCTTTACATATGGTGAAAAGCTGTTTCTTTATTCATTCAAATGCCTATGCACTTATTTAGCTGCCTTAGGGCGGGTTATCACTGGCATTACGGAATTCCGATATAGGTTCAGGTTCCGCCATAACAGAGTTATAACGGAATATAAAGGAATTTTAGGACGGAATGCAAAACGGAAGCTTTTAAGAGGCCTTCCGTTTTTCCGTCCTATTTCTATAGGGACATACAACGGTTCCATTTGGTTCCATTATACATGAGGGGAAAAATAGTCCTGTCGACAGGACGCAAATGGGAACCTGCCCTAAGTTGACGGACTGGCGTCTTCTTTAAAACTGCAGTAGCACAAGGTAGGCTGCAGGCTAATACAATGAAGAAAGTGGTCCTTAGCTCACGAAGACACAAATTATCCATAGACTCTACAAAGGTGGTTTAAAGGGGTTTTCCAAGATTACTATGGTTTTTAAAAGATATGCTCATGTGTTTGTTTACTTCATATACTTTTTTTTCTCCAATTTGGTCTCTCCTGACCTGTTTCCGCCATGTAAACATACCAGTCTGATTTATTTCCATCCTGTATGTAGCACTTCCCATTGCTGTATCCAACCAAACCCATGATGCACGTCTCCTTTCTCTACCACAGCTCCATCGCCGGCCCTAACAACTCCCTGCTAGTTTATATCTCCTGCCACCCAGCTAGTTACATAGACACTCCCCTATCACTGGTGCTGTTTGACACACCCTCGGTGCTGCCATAGATTTTGATCTTCATTTGTGCCTGAAAACATGTGTAAATGAAGATAAATGTGATGGACCTCCTGTCCCCTTCACTTCCCACCCCTACCGTGCCCCCTTTTCAGAAAGGGGTGATGGCGGCACAGAATTGCCACTTGCTACAAACCTTGTCGCAAGTTGCGCTTAGAAAGTCGCACATACAAGGTTTGCCCCTTTTTTCCATCAAAAAGAGAAGCACGGAGATGATAAATCTTCCCCTATGCATTTCCATCTTGGCAATCCAGTTTTCTTGCTTCTGTAGCCTGCTACTTTACAGGTAAACTACTATTGTTTCTAAACATTAGTTTTTTCTAAATAACCAGTGTGAAAATTGCAAGATGATATACATTTTAAAATAAAATATAGATAGAAAAATTAAAAAACTGACCAATTTTTTTTTTAAAGTAAGCTTAAAGAGGACCTGTCACCTCTCCTGACATGCCTGTTTTAATAGCTATACACATTCCCCATGTAATAACAATTCTGGAGCATCTATTGTTATAACTCTATGTCCTGACATTCCTTTATTATTTCTACTAGAAGTTATGAATGAATTGCTAGCAGTCTGCAGTAAGGGTACAGAGGGGAGGTAACCAGTTGGGGGGTGTACCTGCACAGTCTGACAATGGCAGCACTGATTGGATAGAGTGGGTCTGTGCAGGTACACACCCCTAACTGGTTACCACCCCTTTGTACCCTTACTGCAGACCGCTAGCAATTCATTCTTAACCTCTTTAAGACGCAGGGTGTACATGTACGCCCTTGTGTCATGGTACTTAAGGACAGAGGGAGTACATGTACACCCTGCAAATATCCGATCACCGCTGCCCACGTGGCGGTGATCGGAACACGGTGCCTGCTAAAATCATTTAGCAGGCACCTTAGCACAATGCCCAGGGGGGTCCTGTGACCCCCCATGTCGGCGATCGCAGCAAACCACAGGTCAATTCAGATCTGCGGTTTGCTGCACTTTCTGTAGTCTCTGATCCCCACGAGACTAAAAAATGGCCCAAACTTATACATTTTAACTCCCCCCTGCACTCCGCCATATTAGTGTCCCCCCGGGCGGTGCAGGGGGGGAGGAATTGCGGGCGGTGCTGCGGGTGGGCGGCATGGGAGGCAATTGCGATCCCCTGCCCGCCTCCTTTCAAATGATTTCCCTGGTGTCTAGTGGGTAGAGCAGGGGGTCAGCACATTGCTGACCCCCTGCTATAAACTGCTGACATCTGTGCTCCTTATGGACTGCCCCATGGAAGTGGTTAACAGGGAGGGAGCTCCCTCCCTCTCCCATCGGGGGGCTACTGTGCCTTTGCAGCCCCCCGACAGGATGGGATAGCAGAGGGAGGGGGCTCCCCTCCCTTCCCATCACCCGCTGCTCTGTTCTGGCAGTGGGTGATGGTTGCCATGGGAACAAGATGCTTTCAGAAGCGTCTTGCTCTGTCCATGGCACTGAAACTCTGAATAGGCTTTTGCTAAAGGCAAAAGCCTATTCAGACTTTGTAAAGTAATAAAATACAGTAAGTACACTATACAGTATAGTGTACTTACTGTATTATATAAACACCATATCCACTGGATCTACAAGAACCAAGTGGGTCTGGGTCAAAAAAATGTAAAAAAAAAGTGAGAAAAAAAAGTAAAAATAAAAAAAATACATATCACTGAATAAAAATTGAAAAAATAAAATACACTACACATATTAGGTATCTCCACGTCCGTAAAAATCTGCTCTTTAAAAATATCACATGATCTAACCCCTCACGCAAATACTGTAAAAAAAAAAATTGTGTAAAAAAGCCATTTTTTGTCACCTTGCATCACAAAAAGTGTAATACCAAGTGATCAAAAAGGCGTATGCCTCCCAAAATAGTACCAATGAAACCGCCATCTCATCCCACAAAAAATGAGTCCTTACATAGGAAAATCGCCCCAAAAAATAAAAAAAATATGGCTCTCAGACTATGGAGACACTAAAACATATATTTTTTTTTTCTAAAATGCTATTATTGTGTTAAAGTGAAATAAATTAAAAAAAGTATACATATTAGGTATCGCCGCATCTGTAAAAACCTGCTCTATAAAAATATCACATGATCTAACCCCTCAGGTAAATACTGTTAAAAAAATAAAATAAAAACAATGTAAAAAAAACTTTTTTGTCACCTCACATCTCAAAAACTGTGATAGCAAGCGATTGAAAAGTTATATGCACCCAAAAATAGTGCCAATCAAACCATCATCTCATCCAGCAAAAAATGATACCCCACATAGGACAATTTCCCCCAAAAAATAAAAAAAAATTGGCTCTCAGACTATGGAGACACTAAAACATGATTTTTTTTGTTTTAAAAAATGATAATATTGTGTAAAACTTAAATAAATAAGTAAAAAGTATACATATTATGTATCACCGCGCCCGTCACAACCTGCTCTATAAAAATAACATATGACCAAAACCCTCAGGTGAACACAGAAAATATATATATTCGGTGTCAAAAGCGATTTTTGTCACCTTACATTACAAAAAAGTGTAATAGCAAGCGACTAAAATGTCATATGCACCCCAAGATAGTGCTAATCAAACCGACATCTCATCCTGCCAAAAATGAACCCCTACATAAGACAGTCGCCCAAAAAATATAAATTAAATATAGCTTTCAGAATGTGGAGACACTAAAAAAATTTCTTTTCAAAAATGCTTTATTATGGAAAACTGAAACAAAACCCCCCAAAAAGTAGCCATATTTGGTATTGTCGCGTCCGTAGCAACCTGCTCTATAGAAATAGCACACAAACTAACCTGTCAGTTCAATTATGTAAATAACAAAAAATAAAAACGGTCCGAAAACAGCTATTTTTTGCAAATTTTCCATTTTAATCCATTTTCCAGTAACAAAGCTAGGGTTAACAGCCAAACAAAACTCAATATTTATTGCCCTGATTCTCTAGTTTGCAGAAAAACCCTATATGTGGTCGTAAATTGCTGTATGGCCAAACGGCAGGGTGTAGAAGGAAGGGTACGCCATATGGTTTTTGGAAGGCAGATTTTGCTGGACTGGTTTTTTGACACTATGTCCCATTTGAAGCCCCCTTGATGCACCCCTACAGTACAAACTCCAAAAAAGTGACCCTATTTTGGAAACTACGGGACAAGGTGGCAGTTTCGTTTGTATTATTTTAGGGTAAATATGATTTTTGGTTGCTCTATATTACACTATTTTTGAGGCAAGGTAACAAAAAATAGAAATTCTGAAATTTCATCTCCATTTGCCAATAATTCTTGTGGAACACCTAAAGGGTTAACAAAGTTTGTAAAATCGGTTTTGAATACCTTTAGGGGTGTAGTTTCTTAGATAGAGTAACTTTTTTGGAGTTTCTACTCTAGGGGTACATCGGGGGGCTTCAAATGGGACATGGTGTCAAAAATCCAGTCCTGCAAAATCCGCCTTCCAAAGACCATATGGCGTTCCTATCCTTCTACGCCCTGCCGTTTGGCCATACAGCAGTTTACGACCACATATCGGGTGTTTCTGCAAAAGACAGAATCGGGGCAATAAATATTGAGTTTTGTTTGGAAAAAATGGATTAAAATGGAAAAATTTCCAAAAATTTGAAATTCTGAAATTTTATCTCCATTTGCCATTAACTCTTGTGGAAAACCTAAAGGGTTAATGACGTTTTTAAAATCTGTTTTGAATACCTTGAGGGGTGTAGTTTCTAGAATAGGGTCATTTTTGGGTGGTTTCTATTATGTAAGCCTTACAAGGTGACTTCAGACCTGAACTGGTCCCTAAAAAGTGGGTTTTTGAAAATTTCTGAAAAATTTCAAGATTTGCTTCTAAACTTCTAAGCCTTGTAACGTCCCTGAAAAATGAAATGGCATTCCCAAAATGATCGATACATGAAGTAGACATATGGGGAATGTAAATCAATAACTTATTTTGGCGGTATTACTATGTATTATAGAAGTAGAGAAATTGAAACTTGGAAAATTGCAATTTTTTCCAAATTTTTGGTAAATTTGGTATTTTTTTATAAATAAAAATGAAATTTTTTACTTCATTTTACCACTGTCATGAAGTACAATGTGTGACGATAAAACAATCTCAGAATGGCCTGGATAAGAAAAAGCGTTTTAAAGTTATCACCACATAAAGTGACACTGGTCAGATTTGCAAAAAATGGACAGGTCCTTAAGGTGAAATAGGGCCGAGTCCTTAAGGGGTTAAAGGGTAACTGTCATGTTTTCATTAAAAAAAAACTATTTTAGCATATGTTACTGCTGCAGCAGCATTATATATAAAGCAATCTTTAGTTTCTTCACATACTACTGCTTTCCTTGAGTTTTTCCCTTAGTTACAGCTGTTTAACATTTACAACATGAGGACCTTCTCAAGATGGCTCCTCTGCCTGATCTGAGGCCAAAACTGCTTTCCCTCACTTCCCATACACACTTGCGGTAGCCAGCAGCCAATCAGATTGGATTACTGAGAGACACGCCTCCTCACTCTAAAGCCTAATGCAGCCATGCAGTGTGAAGGTCCGCCCCTCTATCTTCTGTTTATACTAAAAGGAAGACAGACTAGCCCTAGCAACGGTCTTTTAAAGGAGCAGTGGAAAGGGACAGAGGACATTAATCACAGCTGTTATTATAAGAGAATTACAGATCTTTTGACAATCATTGACAGACTAACTCAGGTATACATGCCTAGCTCTAATAAACTAGCAAATAAAAAAAAATATGACAGTTACCCTTTAACTTCTAGTTAAAATAATAAAGGAATGGTACAACAAAGAGCCATAAGAATAGATGTTCCAGAATTGTTATTACATGGGTAATGTATGTAGTTACTACAACAGACTTCTCAGGAGTGATGACAGGTCCTCTTTAACAAAAAAAAACGTGATTTACTTCAAACAATAGGTAATTTTCTGATGGCACATTCCTATTAAGAGTGCTGAATAGGAATATAATACTAATAAATCTTCTAGAGCATCTGAAATTCAGAAAGGCCACAATTAAGCAGATGATAGAAAAAAATGGTTAATAAATATAAAAAAAAAACATAAATGGTGAGAGATGCTATTTACAGACTTCTCACACCTCAGTTACATAGGTAGGTACCTGAGTCTTGCAGCTAGAGGTAGATCAGACATACAGTTGTTTCAGGGTTTAGCAATCAATGTGCTTTATAGTCACCATAAAACTCTTGATGTCCTTATTTAACAGCATGTCTAATACACATCTCAGTCCAGTTCATACTGTCGCAATCATGGCCAGTGTCCGGCAGGAATTCCTTACTGGATTTGTGTGCAATTACTTCTATCATAAAGTGAGCAGAGTGAACTTTAATGGAAGACAATAGTGAGGAAATAAATCCCAGCATTTTATGCTGAGCAAAGATGATTGCTAATGCCGCTCTTGAGAGCTTGTGTTTTTGGAAAAAGGTTGCTTTCTACCTACCTGGCCTGAGCTCGGGCCACCTATTACATACTGTGATTTAATATATGGAGAAGATGTATAAAATAAATATTTATTGGGAGTACATATGCCTATAATTTCATGGTATGTGCATATCAAAATGGTGCGCACTCATATGACATATTTTCTAAAAAAAAAAAGTGTTTGTGTGTGTGGGGGGATTGGCTATAGGTAGTTGACACTCTCACTCAAGAGCAATTTTGGACAGACAGCAAATGTATGTAAATATATATCATTTATTCCCAAGTAAATCACATAAAACAAAAACCTATATAATAACTAAATCTTAAAATACATAGGTTTGTAAAAAATCCATCAATATTAATGGTTGTTATATATGATAGTCTGAAAAATGTATCAATATATAGTCATATGTGGCAATCCACCTATATATTGCACACTTAGTAATTATCTAAACACTGCGGGGTCCTCGCGGTTGCAATCATGTTAAAATATATATGTTATAAAACAATACTACAGCAGAGCAGTTTTATTAATTCCAGAAGATAAATTAATATAGTTTGTTGGTGTAAATGATTTGTTATATACACACCCACTTTGATTGGTGTGAATGCCTCATTCACACAGTCAGTGTTCGGTCAGTAATTTCCATCAGTGATTGTAAGTAGTGTTAAGCGGAGAAAGCTTTGGATGTTTCACCCGAAGTCGCCTTCGTTCAAAACTTCGGAATAATACTATACGAAGATTTGTCTCCGTACAATATAGAGCGTATGAGCTCCGATGAGCTAAAGTTGAATAACCGCGGTAGTTAATTTTTAAAGTGGAAAACTACTTTAAAACTTTAAATCGAACTCGTTTCAAGTACCGTAGTACTTCTTAACTTAAATGGACTCCTCCCAGGGGCGTAGCTATAGGTTGCAGAGGTAGCAGTTGCTACAGGGCCCAGGATCCTTAGGGGGCCCATGGACCCTTGTGCCACATAAGAAGACAGCAGTATTATATAAAGTGCATTCTGGTCAAGTTACACCTCTGGCTGGAGGGAAGGGATTAGGTCAATAATTTGGCATGGAGGGGGTGCCGTTTCAATTTTTGCCTCGGTCAGTACGAAGGCTACGTGCTTCCCTGCTCCTGGCCACAAAGCACTGATTCAGTTAAAGAACATAGTATAACATGTTTGTTGCACTGTGCGCCTTACCACGTACTGATAGGGATGTTGCTTGTCAGATCAGGACTCAGGAGTCCACGTGAAGGCCACTACAGTGTTCACGCTGCCTCTCTCATTCTCCGATGTGCCAAGTGCACGTATTGCTCTGTACTAGGGAGTTAGCAGAGCCGGCAGATTGCAATCCTCCTGATGTGCTGCAGCTTCCAATATATGGTCTCTATTTAGATCCTCAGGACTTCGGCAGAGGCAATGCTGAGAATATTAGTAAACTCGCATGTAGTATGGTTATTGGTATAAGTCCAAATACTGCTTCGTAGTAATAATATCTTTAGATGCATTTCGGAGATATACATCGCTCATTCCTCAGTAGCTCAGGATCAAATCAAAAGTGGGTGTATATATAACAAGTCATTCACACCAAGGACCTATATTAAATGATCTTATGTCTAGAATTAATAAGACTGCTCCGCTGTAGTACTGTTGTATAATATAATATATATTTTACATGATCGCAACCGTGAGTGCCCCGCAATGTGTAGATATTTACTAAGTGTGCACCCAATATATATTGTATATAACTATACGTATATCGATATATTTTTCAGACTGTCATATATAACAACTATTAATATTGATAGATTGTTTCCAAACCTATGTATTTTTAAATTGTATTGTTTAAAGGAAAGATGTCACCCAAAAAGTTTTCTGCTAGTTAAAACCAGATAGTGACACATATCCTTTTTTTTCTAACCTCTTTTTATTTTCTGATTGCAGATTTCTTATTCTGTTTCATGAACATGATAATGGGGACGGACATCTTGTCTGAGCTGTTCTTAACAGCATTTAGAAAGCATTAAGAAATTTTATTTACGGCAGCTCCTTGTTCCATAGACACAATGTTCAGGAGGAGACCTCATTGACTTCTATGGGAGAGTTTCTAGGCATGCACTGTGACCTGTGCAGAGGTCATTGTACAAGGGAAGAATACAAATTGACCATCACCTGTTGTGAATGGTATATTCTCTCTTATCTATACACAGAGGTGATATCATTACCGTCAGGATTATAATAACAGATAAGGCTACTTTTACATTAGCGTTTCTATTTTCCGGTATTGAGATCCGTCATAGGGTCTCATTACCGGAAAAAAAATGCTTCCGTTTTGTCCTCATTCATTGTCAATGGGGACAAAACGGAACTGAACAGAACGGAATGCTCCAAAATGCATTCAGTTCCGTTCTCATACTGGAGAGCCGATGCTGCGGTTTGCTTTCCGTTCTGGGATGCGGAGTAAGATGGATACGGCATCACCCACAATGCAAGTCATTGGGGACAGATTATTTTTTTCTGACACAATCTGACACAATAGAAAATGGATCCGTCCCCCATTGACTTTCAATGGAGTTCTTGATGGATCCGTCTTGGCTATGTTAAAGATAATACAACCGGATCCATTGGTAACAGATGCAGACGGTTGTATTATTAGTTATATCAATATGAAGATGACAGCACGCCACAATTTTAGTGATGCTTTTAGAAATTTATTAGAACATTGCCGGACATGTGTAACGTTTCGGGCTATTAGAAAGCCCTTCGTCAGACTGTTTACATAGAAGAGAAACAACAAATACATAGTGGAAGTTATTACACAAGTACAGTGATACACAATACAAGATAATTGAAACAATAGCATGTCCCAGTTTGTGCATGCCCACCGGCCAGAGAATAGGTATGGGATCATGTCAAAGCTAATCTGAGTCAGTGGGGAGTGCACAATCCAGTGTAAATACCTCATTCTGGTTTGCAAGAATAGACATTGGAAAAACCATACATAGTCAGATACGCAGGAGTCCACTGCCTACATAAATCGGTTACCCCTTGCAATTGTGAAGGAATTACATACTGGTGGATATAGTAAATGCTATTAGATGATAGCATGAAACAATTATACAAAGGCACACTTATCTATATAACTAAATTACCCCTTTGAAATGTAATGAAGTTACACATTACTAAACATAATAAGTACTGGTAGGTAATAAAGTCATAAGAAAGTCATAAGGTAATAAGAAAGCACAAATAGAGTCCTGTGAACACGGGCGTCAGGTGACGCCATCTTACCTAGAACATGTGCATACGGGGCATCGACGCCGGCATGGTTTACTGGCGCCAGCCCCGTCTTTTAAGTGAGGGGAATTGCCTCTGGCGCATGCACGCCAATATGTGACGTGCCCGGTGCGCCATCTGACGTCATCTCTGAGCGCACGGTCACGGTGCCTGTCATCAGTACGCTGTGTGTAATCTTTATTTAGACCCCTCGGCTCGAGTGTATTGAGCCGGCGGATCCACATCATCTCCTTCTCTTGGAGCAGTGCCTCCCGGTTGTATTATTAGTAACGGAAGCGTTTTTGTTAAACCATGTACAGTTCAAAAAGTAGCACCTATTATTAGACTTAATGACCTGTGCGAAAACTGCAGAATGTTATGTTTTTTTTTTTAAATATAGATATTGAGATGGAAAATAAAAATAACATAAACATAAATTCTTTAAAAATTGTATTTAACCACTTGCCGCCACGCTAACGCCGATGGGCGTCAGCGCGGCGGCTCTCTCAGGTCTCACTGCCGCCTACTGGCGTCATCTCGTGAGACCCAAGATTTCACATGAACGCGCGCCGGGACAACTGAAACTACAGCCTGCCAGCGCTGATCATGCGCTGGCAGGCTGTAGATGCGGAAAAAAACGCATTTAAATCGCATATCAGACGCTGTTTTGTAAACAGCGCCTGATATGCCTGCTGTCTGCTCTGTCTGGTGGTCCCTTTGTTTGGGACCACCAGAGGAAACAAAGGTAAAGTGCACCAATCACTACACACACACCCCCACCCCCCATCACTGATTAACCCCTGATCACCCATGTCACCCCCTGATCACCAATGTCACCCCCTGATCACCCCCTGTCACCCCCTGTCACTAATCACCCCCTACAGGCTCATTCAGACGTCCGTATGTGTTTTATGGATCCATGGATCTGCGGATCCATGGATCTACGGATCCGCAAAATACGGACACCGGCAATGTGCTTTCCGCATTTTGCAGATCCGCACAGAACTATATAGAAAATGCTTTTTCTTGTCCGCAATTGCGGACAAGAATAGGACATGTTCTATATTTTTGCGGAACGGAAGTGCAGACTCGGGAAGCGCGGATCCGTAATTCCGATCCGAGCGGACAAAGTCTGTCCCCATAGAAATGAATGGGTCCGCAATTCCGCTCCGCAAACAGAATTGCGGACGTGTGAATGGGGCATAAGGGTCCCTTATCACCGCCAGTTAGCTAGCTACTTGTTAGGTAGCTAGCGCCCAGCCCACCGCACCGCAGTCACTGATTTGGCAGAGATTTTTTCATCCACATTGATCGATGCGAATGAAAAATCTGCGCTGCTTCATTTTTTTTTTTTTTTCAGCCCAGAGGCTGAACGGAAAAAATCTCATTACCCGTATGCTCAATATAAGGAGAATCGCAGAAACTCCTAATGCTGGCCATACGTGTAATGATTATGGAGACCCTCAAATGCCAGGACAGTATAAATACCTCACATGTGACCCCATTTTAGAAAGAAGACACCCCAAGGTATTCCGTGAGGGGTATGGTGAGTTCATGCAAAATTTTATTTTTTGTCACAAGTTAGTGGAATATGAGACTTTGTAAAAAAATATATATATATCAATTTCCGCTAACTTGTGCCAAAATTTTTTTTTCTGTGAACTCGCCATGCCCCTCACGGAATACCTTGGGGTGTCTTCTTTCCAAAATGGGGTCACATGTGGGGTATTTATACTGACCTGGCATTTTAGGGGTCCTAAAGCGTGAGAATCCAAATGCGTAAAAATGGCTCAGAAATTCTAAAGGTACTCATTGGTTTTAGGCCCCTTTGCGATTTGGCTGCAAAAAGTCACACATGTAGGTCGCTGCATCAGGAGAAGTAGGCATGTGTTTGGGTGTATTTTACATATACCCATACTTTGTGTGAGAAATATCGCTGTAAACGACAACTTTTTAATTTTTTAATACAAAGTTGTCAATTTACAGAGATATTACTCACCCAACATGGGTATATGTAAAAATACACCCCAAAACACATTGCCCTACTTCTCCTGAGTACGGAGATACCACATGAGTGACACTTTTTGCAGCCTGGGTGCAAAGGGGCCCAAATTCCAACGAGTACCTTTAGCTTTTACATGGCTGCTCACAATTTAGCCCCGCCCAAAATGCCAGAACAGTACAAACACCCCACAAATGACCCCATTTTGGAAAGAAGACACCCCAAGGTATTCGCTGAGGGGTATGGTGAGTCCATGAAAATTTAACTTTTTGTCAAAAGTTAGCGGAAAGGGAGACTTTGCGAGAAAAACAATAAAAATCAATTTCCGCTAACTTGTGCCAAAAAATCTTCTGTGAACTCGCCATGCCCCTCACGGAATACCTTGGGGTGTCTTCTTTCCAAAATGGGGTCACATGTGGGTATTTCTACTGCCCTGGCATTTTAGGGGCCCTAAAGCGTGAGAAGAAAAATGCGTAAAAATGCTCTTCCTAAAGGTACTCATTAGAATTAGGGCCCCTTGTGCACTCAGGCAGCAAAGAGTCACTCATGGTATCGCTGACTCAGGAGAAGTAGGCAAGTGTTTGGGGTGTATTTTACATATACCATGCTGGTGAGAGAAATATCTCTGTAAACTGACAACTTTGTATAAATTTGTTTTAAAAGTTGTCATTTACAGAGATATTTCTCTCACTCCAGCATGGGTATATGTAAAAATACACCCCAAAACACATTGCCCTACTTCTCCTGAGTACGGCGATACCACATGAGTGACACTTTTTGCAGCCAAGATGCGCAAAGGGGCCCTAATTCCAATGAGTACCTTTAGGATTTCACAGGGCATTTTTCCGCATTTTTCTTCTCACGCTTTAGGGCCCCTAAAATGCCAGGGCAGTAGAAATACCCCACAAGTGACCCCATTTTGGAAAGAAGACACCCCAAGGTATTCCGTGAGGGTCATGGCGAGTTCACAGAAATTTTTTTTTTTGGCACAAGTTAGCGGAAATTGATATTTTTTTTTTTTTTTTTACAAAGTCTCATATTCCACTAACTTGTGACAAAAATAAAATTTTACATGAACTCACCATACCCCTCACGGAATACCTTGGGGTGTCTTCTTTCTAAAATGGGGTCACATGTGGGGTATTTATACTGCCCTGGCATTTTAGGGGCCCCTAAAGCGTGAGAAGAAGTCTGGAATCCAAATGCGTAAAAATGGCCTCAGAAATCCTAAAGGTACTCATTGTTTTAGGGTCCCTTTGCGCATTCAGGCTGCAAAGTGTCACTCATGGGTATCGCCAGATTCAGGAGAAGTAGGGCACAGTTTAGGGGTGTATTTTTATATATACCATACTTTTGTGTGAGAAATATCTCTGTAAACGACAACTTTTTAAATTTTTTTACACAAAGTTGACAATTTACAGAGATATTTCTCTCACCCAGCATAGGTATATGTAAAAATACACCCCAAAACACATTGCCCTACTTCTCCTGAGTACGGCGATACCACATGAGTGACACTTTTTGCAGCTAAGATGCGCAAAGGGGCCCAAATTCCAACGAGTACCTTTAGGTTTTACATGGCTGCTCACAATTTAGCCCCGCCCAAAATGCCAGAGCAGTAAACACACCCCACAAATGACCCCATTTCGGAAAGTAGACACCCCAAGGTATTCACTGAGGGGCATAGTGAGTCCGTCTGAGATTTTATTTTTTTTGCCAGAAGTTAGCAGAAATGGAAACTTTATTATTATTTTTTTTTCCTCAGAAAGTGTCATTTTCCGCTAACTTGTGAAAAAAATGAAATGATACATGAACTCACCATGCCCCTCCGTGAATACTTTGGGGTGTCTTCTATCTAAAATGGTGTGATTTGGGGGTATTCATACTATCCTGGCATTCTAGCACCTGAAGAAACATGACAGGTGCTCAGAAAGTCAGAGCTGCTTCAAAATGCAGAAATTTACTTTTTGCACCATAGTTTGTAAACGCTATAACTTTTACCCAAACCAATAAATATACACTTATTGGATTTTTTTTTATCAAAGACATGTAGAACAACAAATTTTGTGAAAAATTTATATAGAAATGTAGTTTTTTTTGAAAAATTTTACAACAGAAAGTGAAAAATGTCATTTTTTTGCAAAAATGTCGTTACATTTTTATTAATAGCAAAAAAAGTAAAAATGTCAGCAGCAATGAAATACCACCAAATGAAAGCTCTATTAGTGAGAAGAAAAGGAGGTAAAATTCATTTGGGTGGTAAGTTGTATGACCGAGCAATAAACGGTGAAAGTAGTGTAGTGCGGATTTGTAAAAAAGGGCCTGGTGACTAGGGGGGTGTAAACCTGTGGTCTTCAAGTGGTTAACATAAAAACATGATTTAAACAATAGGTCATTCTCTGATCACTCATTCCCTATAAAATGTTGTTTTTATTTAGCTTTTATATTGGTTTATGTGATTTGGGAATAAATTATATATGTTTACATACATTTTCTGTCTGTCCAAAATTGCTGGTGAGTGAGTGTGCCAACTACCTATAGCCAACCCTTTTATCTCTATTTTGTGATCCTGATTTGGGCAGTCAGACAGTTTGAGCACCCATATCATTTGCCAGTGGATGGTGAGCCACTGAACGTAGTGTGTATAATTTTCTAAAATTTTTTCTAGAAATCTACAGGCCATGAGATCTGCGCATTTTAAAATTGTTCATCTGAAGAGTTACATATTACACGCTGGCATTGAAGGATGCCATACTTATAGTATTGATTATATCCAGACACCTTGGTGGGCCGAGCACAAATAATTCACAATAGCCCTTCCTTTTACTAAAGATTTTCATACCCCCCAGCATCACAAATTGTAACAAGCACAACCCCTCACTACAGTTATGAAGCACATGTAGCATCCCACTAATTTTTAGGCCCCACATGTCCCTTATATGTGCACCAGTCACAATCCCCATATGTGCCTGAGCCCTAAATGCCACCATAAGTGCCCCAAATGCCCACGTCGGTGCTACAAATGTCTCCCAGATTTCTTGTCATAGAGACATTCCCCAGATTTCCTCCCACAGTTGCCCAAGAGAATTTAAGCTCTGGGTTTTTGCTATTTTTTACACTTTCATTCTGGTACTACTATGTCATTGGAAATTAATTACAACGTATTGTACTTCTGTAGCAGTCAACACAAATAATAAGACCTTCTATATAGATAGGTAATCCACTGTCAGTTTACTGCTGCTATAAGAGGAAAATGTTATCTGAAGGGTATTCCTCGTGGTAATAGTAGGTATGAAATTGGCATGACAATATGACAGCTCTATTGTTCTCTTGATAGTCCTAGATTTAAATGCCTGAAGAAGAGCATTGCACTGACGAGTGCAATGTGTGATGCCCTAATTGACCCTCTCTCTCTGGTCTGAGTTATGGCCCCACCGAGAGAGTTAACGAAGTTAAGTCTTATTCACTCCTCAGTGTTTAACGGATGTGTGCTGTGCGTGTTCTCCACGGACAGCACACGTCCCTATTCATTTCAATGTGTGTATTCACACATCAGTGTTTTAGCACGGTCCGTAGGTCCGTTTTTTAGCATGGATACATGCTCTATTTTGTCCGTGTTCACCGATCCATCACGTCCATTATAGTCTATGGGTCCGTGAAAACCACGGATGCCACCCGTGTTGCATCCGTGTTTCACGGATCATTCTTTGAAAATGATTTTTCAGCTGTTCAGTGTCAGTGAAACACGGATGCAACAAGGACAGCAAAAAATGGACACACAGATCCTAGTGGGACAACACGGATCCTTCCTGGACAGCTTCACGGATGCATCACTGACCACCTGCTTACGGATTTGAGCATGGACACCGGACGTGTGAATGAGGCTTTAATGAGAACAGGAAGTAAAACACATGGTGTGACTTAGTTATATCCAGAAAACCATCCACTCTCTGTATATAAAAAAAAAATTATATAGAATATTCACATATAGGTTGTTAATATGTGAAACAGTGTGTCCTTATAAAGCAGTCCTGATTATATAGCCAAAAAGTATAATGGTTGTATGTGCAAATGAAATGTTCACAAATTCTGGTCATACGTGCAGGCACATTTATATGATCACTCTCCAAACTAGTCTTTATTGCAGTGCTTTATATTCTATATCTCAATGAGCACTTGTTAGCAGGTGCACGCAATACACAGGACTTCAACTAAATGTACATGAAAGTGCAAGATTTCTGTATATTTTGCCTTTGTGCTATAAAAAAGAAAAAAAAAACTGACAACCAAAAGAGGTTTCCAGTAAACTTTTACATAAAACTTCTTTAAAATTGGAGCCACAACAGTGATTAGTTGATTGTCTTCGGTCCAGATCCCAAACTCCCCAGCAAACAACTGATTTTGCCAAAGGAGGTGGACAACCAGACACGTAGTTTTGCAACTCAAAAGAAAGCCATAAATGTGATGGAAGGACACCCATGTCTACCCGAGTGAGGGTCACTTCTTATATTCTTGTAGGTAACTCTCACCTCTGGCTCATAAAAGGGGGATTCCCGCTATGATATTAAAATGATCAAATAGTCTAGTCCTAGTGGGACAACACCTGGACATTTTTCTTGTCACATGCTACATTAGTGGCGATATAGAGAGTCAATGTTTAGCCGGCCAAAAAAAATTGTTAATGTAAAGTCTATGTTCAAAAAATTTTGGAATCATAGCAAGAAAATTCCCCATAACTATTCTAAATATATGTCAACGCTGGATGTATTGTGGTGCAGAAAATACACTGTGGATTTGGCTGCGGAAAAAAAATATATAACAAATCCATGACATAATTTACATGCAGATTAGGCTGTGGATTTGTAACAAATTTCCATACTTAACACTGCACACACACTGCAAGTCAAATTGCACCGCAGACTTTATTTGGCAGCAGAAGCATAAAAAGGACCTGTGGGACCCCATAGCAAAACATAGAATATAGTCCGACGCCGCCATGACCACCTTCAGTAGTAAAAATATGAGATGTTTATGATTATATTGGTTTTCCTAGTGCACAGGGAGACAAAGCAATATTGTGGGTGCACAACCAAAAATATAAAAACAAAGGGTTCTACACAACCATACCTAATGTAGTATAAAACAAGGACAAGGAAAAGTGGTATGGCAATATAAGTGAGCACACCTACCAAGTAGTACACAATAATCCTTTATTAAATCACAAAAAACATACAATTGTATTGCAGCATTATTATAGTTAACTGCCTATTGTGTGGTACCTCTATGGTATTTCTATTTTACCTTTGTTATTGTCTTAGGCTACTTTTACACTCGCGTTTTGGGCAGATCCGTCATGGATCTGCAAAACGGATCCATTACAATAATACAACCGCATGCATCCGTCATGAACTGATCTGTTTGTATTATCTGTAACATAGCCCAGACGGATCCGTCATGAACTCCACTCAAAGTCTATGGGGGACAGATCCGTTTTCTATTGTGCCAGATTGTGTCAGGGAAAACGGATCCTTCCCCCATTGACTTACATTGTGTGCGCGGACAACAAAACACTGCAGGCATGGATACTGAACGGAGGCAAACTGATGCATTCTGAGCGGATTCTTTGCCATGATCCGTTTTGCCCATGATGGATCTCACAAACGGAAAGCCAAATGTTAGTGTGAAAGTAGCCTTATTGGTACTGTATTATCTTTTGACCAGGGGGATGGTTAGGTTCACACAACGACATTTGTTGCACGACAATAAGTCGCGCGACAAATAGGGCACGACTACACTGCAACATTTGTTGCGCAACATTTTGTTGCACTAATGTCGCTCTACAATTTTTATAATGGTAGTCTATGGTGTTGCACTGCGGCATGCAACATGCTGCAACTGCGACACAACAGTCGCAGAAAAATCCATCATAAATGGAATTTTTGCAACTGTCGTGTTGCAGTCGCAGAATGTTGCATGTCGCAGTGTAACACCATAGACTACCATTATAAAAATTGTAGAGCGACATTGGTGCAACAAAATGTGTCGCGCCACAAATGTCGTCGTGTGAACCTAACCCAAGTGTTTTATGCTTCTTGTACATGGTCTGTTTTTGTAATTTAATAAAACATTATTGTATGCTACTTGGTAGGTGCGCTCACTTATATGGCCATACCATTTTTCCTTGTCCCTGTTTCCTAATGCACAGAAAAATACACACAGTGATGGCACAATATTGGGATAACATACACAGTGAAGTTACAGCACAGGCATATTGTTCAGGGCTTATGCACACGACTATTATTTTTGTCTGCATTCAATCCGTATTTTTTGCTGGTCAGATTCTGACCCATTCACTTTAATGGCGCTGTCCGCATTTGTATGTCTATTTCACGGCACCTGCAAAAAACATAGACCATGTCCTATTTTGTCCACATTATGGAGAAGGATAGGACAGTTCTTTAGACAGTCCCATTGTGCAAAACCACAAAAAAAGGCTACAGCAATGCGCATCACAGTCACAGCGGTATTGCTGTCACAGTACTGTGATATCACAACAGTATGATAATGCACATCACCAGGGGCGTAGCCTTAGGCTCGAGGGCCCTGGTGCAAGAGTTCAGCTTGGGTCCCCCTTCCCTCAGTGCTTTGTGGCCAGGGGCAGGGAACTACATAGCCTTCGTGCTGCCTGAGGTAAAAATTAAAATGGCACCCCCCATGCCAAATTCTTGACCTAACCCCTTCCCTCCAGCCAGAGATGTAACTTGACCAGCATGCGCTTTCTATAATACTGGTGTCTTCTTATGTGGCACAAAGAACTTGTCCCGGTAGCGACTGCTACCTATGCACCCCCTATAGCTACACCCCTGCACATCACGATGTACAGAAATGATGCAAAAAGTAATGTCCTCTTCCATTGTCCATATACATCACACACTGCACATATGTCTGAGTGGAGGTGGGCCCCCTTAGTTATTGGGGCCACACAGCATGCCTGCTTCCCATGGCAGTGTGGATGACTTTGCTTGTGCTATCATATTCTGTGGGTTCACAAGTCAAATCTGCAACGGGAATACCGCAGCATTTCCATCTAGTTTGGCGTTACCATTAATGCATAATGGGATTTAATGCCAGCATGGAAATTTTATTTATTTATTTATTTTAATCCTTTACCAATTTCTGCAGCTAAAGATAATAACAATCCGTAATTTTCTCCAATTATTCCCCTTCTTTGCATGAATTTGCATTTGATACGTTTATGAATTCCCACTTGTTAGGAGTGTAATCCTGCATAGGATGTGATTGGGCTTTGGATAGTTCTCTCATGTTGAGCGCTGAATGCTTCCTAAATATTTCCCATCTTTCTCTCTATTGGAAGTGCATCCCACCAAATGAATACTATTTGCATGTGAAAGATTGCTTTCATAAAGAAACACCTGACCACGCGGCAATCACACAATTAAAGCCATCCGTATGCTTATCGTCGCTGGGCTGCGGTGACAGCGATCATTACAGTGCCAGGTCTAAGCCTGCAAGCTTTTAACATATCTTCTGTATATTTTATACATTAGCGTCCTGACCCACATTATCAGGAGCAGGTTTTCTTATAAATATTAGATGATTAAAGCTTGTGTAGTATCCAGCTCCATAGCTCCTGCCAGTCAGGGACATTATTTTAATCACCTCTGGAGAGGTCGGAAGGTAAGGGAGGGGAATGAAGGCACATAGGAAAAATACTGCAATTATTGCTGTCTGAAAGATGGGGAAGGGGAAAGAAATCTCAAGTTCATCTGTTACCCAGGGACTGCCATCTCCAGATGTTTCCAAAGAAGAAAACATTAGAATCGCTCATACTAAGAGAAATCGGATTAGTCACATTTTTGTCTACTAATGGACACACTGTGATCTTTAGGGCTTCATTTGCCGGGTTAATAATGCTTTGCCTGAGTTCCTTTGAAATGTGAAAAAAATAGGATAACTCTAGGAGTTAGTATTGTAAGTGAGGTCCGCGGCCAGTGACACGAGTAATATCATATTCATCACAGACAGACCTCGTATCTCATTACTGCCGAAGAGATTCCCCTCCAGGCATCTCAGTGCAGTCAAGCCAGGCCCATCATGTGGAGCAGTTCAGGTATATTGTGGAATGATTTAATGTCACAATAATGTCCACTTTGCGAAATAGATGATGTTTTCGATAGTGCTTGATGGTTAATGAATGATACATTAGCAAACATCTCTACAACATTATCCAGAAGATGCAGATGAAAGGATAGTCATTCCTTCTGTGCTATATCTCTTCTCCTTCTCCTCCTTTCTGGTATATTAAGGAGAACAAATGGTGATAACCGCCATGAATCACTAGGTAATCTAGTTTCACTGTAGCTTAGGAGCCACTTCTGTAGAATATGATATAGCAATGTGTAAATGCGAGCTGAATATGGTAATGCTCCGACTTGTTTTGCATTAAATCAGATCTGAATCAATGAAAGAGGAAAAATCTGCACGTAGATACAACGCTGGATAGATGTTGACTTTGTTTATTACATGAAAGCGGTTTCCCTGATTTGATTGATCACATAATAAATTGCATGGAATGAACTATAACGCAATCATTTTGTTTTATTTAATGCTCATATATGTTGCATGCATCCTTAAAATAACAATATAACAATGCCAGTGCACCCCTACCCTGCGCTTTATTTGAAATCTATTGTATAAATAATTTTAAAGGGAACCCATAAACCAGGCACAAATCCTTGTAGGGTTAGCTGCAATGTAATGACACCTTACACTTAGTGATCCATTGCTTCTGTCTGGAGAAAAAGTACTTGTAATCCTTATGCAAAAGACCAGTTAAGTGCCCTGAGGGCAGGCCCCGGCTACTCTGTGCACCCTTGCTCCTCCTGCTTCCTCTACCAGGCCTTTTACTTCCTCATAGACACAGCCAGGTTCCTGCATAGTTCTCTCACCTGCAGGGATGCACCGCCAATGAGGTGAGGCGATTGTGAAGACACCCTGATGCACCCCTACAGTAATAAATCTCAAAAAGTGACCTCATTCAGGAAGCTACACCCCTTTAAGGAATATTTCAAGGCATGTAGTGAGCACTTAGACCCCAAAGGTGTTTCATAGAATTAGGAAACACTTGACTGTGAAAATTAAAAATTATATTTTTTTCTAGCAAAAGTGACTTTAGGCCAGCATTTTTCACTTTCACAAGGGGGAACTGGAGAAAATGCACCCCTTAATTTGTTTCCATTTTCTCCTGATTATGGCAATACCCCATATGTGCTAGTATACTGCTATATGGGCGTACCATAGGGGTCAGAAGGAAAGGAGCACCAAATGGCTTCTGGAAGACAGATTTCACTGGAATAATTGACAGGTGCCATCTTGCAATTGAACACACCCTGGTGTACCTCTAGAGTGGAAACCCCCAAAAAGTGACCCCATTCTGAAAACTACACCCCTCAAGGAATACTTCAAGATGTGTAGTGAAAACTTTGTCCTCAAAGGCGATTCATGGAATTAGCTGTGAATATGAAAAATTGAATTTTTTTCCAGACAAATTGACTTTAGGCCCATATTTTTCACTTTCACAAGGGGGAACTGGAGAAAATGCACCCCTAATGGATTGCCCAATTTCTCCTGATTACGGCAATACCCCATATGTGCTTGTAAACTGCTATATGGGCGTACCACAGGGGTCAAAAGGAAAGGAGCACCAAATGGCTTCTGGAAGGCAGATTTCACCGGAATAATTGACAGGACAGGCGTCATCTTGCAATTAAACACACCCTGATATACCCCTAGAGAGGAAACCCCCCAAAAGTGACCCCATTCTGGAAACTACACCCCTCAAGGAATATTTCAAGGCATGTAGTGAGCACTTAGACCCGAAGGTGTTTCATAGAATTAGGAAACACTTGACTGTGAAAATTAAAAATTATATTTTTTTCTAGCAAAAGTGACTTAAGGCCAAATTTTTTACTTTAACAAGGGGGACTAGAGAATATGCACCCCCTTATTTGTTTCCATTTTCTCCTGAATATGGCAATACCCCATATGTGCTTGTATACTGCTATATGGGCGTACCACAGGGGTCAGAAGGAAAGCAGCACCAAATGGCTTCTGGAAGGCAGATTTCTCCTGAATAATTGACAGGCGCCATCTTGCAATTAAACACACCCTGATGTACCTCTAGAGTGGAAACCACAAAAAAGTGACCCCATTCTGAAAACTACACCCCTCAAGGAATATTTCAAGATATGTAGTGAGCAGTTCGTCCTCAAAGGCGATTCATGGAATTAGCTGTGAAAATGAAAAATTGCAATTTTTTCCAGAAAAATGGATTTTAGGCCCAAATTTCTCACTTTCACAAGGGGGAACTGGAGAAAATCACCCCCTAATTTATTGCCCATTTTCTCCTGATTATGGCAATACCCATATGTGCTTGTAAACTGCTATATGGGCGTACCACAGGGGTCAGAAGGAAAGCAGCACCAAATGGCTTCTGGAAGGCAGATTTCTCCTGAATAATTGACAGGCGCCATCTTGCAATTAAACACACCCTGATGTACCTCTAGAGTGGAAACCACAAAAAAGTGACCCCATTCTGAAAACTACACCCCTCAAGGAATATTTCAAGATATGTAGTGAGCAGTTCGTCCTCAAAGGCGATTCATGGAATTAGCTGTGAAAATGAAAAATTGCAATTTTTTCCAGAAAAATGGATTTTAGGCCCAAATTTCTCACTTTCACAAGGGGGAACTGGAGAAAATCACCCCCTAATTTATTGCCCATTTTCTCCTGATTATGGCAATACCCCATATGTGCTTGTAAACTGCTATATGGACGTACCACAGGGGTCAGAAGGAAAGGAGCACCAAATGGCTTCTGGAAGGCAGATTTCACCGGAATAATTGACAGGCATCATCTTGCAATTGAACACATCCTGATGTACCCCTAGAGTGTAAACCCCCAAAAAGTGACCCCATTCTGGAAACTACACCCCTCAAGGAATATTTCAAGGTGTGTTGTGAGCACTTTGACCCATCAGGCGTTTCACAGAATTAGGAAAAACTTGGCTGACAAAATGCCCCCTACATTTTCTCCCCATTCTGGAAACACCCCATATGTGCTTGTAGCCTGCTGTATGGGGCACAACAGGGCTCTAGAAGAAAACGGTAAAATGTGGATTTTGCTGCTATGTATAAACAGACATGGATTTTAGGTGCCATGTCGCAGGTTTCAAAATTCCTGAGGTCCCCAGAAATTAAAAAATCCAAGAAGTGACCCCATTGTGCAAAGGGCACCCCCGTAGGAACATTCTAAGGGGTGGAAAGGGCACTTTTGACCTAACAGTTGTCTCACAGAAAAGAATATGTAGTGGTTGTTGGAAAGTGGGTATGCAAGCGAGGTGGAAATATTACAGGATGAAATTAATAATCCATGGATGAGTGGTAGGTTCGGAAACAATCCTTTATGCAGAGGCCAGGTTTATCCAGGCAGGAGTCGAACTGATAAATGGTGTCCTTTCGTATTCCCCTTTTGTAACAAACCCGGCATCTTATTTGGGTCTTTCCCCTCTTCACTGTTTGTGGAACTTCACCAGGGAAATGTGGTCCTGGTACAACATGGGCACCATGACCTCCTGAAGTACTCGAGCCCTCCCCTTTCTGACTTTGGAAAATTAGGGCCTTGATGACCACCTCTTGCAACTGAAGGAAAGTTCCTGTGTGGCCTGCAGCTCGATGTAAAATGTACGTATTGTACAGTGCCATCTGTACAATGTATACGGCCAGCTTTTTGGACCACACCTTAGTTTTAAGCATGGCACTGTAGGGCTTCAGAACTTGATCAGACAGATCAATGCCTCCCATGTGCTTGTTGTAATCAAGGATGCAGTCTGGCTTGTTGACAGGTGCAGTTGTACCTCGCACTCGGGCAGGAGAACCTCTTGTCCTTGTACTTAACCACCAGGATGTTCTCGACGAAGGCAAAGAGCCTTAGTGTCGCCTTTTCGGAGTAGTTGCCCTACCAGGGATCTAGGGAGGCCTCTCTGACTTTTGCATACTGTGCCGCAAGCCACAGTACCTCTGGATTTTAGGGAAATGAATAGGGGGTAACCCTTATCCAAAAGTGGGTGCAGTGAATCCCACACTATCTTCCCAGTAACTCTTAGGACGGGGGCATTCAGGGGGTTGTATCCGGGTATCTTTCCCTTCATAAACCCGGAGCCTGTAGGTGTACCCGGAGTTACTCTCGCACAGATTGTACATTTTAATTCCGTACCGTGCCCGCTTGCTGGGCAGGTACTGGCAGAATTTAACCCTTCCTTTAAAATGTACAATAGACTTGTCTATGCTAATTTCTTTTTCTGGGGTGAACACCTCTGTAAATTTGGAGTTGAGGTACTCCAGAAGGGGTCCTATTTTGAATAGATGGTCAAATTGTGGGTCATTGGGGGGTGGGGGGAGTGGTCAGTGTGCGTTATCGTTATAATGTAGGAATTTCAAAATAGATTCAAATCTTGAGCGGGACATGGCCATATTGTAAATTGGAGTGTGGTACAAGACATCTGAACTCCAATATTGTCTCATTTCGTTTTTGTTTTTTTTCAGGCCCATATGCAGCAATAGTCCCCAAAACGTCATAATGTCGGCTGCATTTACTGGGATCCAACCAAGGGGTCTTGCATATGAGGATGTCGGGTTTTGAGCAATAAACTGCTGGGCGTATAAATTTGTTCGGGCACCATCAAATTTATGAAATCGTGAGAGAAAAAGATTTAGAAAAAATCTATTACTGTGAAGCCTGTGCAGTCAATCTGGAGTCCAGAGCAGTGGTGTAACTAGAAATGACTGGGCCCCACATAAATTTTTTGAATGGGGCCCCCTCCCCCAGTAATTTTTTCACAACCCCTTCCTTTCATGCCGCCCCCTTTCCTGTGGCTAGTAAAGATCGCTCTCTCAGACCAGGCAGCTGTTCCATCCGTTTTCTACACTGTCTATACTGCCATTGTATATAATTTCATTGTGTAATAATGTTGAGGGGCTCTGACAAAATCTATTAGTACTTCTCCTCTTGGATGGGCCCCTTCTGGGTCAGGGCCCCAAAGCAGCCGCTTCCCCTGCTTCCCCTATAGTTACGCCCCTGGTCCAGAGTTTGGGGCTCATAATCATCAGCCGGTGTGGTCCATAGGGGATCACTAGCGGGGGGAGGAGGGGTTACTTCATCTGTCCTGGGGCGTCTCCTTGAGGGTCCCTCATTACCGGATTATGATGGAGTAGAGGGATAGAGGAATGTGGCATCCTCTTCTCCCTCACTTGCAGACTCCGTTTCAGAGCCAAGGATGGGGTATGCCTCTTCAACAGAGTACATTCTCTGGGATGGATGGGACATTTTTTTTTTTATTGGTGTATGTAAAGTGAAAAGTGTCAGGGGGGTGTATTAAGTGATTTAACACGTAAGGGGGCTTGTAATGAATTTAAAATAAAATTTATGATAAAGAAAAAAAGAGAAAGAAAGAAAAGAGAAAAAGATAAGTGAAAGAATAAGATAAAAATTTAGAAAAAAAAGGCTCCAAAAACAAAACAAAACACTGAAACCTGAGCAGACAGTGCTTGATTGAAATTGTAATTGAAAGTACTGACCGGCGCACAGCAGGTGAGGGACCCATGCATGCAGACGGCACGTGCGTGGGTTTTAAAAATCTAAACTAGTACTAACTAAAATTGATATATATAAACAGGTATATGCATATGTTTGGATGTATAAATAAATATATATATATATATGTATATGTATATACGGATGCGGACCCATTCACTTGAACGGGTCCGTAAATCCGGCGATGCGGTGCGGAACAGAACCGGGGAGTGCTTCCGTGGGGTTCCGTTCCGTGCTTCCGTTCCCCAAAAATTAGAAATTGTCCTACCTTTTTGTTGAACGGACGGATCGCGGACCCCATTCAAGTGAATGGGTCCACGATCTGCATTGCGGTCCGCAGCACGGTCATGGCCACGACGTTTGTGTGCAAGAGACCTAAGGGTGTATATAGAGATAGCTGTAAGTGTGTATACATAGATATATGTCAGTCACTGATAGTTGTACACAGGGGAGGTGTTATCAGTTTTTGATAGCATTCTCTGTGTAAGTGGGTATACAGAGGTAGCTGTCAGTCACTGATAGCTGTTCAGGGGGCAGTGTTAAAGGGGTTGTCCCACGAATGATATTATACAGTTTTCAAACCAGCACATGGATCTGAATACTTTTGTAATTGCATGTAATTAAAAATGTATTATAGCTACTGAGTTATTCAATGAAATCTATCTGTATAGCACCACCTACTGTTTGCTTTTTTCTAATTTCTCTGTCCTGCCCACTGAGACAGAAGCACATGCTCAGTTCCATCCAACTGCCACCAGCTGCAGCAGACAAGACACGACCCCCTAAGCTGCCAGCTTGAAATTAATTTAGCAGAACAACTGGAGCAATGAATGTGGAGATCTCTGGATCCTTGTAAGTTACAGGGCTGCTTTTAGCTTTGTTAGAAAGAAGTTGTCATGTTTTATGTCTGATTTTCACTTTTTACATTAATCATGGAATAGCCCCTTTTAGTTCAGAAAGAACTGAGGTATAAATTACAAGTTTTACTAAATCTTTTCTCATAAAACTATATATGAATCTGCTCAGCTCCTCCTGCTCTATAACATGCTGTCTACAGACTGCATTGAATTCTATGGTTACAGCTCCTTTTTAAAGGTCCATACTCTTCATTCCTATAAATACGTGTTCAAATTTCGAATTTCACTTTTAGGCCTCATGCACACAACCGTTGTTGTGGTCCGCATCCGAGCCGCATATTTTGTCGCTCGGGCGCGGACCCATTCACTTCAATGGGGCCACAAAAGATGTGGACAGCACTCCGTGTGCTGTCCGCGTCCTTTGCTCCGTTCTGTGGCCCCGCTAAAAAAATATAGCATGTCCTATTCTTCTCCGTTTTGCAGACAAGTATAGGCATTTTTACAATGGGCCGCATTCCGTTACGCAAACAGACACATGCATGAGGCCTAATGCTGTAAAAAAAAAAAGGCAGTTTTAAGCATAAATTGTTCTGTTCCTTTCAGAAACATTTTTGTTTCCCCAAACATATCAAGACACCTATCTAGTGGTTGTCTATGGGCTAGCATATGCAAAATATGTCCATATATATTTTGTGGAATATCTGATATATTTTTTGTGAAGTGAATTGCAAAGCACTATATTCTACTGCACAGTAAAATACATACTCAACATAAGCTTCATGGAAATCATGGAATGTAGAGACATATGGCATCCTGTTGTCACCGTATTTATTTTTTTACTTTTTTTTTCAGCACACCAAAAGATAAAGATGCAAACTGATTATTATCATGTGGCTACAGACAGGACGTTTCAGTCCAAGTAGACTTTCATCAACCTATTGCTGCTGTAGGTACATGAACAGAAAAAATGGCGCTTAGAGGAAGAGTGTTTACATACGAGAATGGAGAAATTCTCTTGTGTGTAAACACACTTCTTCTGAGCGCCATATTTTCTGTTCATGTACCTACAGCGGCAATAGTTTGATGAAGGTCCACTTGGAACAAAGCCTTACATGTGTAGCCGCATGAAAATATGTGATTACAATTACCGGTAATCGTTTTTCCTTGAGCCTATGACAGCACCCATGGATAGCATCCGCCCCTCTCCTCAGGACAGGAAACAGGAAGCACAGACTCTTTAAAAGGGAAGTACAACCCCCATCATGCCAGTCCTATTCCAAGAACTAAGGAAACAGAAAGACTACACAAAAGATATAACATATCTAGAATACATAAAAATATGAGTACCATGAGTATTATACTCCTTGAGTATCATACTCTGCTTGAGTTAATTCTGAGACATAATTACTTTAAGTTTATGGATTGTTTTTACCTCCAGACTCGAGGGACCGCCATGGGGTCCAATGTGGCGCCCACGTATGCAAACATCTTCATGGCGGCCCTCGAGGAGGACCACGTCTATGTGTCCCACCACTTCAGCCATGTGCTGGGGTGGTGGCGATACATAGACGATGTCTTCCTGGTCTGGAGAGGTGATGGACAATCATTGATGCATTTTCATGAATTTTTAAATCATCTTGATCCGGATATCAAGTTCACTTTGACCTACTCCAAGGTACAAGTACAATTTCTTGATACGATGGTCACCATCAAGGGTGATAGGTTGGTGACCGACATCTTTATCAAGAAAACTGATTGTAACTCGTTGTTGAGGTTTGACAGCTGTCACCCTAGATCCACTGTTTCCTCCTTGCCCTATAGCCAACTACTTCGGGTAAAGAGAATAGTACAGGATGAGGAGGTATTGCCACGCCGTTACCAGGAAATGGTGTATAGGTTTAAACAAAGAGGTTACCCGTCCCAGGTTATCTCCAAACATCTATGTAAAGTTAGGGAACCCCATTTACCTGACAGGAGGCCCAAATCTGTACACAAGCGTATTCCGTTTGTGTCCACTTTTAGTGAACAGAGTAGATCTATAACACAGGTCATTAACAAACATTGGAATATCTTGCGTAGTTACTATCCTGGGTTGGATGAGTTCTCTGTCCCGCCACTTATGTCGTATAGACGTCCGCCGAACCTACGTGATAAACTGGTACGGGCTGAGGTCTCTTTGTCTCAGACGGTACAAACTTACATTGGCACTAGAAGGACAGGAAGTTTTCCTTGCCTACGGTGTGTCAATTGTAAGTACATGATGAAAGGTGAGCATTTCAGACATCCCAATACAGGTACTGAATATGATATTAGGAAGTTCCTCACTTGTGACAGCTCATATGTGGTTTACGTGTTACAATGTCCTTGTGGTCTCCTTTATGTGGGGGAGACTACTTGTGACATGAAAACACGTTTGAATAACCACAGATTCTCCATCAGACAGAAAAGGAGGGACTTACCTGTCCCCAGCCACTTTGTGCAATTGGGACACAGTGAACGTGATCTGCGTTTCACCATTCTGGATCAGATCTCCATATCCTCCAGAGGAGGTGATCGAGCGTTGGCTCTTAAACAATGTGAACTTAGATGGATATATCGTCTGCAATCACTTAAACCACAAGGATTGAATGTTGAATTCAGATGGAATCTCATTTAGGGTGACACTCCCTCTCTTGTAGAGTTGGAGTACTCATTCAGTATTGGATACGTAACTGCAGATGGTGTATTTTTTAATCTCATGAATATTGATAGTGTATAACTGTATTTATACTATTTTTATTTTTTCTTTTCCAGTTACTCAACCAGAAGTTTATCCAGAGGTGTATCCCATCAGTGGTCTACACGATACACATTTATTCTTTGGAGCAGAACATGGGACCCTTCAACTATTATATATTCCATAAGATTGTATTTACTACTATAGACCATTGGGAATGGCCACACTAGTAACGGAAGGTATTTTTGGGCTCTTGGCTCCTGAGGCAGTTTTGCCCTGGTGCGCAGTCCCCACAATTGTCTCAGCTGTTATGACCAATACGTATGGTACGGCTGTAGATGCCTTCTTTTTTCTTTTTTTTTTCTTTTTTTTGCTGTATAGTGTGGTGCCCCTGTGAGTGGTCGACACTAATGATAACTAAATAAAAAAAAAATGTTATCTTTTAGTAATGGTCCTATTTTCTATATTTTGTTCTTCTTTGTTTGCTCCATTTTGATCCCTATCTCCTCTGCCTTTCTTTGCGGCAGGTATCGGCAGGTCCGGTATGATGCGGCGTTTGGCTGGTGACGGGTTGCCCGGGCTACGGCACACGTGACAATGTCATGTGTTACCGGATTTGGTGCTTTGGTGCCTCCTTCTGATTGCTTCTTCCGGATCTTCGTCGGTGCTTAGCGTCCTCCGTCGTCAAGGTTGGTCATGTGATGGCTCACGTGACCTGCTGATGACGTCGAACGCAGGCCGACGATGCGCCGACTTCCTTGTCTGTCTAAGCATGCGCAGTAGGTTTACAGGGACGCCAATTATGACCACGATGGCTATACACCTCTGTGTGAGTAAGATTTGTACTATGAAGTATGCACAGGTGATCTTTGTTGTATTAATTCACTTTTTCACTAATCATGATATACACACATGTGATATTTTTTATTGGCACTTATGCACTTTATGACTATTATCATGTCACTATGTCTTTTTGATTATATGAATACATGAATTATATTTTATGGAGCTTTTTATGCACGGTAATATGAATTTTATATTGAATATTTATTATTATGTACACAATTTTGTTGTTTTTCACTAATGAGGCTTAATCATGTCACTAATTTGTATGGGTATTTAGTACCCCCTATATGCACCATTTGTATGCTTGAGAAAGACTGCATTGTGCATTTGAAACGTTGCAAGGGGAATAAAGTCGGTCCACCATTTGTTTCACCATATCTGGAGTGCTGCTTCAATTTTTTGGATTTCTATATATATATATATATTTTATTTTATTTTTTTGTTTTTTTTGTTTTTTTTACTTGGGAGGGTATTAGGCGGGTGCTGTCATAGGCTCAAGGAAAAATGATTACCGGTAAGTGTAATCACATATTTCCCCCCTCGCCTATGACAGCACCCATGGATATCTAGGCGAGATTATCTAGGGTGGGACAACAGCTTGGAGGACCTTACGCCCAAACCCCAAACCTTCCTGGGACGGAATCTGCAGTCTATAGTGTCTAAAGAAGGTATGTTGAGAGCTCCAAGTAGCAGCTCTGCAAATCTGGTCAATGGTAGCGGAAGCCCTTTCTGCCCAGGATGTGGACACCGCCCTAGTTGAGTGTGCCCCAAACCCGGTAGGAGGAGGAATCCCTTTTGATGAATATGCAAGATTAATTGCTTGTTTAATATATCTAGCAATAGACTGAGAGGAAGCTGGGGAACCCTTTTTCTGCCCATGAAAGGAAATTATAAGCTTAGAGGACGACCTTTAGTCCCGGGTGACAGCCAGGTACTGAATTAAGCATCTCTTAACGTCAAGACAATGGAATTCCCTTTCCTTCTGATTCTTTGGAGAAGAGCAAAAGGAAGGCAGGACCACATCTTGTGAACGATGGAAGGAAGACGAAACCTTTGGAAGGAAGGAAGGGTCAGGAGACAATATAACTCTATCATCTAAAATGTTAAGATATGGTTTTTCGATTGAAAAGGCCGAAATCTCACTCACTCTCCTAGCAGATGTAATGGCTAGTAAGAAAGCTAGTTTATAGGTTAAGATACTTATTTGTATAGCTTCAATAGGTTCAAAGGGATCACTAGTTAAGGCAGACAACACTAGATTTAAGTCCCAGGGAGGCACTCTAGACTTCTGGACCGGAGCAAGTTTTTAAACAGCAGTGACAAACCTCTTTATCCAGGGGTGGTCTGCTAGCTTATACTCAAAGAGAGCGCTCAAGGCTGAGATTTGGACCTTCAAGGTACTAGGCCTGAGTTTTTTATTCCACCCTTCCTGGAGGAAACTAAGGACCATCGGGATCTCTGGGGGATCTAGGACATTAACAGGTTTATCTGCAAATCTAAGGAAGGCCCTCCAGATCCTTAAATAAATTCTAGACGTGACAGCCTTTCTACTAGCTAAAAGGGTGTTTATTACATCTCCTGAAAGACCCCTCATTTCTAAGATCTGCCTTTCAACAGCCAGGCAGATGCAGGTTCTCTACCAGTGGATGGAGAACAGGACCCTGCGCTAGAAGGCCCGGGAAGACAGGAAGTACCCAGGGGTCTGCTACCAACATCTTCCTTAGCCAGGAAAACCAGACCCTCCTGGGCCAAAACGGGGCAATGGTAATTACTAGAGCCCTCTCTTCCCGAATCTTCTTTAGGACCCTCGGGAGTAATTTTATGGGAGGGAAGGCATATAGAAGGCCTACTTCCCATGATTGGGCCAATGCATCTACCGCTGTGGGTTGCTCCGACGGAGATAGGGAGAAGAACTTTCTCACTTTTCTGTTGTTTCTTGTGGCAAAGAGGTCCACCACCGGGAGACCCCATAGGGCTACAATGTCGTTGAAGATTCCCTGATCTAGGGACCATTCCCCTTGTTGAATTCGATGTCTGCTAAAAAAAATCTGCAGTCATATTCTTTGCCCCTTTCAAGTGTACTGCCTTGATGGATGGCAGCCATCTCTCTGCAAGCCCAAAAATCTCTCTGGTTAGAGACATCAGATCCGGAGATCTGGTCCCCCCCTGACGATTGATGTGAGCCACTGCCGTCATGTTGTCTGAATAAATTAAGATGTTTCTGCCTTTTATGAGGTGGAGACTCTCCCTCAAGGCCATGAGAATAGCTAGAAGCTCCTTGAAGTTGTGAGACTTGGAGATTATTTCCTGACTCCACTGCCCCTGCAGAAGGGCCGAATCTACGTGGGCCCCCCAACCCCAAGGACTTGCATCCGTAGTCAGGGTTAGGAAATCCTTCCTTGACCAAGGGACCCCCTTCTGAAGGTTGGAAGGAACAGTCCACCATTCTAGATCCCTTAGTGTTTGTGGTGACAGGCAAAAGGGAGAATCTAGAGATTGGGGATCTCTGTCCCAAAATTCCAGGATCTGTAACTGTAGAGACCTTGAGTGGAAGTGAGCCCATTCCACCCTGGGGATTGCGGCTGTCATCAGGCCCAGAACGGACATAGCCTCTCTTAAGGAGATGGAACAGCGAGTTATTATGTTCCGCACCCTGGAGATTAGAAGGGATACTTTCTGTAGAGGAAGGGAACATAACTGTTTCTGGGAGTCCAGGGATAGCCAGGGATAGAAAGGTGCATAACTGACTTGGTATCAGACTGGACTTCTGGAGATTTAACTTCCAACCCAGTTTTTCTAGGACCTCCTTGAACCAAGAGATCTGACTGACTAATTGGTCTGGGTTCTGAGAGAGAAGGAGAAAGTCGTCCAAATAAGGGATGACCACCAAATCCTTCTCTCTCAGATGGGCCATCATTTCTGCCACTATCTTCGTGAATAGTCTGGGTGCCTGGGATAACCCAAACGGCAAGGCCTGAAATTGAACATGAAGAACTTTGTCTGGAAACTGAACCACTACTCTCAAGAACCTCTGGTGACTTGGATGGATAGGTACATGATAATAAGCGTCCCTGAGATCCAGGGTTGCCATGTAGCAGTCTGGGAACAGATTTGGAATTACTGAACTGATGGTCTCCATGCGAAATCTCTCGTACACCAAAAATTTGTTGAGAATCTTCAGATTTATTATAGTACGGTAGGTGCCGTTCGGCTTTTTTACCAGAAACAGCATAGAGTAAAAGCCCCTCCCCCTTTCCTGAACTGGAACTTCCCTCAGAACATTCTTTCTTAGTAAATCTGAAACTTCGAGAGACAAAGCATCCAGCTTCTCGGGGCTGGAGCGAAAGTCCGTCACGACAAACTTTTCTGGAGGAGTCCTCAGGAAGTTTAGAAGATATCCTCTGATATGATTGAAAGAATCCAGGGGCTGTTTGAGATCTTCCGCCATTGTTCTATGAAGAGGGAGAGCCGGCTTCCTACCTGGAATGTGGCGTCATTGCTGAGGCTTCTTTGGGGCCTCTCCACCTGAAAAAAGAAACCCTTTACTCCTTTTAGTCGCATTGTTGGCCTGTCTGGGAGCCTCTCTTCTTTTGTAATTGAACCTGTTTGTCTGAGAACGGAAGGGTCTTTTTTGGGGCTGCTGGCTTGTAGATGGGAAGCCCTTTTTTCTGTCTGAGGCCTTTTCTAGTAGATCGTCTAATGTGGGCCCAAAGAGGAATTCACCCTGACAGGGAATGGCACATAATTTTGCCTTTGAAACCGAATCCCCTTTCCAATCTTTAAGCCAAATAGCCCTTCGGGCAGAATTGGAAAGGGCAGCGGCTCTAGCTGACAGCTTTAAAGAATCAACAGAAGCGTCTGCTAGAAAGTCAACAGCACTGTAGAGGGTAGGAAAGGAAGCCAGTAAATCCTCCCTAGGAGTCCCCTTCTTAATCTGTTCTTCTAATTCACTCATCCATACTTTAAGAGATCTGGCTACAGAGGTAGCAGCTATGGCGGGTCTAAATGAGCTGGCCGTAGCCTCCCAATTTTTCTTTAAGTAGACCTCAGCCCTCCTGTCCATTGGGTCTTTAAGTGTCCCTGAATCATCCAACGGAAGGGCTGATTTTTTAGAGATTTTTGCGACTGGGGTGTCAAGCTTTGGCGCCCTGTCCCAATCCGCTGTAGCCTTCTCTTCAAAGGGGTATTTCCGTTTAAGGGCTGAGGGTACAAAGAATTTTCTATCTGGCTTACTCCATTCATTTTTAATTACAGAGGTCACGTTTTCATGGACATCAAAGCATTTGACTTTCCTAGGACCCAGGCCTTCAAACATCGTATCCCTCATGGACTGCGGTTCAGACTGGTCCTCCAGACCCATGGTCGCCCTTACAATCCGGACTAGAGAATTAATGTTCTCTGACTGGAACAGAGGCTTCCCCGCCAATTGTTCCTCTTGTGAATGGTCTGAGGATGGTAGTTCTCCTTCCTCCTCTAACCCCGACAATAGCTCCTGATCACTTGAAAGGGGGATGGAGGGAGCAGCAGAAGTACTGGGTCGATTTTCAAGCAGGACATTCATGGATTCTTTAACCGACTCCTTAACCTCGTCCTTAATTATCTGTCTTAGGCTTGACAAGAGAGAAGGGGCCTCATCCTCCAATAATTTACCAACGCAGGCCTGGCAGGCAGGTTTTCCCCAACCGGACGGTAGCTTTCTTTTACAAATTGCGCAGCCCCTGTCCTTGGATCTTGACCCCCTTTTCTCTTTGGTAGTCTAGGTACATAAGACAGAGCTCCTATCAGCATTAACATGCACAAGAGAAAAAAAATTTGGGGTATTTACCCCTCTTACCCACACCAGTACCGAGGGTTCGTTGGTGGTGTCAGTGGGCTCAACGCGCTGAATGGGCTCCATTTTCTGTTGATTTACATCCATGGAGATTGCTGCAGGCAAACACACCAGCCTGCAGCCAGAGCTGGCTGGATTTGAACTCTGCCGGGCGCGTACCGGCACCCGACCCTTCGGGTCTTAGGCACGCCTCCTCCCACTGCCCAAACCGGAAGAAGCTTCAGCACCGTCAGATGACGTCAGCGCTACACAGCCTACCGGAAGTGACGATGCCGCGCACCCGCACGAACGCCGACTCACAGCCGAACATACAGCACGGCCGCAGAGGTTCGCCGTACAGGGGAACCCGAAAGTAACCCCGATGGGGGAGGGACCGGAGTGAAGGGGAGTCCAGGGATCCAGGCTTCAGCAGCGGCTTCCACAGAAGACTTACGCCGCTCGGGTAGGCCCTCCTCACACGGGTAACAACCAGGGGCTCCCGCAGCTCACCAAGAGCACTGTGCATTCCACCCTGTCCCTTAGGACAGGAAACAGAACTGGCATGATGGGGGTTGTACTTCCCTTTTAAAGAGTCTGTGCTTCCTGTTTCCTGTCCTGAGGAGAGGGGCGGATGCTATCCATGGGTGCTGTCATAGGCGAGGGGGGAAATAAAGTTCAATTTGCATCCTTTTCTTTTGGAGTGCTAGAATTTGTCATACTTACATTTTGGGTGGGAACAGAATATGTATTCTGCTTTTGTTTTATCAGTCATTTGTTAGATTTTATGCATTTATTTTTTATATAAAATGTATAATTTGCTAAACATGGTGTGAAAGGGTGTTATATTTGAAATTCCCTAAGATTGACACATCTTATTGGGAAAAAATGAAGAAAAGACACAAAAAAACTGCTTCTTTGGATTTTCAGTTGCACAAATTGATTATTCACATACTAAGAGAAACAACATCCTAAACACATGTACATAATCATATTACTATACACTCAATAATTCTATAAGACAATTCAAATATGAGAAATCATACAGAAAAGATTGTGACCTATTAGCCTACCTTTACTGTACCCTAATAGCATATCCTTTAGAAGTATCAGACTGGAGTTCCTTGGGCCCACCGCATCTAATGTTCTGATTGCCCAACATCTATACAGAACCTATGCTTATCCAATTTTAATTTCATTGCATAAGAAATAGACATTACAAGTTAAATAGATTTATCTCTGATCGTAGGGGCCTTGTTGTATTAGGGATACCTTATGGTTTGGTATGAGCGAACTTCTGTTTTCAAGTTCGGCGTAGAAGATTCGGGTTATCTAAGAATATAAGTTATGGTCCTTGGTAGCGGAATCCATAATGGAATTCTTAGATATCCTGAACTTTGTACGCTGAACTTTAAAACAGAAGTTCGCTCAACACTACTTATGGTGGCAGAGGCTGGGCCAAGCGGAGAATCCTTTGGTACTCTGGAGGGCCAGTCTGACACTGCCCTTTAGTATGGCACATAGAGCAGGGTGGCTCAGTATTTAGCACTGGCGACTTGCAATTCTGGGATCTTGGGTTCAAGGGCAACATCTGCAGTTTAAATGTTCTCCCCATGTGTGTGGGTTTCCTCCAGTTACTCACACTCCAAAGATATACTGATAGGGAATTTAGATTGTGAGTAGAGATGAGTGAATTTCTTGAAAATTCGATTCAGCTGATTCGCCGAATTTCACAAAAAAATTTGCTTTGTGATTATTTTTTTGTAAGTAGCGGGTGCAATGAAAGGGAGCTGCGATAGTGCCGCCCCCATCATTGTACCCCTCAGATGCCACGTTTATACATGATCGCAGCATCTGAGTGTACAAGCAGTGTGAAATTAACATAAAAAAAAACATTACATCAAACTTACCGCATCAATTTGCTCGCGATGGGACAGCCGCCGCCATCTTGCTTGAAGATCTCAGCTGAAATCACATGCGGCGCGAGATTACGTCATCACGCCGGCCGGCTTGATGATGCAATCTCGCGCCGCACGGGATTTCAGCCGAGATCTTCACGCAAGATGGAGGCTGGCTGCCCTTCACGTGCAAATGGAGGCGGTAAGTTTGAATTTCAGGATTAATCGATTCGCTGACACGAAGCACGGCTTCTAGGCGAATCGATCAATTCCTGAAATTCGCATCGAATTCCACTTCGTGGGATTCGATTCGCTCATCTCTAATTGTGAGCTTCATTGGGAAGAGAGATGACGATGGCTGTAAAAGTGCTACTGAATATGTTGGTGCTATATAAGCAAGGCAAATAAAATTTTAAATTGAGGTTCAATATCTGTATATCTTATTGGCTGTGACATATGACGTTTTTTGTCAGGTTAGTGATATTTGACAGATTAGCTATATGTTTACTCTTTTGAGAGCCCAATTACTTGATTTCATAATCTCATTTAAAAGTAATCCTTGGATTAGAGGTGATCTAGCAAGACAGGAAAGGACAGTAGTAACATGCCAGTAACATGCTTATAGTGCTGTGATCCTAGCTTTCTTCTAAACAAGGACAACATCTACACAAAGCTTGTATGTTCTCACTGTGTTTGTGGGGGTTTCTTTCAGGTACCTTGGTAGTGAACCCCAATGGGGACAGTGAGTAATGACAATCAATGTACAGTGCTGTGGAATATGTTAGAGCTATATAAATTAGTAAAATAAAACCCTGGTATTGTATAAAGTAAATGAATTGTGCATTACATAACATCTGACCCAGCTACTTCCACTTGATGCTTAACTCCTTCAGTACTGAGCCACTTTTCACCTTGAGTCCCAAGGCCAATTTTTTCAAATCTGACATGAGTCACTTTTTGTGGTAACTCTGGAACTATTTTACTTATTCAAGCCATTCTGAGATTGTTTTTAAAAATTCACAATTTTTAATTTCTCTGCTGTCAAGGCAGATAGTGATACCTCATAAAAAAGTTATTACTTAACATTTCCCATATATCTATGTTTGCATCATTTTCTAAATGTAATTTTAATTTTTATGACGTTAGAAGGCTTAGAATTTTCAAAGCAATTCTTAAAATTTTGAAGAAAATTTCCAAATGCACTTTTTTAAAACCCAGTTCAGTTATGAAGTCATCTTGTGGGGCTTACATAGTAGAAACCACCCATTTTAGAAACTACACCCCTAAAGTTATTCAAAACTAATTTTGCTAACTTTGCTAACCCTTTAGCTGCTCCACAAGAATATAAGGAAAATAGAGGCAAAATTTCAAAATATAACTTTTTTGCAGATTTTACATTTTAATCCATTTTCCAGTAAAAAAGAAAGGGTTAACAGCAAAACTAAACTAAATATTTATTACCCTGATTCTGCAGTTTATAGACACACAGCATATGTGGTCATAAACTGCTGTATGGGTCCAATGCAGGGCTCATAAGTGAAAGAGTGCCATATGGTTTTCGAAGGGCAGATTTCACTGGGATAATTTTAAGTTGCCATATCACATTTGAAGACCCCCTTATGCACCCCTACAGTAGAAACTCCCAAAACGTAACCCCATTTTGGAAACTACAGGATATTGGTGACAGTTTATTGGTATTATTTTGGTGTACATATGATTTTTGATCGCTCAATGTTACGCTTTTTGTGAGACAAGGTAACCAAAACTGGCTGTTCTGGCACAGTTTTTATTTTTTGTTTTTCGCAGGGTTCATCTGACAGTATAGTTCATGTTTTATTTTTTTAGATCAGGGCGTTACGGATGTGACAATACCAAATATGTGTATTTTTATTATTTTTTTCCAGTTTTACATAATAAAGCATTTTTGAAAAGAAATCATGTTTTTGTGTCTCCCTTTTCTAAAATTCATATTTTTTATTTTTCGGACAATTGTCTTATGTAGGTGCTTGCTTTTTGCGGGAAGACTTGACGTTTTTATTGGTACCATTTTTGGCTACATATGATTTTTTGATCGTCCAATATTACACTTTTTGGGGTAAGGTGACCAAAAAAATTGATGTTTTGAAACAGTTTTTTTCTTTCTGGCATTCACCTGAAAAGGAAGATCATGAGATATTTTTATAAAACAGGTCATTACGGACACAGCGATACAAAATATGTCTATTTTTATTTTTGTTAAAGGGGTTGTCTAGCCCCTAATATTGATGACCTATCCTCAGGTGAATTGAGTGGGTGCCTGCATTTACACTATAGTGTAAGGACAAGGAAGTGCTGCCTCATCTCACAGCTGATCGGCGGGGGTCCCAGGTCAGACCCCCTATGATCATATATTGGGGGGGCGGACAACTAATTTAAGTTTTACACAGTAAAAGCATTTTTGAAAAGAATAACTTGGCCCCTGTCGTTGATTTGGCGGGCGCAGCTCTTGCACCCGCCTGATTAGTGAACCGTACCTGTACAGCTCTGGGACTTTTCAGTGGTCATTTTGCTATCATCACAGGCAGAATTACAATGGCAAGTAACATCTCTGTATAGATAAAATACACAATAAGTGAAATCACAGCTTATCAGCTCCCTCCTGACCTCTGCACAGCTCACAGAAAATACCTAGAAAAATCTCCCATAGAAGTCAATGAGACAACTACTGTCTATTGTAGGGGCGGACACAGACAGCCAAGGGCCCCTGTGCAAAGAATGTGCCTGGGCCTTTCCCACCCCCCATGCCAAATTCTCAAGTAACCTATTCCCTCCTAACATTACATACAGCACCAACACAAAGCACAAAGGGTAAGGCTACTTTTACACCTGCTGCACTACAATCCGGCCACCTGATCCAGTGGAGAATGCAAGGAATCAGCCGGACACAAACTGCAGCATGAAGCAGTTTGTGTCCTGCCGATTCTCGTTATTTTTGACAGATTGTGGCCAAGTCTCTGCCGGACCCCACTATAATTAATGGGGCCAGCAGGCATTCCGTCTGCATCCAGCAGTGTCGTATCCGGTGGATTCTTACTGATGTCTTAGTTTCCTACTTTTCCATCATCCTCCCCATCTTCTCAACATCCCATCGTGCCACCCCCAATACTGTGCCCACTGTGCTCCCCAGTACTACACTCGAGAAACAGATAAACCCCCTGAAAATACTAGTAGTGGTCCCTTCAATAATTATTGGCACATAGTACCCTAAAAAATAGTGACACAAATAGCTGACACAAATAGCATAAACATAATGTCCCACAAAATAAATTGTGCTAAGCTGATATTGTGCCAGTGGGCCCCCCACAGTAATAGTGCTCTCCAAAGTCCCACCAATAGTAATAATTCTCTGTCAGAGTGTTCATAGTAGTAATAGTTCCCCCAACAATAATAATGTCCCCACTGTGCCCCAGATGTAATTATGCTCCCATATTGTCCATACTAGTATTCATGTTCGCTATAGTCCCCCAGTTGTAATAAAGCTCACCATAATGCCCCCAGTAGAAATAGTTCTCTTTATAATGTGTGACAGTATAAAAGTGTCCCCTATTATGTGAACCAGTACAAAAAATTTCCACTTAAAATGTGTGCCAGTGAAAAAAATACCCCTTATAATGTGCGCCAGTACAAAAAATGTCCCATTGTATGGCACTAAAAAACATATATTTCTTCTTAGTATCTTAGTGCCCCCAGTTGAGCTAAAGTCCCCATAGTGCCTCCATAATTTGTGCCAGAATAAACTACTCCTATACAGTGCCCCCAGTAGATGCCCTATAGTGATCCCCCGTCCCCATAGTGCCCCCCATAATGTGTCAGTATAAAATGCCCCTATAAAGTGCCCCAAGTAGATGCCCCTATAATTCTTTACTTCCCCTTCCCCATAGTGCCCCCATAATGTGGGCAAGTATAAAATGCCCCAATAGTGCTCATCCCTAGGCTCATAGTGCACACATAATGTGTGCCAGTATAAAATTCCCCTATATAATGACCCCCAGTAGATGCCCCCATAGTGCGCCTATCTTCCATTCCCCATATTTGTCAGCAGAACAGTGTAAACATAAAAAAACATATACTTACCTCCATGCCGCTTTCCAGTCTGTGTCCCATGCTGTACCCGCCTGCACTGGCCTCTGATAGGCTTCTGGCCTAGTTGCTGTAGCATAGCAGAGGAACGGAGAAGGGAGACACAGCAAATACAGAGAGATGAGCGCTTCGACAATGTAAGCACTTACTTACCTTGGCCCTGCTGCCACTTAGAATGGGCTCCCCTCCCACGCTGGGTCCCTGTGCAGCTGAACCGGCTACATAGGCCGTATATCTGCCCCTGGTCTATTGTATCTATGGCCTATTCAGCAGCTCTTAAAGAACAGAAAGTATTAACATATATTCAGCCTATTTGCCAGTGTGAAAACTGCATGATTGTAGGATTTTTTAAATAAAGATAGAGGCATGGAGAACTTAAAAAACACCAAAAATTCAAAAAAGTATATGTTTGACATAAAAATATGATTTAAGTAATTCTGATTATGCATTCCCTTTAAACTTAAGAGAAGCTACATACAGTATATCATTTAGAGCAGGCATCCTCAAACTGCGGCCCTCCAGCTGTTGTAAAACTACAACTCCCACAATGCTGTAGGCTTATACCTGTAGGCTGTTCGGGCATGCTGGGAGTTATAGTTTTGCAATAGCTGGAGGGCCGCAGTTTGAGGATGCCTGATTTAGAGGCTCAACCAAGATTGACAATGAAAAAGAAGCACGAAGAATAGGCAGCAATGAAGGAAAAGAGAAAAAAGGGAGAGAAGGGAGAAATTAACAGATTAATCAGAAAATGGCCATTGAGTCCACAAAGGCCCTCCAAGGGTGGGAAGTGTTGATGAAGACAAAAGTACAGTCTTGTCCCTCAGCAATCAATAGCTCCATTTCCATGATATTGTGTAGTTCTGCAACCCATATAGCAAGTGAGGGAACATCACTTATTCTCCAATGTCTAGGGATCACCATCCTAGCCATTGTTAAGAAAAAATGGCTCACACGGACCTTTCTGGCTTAGGCCAGTGAACCTGGGATGATTGACAGTAGTTTTATCTCAATGATATTTGGGATTTATTTCCTTGAGTATTTTTGGAAAAAGTTTAAAGTCTGATCCTAAAAGTACCAAATTTTAGGGCTCTTCTGCACATAGTTACATAGTTAATACAGTTGCAAAATGTCCATCAAGTTCAACCGTAGAAAAGTGGAGTGAGACCCAGTCTTCTACACATTTTCATAAGCATTGATGCTATTTAATTTTAAGAATTCATCTAAGCCTTTTTTTAAACTACCCCTGCTGTGACCACATCCTGAGGTAGACTATTCCACAGATTTACAGTTCTTACAGTAAAGAAGCCTTGACACCTCTGGAGACTGAACTTTTTCTTCTCTAGACAGAAGCAGTGCCCCTTGTATTTTGAGGGTATTTTATATGGAACATCTTTTAACCATATTTTTAGCATAGCTCATTTATATATTTGTATATGTTAATCTTGTCCACCTTTAGACGTCTCTTCTCAGGATTAAATAAATGTAATTATTTTAATATTTCCTCAAACCTAAGATCCTCCATGCCCCTTATCAGTTTAGTTGCTCTTCTTTGTATTTTTTTATGAATGCATTGTACTCAATTTAATCTAAAAATCTATTTTTGAATCGCTGTTTTCACTCTGTTCCGTCAAGGAAGCTCAGCTGACGGCTCCTTTTATCTGATCTTAGAAACAGTCATTACAGATCAATTCCTATCTTACATTTATCTACATTGAATCTCATTTGCCAAGTGGATGCCCAAATACTCAGTGTCTAAGTCAGCATGTAGTTTATGGACATCTTAGACTTCACAGTACTACATAGCTAGGTGTAATCTGCAAAATTAGAAACAGTGCTATTAATCCCATCCTCAATATCATTAAAAAAATAAACTACTGTAAATAAGAGGGGACCCAGCAATGAATCTTTAGGTACACCACTTATAACTGGGGACAGTGGCGTATCGTCAATATAGGCAGACCATGCACTGGCTATGGGGCCCTTGAGGTTAGGAGGCCTGGCCAGGCTGCATGGCTCCGTCCTCTTTCTGACCTGAATACACGCTGCATACCAGTAACAGTAGAGAGATAAATACCGGCCCCAGTCCTGTGTCCTCCTCCTGATTCCTCCCCTCCTTCTTGCCTCTGCTGATGAATGGCGTTGGCCCCTGTCTGTCAGAACAAGTCAAATACAGCTGGCCAATAATCAGGGAGATGCTATACTGCCTGCGCTGCTTATTGGCCAGTTGACACCTGACCTCTGCCCTGTGCTCTGCCAGTGTGAGGTGTTACAGTCCAGCTCTTTTGGAATGAGAGCAATGTAAGAGTGCTCAGCCCATCCATCTTCCGTGCAGCCCGTGGCTGAGGTCCTAAATCCTAGTGACCTGCAGGAGACACTAGAGAGAGCATGGACAGATTCAACCAGCAGACGAAAGTGCAGCAGTGCAGCAGTGGGCATCTGTGCGAGGGACTGCCCTGCAATGTTGAGGGAGGAATATGGGGAGGTCTGTATGGCTTGCACTAGTAGTAATAGCTTACTATAAGTGCAAGACACACAGCATCTCTGCTATAGACATACAACCCTTCCCTCATAGACCCAGCACCCCCATTGATATACAACCCACTACACCCATGTATGCTTCAGGTTTTGAGGGACGATCCATTCTCTGCCTCTCATTGCCCTATTAGAAATACCCTATTTTAAAAATGGTCTGGATACCCCCTGAGAACTTGAAGCATACATATCTCTATGTATGTATATATGTAGATATATATATTATTATTTTTTTTCCGTCCTGCTCTGCTATGTACATGTACAGCATTGTGATGGCGAAGGCTCCTGCACCATCAGCTGTTGGTATAACACACTGCTTCAACTGTCAGGACTGGAGCTAGTTCCAATTACACAATTTTAACACTCACAATGCTCTGTTTGAAAATTGCAACCATAATATATAATACACATAAAATTTCAAAAATGTTTTTAAAAAAGCAAAAATATCCAATAAATAAATTCTTCTCAATTAAGGCTCATGCACACGAATGTATTTTGTTTCCGTGTCCATTCCTTTTTTTTGCGGATAGAATGTTGACCCATTCATTTCAATGGGTCTGCAAAAAACGAGGACTGCACACCGTGTGCTCTCTGCATTAGTATGTCTGATGTCTGTTCCATAGTCCCGCACTGTTTTGTGGACAAGAATAGGCATTGTTACAATGGTTCCCCCCAAAAAAAACATGAATGTTACACAGACATCATCCATATTTTTTGCAGATTCGCATTTTGCAGCCTGCAAAACGGTTATGTGCATGAGCCTTTATTCCAATTTTCTTCATCAATATGACTGCAACACCCCGCGCCCTCACTAATCAGCTTTAATAATTGTACGTTTTATTGGGGGGGGGGCAATTCTTAGTTTTGCTATGGGGCCCCATCATTTCTATGTACGCCCCTGACTGGGGACCATTCAGAACAGCAATCATTGACCACAACTACCGGGAACGGTTCTTCAGCCAGTTTTCAATCCAATTATGAACTATACTTTCTAAACTAGTATGACAGACAATATTAAATACCTTTGCAAAATTCAAGAACACTACACTACATCCACAGCCACCCCTCTGTCTAAGCTTCTATTCACTTCCTCATAAAAACAAATCAGGTTAGTCTGACAACCTCTGTCGTTGGTAAACCCGTGCTGGCTATCACTTATGATATTATTAACAGTCACATACTCCTGTATATAGTCCCTTAAGAGTCCTTTAAACATTTTTTCCATAACATAGGTTAAGCTTTACTGGTCTATAATGACTTGGGGTAGACCTAAACTTATGATATTATTAACAGTCACATACTCCTGCATATATTCCCTTAGGAGTCATTGGAACATTTTGTCCACAACAAAAGTTAGGCTTAGTGGTCTATAATTACTTGACAAAAACCTAGAGCTCTTTTTGAATATGGGCACCACATTTACCTGGCACCAGTCATTTAGCACGGTATCAGACCCTAGAAATCTCTACAAATTATGAGCAGGGCATAGCAATAGCTGAAATTATATATTTATTAATTCTTTGGTGTAATCAATCTGGACCCAGAGCCTTGTTAACATTTACCTTATTTAACTTAGCTTTTACTATATCTACATTATCCAATTTAGTATATTGCTGGAAATACTTGCAGTCCAGACACCACAACATCACTCCCTTTGTCTTCTTTTGTATATAAGTAGTTTAAAACACACTTAGTACCTTTGAGGCTTAAGGTTTGGCTTGTTAACAATCATTGATAGGAAAAGCCAAGTGATGCAAATTTCAAAGCTGTATAAATACCCAGACTCCTCTAACCTTGTGCCAAAAAACTGCAGCCATGAGTTCTTCTAAGAATTTGCCTAACACTCTGGAAATGGTTGAGGCCCACAAAGCAGGAGAAGGCTTTATGAAAATAGAAAAGCGTTTTTAGGCTACCATTTACTTAGTTTGAAATGTAATTAAGAAATGGTAGTTAACAGGAGTGGAGATGAAGAAAAGGTCTGCTAGACAAAAAAATTCAGAGACAGATGATTGTAGTATTTCTAGAAAGGAAAATCAGAACCCCTGCTTGACTGCAAAAGACCTTCAGGAAGATTTAGCAGACTCTGGAGTTGTGGTACATTGTTCTACTGATCATTAGATCTGCAGGAATATGGCCTTTATGGAATAGTCATCAAAATAAAACCTTTCCTCAATCTTCACCACAAAATTCAGCATTAGAAGTTTGCAAAAAACATCTAAACAAGCATGATGCACTTTGGAAACAAGTCCTGTGGACCCATGAGGTTAAAATAGAACTCGTTGGCCACAATGAACAAAGGTATGTTTGGAGAAAAAAGGGTACAGAATATCATTAAAAGAACATCTCTCCAACCATTAAGCATGGAGGTGGATCAATCATGCTTTGGGGTTGGGTTGCAGCCAATAGCACAGGGAACATTTCAAGGGTAGAGGGAAGAATGGTTTTAATAAAATTCCAGCAAATTCTGGAAGCAAACATAACACCAATTCAAAAAAAGCTGAAGTTGAAAAGAGGATGGCTTCTACAAATGGATAATACTAGGTATTACCATGCAGGGTGCCCAAAGATTTGCTTTGGGCCTTTTTCCTTTTTTGTTATTTTGAAAATGTAAATGATAAAAATAAAAAAAAAATGCTAAAAATACAAAGGGAATGTGTCATCTTTAATTGTATGCCGTTTGGAGATCATTTAATCTTTAACTTGTTTAACTGTTCACAGTAACAGTAAGGTTAACAAGGGGTGCCCAAACTTTTGCATGCCACTATATATAGTTAAAGGGGTCGTCTGAGTTATTTTTTTTTGTTCTTTTTATGTTTCTAACTAGGCAAATGAAAGGACTTTACAATTCACTTACTTTATCTCCAGTTGCTGGTTTCTCATATTTCACTGAGGGTCACATGACCTGTGATGTCAGCCTGCTCTGATGATGTTTTGTGCACAAAGCCTAAGAGATCAGATATGAGTCTGTACATGCTGAGTCTCCCAGCAGGCAGACATGTCACTCAGGGCAGCACTTGTATTCACTCCCTTTGCAGAGCAGGGGGAGGGGCAGAGATTGTTGTTATTGCAGGTAAACAAAGGGCCAGACGAGAACCAGGGAAATTAGAAAATATAATTTTTTTTTACCTAAAACTTGCTTAGCTCAGTTATATATTGCTGCCCATCAGATTTACAGTGCTATATTTTTATTTCACAACTCGGACAACCCCTTTAAAGAATTTTTAGGGATTTTTTTTTCACTTATTCCTAGTTACCTCCCTACTTTCCTCACAAATCCCAGCCCCAACTAAATCCCCACTGTCCCCTTTAATAACCAAGTCTCTATGTACTCTATCTATCTTCATATTTGTATGACCACTCTCCCACCAGATCCTAGTATAAAACCTCCTCCAGCCATCTAACCATTCTTTCCACCAGCACAGCTGTACCCTCCCCGTTAAGGTGCAGCTAGTCCCTGTAGAGCCTGTAGCAGATGGAGAAGTCAGCCCAGTACTCCAAGAACCCAAAATCTTCTTTCCTGCATAAGCATCTGAGACACTCATTTAACTCGAAGAGCTCCCTGAGATAGCAGATAAATTTCATCGTAAGCACAGTTCATTGGTGCTTTTGTTGTAAAAAAAAAAAAAAAAGATGAAACAAATGAAAACCCCCTTTTAAAATAAATCTGATTGTCTTCAAAGACTCACACAAGCCCCGATCTTGGTCCAACTTGAACACCATAACCTGTAACACAAGAAGTACCACCTGACACCTAACCAGTCTAGAGGAAGAAAAGTCTATATGGGATTAAATGAAAGGAAACCTATGACCAGGAAACTCTGTGTTAAAGGGGTTGACCGGTTTCATAATATTACTGACCTATCCTCAGACTAGGTTATTAATATTAGATTGGTGAAGGTGGGACTTTCAGCAACCCCCACTTATCAGCTGTTTGAATGGGCTGTGACACTTGTGCAAGCATGACATCTATTTTGTAGTTGTGGTGCAGTGTAATTAGAACTTTTCTCCCATTCACTCATGCAATTACACTCACATGAGCAACGAGGCCCCTTAAAATAGTAGATTGATGGGGGTTGCTGGAAGTAACATCTTCAACAATCTGATAATGATCACCTATCCTAAGGATAGATCATCAATATCATGAAACTGAACAACCCCTTTAAATCAGGAAAAAAGCCTTATAGGTGTAACTTAGCTGAATGTAATAATACCACTTAGTAATCTGTTGCTTCATTTTAGAGAAAAAGTACTTGTAATCAATTTACAAATGAGCAGTTAAGTGCACCGAGGTTGGCCCGGATCCACTCTGAGCACCCTTGCTCCTCCTACGTGCTCTGCTAAGTCCTCCCTCTCCTACATCATTCACAAGGCCCAGTGAGAGGTAAGATGACCATGCAGGGCCTTGCTCTGTCGATCAAGAATGGAGCAAACCAAATTGTGTATACAAAATGGAAGCCATGGTGTCATGGCACATAAATATACACAGTATAATTTATCTTACCTGTATAAAGGTGACTGTGGTATATTCCAAGAAACTTTTGGAGACCGTGAAGAACATCTGATTGGAGGTCGATCTAACAGATGACACCTATAAAAGAAGGAAAAATCCGTTACTGGCGCAATCACGTATGTACCTCATATCTGAAATCCCTCCCCTTATAAATTATTTAATGTCGCGTTGCTATCGAATGGGGTTAGGTCGCTCATAATTGAGCAGTCTATTTGATAAATTGTTTCAGTATTAATTGATTCTGTTTTATTTGTTTTAGCACTGCAGCCATTTACTACCAATATACAAATAATAAATATTTTAAATAATAAATTAAGTTGTTATTCTTTATTTAATAAGTTATGAATTTACCTCATTTGGTATATTAACATCGGGCCTATGACACCAAGAGACGGGCTGACAGTGGTATAGTGTGTAATAAGGGAAAACACATTTCTTGTCATTATATCACTTGTACTTGGCATTTTAGCTTTCCTCTCTGCAGGCTCTGTCTCTAGTTTGAAATTCACCCAGATCTAGTGGGTGAAAACTAGCTCCAACCACTGCATACAGAAAGTAGAGGGGAATCTGCTTTCTAACTTTTACTTACTTCAGAAGTAACCTCAATATCATGGAGGACATTGCAGAGAAGTACTGGCCTGCATGGATGTGAATATGGCCTGAATATGTAAAAAATGTCTATGCTGCCTCTCTTGCTATGCTTGTCCCCTGTTCATTCCTCTCCTTCTCCCCCTAAGGCTTCATTCACACGACCGTATGTTGTCCGCAAAAAAACGGATCCGTGTACGCAAAAAAACGGATTGCATTCCGTTTTTTTGCTGATCCATAGACTTCAATAGGACAAGTCTATGGATCAGCGAAAAAACGGAATACAATCCGTTTTTTTGCGGACACGGATCCGTTTTTTTGCGGACAACATACGGTCGTGTGAATGGAGCCTTAGACTTGTAATGACATGTGTAATCTGATCATTTAGTGAGCTGCTTCTTCCTGGACGGCTTCAAGAGAAATTTCAAAGAGAAAAGCATTTAGCAAGTAGGAAAACAGGAGAAGTAAACAGTTGATAACTGGAGAACCAGACACATTCTCTGTTGAGTGATATTAGAAAGTTTCATAGGGTCACTTAAACTGATGATTTTTGCAAAGTTTTGTGAAAAGTTAGTCACCATATATGCAACTGATTGCAAATTGAAAAGTACCATTATATTCAGCCGAGCTAGCCCTACAAGGCCCTGTGTCTGGTTTAACATTACACTTCCTGATGACAGATTCCCTTTAATCGACGGTGCTGTTAGCAAAAGACCCCTTTCACATCACATACAGGAGGTAAACTCTCCTGTCCATCTTTTATTGATCAAAATGAGGATCATATCATAGCATAATGGAGAAGTGAAACATTACCTCATATTTCACTTAAGTTCTGCTCATTCATATGAACTAGTGAAGGTAGTACCTTTCTGAATTATTGGGCGGCAAATGCCCACTATAGAAAAGTCTGAAACGGTATTGATAAAATGCAATGTGTGGCCGAAAATGAATTAATTAATGGAGACTGCAACGAGAAGCAAAATGCAATTTACAGAGTAACCAATAACATATATAAACATTGGGGGGGGGGAGATTTATCAAGCATTATGCCTCCCTTTTGTGAGGCACACCATATTGGCACTATACTTTGTGACTTTCCTAGCCTTTTTTCACCTTTGCAACGTGTCAAGAAAAGGTTTAACCAGGAAGGGGCGCAGCAGGCAAAGCTCAGACACATTTAGGAGTCTTTTAACTTTTTTTCATAAATGAACAGTACCAGTGGATATATAAAAAAACAACAACTCTGTAATATACATTATCAGCTATTTTCAGTGAAAGATGATTCCTTGTCCTTTTATCAGGCTAATCTCTTGCTCTAAATCACAGATTTTAATGCACTAATACAACAGATGCAAGCATTATATATGGACTAGGCCCTCACTCAGATATGATAAAATCTGAGATTGTCAGCCAATATATTTTGATCAAAACACATCTGTGCCCACCATGGTGGTCTCAGTCAGGCAGTTCCTACTCTAAACCTACCTATGCCATTGGGCTTCCACGTTAAAGAGAGCAGACCCTGCACATATAGGGCCAGATTTATCATTACACTTACATCTTACTCCACTTTTACATATTCCCAGTCACTTTTGGCTGTCAGATTTATTAATGGTCCTTTAATACTATGATAAATGTGGTTTGACGTTATCAGTTTATTCTTCAGTAAGCGGCTTTACAAAAGTAACATGTCTTTACAAAAAAGACGCATGTTCTATTAAAAAGTCACATGAGATAAGCATGGTCCCCCCTGAAGTAAAATTGCGCATTTTTTGGCGACTTTTTCACTCCATAAAATTGACTTTAGCTTATGATAAATCTGGCCCATAGTGTCCTGCTCCGAACTACCTCTGTGTGCATCCAGCAACTGATGAGAGGAGGAGCACGCACAGCTAGGCCGCCTGTTTGATAGGAGGGACAAAAGTGCACAAAAATGCTACTCCCAAGATAAAATATAAGCGCATCCACACTTTAAGGTGCCACTCTCTCAAGTGTATACTACAAACTAAACTACATCCGCATATTTATTTATCATATCGTGCCGGATGTTTTTATCTTTTCTCTGTGATTTTTGTCTACTCTCTTGCTCCCCATTCCTCTTTGTAAGGGGTGCAAGTGGCAGTGACAACTGAGTAACACTGGAACGGCCTTACTGATGATGATTTTGGAGTGATAAACTCTTAAACTTGTGCAACAGGTAAATTTGTATTCAATAGGGATGTTGTCTTATTAAGAAGATGTGTTGATAACAGGGATAGTATAACTACAGTCTCTTTGAAATAAGTTTAACTTTGTACTCTCAGGGACCACACTTACTGATCCTGCTAGCGGGAGTTAGATCCTCCTGGTGCTCGATCTCTATCTCTCTACAGCAGGACTTCTCTTTGCAGTAGTGGCAGGACACTTCTGAGGCCTTGCTTGTCTGGCACATGTGCTCCACAATCTGCTCCCTTGTATTCTTCCTTCAGTGCCATACAATGCTCTGCCTTCTGCAGCCTCCTGTACCTGTCTGGGCTGCACTTCTTTACTTGGGTGGCCATATCACACAACCCTTGAGCTCTGGTAACGAACCCTGCTCTGGATCTCCTGCACTGCTCTCCTCTCCTTCCCCAGGCACTGGCTGAATTCATCCTCCTGTTCAGCAGGCTGTGTCTTCCCCTGTTATTACTAGCTGGGAACTAGGTCCTTCTGCTGGACTAAAATGTTGACAGCAAGTCTCTATGTTCCAGCAATGCAACAGCTCCTCCTGACACTATATTTTCACTAACTCTATCATTTCACTGCTCAGTTCCATCTGCAGTAAACACAGGCTGTCTGCTCACTTAAACAGGTTGTGCACTTTTGGGGGGGGGGGGGGGGGTTAGCAAACTTCCCTCAACCCTGAGCAGACCTGCTAAGAGAAGCATACTTACTGCTTCCTGGTGCTGGCTCACGGCTCCCTGTTTGACGCAGCTGAAATAGTATTATTCCTCATGGTCACCCACATGGCAGATTATTCTAAAAAATTACCTAAACTGAATGATTTTAAGCCAGAAAATGGTGCAAAAAGCTCTGCAAATCTATGCCTGTTCATAGAAGGAGTACATTTCATTATTTGGCTCAAAGATAAACCAAAATGAGTTGGCACAATTTAATCAAATATACTTTCATTTAAGACTGGCATATGAAATGACCACATAAATGACCCGACATGATTTGTATGGTGGCCGTGAGGGCTCATTACAGGTAGCGTTTAGTGTTAGGTTTCCGTCTTACAGAGATTGCCTTCACGTTTGACGGGCCCAAATAATTTTGTACAAAATATATTTGCTAGACATCTCAAATTTACTATATAAGCACAGGATTAACATGATAACATTGGTCATTATTATGACATTTATGTACTTTATTTGGGTTGCAGAGTGATGTTGTATTTTCTTTTTCTGTGTGTATTTAGCCATGGCAACGTGCACCTGCAGATTGGGATGTGCTGACTGACCCCCTTTTAACTTGCAGTTTATATATATATATATATATATATATATATATAGTCAGGAAATCGGACAGCACTCCAGATAAAAACAGTGATTTATTCACCCATGAGGTGCAGTGAGGCAACGTATTAGCTCATACAAAGAGCCTTTCTCAAGCTTGAAAAAGTATTCATACCCCTTGAACTTTTCCACATTTTTTCACATTACACTCAAAAACTTATATGTATTGTATTGGGATTTTGTGTGATAGACCAACACAAAGTAGAAAGATACATGGTTTTCAAAAATTTTAATATAAATAAAAATCGGAAAGGTGTGGTGTGTATTGTATTCAGCCCCTTGTACTCTGATACCCCTAAATAAAATCCAGTGTGACCAATTGTCATTCAGAAGTTCACCTAATTAGTAAACAGAGCCCACCTGTGTGTAATTTATTCTCATTATAACTACAGCTGTTTTGTGAACACCTCAGGTTTTGTTAGTGAACATCAGTGATCAAACAAGGTCAATGAACACAACAGACAGGTCAAGGATAAAGTTATGAAGAAGTGTAAAGCAGAGTTAGGTTATAAAAAAAAATATCCCAAGCTCTGAACATCTCATTGAGCACTGTTCAATCCATCATCTGAAAATGGAAGGAGTATGGCACAACTGCAAACCTACCAATACATGACAGCCCAGGCAAGAAGAGCACTAATTAGAAAAGCAGCCAAGAGGCCCATGATCACTCTGGAGGAGCTGCAGAAATCCACAGATCAGTTGGGATAATCTGTTCACAGGACAACTATTAGTCGTTTACTCCACAAATCTGTCCTTTATGGAAGAGTGGCAAGAAGGAAGACATTTCTGAAAGCAAGCCATTAGAAGTCCTATTTGCAGTTTGCCAGAAGCCATGGAGGGGACACAGCAAACATGTGGAACAAGGTGCTCTGGTGAGATGCTGTAGCCCTAGGTGGTAAACCATAGCAGTTGTTCTCATCCACAAAAGGTGGTGAATATACCCAAGGGTCCTTGAAAGGGCATGGAGCAGGAAACAGTGACTAGGCAATTCAGGTGTGGGTGACAAAACATATTGGAGGGCCCAAAACTTACAAGCAATTCAGAATGCACGTAACATTAAAGCTTGCAGTTTCATTTTAAAATGATAATTAATAAAATATTTTCATATAACGTCATATGTCCTCTCTTTTTTATGTCTGCAGACTGTCTACAGACCCTCATATTCAAATCAGTGAAGGTTCCAGCATATGGACCAATGCTATCTTCTAACATGTCTCAATGACAGGTCTTAGGATATTATGAGGGTTGCATACAATAATGGAATAAAAAAAAACATTTTTGGATCAGTTATTAGACAAACATAATAAACTAGCACCAATATTGATATAAGAAAGTCATTTAGACTTGCATCTATGGCGTTATGTTTTTTTGTACCACTGCTCGGCATAGAATATGTGATCAATTGCAAATGAAAAATTATCATTTGTCATTCACTCCCTTCACATCTTTTTACTGGAAGAGAACAATTATTCTGGCAATAACTGCCTTTATGTTAAAGTTCTTAAAGGGGTTCCTAACCCAAAACTAAATAATGGCCGGAATGTGTGTGTACACTAGAAATAGAGAAGCTCTGTTCAAGCGCTGATTGTCCCCAATGCTTCCATTCCCTGTGGACTGGAACTGTGACTTCTTATACCGTCATCACATGCACCATGGCAGTTATTCAGTGGTTACATGTGGTTTGGGGATACATCATCACTGAGGCTAGTGAGTGGCTGCAGTGGTGCACATGTCAACATTCCAGCCATTATTTCATTTTGAATTAGGGGCCATACAACCATCGCCATGGTTGATCAGGATTCAATATAATGAGGTAGTTTTATACTGAAAATAAGTGTTGAACTATCAGAATTACCAGATCATATTATATTCTAGAAAACGTAATACACCTCAGGCTTCCACATCATTGTCTCTTTTTTGTGATTTTTCCATTTTCCTTCTTCATTTGCCCCTAGAGTTGAGGCGCTTTATCTGCCTGTGTTTGCATTAAATGCATCTGTCTGGATGGTACTGTAAAGTGTGACTGTAATTAAACATATTCACAGAGAGTAAGGAAAATATATTTTCAAGCTTGTTTTGCCTGGCAAATGAATTATGTAAACCTTCCCCATCCGAATCTGTTTCAAGTCAATTAATTGTTGTAATTACTTAAGATTTCTTTTTAATGAATATGGCTCCCTGGGGATCAGATGATATCCTGTCATCTCTGGTCCTGATAAATGAAATGTGAAATGTGATTTGTGGCTGGTTTCAGGCTGAACCTTTGCACTTGAACAATGTCTTTTTTCCGAGCTGCTCATTAAGGGATAAAATGCCCTTGACAGAGCTCAGAGCATTTATACCGGCTTGTCCCTTACACATTGAATGGAACTTGCTGCTAAAAATGTTCCATTTAATCAGACATGTATGAGAGGGTGCAAATGTCTACACCCAGGATACACACAAAGCCCATGTAATGATCACAGACAATGAAGGTAATACAGCAGAAAGGGTTAAATGTCAAATTCAAGGTATCTTGCTCCTCTAAAGTTACAATAATCCAATGCATTCACACGGCATGTAATGTGTATATGACAAACAATTTAGACCAAGGATAATAATATTTGATGGCAATACTACAGTGTCAAGAGTATAGTTCTCATAAGCGAATCCGGGGAGTATCAGAGCGTAGATGTAATCACAAGGAGGACTTCTGATGATTACTTTACACATATCCAGGTGGAAGCGTTCATATTCCCTAGTTACACGTTATGCTTCAAAGATTCTCCCTTGTCATTTGCCTTTGGGCTATCATAAGAGCGCAGTGATTTCCCACTTCAGTGCAATATATGTAAGTGTCCTTTCTCCAACACTGATGAACGATGCCATGGAAAATGCTCATCTGGCAGCAATTTGTCTGAAACGGTTAAACCACAAAATTACAAAACAGGTTTAGAGTTAAGCTCCAATGACTTTTCCAAGTTTAATTTGGTGCTCGGTTGTTTCACATTTGTTCTGTCACAGATACTAATGGCCTGTTCATTTCAGGCCGACCCTTCTTGGTTCTAATCAGCATAATTGAATACACATGGATATTAAGCTACGGTATTGAGGACTCTTTCACTTTAGGCCTAATGCACGTGGCCATATCATGCATGGAGCCTGTAAGATGGCATGGCGTCCCCGACATTCTGCATTATGGATTTGTAAACACCTAGCTTCTAGGAGAGATACAGAAAGATTTGGAGCATGGCAATCATGAAAAATCTTCTTTTTGTCTCCATAATAAAATTTAGAGTGCATACAACAGTACGGTATGGGCCTATAACAGTCTATAGGCATCGTACCATGGATTATTGGTCTTCACACATGGTGCATTTGGTTGCAGAATTGTATGTGGCTGAAAATAGCTTCTATGCACCTGTATAGGGCTTGTTCAAATCCATGTGTTTCCAACCATAACAACCCCATTCAAATGAAAGGAACTGATTTTCAATTTCAGAAATTTTTGCAACAAAATCTGGCACTTAAAGAAGTCATCCTAAGATGATCATGTGCAGTAGCCCTGGAGAAAACATAGAAAGGGACCTTTTTTCTTGTGGTTGTCTCTTGATGTATCCATTGTTTCAATCTTCGTTGGAAATATAGCATATTAATATGATACAGAATGTTGGACCAATGGCTCAGTTGTAATGTGTAGCTTATAACATAAATTAAGTTTCATGTAGGAAAATTCAGAACATTATCAATATGGAGTCAGGTGACTTTAGGAGGCCCCTTTTAGCTAATATCTACAATCACCCTCTAGGCCAGCCTGCTGAGCAAAAACAACCCAAGCTTTTTACTAAATCGTGTACAGGTCTGAATATGCAATCAGGAAAATTTAATATAAGGAAATAATAAAGCTGTTACAAATTTAGACAATTGAAACAAAACCATCGTCTATAAAACATTATGCATAGGTGTATTAGGAAATCAAAATAGTTACATGTCCATGATATCTCTGATGAATCCAGCATAAGTTGGAAAAACACAAAAAGTGTGTTTCAATTTTCTTTAAAAGGGAAAAAAATCCTCCCCGACCCTAGTATCAAGTAGACTGGATAAATGTTTGTATACATTTAGGCAAATCTTTATATCAAGTTGTTTCAATTATGTCTTACCAAGCAGTGATGATTCCTTTACACAGCTGGATATATTTCATTTGTAAAACCATACCCCATCCTCATTTAGACCTTTACTGGATAAAAATAAAAAAAAATCAGATTTGTTTAATAATGTTTATCTTTTATAAAATGTTTATTGCTTTTATAATTATAATGTCAATGCCTGCTCTATGTGATCCTTAAAGGGGTTGTCTTACTTTAGCAAATAGCATTTATCACGTAGAGAAAGTTAATATAAGGCACTTACTAATGTATTGTGATTGTCCATGTTGCTTCCTTTGCTGGCTTGACTCATTTTTCCATCGCATGATACACGGCTGGTTTCCAGGGATTGTGATCACTGCTGGAGTGCAGATATGTGGTGGCCAGGACAGGAGCTGCTCTGCATGTATGACTGTGCATTCCCACATCCTGGCAACCAAAGAGGCCGGCACTTTATATACTATAGTGGGGAATGACGGCCAGGGTGGTCATAACCAATGGATACAAGCAGTATATATTGTGATGGAAAAATGAATCCAGCCAGCAAAGGCGGCAACATGGGCAATCATAATACATTATTAAGTGCCTTGTTTTAACTTTGTCTATATGATAAATGCCATTTGTTGAAGTGAAACAACCAATTCAAATAAATCAAATATGGATATTTCTGCAGCAGTGCATATCTGCGAACTCTATTCAGATTTACAAAGAAAATATATTTGCCAAGAATCTCAAATTTACAAAATAAGCGTAGCATTAGCACCAGAATATTTTCTATTACTATGGTATTTTTGTACTTTATTTGGTTTTCAGAGTGCTGTTGCATTATATTTTTTTCTTTGTGTTTCTAGCCATGGCAGCGCGCACCTGCACATTGGGATGTGCTGACTGACCCCTTTTTTTCTTTGAAGTTTGTACTGGAGTTGTGGCTGACTCTTCAGTCGTGCACTCCTGACCAGCCTGTCTGCCCCATAGGCTGATTTTTATTAGTGTAAGTATAAAGCTGTAGCCTGCTCTCCCTCACTCACTGGAAGCCTTTTGGCACCAGGAGAGGTATAGAGTGGACTCTCATTGTATTTATTGGAAGCCGTCTGGCACCAGGAAAAGTATAGAGTGGGCTCAGCATGCATGTTGAAACCTGCATTCCCTGAATTTAATGGAGGCCATTTTGGCACCAAAACTGATAAAAAGCAGAGTGGGCCCAGCATGCATGTGGAACCTACACTCCCTGAATTGTATGGTGGTCGTTATGGCACATAACAGGTAGCATTTAGTGTTAGGTTCTAGTCTTAAAGAGATCGCCTTGACGTTTGGCAGACGGGCTCAAATAATTTTGTACAAAGTGTATTTGCAAAGAATCTCAAATTTACAAAATAAGCGTAGCATTAGCACAAGAATATTTTCTATTACTATGGCGTTAGTGCACTTTATTTGGTTTGCAGAGTGCTATTGCTTTGTATTTTTTTCTTTGTGTTTCTAGCCATGGCAGCGTGCACCTGCACATTGGGATGTGCTGACTGACCCTCTTTTTCTTTCCATTCAGATTTATGGGAGAATCACAGAAATATCTGCAACAAATCTGCCACATGTGACCATACCATACTATTCCTAATATAGATATAAATTTAATTGGTCTATTGTTACCTGGGAAAGACAGAAATGGCCTTATTTGGGCCAGTCCCCTGGAGCTATGCCAGTCAAAAGGGATACAATAATAACTGCACAATATCGAACTTGGTAAAAAAAAAAAATCTGAACTTCAATACTTTTCAATAAACTTGGACACAACTCCATGTTCACGTGTTAAAGTTCCATCACAGTGACCTAAAATTAGTGATGGACAAACATCGGCCGGGGCGTTTCGCGTTCATGATCGAATGTTATGGGAACTGCGCGTTCACGGTGGGCCCCATTGACTTTAATGGCAGGCGAACCTGAAAAACCTTCAGGTCCTATTTGCAGCCACTAAATACTTACTATAAGTGCACAAATAGTCCCACAACATGGACAGTGACATACCAGAGGGGGATCAATGGCAAAAATTTCCCCCAAAAATGTGTATTTTAATCAGGGACTATTTTTATGCATCTTAAAGGGATACTCTCAAAAATGTGACCTGCTGAAGCCTAAAAATTTTTTATTTTAGGCCACGGGAGTACAGGCCCCAAAAATTAGGCATTTACCTGACAGAAAAGAACTTGTGATTATGTGGCTGGAGGGACATTAGGCGGTCACTGGCAAAAAAAATTACTGTAGGCCAGTACAGGCCCCAAAAATTTGGCATTCACCTGACAGAAAAGAACTAGCGATTATGTGGCTGGAGGTACATTAGGTGGTCACTGGATAACAATTTTACTGTAGGCCACTGGAGTACAGGCCCCAAAAATTAGGCATTCACCTGACAGAAAAGAACAAGTGATTATGTTGCTGGAGGTACATTAGACAGTCACTGGATAACAATTTTACTGTAGGCCACTAGAGTACAGGCACCCAAATTAGGCATTCACCTGACAGAAAAGAACAAGTGATTATGCGGCTGGAGGTACATTAGATGGTCACCGGCTAAAAATGTTACTGTAGGCTGTTACAGGCCCCAAAAATGAGGCATTCACCTGATAGAAAAGAACTTGTGATTATGTGGCTGGAGGTACATTAGGCGGTCACCGGCTAAAAATTTTTACTGTAGGCCAGTACAGGCCCCAAAAATTATTAGGCATTAACCTGACAGAGAAGGCCTTTTATGCCGCTGAATATACATAAGATGAGGACCATACTTTGTTCTGGTTGGCGGATATGTGGGCTGGCATGAGGAAATTCAATTACACGTGGTCGTTACAGGTGTTGAATTCCTCCGAGATCTATGCCTTATTCATTTTTAGAAATGTGAGGTAGTCCACACTGTCATGAGCTAGGTGAGTGCGCATATCGGTTACGATCCCCCTGCTGCGCTGAACGTTCTTTCGGACAGGACACCCGACAAGGGCCAGCCAAGAGTTCCATGGCAAGTTTGTGCCAGCTCTGGACACAGGTCAAGCCTGCACAACCAGTAGTTCAGGGGTTCCTCGCTTGTCAGAACGTCCACATCGGCTGTTAACCCGATGTAGTCAGACACCTGTCGGTCTATGCGTTCCTTGAGGCTGGATCTGGAGGGCAGCTGTCGATGGGTTGACTGCAAGAATGATCTCATATCCGAAGTGACCAACACATCTTCAAACCGCCCTCTTCTTGCAGGTGTGGTAGGATTGTTACCCGCACCTGTTTCACTGTGGGTGGAAATTCTTCTGCCAGCACCCACAACAGAAGAATGCAGCATCTCTCGCAGCAAGGCCTGGAAATGCTGCATTCTGACAGCCATCTGTGATGCTGGTTACTGGTCCTTGCCCTTTATGCTTTTTATACAGTGGTCCCTCTTCAAACACTGGAGCATGAAGGCCCTCATTTGCACTAAACTGGAAGCGATGGAGCGCACTGGCTCCCGCTAATTGTCCAGGAGAATGTCGTCCTCGGTCTCCTCCCCGAGCGACGGACAACACCAGGGATCCGCGGAAAGTTTGAAGTCCCCCTCTTGCTCCTCCTCCTCCTCCCCCCAGCCACCATCCCCCTCTGACTCCTCTTTAGACTCCTGCTGACTTGTCTCAGATGGAGTAGTCCACCCCCCCGTGGAAATTTATTCAGAATTTCGATTTCCTCATCTTCCAGATCCTGCTCCTCAGCGGCTCGATCAATGACACAACGCAATGCACGCTCCAGAAAGAAGGAGTAAGGTACAATGTCACTGATGGTGCCCTTGCTGCGACTGACCAGTTTGGTGATCTCATCAAATGGCTGCAGAATTCTGCATGCGTCGCGCATGAGCAGCCACTGCGGTGAAAAGAAACCAAGCTCCCCAAAACCTGTCCTTTTGCAGAGTTCGTACAGGTAGTCATTAATGGCACGTTGCTGCTGGAGCAGCTTATCAAGTATATAGAAGGTGGAGTTGGTGTCACAGGTCGGGCTGTCACAAATCAGACATCTGACGGGCAAGTGGTGTCGCCGCTGAACATCAGCAAGGCGAGCCATGGCCGTGTAAGATCTTCTAAAATGGCCAGAGATTTTCCTGGCCTGCCGCAAGACGTCCTGGACCCCGGGGTATTTGGCAACGAATTGCTGCACGACTTAGTTCAGGATGTGTGCCATGCATGGCACATGTGTCATTTTGCCCTGTTTTAGCGCACTCAGCAGATTGGCACCATTATCGCACACCACTTTACCAACTGTTAAATCGAGCGGAGTTAGCCACTGATCGGCCTGTGACTGCAGAGCTGAAAGCAGTGCAGGACCGGTGTGGCTCTTGGCTTCCAGGCACAACAGCCGCAGCACAGCATGGCAACGTCTCACCTGGGACATCGAATAGGTTCTGGGGAGCTTGGGGGCACGGCAGCAGTGGAAAAGAAGGAGTCAGCCGAGGAGGAGACGGAGGATGGAGTAGGAGGAGGAGAAGAAGAGGCAGGCCTGCATGCAATCCTTGGCGGTAACACCAAATCCACACGGGAGCCACGGGTTACATGTTTGACGGCCGTCAGAAGGTTCATTCAGTGGGCAGTAAAAGTTATGTACCTTCCCTGCCCATGTTTGCTAGACCACGTGTCTGTGGTCAGATGTATCTTGGCACCGACACTGTGTGCCAGACGTATATTCACTTGCCGCTGAACGTGGCCATATAGCTCTGGGATGTCCTTCTGGGAGAAATATTTCCTTTTGGGGACCTTCCATTGCGGTGTGCCAATGGCCACAAATTTTCTAAAGGCCTCAGAGTCCACCAGTTTAAATGGTAGTTGGCGGGCTAGCGGTTCCGACGAGCCAGCGGTAAGCTGTTGGGCAAGAGGGTTATCCGGCGTCATCAATTTTTTACGCTCGAACATTTGGGCCATGGAAGCCTGCCTTCTGCCAGATGAATGCAACGATGGCACGGTGGAAGGTAGAGTGGAGGACAAATAGGGGAGAGAGGAGAATGAGAAGAGGCAGGACGTGGAGTGCCGGGGTGTGGATTTGTGGGTTCTGACAGCGTTGGTGCCTTCTTAAGGCTGTCGTCCCTAGGTGAGTGTTGGGCTTACCGCGACTTATGCGTTGACAGTGGTGATGGTGTATTTGGGGGTGCACACAGCAGAGAGTGAGGAGGGTGCAGATACAGAGCATGAGGAGGGTGCAGAAGCGGAAGGCTGAGTGAGCCACTCAACCAACTCTGGTGCGCCCTTTGAAGTAATTGCACGCGCCTTCTCCAACTTCCCACTTAGGCTCCAGCCTGGTGCACCTGCCTGACCCCTACCACCCCTGCGGAACGGCCTGTCTCTTTCTCTGCCTGTCATTTTCAAAATTACCCCGTGGAAGCAGGTATATCGCAGCCCTCAATCAGTATTTTGTGGAAGCAGGTATATCAAACTCCTTAATCAGTATTTTGTGGAAGCAAGTATATCGCAGGTCTCAATCAGTATTTGGTGGAAGCAGGTATATAGAACCCCTTGAGCAATATTTGGTGGAAGCAGGTATATCTCACCCCTCAATCAGTATTTTTTGGAAGCAGGTATATCAAACCCCTTAATCAGTATTTTGTGGAAGCAGGTATATCGCACCCCTCAATCAGTATTTTGTGGAAACAGGTTTATAGAACCCTTTTATGAATATTTGGTGGAAGCAGGTATATAGCAACCCTCAATCAGTATTTTGTGGAAGAAGGTATATCGCAGGCCTCAATCAATATTTGGTGGAAGCAGGTATATCGCAGGCCTCAATCAATATTTGGTGGAAGCAGGTATATCGCACCCCTCAATCAATATTTTGTGAAAGCAGGTATATCGCAGGCCTCAATCAATATTTAGTGGAAGCAGGTATATCAAACTCCTTAATCAGTATTTTGTGGAAGCAGGTATATTGCAGGCCTTAATCAATATTTTGTGGAAACAGGTATATCGCAGGCCTCAATCAAAATTTGGTGGAAACAGGTATATCACACCCTTCAATTATTTTTTTTTGCCACAACAGTTATATCGCACCACCCTGTTTATTTGAGGCAACAGGTATATCGCAGCCCTCAATCAGTATTTTGTGGAAGAAGGCATATCACACCCCTCAATCAGTTTTTTGGGGGGCAACAGGTATATTACACCCGTTGCAAATAGTTGTTCCAATAGCACTTGTCTCTCTATATACCTGCGGTATAGCAGCAGAACCACACACAACTGCTGTACAATGCAAATGCACTATATACTTTCTATGCTAGAAAGTATATTATAGGTATATCACACCCCTCATTCAGTTTTTTGGGGGCAACAGGTATATCGCACCAGTTGCAATTAGTTATTCCAATAGCGTTTGTCCCTCTATATAGCTGCAGTATTGCAGCAGAACCGCACACAACTGCTGCACAATACAAATGCACTATATACTTTCTATGTTAGAAAGTATATTATAAGTATATCACAAAAAATGTTGTTGGCCCAGAATCAGTGGCATACCTTTAATGGAGTCAATAATGCAACTGCTACATGGCTCGGAGGAGGAGGGGCCATTGCTGAACTCTTCTTCCTGATGTAAAACCACTGCTTTTTAATGCAGCCGCCACTAGGTGGAGCTCAGTGCAGACAAATTATTTGAATTCAGTCAATTGTAACTGAATTAATTCTTATACACTGAGCTCCCCCTAGTGGTGGCTGCAGGCAGACAGCTTTGTAATAGATTTATCAAGCAGGAGATCTATCAATGTATATATGCCAGCATTCTGGTGTAAAATATATTGAGAAATATGGTGTTCAGAAAGAGCGCCATACTTATTAAGCATCTGTTCAACTTTTTCTGATATAGAAGTCGGATAAAGTGAATAAGGCCAAGGGTGACTTTTTTACAATCCTTCTAATTAAAATGTATTCTACTTGATTTAAAAAAAATGCCAAATTCATCATCAGAAATCTGGAGCACATATTGGGAAACTGTGTGGGGCAGGGACGGGCCCATAGGTTTTGCTATGGAGTCCTAACCCCTGCCCACAATGTGTTCCAAATACTGTGAATATGAAAACACCTGATAGTGAGGGACTGGAATTTCAGGTCTTAAAATATGAAATGCTTTGATATGTTATTACCAGGTCAGTGTGACGAAAAGGCACCAGAAATAACTATGATTTCTTCTGTCATTTGAGCTTTGAACAGATTCTTCTGTTTTTCAATTCCTAAACATCAACGTAACTGTTACCTAAACAATCAATAATTACCTTCTGTTGCCCCCCTTTTTTCAGCAATTCCTACAGTTGCCAGTTAGCATGGTGGTTTTTGCAAAAGACAAAATCTGCCACAAATTACGAGGCAGAAACCACTCCAGCTTCTGTCACAGTTTTTCTATTTGAATATTGTGTATTTTTTAGATTTTAGACCCTTTGAATGGAGGTAAACTGCGAACGGACACCCACTGGGGTTTACAGCAGTTTCTGTGCGGACACCACACAAAGAATGGTCATGTCCATTCTTGGTGCAGTTGCTACATTAAACTGAGGCCATATGATGTACAGTATGGCCTCCCATTGTAAACAACAGGAGGTAGATTCAGCATGGCAGCTGGAAGTTTTTTAGCACAGTATTCATGCCAAATTAAGCAGGCAAAAGACTTCATGTGAAAAGGACCCTCCACCAAGGATGAGCAAACTTTGCAAGTTCAGGTACCCGGACACAAACCCGGACTTTTTCACTGAAGTCCAGGTTCGGATTCAGTGTTTTGGGTGATTTTATTATTTTCCGTTATAACATGGTTATATTGGAAAATGATAGCATTCTTAAGACAGAATGCAAAAGAATATGGCCATATAGGGGTTAATAAAAACAAAATCAACTCACCTCAACCGCTTTATCGCGCTGCAGCAGTCTCTTCTATCTTCATTCAGCAGGACCTGCCAAAAGACCTGTTATGTGCAGGATGACGTCACCGCGCTCACCAAGCGGGAGAGCGTGGTGATCTCATTGAGCACATCGCAGGTCCTTTGGCAGGCCCTGCTGAATGAAGATAGAAGAGACTGCTGCAGCACGATCAAGTGGATGAGGTGATTTTTTTAACCCCTAAATGGCCATATTCTTTTGCACTCTGTCTTGAGAGTCCTATTATTTTCCGATATACCCATGTTATAACGGAAAATAATAAATTGAAGCTCGGAAGTTAAGGTCCCAATTTACTTCAGTGGGGTTCGGGGTCAAGTTCGGGTCCCCAACCTTGACCTGAAGTTTGGCCGAACCTGAACTTTCCTACTTTCCACGTCATACATAGTTTTTTTTTTTTTAAACATGGAATTTTTCGTGCATTTTTCAAAGCCTATATGGAAATATAAAAGACATTACAAACAGGTGTTTTTTGGGTCAGTGGCAAGTTTTCAAAACAGCATGCTCTAAGAGAATTTGTTTTTTGCATAGACTTCTCTTAAAGGGCTATTCCCATCTGAGAAAATAGGGGCATATCACTAGGATATGTCCCCATTGTCTGATAGGTGTTGGTCCCACACCCATATCGAGAATGGAGCCTGGAAAGTGGTGGCTGGAGGACCCTGGGTTTCCCTAGGTCCTGCCACCACCAAGCGCTTTCACAATAGATGTGAAAGGAAGCGCACCGCGCTTGCGCGGCCACCGTTCCCATTCATTTCTATGGCGCTGACAGAAATAGCCGAGTCAATGCTTTCCCCATACAAATGAATGGAGGGCAGCCCTCCAGGACTTTGCCAGCTGTCTTTACGAGATAGGTGCAGGTCCCAGTGGTGGGACCTGTACCTCTCAGACAAGGGGGGCATATGCTAGCAATATTCCCCCCCATTGTCTTAGATGGGAATACCCCTTTAAAGCCTGTAAAAATGCATATAAAATACATGTAAAAATCTCTGAATAAAAAAATAAGCCAAACAAAAAATGGGAGTAAAAATGCATGAAATTTATAGCAAAAGCCAAAATATTTTGTCTACAAAAAGTTTCCGTGTAGGAAACCTGCTATCGATATGGCTACTGCAGCTCCTAGCCTGGCTCTGTCCTTCATCTCATCCCTCACCTATGTTAGGATTTATTATTAAATCCATTCATATTTTACGAGCTTGGATAGATTTACTGAAAAAAAATCTTCATTTGTACTTTCTATAATAGGTAGTGGTAAAGTTTCATTAGTTTTGAAGCTGTTCATCTCCGCTGTATATGTTCCAAATGGCACTTTTTCCACCTGAGAGTGTGAAGCCGGCACCTTGTTTCTTGCCCTATGAGAAGTTCACTTCCCCTGCAGCATGATTGTGTTTGAAAAAGATGACTTTTAAACCTCTTACTGAATATTTTAATGGATTAAATTCATCATGTCACCAGCTGCTGTGCAGCTAATAGACCCATAAAACACTGTATTAAAGGATTACCCATGCAAAATTTCTTTGTACGCTAATGTGAATTTTAATACTTTTAACATTTAGTTGAGATGGGAATGTCCAAGAACAGCTTGTTCAATAGGTTATTCTATAAAATTAAGCACCCAGCTCATCAAAAATGCCAGGACTCCATTAAGTAAAAATTTTACAGAGAGGCTAAGATGATTCACTGTAAATTGTTTCAAAGGAAGACGGCAACATCTGCTCTGCTGCTCTATTTGTGCTGTGTAAATGATACAACGATCACAAACGCTGCAAACTCCAAGAAACGAGGCGTGAACAGTTCATTTATTTGACAAACTATCAAAAATCTGCATAGAAAACTCTCAAACCAAATGGACTGACTTATTGGAAAACATATTAGCACCCATTCTACTATGAAAGACTAGAACTGTAGTACATCAAGCCTTGCACTATAGCTGAGGATTGAAATGGTTATAGAATACAGAACTCATATTGCTTAGTTATGCAATATTAGTTATAGTACAAGGCAGAATAATTAGTGACTAGCGTTTTTTTGCTAAATAATCAGGAAAGAAAATGTTTATTCCATGAATCAGATAGCCTATAAATCAATAAACTTCAAAGATTTCATATATGAAAAATAAACTTTTGAACAGCCATTTGTGTCTGTGAGGAGTGTCCCATAGCTGAGATCAAATTTGGCTCCCATCATGATGCCAGGTTCTGCCACACAGGATAGAACAGTGTGGTGTTTCTCCATGACCCTTGGGACACTTCTTTATTTCAAACTTGGCTCCCATTGTGGTGCCAGATTTTACCACACAGGATAGAAGAGTCTGGGATTTCTCTACAACACTTGAGACAATTCTTGCCTCCTTTTTTCAAACTTGGCTCCCATTGTGGTGCCAGGTTTTAAAACAGAGGAAAAGAGCCTGTTTTTTTCCATGAGTTTTCAAACCTAGGGCTAATGGATGTCATCTCCATATTTCTGTCTTATAAATGTAGTTTTAAATATTCTTCTAAAAATTTGTTAAAATGTTACTAAAAAAGAAAAAATATCTATATCATTTCTATCTATCCATCAAGAAATCCAATTTAAAAGAGTTTGGCCATCTATAGAAAAAAAAAAAAACTCCTCCAGACGGCTGATGTAGAGATCTTCAATAAAAGAAGACTAATACTGATAACAATTTCAAAATGTGGCTTGATGCCAATTGGCTTATTGAACTGAAAATCTGATGAAGGCACTGGTCCAGTGCAGAAATGTGTAGCCTTCATGTTCACTTTTCTCTGAAGAGTGTGGATGTTGTCTACTTCTGGAGATAGTAAGCATTCTAGTTGACTCAATATGCCTACAACTGACCATGTTTTCAGCACTGTAACAATACTACCTGGTGGTGTGTTCTTGTTTACCTTCATCCCTTTTATATTCCATGCATTTGCATGCTTTTGTACCAAATGTACCTGTTCTACACCTTCGAGATTAATCTGTAGATATCAGATTTATATTTGTCAATGACAGCAACACTCTGTACAATGCCTGCTGAAATACTGATTGCATATTTCTCATGCAACAGATATGACTCCTGGGTGGAGAGATAAAACTGGGAATGTTGAGGTAAGTAGACACATGACATATAATACAGTAGATAACATAGACAATATAAAATACAATATTTAAAAAAATCACAGTATTGACCAGATTATGCCAAATAAGAATTGTTTAGGGACCAATAGAATAAAATAGCTAAACTGGTAACATATGCCAGTCCCAAGGTATATGCTAGCTAACAGCACACGTTCCTTGATACACCATCCCGTAACATTTTCCTCCTGCCTTCAGCATATGCTCCATGACAGCTCTCGGAACGTATCCTGAATGTATCCATAGGACTCTGATAACCCTGGCAGATGCCAAAAGTGTATCCTCTTCTCATCCAATGACAGAAATTAACTTTATGAAATTGGGAGCATATGGATGCCATACTGTATGTTACTTTATGTCAATACAGTGGCACACAGTGAAGGCATACACATTAGGAATAGTTTCCAAAATATATATCTGAAGTGCTAATGCACTTTAAACAAACACTGGCAATGGCAGAAACACCCGATGGGTTAAAGGAAAGCTAAACATAGAAATGTATGATAGAAGTAATTATGAGTTAAATGCCCTCAGTATTTAACTTTGCTGTAATTTCTGTAGTTCCTGTTAATTAAGGATTAATTCATTTCTCTAATTTTATATTGTTCTGATTCAACTGAACTTGCAAAAAAGTTTGATTTGGGTATCAACGATTCTGAGAGAAAGAGACACACAGAGGGAGTAAGTCAATGCTTAGACATTTAAACAAGCCTTGATGCATAACTTAAATTGCATCTAATCAGTGCAGAGCAGAGAGAATTGGCTTAGCTAGGTGAGAGGCCTTGGTCAGTCTCCTGGGAGTTCTATTTCTTTTTATGGCAAGAACTTGAGCACCTAGTAGATATGAGCAGTCTTTTGGGCTAGGCAACGCACCTTTAAGTTTCTGGGAAAATATATGCAAATTATTTTTCCTTTCTTAAGGAGAAAAAGCCAAGAGAGTATTTTTGTGCAGACTACATCCTCTGTTGAAATGAATGGGGACATTCTGCTTCAGGATATCTGCAACAAACCATTTTTTGTGCTGTAGAATGTTAATTCCATAGCAGAACTCAGTGCAGAGATTGACAATTTTCAGAGAAGTTTTAAGGCTTGTTTAAAAGGTTAAGCAATGACTTATTGGATTGAGGCCATGGGCGTAGCTATAGGGGGTGCAGAGGTAGCAGTCGCTCCTGGGCCCAGGAGCCTGAGGGGGCCCAAAGACCCTTGTGCCACAGAAGAAGACACACAAAGCACTGAGGGAAGGGGGCCCAAGCTGAACTCTTGCACCAGGGCCCATGAGCCGTTAGCTACGCCCCTGATTGAGGCGTAATATCTGTTTGTATCAGATGCTTTCTGTTCCTGTTAGAAGGAAAGCTAATTTGCATACTCAGATGAGAATTGTCTTGGCTCTTCACGTAGGCAAATCTCTGTCTCTCAAAAAAAAGTTTTAGATTCTAACAAATTCAAACACAAATTTTGATTTGGTAGAATCAATTAACTAACCTCTATCTCTGTCACATGACTGATGGGATTGGGCATATCAAAGGGGATGGGGTGTTAACCAGTCTCCTACTGCAGACAAACTGGGGACAGCTCCAGCCAAAGCAAATTACTTTACAGCAGGGAACAGCAACCTTCAGCACTCCAGCTACTGTGAAACTACAACTCCCAGCGTGCACACTTACTTGTCTGTCCTTGTAACTCCCATAGAAGAGAATGAGGAGGATTCTGAGAGTTGTAGTTTCAGAACAGCTGGAGTGCCGAAGGTTGCTGAACCCTGCCTTACAGGAAGACACAAGATTGTGAGGAGAGAGATAGGAAAAATCACTGATTTACTTGGACGCATATAGAAGATTTTTTTATATACACTGTAGTTCACAATTTCAATTGCAATATCAACCTAACAGAATTAAGGGAAACGGGATATGAAAGGAGTAACTGCTGGGATCTTTTTTTTATGCAAATTAATACAATGTATGTATTGTGTTCCTTTAATAGTTTATCTAGTTAGAACACCTTTTTGAAACCATCCCGGCTCTTACAGTACCCACAGCAGCACAAATGTAATAGCCGAAATTGTGGAATTAATGAACATTTTTAATTATAAATTATTTAGCTCATATATAACTAGAGATGCTGTTAATGGAGTTTTAATATAAAGTGTTTGTTCTCTGTGGACTTTCATTAGTGCCATTAACATGGTAATTACAGCACTCCTCAGTAACTGGGTAAAGCACAGATGTCATTAAGTTCACGGCCATAGACAATCTACAAGCAGTAATCAAGTGTTACTTCCATAGGCAATGCCGCTCTTCTTTGACCAAGCTAGGTTTTATTTGCAGCTTCACTTTTTGTTCCCTGTCTCTATTACTGTTCTGAGACTGTCATTTCTTACCAGAATGAGAAAGGCTAAAGAGATAATATTTCAATAACATACTGGCCTGATCATAAAATAACTCAATGGAAATGTGTAAGAGCCTGGGGCGGCACAGCAGGATAGTCAGCATTCAGATGATTTCTTTGCTGCTTTTTTTCCTCTCAATAGACTTTACTGTTGCATTTGACATCCCCCTAGTCTTACTTATGCTTTTATTAAAATAGGAGAAATCCAATATATAGACTGACACAACTTATTGCCATGTATTACAAAAGTTAGAAAAAAATTGGTTACCACTGTAACATATTTACGAAGACAGGTCTGGGACATTAATTGACCTTTTCCATATCATCAAGCAAAACCTAGGTTTAGGCATCTTGGTTGCTAAGAAACGGACTCAAAACTTTCATGCTCAATTGTCTATCCTGGACACAATGAAAAGATGTGATTTTATGAGAGAAAATATCTGAATAATTTCTCTTTCCCTTGGTTGGCAGTCCAGAAAGAATCAGAATATACAGAATATTGCACAGGATGATGTGGGCATATCTATAGTCAAGATAACAATATTTTTATGTGTAGCAAAAAGGTTCTACTGCAATTCATTTTGTACATTTGGAAAATAAGGATTAAGCAAGCAGTTAATGCTTTACAGTTAGGGGCGCGTTTTAGACGCCGGTCTTAATAAAGCTCTGCACTGGTCGGTGGATCCGTCAAATTTATGAAGAGGCGCCGGCCACTACATAACTTTGGCAGATCCACTGCCGCTTCTAAGGCTACATTCACACAAACGTATTTTGTTCCCATGTCCATTCAGTTTTTTTTGCAGATAGGATGCGGACCCATTCATTTCAATGGGTCTGAAAAAAATGCGGACAGCACACCGTGTGCTATCCGCATCCGTATGTCCGTTCCATAGCCCCACAAAAAAGGTAGAACTTGTCTTATTCTTGTCCGTTTTGCTGACAAGGATAGACATTGTTACAATGGATTCGCAAAAAAAACAGATGCCATACGTCATCCGTTAATTTTGCGGATCCGCAATTTGCGGACCGCAAAACACATACGGTCTTGTGATTGTAGCCTAAATGTAAGACAGCTTCCTTGCTTTCTTACATTTAGACCATTTTCTACGCTTGAAACAGGCCTAGAAAATGTTAAATGGGATGGGCCTGCCCATGCTACGCCCACTTTTTTAGACCTGGCGTGAGCGTGGAAAAGTCGCAGATTGTAGCGCAGCAAAGGACCTTTGCGCCGCAATCTTCACCAGAAATACACCTTTTTTTTTTTTTTTAAGAATTTTAATCTTTTATTTCAATATTCTCAATGTATACCGTTTACAAAAAACATAACATAATTACAAGATCATCCCCCCGTGCAGCATTACCCCCGCCTTGCAGAGAAAGAAAGAGAAAAAAATAAAATTCCTCAATCATCCCATTCCTTCCAAATACTATCCCACTTTTCATAAGATCCTCTTTGTCTATGCAGAATCTTTTCATAGCTTTTAACCTTGTTGACTAAATTTAGCCAGTTCTTGCAATCTGGAGCGGAGGGGGAGAACCATTTTCTAGCTACAAGAAGCCTAGCTAAGAACAAAACTTTAATCAACAATCGGGACTTCATAACCAGGCAACTAACCTCCGATAAATCCCCCAAAATCCATACCTTGGGAGAAAATGGAATGTCCATATTAAGTCTTTGAGATAGGGTTCTTTTGAACCAACTTCCAGTATCTACTCACCGTTGGGCAATCCCAGAACAGATGTAAGTGATCTGCCCCGGGACTGCCACAACGGGGACACTCAGAGGAGGCTCTTAATCCACTCCTGTGGAGCCATAGAGGTGTTACATATATTTTGTGCATAATATTAAACTGTACTACCGTGTGATTAAAATTGTGCGAAACCCAACTTAAATTATCACCTACATTCTCCCAATCCGGGGAACCCAAATCTGACAGTAAAGTGGACCAGGATCTTTGCCCTGGAGATAAACAATCCGTGAAATAATTTTTTATCAAATACCTATAACAGTGTGAAATTCTAACTTTCATACCACCCTTCTTTTGAATCAACTTGTGTAAAAATTCCGGAGTGTCTATATTAAATAAGTGCTTATCAGAAATACTAAGCAGTGCCGAACGCAATTGAAGATATGCATACCAAGCCACCTCACCTACATTTTCCTCTTGTTCTAGCTCCAAACGAGTAAGAATCTGCCCATTTTTAACCACTTGACTCAAAAAATAAATATTTTTTTTTTCCAATATTGCTGGCAATTTGAGTCATCCAAACTCAATAATTTTAGGTTGTGCCACAATGGAGTGCAGATCAGTGATGCACTGACTTGCATCCATATTTTTATAACCATCCATGCTTTCATAGCCATTCTGCAGAAGGGTTTATATTCATCCTGTATCTTATGTAAATAGTCAGACTCCAGAACTGTAAAGAAATCTGAGAAACCTGAATCCTTAACCAACTTTCTGCATAGATGGCTATTTTCCCAATCATTGAAAAAGCAGAGTTGAGAAGCCATAACATAACCCTTAAAATGAGAGAGATTAAGACCTCCCTGCTTGTAGGGCATAGAAAAATACATAGCCTTTAGTCTCACCCGTTTCCTCCCCCATAGTAAATCATTTATCATCCGCTCAATTAGCCTGAAGTACTTGTCCTCTATCCATGTAGGGGAGTTACGGAGAACGTAGAGAACCTGGGGCAACACCACCATTTTTATTAACAAAACTCTATCCGCTCTTGCAGACAGAATTTTTTGCCATATCTTAATTTTAGATCTCAGTTTTTGTAGTAAAGGAAGCAAGTTAAGCTGTAAATAATCTTGAATTTTGGCAGAGACTGTCATCCCCAGATACTTCAACGTCTCCGAAACCGATAGTCTACTAGTCAAAAGATTAGTGGGTCCTCGCATTTCATCCACTGGAAGGAGAGTCGTCTTAGCCCAATTGACCTCCAATCCGAAAGAGTTGCCAAAAAGATTAACTAGCTCCATTACTCGGGGAAGTGTACTTTCTGTTTGTTGGATAAAGAACAGGATATCATCTGCATAAAGAGAGATGCGATCTTGTTTTCCCATTACCCCGAAACCAGCCACCCTTGTATCCTGCCTTATACTGACTGCAAGGGGCTCAATGTAAATATTAAACAGGAGGGGAGAAAGGGGACATCCTCCCCACCAGAAATACACCTAATACAGGCGTATTTATGTTTAATAAATGACCCCCTTAGTGTATAGGTTCTAATGTTTATTGAGATACCATGGCTGTTATATGATATGTGCATTTATTTAATAAACTTTGACTTTTTATCATATTAAGAAATTTTTTTTTGTTCTTTCTTTTGTCGGTCTATTCAATGGCCTACCTTTATCAATGCATGAACCTTTTTTTCTGGCACGCTTTACCCCAAAATAATCTCTAATCTGATGTGAGGCATATGTATTACCCATTTGCATCAGAAATTTGTCATAGACGTCGATTTTTATAATTGCAGCAAAAAGTTGGCATGACTTACTGCTTGGCCATCTACGAATTGCAGCTTTATAGAATGTCACACTATTTTAGCACAGTTTCACTCTAGTAGGTGGATGGCATAAAATTAGAGAAACATTTCTAGACATATTTAATGGTACAACAAATGTATCATTTTGCAATGATAAATCCAGCAAAACGGATTTCAAAATACTGCACAAGTTAAATTCCCTAAATAAGTTATTTTATGCAGTCGGTGCATAATAGTAAGTATAGGCAGATGTTAGGACAGACTTTGAAAGTCTTTGGCTGCCTGGATGACATGGGAGAACCATTCCCAAACACTACTGATTTCTAGTGATGAGCAGGAGGTGCCATATTCGATTGAATATTCGTCATATATTCGTCGAAATCGAATATTCGGCATAATTCTATTTATCGCGAATAATTTAATTATTCGCGAATTGCAAATTGAACTTTAAACGGTGTATAAAGGCAACTTTCCTATTGGTTGTCTTGCTAGAAATAACGAATATAGAGAATATAGCACTATATTCGTTAATTCTAGCAAGCCAACCAATAGGAAAGTTATAGCTCTATCAAAGTTTCAATTGCAATACGCGAATATTACATACTGCGAATGAAACTTTGAACAGGCTATAACTTTCCTATTGGTTTGGTTGGCTTGCTAGAATTAACGAAGATAGAGAATATAGCGCTATATTCTTTATCTTCACTAATTCTAGCAAGTCAACCAATAGGAAAGTTGACTGTACCCAACTCTAAGTTGAATGCGCAATGCGAAAATATTACTTTTACCTTTTTTTGTTCAATAAATAGAATACTGACTCATTATTCTTTTTATTGCCAAAAATAGGCAAATTAATATTTTCACATTGCGCATCTAACTTAGAGCTGGGTACAGTCAACTTTGCTATTGGGTTGGCTTGCTAGAATTAGCGAATATAGAGAATATAGCGATATATTTGTATTCGTCAGATTCGTTACATAATGTAATATTTGCTTACTGCAAATGACACTTTGAATGGACTATGACTTTCCTATTGGTTGACTTGCAAGAATTAATGGAGATAAAGAACATAGCGCTATTTTCTCTATCTTCGTTAACGGTATCTTCGGTTCAGATTGAAAAAAAAGGGGGGGAAAAAACAAATATTTACGAATATATTGCACTATAATCTAAATATTTGCGAATTAGCGGTGTCAATATTCGTAAAAAAAATCGCTATTCGAATATTCGCGGTCAACACTACTAATTTCTGTGTTTTTGTAGGGAGGCTAATAACTAGGAAGTATATTTATGCCAACATATTCCATAGCACTGTAAAGAAACTGTCATAACTCCCATCAGTCTATGTATCTATTAGGGATTACAAAGGTGCATCTCTTACCAGGAAGGGAACATGTTCTAATGTGTAAAATTTAGCACCGAAATTGGGCCACAGTTCTGGCATAGAATTCTATCTCAAAGTAAGCCAACTTCAGCACACCCAGGAGATGAGATGAGAGGACAAAAGTGGTGGCAGTGAGGATGATGGGTTGCTGTGCAGTCAAGGAAGGGGTGCATTTTTCTTCTCCTCGGGCCACATAATTGATTTGTGGAGTCTCCTGTCTGGTGGTAGTTTGGGGTGCTCTTTGTGTCAGTGGGTTTTGGATAGTGCAAGGCAGGGTTGCTGAGAAGGTGACAAAGTGCGGTGCTGTGGCACTGCAGCTGTTGGTGCATGCAATGATAAGGTAACAGATGAACAGATTTAGCAGTAACCTCAGAAGTTCACTAATACATGTGCTGGTAGAGGTATGTAAAGTCCTTATCATATACTGTTCGTTGCATAGGGGTGTAGACAGTATGAGGGTCCCTTCAGACTTCCTCTCCAAGTGACCTGTGCAATGCTCCCAATTGGGCCAAGGAGTGCAACCTTTCTCTCTCTCAATAATTCTGTTTCTCTCTGCTCACAAATGTGGCACTGCAATGCCCAGCTGAGGAGTGTAATCCTTTTAACAGATGGCCAGTCTGTTGCCTTAGTATGATGAGGAACCTGAGGTTTATCTCCCCAACCAATATGCAGGGAAGTCTATAGCCCAAAGTATATACATTACCTTGTCCAGCATATATTCAGCACTCTACTTTTAGGTAGCTAAACCTTTGGTTATATCAATCAGTTCTTTTTTTCAGGGCTTACACTCTGCTGGCTGCTCTAGGCTCACACAGCTGTAGTTCTTGCCACATTCTCTGCTCTCATGCACAGCCTACATAAGACTGAGCAACTTCCAACTACTGAGAGGGTGGGACCGATCCACATCAGGCAACCATCACTAGGGCTGGGCAATTAACCCTTTTCCTTATATACAGCATTTGGGATGAAAATACATGTATGAAATACATCATCCCCTCATGAAGCGGGCTGCCAGCACACTCCACGACCAACAGGTGGCATAAAGTTAGACAAAAGTGTTTAGACATACAACAGATGTATCATCCAGCCTGAGCTCCTGTGATAAATTTGGTACATGTGTAACCAGCGTGTCTAAGATTACGTCTCAATAGCTCCACATAAAATTCTAGATTTTTTTTTTTTATATGGGCCTCTGATCCACTTAGGCTTTAAGACACTGAAAGCATAGAGCTCTATAGCATCATATAATGAGTAAACAGTGTTCAACAACTGAGCTTCACCTTAATTGCAATTAAACCTACCATGGTATAAAAATTACAGTATCCAACCTTTTACCATGGGACCCCACTTTTTCATTAACAACCGCCTACACTAGCTTCAGGCATTGGAATGTGGTTCTAGGTCTAATTTCTTAAAAAAAATCTGGAGGATTAAATAAGTAGTTGTGCTAAATTCAATTTAGTTTGAAAGGAAAAGGTGAAGCAAAGGAAATAACTTTTGATTCTTTCATTACATGGGGTTTTCTTGATGTCAAGTCTGATGTTACTGGCAATAAAGCACTGTTATGTAATAACTCTAACAGTAAACTATGGAGACACAAATGGCAGAAAGGGTATCATCTATGAGCCAAAAAACCTGAACATTAAAACAATGATGAGAATGATGTTAAACAAAAGGGATCCAACAACAATGGTAATAACAACCCAACAGTCCTATATGTGTTGTCTTCACATTGCACCACAACTGATACCTCACCAGTGCTATCTTTTAGCACTTACATATTCTGCAGAGATTATCATCTTTCCAGGGGTCGACTGGGAGCTTAAAGTAGCCCTGTAAATCAAAATCAAAAGTGGCCCCATGTTGTAGGCAGGTCCAGATTGATAGAAGGTAGGGCAACACAAGAAGGCAGGAACAACAAAAGTACGTGGGGCCAAAAGTACTGTAGTGCAGCACAAAATACAATCCAAGCTCATTGTCCATATTGGGTCTCATGATTTAAATTCCAAATTAACCTATCAGTGTTTCGGGGGGCGTGTCCTGACTGGGGATGTGAGCGGCTGCAGTGTGTGTCTGCTCCCGCCACTATAGTACAGATAGCCTGGGGAAACTTTCATAGCATGGGTGCGGCTGCTATATGGTAGGCCCACAGCGCGAGTACGGGTAAATGCCTACATGTTCAAAGTCATGTAGGCATCATAGGATTTAGCAGAGGTGGGTCTCAGGAGAAGATAGCATTGTATGCGGACGATGCCTTATTGTTCCTGGCTGAGACTAGAGAGTCCCTACCTATAGTAATGGATGTGATCGGTACTTTAGGGCGTTATTCAGGCCTGGTTATAAACTGGAGTAAATCGTCCCTCCTCCCTATAGACCATGTAGATCACTCTACAGATTATGCTCAGTTGGGACTGCAGGTGGTGAGTGACTTTAAGTATATGGGGGTGATGGTGTCCAGGAAGCTTACTGAATATGAGAAACTAAATTTGTCCCCCTTCATAGGCAGATTCAAACAGAAACTGCATGTCTGGTCTAAGCTGCCGCTGTCAGTAGTAGGAAGGATCAATCTAATCAAGATGATATGGATGCCGCAGCTGCTTTATCTCCTACATAATTCCCCCATATGGTTACTGCTCCGGTTTTTTCATTCAATTAATAGACTGTTTAGGGAGCTTATATGGAGGAGGGGCTCGGCACGATTGCGGCTGGAGACATTGCAGTGAGGTAAGACTGATGGGGGATTGGCCCTTCCAAATCCTTGAGTTGTACTTCCTGGTCTGCCCAACTTCAGCATATGAGGAATTGGGAGGGGGAAAGTGATGCCCAACATGGGCTATTGAGAGGCCTCTTAGCGGTACCAAATCTCTATGAAGCGTTGGAGGCAGATAAGCTAAAATTGCCGGGCCTGGAATTCCCAACGTTGCGTCTCTTACATAAGACTTGGTGGAAAGTGAGGGATATGCAGGACATCAAAGGCATCACACAGTATGCATCTATATGGAGCACTCCGTGGTTGCCTCATCTTGGCTCCTTGCAGGGTATGGGGGGTTGGCGCCACAGGGGCATTATTAGAGTTCGCCAACTTGTTGATACTACCGGTCTCAAATCTTATGAGCAACTTCAGACGGAAACTGGTTTACCTTCCTCAGATTTTTATAGGTATTTGCAGGTGCGCCATGTCTTCCGGGCTGACCATGACGGCGGTATGTTGAGCACGGTACACCAAAACAAGGTCATTGCGCTTAGAGAGAAGAGGACTTCCTCCTCTGGAGTTATCTCTCTGCTCTATCAGACCCTGCTGGACCTATTTCTGCAAAGTGGGAGGCGGAGATGGGGATAGCAGTGGCCAGAATGCTGAATGCAGAAAAGACAGCAGTAGCCAGAATGCTGTATATGGCTAGTAAGCTGATTGCTAAACACTGGCTGGATGAGTGTAGTCCTAGTAGAACCGAATATGTTGCCAAGATTAATTGGCTACTCAATCTGGAAAGAGGGGTTTATAGAAAGAGGGGTGCTATATCCAAATTTGAAAAGCTCTGGAACCCTTGGATTAATGCCCCAGGGCTGGCATCCAGGGAACTCCAGAGATATCGTTTGGAGTTAGTATGAAGGGCACTACTGTTTGCTGTGTGTGTATGGCTCCGGGATTGGCAGTCCTTTGCAGGATATATGGAATGTTTATACACTTTTTAATGTAGGGATGTTCTGTCTGATAGCAAGCATATTTCTATATACAAGATGACTGATCTGCTATATTTGATATGTGGGGAACGCTGTGGGGAAAGGGCATGTGCCTTTGTATTTACTATGCGGCTGTGATGATGTAGCCGACTGTTGGAAATTCTGGCAAATAGAAAGCATCATTACAATGGTTTGTGGGGGGAGGGTATGTGGGTGTTGGGGACTTATGTTTGTATTATTTGAAATGCTAATCAAAATCACTTAAATCAAAAAAACTTATCATTGTTTCAGAAATTCTGCCACCTTTTGCACAAAAATGAATAAACATCCCTATTTGCAACTCTGATTAATTACCTATTTTAACCCATTCGCTACCAGCGCCGAACAAGTACGGCGACTAGCAACGTGTAAACATGGCGCCCGCTCGCATGTGCAGCGGGCACCATAGCCAGCATGTCTCTGCTGTTTCAAACAGCAGAGACCTGCGGCTAATTACCGTGACCGGCAATAATGCCGATCGCGGTAATTAAAGGCTTTAGATGCCATGATCAAGTGAGATTACGGCATCTAAATGCGATTCCTACCGATGCCCCGTGCGGCAAATGTGGGCATAAGTAGTTGCGCTGAACACTGTAAGCCTTGCTGACGAGGCTTTAAGTGTTTATGCTACAATTCCTTTTTTGGATACCAGATGGCAGGCCAGGATAAGGAATAAGCAATTCTTTGTGTAAATCTCATTTAAAAATCCCTCATAGAACAAAATCAAAAATTAAAAAACATTATTTATAGGCTCACATATGAGCTTCAAAATCACCACAAAAAATAAAATAATGTACAATTTTTAAAAAATATATTAAAATTAAAGTTTAAATCACCCCCCTTTCCGTATAATTAAATAATAAATACCTAAATAACAATAAACATAAACATCATGGGTATCATCGCGACAAAAAGCACCCATACTATTAAAATATTTAGAAAAAAATCCAATACGGCGAATGGCGTAGTGGAAAAAAGGGTCAAAATGGCCGATTTGCCATTTTTTCATTGCTTCTCTTACCCAAAAAAGTTATAAAATGTGATCAAAAAGTCACGCACACTCCAAAATGGTATCAATAAAAACTACACATTGTCCCTCAAAAAATTAGCCCCTAAACAGCTCAGTAGACATAAGTATAAAAAAGTTATGGGGGTCAGAATATAGTGATGTAAAAAAATGTTTTTTATCAAAGTGTACATTTATTTTTACACTATTTAGACATAAAAAACCTATACATATGGGGTATCGTTGTAATCATACTGACCCAGAGAATGAAGGGCATGGGTCAGTTTTGTTGCAAACGAAACGCCGTGGGAACAAAACCCGTAAAATGGTGGAGGAATTGCGTTTTTTTCCAATTCCACCCCATTTGGAATTTCTTTACCACTTCCCACTACATTTTATGCCATAATTAATGGTGGTATTAGAATGTACAACTTGTCCCGCAAAGAATTAGCCCTCATACAGTTATGTGACCAGAAATATAAAAAGTTATGGCTTAAGGAAAATAGGGAAGAAAAATGAAAAAGCGAAAACGAAAAAACCTCCAGTATCCTAAGGGTTAACCATAACAGTAATGAGGTATATGTGTGCAGACAGCCTGTTGCACATCTTAGGCCCCTTTCACACGAGCAAGTATTCCGCGCGGGTGCAATGCGTGATGCGAATGCATTGCACCCGCACTAAATCCAGTGATGGTTTTCACGCATGTTCTAAAATCTACGTTTTTCACGCAACGCTGGCGACATAGAAGGGAATGGAGCTGCGTGAAAATCGCCGCATCCACAAGCCAGTGCGGATGCGATGCGTTTTTAACTAATGGTTGCTAAGAGATGTTGTTTGTAAACATCTAGTTTTTTATCACGCGCGTGCAAAACGCATTAAATCGCATTGCACCTGCGCAATAAAAACTGAACAACTGAAGGCAATCGCAGGCAAATCTGATTGGACTTGCTTGCAAAATCGCGCATTCTTCACTGAACGCATCCGGACCTAATCCACTCACGCTCGTCTGCAAGGGGCCTTAGGCTTCTTTCACATGAGCGAGTTTTCCATGCGGGTGCAATGTCTGACGTGAACGCATAGCACCCGCACTGAATCCTGACCCAATGGGTCCGTGTACATGAACGTTTTTTTTCACACATCACGCATCCTGAAGCAAATGCGGATGCAATGCGTTTTTCACTTAAGTTTGCTAAAAGATGTTGTTTGTAAGCCTTCAGGCTACAGGGCAACTTTTTGTTGCGCTCAAGATTGATTTAACTGTTGAGCCACAGCTGCAATCCAAAGAAATACATTAAGTTGTATGCAATCTTGTGGACTGCAGCTGTCACTCAATAGTTAAAATCAATAGTTAAAATCAATTGTAGCCCGAACTTTAATTAAAGCAAAAATTTTAGTATACATTACTTTATAAGTCCCCAATGAAAACATACATTGGTGGTGTAGACAGTTACCTTGGGTGCCATTAAGTGGGAGAGGGCTGCACTGATATAAAAAAGAGAGATAAAGAGGGGTATGCATTATAAATAAGAATATTAAGTTAGGGAACAGGAGGCTTGGAGCATTTAAGTGAATGATTATCCAGCCAACATCTAACATGCTTAACTGAAGGGACTACGGATGGATGGTACAGGGCATTCTAAAACCCCTGCCCTGGGCACAAAAAACTCATGGCCACCCTTGAATAGGCCACATCGTATATAAGCACTTACAGTATTTTTAAAGGGGTTTTTCAGGCTCCCAATAGTGGAATGAATGGGACCTGAGCTGCAGTAATTTGGCACAGAGCTGTGCTTTTGGCTCCATTCAGAGTGGTAGTTCTGTAGTAGGAGACTACAGGGAACAGCTGGCTGTGCGGGTTCTGGTTTGGGGATGAGTGAATTACTAAAAAGTTCGATTTGGCTGCTTTGCCGAATTTTACAAAAAAACATTTGTTTTGTGAGTAGTGAGTGCAATGACAGGGAACGCCAAATATGATTGCAGCATCTGATATAAATAACAAAGTGTAAAAAAAAATTATAATAAAAAATAAAATAAATAATACTTACCTGGTCCATTTGCTTGCAGCGGGCAATCAAATTTATCCTGATTCACTATCAGTCCTCCTCAACAGTCTAAGGGCTAGGAGCCTGACTGCTCGCAACACTAATTACCATGCGACTCTCGTCAACACTACTTGCCAGATCTTGGCTGGGCAGTTGCTGCTGACTGTCCTCTAGAAGCTTGTCCTCGCTAAAAAGTGGAGCCGAGCCTACGGCATATAATTCTTCTCGAGCTGAGGGAACTGAAAATGACAGAGAAAGGTTCAGGACAAGTGGGGGCACAGTTCTGGGTGTCGGACCCTCACCAGTGAGATAATGATGACCTAGCTTGAGGATACGTCATCAATATTAGCAGGCCAGAAAGCCTCTTTAAATATATAAAATGTAATGTTTCCATATACTGAAATCAAATAATAATGAAGAAACCGGGCACACTTGATGGTAACTGGGCACACAATTTATTGAATTAACTAGATAGACTGACAGAAATGTAATAATAAAGTCTATCTAAAAGAAATAGATAGATGGCAGCACTAAAACAACAATAAATAGCAGCGATAGTCTCTATTAGTCACTAATCTCTTTGTAATGGCAGAAAGTAATAGCTTTTGCGGCTGGTATCAAAAATGTTGCAATGGGTTATGGAATATAGGTAAAGGAATCCAAAATGACAATCCAATGTTCTTATTTCGCTAGGCAAATGTCCTTATAAATAAGTTGGGTATAGTTCTGTGGCTTAGAACTTGTATAGCGGCGTCCCGCTACTAGCCACACTCAGCGGCGTCCCGCTGAATTTAAATATTTATCCTGTTATTGTAGAGCCGGCATAAAGAAACAAAACAGTCTTACCAGGGATGTGACCGAATGCTTCACTCAGTTCTGGACCTCGCTATATTTTCAGTAGTTGTCCTCCAAACTGTTTCTTCTTGACCGCGCTAGTGGGTCCTCACACGTGCGCCTCCGTATTCTGAAGCGGGTTCCGTGCTACATCCACTTGTCACGCGGATTTCACAGTTATTGGTAGCTATTAGGTTTTGGACTCTTCAATATTCTGGTGACTGATTAGTATGGGGGGTCTGGGAATTTCAGTAGCAGGGTGAAGCTACTTAACCGAGAGCACCTAGGTTGGTGAATCTATAGTCCATTACGTCTTATTATTGTATTAATATATACTGAAATCAGGATGCAGAAAATAAGAATAGCAGCTAATACACCTAACTTATCACAAACTTGCGCTAAGTATGCGACTAATTCTTGAGCTAACCTTTGATTTTTGCAACCATTTATACTTGTGACAAATTAGCCCAATGTAATGGCTGGGTCGATAAGCATTATATCTTTAGCCACAGGAGTCTGTGGTAAAACTTCACACTAAATTAACTGCAATTATAAAACGGAATATTAAGATACAAATTAATCGCTCCCTTTTCCCTCATTATTGCACTTCATACGCTGACTGCACGCGTTTAGGATATGAATAATCTTTGGTGGTATTAATAATCAAATCTTATGGACATTAGGCAAATATTGGGATTTTAAGTTGCAATCCTGCTGTAAATAATGACTATAAAGTAAAATTGTTAGCATGAGGTTCTTAGAGTGCCTTCTCATTTCCTATTAGCTGCAATCTCTGACCTGCCAGTCTTTCAGGGGCCTTTACATATACGCTAATATGTATCATTTATGTAGGTCATACTTGTATCTATAACATAAGGAACGCTTCAAGTTCATGTTCACCTCTGCACATCTCTTAATTTATATTAATTTGTATGCACACCTTTGGGGGCAAATTCTTTATTATTGCATTGTACTCATTTTACTCATTTTATGCCTCTTTCACACTTGCGTTGTGAGGAACTGGCGTGCACTTCTGTCGCCAGAAATGCCTGGCGGATCCGTCACAACGCAAGACAACTGAAAGGATTTGAAGACTGATCAGTCTCTGACGTCATTGTGGAGCGCCCCGGGACTCGGGAGCCGCACGGACGGTAAGTGTACTTCTCCCCTGCCTCCCCACTACACTTTACCATGGCAGCCGGGACTTTAGTGTCCTGGCTGCCATGGTAACCATTCACAAAAGCTAAACGTCGCATCCGGCGATGCGCCGAAACGACATTTAGCTTAATGCCGGATACGGATAAAAGCACTTCAATGGGCATTAATTCCGGATCCGGCGTTACGGCATGTCTTCCGGATTTTTGGACGGAGACAAATCCGCAGCATGCTATGGTTTTGTCAACGTCCAAAAAACATTCACATACTAAACGGAAGACATCCTGATGCATCCTGAACGGATTTCTTTCCATTCAGAATGCATTAGGATTATCCTGATCAGTATCTTTCCGTCCTAGAGCCCCGAGGACGGAACTCTAGGACGGAGAGCAAAAGCGCAAGTGTGAAAGAGCCCTTACTCTTTTTTTTTTGTACAGCGCAGACATGCTCTAGAAGCACCCTTTGGATTTTCTGTCTTTTCCGTCAGACCAGGAGCAGACGGACTCCTTATCTCTGCTCTCTGACATATAGCTCAGTTCTTATCTTACTGATAAGAATGTGGCCTAAATAAGTGTTTATGACTTCTCAGTAGTTTAGAGATAAGATTTATTAGATGACCAGCATAAAGTGAAAGTACCAGTCAAACAGCTAGAAAAATAGTTAACCCTTTGTGACAGAACAGCCCAATAAAGGTCAATTGAAAAAAAAAATTATTATTTTTTTGTCAAAAATGAGTAACATGCAATCATAAAGAAATTGTCTCCAGAGGTATACATAGCCTTTTAAATAACCAGAATACCCCTTTAATTTGTGTTGTATATTTAGCACCAACATATTCAGCAGCACTGTACAGAGATTGTCATCACTTGCATCAGTCCCAAGGTTAGAGGCAAAACTCTAGAGAAGTCCCACATCTATGTGTTATTATACTGGATATGTTCTTACCAGTATTAGGCTACTTTCACACTTGCAGTGTGAGGATCCGGCAGGTCATACCGCATGACAACTGAAAGCATTTGCAAGTGCGGATCTCTCCATTTTTAGATGGAGAGACGGATCCGTCTTGATTTTTTTCACAGCTTTAGGACGGATCCGTCGTTGCGGTATTTGTAATGCCGGATCCGGCACTAATACAAGTCAATGGGAATTAATGCCAGATCCGGCATTCCGTCATGTGTTCCAGAATTTTAGACGGAGATAACACCGCAGCATGCAGGGTTATTTTCCCCATCTAAAAAACGTTTACATACTGAACTGAAGACATCCTGATGCATACTGAACGGATTTTTCTCCATTGAGAAGGTATGGGGATAATACTGATCAGTTTTTTTGCGGCATAGAGCCCCGACGACGGAACTCTATGAAAAGAAAAATGCTAGTGGGAAAGTACCCTTAGAGACCTTGGAGACCCCTTAAGCACCAGGGTCTGGGTGTGACTGTTCCTTCTCCATCTCCTATAAGTATGGCACAGATCAAGGTTTTGGATAGTTTTGCATAATTGGCCCAATGATTTACATTTTCAGAATTATTGGGAATTTACCAAGAAGTAATTGTGTTTGTTTAGTTAAAGCATTTTTTAATAAGAAAGCAAAATCATTCATCACCAATCTTAAAAATATTGTCTAGCTCGCAAATACTTTTGGGCAGCACCCTCTCCCCGACAGACTTGTGGAGGAAGTCTACTTACAGTACCTGAACTTCCTGCCAGTTGGTTCCAGCTTCTTCATTCCATTGCACTCTGTTTCCCGTTAGTCAACTTCCAGAATGGACAAAGGTGACGTGTGCCTCTGCAGCCAATGACTTACCACAATGGTAACATGTCCACCAAGCGGAACATCAATGGGTTACGTGCCACGTGGAGGAAACTCAAAAGAGCTGGAAAGCTGGACGACCCCTTTAATATACTGTATATATCATTTTGGTGATCCATAGAGGTCTTTAATTTGTTGTAGATAATTATCCCCTTAGCGGCCACAGCATGTAAGCAGTTACAGAGGGATCAGACTCCCTTTTTCTCCCATTGAAACCCCACAAATGAGATCACAGGGTGCCAATATGTGTGCACACAGCCTGGATCCTAGTGAAGGTCCCAAGCTTGTCTCTCTGGCGCAGCCTGCTGACGATTGTTAGTATAGCCCTGACATTATAATACATTCAACTACAGAAATAGTGGAATGTATTTTAGAAGTGATCAAAAGATTGCTTATTATTGTCCCCTTTTTTCAATGGAAAAAAAATTGCAAAAATAAAATCTCAATGCAAATAGTGGGGGGCACTCAATATACAGAAAACCTGGATCTCAGTGTCAATACATAAATTTATTGCAGACAAAAACAGTATAAAACATCATACAATCTAATAAAATCCTAAAAGGCGTAGAGCCAATGCGGTGGAGGACCGCACAAATGCCAGAATGTCCACTAAAACGTAGTCACTTTTATGAGACTAATCCACTTAGTAGTTATAGTCCAGAGCGATCCAAAATAATAGAACACAGATGATCAGGGGATAGCACCAGACTTTTCTTTTCTAGGACGTCCGCTTGGTTAATAATTGGCACTGTAAACGTCCCTTTTAGATTTAGGATATAGGTAATAAATGCACAGACGTCTGTATAATCAGCATATACTTTACCACTCCTGTAGTCACGCGTGTGATCCGGTCAAACCAAGCGCGGCGTCCCGCGCTGGATCGTAATGGAAGGTGGCGTGTCACGTGACCGGTTACACTCACGTGATCGTGACATTTTAGGAGTAGGTGTGCCTTGTTCGCAGGTCCTGTAGCAGGAGAAACATTCAGCTGTGACTCACTGTGTCACAGTACCCATTTTCCACATGGTTGAAATCTTTTATATTTTTTGCCCCTCTGGTAAATATTAAGGAGCACTGGCACCACATAATTTTAGTGAATTACCGCATCAATGCCATCATTTTCTCACAGTCCAGGCAAAGTTGGATACTGTAGTGCATCATTCCACTGTCACTAATGCATGAGGCCCCTCAACTGATATCTACCAATCCACCAACAAGCTGGAATATTTAAATCTGACACCCTATCTGCAGTCACTACCACTGAGGAAGGGGCGTATACCCCGAAACGCGTATGGAGTGACCTGCAGTTTGGAGTAGCCACATAAGTCCGCGGACTACATTTGGAGCTACAGAACAGGAGAATACAAAGATAAGATAAAGTCCATACATCGGACGCTCCGCTGAATGCTTCTCCTGCTACAGGACCTGCGAACAAGGCACACCTACTCCTAAAACGTCACGATCACGTGAGTGTAACCGGTCACGTGACACACCACCTTCCATTACGATCCAGCGCGGGACGCCGCGCTTGGTTTGACCGGATCACACGCGTGACTACAGGAGTGGTAAAGTATATGCTGATTATACAGACGTCTGTGCATTTATTACCTATATCCTAAATCTAAAAGGGACGTTTACAGTGCCAATTATTAACCAAGCGGACGTCCTAGAAAAGAAAAGTCTGGTGCTATCCCCTGATCATCTGTGTTCTATTATTTTGGATCGCTCTGGACTATAACTACTAAGTGGATTAGTCTCATAAAAGTGACTACGTTTTAGTGGACATTCTGGCATTTGTGCGGTCCTCCACCGCATTGGCTCTACGCCTTTTAGGATTTTATTAGATTGTATGATGTTTTATACTGTTTTTGTCTGCAATAAATTTATGTATTGACACTGAGATCCAGGTTTTCTGTATATTGAGTGCCCCCCACTATTTGCATTGTATTTTTCATTTTTCTAGGCTTGGGTATTGCCAGGGGTGAGCACCTCTCATATTTGATTTACATAGTGAGCCGCCAATTCTTCTCCGTTCTAAAAATAAAATCTCCTCCACATATTTGGTATCACCATGTCCATATCATCCTGCACTATGAAAATATCATGTAAATTATCCTGTTAAAAAAAAAAAAAGAAAACAAATGCTATAATTACACAAAAATAAAAAGCTCAAAAAGTGTCATGTAGCCCAAAATGATACCAATGAAAACTACAGTCCGTTCTTCAAAAATCAACACAGCTCCATAGAAAAAGAAAAAGTTATGGGTCTGGGGATGCCAAAAAACAAAAAACAAATGTTCTTCTTTTTTAAAAAGGGTTTTTATTGCACAAAAGTATGGACAAAAACTATATGCATTTGGTACCTCTGTAATCAAACTGACCCAGTATCATGTTATTTATGCCAGAAAATAAACACCACAAAAATTTCCACTCCCTCCCAGAAAGAGTTAATAAAAGTTAATCAGTAAATTATGTGTACTCCAAAAACTACAACTTGTCACTACACAGATGGAAAAATAGAAAAAAATGTATAGCTCTTAGAATGCGACAATGAAAAAAAAAAAAAATACTTGGTCAGTAAGGCCCAAAACAGGCTGGTCAGTAAGGGGTTAAAAAGGGAAAATAAACACATCAAAATCTTCAGCATTTTAAAAATGTAAAACTAAGAAACAACATAAAATGACTTCTTGTTAAACATCTGGTGAATCCTACATCCTAGAAGCCATTTACCTATTTAATTCCATATTATGCTGGTACGACACATTCTCCCTGGTAGAATCACAAAAAGGTTTATTAAAATAGCTTTAAATTCGATGTCATATATAAAAAATACAATAAAGCTATAAAACAAAACAATCTCAGTATATAATTCTGCTTTGCCAATGGCTTCCCATAAGATTTTTAATAGTCACTATCAGCAGATATTCTTCAATGGAGCTATTAATCTTTTAGTTGCCTTCAGGCATATGGCGTCAATCAGAGTTGTACAGAGGACACTGAGTTATAAACGAAGTAATGAAAGTCACTATCTCAGTTCACTATCACATATGCAAAACCTGTGTGTCACGGTATTACACCGCAGAAAGAAGTCACATTACTGAAATTTTAGTAACGCATTTAAAGCATTTACATCAGTGGTAACTTTATGCATCCTAAGGACCTCAAATGTTACACTAATGTCTTCAAGGCCACCAGGTTGGTTAATTTTATAAAAATAAAACTGATGACACTATGTTCCATCACAAAAAAACACTCTTACCATATAACAGTATCTATAGTATAAAGGTCTAATACACATGGTGGTATTACAGCTCCATGAAGCCATACAGAAAATTTACCATCATGAATGTGATCAGATCATATCCAATGAGGAAAGCCTTTCACAAAGCAAACAGTAAAGTTCACCTAGTGCAGGATCTGCTCAAGTCTGTAGCTCTAAATTAGGGATGCCCAACCTGTGACCTTCCAGCTGTTGCAAAACAACAACTTCCATCACACCCAGACAGGCTACAGCTATACTGTAGGACTCATACAAGAAGCGCCAAAAAAATAAATAAAGGCGTGGATCACACACCAACCATGCTATGCATTGATCTATTATTGCTTCTCAGCACAATTCATATCACTTTTGAGTGTAAAAAATAGTATACAAATCCCTAATCTATATAATGTACACGAGGCATTAGTATACGTTTTGATCAAAATGCATAGGCCCACTCACCACACCAAGGTTGCCTCTACGAGTGGGTACCTACTCCAAATTGGTGCAGCGCCACACAGCGACCGCCAACATCGAAACACCTTCCCAGCAGGCAGAGCGACCCAGCAATCGAACAGCACCCCTGCTGTCAGACTAAGCCCCCATAGCACTGGGCAGCACCAACCCAGAGGCACAGCACAACAGCAACAACAGCTGCCATGCAACATCGCACCATGTGAACAGATTTAAAAAGCTTACCTTTCAATATGGGCTTAGGAGCTACAAACTGGGACCTAGTAGACATTTATTACCCCTTCTGCAGTCTTTTGCCAATTAAATGCAACTGGGACAAATGGGAGGACTGCATAAACGATAAGAAAGAGACAGACTATGATAAAATTCCAAAAAAGAGAGAAAACAGTATGAATCGCACACTCTTTACCATGCATTGCTCTATTATTGCTTCTTGGCACAATTCATATCGCTTCTCAGTGTAAATAATAGTATACAGAGCCGTAATCTACACACCATACACAAGGCATATGTTTTGATCAAAATGCATAGGCCCACTCACCACATCAAGGTTGCCCACTCGAGTAGGTCCTACTCGAGGAGGCTACCTTGTCATGATGAGTGGGCCTATGCATTTAGATCAAAACGTATACCATTGTCTCATGCACAGTATGCATATCAGAGAGCCTTATACTATTTATTGTGCAGAGAAGCTATGTTAATTGTGTTAAGAAGCATTTATAGGACAATGCATAGCATGTGGGTATGCATTTTCTCTCTTTTTGGATATTTTATACAAGAAGCTCTAATACTACTATATGTAGGGACATAATTATTATCTTTTCTATATTTCTAAGATTTTAAAGATGCATGGAGCAGTCGCCAATTATACAGGCAGCTTCAGGCACCCACAATGAAATACAGTAGATGTATCCTGACACAGTTTTAGCCAAAAATTTCAAAGGGGTATTCTGAGAGTAAAATACTGATGACCTATCTTCAGGATAGATCAATATCTGATCAGTAGGGGTCCAACTCTCAGCACCCCCTCCAATCAGCTGTTTGAAGAGGTCATGGCGCTCTGGTCATCACTGCAGCCTCTTCCTTGACCAGTGACATCACATTCATCAGCTACATGGCCTATGTGAAGTCAAGTGAATGGGCTTTTTTTTTTTATTTAAACATATTTTTTTTTTATTCATAGGAAATAAAAGTTACAAAAATATCAATACAAAATGTATAACAAAAGTAAGCCATCAATATCCACATACAAAGAAACAGTTTAGTAGACTTATCATACATCAAAGTATTCTAGCACTTCATACACGTAAACCTAAACCCACCCCCCCCCCCTCCCCAGTTGGCTGTCGTCGCATAGACCCCTTCAATTATAGTATAGATGACATTAAGTTACCTCTAACCCATCACACGTGCCCCTCTCCGTTTCCCTTCCATTTCCTCAAAAAAATTTGAGGAAAAAATCTGGCTTATACTGATGGGAGGCCTCCTTTTGTATAGCCACAAAAACCTGTTCCCAAAACCTTTTCAATTTATTACATTCCAAGAGGACGTGTACAAAATCCGCTTCTAGACAACAAGTGAATGGGCTTGGTACTGCAATACCAACCACAGCTGCTAAACATTGTATGATGTTATACTTGGTATGCTGCGGAGTTGGACCCCCAGCAATCAGACATTGATGACATATCCTAAGAAGAAGTCATCAGTACTGTACTCCTAGAAACCCCTTTAACAGCATCAATCAAAATTGACCGTGCAGTACCAGTGAGTGTACCGACACTGGGTACTTACCTTTCCATTCCAGTAAAACTAAAATGTACTTGAAGTTTTAAGAATGTCTTAGTTGTTATTGTGGGGTGATGAGTTTGTTAGCTGAGAAACCACTAAATTCTAGTATGTTAGGGCTATGGTATCTTATGTGCTCCTTTAGCACCAATTAGTCCCTATGGACGTCACTCATGAGAGATGGAAACAAGCTATTGATCTAAATGTATGCTAATGAGTCTTATTTCGCTCTCCCAAGTGAAGTCTGATGAACACGGCAGCCCAAACCTTTTAGTTATTCAGACTTATTACACCTGAGTAATCAACATCCAGTGAGAAAAAAAAATTTTTCAATGTAAAAAGCATTTCTTCTCTCTTAATCATGTGTTGACTCTGGAAAACTACAACCAGAGATTTCCTTCTAATTAAAGAATATAAATTAGGTAATGAATATATTTTCCTGATGTGTGATATATGCACACAGTAGGTGATTATCAGAGCATGAAATATTAATTAAAAAAAGTAAAATAAAAATAAAAACTCCTTAACTTGACACCTTAACTTACAGAAATGTTAGGCCAAAGTGGTGGCAGTTTCTCATTACCAAAGCATTATCTCCCAAAGGCTACAACATATTGCAGTGGAATTACAATGGTGGACATAATATATTATATACGGTTCATTAGTTTTATTACAGTTCTGTTATAAAGCATGATTTCACTACTGATGCACTCGGTTGTATGCCATACTACATTCTTAACCCTTTCAGGACCATGCCATTTTTCATTTTTCGTTTTATACTCCCCGCTTTCCCATAGTCCTAACTTTTTTATTTTTTCGTTCACATAGCCTTATGAGGGCTTATTTTTTTAGGGACAAGTTGTACTTTCTAATGGCCCCATTTACGGAAATAAAATTCTAAATGGGGTAGAATTGGGGAAAAATACTATTCTGATAAAGGTTTTTATTTTATTTTTATTACACGGTACACTATGCGGTAAATTGACCTATTATCTTCATTCTCCAAGTCAGTGTGGTTCCAACAATACTTCACTTGTATAACTTTTCTTGCATTTTAATACTGAAAAAAAGATTAAAACCTTTGAGAAAAAAAAAATACACGGGTGTCCGGAGCTGTGTGAGGGCTCATTTTTTGTGGGACGATCAGTTCTTTTCAGTGATACCAATTTGAAGTGTGTGCGACGTTTTGATAAATTTTATTAAAAAAAATGATTGGGTAGTTGAAGTGACAAAAACGGGCAAATTGGCTTTTTTATTTTTTTTCCCGTTACGCCGTTGTTATATTTTAATAGTATGGGCATTTTCACATGCGGCGATACCCATGATGATGTTTATTTTTTTATTGGTTAAGTATTTTTATTTTAAGGAAAGGGGGGTGATTTGAACTTTTATGTTTGTTTGTTTTTTATATTTGTAAAAACTTTTTTTTACTTTTTTTTTTTTACTTGTTTTAACCAATTAAGGACACGGCCCTATTGCACCTTAAGGACCAGGCCATTTTTTGCAAATCTGACCAGTGTCACTTTATGTGGTGATAACTTTAAAACGCTTTTACTTATCCAGACCATTCTGAGATTGTTTTTTCTTCACATATTGTACTTCATGACACTGGACACATTTTGTCAAAAAAGTTCATTTTTTTGTATAAAAAAATACTAAATTTACCAAAAATTTTAAAAAATTTGTAAATTTTCAAGTTTTAATTTCTCCACTTCTATAATACATAGTAATACCTCCAAAAATAGTTATTACTTTACATTCCCCAAATGTCTACTTCATGTTTGGATCATTTTGGGAATGCCATTTTATTTTTTGGGGACGTTACAAGGCTTTGAAGTTTAGAAGCAAATCTTGAAAATTTTTCAAATTTCCCCTTTTGAATTCATTTTTTCCAGGAACAAAGCAAAGGTTAACAGCCAAACAAAACTCAATATTTATTGCCCTGATTCTTTAGTTTGCAGAAACACCCCATATGTGGTTGTAAACTACTTTATCGCCAAAAGGCAGGGGATAGAATGAAGGGAACGCCATATGGTTTTTGGAAGGCAAATTTTGATGGACTGGTTTATTTACACCATGTCCCATTTCAAGCCCCCGGAGCACCCCTAGAGTAGAAACTCCAAAAAAGTTGGATAAGGTGGCAGTTTTGGTGGTATTATTCTTAGGGTACATGTGATTTTTGGTTGCTCTATAATACATTTTTGTGAGACAAGGTAATAAAAAATAGAAATTCAGAAATGTCATCTCCATTTGCCATAAACTCTTAGGAACACCTAAAGGGTTAACAAAGTTTTTAAAATCTGTTTAAAATACTTTGAGGGATGTAGATTGTTATATTTTCTACTCTAGGGGAGTATCAGGAGGGCTTCAAATGTGACATGGCGTCAAAAGACCAGTCCGGCAAAATCGGCCTTCCAAAAACCATATGTCGTTTGGCGATACAGCAGTTTACGACCACATATGGGGTGTTTCTGTAAACTACAGAATCAGGGCAATAAATATAGGCTTTTGTTTAACTGTTAACCCTTGCTTTTTTACTGGAAAAAAAATGATTAAAATTGCTGTTTTGGGACCATTTTTATTTTATTTTTGTGACTGTGTTCTGTTTCAGTATCTTGCATTGTGTATTGCTATGCTCCTCTCCCCCCCTCTGTTTCAGCTTCTAGTTGGTTCAGTCTAGCCACTTCCTGTTTTCCCAGTTATGCATTGCTGTTAGTGTATGCTCTAATTCTTAGGAGAATCTAAGGAGTATCTCATCTTCTTATAAAAGAGAATATTGTTGGCATAATTCTTTTACCATCTGGATTCCCTGCATAACTTGTAATACAATCTCCTTATTAAAAACTACTTGACTAACTCCTGGGTGTCTGATGTGTAAACTGTAAGTGAAGAATGTCTGATTCAACAAGTCACCTCACAGATCCGTGATTGTATAAAGCTGACATTTCAAAACACCACGGTAATAGAATTGTCTTAGTACTCTCCTTGTCTCGCTAAGAAAAGAATATTCTCCTCCTCCAAGTAATAGCCATCATCATTTGTCTCCTGTTATGCTAAAGTGGAGGGTAATATCTTATACTGCCCAGTACTGCATTCACTAGGATCACAGAAGCTTCTAGCAATTTCAGTTTCATACAGGCTAGGAACTGTATTCAGCCTGTTTTCTGAGGTAAATATCCCATACTGCACTTAATGATGAAAGATATAGCAGATAACCTTTCAAGGCACTCCAAGGCTTCATCCCGTTCCTTGAAATCTATTGCTCAGTCCTCATCGCTAAGTTCTTGCTCACAGCACTCTTCGCTGAGTACCTCATTGATGTTGGCACGCGCAAAAGCAGAAGCAGTAAAGGTACAAGCTCATTGCATTAGAAAGGAAGCAGCCATTAAGGCACAAGTCGCAGAGACACAAGCCCAATCTCAAGCTAATCAATCACCTATACTGGCTCAGGCGCAAGCTATACAAGACCAATCACAAGCTAATCAAGCAGCTATACAGGCTCAGGCGCAAGTGACCAAAGCCAAGGGCGAAGCTGAGTTGGAGGTCCTTCAGAAGGAAAGGGAAGAAGCAACAGCCATGGCTGAACTCAGAGTTCTTGAAGAAGCTACTGAAGAAGAAGAAGCTTATCATCCTATGTCCAAGATATCTAATGACTCAGAAGGCCGTACCCTGCAATTCGTCCTAGACCAAAGCAAAGTCAATGCATTTGCACCAGAAGATTTGGGCTCTGCACGCCAGCCTGCTGAACTCATGCGAATAGAAAAAGAGGCAGCTGATAACTATACAGTTGACCCCAGTCCAGTGGAAATTTCTCTCTCTTTCAAACCTATGGCACCTTACACAGTATTTCAGGCGCCATTAGAGACCAAGCCGCTTCAAGCTCATCAAATCACATTAAAACCTCCTGAGACTAGTTACATAGCAATCAAGACGCTGGCGCCAACATTACCAGATGTGAAGCCTTCATTTACGCTCAACCCAGTTGCCACTCCATTCCATCTTCCAACCCCCAAACATAGAGTATCAGATGGAGCCAACAATACCAGCGAGAAAGAAGTTCCCTTAGCCATTATGCAGGAAAGAAATAGCGCATCAGAAATCGCCAAGTACCTCACTCTCAGGGACCTCATCAGTATTAGCCTTACAAACTTTGATTATCGCCCAGAAAACTATAGAAGTTGGAAGGCCGCCTTCAAGACAACAGTTTTGGTGTACCGCCTATGCAAGAACTTGATTTACTGATTAGATGGCTAGGTCCAAGGTCGTCAAACTGTGTTAAGAGACTCAAAACCGTTCATATCTACGAACCAATCAAAGGCCTTTGTCACGCATGGGAAAAATTCGAGCAGACATACGGCGGCTCGGAAGTAGTTGAACGTGCCTTATTTAAACAACTATACGAATTTCCTAGATTATCCAATACAGACCGCCAAGGGTTCCAGGAATTAAGCGACCTTCTTCTTGAGTTTGAAATCGTCAAGGGAGACCCGCAGCTACCAGGTCTCAGCTTTCTTGATACCTCCCATGGTGTGGGCCTGATCGTGGAGAAATTACCCCTCAATATTCAAGACCAATGGGCAACAACAGGTTCAAAATACAAGGAGCAACATCGTGTTCCCTCTCCACCATTTTCATTCTTCTGTAAGTTCATCAAGGACTTAGCTAGAGCTAAAAACTATCCGAGCTTCAACACCTTGGGAACCAACATCTTTGGCTCTATTAAACAGAGACACGAGACTTTCAGTCCCAGACAGAGAAACCCTAAAGGTATAATTTCAGTAAAAAAGACAGTGGTTGTGCCCACTACCAACAATGGAAATGAAAGCCCCAAGGATCCCGATCATCATTGCCCTATCCATGATAAATCACATCCTTTAAGGAAATGCCGTGTCTTTATAGCAAAGCCCTTTGGGGAACATAAGGAGTTCCTAAGGAGTCATGATATCTGCTTCAGATGCTGTGCATCCACTGAGCACTTCGCCAGAGACTGTAAGTTTCCAGTCAAGTGTTCTGAATGTAATAGTGATCTACATATGTCAGCTGTTCACCCGGGACTACTCAGGCGGAACCTAGAACCAGTTAGCTGGCACAAGCCCCATTCCGATCAAGGCGGGGAGAGACATGGCAGGGAGAGTGCCGACCGACCAACCACAACCGTCACCCCCAGATGCACAAAGCTATGTGGAGAAGGACTTGTGTGCGGTAAGTGTTGTTCTAAAATTTCATCGTGAATGTGTTACTTACTGCACGACCAGAGAAGACCATAAGAATGTATGCTATTCTAGATGACCAAAGTAATCGTTCCCTAGCTAGCCCTAAGTTCTTTGATCTGTTCAGGATAGAGGGAGAAACTAAACCCTACACCCTAGGAACATGCTCTGGTCTTGTGACAACCTCAGAAAGAAGAGCTAATGGTTTCACCTTGAAGCCCATCAAAGGAGATAAGAAACTCTCTCTTCCAGCCCTTATAGAGTGTGACAAATTGCCGGACACAAGGGATGAAATTCCCACACCTGAAGCCGCACAACATCAGCCTCAGCTCAGGAACATAGCCAGAGAGATTCCTCCCCTTGATAACCATGCCAAGATCTTACTCTTGCTAGGTAGAGACATCCTTGAACTTCGCAATGGCCCTTTCAACTCTCCATATGCCCAGAAACTTACAGTGGGTTGGATCATCGTGGGGGATGTATGTCTGGACAGAACCCGCAGACCCTGCCAAGTACACTCCTTCAGAACTGACGTATTAATAGGGGGGCGAACTTCTTACTTCAGGCAGTGTCCTAACCACTACTATGTGCAAGATATGCCTTGCCCAAATATTCTAAAAACATCAGAAAGCAGCTTAAATCCCAAGAAGTCAGCTGCAGAATTTCAGGATTTCAATTGGAGCCCTCTTCAAGCCCTTCCCAGCTTTGCAGTCCTCACACAGTTTATCATAATGAATCCTATATCATCACTGACAACAAGCCTTCTGATTCATGTAGTTCTGATGAGATACAGCAGAAACGTGAGCCTTCTAGTTAACTGTTTGACAAAGAGTTTCATTCTGTAAAGGAAGTATCTTCTGAACGTTCTATAAAGGAGGTTCCTTCAACAGAGGAAGAGTTCATTTCAGATACTTTGCAAGAACCTTCAGTTCCATCTACAGTTGTTGATTGCACTCAAGAGGATCACAGTTCTTCCCAGTCTTCAACGGATGAGCACCTTCATATTGCTCAGCCTTTTCTGGAAACCACAGGGAAAAGTTTACTGCCAATGTGCATGACAAATACTGCATGTCAACAACCCAAGTCCGCACGTACGTACAAAGACAGATCCCATTTCAGAAGTAAAAAGCAGAAAAGAGCATTCTCGTTCACGATCCATAGAAAGCAATCTACATCTAAATCAGCCTCACAAAATAAGCGCTCTCGCTCTAAAACTTTGGCAAGATCAAGGAGAACCAAGTCTTGCTCAGCTTCTAATGAAAGCAACAGACAATCTCCTGTAGTAAAAAAGAAGAAATCCACATCTGGGGTGCATAAAAGATCACTCAAGAATAAACCAGAAAAGATAGATAATATTCCTGTGCCATCTGGCGATTTCAAAGAGCACAACCTTTATAACTTTCGGTGGAAGCAGGTACAACATCTCGCCAGTTAGTTCTGGAAAAGGTGGAGAAGAAAGTATCTCTGCTTCTTGCAAGAACGCAGAAGGTGGCAAGAACCAAGGCCTAATTTAAAGGAAGGAGATTTTGTTCTGTTAAGAGACAAACAAGTTGATCGTCTCGACTGGCCTACTGGACTTATTACTAAAGTCGTTTCCAGTTCGGATGGAAAGAACTTCCATGTTGAGATTCCTTCTACCAAAGATACTCATCATCTTCTAAGACTGTTTCCAATACCAGCTCTATGGCCTAAACTGAAGACATATCCTTTTTTGGTTTGAATAAATGTTCATTGCATGTTTACTTTTCAGGTTTATGGACATTATTCATCTGTTTATTCCTCAGGTTTATTATTCATAGTTATTTTATGTAAAAACAAAGGTGCAATGGCACACTGCAGCTAAAGCTCCGTCCTGCCACTATGCTGGATGTTAGATGAGGCATTAGTTTATATTTTGACCAAATTATGTAAGCCACCCACCACTTCACGGTTGCCTCACGAGTGGTCCCTAACATTAATTCTTACCTTTTATGGGCCATATCAGCCACACAAAATCCAGGGAGTGCAGGTGCAGCATGCATGCCAGATACACTCTGCTTGTAACCCCATCTGGTGCCATACAGCGTTCATCAGATCAAGGGATGCAAATACCAACATGCATGCTGAGCCCACTAGTACTTCTCCTAGAACCAAATGGCTTCTGGTAAGTTCTATAAAGCAGACTCAGTTTTATACTGACTTTAAAACCAGCCTACAGGGCGGATTCACTAGTCAGGTGTGCATGACTGCATGGAGGTCACCACGCCTCCCATATATCCTACAAAGGAAAAAAAAAATGGGGATTGCAGTTAGCACAACCCAATACGCAGGTGCACGTTGCAATGGTGAAATACACATACAAACGTAAAAACAAAGGTGCAATGGCACACTGCAGCTAGAGCTCCGTCCTGCCACTATGCTGGATGTTAGATGAGGCATTAGTTTATATTTTGACCAAATTATGTAAGCCACCCACCACTTCACGGTTGCCTCACGGCTGATATGGCCCATAAAAGGTAAGAATTAATGTTAGGGACCACTCGTGAGGCAACCGTGAAGTGGTGGGTGGCTTACATAATTTGGTCAAAATATAAACTAATGCCTCATCTAACATCCAACATAGTGGCAGGACGGAGCTCTAGCTGCAGTGTGCCATTGCACCTTTGTTTTTACGTTTGTATGTGTATTTCACCATAGCAACGTGCACCTGCGTATTGGGTTGTGCTAACTGCAATCCCCATTTTTTTTTCCTTTATAGTTATTTTATACAATTCCATTGTATGCATATACATAGTGGTATCTACTGATACCAGAGGGGGAGTGTTCTGTTTCAGTATCTTGCATTGTGTATTGGTATGCTCCCCCCCCCCTCTTTTTCAGCTTCTAGTTGGTTCAGTCTAGCCACTTCCTGTTTTCCCAGTCATGCATTGCTGTTAGTGTGTGTTCTAATTCTGAGGAGAATCTGAGGAGTATCTCATCTTCTTATCGAGGAGAATATTGTTGGCATAATTCTTTTACCATCTGGATTCCCTGCATATTTTGTAATACAATCTACGGATTAAAAACTACTTGATTAACTCCTGGGTGTCTGATGTGTAAACTGTAAGGGAAGAATGTCTGATTCAACAAGTCACCTCACAGATGCGTGATTGTATAAAGCTGACATTTCAAAACGCCACAGACTGTTTTCCTCTGAGGGGTTAGGTCATATGTTATTTTTATAGAGCAGATTTTTACGGACGCGGCAATACCTAATATGTCTACTCTTTTAAATTTATTTAGGTTTTACACTATAATATCCTTTGTTAAACAAACAAAAAACCATTTTAGTATCTCCATAGTCTGAGAGTTAGTTTTTTTAGTTTTTGTCCAATTGTCTTAGATAGGGGCTCATTTTTTGCGTGATGAGATGACGGTTTTAATAGCACTATTTTGGGGTGCATATGACTTTTTGATCACTTGCTGTCACACTTTTTGTGACGTTAGGTGACAAAAAACTGCTTTTTCCAGTATTTGTTTTAATTTATTTTTTGCAGTGTCAACCTGAGGGATTAGTTCATGTGTTATTTTTATAGTTCAGGTTCTTACGGATGCGGCGATACCTAATATTTTTGAAACAAAATAAAATCATGTTTTAGTGTCTGCATAGCCTAAGAGCCATCATTTTTTTATTTTTTAGGCGATTTTTTTAGGTAAGGTATAATTTTTTTGCAGAACGAGGTAACGGTTTGATTAGGGCCATTTGGGTGTAGATACAACTTTTTTGATCACTTTTATTAACTTTTTTGGGAAGTGAGGTGGGCAAAATTTCAATTTTATTATAGTTTTTTTTTTTTATGACGTTCACCCTGCGGGGAAAGTAATAAACCCATTTTATAGATCAGTTCGTTATGGACGCGGTGATATATAACATGTGTAGTGTATTTTTAATTTTTTTGTTATTAGTGATAAATGTGTTTTTTTGTTTTTACCTTTTTTCACTTTTTTTACATTTTTTGACCCAGACCCACTTGGTTCTTGAAGATTCAGTGGATCTGGTGTCTGTATAATACAGTACAGTACATTATATAATGTACTGTACTGTATTTTTTACTTAATTCATGTGCTGACACTCTGCTTGCTAAGCTCGGTCATCCTGAAAATGAGCGGGGGGGGGATGAGCTGCCCCCTGCACCGCCTGCCGCACCACCCACGCACCACCCGCAAGCAAGGAATAAAAAAAAAAAACATTTGCCAGCATTTTAAAGTTTCTGATCCTCGTGGTCAAAGACCCCCCTCGGCATGTGAATATGGTTCCTGCTGCACGTTCGCATCAGGAATCATGTTTCTATTGCGATTTTTTTCTTTTACATGCGATTTTATTTAGGACGTATGGGTACGCCCTGTGTCCTTAAGGACTCGGACATTAGGGCGTACCCATACGTCCTATGTCCTTAAGAGGTTAAGTTAACTTGGGTGACACTAACTGGCAATCATTAGATTTCCCATTGTGTTCATTGATGTCTATATAAACATCATTGAACCACTTCATTTGCACCAATACTATGCTGCCACCTAGTCTCTTGTATTGGTATGTTCCTGAAATAGGCACCGAAGCCTGCATTTCAGCGAAGTAACACATTCCCCGATCTCAGCCGGGGAACACTGTTACCAGACCGGAAGCACGCGACTTCCACTTCCGGACTGATCAGATGCCGCAGTCACTTTTGACCACAGCATCTGAAGGGTAAAATGTGCGCGATCAGCGCATGGCTGATCGCATGAATGTGATGCGGGTCTCTGCTATTTAAAATAGCAGAAAACCCGCGGCTATGGCGCCCACTAGACGCGCGAGTGGGCGCCATGTTTAAAGTCCGGACGATGACGTACATGTACGTGAAAGGGTTAAAAAGATTTTCCAAGAATTAACATTTATCAACTGTCATCAGGATAGGTGATAAGTCTCTGATTGCAGAGTGTCCCACCAGTGGGACACCAATGATTATGGGAATGAAGAGATGAGGAAGAATGGGTGCATGAGTCTTAGATTCTCATGATCTGTGGGTTCCCAGGTAAATCTTCATTCTCTGAGAAAATAAAAGCCTTTAAGATAATATAAAAATGCAATGTTAGCTCAATGGCTCAGGTCTGTGAAGGATTGAGCCAGTAGACACCTTTGGTATCAGCTGATATGGAATTCTAGTTGGCTGCTATGACCAGCATGGACACCTTTCTATAAAATGCTACATGAGAATCACATGGCATTTGCATTTCCGCAGAACAAACATCTTTTAAAGTACAGTACCTGTTAAAAAGGGTTCTCGGGGAATGATTTAAAATGGCGCCAACAACCTGTCCTAGAATATGAGCAGGACTCCACTTTCCACTTTCAGAACTGCCTTGGAGGGTGGGGGCAGGGCTACACTGCTCTACAATAGATGGTAATAATGTGATTTTGCCTGTGATATGCCATCATGACTGAATAGCCTGACAGGAGCACTCACCAATATGTAGTGTATGCAAGTGGCAGCGAGTAGTGTGTAGTGACGCTCCTTCCTCTCACCTCCCTAGAGAGCTCTGCAAGGGGAGGTGTCCAGTCATGCTCACATTCTAGGACATTTTTTCCTTTGCATCACTATATTTCAGACCTTCATCACTTTTTTTTTATAAATACCCCTAAGGAGCTGTGTGAATGCTCATTTTTTATGGGGTGGTCTGTAGTTATTGATACTATATTGGTAGGTGAAACAATGAAAAAACGGCAAATCAGCCATTTAGATTTTTTATTCCTGCTATGAAGCCCACTGTGCATACTCATGTTGTAGAAGGATTTAATCATGAGTTTTAGCTAGTGAAGCTCAAATAAGTTAGTGATTATTGTATTAATCAAAGATACATTTAAACAGTAGAAGATACACGACACCTGTGTTTAAGTGAGACCTTATTGTATTATTTATCTTTAAACATGTATTCCACAGCGAGAGAAGCGTCTCGATGTTCCTCACAAGATACATTTTGTATCAAAGTTTGTTCTTCTACTCTAAGACAAGGTCTCCAGATGTCAGAAGTATATAGTGTGAAAATGTTAGGCATGTGTAAGTTAACCCTTAATGGTATTATGCTAACAGCTTATACAATAGCGCCACATAGGTATGAGTAGATGACACTAGTGTTATGATGTCACATTCCTTATCAATGTATACGCCCGTCCAAAATTCATTGGAGAACTCCAAACAAGGAGGGCGGGGTCTTCTGATAAACTTGTGGTTAAGAAACCACGTAGAAAAAAAAAGGAGAGAAACAACCAAAAAAAAAAAAAGAGGCACAACAGATACGTGGCCAGGAGAAGCAAAGCTTGGGAAATTATCTGGGATCACGGGAAACCCTCTTGAGAGCTGATTGTCCCTTGAAGGAGCTCATCATTTGACCCTTGGTAACGTATATATCATTTGTTGCCTGTGGTATTGATAAATTACTTAGCCCGGTATATATATCCCCGTATTGTGTTGATACATAATTTCAGACGCCTGGTCAATAATGTTCGTTCTCTTGGCAAAGATGCATATTGCCAATAAGATCAGACATGAAGACCCAGTCCCTTGGGAGTTTATATTCCCTAGCCTCATACCGAGCTAAAGAATTTATAGTTGGTGTAATACCGCCATATACCGGTAAATTTGGTAATAATTATAGCAGAGCAAAAGGCTTCAGATATAATCGTTTCCTTTATTGATTTTCTGTGCATATATCAACTGCTTGCATAGTTTTCATATTTGGTTTTAAAACTAAAGAGTGTTGGTAGATTTATGGTGTGTTGGTTCTAGTGGAAGATTTTGGTATTGCAACTTTTTTTTTTCTACATAGATATTTTTATTGACATTATTGCTCTAAAATTATTGTATAATAAAATTATTTATATATTTTGCATAGACTCCTGTCCCTGTTTTGCTGATTGCACACAATAATAAGGGTTCTCGGTCAAGAGCTCAAGGTGTTATGTCCACCTTGCGGATCAATAAATTTTGATATTTTTACTTTGATCCGTTTTTTTTTAAGTAAAGCATTTTGCGCTTTATAACGCACGACACCCCTGATCTCTGTGCATGAAAGCTGTTGGGGTCTTGAGAGAACTGAGCCTCTCAGATGCCATGGTTACAAGTGACCATGACTAGTGATGAGCGAACATGCTCGGCCGAATATCTGTTCGGCTCGAGCATCACTATGCTCGGCACATGGCGGTACTCGGCCGAGTACTGCATGTGCTTGAGTGCATTGTTGGACTGGGGTACCTAGGGCCCACCAGTAAAATGTATTTTGGGGGCCCACCATACAGATACATTCCAATATAATAAATACTAATACAATAGCACGATCAATCTAAACAACAGGGTGTACCCAATCAACTTATATTAACAACAATACAGTACACTTCTTCCCTTTAAAACACGATTCCTTTATTAAACAACTTAAAAAAACATCATATTACCCACATAAAGAGGAGAAACACATTTCAAACAAAACCATACGTGAAACAGGGCTAATGCATACCTATACAGTGGAAAGTGAAAGTATCTGGGCAGGACTGGCGCACCCCTCAACGCGCGTTTCGCGTTTGCTTCGTCAGGAGGAGAAGCAAACGCGAAACGCGAGTTTGGTATTATCATCGATTGATGGTTGTTTTATAGCTGCACTTTGTCGACCTGAGATTGCCTCAGTAGTAACCGGGTGGTTATTGTTATTGAGGGTGTATAATGGTTGGTGGTTTTAAGTGCATTTAGTGGGCGGTAGTATGTAGCCTAACAGTGATTTGATACATGGGGCAGAGTTTGTATGGCGCTTGAAATTTGTTTCTCCTCTTTATGTGGGTAATATGATGTTTTTTTTTAATAAATAATCTAACAAGTTTTTTATATGAACACAGGCTGGTTGAGGTCCTGTACATTGAATATATGTATATAGTGCAGTAAGTCTACTGTGTTATGTGCCACTTGTACAGGGGGTGGGGGACTAGGGGCCCACTTTGCTCAGGGGCCCACCGAGGGATTCCCTGTACCCCTGTGGGCCAGTCCGAGCCTGCTTCAGCGAAATGCTTGAGTCTCTGCCCCGCACGTTTCGCAGGTTTTAAGCAGCCAATAAAGGTGCAGGTAAGTACTGCCCTCACTGTAATGCTAGTAGCCATGTTGGCTGCTGGCATTACAGTGATTCGCTGGCCGTATTACAAATTCAGTAATACTGTCAGTATTACAAATTCCAATTATCTGGGCACAATATAGTGTCCGTAATCTGTGACTTTCTATACCCAATACTGAACAGCATCTAAAAACACTGTCTATATTAGAACTTCCATTAATCTGTACCTAGTATAGTGTCCAAATTCTGTTGGTTTTTGTATCCAATACTGAACAGCATCTAAAAACACTGTCTATATTACAACTTCCAATAATCTGGTTCGAGTGTAGTGTCCAAAATCTGTGGGTTTTTGTATCCAATACTGAATAGCATCTAAAAACACTGTCTATATTACAACTACCATTAATCTGGGCCTAGTGTAGTGTCCAAAATCTGTGGGTTTTTGTATCCAATACTGAATAGCATCTAAAAACACTGTCTATATTACAACTTCCATTAATCTGGGCCTAGTGTAGTGTACAAAATATGTGGGTTTTTGTATCCAATAATGTCCTGCCTAAGAAAACACTGTCAGTATTATAAATGCCAATAATCTGGGCCTAATATAGTGTCCATAATCTGTGGTGTTCTATAACCAATACTGAACAGCATCTAAAAAATCTGTCTATATTACAACTTCCATTAATCTGGGCCTAGTGTAGTGTGCAAAATCTGTGGGATTTTGTATTTCAACTGAACAGCATCTAAAAACACTGTCTATATTAAAACTTCCATTAATCTGGGCCTAGTGTAGTGCCCTAAAATCTGTGGGTTTTTGTATCAAATACTGAACAGCACCTAAAAACACTGTCTATATTACAACTTTCATTAATCTGGGCCTAGTATAGTGTGAAAATCTGTTGATTTTTGTATCCAATACTGAACTGCATCTAAAAACACCGTCTATATTAAAACTTCCATTAATCTGGGCCTAGTGTAGTGTCCAAAATCTGTGGGTTTTTGTATCCGATACTGAGCAGCATCTAAAACACTGTCTACATTACAACTTCCATTAATCTGGGCCTAGTGTAGTGTCCAATATCTGTGGGTTTTTGTATCCAATACTGAACAGCATCTAAAAACACTGTCTTTATTACAATTACCATTAAATTGGGCCTAGTACAGTGTCCAAAATCAGTAGGTTTTTGTATCCAATACTGAACTCCATCTAAAAACTCTATCTAAATTAAAACTTCCATTAATCTGGGCCTACTATAATGTCCAAAATCTGTGGGTTTTTGTATTCAATACTAAACAGCATCTAAAAACACTGTCTATATTACAACTTCCATTAATCTGGGCCTAGTATAGTGTCCAAAATATGTGGGTTTTTGTATCCAATACTGAACTGCATCTGAAAACTGTGTCTTTAGCGGATAGTAAAACAAACTGTGCCACATCTACAGACAAAACTATTAATATGAAGAAGGTGAGCACAAAGGGACGGGCAAGTGGGCGTGATGCTGATGGTGCAAGCAGAGGCCGTGACCCTGGGTGCAATGAAACTGTGCCTGCTGCCAGTGCACCAGAAAAAATAAAAAAATCCACCTTACCCAGCTTCATGTCCAACTTAGCTGGGCCGCGCAGGACAACACTGTCCAAGTCGGACCAGTGCGAACAGGTGGTAGATTGGACTGCTGAAGATAATGCTTCCAGTCGGTTAAGCACCACCTTCTCTTCCACTAAGTCCAGTCTCTGTTGCCAAGAGTCTGGTAATCCGAATCCTCACTCTGATCCTCCTTTCTCCCACCATGTCTAGTCTGGCCAAACAAGTGATCTCACACTTGGATATTCACATGACCTCTTTTCATCGCCAGTACTTGGTTTGGCTCTCTCGCCAAGCACGCTTAAAGAGGTACCTGAGATATTGTGCCCTGATTCTAAACCTCTTGAGCCTTCACAGACTAAAGAAGATGACGGTGGTGAATGGTAATCATTCGTTCACGAGGTGGATGATGATGAGACACAGTTGTCAATCACTGAGGTTGTGGTTAGGTCAGGTCAGGAGGATGAGCAGAGTGAGGAAGTGGAAGAGGAGGTGGTGGACGGTGAGGTCACTGACCCAACATGGGAAGGTGAAAAGCCAAGCGAGGACAGCAGTACAGAGGGGGAGGGTTCCGCAGCACTGCAACAGTCTGGAAGAGGCAGTGGGGTTGCAAAAGGGAGAAGTTGGCCCAAACAGGCCCACAACCATTACACCGAGCACCCCCATGTGTAAATCTACCTTGCCAAGGGGTAGGTGTTCCGCAGTATGGCGCTTTTTTGAGGAAAGTGCATACTGCAAAAGAGTGGTAGTTTGCAACCTGTGCCGTACCAAAATGGGCCGGCGCGTGAACACTAGCAACCTCACCACCACCAGCATGATACGCTACATGACATCCAAGAACCCTAATAAGTCGGCCGAATGCCTGGGTCCACAATCTGGGTCCACAATCTGGGTCTGCGGGTCACACCACTGCCTCCTCTTCCCCTGTATTACACACTGCTGGCCAATCCCCTGTCGAAGGCGCAAGCCCTGATGCCCCTCGCCCTGCACCTGGATCTTCGCATGAACCGTCAGCAACAACATCCACTTCACTGTCCCAGTGCAGCATCCAAATATCGATAACACAGGCATTTGAATGCAAGCGCAAATACCCACCCACAGACAGTAGCACTAAATGCGCAACTTTCGAAATTACTGGCCCTTGAAATGTTGCCATTTAGGCTTGTGGATACTGAGGCCTTCCGCAGCCTGATGTCGGTGGCCGTCCCTCGGTACGCAGTCCCCAGCCGGCACTGTTTTTCATGGTGTGCCATGCCCGCCTTACACCAGCATGTGTCCCACAACATCACCCGTGCCCTGACCAACGCACTTACTGGGAAGGTCCACCTCACGATGGACACATGGACAAGTGCTGGTGGCCAGGGACGCTACATTTCGCTGACCGCGCACTGGGTGAATCTTGTGGAGGCCGGGAGTGAGTCATACCCTGGGAAGGCACAGGTGCTATCCACGCCAAGGATTGTGGGCCCTACGCCCATCAGGGTCTCCGCCAGCATCTATGTTACTGGCTCCAACCCCCACTTCTCCTCCACCGCCGCCTCCTCCTCCACTTCCACTTCCAACAGCAGTCAGCCATCAGTCGCTAGCTGGAAGCAGTGTATAACTGCTGTGGGTAAGCGTCAACAGGCCATGCTGAAGCTGATCTGCTTAGGGGACCAACAGCACTCCGCCGCAGAGCTGTGGCAGGGTATAAGGGACCAGACAGAGCTGTAGCTCTCGCCACTCAACCTACAACCAGGCATGGTTGTGTCTGACAATGGCCGTAATTTGATGGCGGCTTTGGAGCTTGGCAACCTGACACACATCCCATGCCTAGCCCACGTCTAAAACTTAGTAGTTTAGCAGTTTATAAAAACCTACCCCAATTTGGCAGAGCTACTAGTAAAGGTGCGCTATGTGTGTGCCCATTTCCGCAAGTGGTCCACAGCTTCAGTCGGTCCATCAATGCTGCAGCGCTTGCAGCTTCCAGCTCACCGACTGTTGTGCGACGAGAGCATGCACTGGAACTCGACGTTCTACATGTTTGCCAGCAGAGGACAGTTGTGGAATACCAGCTGCAACATGGTCCTCGCCTTTCCAGTAAACTGCCATTATTCACAAGCGAGGAGTGGACATTGATGTCAGACCTGTGTGAGGTTTTAAAAAACTTTGATGAATCCACACAGATGGTTAGTGGCAATAATGCTATTATTAGCGTAACCATCCCACTGCTGTGTCTACTCAAACGATCGCTGCTCACAATTAAGGACGACGCTCTGAATGTGGCAGATGAGGAAATGTGGGAGAACATTACACAAGGTGATAGCCAGACCACCCACACTTAGTCTTCTCAGCGAGAATTGGGCCATGAAGAGGAGGAGGAGCTGAAGACAGTTGCCTCTGCTACAGAGGGTAGTACCCATGGAACTTTAATTCCATCTGTTCAGCGTGGATGGGTAGAAAAGGAAGAGGAGGATGAGGGGATGGAGAGTCATCCTAATGTTGACATCGACGTCTTGCCTGTTGGTACTCTGGCACACATGGCTGATTTCATGTTAGGCTGCCTTTCCCGTGACCCTTGCGTTATACGCATTTTAGATAACACAGATTACTGGGTGTTCACCCTTCTTGACCCCCGCTACAAAGAAAACTTCTCATCTCTCATTCCTGTGGTGGAGATGACGAGTAAAACGTTGCAATACCAGAAGGTACTTGTTGAGAGATTGCTGCAAAATTTTCCATCTGACAATGTGGCTGCCAGAGTCCATACTTCCTTAGGCAACTGAGGAAGGGAGACAAGGGGAACACACAGCAGTGGCATCAAAGACAGGGCAACACTCTCCAAGTCATGGGACACTTTCATGACACCCCGTCAGAAACCCCACCCTGAAACGTGGCCTAGTGGCACAAGGAGGGAAACGTTTTGGAAGATGGTGAAGGAATACATCGCAGACCATGTCAGCGTCCTAAATGATCCCTCAGTGCCTTACAACTACTGGGTGTCCAAGCTGGACACGTGGCACGAACTTGAGCTCTACGCCTTGGAGGTGCTGGCCTGCCCTGCTGCCAGCTTTTGTCTGAGCGTGTATTTAGTGCTGCTGGTGGCATTATAACTGATAAGCATATCCGCTTATCCACTGACAATGCTGACAGGTTGACTCAGATAAAAATGAACAAGGGCTGGATTGCCCCTGACTTCTCAACTCCACCAGAGGAGAGTTGAGCTGATGATGAACATAAAGGCAATTTTAATGTATTGTTTATAATGTACTCAGTCTACTGTAGTGTATTCCCATGCACGTTTTCCACCACAAAAAAGTGTATGTGGTTGAATCTTGTTTTCTCCTCATCCTCCTCATTTTCCTCCTCATCCAGATTGTATATATTCCCTCCACTACAATTTTTAAAGAGGGTCAGCTCACCAGCAGGCCCCTCAACCATAATATTTTAGAGGGTCGGCTCACCAGCAGGCCCTGACCTTTAATGTTTTAGAGGGTCAGCTCACCAGCAGGCCCTGATCTATAATGTTTTAGAGGGTCAGCTCACCAGCAGACCCTCACCTATAATGTTTTAGAGGGTCAGCTCACCAGCAGGCCCTCGACCATAATGTTTTAGAGGGTCAGCTCACCAGCAGGCCGTCGACCATAATGTTTTACAGGGTCAGCTCACCAGCAGGCCCTCAACCATAATGTTTTACAGGGTCAGCTCACCAGCAGGCCCTCAACCATAATGTTTTACATGGTCAACTCATCAGCAGCCCCTCGCTCCTAATGTTTTAGAGGGTCAGCTCAGCAGCAGGCCCTCGCCCGTAATGTTTTTGAGGGCCACCAGCAGGCCACTAATCATAATTTTCTGTTTCTCAGGTTTACTAGGAATCAGGCCCAGAATGATCAGCAGATTGTTGCCATAGCCATATACTGAAAAGGGCTTGTCTGTTAAGATAACAACTTAACAGTGATTGTTTAGTCTCAAGGCCAATAAAAAAGTACTTTCCTGTTGGATATCTGCTGCCACTTCGGTTCTTCCGGTTCACCTCTATTTACCCTGGCTGCAGCAGTGATGTCACGTCGACAACACGTGACGGTTGCAGCCATTCACAGTGTTTTGGGTGCACTGCTGAGACCAATGATTGGCTACAGTGGTAAAGTGTTTTTGATGTGACGTCACTGCTGAAGCCACATAAATAGAGCCTGTCCGGGAGAACTGGAGCAGCAATGCACGATCCAGCAGGTAACTAGTTACCTGTCCTTTATTATACCAGAGGGTTGTGTGGTTTCCCCCTGGAGCCGGAAAACCCCCTTAAGACTGTTAATGCCTAAGCCACCCTATTAGCCCAACATTATCCCAAAAGCTTGCAGTCTACAAGAATCAAATTTTTTGTTTCATTTTTAAAAATTTTTTGTGTTTTACAATGTAATGTTTTTTAATAATAACATAAAATAATGAATATATAAGTATGAACACAATGTTAAATACTATAAATAACATCTACACAGCGGGACAGAGCAGAGCATGCTGTAGTAAAGAGCAGAGTCACCCTGAGCAGTGCTTTGCTCCTTTATTTAATGGTTTTGGAGTTCCAAAGCAGACAATGATTCAGGCAAAACAGCAAAATGTTTTATTTGCAGTCTCCTCAGGGCCACGAACAGTATTTTTAACCAGACTTTATTATTTTATGTCACATAACAGTATGTCATAGTATCTAACTTTTGATTTAGGAAAATGATCATAAAATCTCTTGATGCAAGAAAAAGTCCATTCCTCCCAGTCCTAATTGTATAGTACAATGTGACAACTGGGATGTGTACAATGCTGTAATTCAATCTAGAGATACGGATAATGTCCAAGTCTGCAACAATATAGCTTAAGGGTTTGGATAGAGCTGCAAAATTTGCAGCCCTGAGACTGAATTACAACCTCACTATTCAATCTGGGATCATGTACTTTTCCATGTAATAAACCTTAAACAAAAATGATTATTTCTATGAAAGGAAGAAGGAAATAGGAACTTGAGGCTGTCATGACAGGAAAGTAAAAAATGCTGTGTGCTGGGAAACAAAGGTGGAGGCAGCAATGGTAACATTAAGATCAATGTAATGCACGCCCGTTCTTTTTATTAGATATGAGATATTGTGCAATATAAAGTGGAGATAACCAGCAGCAATTCATGTAATTCACGGTATTCATCATGTCCTGTACATATGCAGAGAGGCTGATAATATACTTGTCAATGGCCATTAATTTTAATGTGTGTAATATCCCATGTATTAATGCCAATCAAAGACAGCTTCAGGAAAATCTGGACCTCACAATGTTTGAGTGATGTATAATATGCATATTACATTCCAGTATATACTCGTTTTTTATATTCTTCCCTTAAAGCAGCGCTTGCAAGGGCAAATAACTCCATGCACACGAGGTCTGATGGAACATGCCACAATTTGTCATATGGAATTTGATAGAAAAAGTCTCTTTATGCCTCCATATGAAATGAGAGGCGTACAGAGTCTAATGCACCTATATAGAAGCTCTATTACAGTCCTGTACAAAAACAGAACCACAACACCACCATGTGCAGTATGTGCCCTAAGTAGAAACTTAATCATATACATACTCATATCCACCTATATATGTATAGAAAGCCAAATACTACCCCAAACATTTTTGTTAGATATCGGACAAATGGAAAACTTTGAGGGACCTTTAAGCTTTATACTGTATCTATCTGTCCCCTCAAATCTAATGTTGGATGGCAAAGATCCAGGGACATGATTTGCATATCTTCCACATGATTTATTTTACTTTTGAGTATAGTTTGTGTCGTAGGAATGAGGTCTGCTCAGCCTCCTTTCTCAGAGACTACAGTTGTTACAAAGTTGGATCCGCTGTGTCTACTGAACAGATTTAACTTGAGGCTACTTCTAAGGGTGTTATTTAAGTGGTCACCCTGGTATTCACCCTTTAACCCCTATACATGGATCTGGACTCTGCTGCAGGGGAACCACCAGGCCGCCTCCTCTTGGAATAGTCTCTGTTCCGTAGACTGCTAATCCACAAGGGTCAAGATACACTGGTGCGAAAGACGCGAGGTCAGGGCAGGCAAAGGTTCTGCAATCCAAAGTCAGTCCAAGAGTCAGAGTAGGCAGCTCAGGGTTAGTACGGAGATCAGGCAGAGGTCAGACAGCAAAGGGTCAATATCCAGAGATACTGTTTTTGATCAACTGGATACATAGTTCAAATATATTGCAAATAAAACAGCATATTGTATAATATCAGCTTTATCTAAAGAACAGATATTTCAGGTAAAAATAGTGATAACGGAAGAAGGAGATGCACAATTGTTGAATCTGATACAGTGTATATTTTCCTCTACGTATCTAAGAATAAAGTCTGAGGAAAAGATCATTTATGAGGAGCTCAGATTCAGAATATACTATAGCTACATAGAATTCCACAGAACCTTAGACATCGCCAGCCAACTGGAGCAATATTATGCATATCAAACATGACCTTTTCCAGCAGTAATCCTCTCACAGGAGGGTATTACCAGGAAAGCTGATTCTCTGGTGTTCAGGTAATGTTCTTTCCTAAAAGGATTATTCGTCAATTAGTAAGAGTTACTGGAGCACAACAAATGGTACCTTAGACAGCAGCAGGACAAGGGAGGCCAATGTCAGGCTAAGTTCAGAGCAAGCGTGGCCTGGACAGTGAGCAGTACCCTTATCATTTTAGGAAATGTCAAAAGATGCGTATAAAAGTGAAGATGTGAACTGGAAAGATGAAAAAGATTACCGGTATATTACAAAAAGTGTATATTTTATAAATGTCCACTGACCTCAGCCATGTACAGTTACCTATTAAAAGAACATGGCAGACGACTATGTCTTCAGGGAATATAAAAGATTATAAATGGGTTTAAAGACTGACAGAAACATGAGCCAGGTCTATTTGTGTATTATTCATATAGTCAGGGGTCAGGACTTCAACAGGAGTGTCCACTAACAAGTGTTACTAATGTCATACTAATGTATCTTCCTTGGTCAGTTGTATTGTGCTGTAGCTACTGTGGGGAGTCGCTCTGGTAGACAGCGGTGCGGGTGCAGTATAGAGGCAAAAGGGAGTCCAGAAGGTGCAGCAAACAGTGTTTTATTCACACTTGCATCAAAAATAAACAGCGAACAGTCACTTGGTGTTAAATCACACACATCAGAAAACGTGAGGTAAAACAAAATGTCCAAACACAGGTTCTAATCACCTGGGAGGTTTTAGGTGCGGGTTCGCACCTGGCTGTCGGCCCAGCCGCAAGATAATCCACCTCAGGCTTCCAGGCCGTCTGCACTCCTCCTTGCTGGGCTCCTGCTTCCAGCCCAGAGAGCTCCACAGCACCATCTGCAGCTCCAGGACAATCACACCCTCAGCTGCTGAGGAGGCTGCCTTTTAAAGGCCCGGATAAAGTCCGGCCTGGACCGTGGGGAGTAGGCACCCACCCAACTCTTTGCCTACTCCCAGTAAGAGCTTCTTGCTGGCAGTGCCTCTCACTGCCCTTAGGGCATGCCTGCACTCTTCCTGCAGCAATAAAAGGGAATCTGTCACCTGGTTTCACACTACAGAGCTGCGGACACATGCGGATAGATCTCCGCTAGCATGTCCCTAATATACCTGTCCCATAACAGGCCTGGTTACTAAGGTTAAGAAGCCCAGCCACGCCCCCTGTGAAGGAGGCCAGCACCGCCTGCATCCAGGAATCTCCTCCTTGATCACAAAGTTACAGTGCCGTAATCTCGCAATGCGCGAGCTAGCGCATGCGCAGTGCCGGCAAAGTGTCCGTTCCCTTTGCTGGCATCAGCCTCAGGGGATGAACTGTGCATGCGCTAGCTCATGCATCGCGAGATTACGGCACTGTAACTTTGTGAGCAAGGAGGATATTCCTGGATGCAGGCGGTGCTGGGCTCCTTCACAGGGGGCGTGGCTGGGCTCCTTAACCGTAAGTAACCACGCCTTGGGCACCTTACTTGGCTAATTTACATATCTATAAACTCATTTTTTAAACTATATAAAACCACACAGAGCTATGGGACAGGTATATTGCGGAAATGCTAGCAGACATCTAGCTGTGCATATCCGCAGCTCTATAGGGTACAACTAGGTGAAAATTCCCTTTAAAATGGCAGTATATGGGCACACTAATCTTCCCCAGCCTATGGCTGGTGTGGGGAGTCGCTCTGGTAGTCAGCGGTGCGGGTGCAGTTTAGAGGCAAAACCAGGAGTCCAGATTGTGCAACAAACAGTGTTTTATTCACACTTGCACACAAAATGAAAAACAGTCTCTTGGTGACAGTTCACACACAACGGAAATAACGTAGCCAAACAAAAACAGTCCAACACAGTTTCAGTCACCTGGGAGGTGTAGGTGCAGGTTCGCACCACGCTGTCAGCCCAGCCGCAGGAGAATCCAGCTTCAGGTAGCCAGGAACACAACACCTCCTTGCTGAGCGCTTTCCTCCAGGACAGAGAACTCCCAGCCCTGTTAGCAGCTCCAGGATAATCACACTCACAGCTGGTGGTGCTGGCTGAGTTTATAAACCCAGCCCAAAACTCGGACTGGACCGTGGGGAGCAGCCACCCACCCTACTCTTTAGCTGCTCCCAGTAAGAGCCGGCCCGGATCGGCTTTGCAGCCATGCTATTTAACAAAGTCAAACAGCACTAGCTGCTGCAGACAAAAACCCGGCTCTCACCTCACCGAGGCCAGCAACCTCGGTGACACGTACCTGCCATCTAGGACGGCACCCTGCACCTTACCACATACCCCCCTTTGTTCAACCCTGAGGGGTGGACACAGGACAAACAGTGTACCCGGGAGAGCGCGTCTGCATTTTTTAATAACCGGCCCGCTCTGTGCTCCACCGTGAATTTAAAATTCTGTAGAGACAGAAACCACCTGGTGACCCGGGCATTCCTCTCTTTGGCTTGGGACATCCACTTGAGTGGGGAGTGGTCGGTCACCAGGCAGCTTCTGCCCAACAGGTAATAACGGAGGGCCTCGAGTGCCCACTTGATGGCCAGGCACTCTCTCTCGACTATACTGTACCTAGTCTCTGCTGGGGTGAGCTTGCGGCTGAGGAAGACAACGGGATGCTCCTCCCGTTGACTTCCTGCGACAGTACCGCACCAAGGCCAACTTCAGAGGCGTCGGTCTGGACTACGAAATCCTTCCTGAAATCGGGTGTCACCAAAACCGGGGACCCACACAGGGCCGATTTCAAGGCGGAGAAAGCCTTTTCCGCCTGCTCATTCCAGCGGACCATCCCTGTCTTACGCCCCTTTAACAACTCTGTCAATGGCGAAGCAATAGTAGCAAAGTGGGGCACAAACCTCATGTAATACCCCACAATCCCCAGGAACGACTTTACCTGCCTGGTGGTGACCGGTCGGGGCCAACTCCGTGTGCCTCTACCTTATTTACCTGAGGCTTGATGACTCCCCGCCCAATTACATATCCCAGATATTTTGTCTCCTCTAACCCTATGGAGCACTTCTTTGGGTTAGCGGTCAGACCGGCTTTCCTCAGGGCATCCACTACCGCCTGCACCTTGGGTAAATGGCTTTCCCAGTCGGTGCTGTGGATGACTACATCATCTAAGTAGGCCGAGGCGTACCGGCGATGTGGTCGCAGCACTATGTCCATTAACCTTTGGAAAGTGGCGGGCGCCATGCAGGCCAAAGGGTAACACCTTGTAGTGATACAGGCCCTGCGGGGTAACAAATGCGGTTTTTCCTTAGCCGACTCCGTTAAGGGTACCTGCCAGTACCCTTTAGTGAGGTCCAGCACAGAAAAATAACGGGCTTGTCCTAAACTTTCAACAAGCTCGTCTACTCGGGGCATGGGATACGCGTCAAACTTGGATACTTCATTTAACTTGCGAAAGTCGTTGCAGAACCGCAGCGTCCCATCCGGCTTAGGTATTAGGACTATGGGACTGGCCCACTCACTTTTCGACTCCTCAATGACATCGAGCTTCAACATTAATTGCACTTCCTCCGCGATGGCCCGTCGCCGAGCCTCGGGTACCCGGTATGGTTTTAACCGGACCTTGGCCTGAGGCTCAGTGGCGATGTCATGTCGGATGAGAGGCGTGCGGCCAGGGAGGTCGAGAACACATCCGTGTTCCGACTGAGGAACTCCCTGACTTCCTGAACTTGTTTGGAAGATAGGCTGTCTGCAATTTTTACCGTGGTTACGGCTTCACAGGCCTCGAACTGTGGGGCTGGACCCTTTTCACCTAGAAGCCCTGGCCGGGGGCTGTGGTCGTCGGCCGCGTCCCTATCTTTCCACGGCTTAAGTAAATTCACGTGGTACACCTGCTCCGGCTTGCGCCGCCTGGCTGGTGTACTTTGTAATTTACTTCCCCTACCTTCTCGATCACCTCATAGGGGCCCTGCCACCTAGCTAGGAATTTGCTGTCAGGGTGGGTACCAGAACCAAAACCCGATCTCCCGGATTGAAGTCCCGTACCCGAGCCTGACGATTGTACACCCTACTCTGGGCTTGTTGCGCTGCCTCCATATGCTCCCGGACCAAGGGCAACACCCTTTCCATCCGTTCCTGCATTTGGGCGACATACTCAATGACACTTTTGTGGGGGACAGGCTGTTGTTCCCATGCTTCCTTGGCGATATCCAACAGGCCCCGAGGGTGTCTGCCATAAAGCAGTTCGAAGGCGAGAACCCAGTAGAGGCCTGGGGCACCTCTCGCACTGCGAACATGAGATAGGGCAGAAGCAGATCCCAGTCCTTCCCATCTCTAGACACCACCCTCTTTAACATATTTTTTAGAGTTTGGTTAAACCTCTCCACAAGACCGTCTGTTTGCGGATGGTAAACGGACGTCCGTAACTGCTTTATACGCAACAATTTACACAGTTCCCTCATTACTTTAGACATAAAAGGGGTCCCTTGGTCTGTCAGAACCTCTTTTGGCAGGCCCACACGGGAAAACATCTCCATTAACTCTTTGGCAATGAGCTTAGCTGAGGTATGTCGCAGAGGCACCGCCTCCGGATACCGAGTGGCATAGTCGAGAACTACCAGAATGTGTTGGTGGCCCCTGGCAGACTTTGGTACAGGCCCAATTAAATCCATCGCGATTCGCTCAAGCGGTACTTCAATAATTGGCAGAGGTACCAGAGGACTACGGAAATGTGGCTGGGGGCTAGTTATCTGACAAGTCGGACAGGACTTACAATAATTCTCTACCTCCTTGAACACACTGGGCCAATAAAATCGCTGCAGTATGCGGTCCTGGGTTTTCTGCCACCCCAGGTGTCCCCCAAGAACATGTTGGTGGGCAAGCTCCATGACAAGCTTGCGATACGCTGTGGGCACCACCAACTGTTCAACAGGTTCGCCTCGGATTTGGTTCACCCGATACAACATATCCTGCAGAACAATAAATCGTGGGAACATTAATTCAGCCCCTGGTTTCTGGGGTTTACCATCAATTTCCAGCACATTCTCCCAGGCCCTGGTTAGGGTTTGGTCCCGGTGTTGTGCGGTCCCAAAATTTTCCCGGAGACATTGAGGTCTGCCAACTCAGGTCCCGGTGGCAAGTCCTCCGTGTCTCCCACCATTACACTCAGTGGGGTTGTCTCCCCCTCTACCGCTGGAGCAGTGGTCACCCCTACCGCTGGCCCGTCAGACTCGGGCTCCCAGGGTTCTGGCCTTCCAGTGGTATCAGGCCACTCCACTAGGGTCACCCCTGTCTCGGGTCCCTCAGATACCTTTATTACCGGCCACAGCGCCGGAAAACCGAGGAAGTCCCTCCCAAGTATCAGTTCGTGTGGGAGTTTAGTAGCGACAGCCACCTCGTGGGTCCACCTACCAGCCGCGGTGGACAAAGTCACTAGTGCAGTGGGGTAGTCTTTCAGGTCTCCGTGGATGCACAGGACCCCGACTTTACGGCCAGTATACTCCACAGGACGTACAAGTGCAGCCCTTACCAGGGAGACTAAACTCCCGGAGTCCAGCAGAGCCACCGCCAGAGAGTCTCCCACCTCTACCTGACACAGGTGGTTATGGTCCTGCACCTCACGGGTGCCAGTTGCGCACAGCTTCCGTGCATACAGGGAGTGACGACCCCGTAGGTCATATCCATCGGCTCATCCCGATGCGGACAGTCGGCCCTGATGTGGCCTGGCTCCTGACACCTCCAGCATACCACGGGAGGCGGACTCGCAGGGGTATATTCCGGGCAGGCCGCTCTGTCGCGGACGTCGGAACTGGGGCAGAGGCCTCCGGGGTTTGACTGACCCCTTCCCGCAAGAGTCCCCTGCAGGTTTCTGGTGGCCTCGTAGCGCTCTACCAGGTCGACCATCTCCAGGGCATTGGTGGGCGATACCTGGCCGATCCAGTGCTGGAGGGGATAAGGCAGGGCCCTCCAAAAGATGTCCGCCAACAGTCGATCCAGCATGGCAGTGGGACTTAGTAGATCGGGCTGCAGCCACTTTTGCAGCCTGTGCAGCAGATCGTAGAACTGCGGCCTAGCGGGTTCAGTCGTTTTAAAGTCCCACTGGTGGACTCTTTGAGCGCGGACCAGCACGTTCACGCCCAGTCTGGCTAGGACCTCTCCTTTCACAGTGTCATAATCTGCCGGCTTGGTCGTCCGACAAGTCAAAAAACACCTGCTGGGGTCCGGAAGCCAGGAACGGAGCGACCACCTCAGCCCACTGGTCACGGGGTAACTTTTCCCTCACGGCGACCTTCTCAAAAACCGCCAGGTGCGTCTCAACGTCGTCTGCGGGGGTCATTTTGGGATCGCCGCACGGACCGCTTTCCGGGCATCATGGACGTGGTGGGACGCTCCTGCCGCCTGTAACGCCATCACATGTTGTAGCAATAGTTGGTTGGTCTCCCGCTGCTGCACGTTAGCCTCTATGAGAGCCTTCACAGCAGCCTCCATGTTGTCAGAAACTCCTGCTTGCAGCTTTGCTGGCTTAATATATTCCATACACTTTAGAAAAACAAAACTTCGGCGTTCACGCCAGCCTCACTGCGCATGCCCGCATCCGACACCAAATGTGGGGAGTCGCTCTGGTAGTCAGCGGTGCGGGTGCAGTTTAGAGGCAAAACCAGGAGTCAGATTGTGCAACAAACAGTGTTTTATTCACACTTGCACACAAAATGAAAAACAGTCTCTTGGTGACAGTTCACACACAACGGAAATAACGTAGCCAAACAAAAACAGTCCAACACAGGTTCAGTCACCTGGGAGGTGTAGGTGCAGGTTCGCACCACGCTGTCGGCCCAGCCGCAGGAGAATCCAGCTTCAGGTAGCCAGGAACACAACACCTCCTTGCTGAGCGCTTTCCTCCAGGACAGAGAACTCCCAGCCCTGTTAGCAGCTCCAGGATAATCACACTCACAGCTGGTGGTGCTGGCTGAGTTTATAAACCCAGCCCAAAACTCGGACTGGACCGTGGGGAGCAGCCACCCACCCTACTCTTTAGCTGCTCCCAGTAAGAGCCGGCCCGGATCGGCTTTGCAGCCATGCTATTTAACAAAGTCAAACAGCACTAGCTGCTGCAGACAAAAACCCGGCTCTCACCTCACCGAGGCCAGCAACCTCGGTGACACGTACCTGCCATCTAGGACAGCACCCTGCACCTTACCACACTGGCCACACATGGGTACTTAAGGCACCTTCCCCTGTGGGAGGATGCTTGAGCAATAGGTACTAGTCACTAGTTTCATGCAAAGGTGTGCTGTTCTAAGTTCATCTTCCTATGTAATTACTTCTGCCTTCAAGTCCTCCTGGAGGTTTTTGAACCAGTCCTTCATCCTCTTTGAGTTGCAAGCTCAACAGTTTCCTACTAGCTGGTCCAAGGTAGCCTTCCTTGTGTCCCTTCTGTCAAGAGAAGGCTTAGCCTGGGCCAATCCCCTCTGTGAACAGGATGCCACCTTGCCCTATAATGTTTGGGACTTTCAATTTTCTGCTGCAACTCCACAAGGGCGCCCTTACTGTAGCACAATATGCTATACAGTCCCATACCCTCACCTTAGAGCTGTCCTGAAACAACACGGTCCAGGTGGCTGCCTTTTTGGAGCATCTGTCAGTGTGTATAAGTTATGAACTGGCAGGTCAGAAAGTACCAGCTACCCTGGATGATTGAATTTCTCTGGCTGCCTGTACTGATCTCCAGTTGAGTGTGTGCTTCAGGGAGATGGCAGAGAACCCTGACTGGTGCCCATATTGCAGAAACTCATGCTTCCTCCTCCTTCAACTCCGGCCCAAGGGTCCATGCAGTTGGACAGAATCCAGCATCAGGACAGGCATAGTAACAATATGTGTATGTACTTTGGAAGCAAGGGTCACCACATGTAAACCTGTCCTCCCAAGGCAGATCTCTAGTGCTTAGGGCCAGTTGAAGAGACAACCCTGTGTGAGAATACTCTCTCTCCAAATTGACTGTTCATGTGATATTTTCATGCAGTAACATCCGGTTTACCAAACAGGCCTTCCTGGATTCCAGTTCAGCAGTTAACTTTCTGCATAAGGCCTTGTTAACCCAGCAATGCCTACCTGCTACGAGCCTAGAGAAGCCTTCAGTGCTGACGTCTGTCAACAGTTAGTACCTATACAGAATGCATTCATTACATCACATTGCCCATGGACCTCTATGTGGGACTTTTTCACTCACAGAAGATCTTGTTCAACATTCTGAGTCTATCAGCATCCTGCTGAGTTACCATAACTCCAGTTTCATGACCCTGTGATCAATTGGGACTTGGGATGAGCGAATCGACTTTGCATAAAACTTTGTTTCAATACTGTACGGAGCGAGCGCTCCGTACAGTATTAGAATGTATTGGATCCGATGAGCCGAAGTTATTACTTCGCAAAGTCTCTACTGTAAAAAAAAACATTTCCCGAACTCGGGTTCGGTTCCAAGTGGTACCTTCGCAGAGTAATAACTTCAGCTCATCGAAGCCAATACATTCTAATACTGTACAGAATTGAAGAAGTAAATTAAACAAAATTTATACAAGAAGTACACAAGAAAGTGCACAACAAATTTACACAAGAAATGTAACTAAGAAGTAAATTAAAGTTCCAACTAACCGACTGCAGAACAAAACGTTAATTGTCATTGGTTTCAACAAGCGTATTATGTCAGGGGTTAATGGAGGCAGTAAGAAAATATGGAAGTCAGGCTACCAATAATATTTTGTTCTTTTGCTTTGAACTTTTATAAATTTACGGGTAAAATATTCGAGCAGATTAGGTATTAAGTCAGTCTAATGTAGCATGAAAATTGCAGTGTTTGCTCCAGCGACTAACGCTACAGCAATGACCCATTTTACTTTGCCTTTACATTTCTGTTATTATATTTAAATTTTTGTTCCTCCAACCTGAGAATACAACCTTTAACTACAAGTTGTGAGTTCTTTATGTAGGGAACTGCTAATACTGCTGAGATGTAGTGTATTTAGCCTCTTTTCAGTACAAGGTTTTTTGTAAACACAGTCAGTCAGAACCAAGAGGGACAGAGCTGCAGTGACTTCTACTACTAGTGAGGAGACATCTTATTTCTCTAGGAGTCAAAGGCAAGTGGCATGTTTAATCTTTATAACTAGGAGGAATAGATAAGCAGATCTTTGAGTATCTATATCCTTAAGATCAGCTAGAAAAGCTGAAGTGTATAGGAATAGATTGCCACCTGCTCCTCTTTATCTCCCTCACACAGAGCCAGTAGTTTGACTATGTGTTACTTATATATTCACAGAATCTATCTAGTAATTGTAGTTAGGGATCAGTATATAGTTCAGGGTAGTGATAGGTTAGGCTTCCAACGGCCAATTAGATAGTTAGAGGCCCAGTTACACTGGTAGATTAGTTGGCAGGTTAAGGACTCAGTATTAGGGTCAGGCTTGCATCTACTACTGTTTCTGCTGCCCTGTTTGCTGCCTGGAAGAAATCCTTTCATCATCGTCATCATCCTTTCCTGATCGGCTGTCTGTCATCTCCTGAAAGAGTCCTGTATCCAGGACCTGGATCATCTCTTCTGTTGCCTGGAGGTATCATGCACAGGACTCTTAAGATTTTGCAGGATCCCTGGTTATTGTAATACTGCTGCGTTCTCAGTATACTGCATCTATGTACTATTATCATTCTTACCCTTATAAACTGTTATAACCTTATGTGGTATCTATATGTATTCTTCAGACTGTGAGATTAGTACAGTAATCCTTATTAAGGCTACTAATTATACTTCATATGTAAGTCCCAGGAAGAGATCCCCCCTGTAATACAGAGGCTCTAACCTCGGTGGAGGCACTGATATACTTCACTTATGTTCCCACTCTTCCAATCAGCCAAGGCTCTGGGTCCCATTATACACACAGGTCAGCACCAGAGTCTGTTGTGGGAGGGATATTACTCATATGCCCCCCCCCCTAACCAGGGCTATATTTGGAGGAGCACTACTGAGCTAAAAAAAAATGTGAATAGTCATTGATATGGAGAAGCGATATGGCTCAGAGAAGCTCCTCCCATTAGCTGCTACATAGGATTACTCACCTCTTGTTCCCCCACTGGTTCAGGTAAAGGAAGTATGGCTAGCACTGGCAGCTTATCTAGTGACAGTGCAATTACCACTTTAGCCAAGCTGATTGAAATGTTAGTTAACCGCTTACCGACCGCCTCACGCAGGATTGCGTCCTGCGGGCGGTCGGTCTGTTCCTCCTTGACGCGCCCGCGCGTCATCTCGCGAGAGGCGAGATTTCCTGTGAACGCGCGCGCGCACGTGCGCGCGTTCACAGGATCACGTCGGGGACAAGGTAAGCTACAGCCTGCCAGCGCTGATCGTGCGCTGGCAGGCTGTAGAAGATAAAAATGGCATATCAGACGCTGTTTTGTTAACAGCGTCTGATATGCTGCTGATCGTTCCTTTGGTGGTCCCATTTGCTTGGGACCACCAAAGAACTTTATAAGTGCACCAAAACACCACACAGACCCCCCACCCATCCACCCCACCCCCACTGATTAACCCCTGATTAACCCCGATCACCCCATGTCACCCCCTGACACTAATTACCCCACTGTAAGGTTCATTCAGACGTCCGTATGTGTTTTGCGGATCCATGGATCACGGATCCATAAAACACGGACACCAGCAATGTGCTTTCCGCATTTTGCGGATCCGCACATTGCCAGAACTATATAGAAAATGCCTTTTCTTGTCCGCAGTTGCGGACAAGAATAGGACATGCTCTATCTTTTGCGGAGCTGCGGCCGGATGCTTGGGGCCGAAACCCGGAAGTTTGCGGCCGCAGCTCCGCCAAATGCTGATGCGGCGGCGCATAGTGTGCTCTCCGCATCACCGCCAGCCCCATTCACACTGAATGGGTCCGCATCTATTCCGCAGAATTGCGGAATAGATGCGGATATTTCTGCGGACGTGTGAATGGGGCCTTACTACTTTTTTGCACATTTTTGGCAGAGATTTATTCATCCACATTGATCGATGTGAATGAGGAAATCTGTGCCGTTTTGTTTTTTGCACATTTTTGGGCAGAGATTTTTCATCCACATTGATTGATGCGAATGAAGAAATCTGTGCCGTTCATTTTTTTCTTTTCAGTGCAGAGGCTGAGCGGAAAAAAATCTCATTACCCGTATGCTCAATATAAGGAGAATCGCAGAAACTCCTAATGCTGGCCATACGTGTAATGATTGCGGAGACCCTCAAATGCCAGGGCAGTACAAACACCTCACATGTGACCCCATTTTAGAGAGAAGACACCCCAAGGTATTCCGTGAGGGGTATGGCGAGTTCATGCAAAATTTTATTTTTGTCACAAGTTAGTGAAATATGAGACTGTAAAAAAAAAAAAAAATCAATTTCCGCTAACTTGTGCCAAATTTTTTTTTCTGTGAACTCGCCATGCCCCTCACGGATTACCTTGGGGTGTCTTCTTTCCACAATGGGGCCACTTGTGGGGTATTTATACTGCCCTGGCATTTTAGGGGTCCTAAAGTGTGAGAATCCAAATACGTAAAAATGGCCTGTGAAATCCTAAAGGTACTCATTGGTTTTAGGGCCCTTTGCGCATCTTGGCTGCAAAAAGTGTCACACATGTGGTGTCGCCGTACTCAGGAGAAGTAGGGCAATGTGTTTTGGGGTGTATTTTTATATATACCCATGCTGGGTGTGAGAAATATCTCTGTAAGCGACAACTTTTTACATTTTTTATTCAAAGTTGTCAGTTTACAGAGATATTTCTCACACAAAGTATGGGTATATGTAAAAATACACCCCAAAACACATTGCCCGAGTTCTCCTGAGTACGGCGATACCACATGTGTGGCACTTTGCAGCCAAGATGCGAAGGGCCTAAAACCAATGAGTACCTTTAGGAGGGCATTTTTACGCATTTTCTTCTCACGCTTTAGGGCCCCTAAAATGCCAGGGCAGTATAAATACCCACATGTGACCCCATTTTGGAAAGAAGACACCCCAAGGTATTCGCTGAGGGGCATAGTGAGTCCATGAACAATTTAACTTTTTGTCAAAAGTTAGCAGAAAGGTAGACTTTATGAGAAAAACAATAAAAATCAATTTCCGCTAACTTGTGCCAAAAAAAATCTTCTATGAACTCGCCATGCCCCTCACAGAATACCTTGGGGTGTCTTCTTTCCAAAATGGGGTCACATGTGGGGTATTTATACTGCCCTGGCATTTTAGGGGCCCTAAAGCGTGAGAGAAGTCAGAATCAATGCGTAAAAATGCCCTCCTAAAAGGTACTCATTGGTTTTAGGGCCCCTTTGCATCTTGGCTGCAAAAAGTGGCACACATGTGGTATCGCCGTACTCAGGAGAAGTAGGGCAATGTGTTTTAGGGTGTATTTTTACATATACCCATACTTTGTGTGAGAAATATCTCTGTAAATCGACAACTTTTAATAAAATTTTATACAAAGTTGTCAGTTTACAGAGATATTTCTCTCACCCAACATGGGTATATGTAAAAATACACCCCAAAACACATTGCCCTACTTCTCCTGAGTACGGCGATACCACATAAGTGACACTTTTTGCAGCCTGGGTGCGCAAAGGGCCCAAATTCAACGAGTACCTTTAGGTTTTACATGGCGGCTCACAATTTAGCCCCGCCCAAAATGCCAGAACAGTACAAACACCCCACAAATGACCCCATTTTGGAAAGTAGACACCCAAGGTATTCACTGAGGGCATAGTGAGTCCGTCTGAGATTTCTTTTTTTGCCAGAAGTTAGCAGAAATTGAAACTTTTTTTTTTTTTTTTCTCAGAAAGTGTCATTTTCCGCTAACTTGTGAAAAAAATGAAATGATACATGAACTCACCATGCCCCTCCGCGAATACTTTGGGGTGTCTTCTTTCTAAAATGGTGTGATTTGGGGGTATTTATACTATCCTGACATTCTAGCACCTGAAGAAACATGACAGGTGCTCAGAAAGTCAGAGCTGCTTCAAAATGCAGAAATTCACTTTTTGCACCATAGTTTGTAAACGCTATAACTTTTACCCAAACCAATAAATATACACTTATTGGACTTTTTTTATCAAAGACATGTAGAACAATAAATTTAGAGAAAAATTTATATAGAAATGTAGTTTTTTGAAAAATTTTACAACAGAAAGTGAAAAATGTCATTTTTTGCAAAAATTTCGTTAAATTTGTATTAATGGCAAAAAAGTAAAAATGTCAGCAACAATGAAATACCACCAAATGAAAGCTCTATTAGTGAGAAGAAAAGGAGGTAAAATTCATTTGGGTGGTAAGTTGCATGACGGAGCAATAAACAGTGAAAGTAGTGTAGTGCGGAATTGTAAAAAGTGGCCTGGTCATTAAGGGTGTTTAAGCTAAGGGGCTGAAGTGGTTAAAGGCCTGAAGGCCACTCACTACAAGAAACTAAGGGTATTCTCTGGTAATGTTCTGGTACCACAAGGGGAGAAAACTTTGAAATATGGAAAGATCATACTCTCCAATGCCTGAATGAATGGTCTTGCTCTGAAGAAGGCAAGAGGCAGCATTTTCAGTGAAAGTCTGCAGTCTCCTGCTGCAGAATTGCCTGTACAAAGACTCTCATGAAGGAGCGACTGTCTCATCACTTTGAGCCATACTATGACCTTGCACAGATGGTAGCTGATTACCAGATGACTCGTCAAAAGGAAGGAGAAAATGTCTCTACTTTTATTAACCATTTACAGCTACTCCTTTCAAGTCTGGTGTACCACACAGCCATATCTATTTCAGAGGTAGATACCATAGAGAACAAGTCAGTTTAAGAGAGAGGTTACAACCTCATCATCCCTCTTGCCCAAGTAACTCAAGATCCTACTATTTGACAAAGTTTTCCCAATTCCTGAGCTAATGAAGTTAGTAAAGAAACAGAAGCTGACATCAATTTTGGTACCCCTAAGATGAAAAGCATCCCTGAAAGAAGATGTTCCTTCTAGTTCAAACAAGAACAAACCAGCGGCTCCACCCACTGCCACTCTCAGTGATGGTAGGATGCTAGAGCATGTTATAGGTGTGGGTCAGACAGGCCATTCTGCCAAACAGTGTCAGGAGGACATTGAGGGTGGGGCGTAGTGTCTGCCTTCCCTAGTCAGAACCGAAGCACAGAGGAAGGCGGGCTGATTAGCAAGGCCAGAGGCGCTATCGTAGGCTCAAAGTCCATTGTCAAAGTTACCGTCAATGGTCTCACTGAGGCATAGGTGAGTAACTTTCTTTTTGCCAGAAGTTAGCAGAAATTGAAACTTTTTTTTTTTCTCAGAAAGTGTCATTTTCCGCTAACTTGTGAAAAAAATGAAATGATACATGAACTCACCATGCCCCTCCGCGAATACTTTGGGGTGTCTTCTTTCTAAAATGGTGTGATTTGGGGGTATTTATACTATCCTGACATTCTAGCCCCTGAAGAAACATGACAGGTGCTCAGAAAGTCAGAGCTGCTTCAAAATGCAGAAATTCACTTTTTGCACCATAGTTTGTAAACGCTATAACTTTTACCCAAACCAATAAATATACACTTATTGGACTTTTTTATCAAAGACATGTAGAACAATAAATTTAGAGAAAATTTATATAGAAATGTAGTTTTTTGAAAAATTTTACAACAGAAAGTGAAAAATGTCATTTTTTGCAAAAATTTCGTTAAATTTGTATTAATGGCAAAAAAGTAAAAATGTCAGCAACAATGAAATACCACCAAATGAAAGCTCTATTAGTGAGAAGAAAAGGAGGTAAAATTCATTTGGGTGGTAAGTTGCATGACGGAGCAATAAACGGTGAAAGTAGTGTAGTGCGGAATTGTAAAAAGTGGCCTGGTCATTAAGGGTGTTTAAGCTAGGGGGGCTGAAGTGGTTAAAGGCCTGAAGGCCACTCACTACAAGAAACTAAGGGTATTCTCTGGTAATGTTCTGGTACCACAAGGGGAGGAAAACTTTGAAATATGGAAAGATCATACTCTCCAATGCCTGAATGAATGGTCTTGCTCTGAAGAAGGCAAGAGGCAGCATTTCAGTGAAAGTCTGCAGTCTCCTGCTGCAGAATTGCCTGTACAAAGACTCTCATGAAGGAGCGACTGTCTCATCACTTTGAGCCATACTATGACCTTGCACAGATGGTAGCTGATTACCAGATGACTCGTCAAAAGGAAGGAGAAAATGTCTCTACTTTTATTAACCATTTACAGCTACTCCTTTCAAGTCTGGTGTACCACACAGCCATATCTATTTCAGAGGTAGATACCATGAGAACAAGTCAGTTTGCGAGAGGGTTACAACCTCATCATCCTCTTGCCCAAGTGCTCAAGATCCTACTATTTGACAAAGTTTTCCCAATTCCTGAGCTAATGAAGTTAGTAAAGAAACAAGAAGCTGACATCAATTTTGGTACCCCTAAGAAAGCGAAAAGCATCCCTAAAGAAGATGTTCCTTCTAGTTCAAACAAGAACAAACCAGCGGCTCCACCCACTGCCACTCAGTGATGGTAGGATGCTAGAGCATGTTATAGGTGTGGTCAGACAGGCCATTCTGCCAAACAGTGTCAGGAGGACATTGAGGGAATGGGGCATAGTGTTGCCTTCCCTAGTCAGAACCGAAGACACAGAGGAAAGGCGGGCTGATTAAAGGCCAGAGGCGCTATCGTGGGCTCAAAGTCCATTGTCAAAGTTACCGTCAATGGTCATGCTACTTCTGCTCTGTTTGATACAGGATCTCAAGTGACTCTAATCTACCGTTCGTTCTACCAAAAGTATCTGGGGGATATACCTCTTCAATCTACAGGACAAATGGAATTATGGGGTCTTAATTCAGAATCATATCCCGTGGATGGGAGCTTACAAGTAGTTTTAGCTATTCCTGAATTAGAAGATCAGAGTGTTGCTCCTATGAAGATTACGGCCCTTGTCTGTCCTGACACAGGGGATTCTAGTGCAGCTCCTGTGATACTTGGCACTAATTATTCCGCAGTGCATCATGCTTTTCAGAAGTTTCTTAGAGGAGATTGGAACCCTGCAGTTCAGCTGGTGAATATATCCTCTGATCTCCGAGAACTCTGTGATGCCCTGTCTACTGGCTCTCAACATGGAACGGTATATCATATCAGTGAGAGAAACTTGGAAGTTCCTGCCGGCGGGTAGAGAGTTCTGAGAGTAGCCTCCAGTATTGCTCCCGATTTGCTTGAAGGGAGGAGTTATGTCTTTATGGAAGAAATTATTAACCAGAAAGGCTGGATGGTGGTCCCAGAGAGAAAGAACTGGAAGAATAAAGTTGAGTTATGCACTAGTGTGGCTGTGAGGAATTGTTCACCGCACCCAATCATAATTGGACCATACCAGAATGTGGCCACTGCTACCCTGTGCTTGGAGTAAATCCATATGTTGAAGTGTGCAGGATTCAAATCAGAGATGCAATCCCTAATCTCAGTCTTGATTTTAGTGATCCACATTTACCAGAGGCATGGAATCAGCGATTGACACAGAAGTTGTCAAAATTATTAGAAGTATTCTCCATTGATGATGCAGATGTAGGTTGTGCTAAGAGTGCTTAACACACTTTCCGATTGACTGATTCTACTCCCTTCCGGAAGCGACCATGGAGAGTTGCTCCAAAGGATGTTGATGAGTTAAGACAAAGTCTACAGCAAATGAAAGGTCAAGGGATCATCGTGGACAGTAAAAGACCCTATGCCTCACCTATTGTGGTGGGAAGAAAAAAATCTGGAGCAACTCGCCTATGTGTGGATTACAGAACTCTGAACCGAAGAATCCTATTTGATCAGTATACACTTCCGAGAATTGAAGAAGCTTTGAAAGCTCTGCATGAGAACTGTTGGTTCACAGTGTTGGACCTAAGATCTGGATACTATCAAGTCCCAATGGCATCTGAGGAGCATGAAAAGACAGCCTTCGTATGCCCCTTGGGTTTCTATCAGTTGACTTGCAATGTATAAGAGGCGTGCCAGCAACGTTCCAGAGGTTGATAGGAAGAGTGTTAGGTGATTTAGTGCCTTGGGAATGTCTTGTATATCTTGACAACATTATTCTGCTTGGAAAGACATTGGAAGAACATGAAGAACGACTCATGAGAGTACTTCAACGCTTAAAAGAAGAGGGGCTGAAGTTGTCGGTTGACAAATGCAAGTGATGTAGATCCTCGGTCACCTATGTAGGTCATATTGTTTCTGCTGAAGGAGTTGCTACCGATCCTGATAAGATTGAAGCTGTGGTGAATTGGCCCCGACCGCAAAATATTACGGAATTGCAATTATTCTTGGGGTTCTGTGGATTCTATCGACAATTTGTGGAAGGATATTCAAAAATTGCTCGATCCCTCCTCGACCTGTTGAAAAGTGATGCAGGAAACCTGGGAAAGAAGAAAGGTTCCTCCAAAAGCCTTTTTAGAAATAGGTGAAGAAGCCTTTAAGTCGTTGAAGAAGAAATTGACAGAAGCTCCTGTTCTGGCCTATGTTGATGCACAGAAGCCATATGAACTACATGTAGATGCCAGCTTTGAAGAATTAGGTGGCGTGCTGCATCAAGAATACCCAGCTGGATTACAGCCCATAGCTTTCATAATTCAAAGTCTTTCCACCAGCGAGAAAAATTATCCAGTGCATAAATGGGAGTTTTTGGCGCTCAAGTAGGCCATTGTTGATAAATGACATGACTACTTATACAGAGCCACATTTGAAGTAAGAACAGATAACAATCCACTGACCTACATCTTGACAACCGCTAAACTTGAAGCTACAGGACATTGCTGGTTGGCAGCTTTATCCAACTACCAATTCACACTTAAGTATAAACCAGGGCCTAAGAACATCGGGGCAGATGCTCTATCAAGACGGCCTGGATTACCCAGAAGCAGTGGATGAATGGGAAGAAGTACCAAGTCCTGGAGTAGGAGCTTTGTGTGCCATGGCTGCTGTAGTTGAAGACTGAGTAGCCTTTTCTGAAACTCGACTTATTGACTCTTTTGGAGGAGGTCCCGAAGCTGTACCAGACATGTTTGCATACCCTGCCGCTTTAGGATCCTTTGAGAGTTGCTCTATATCTTCAAAGCGAATGATCTGGAGTCAAAAGACTGATCCTTTAATTGGACCTCTTTATCAAGCAGTGAGTTCTCAAGACAGAGAAATTTTAAAGACATCTCTACCATCTCAGTGCAGTCAATTTCTACGAGATTGGGAGAAGTTTGAAATAGACAAGGGCCTACTTTATCATGTGGTGTTGTATCACCCTGGAAGGGGCCAGTTAGTTATCCCAAGTTGCTTTTAGAAAATTATTTTCCGAAGTTTGCATGAATATCATGGTCATTTGGGACCTGAGAAGACTTATGGCCTAATACAAGACCGATTCTACTAGCCCAAAATAAGAGATACCGTGACTTGCCTGTGTAAGTGCTGTTGCAGATGTTTGCAGAGGAAGACTATCCCTGTTCAAGCAGCCTTTATGGGACACCTTAAGAGTTCAGGCCCTATGGATCTTGTCTGCATAGACTTCCTCTGTATTGAAAACGTTTCCAGAGGATTTGGAAATGTATTGGTGGTGACTGACCACTTTACACGATACGCTCAAGCCTTCCCGACTAAGGATCAAAAAGCAATTACCGTTGCAAGAGTGATTTCATCCATTATGGCTTACCACATCAGTTGCATTTTGATCAAGGCTGGGATTTTGAGAGTAACCTGATCAAAGAGTTGCTTCAGTTGTTGAACATCCGCAAAAGCCGGACGACGCCTTACCATCCGGAGGGAGATGCTCTTCCTGAAAGATTTAACAGGACTTTGCTTGATATGCTTGGTACTTTACGAATTGACTATAAGCATTCCTGGAGTCTAAAAGTAGAAGCTATGGTGCATGCCTATAATAGTACAAGGCACGAGAGCACAGGATATTCACCATATTTTCTGATGTTTGAAAGAGAGCCTAGACTACCTATTGACATCTTGTTGGGAGTCTACACCGATGGTATCAGTCATCGAAATCATTGCCAATATGTAGCACGTTTGAAAGAAATGCTTAAGAGCGCTTATTTGCTGGCTGAGGAGAATGCAGCAAAAGTGAATGAAGTAAATAAAAGGAGATTTGAATTTCGGGTAAGATACTGAGAATTAAGCCCTGGTGACCATGTTCTGCTACGGAATTTGGAAACATTTGCAAAACATAAGCTGGCCAATCAATGGCGGAGTAAACTGTTTACAGTAGTGGATCAACTGCCTGGGATACCAGTCTACAAGATAAAAGGACGGGACGGGAGGATCAGAACTTGGCATAGAAATCATTTATTGCCTATACCTCAGATTGATGGCACAGATATCTCCAGTAATTGTTCAGCCTGTGATTCTCCCCACATTCCACCTGACCTTTCTCATACTATTGAGAGTGATTGGACTGTGACTCCTGAAGTTCCTAGCTCACCAATATCTTCTCCTTCAGGGAGATCTATGAACCCCTTAAACTACAGAATTCGTGCCTAAATGTGTGTCCATGGATGAGCAGAGATCTAGCTCTCCCATGCCACCAGCACCATCACTTCCCATGGCAAACAACCCTAGTTTAGGGCCTGGACATACTAGTTTACCTCAGAGAGAGGTACGGAGAGGAGAGAGAATCAGACACCCCCCACCTATTCTCACATATGATAGTTTGGGGGACTCCAGATTTACCACTCAGCCTCATTTATATCATGCTCGGGTGGGTGCAGTGTCCACTTTGGTCAATATGTTGCCAATTTTCGTTCCTGTTGGCATGCATACCGATTAACCTGTTGTGCCTCTGTAAACGCAAAAGCAACCATATTAATATTGTCATCAGTAATGTTGACTGTATACCATGACTTTATGTTGTCTTTGATGGGACATAAAGATTTCCCCAAAGGGAGAGTGTAGGGAACTGCTAATACTGCTGAGATGAAGCATATTTAGCCTCTTTGCCCCTGCTGCGTTGCTTCAGAAACCCCAGAGATTCAGTACAAGGTTTTTTTTTGTAAACACAGTAAGTCAGAACCATGAACGACAGAGCTACAGTGACTTCTACTACTAGTGAGGAGACATCTTATTTCTCTAGGAGTCAAAGGCAAGTGGCATGTGTAATCTTTACAACTAGGAAGCATAGATAAGCAGATCTTTGAGTATCTATATCCTTAAGATCAGCTAGTGAAGCTGGAGTGAATCGGAATAGATTGCCACCTGCTCCTCTTTATCTCCCTCACACAGAGCCAGTAGCTCTGCTATGTGTTACTTATATATTCACATAATCTATTTAGTAATTGTAGTTAGGGATCAGTATATAGTTCAGGGAAGTGATAGGTTAGGCTTCTGATGGCCTACTAGATAGTTAGAGGCCCGGTTGCACTGGTAGATTAGTTGGCAGGTTAAGGACTCAGTATTAGGGTAGTCAGGCCTGCATCTAATACTGTTGCTGCTGCCCTGTTTGCTGCCTGGAAGAAATCCTTACATCATCGTCCTCTCCTGATCGTCAGTCTGTCATCTCCTGAAAGAGTCCTGTACTGCATCTATGTACTATTATCATTCTTAGCCTTATAAACTTACTGTTATAACCTTATGTGGTATCTATATGTATTCTTTAGACTGTGAGATTAGTACAGTAATCTTTGTTAAGGCTACTAACTATACTTCATAGGTAAGTCCCAGGAAGAGATCCTCCCTGTAATACAGAGGCTCTAATCTGGGTGGAGGCACTAATATACTTCACTTATGTTCCCACTCTTCCATTCAGTGAAGGCTCTAGGTCCCATTATACACACAGGTCAGCACCAGAGTCTGTTGTGGGAGGAATATTGCTCAATTTCACCCCCTACCCCCATAGGTTTAAGAGATCAATCGATTTGTATGAAGCCATTTGCTCATCTCTAGTGCACACAGTATTAGCACTAGAATTTGTTACTTTTCAATCTGCTGAGAAAAGTGTTAGGGTTAGCTGGTGTAAATTATAGCACAAATCTACCCCAGCACATAGCTTGTGTACATTTGATTTTTCTGGTGCACAGTCACCTGCAACATGCGCAAAATTATTAAGAGGCATAATTATCAGCAATTTTGTGGTGACAGTGCTAAATACAAAAAGTCACTAAAGAGTATTTAAAAAGAGTTTTACATTTGTTGGAAAACCCTTTAACAAAAGAGATGGAGCAATGCACATTACAGCCATACATTATGTACATGTTTCAGCCAATTCTAAAATTCTGTTACAAAGGACCAAAGGACATTTTCTTGGGGATGTTTGAAAAATGTGAGCGTTGGCCATTTTCTTTTTTACTTCTGTAAAAGGATAGAAGGCTAATATTACTGTATAGTGTGAAATCATATGTCTTGCCAGGTTCAAGTTTTACTGAAAGTAGACATGGGCGTAGCTATAGGGGGTGCAGAGGTAGCAGTCGCTAACGGGCACAGGAGCCTGAGGGGCCCCAAAGACCCTTGTGCCGCATAAGAAGATACACGAAGCACTGAGGGAAGGGGGGCCCAAGCTGAACTCTTGCACCAGGGCCCATGAGGCATTAGCTACGCCCTTGAAATAGATAGATATCTATTACATTGTGAAAATGGCACTCAGCACTTTACACACAATGTCACCTTCGTACAATTTAGCATTAAATAAGTGGCTCGAAGTCTAACCCAAGCAGAGATCTATGCCTATATATACATGTACAGTGCATATCGTCTATTACTATTACTTACTATTCATCCAATTTCCCAGATATATTAGCTACAGCACTGACCCTTTTTTTAAAGTGATACACAAACTCAACCCCCTTATTTTCTAGTTGCGGTAAAAGTCATGGTGTGTTGAATATGCCTTTTGTAGTGCAAGGGTTAACTAAAGTTCAGGTCCAAAGAAAAGCTATGAAGGTTAAGTCGCTGTCAATGGGTGCATATAAGGCAATATATTGCACATAGGTCGTGATGAGTTCAAGCAGTTTGGTAGAGATGATAAAGGTAGTGAATATTGTAATACCATAGAAAAAGCAAATTATAAAAGCTGGAAAATATTAACTTGCAGGTAAAGATCAGGTGAGGGTTACGATGGTGTATCAGAGGCACGCCTGAGCCTTTTGTGCCTGGTCTTATTTGGTGTTGGCAGCTTCACTTGTGTTGATGCATGGAACTAAAACAAGACTATTCAGACAAGTGGAACATGATCTGATAAGCCTGGAAATTACTTTGCCTATTCAACCATACAGAATGACTTGCTTGCTAATGCCCTTTCATCACATTTGATTTAAATATGAGCTTCTCAGAGAAAAGTGTAAAATTGGGAGAAAGAATAACTTCCCAAATGTAGCCATTCAATATACATATTCATAGCTAATATCAAATTACAAAATGACAGATTCTACCCAGTACGAGAGCTTAAATCCTTTTACACATCTTTGACTATTTTTTATTCTACTATGTAAAATAAATGTAATTCGTTTTTTTTGTCTTAGATCTAAATAAACTCATAAAGCTGTAAACCACTGATAGTAATAAAGAATGATGTTATTGCTATTTAAGTGTTATATCTGTCCATATATCTGAAAAATATGTTATACTCCATACACATTGTCATTGGCTGTTGCCAGATGGCACAGTGCTTTGTGATGGGATGCAGTATGGGCACATGTTGATGACAACCCATCCTTTTGTGGCCTATGGTGAATGAATTCATCTGCTTCTTGCAATGAAGCTAAGGAACGATGGTAAACATCTGTTGCTTTACATTGTAGTAAACACAGCACATTAAATGATATTATATAGAAAATAACTACAGTATATTATAAAAAGAAATTCAATTTGCCACGTTACTATTTGGTAGCATCAGCTCTTTCCAGGACAACATATCTGACATGCTCTCATAAAGAACTTGCTTGTACAGTTAGAAGAACAATTCTATTTCTTTAATATACCAGCAATGAATCAACCTTGGCAGAATATTCAAGGAGTATCCAAGCAATTACTGGACATGATTTACCTCTATAGATGTTATATGGGTTGATATTCTCAGCTGTATGCACTGTATGAATGTTACGACCAGTGGGTGGGACCCGCTGGTCAAACCAGAGATAGTGTGGATTCTCTGTGTCCACCAAGGGATGGCAGCCACTAACCCCTAGGGTGGTATTTGCTGCAGTAGCTTAACTTACAGTAAGAACCGCAGTTAGTGTGAACTGAGTCCCATTGCAGACATGGTGGTGAGAAGTGGTATTGCAGAGAAGACTGGAGTAAAGGCAGCAGCTGAGGATTATGATTGTCAGAGGCAGAAGCTGAAGCGTGGTCAGAGACAAGCCAGAGGTCAGAAGCCAGTATCAGATAGTGTGGTACAGAGTATCAAACAGGCTCATGGTTAGACAGGTACAGTAGTCAATGCAGGGAACAGGCAAACAGAATGGTCAAACAAATTCAAAAAAGAAGAAAAAATGTGAAGTGGCACACCCAATGTAAGATTGGAGATAAGGTGCTCTGTTGCTAATAGGTTCGCCCAAACCAAAAGGCAGGATTAGTCATACAAAGAGTGTAGCAATAGGCACACTTACTCAAGTGGCAAAAGTACTCCAACTCATTAGCATAATGAGAACCAATTAACCATGGCCCCGAGAGTTTAAAAGGAAGAAAGACAGTAACAAGGGGATACCACTGAGGAAGGGGAGAGGACACTCCCCGAAACGCGTATGGGACCCCAGACTGTCATTTTTTAAGTAGAGAACCAAGACATTAATACTGGCCGGCCAGAAAGGTGATACCACGAATCACGTGAGACGCCAAAGTGCGAATATACGGCTTACCCCGAACGCGCCCACTGTACCCACAGGAAGAAGGAGTGACGTCATTGACACATGGGACGCCGAAGCAGGCGAACACAGCACACGCGCGGGAAACCCTGAACCCTCGGCTCTGACAGTGGAACGAGAACGATACTAAGGACAGACGGCGGTGGAGGTTTAAGGTAACAAGTGTGGGACGCCACACTCAACATTACCGTCATATCTTATATATCTAAACCCAGGTTCCGACCGACCGGGAGCCACTATACTAACCATATAGCAACTAATTTGGGACTACTACAGAGGAAATTCAGTAAACGGCTTACTAAGATTTATTTGTTTTGCATCTACAGGTTGGACTATATTTCTTTTATTACTATTGGCGCATAGAGACTCTATGGACAATATGAATTCCAGTGTTATAGGTATTTTAGAGGTGTACTATTAATGAAATATTTTTATTCTTATGATTATTACAGTCTATTAAATATTTCCCAGAATGGTCAAACAGGCTGGGTAGAACACAGAAGATCACAACACCTTTTATATTACTGATAGTAACTCAATGCTCAGGCAACTTCCTGGAAGGGGAAGCTGCTATTTAACTTTGTAACCTTGCCCAGGGGCCATGCTGGGAGGCAGGAAGCACGCGCCCCTATTAGCATAAATGACAGGAGATGGTGACGCCAACATGGCATGGAGCACGGAGACAGCATGGCCGTAGGACGCGTCTTGCAGGCACACGCCACATCTGGTGGGGGCAGCGAGGCAGGAGATGCTGGGGATATGACAGGTGAGACAGCAGGAGGTATGGCAGAAGGCCCGGGCCTAACAATTAATTTTCTTTTTATAGAAGTTAAAGTGACCCTCTGGTTCAAGAAAAAAAATTCATATTAGCTTGGGAGCCAACAGAACACTTACATGGTGACCTTTCCATATCTTCAGCTGCAGATCAGTTAATTCATGGGCTCCTCTTCTACCATCCAAGATGACCGCACCACTTCTCAGACTGCCTGATGCACACTGTACATTTAGTAGCCCAAAACTTTTCCTGCTGCCTTGGGATTGGCCAGCTCAATTAGGAAGTGGTCTGAGCTACCAATGCATAGCGTGAATCAGATGGATGTTGGATGGATGGCAGAAGAAAAGCCCAAGAATTAGCCGATCTGCAACTACACAGATGAAAACGAGGTTACCATATCAGTCTTCTGTTCATTCCCCAGTGAATGTAAACCTTTTTCCTTGAACTGGATGCTTGCTTTAAGGTTGAAGGGGTTGTAAGAAATTAAAAAAGGGTATGAAAAATATGTTCCAGTATATTAGATAGAATGTCCAGGGCCACATTATGCCATGTATTTCGGGAGTGCCTGCAGATAATGCATTTTGGAAGTTGTATTGATTCATTATCGGATAGTGGGAATCAAGATGAAAGCAGATCCTTCTATATACAGTATTTACTTCATACGAGGTCAGTTACAGTAGTGGCTCCACATAAGGATATAGTACACATAGTACACATAATTTTATTGTCACCCGAAACGTGTATCAAGAAACTGGATCCATGCCAAACCACCTGACAGGGAAATGTTAATGGGATCATTAAGGAAACTCGTATACTTAGAGAAATTGGAAAAGACACAAGTGGAATATATAAAAAAAGTGAGAAAGGGAAGTCAAGGGAGGAAGACTGATATTTTGGTATCTAAAGCTTATCTAATAAAGATCATAGAGTTACTTAACTCCAGGGAATTGGCGACACCGGTGACTGACAGGGGAGGAGTGGAGATGCTTATTAAACTACACTGTTACTGTATTAAAAGATACATTTTATAAAATAATTTTGAAAACGTCTGCTTTAGTACAGAAACAATGCCATGGTTGTCCATGGGATGCGGCTACAGTGCTGGCCATTCACTTTAAGGGAATGTGTCAGCTGGTTTCATGTTGCTAAACCACCACCGCTACCTCTTTTTATTTTTAAGCGTGTCCTTATACATAATAGTAGGAGCAGAATTGATTAAAACGCATTTTAATCTCCACAAAAGCTGTAATTTAATTACCTTTCAGGAGTATAGGAGGTGATGCCTCTCAAGAAAATATTCCACTAGCCATGCCTAAAACCTGCCCAGTCTAGCTTGATTGATGTCCCTGAAGATAGAGTATGTCATCTCAGGCACAAGTGTTTTGCTGTCTTAAAGCAAGCCATACACAGTAGATACATTTTGGCCAAACCCTCTGATTTCGGTGGTGCCAGTGTATGGGGGCCCCCCAACTCTCCACTAATGGCAATTGTCATTGGGCAGTTGGATACATTGCTTCAAACTATGTAATCAGTACATTCCCCTCATGCACAATTATTACACAACAGAATTATTACCAACTGTGTCTTAACGGATAATCCATATTTTAGGAATACCAACAATGTGGCATCACAAAAGTGACAATATTCCCTGTAAAATGTGTATAGGAACCGTACTGCTTATATCTGTGCTATATTCTTATTCCGAAATAAAATGTAAAACTGTAAAAAGAAATATTTGTATTGTATTCTCTCTTTTTGCCATTTCTTATCTATGCAAAGTCAATGGAACATGTTAATATCAGTGTATTCTGCATTTCCCATAATGCATTGCAGCTGAAGGCTCAGGTGAGAGGTTACCTACATTTATAATGTCAGCTAGCGAGCCTGCCGAGCTAAAGGTAAATGGTAATTTTGTCATTAACATGCCTGACCTCTCTGCCCTTGTCATATCTCATGGGAGGCATTTTTGAGAGCTTACCTGTCAAGATGCAAACACAAAAAGGTCAATGTGCACAGAAATCTTTAAGATCTTACAACTGAATCGCTGACTGCCTTTATTACAACTACTTAAATAAATGGATCCAGCGGCCAGAGCAAGGAAAATATGTATTAAAATGATTTACTATGAGGATCCGACCTGCTTTGCATTCTGCTGCCATGACTGGCATAACTCTTTCTTAAATCATCCATATCATTATATGAGATGTTGAGCGCCAGTGACCAACAGCAAAGTAAATCTATTACTATCAAAAGAGAAAAATAACATTGCAGGTATGATTCACATTTCACGATGCAGGAATACGCCTTGTAATGCAAAGCACTAAACATTGTTATTCCACACGCAGAGGACAGGTAACATTCAGAGTCCCCCTCAGTGGGGTTCATTCATGTTGTCCTTTACATGTGTGACCTTAGGGTGGATTAGCTATGTAAATGGTTTTGTATAGATGCTGCATTATATAATTTTTCAATACCAATGCAAGCAACTACCGTACATTATATCAGCATCCGCTAATGTGAATACCTAATATGAATGTTGTGTAGAATTATCTATACCTAGATCTGTTAATGTAGACATGAGTTTCTCTAGTGATCGGTCTATAGAATAACCATGGGTGCAAGCAGGCCTGTTCAGCTTTTGAGAGTCTTAAAGGGGTTGTCCGGGTTCAGAGCTGAACCCAGACATACCTCCATTTTCACCCAGGCAGCACCCCTGATAGAAGCATCGGAGCAGTTCATGCTCCGATGCTCTCCTTTGCCCTGCGCTAAATCGCACAGAGCAAAGCCATTTTCAGGAGTTCCGGTGACGAACCGGGCTCTCCATGGGGCTGCCAGGAAGCCCGCTGACATTAGTCATGCTAATTTTTTTTTGTTATTTATTATTTGTTAACGCCTTCTATTGTTTTATGTACCACATATCTGGATACCTCTATTATTAGGGGCTTTCATTACTCTAGCTCCTGTTCCCCTCACTCTTTATGCTGCTAATCTTTTTCATACACCCGATAGTAGTGCCCATCTCCAAAGCGTGGACTCCTTTTCCGCACAGCAATTACCCCTCTGTGTTGCGCACGTCGGCTTCCAGTTATCCTAGCGGCGCACAGTTTCCTGGATCGCTCTACCAGCAGCCGGCTGGTTTGGGCGTCGCTAGGAGACTGAACGCCACTTGGGCCGGCCCGCCTGCTTTGAGCGTCCTGTTGCGTGGCAACAGCTATCACGTGCACTGGCCACGATCACATGATCCGAAGCCCGATTACGTGACCTCATTAACTACAACGAGCGTTCCTGATCCGCGGGACATCACTCTTTCTTTTAAGCGCCCTCACATTTATTTTTATTTCCCCTCTCTTTCAGGAGCCCCCCCCTCCAATTACTGAACTTTAAATTAATAAACAAATTAAAAATCAAAAATCCACATACCCTCCCCTTACTTTGGGGAGACATCAATCACCCCTCATGCCACCCCCACTTTACCCCTTGACCCCTGAACAGGCGTTTTTTTCTGTATAAATGTATGCATTGTCTGTCCTTCACATGTGTGCAGCCATTTTTACCTGATGGAGGGGAGTGATTCCCAGAAACGCGTCGTATAGCTGCAATAAATGCTTTGAACCAAGGTCCTTCTGAAGTGGCTAGTCCTTTGCACCGTAGGAAATCCTTTCTTCTAGAATGGTGACATCACAGGCACTGATGGGAGGGATTTAGTGCTGCCCTAGCCAGTAAAATGGCTAGGGCAGAGCTAAAGCATGCCCATCAGAGCCGGTGACGTCACCAAACACACTGCCGGGCGGAAGCTTCCCGGCGGTGTGTTATTATAAACAAAAGTGCCCTTGCCCTGCACTAGATGCTCAAGCCAGAGGGGCTGTCTAGGTGAAAATGGAGAACCCGGACAACCCCTTTAAAGCCACAGCTTCTGTTATCAACTGCGGTTCCTCCAGAGGGCACCCACAAAGTGGATGTTTGATGCATAGAAAGGACAAGTCTTGGAGACTTCAGTTTTCACACATCAGAATCTCCATGCAACACTTGGCCACTTTGGAGATGCATGGAGTGTAATGTGTAAAAAGATGAAAATTATACTATTAAAGGGGGTATCCAACTATGGATACGTCCTCTGGATAGGTCATCAGTCCAACACCCAGGATCTCCGATGATCAGCTGTTTGAGAAGGTCCGGCGCTTCTGTGAGTTCTGCAGCCTTCTCACTGCTTACCGTAGGCCAGTGACATCAAGACCATCGGTCACTTGGCCTGGGCACAACTCAGCCCCATTCAAATTAAAAAAAAGTATACTGTGCTGTATATATATATACCGTATTGTTCTACTAAAAAGTATGGTCACTTTTCAGTACAATTGGGGCTGTGTCAATGGACACATCAGTACAGGAAATGTTACTGTGGTACACACTAACAGTGCACCACATACATGGTGAAAATTGAGGCTGATTCACACAGTGCAGGCACATATCTGATAAGGTTACATTAGATTAATAAAGTCTGTAAAAAACTTAATGCTCACGTATATAGAGAGCACAATACAAACACAACTCTATAAAGGAGGAGTTCAACATGACAGCACAAACTACCCAAGTATTTCAGGTCTTCCTTTAAAAAACAGTTGGCCCACAGGATAGGTGATAAATGTATGAGCACTGGGGTCTGACAGTGGGGAACCTACCGATCCTGAGAACGGGAGTCCCCTATGCAATTGGCATATCGTGTGTATGTGTGACCGACACTTCACACACTGTCTATGGGACTCCTGAGTGCAGCACTAAGCTGTTTCCATCCGTACCACTTTGAATGGAGTAGTGGTTATGCACTGGAGGATCCTTTTTCTCGTGATGATTGGGGGTGCCAGCCCAGTTATTATATATTTAGTACCTATACTGTAAATATAATTTGTTCACTGGCCAACCACTTAAAGACCCCATACTCAGCCATATACAGTATATATTCCCTTGCTTCCAATTGTGTCTGGTCCAGGGTCACGTAATATGTCCAGTTTTTAATAAAACCCCACACTATACACTGATCAAACTGATTTTTTTTAAACATTTCCCCGCTGTTTTTAATGCTTTGTAGAAAACGTCAATGATTCTAAAGACATTTAAGGAAGCAGAGACATCATAAAGTACCTTTGAGGTTTTCTGAGATAATCAGTTTCTCATCTTGCCGCAGCAAAGAGCTGGAAATCGCATTGAACACTGGTGTGGTGACCTTTAACTGATGTCTATATTGCTTTGGCAGGTACATAAACTTTCTCATCTGTATTGTGGAGTGGTGATGGCTCTGCGAGATTATATCACCAGTTTTATAGATTCTGCATCCTATGATTTTTTCCTTTTTTACTGCACATCAGTAGTAATCCGTTGTAAACAAATGAACACACAGGGTAGTACCCCAGATAATTACCCCAGACACAAATAACTAGCAAGTTCTTATATATGTCGGAAGGATAAAATTATATCAAATAGTACTAAAATACTGAAAAACCCTGTACATGGTCCCAGTACATACTCTACCATGGAGATATAAGGTTCTAGAAAACTCAACCAATGATCTCTAATACATAACAATAACACACATTACAGCAAAAAAAAATGCAAGAGGTGTTGTAAAGACCTAAATTTGGTTTAGAAAGGGAGCCTACGAACTGCTCACAATTTGCAGTATAGACTATGTTAACCCCTAAGTGATCGCCAACACGCCTCTTTACAGCGGTCATTAAGGCCTTTTTACAGCATCCTAATCTAAGTGCTGCACACGTCTCCCATGCAGTGAAGAGGGCTTGGCTCTTGTATGAGAGTTGCACTCCTGTTCTAAGGGCCTGAACAGGTAAAAGCGCCGATATGAGCCGTTTAACCCCTCAGATGCTGTGGTCAATAGTGTCTGCGGCATGTAAGCGGTTAAAGAGGGAGCAGACGCTCTCTTTCGCCCATCGGCACCGCACAATTGAGATCGCAGGTGTAGCATACTGGTTGATGTCAGTATAGCACTGACAACAAAATACATTAAGAAACTGGAAAAAAATTCCAAATGCATTGAAACTGAAAAAAAAAATGCTATTCCGACACAGTTTTATGGGTTTTGCTTTTACAATATTCTCTATGCGGTAAAACTGACCTGCTCCCCCTATTTAGTACAATTACAAAAATACCACATTTATATAGTTTTTCTTGTTTTTTAACAATGAAAAAAATATAAATTATTTTTTTATTTTCACCACCATATTCTGATCTCCATAACTTTTTTACAATTACATCTACGGAGCTGTATGGGGGATTATTTTTTGCAGGATGCTCTGTGGTTTTTATTGATTCTATTTTCGGGTGAGTATGACTTTTGGATCACTTTTTATAAAAAAATTTGGAAGGGGAAGCAATAAAAAAAGGGCCAATTGGACATATTGTTTTTTTTTCCCATTATGCCATTCACCACATAGGATAGTTTTTTTTTGTTACATTTTATTAGTACAGGTATTTTCAGATGCGGCGATGCCTATGATGTCTATTTGTATTTCAATTTTATCAATTAAATATACAGTGCAAAGATTGCTATATTCCAATGCAGTGCTGTCATCTGCAGGCCTGAATTGGAATATACCAGTAATAGGCCTAGAAACCTAGTACAGGCACTGACCTATTATTTAGATTGAACGCTTTCCCTGATCTCAGCCAGTGGAAGTCATTCCTGCCCAGAAAACGCATGCTTCTGGGTTTTTTTGCCTTTGAAATGTTGCGGTTACATTTGACCATGGCATCTGAGGTGTTAAATGTCTGCGATCGGCATTATTTCCAATTACAGATATTAGCCCCAGTTAACTACTGAATGAAACAGCAGGTACCCAGCAGCTATGCTGCTCACTTCGTTCCTGAGCTGGCGCCATCTTTAAAGACCCAGCATTCACCGTTCATGTCAGAATGGGGTTAATATTTAATTAAATCTTTATTATTATTATGTTTTGTTTGTATAGTGCATTATATTTAATTTGCATTTTTAACTATACCTTCACAGTCTGGTTATGTGGAGGCTTTTCCAAGTTTACAATATCTACAAGTTTCATGCTTTGCTGTTAGAAGATAAAAGCCAATTTTTTAACATGATAAATGTGTCCTATTCTACATGATAGCCCCTCTCTTTGATGTGATTAGAATATCATTTCAATAAAATATACGACTGATTAAATTGTACAAATTAATTTTACCAAGAATTAAAATGTGACCTTTTCCCAGATGTATTTTTCATAATTTTCTTCCTGTACAAAGTTAATACTATGATTATAGCTAATTCAATTCAGTCTTAATTCCATTATCTATTATAGCCCCTAGTACTATGAATTACCTCAGAAAAGAGTCATACTTTCATATTTATGTTAAGAATAATGTCTTTATTTAATACAGTCTGTTCGTAGCTATAATCTTCTAAAAAGAAGGATAACAACCCAACTATCACAAAATAGTCCCGGGAAGCAAATGTATTACCCATGTCCTGCCAACATCTGAAAGGTTAGCTTGTTACAATGCTATCCACTTGACATAACCGTTTGATATGGCTTTGACATAGCGCTAATATAGTCTTACTAGGCAACTTTGGAAATTGATGTGTGCTTCTATTTCTGTACACGTGTGCAACTCATGGCCCCATTATCATCATAAGAGCTATATACGGTTGTAGTATTGGTAATATTGGTGGTAATACTAGAAATTGAAGGATTTTGTTGTAAGGAATATTAAAAACTATTCCTTTTTGTTGTTTCTTTAAGAGAAACAGCATAATTATTTGAAGTAAAAAAAATAATGTATTGAGGATCCAGATGTATGCACGAAATTGTGAAAAGCATGAGGACATTACCTGTAAACCTCATATGGTTAGATCTTGTATGTATATGTAGGCAGTAAACTCTGGCCCATATTTCCTAATTCTATACATAAGTGATCCCCAACTACTGGACCACGGACTAGTACCGGGCCATGTATGATTTGATACTGGACCGGAGGGGGCACCAGAGTTGAACTGCAGGGGCAGGAACCATTAAAAGTGCAGTGGGCAGGAACCAATAAAAGTGCAAAAGCCGAAGATGCTGACTGTACTGGAGGTACATGAAGAAAAGAGGGCAGTTAAGTCTAGTTTCACATCTGCAGCGCATCATTCCTGCAGGCTGTTCCGGCAGAGTTCTCCGGATCCGGCATTGCTCGATGCTACAGGAATGCCCGCTGACCCCATTAACTATATTAAATATGATGAGAAGAATCAGTTGGACAGAAACTGCTGCACAAAGCAGTTTTTGTCCGGCTAAATCCCAGCATCCTATGCCGAAACAGCCTGCCGGAAGGCTGTAGCTCATATGTAAAAGTAGCCGTAGTATATCAGTCTGAAAAAGGTTACAAAACTATCTTATGCTGTAAGGCAGGGGTGTCCAAACTTTATTCGAAGAGTGCCAGATTTGACGAAGTGAACATGTGCGAGGGCCGGCCAGTTTGCCTGACATTCTTTGAACCATTAAAATTAAATGCAAATTAACTATTTTATGCAAAGTTTATTGAAAATGGCATACTTTTCATTTTGTGACTTGGATGACAAATCTAAACAGGTGTTAAATCAAAAGGAAAAGGATGTATGGCTCTCTGGTCAATGAACTGGTTGGTGCTCTGCTCAAATCAGGGATGTTTCACCCAAACATCAAAGAAAATATATAAATAAAACGAGAAGTGATTGGCACTCTATACCTGGATTAATGTAGAGAGGAGGGAGACTTATGTATATCTATATATGAAATATACGTATTTATTATATTCAAATGGTAAAAATCTAATAAAATGTCATAAAGAAGGGCATGAAAAAGTATCCACTTCATACAATATAAAAATATATCAAATACATCTGATAAGTGCGCAATATTGGTAATATAGGTATCCAATTAAAACAGGTTGGTATATCTCTTTGCAATAGATATATATATATATAAATAACAGAAAAACTATATATAAACCATCCTGCACGATACGGTATTAAATGTGCAGATGTAAATGGCTGCATTTACAAAATAACAGAAAATAATGCACTATAAAATTAGATGCAAGCATAACCTATGGACTAGGCCCTCACTCTTGATAAGATCTGAGACACTTGGTCAACACATTTTGATCAAAATACATCTAAGCCCACCTACCGGCGACAAGGCGGTCTCAGTTCACGCGGGTTCCTATGCTAACCTATTCATGCTGTGGCATGTTTTTCAGGAGCACATATGGTGTGTTGCCCCTTGTTACCTCCATGTGCATCAGCAACTGGTGGGAGGAGAGACACACACATACCTATATGTACCACCTTAATCAAGGGCACCTATTAGATAGGTGGGGCAAAAGTGCACTTGAATATCACTTCCAGTATAGGAGCGTATTCGCACATGAAGGTGCCACTACTTCAAGACAAATCAAACAAATCACAGAAAAAACTATATATAAACCATCCTGCACGATATGGTATTAAATGTGCGGATGTATCTGGCTGCATTTACAAAATAAAAGAAAATAATGCACTATAAAATTATATGCAAGCATAACATATGGACTAGATATATAGATATATAAGGTAGGCTTCTTTAAAGCCCTTTAAACTATACGGATCAAAAGAGGGAGAAGATCTATATGTCCATATACATGTCCGTATATAAATCAGTCCACATCAAGAGGTCCACACTGAAAGACCGTATTCCACTTAAAAGAGGGGGTTAAACTCACTCCAGGTATAGAGTGCCAATCACTTCTGGTTTTATTTAGGTGTTAAATCACTCTGCCTATAATATCAAAAAAACAGGAAGCTGAAATATGTCAGGAACATTGTAAAGTCATTACACAAAGTAATAAAGGTTGTCTGTCAACTTGTTAAGTTCAAAAAATGTGAACAGGAACATAACACCACTCCGTATTTCAGTGAAAAAATATTCCACTTTCCACCTGTCCTGGAAGCGGTGTCTCTCACTGTCAACTTTTCGTTTCTTTTTTGTTGTTGCCATTATAAAAATTGGCCAGAAGGGGAGAAGTTATGTAGAGAGTACAAGGAGCAGAGGGTGGAACAGCAAAGACAGGATACTGCTATATACCATAACACAGGCAGACAATAGCAAGCTGTGCAATAGTAACACATCAGATAATGGAATTATAGTACAGGGACGGACAGTCAGGGGTTAATGAAGGGTATGACCGCTTGCTACCACAGATTCCTACATGCTCCCTTGTCTGCTTTATACATGTATCCTGCCTGCCTGCCAGTGTGTTGTCTGTACAGTTACTGCTCCTTGTCAAGGTGTTTGGTAGGTTTTTTCTTCTTCAATAGCCCTTAATGGTCGCCCTTGTGGCTGTGTGTGGAGGCGCAGGGAGAAGGAAAGCCCAAATCTCGCGAGATCTCGAATGTCGCGAGATTTGGGCTTTCCTTCTCCTTGTGCTGGCTGATGACATCAAGTCCCACGGCGAGAGATCCCAGGAGTCCTGAGCGGCGCTCGTGGACTAACTGGGGGGGCCGTAAGATCTATATTTGGGCAACTTATCTGTGGGGCCTTATCAGTCCGGAACGCGGGCCGCAATTGGCCTGCGGGCCGGTCTTTGGACATGCCTGCTGTAAGGACTCAACAACTAATGATAACTGGTATTAGGAATATGTTTTTTTTTACATCCCTGTAAAATTAACCTATAAAACTTCACATGTGTTCATGGAGCATGTTAGCTTCATAGTTTCATACTAATTTCTATTTTGGCTTAACTGATATATATATATATATATATATATATACTGTATTCATTTATTGCTATGTAAGAGCTTGTGCAGCTCCTATATACATTTGATGGAGTTCACAGAATTATTTGTTTGATCTCATCCTGTTTTGTTCTACTACAGCTTGCTTTTAGATAGTACTGCCTCAAGGAGTTCTGAGGCGAACAATGTCATCCACATGAATGTTTCATTAGTTTTTCCTGTTGTGAGATAACAATACTGTGTATTAGGGCATCACTAAAAGGGATTTGCATTGGCAACCAGTATTGTATTCAATCATATCATTACAAGATAAAAAAAAAAATGGTGCTCTGCATATCTGTGACTGCTTTAAGGCTTTATATAGAAGTTCTCCATGGAAATGTCTATAAATAGTAATGGTATAAACATTACATTCTGGTATCAAAACCCAACAATACCAAGATACAAGTACCATAAAGACAAATAAATAAACATGAGGACACTAAAAGGGACAAAAATACCATTGATGTTATCAAGTCTGAAAGACAAGTACAATAAAGTAGAACATAGTATAGCCTAGTACAGGGATGGGCAAACCGCGGCTCTCCAGCTGTTGTAAAACTACAATTCCCACCATGCCCTGCTGTAGGCTGAAAGCTGTAAGCAGTCTTTGCATGCTGGGAGTTGTAGTTTTGCAACAGCGGGAGGGCCGCAGTTTGCCCATCCCTGGCCTAGTATAATGCAGAAATCTTAATGTTCCTATACACACTAGACCAGTGATGGCTAACCTCAAGCACTCCAGCTGTGGTGAAACTACAACTCCCAGCATGCTCCATTTATTTCTATGGAGTTCTGAGAACAGCCAAGCAAGTGTGCATCTTGGGAGTCATAGTTTTACCACAGCTGGAGTGCCGGAGGTTAGCCATTACAACACTAGACTATTCCGATGAAAATAACAGGTCTGGCCCACAATCTAATTTGTATAGGAAGATTCCGACTCTACCCTGACTGATGATGTTGAGGGAGAGAAACATTGAATTTCAATGGCTAATTCTTTTTTTCTCCTGGAGATAAGTCACCTCAAGAGGTGTCTAGAAGCGGCTTTCTCCGCTCTCCTCATTAAAACACATACTGTACATAATGTCGAAAAGCATTTGAATGCCTGGGTTGACATTTCATGTTCTCTGTTTTAGAAAGTGTTGGAATATCAGGTCCCTTCCTTATGGCACTGAACAGTGGTGTAAACCTCTCTATTTTACAGACTTTTGGAATATCAGGTCCTTCCATATGACACTGAACAGTGGTATAACTAGAAATGTCTGCGCCCCAGAGCAAATTTTTGAATATCCTCCCAGCAACTTCTTTGCAACCCCCACTACTGTGACCATTCAAGATCGCTCTCTCAGACCAGGCCAGGCAGCTTCTCCGTCCTCTTCCTATACATATATACTGTATGTCATGTCATTCTATAGTGTCCCTATGTGTATTATAAATGCTATATACACAGCATTTTTTATGATTGTATTTTAATCATTTTGGGCTAAAAATATTTTTTTCAGTTGGTCTTTATTAAAAATGTTCAGCTTTTTCTGAAACAGAAGGGTTAAAAATCAGTCTGTTTACAAGCTGTCACAATCTGTTTTCAGTGAATCCCATCATAAGACGGCTCATGTGCAGCTCTTATCTCTGATCTCCTGACCTCATAAACGTTCATTATAGCTCTATTGTTATCAAACTTATAAGAATGTGGCTTATGGCCTACTGAATTACTCAGCACTCAGTTTTATTAAGCCCCATGTATTTTACCTGTGACATGGCATATTTTATTTAAAAAAAATTAATTTTTGTCCCAGCACTTCCTTGAGATCTTTTTTTATTTAATCCACTTTTGCCTTACATGTGATTTTTCTGTCATGGTTTATAAAGGGGTGGTTTTGCTGTGCAGATACAGTGGATAATAGGACTTTGGAAAGTCTTCCCCTTAGCGACCTTCATACTAAATTTAATCTACTATTTAGATCTCATTATCTTCAGATAAAATATTTCTTCACTTTCATTTTTGGAGGTCACACTGTTTCCATGACTACTCTGAAAAGTTATGATACCCTTGTCTGACATGCATATATGGATAGATGATAATCTTTTGTTGGCTCTCCCCCCTGGACACATACCACCTGATATGACACTGTGCAGCCAAGACTTCTATTTTCTTAACATATAAAACCAAACAATAGACATTTTAATGTTCTAGTGTCGTACCCCATATCTTCTGCACCACCTGAATCCACAGATTCCTGATGTACATGGGGGATGTGGTGTGTCTGGGGGAACTCTAACCCACATATTTTGGTCATGCCCTGTTAGTTTGTCCGTTTTGGGTAGAGATCAAAATATTTACTGGTCAGATCTTGATTAAAATGCCTTTTGCTCCCCTTTCTTACTAGTTTTACCAGTTTTTCCCAGTTAAGATGAGTAGACAAGTTTCCAGACTGGTTTTATCGTACATATTTTCACAATGGCCAGGTATCTTAATACTAGAAGTTGGAGGCAGGTCTCCTTACCAGCTTGGCTTGATGCATGTGTAAAAGATGTAAGAAGTATGGGATATCTCACTGCTCTTATTTCTAATAAAGTTGAAATGGCATCTGGCCACTGTGAGATACTTATGAGAAATTGTCACTTAATATATTTAAATATATACAAATATATTGTCACTATATACATATATATATATATACAGAAGAAAAATGGCGGCACTGAAGTAGAGTCCATAAAAAGATTTCAATTGCGGGTGCTACGTCCAAAGGGCATAAGCTTCTTACCTAATATGCATCAAGAAAAGGAAGGACAGCACTCCAATGTAGTAAAAAATAGTGAATTTAATCACCCATGTGGTACAAAAAACGCGACGTTTCGGCTCAGCAATACAGCCTTTTTCGGCTTGAAAAAGACTCTATTGCTGAGCCGAAACATCGCGTTTTTTGTACCACATGGGTGATTAAATTCAATATTTTTTACTACATTGGAGTGCTGTCCTTCCTTTTCTTGATATAAATATATATATATATATATATAATAGCAGAAGGCCCCAGCTTTGCACGGGTATATTTTATCATATATCATATATATATGTTGGTAAGGCTGATTAGTCAGCCTGCATTTGTGGGAGGGGCGGAGGCTCTTCATATACGAGCCACAGCCTCAGTCACGGGCGTGGGTTCTCAGGTGCACAGCTGCCGCTGGGTGTCATTAGCAAACTGGCTTCTCTGGTGGTAGGATTCTTTCTTTGCAGCATGGAGCCAGAATGGAGCTTGCTATTTTGCTCTCTGCTACCGTAGCATGCACGCGCCATAACACGTAAGTAAGTTGGGCCGGGACCGTCTCTCCTGGCCGGTCCGAACCGACTTTACTAGCGAACGGGAGGCTTCGCCTCAGAATCTACTACCTCAGGTTTGTTTGTTGGGGCTAAATATTTCAATTTCTTTTCAGCTTTGTTTGTTTGGTAATAGGAGTTAGTTCCTATAAATCTTACAAGTTTTACTTCCTTTTGTTCGTCTTGTATGAAAAGTTACTTCAGCCGGTTTGCGTAAAGGAAGAGTTACCCGGGCTGAACGTGACGCCATGTTTGGAGATCGGTCGCAGCTGTTATTGTTTAGGCCTCTTGCTGTAGCTGTTCCTTGTCATGTGTCTCCCCCCTCCCCCCACTACCACCATCTTTAGACTTCACTTATTTTACTTCTCCATGTACTTAAAAACCCTGCCGCACTTTTATGCTCTGCTGTTATCCTGAGCGGCATTTACACTTTCGGTTTTTATTTCATGTCTCATGCTTCTTATGTTTACTATTGCACCATGCTTGATACGCCTCAGATGCATCTGGACGTCTTTTACTGTCACAACACTTTCCTACTCTGTTCATTCCCAGACCAGCCTTACATTTGGCTGTTACGCTATGTTTTACTCCCTGCTCACCTGAGCTGTGTCCACATGTTTGCTATTTTCATCATTCTTCACCCGTTAATCACATTCAAGCTGCGTTCACCTGTTGGCTGTTACATCACATTCCGTACCCAGCTGACATCCGGATCCGTATTACACACCTGTTATTACATGTTGTATACTCGGCTTACAGCCATAGCTGCTACTGTTACTCCATTTTTATTCTCTGGACGCACCAACACTGGTGTTCACACTTTGCTCCACTCACAACCAGAGCTGCGTTCATGCGTCAACTGATATACCATGTTTGCTCTGCTCACAGTGAGAGCTGTGTTTACACATCCGCTGTAACAACATGTTCATACTAGGCTTGTTTCAGAGCTGCATTTATGTTCACTGTTCCATCATGTTTATGCTCCACTCACATTTAGAGCTGCTATTCTACCAATTTCATTCTCGGCCACACCCAGAGGTGCGTTCACACTTGCACTGTCAAATAATTTTTTGCACTCCACCCACCACCAGAGTTGCATTCATACGTCTATCGGTATATTATGTATGCTCTACTCGCACCCAGAGCTGTGTTCACACGTCCTATGCTACTACAGGTTCTTTCCAGGCCCATTTTAAGAACTGCATTTACATCGCTGTTACATCTATGTTATGCTCCGTTCACAACCAGAGCTGCTGTTATACCAAATTTCATGCTCTGCTTATACCCAGAGCTGTGTTCACACTTCTACTGCTACACCAGGTTGTATACCCCACTCAACAAAGCCTCTTTCCATGTCTGCTGTCACATCAAGTTAATATTCCGTTCATATCCAAAGCTGCGTCAGCATGTCTACTTTTACATCTTGTCCTATACTCCATTCACTACTAGAGCTGTAATCATGTGTCTGCTTTTGCATCACGTCAATACTCTGCTCACTTTCAGATTGCATTTGTACGTCTGCTTTATACCATGCTTTTCATGCTCAGAGCTGCGCCCGTACCATGTTTTTTAGGTACCACTCACATCCAAAGCTGCGTTCACCCATTTGTTGTTACATTATGTGTTGTACTCTGCTCCCACTCAAAGCTGTATTCTCCTGTTCATTGCTACGTCATGGTTTTACTCAATAATCTCACCGGGGCAGTCTGCACCCACCACTCTGGTACCTCTCTCCCGACAAACATAACTGCATTCTTTTCAGGCTTACGTTCCTTTCCTTGGTGGTCTGTTACATTCAATAGGCCTACTTTTCTGTTCACTTTAGAAAAAATAAATTAAAAATTATTTTGGTCTTCTTTAATCCTAGTTCATATTCACTCAGACTGGTCTCCTTTTACTTCTGGTTAGTATTCACTCAGATTGGTCTCCTGCCCCAGTTCACCAAACAGCTCCTCAGCGGAGGTCAGTGGGCCAATAGGAGTAAGTTTCCTGATATGTTTTCACAAGCTGTTCATTTGTTTGTCACCATAAGAGACTTCTCTTAGCGAACTTGCAATTCCTCAGGCTCTTGTTTTTCTCCCATCTCTGTTTCAATTTCATGTTTACATTTTATGGTTCGCGGTGGATAGTGTTTTATGTATGCACGTGCTTCGGATTACTAATGTCTATATTTTCAACGCCTGTTGGTAGTTATGTTTCTTAGGCCACCTTCTAGCCAATCCAATCATTTAAGTCGCTGCATATCCCATCAGGTCCGGCTTACGTTTTAATTACTTATCGTCACCGCAACGTCATCCAGATCAGTCTCTCGGCTTCGCGGGCCCTATGACTGCTTCGGCCTCTGGCTTCGGGTGCTCTATGACTGATGCGGCCTCATTGCTCCGGGGGCCCCATGACCGTTTTTCATGTTTTGTTTGTTAGGGGTACAACATGGTTGTAGGCTGGTTAGTGTCCCAGGTTTGCTGTTGGAGGGGGTCATGGTTATGCGAGTCCCCAAGGCATTCTGGTGCTGCATAAGTGGTTTTTTTTTTTTTAAAAAAGTCATAAGAGGATCGCATGAGTGGCTCTTCGCTTATAGGACCTCACTATTGGCACCGACACTTGTAGTTCGTACAGCCATCTGATACTTTTCTGCCACAAGGGACTCGGATGCATGGCTCCTGCCACAAGGGACTCGGACGCATGGCTCCTGCCACAAGGGACTCAGACGCATGGCTCCTGCCACAAGGGACTCGCACTCATGGCTCCTGCCACAAGGGACTCGCACGCATGGTTCCTGCCACAAGGGATAAGAGGCTTGCTGGAGTGGCTCTTAGCTTAGAGGATTTCACAAATGACATCGACATTTGTAGTTCATACAGCCATCTGAAACTATTTTCCATGGCACACCTTTCAGAAGTTTTCTTTTGTTAATTTCTATTTTACAGATTAGTATCTGCGGTTCATTTCAGCCTCATTTCATTAAGAAGCTTTACCCTATGTCTTTGTCTTTTTAGGTTATCGAGTCCCGGTTTCTTACTAAACCCGTTCGGTTAAGCCCCAATCTTTTCCCCAGCTGTCCTTAATTCTTAAAGTTCACATCCCGGCGGATGCCCGGTCCCATGGACCCCTGGCAGTTGCTTCGACCCCATGGCTTCAAGGGTACGACCAATGGTTGTCTGTCTACCTGTGCAGCTATGTTTTTGGTTTTGAATGACTCACATCTTTACCTGCTTGCCAGTTTATGTTATTTAGGTTTCATTTTATTTAATGACCGTTAATATCTACATTTTCTGTCACGCTTTCCTCCGTCTTTTCAGGTCATGCAGTTGAACTCATGTTGGGGGTCACCTTCCACGTCGGTCACGTCTCGGTTCTAACGATATTTCGTAGTTTATCTTAGGTATCGCCTGCCACATCAGTCAGGCTCATGGTTTAATTTCACCTGCACCTTATTCAGGTCACTTATTATAGTTATAATTTCTTGATAAAAAAAAAACAAAACTAGGCCCCATGGCTTTAGGGGCCCGATGACAGCTTTGGCCCCATGGCTTTAGGTGCCCGATGACAGCTTTGGCCCTATGGCTTCGGGGGCCCGATGACAGCTTCGGCCCCATGGCTTTGGGCTGATTGCCTGGTTGGTTGTCCATCTGTGCATCTAGGCTGATTTGGCCCGTATGTATCACATACATACTTGCTTCCCTAATCTCCTAATAATCCATGTTGATCGCTCACTTTGTTTTTGTCCGCAAACTGGTCCAGTTCGCCCTACAGCATCATTGTCATGTCTTAAGCAGATATTTCGTCTTACTGTAATTGTTCATACTTTCGTTCAGGTCCTGCCAGAGGAGAAACAAGTAGGGTAATTCCCTCTAGCATTTCAGCCTCGGATCATAGTCGATCATATCTTGTCAACCAGGTCCCCGCGCAAAGTCTTTGCCTTTTACTACGACCAGGAATTCATTTTCGCCGGTAGCTTCATTGCAATTGCATTCCCTCACTTATGGGAGGGCATAAACAGAATCTTCTATATTATGGCTTCATAGCTTCTTGCCGCACTAACCTCAGACTCCCTACAACCACGTTGAATCAGGTTTTGGACAAGGTCCAGCATTCCCTCACGGTAGAAGATTCAGATAGTAGGTCGGTCTTCACGTCTCAGGCGTTAAAACAATTCTCAGGGGTACACAGAAGAACAACGCGCGGACTACGGCTAACAGATAGCTGTTGTCTGGGGAACTATTCAAGGATTCTCTTCCTATCTACATAGTTCTTTTTTGCCCTCATTCCTGCATAGTCTAGGCAGTCAGGTTTCGGTTCCATGATCTCCTGAGGCTAGGGCATTGCCAGTAATCGCACTAGAACCTTTTATGATCCATTTCACAACGTATTCCCGGTCCTCCATTCCACTTTGGGGCAGTATCCGCAATATTGAGCATCATGTCTCTGGCCTTTTCATCCACAAGATGGGATGTAGGTCTCCTTTTGGTCTTGCCTCATACACCTCGAATTTTCGCTCAAGACTCCTGACGCCTTGCAGTTGGCTTGGGGATAAGTTTGCACATGCCATTCGAGTTCCTTTTCTACCCTACTTGGCTTGGTTTTTTTGCACTTATAGGCCTACCCACAATCATGGCTTAGGGCACACCACAAGCCATTTAGTCAGGTTAGCTAAGACACGCCTAGCTGGGTTAGGTTGTCCCCGTTGTTTCTCTCCCTAGGGTTCTTCGGATATCTCTTGGCCGTAGCCATGACCACAAATATATATATATATATATATATATATACACACAGTGGATATATAAAGTCTACACACCCCTTTTAAAATGGCAGGTTTCGGTGCTGTAAAAAATGAGACAAAGATACATAATTTCAGAACTTTTTCCACCTTTAATGTGACTTATAAACTGTACCACTCAATTGAAAAACAAACTGAAATCTTTAAGGTGGAGGGAAGAAAACTAAAAAAACTAAAATAATGTGGTTGCATAAGTGTGCACATCTTCTTATAACTAGCGATGTAGCTGTGTTCAGAATTAAGCAATTTAAAATCATGTTAAATAGGAGTCAGCATACACCTGCCATCATTTACAGTGCCTCTGATTAACCCCAAATAAAGTTCAGCTGCTCTAGTTGGCCTTTCCTTAAATTTTCTTAGTCACACCCCCAGCAAAAGCCATGATCCACAGAGAGCTTCCAAAGCATCAGAGGGATCTCATTGTTAAAAGGTATCAGTCAGGAGAAGGGTACAAAAGAATTTCCAAGGCATTAGATATACCATAGAACACAGTGAAGACAGTCATCATCAAGTGGAGAAAATATTGCACAACAGTGACATTACCAAGAACTAGACGTCCCTCCAAAATTGATGAAAAGACGAGAAAAACTGGTCTGGGAGGCTACCAAGAGGCCTACTGCACCATTAAAGAAGCTGCAGGAATATCTGGCAAGTACTGGCTGTGTGGTACATGTGACAACAACCTCCTGTATTCTTCATTTGTCTGGGCTATGGGGTAGAGTGGCAAGACGAAAGCCTTTTCTTACGAATAAAAACATCCAAGCCAGGTTTCATTTTGCAAAAACACATCTGAAGTCTCCTAAAAGCATGTGGGAAAGGGTTTTATGGTCTGATGAAACCAAGGTTGAACTTTTTGGCCATAATTCCAAAAGATGTGTTTGGTGCAAAAACAACACTTCACATCACCAAGAACACCATACCCACAGTGAAGCATGGTGGTGGCAGTATCATGCTTTGTGGCTGTTTTTCTTCAGCTGGAACTGGGGCCTTAGTTAAGATAGAGGGAATTATGAACAGTTCCAAATACCAGTCAATATTGGCACAAAACCTTCAGGCTTCTGCTAGAAAGCTGAACATGAAGAGGAACTTCATCTTTCAGCATAACAATGACCCCAAGCATACATCCAAATCAACAAATCAATAAATCAAGAGGGTGTGCATACTTTTGCAACCGCATTATTTTAGGGGTTTTTTGTTTTCTTTCGTCCACCTAAAAAGATTTCAGTTTGTTTTTCAATTGATTGGTACAATTTATAGGGCACATTAAAGGTGGAAAAAGTTCTGAAATTATTTATCTTTGTCTCATTTTTTTACAGCACAGAAACCTGACATTTTAACAGGAGTGTGTAGATTTTTTATATCCAAGATAGATAGATATATTCTAGGGTTAGGGTTGTGTTATCATGTTGTCTCCAATAATGTTGGAATGGCAACAACATCTAGTGATTGGTGCTAACTGCTAGAGTGCCAGCAACTTGCTTTGATCAAAAAGGTTTAAAGGTGTTCTTTTACAGCAGGCCGTGTGGGAATTAGAAAATACCTCAATGGAAGAAAAAGCCTTACTTTAGTTGCTAGTGATGCCAGATAACATGATGTACCTTGGGTATTACTGAATGATGTGTTTAAGAATGTGAACTGCTCCATGATTTACATCTTTCCTGTGCACTTAAATATTGTTTCTTGTTCATTTGTAGTAAATCAACAGGGCAGCTTCTAGATTTGTGGTCTTATGTTGTCTAACAGATTTGGGGATTACTGACTATTCTGTTCACTCACTGGTACATTCGATTCAGATGTTTGGGTTGATTTCAGGAGGCTGCTTGAGTAAAATAGTATTATATCATTGAGATCTATTGATTTGGAATAAAAGTCTGTAATAAGTGTGCTGTTAGTGCTTTTAGTACCCCCAACAACCAAATATAAGAAAAAAAAACTGTAAATCAAAGAGTAAAATGTTGAGATCCTACGAATCCCACTTGGAGGGATCTACATGGGATTATGATTATCCCATAGGTTGTTTAGAACATTTTGGCAGGACTTTTCCCACCAAAAATCGGTTTCCCGACAGAATTACAGTAAAGAAGGTTAATTTTAGTATGGTTGCCAGGTTGGGGGGGGGCAGATTACAGGGATTGGCTGGTTGGGACGTCCTATAGTGGGATGATTGCTGTGGCTTGGAAAGTTTATGGTACCCAGCAACAATAGGGCATTGGTGATAAGGTTTGGGGTGGTGTTTGAAAGATGTATATAATGCGGTGGTCGCCAGCGTTAGGCTGTCTGCCAAGCCGCATCTTTGGTCCAGCTGCTGCCCTCCTGCTGCCTGCGATGTTCCCTACCTGCTGCCCGTGAGGACTGCTTCCCTGCCTGTGTCTGGTCTCCTACTTACCATGGAGGATTTAGTTGCAGAGCTGAGGCAGTACGCTGAAGATGTGGGAACATCTGCCTGGCTAGAGTCCTGCCTCGCGGAGCTTTCGGATGTGGTGCTAGAGGTGTCAGAGCCATGTGGTGCGGTCCCTGCTGGAGGATCATCGGCGATGCCTTCTGTGGCTGATGGATTTCCTGATGCCTTACCTGCGCTGCGCTCCTCTCAGTGTCAGAGGAGGCAGAGCGCATTTTTCTCTCCAACCCCCTGCAGGTCCTTATCTGAGCAGCACACAGCAGAGAAGCGGCCAGCATCTGATGCCAGGACTGGAAGTGGCATCGGGCTGAAGATGTCCCTTCTGGCGTGCATGAAGATTTGGTGTCCCCTGGAAACTTGGACCATAAGATTGGTTCCGGTCTGCCTTTCAAGAAGAGGAGTTCCCTGCCTCCACTGCAAAGGGGTGAGCGGTCCAGTGAAGCCTCAGCGGCACCTCCTCATGTGAAGAACCGGCAGCGCAGAAATAGGACTTCGCATGGGCATCGTCCGGTCCGGCAGCCCTGCTCTGGCGTTGAGCAGCCCGAGGACGTGTACCAAGAAGATCTTCCCCTGCTTCCTGAGGACCCACGGATCAGCCTGGGGCTGCATGTGGTGGTGAGGGTACTGCTGACTTAGCCCCTGTGCTGGAATCCCTGTCCAAGGTATTGTCCTCATTGCAGAGTTTGGTCCCCCCTTTGCCGTTTCCTGTTCGAACGTCCGCTTTGGCAGACAATGTCACTGACGCTTGGCGTACGCGCAACCAGAAGGAGAGACCGGACTCTAATATTGAGGATTCCACCCCTTGGCCAATTTTTCCTTAGGGTAGAGGGGTTGCTGAGACGTGTTATAAAGAACAACTGCCCTGTGATATTTCCCCTCTATATTTCCTGTTTTTACATGCATGTTTTTTGGTGCTTTCAGGATAAGCAAAATCTTACCAAAAAGTAGAGAATCTGGCTTGGGTTTGGCTTGGAAGAATGTGCAGGTACATCGTAATTATATTTTGTTTTTTCTTCCTCATTCTAAGATGGATCGGGAAGGTAGGGGTTCGTGGATCCGAGTGGGCAGAATCGAGTCAGGTGACATATGTCCTGTAAGTATGCTTTTGCACTACTGGCACTATAGACCAGCAGGCGTAATTTTGTTTTTTGCTTATGTTGATTCCTCCCCGGTAACGCAATATCAATTTCGAGCAGTTTTGTCCAAATGCCTGAGGGAGTTGGGTTTAGAAGGTTTTAACTTCACATCACATTCATTTAGGATTGGGGCTGCAATTATGGCCACTCAATTTGGTGTGAGTACGTCCCTGATCAAAAGGATGGGAAGGTGTTCTTCTAACTCAGTGGTGGGCAAACTTATTAGTCAACTGAGCCAAATATCAACAAAACAGCGATTTAATTTTTTCTGAGAGCCAAATTTTTTAAACGTAAACTATATAGGAAGGTACATTGTTATTAACTTAATAAGGGTATTCCTAACCATCTGAACATACCTTTCTCAATCCTCAACACTACATCTTTCACTCCACAACGTTTCACCCTATAAGACGCACGTAGGTTTTAGAGAAGGACAATATGACAAAAAATATTTTTCATTACACCTCAGGTCAAACCACTAATCAGACCCCAATGTTAATAAGACCTCCCTCAGATCAGATGTCAGCTCAGACCCAAAAGTAAATGACCCTTAATCTGAGCTTAGATAAGAGCCCCATGCCTCTCATCATCCCCATTATCATCCATGATGCCTCTTATCAAACCTGTTATTATCCATGATGCCTCTCATCATCCATAATGCCTCTCATATCCCCCATTATGATTATCATCACCCCCTTTATTATCCATGATGCCTCTCATCATCCATGATACCTCTCATATCCCCCATTATGATTCTTATCACCCCATTGCCTCAGATCAGCCCCAAGTTTAATAAAATAAAAAAGCACTTACCTCTCCTGCTCCTGGATGCCTCTGCTCCTCACCACCCTCGCTCTGTGTTCCTCCTGCTGTCGTCTGTGCTGTGAACTGGCGTGCACAGCATGACATCACAGAGCGCCTCCCACTGTGTGCAGCCCTGCACAGCCTACAGCCGAGGACCAGGAAGCGGTGAGTACAGAGCCTTCACCGCTTCCTGGTCCTCCCCCTCCTAGTGATTTTTGCCATGGGCAACGAAAATGCGATCGCACTGTACATGTGAGCCCGCACCTGGAAGAGCCAATACCAAGGGGCTAAAGAGCCACATGTGGCTCTAGAGCCGCAGTTTGCTGGCCACTGTAACTGATTCAAGCTTTATATTCGCCCATCGCTTCATGTTATTTAATGCTGTATGTTTTTTTGATAGCTTTTACAGGTATCACCGTATGGATCGTTGGCCATTCCTTTGTGCACTGGGCACATAGAAGAGCATTAGAAAAATCATATGGTGATAATCTTTCATGCTCCACAGATTATGTTTGAATTTTTTAGAATGGAATTAGAGGACTTCGTTGGAAAGGTGCGCTGGACATAATTCTAGACATGTGTTTGTTGTATCCGGATCTGGATGTTATTATTTTTCATGCAGGTGGCAATGATGTGGGTAAGGTAGGCACGATTGATCTGGCATTTAGTATGAAACGGACCTTAGTTAGAATCAGGCGGTTGTTTCCTGACGCCCGTTTGATTTTTTCCAAAATGGTTCCGAGGTTATTATGGCTGTCCTATGCAAATTTTAAGTATTTAGACAAAATTAGAATTCGCATAAACAGGATTATGGCTCGCTTTATGCCGCTAATCTGGGGATTTTCTTTTAGACACATGGACTTGGAAGGTGGTTTGCCCCTTCCTTTATTTTTCAGACAAAATTCATCTTTCAGACATTGGTTTGAACATTTTTAATTTAGATTTGCAGGCCATGATTGAATTAGCTGTTGATGGGATGGGGCCCATGCCACCTATTTAGGTGGCATGGTTCATTGGGTAAAGTCGCGCGTCAATAAGTGGCAAGCGGACGAGTTGATTCAGGTATTTAGGACGAGTTTATGGTTGCTCTAATTTAGTGGTTGTTATTAATCTTAAATTTATATGGTTATCTATTGTTTGAGCTGCTCTTTAATAAAGTTGTCCGTGGCCTAATGTATCCATTTATAATTGTGTCCATGTGTCTTATTTGGAACTTTATTGGGTTTGAATTAAGAATATGGGTTGTAATTTAATCTATAATCCCATGTCGAGATCCCGAGTATCCCATTTGAAGGGATCTACATGGGATTATGATTATCCCATAGGTTGTTTAGGACATTTTGGTGGGAGTTTTCAGCCAGAATTAGGCTAAAGAAGGTTAATTTTAGTATGGTTGCCAGGTTGGGAGGAGGATTACAGGGATTTGCTGGTTGGGACGTCCTATAGTGGGATTGTTGCTGTGGCTTGGGAAGTTTATGGTACCCAGCAACAGTAGGGCATTGGTGGTTAGGTTTGGGGTGGTGTTTGAAAGATGTATATAATGCGGTGGTCGCCAGCGTTAGGCTGTCTGCCAAGAAGCATCTCTGGTCCAGCTGCCCCGCCCGCCCTCCCTAATGTTTTGTCCTGTTACGGCCACTTTATTAGAAGGAGGGGTAAAGTCGCTTGTCAATAAGTGGCGAGCGGACGAGTTGATTCAGGTATTAAGGCCGAGCTTATGGCTGGTCTAATTAAGTGGTGATTAATCTTACATTTATATGGTTATCTATTGTTTGAGCTGTTATTTAAAAAAGTTGGCTGTGGCCTAATTTATCCATTTATAATTGTGTCCATGTGTCTTATTTGGAACTTTATTGTGTTTGAATTAAGAATATGGGTTATAATGTAATCTATAATCCCATGAGTAATACACATACTCATAGTTATGAATGTCATATAGAAATCTACATGTGGAGGGGCAAAATTGGAGCCCATAGCTGTCCCACCACAGTGTACATTGTAAATGTTGCTTCAAAAAGTCGCAACATAGGGCTTTTGTGACTTTTTGCATTTGCTTGCACAACATTTTGCATTTTTACGCCACTCATTCAAGTTTGGTAATGTGGGTGAAAAAGTGTGTGAGGTTACTTATGTTAATAAATTTCACTCCAGATTTATCATTGAGACTTTTCACAAGTCACAATCTCATTCCAGTAGAAGGGTGGACTAGGAAAACTGGAGTAGCTTTTCTAGACAAAAGTGTTAGGTTTAAGGATAAGACAAATTTATCAAACATGTGCCATTTGATCAATGTGGCATAAGGTAAGCCAATATTGACTCAAGCAAAACTGACTTCAAATATTCCTTTCATGATAAATTCCCCCACAGTTTTACTCAACTTGAAAGACAAAACAGTATTGGCTTCAATTGGAACAATGACGTTTTCCTAGGGTACTTTCACACTAGCGTTTTGGATTCAGTTTGTGAGATCCGTTTCAGGGCTCTCACAAACGGTCCAAAACGGATCAGTTCAGCCCCAATGCATTCTGAATGGATAAGGATCCGTTCAGAATGCATCAGTTAGGCTCCGTTCCGCCTCTATTCCGTTTTGGAGGTGGACACCAAAACGCAGCATGCAGCATTTTGGTGTCCGTCTGAAGAGGCGGAGCCTAACGGATCCGTTTTTTTTTACAATGTAAGTCAATAGAGACGGATCCGTTGTCAGTGACACAATATGGTGCATTTGAAAACGGATCCGTTCCCCATTGACTTTCAATGTAATTCAAAACGGATCCGTTTTGGACTTTGTCATTTTTCTTTAAAGCTAATGCAAACGGATCCATTCTGAACGGATACAAACGTTTGCATTAGAGGTGCGGATCCGTCTGTGCAAATAAACAGACGGATCCGCACCAACGCTAGTGTGAAAGTACCCTTAAACAGGCATCAAGATATTTTAAGAAATGTGAATACAGTAGAGTCTGCTGAGATGTAATTTTTCTTTCTTTTAAATCAATATTTAATAGAATTAAAGAGGACCTTTCACCACTCTTGACATGTCTGTTTTAATAGCTTCATGCATTCCCCATGTAATAACAATTCTAGAGCATCCATTCGTATGGCTCTATGTTGTGCCATTCCTGTGTTATTTCTACTAGAAGTTATAAATGAATTGCTAGCAGTCTGCAGTAAGGGTACAGAGAGGTGGTAACCAGTTGGGGGGGTGTACCTGCACAGTCTGAAAATGGCAGCACTGATTGGATAGAGTCAGTCTGTGCAGGTGCACACACCCAACAAGTTACCACCCCTTTTACTGAAGGCTAATAGCAATTCATTCATATCTTCTAGTAGAAATAATAAAGGAAGAGCACAACATACAGACATAAGAATAGATGCACCAGAATTGTTAGTACATTGGGAATGCATAAGGCTAATAAAATAGACATGTCCGGAGTGGTGACAGGTCCTCTTTAACCACTTCAGCCCCCCTAGCTTAAACACCCTTAATGACCAGGCCACTTTTTACAATTCTGTACTACACTACTTTCACTGTTTATTGCTCCGTCATGCAACTTACCACCCAAATGAATTTTACCTCCTTTTCTTCTCACTAATAGAGCTTTCATTTGGTGCTATTTCATTGCTTCTGACATTTTTACTTTTTTTGCTATTAATCAAAAATGACCGAAATTTTTGCTAAAAAATGACATTTTTCACTTTCTATTTTTTTTAAAAACTACATTTCTATATACATTTTTCTCTAAATTTATTGTTCTACATGTCTTTGATAAAAAAAAATCCAATAAGTGTATATTTATTGGTTTGGGTAAAAGTTATAGCGTTTACAAACTACGGTGCAAAAAAGTGAATTTCCGCATTTTGAAGCAGCTCTGACTTTCTGAGCGCCTGTCATGTTTCTTCAGGTGCTAGAATGCCAGGATAGTATAAATACCCCCCAAATGACACCATTTTAGAAAGAAGACACTCCAAAGTATTCGCGGAGGGACATGATGAGTTCATGGATCATTTCATTTTTTTTCACAAGTTAGCGGAAAATGACACTTTCTGAGGAAAAAATAATAATAATAAAGTTTCCATTTCTGCTAACTTCTGGCAAAAAAAATAAAAAATCTCCCACGGACTCACTATGCCCCTCAGTGAATACCTTGGGGTGTCTACTTTCCGAAATGGGGTCATTTGTGGGGTGTGTTTACTGTTCTGGCATTTTAGGCGGGGCTAAATTGTGAGCAACCTTGTAAAACCTAAAGGTACTCGTTGGAATTTGGGCCCCTTTGCGCACCCAGGCTGCAAAAAAGTGTCACTCATGTGGTATCGCCGTACTCAGGAGAAGTAGGGCAATGTGTTTTGGGGTGTATTGTTACATATACCCATGTTGGGTGAGAGAAATATCTCTGTAAACTGACAACTTTGTATAAAAATTTGTAATAAGTTATCATTTACAGAGCTATTTCTCACACCCAGCATGGGTATATGTAAAAATACACCCCAAAACACATTTCCCTACTTCTTCTGAGTACGGCGATACCACAAGTGTGACACTTTTTTGCAGCCTGGGTGCGCAAAGGGGCCCTAATTCCAATGAGTACCTTTAGGATTTCACAGGGCATTTTTACGCATTTAGATTCCAGACTTCTTCTCACGCTTTAGCGGCCCCTAAAATGCCAGGACAGTATAAATACCCCACATGTGACCCCATTTTAGAAAGAAGACACCCCAAGGTATTCCGTGAGGGGTATGGTGAGTTCATGTAAAATTTTATTTTTTGTCACAAGTTAGTGGAGACTTTGTGAAAAACAAAAATAAAAAAATAAAATATCAATTTGCCCTAACTTGTGGCAAAAATTTTTTCTGTAAACTCGACATGCCCCTCACGGAATACCTTGGGGTGTCTCCTTTCCAAAATGGGGTCACTTGTGGGGTATTTATACTGCCCTGACATTTTAGGGGTCCTAAAGCGTGAGACGAAAAATGTGTAAAAATGCCCTGTCAAATCCTAAAGGTACTCATTGGAATTTGGGCCCTTTGCGCATCTTGGCTGCAAAAAAGTGTGGCATGTGGCATCGCCGTACTCAGAAGAAGTAGGGAAATGTGTTTTGGGGTGTATTTTTACATATACCCATACTGTGTGTGAGAAATATCTCTGTAAATGACAACTTTTTAAAAAATGTTATACAAAGTTGTCAATTTACAGAGAAATTTCTCTCACCCAGCATGGGTATATGTAAAAATACACCCCAAAACACATTGCCCTACTTCTCCTGAGTACGGTGATACCACATGTGTGACACTTTTTTGCAGCCTGTGTGCGCAAAGGGGCCCAAATTCCAACGAGTACCTTTTAGGAGGGCATTTTTACGCATTTTTCTTCTCACGCTTTAGGGCCCCTAAAATGCCAGGGCAGTATAGACACCCCACATGTGACCCAATTTTGGAAAGAAGACACCCCAAGGTATTCCGTGAGGGGCATGGCGAGTTCATAGAAGATTTTTTTTTTGGCACAAGTTAGCGGAAATTGATTTGTGGGGTGTTTGTACTGTTCTGGCATTTTGGGCGGGGCTAAATTGTGAACAGCCATGTAAAACCTAAAGGTACTCATTGGAATTTGGGCCCCTTTGCGCACCCAGGCTGTAAAAAAGCGTCTCTCATGTGGTATCGCCGTACTCAGGAGAAGTAGGGCAATGTGTTTTGGGGTGTATTTTTACATATACCCATGTTGGGTAAAGAGAAATATCTCTGTAAACTGACAACTTTGTATAAAAAAAATTAAAAAGTTGTTGTTTACAGCGATATTTCTCACACAAAGTATGGGTATATATAAAAATACACCCCAACACATTGCCCTACTTCTCCTGAGTACGGCGATACCACATGTGTACACTTTTGCAGCCAAATGCACAAAGGGCCCAAATTCAATGAGTACCTTTAGGATTTCACAGGGCATTTTTACGCATATGGATTCTCACGCTTTAGGGCCCCTAAAATGCCAGGGCAGTATAAATACCCCACATTTGACCCCATTGTGGAAAGAAGACACCCCAAGGTATTACGTGAGGGGCATGGCAAGTTCACAGAATTTTTTTTTTTTGGCACAAGTTAGCGGAAATTGATATATATATTTTTTTTTTTTTACAAAGTCTCATATTCCACTAACTTGTGACAAAAAATTAAATTTTACATGAACTCACCATACCCCTCACGGAATACCTTGGGGTGTCTTCTTTCTAAAATGGGGTCACATGTGGGGTGTTTGTACTGCCCTGGCATTTGAGGGTCTCCGCAATCATTACACGTATGGCCATCATTAGGAGCTTCTGCGATTCTCCTTATATTGAGCATACGGGTAATGAGATTTTTTTTTTCCGTTCAGCCTCTGGGCTGAAAAAAAAAAAAAAAAATGAACGGCACAGATTTCCTCATTCGCATCGATCAATGTGGATGAAACAATCTCTGCCAAAAAATGTGCAAAAAAAAAATAAATAAATGAACGGCACAGATTTCCTCATTCGCATCGATCAATGTGGATGAAAAAATCTCTGCCAAAAAATTTGCAAAAAAAAAAAAGTAGTAAGGCCCCATTCACACGTCCGCAAAAATGTCCGCATCTATTCCGCAATTCTGCGGAATAGATGCGACCCATTCAGTGTGAATGGGGCCGGCGGTGATGCGGAGAGCACACTATGTGCTCGCCGCATCAGCATTTGTGGAGCTGCGGCTGCAAACTTCCGGGTTTCGGCCCCCAAACATCCGGCCGCAGCTCCGCAAAAGATAGAGCATGTCCTATTCTTGTCCGCAATTGCGGACAAGAAAAGGCATTTTCTATATAGTTCTGGCAATGTGCGGATCCGCAAAATGCGGAAAGCACATTGCCGGTGTCCGTGTTTTGCGGATCCGCGGATCCATGGATCCGCAAAACACATACGGACGTCTGAATGAGCCTTACAGGGGGATTAGTGACAGGGGGTGACATGGGGTGATCAGGGGTTAATCAGGGGTTAATCAGGGGTTAATCAGTGACGAGGGGGGGGGCTGATGGACGGGGGGTATGTGTGGTGATTGGTGCACTTACAAAAGTTTCCTTTGGTGGTCCCAAGCAAAAGGGACCACCAAAGGAACGAACATCAAGCATATCAGATGCTGTTAACAAAACAGCGTCTGATATGCCATTTTTTTTAACTTCTACAGCCTGCCAGCGCACGATCAGCGCTGGCAGGCTGTAGTTAAAGTTCTCCCTGATTCGATCCTGTGAACGCGCGCACGCGCGTTCACAGGAAATCTCGCGTCTCGGGAGATGACGTGCGGGCGCATCAAGGAGGAACAAACCGACCGCCCGCAGGACGCAATCCTGCGTTAGGCGGTCGGTAACAGGTTAAAATCTTGTCAAAGAGATGCTTCATAATTACATTGTGTGCACTGCTGTGTATAGGACATACACATCAGCATGGTATTAGAATGCAGAACTTTCGTGTTTTTGCCTATTTATATTCAGTCTGGTTCTTTATGACTGTGAATTATTGTTCTACATCTTTTCGTAAAAATGGTGATAATGGCTCAGGCTTTTCCATGAACACACATTCTATTTCCTTCCTTCAATATCTGTTCTCCCTTAGTCTCATTAGCTTGTATTTCTACCATGTTTAGTACTATTGTGAGGTTCCAGCTTAATTGATCTATAGCATAACCAGATATGTTCTTTGTGATCTGAATAAAATAAGTTTGCATACTCTTTTGGTTTTCTTTTTGCAGTGGAACATCAATATGTTGCCCATCGAAAAGCTTACTAGTGTTTTCAATACTTTTTTGGATACTTTTAAAATGTCTATTTTGGCAGCAAGTTAGATACCAAGTCATTGTCTTCAGGCACAGTAGATTTCCTGCTAATTGAAGTCTATCCCATACATCCTCCAAGACATTAAAACGATTTTTAAAAATTGCTCTAAAGTAAAATGCAACATAAAAGACTAGGGTACAGACAACAGCTGAAGGGTTACCCCTTTTTAGTCCTAGGGGATCTGTACAATTTAATAAAGCTGCAATTGAAGTTTAAGGCTAGTTTCACATTAGTGTTTTTTGCAAATCCGTCATGGATCTGCAAAAACGCTTCCGTTACAATAACACAACCACATGCATCCGTCATGAATGGATCCAGTTGTATTATATCTTCTATAGCCATGACTGATCCGTCTTGAACACCACTGAGAGTCAATGGGGGACGGATCTCTTTTCTATTGTGTCAGAGAAAACTGATCCGTCCCTATTGACTTACATTGTGTGTCAGGACGGATTCGTCTCGCTCCGCATCCCAGGATGGACAGAAAAAGGCAGCGTTTTGGTGTCCACCTCCAGAGCGGAATGGTGACTAAACGGAGGCAAACTGATGCATTCTGATCGGATCCTTTTCCATTCAGAATGCTTTAGGGCAAAACTGATCCGTTTTGGACCGCTTCTGAGAGCCCTGAACGGATCTCAGAAACGGAAAGCCAAAACGCTAGTGTAAAAGTAGCCTAACACAAACTATTTAAACTCACTTCAGACTCTTGGTTGCCTGTAATGAAATATGCCACTTTCAGGATTATTTCTCTTTTCTGTTTGGTAAGATTCATCGTTGACATTTCATTAAATATGATCATTTAACTGTACAAGTACAAATGCATTTTTAATTTAGGTTTCTGCAGATATTACAGATTTGAGGAAATGAATTCCTATTGCTCTAGGACAAATATATCCTTCATATATGCAGCGCCACCAAAGAAAAATGATTAAAAATTATGAAAACTTCTCTGGTCATTTATATTTAACTTTTACACATTAAGAATTTGTGGTGCACATACAAGACATGGTTGCTTGTAAAGAATATTTTAATGTTTAGATTTTTTTTTTGTGATCTAGATCAGATGTTCCATGCAGGTTAGGACCACTTTACACAAGAGAAATATGGGCACATTTTTCTGCCCTTATAATGGCTGATGACTAACAGCATCCCTATGGCCTCTATGATGCTGGGACCAGTAGGCAGCCTGGGACTTATGACTGTCATATAGGCGCAAAAATGCAGTCTTTTAATATTGATGACCTATCCTCAGGAAGAGAGAAGGGAAACGGCACATAGGCACTATGTCCGTCGTATCCTTATACAGCTAATTGGTTGAGTGTCAATTCCCCGCTAATCTGATGTTGATAGCCTATCCTGAGGATAGTAATATAAATATGTGACACTCAGAGTAGACTTTGCAATTTGGAATAATTTATTGTGTGGTTTCACATCAAAGGTTCATGATCCAGTTTACAGAAGGTAAATTAATGAACGACCACTTGTCATGTTGAAAAACTGAAAGTTTCGGTCAACACGGACCTTCTTCAGCGGCTTTAGATTCTGTAGTAAAGGATACAAAATAACATGTCTATAACAGAGTATCAGAGCCACAGATGTGATTGGTACATCTAGACCAGGGGTGCACAACCTTTTCTGGTCGGGGGCCACATTGTCAGCCTGAACCAATTCCAAGGGCCGAAAATAAAACTTAAAGGAGTATTACCAACTGAAATACTGTATTTTTGGCATATTGATCATACAGTATATACTATAAATGTCTAGTCACAGTTCGAAGACTCCCATCTAATAGGAGAATACATGAAAGATACATGTAAAAAGCCACAAGACATAGATCTACATGACTTTTACCAGATGTTTGGGGGCCGCACATAATAGTATGGAGGGCCGCAGGTTGTGCACCCCTGATCTAGACTTATATAGATTTGCACATAATTGTAGAAACTGAGTTCTCCCTTAACTTTCAGAAAAATAGAGTATTCCAAGGGAGTGAATCAGAATAAAATCAATATAATTATAATGAGAGCCAGAAGGTATCATATAAATCTATAATGGTAATAGCATCATGTCCTGGGCCAGGATATATGCTTGCAGTATATACCGTATACCTCAAATCTAATGTTGCCAAAAAATTAGGGGAGACTAAATAGGTATAAATGTTGCCAAAGTCGCTATACCTGTGGTCTTGAATGCAGTCAGAATGGAGGCTGGATCTTAGTTTGAGTCGGATCCAGCGTCCATTATAAAATGTATGCACCCCAATAAGCTCCAGTCACGTGACCGCGTCATCATGTAACGCAGCCAGTGTCAACAATGCGTCATCACGTGACACGGGCGGCATCAACTTTGTGTTCCACAGCGTCATCACGTGATGTAGGTGGCACATGTGATGCGTTCCATTTCACCAAAGTGCATATTACAGAAAAAGAAAGTGTGGCATAAAAGTATCATGGAGTTGGTATACAATATAAGGAATATATGAATGGTGGAATAGGTGTGCTATAGCGAAGTCTATTACACACATTTGACCGAAAAACTAAACTAACATAATAAGTGAGGTCCCTATGTTGTAAAATGATGTTAATAACTAGAAAAAAGAAAAGTTATTAATAACTGTAGAAAAAAAGAAAAAGGAATCATGCACATACAACTTGTATGCATGCAGCTGGCTAATTTAACGGGAGAAAAAAAAGATTATGGGAAGCAGGGTTGGGGAGTCAAGGGGGGGGGGGTAAGGAGTAACTCACGCTCACCAGATGCCAAAAAAGATTTAGCGGGTCTGTGGAAAAATGAAAAACATTACAGATCAGAAAGTGTCAGCATGTTATTAGGCTTAGTGGCCAGTGCAAAAACTGCAGGATTTAGGTTTTTTACAAAATGTAGATAGTGACATGGAAACATTTTAATTAAATCACCAAACATTCCCAAAAAATGTCTAATATAAAAAATTTGATGTTAACAATAGGCCATCTTATAAAGATGCAATCAATGTAACAATGTGTTTGCAAAGTTACAAAAGAATCAACTTGAATTTTGAGGAAGACAGAAATGCTAATGACAAATCTGACAGGAAACTACAAAATATCCTTTTGCAGCTTTTAAATTTTAGATTCAGGTACGGTCAAGAACTTATGAGTGTTGCGAGTATAAAGAAAAAAAAGTCACATTAAAATCAACTTTGCGCAGTATTTAGCCTCTGGGGTCTTTGCATTGAATGAACAGGTAAGTTAAAGTGACATGTTCATTTTTAACTTGGAACTTGTTTGCGCATTAGCTTCTGCGGTGTGCTTGCCTTGTCATTTTTCTGAAAAGCTGTGATTACCCGCACCCAGTCCATGCTTACTGGCACTGGCACGTTGATGGCAAAATGCATTTCTTTCAACTACAAAAGTGGGAGCTGGTATGATAATCCAATTAAGTAGTGGTGACTGTTTGCAGAGAAAGTATCGGGCAGGCTTTGAATTAATTGAATTAGTGAGTGCTTACCATTAGGACAATGAGGAATGCAAGTAGACAAGTTTCTAAGGCTGTGGGCAAGCTGAGCAGTTCTGCTGGTGACAAGAGTTCACACCACTATTTCTAAGCTGCAGTATGAAGATGACATACACTTTACAGTCAGTACACAAAAACTACAGGTTAAGACCAGATCATTGAATATTCTGGAATACGCTGGAAAAGCACATTGTTTGTGAGGTCAAGGAGAACTCTTAGCTCCTAAAAGGATATGGAATTTACACTGTAAGAATTCTAGGTGCACTTAACATGATTTTGAACTACCTGCAGTATTATTAAAAATCAGTGCCTGGTTATCATAATGGCGGTTTGAGCTACTGCCAGGGCAAAAATACCCTAGGGTGACCATAGCCAATAAAACCTCCCTTATGATAATCCACAGCAATTAGTGATGAGCGAATCGAGCTCCACAAAGTAGACTTCGATCCAAATTTCAGAATAAATTCGATTAGCCGCAAAGCCAAACTTCCTTGTGCTTCGTGGTAGCGAATCGATTTAACGTGAAATAGTGTAAATGATACTTACCAGATCCATTTGCTCACAGCGGGCCGGCTTCTAGTGATGTATGACGCTGTCCGGCATGATGACGTCATCTCGGGCCGCGTGAGATTTCACGCCAGACCTTCAAGCAAGATGATGGCGGCCGGCCCGTCGCGAGGAAATGGATCAGGGAAGTATTTTTTATTTATTTTACACTATGTTATTTATATCAAATGCCGCCATCATGTATGAACGCAGCATCTGAGAGGTACAATGATGGGGGGCGGCACAATCGCCGCTCCCAGTCATTGCACCGACTACCTACAAAGAAATGTGCTTCATTAATTAAGTAATTCGGCACAATGCTGATTTTTTTAGTAAAATTTGGCGAGTGTCGAAGAGTCTAATTTTTTAATACTTCGCTCAACACTAATAGTAATGCTAAGATCATTTGGCTGAAGTTATGACCCAGCCAGGGATGCTTTAACCATAAGGCAAATAATGCACCAGGCCTTCTGCGAGCCAGGCCCCCCTGGTATGGCACCACTCTCCACTGTGGATGATTCAAGTGGCTTCGACTGCCTTGATTCGACCTCTAGCAGTCTCCCAAGTAACTATATCTACTTGCACCCTATGTAGCCTAGTCCAGACCATTTTGGATTTGCTGCATCTTCGGCTGCTGGTAATTCATTACAAATGTGGTTGGGTAGGGGAGCGGCTAACTGGAGTACCTTTTACTAGCTGCAGTGCTGAAGCTTTTACTATAGGCTTGTATGGGAACCTGCTCTACTGGACAGATTCACAGTGGGCTGTCCTGCATTGGGCCACATGTTCTGTCAATTTAAATTCCATCAGTTTAAATCCCCGCTAACATAGGTGGCCCACCCATGTACCTATGCACTAGGCCCACCAACGTGTTTAATGTGTAGGACAGTACAATGACTCAGTGGTTAACAATGGGGCATTGCAATGTTGGGTCCTAGGTTCGATTTCGACCAAAGACAACATCTGCATGGAGTTTTTATGTTCTCCCCATGTTTACATGGGTTTCCTCCCACACGCCAAAGACTTACTGATAGGAAACCTGGATTGTGAGTCTCATTGAGGACAGCAAGTGATGATGCCTGTAAAGCTCTGTGGAATATGTCAGTAAAATATGTGAGTATGTGAGTAAAATAAAATGGCCTTGAACCCACCTTCTGTGATTTGCTCACATCTCGTCACTGACATGTTGGATGCTGGCTCCACTCTCAATGGACAATCTGACGGCCTCTTACTTTTCAGAGCGTGAGCGCAAAGAGAAAGAGTGGCAGCGGCTGCATGACATCTGACCCAGAAGAAGAAGATCAAGAAGGAGGTGTTTGTGTGCAAAATAGTGCAGGCCAGTCCTTAAGGGGCACTCACTATTTTATTGGTGGGGTAACTAAAGTGTGTGCTATTGTGCATGTATTATATTTCTTATCCTGTACTGCTGCTGAGTTGTAGCCTGTATTATGGTCCAGACCTGCACTCAGTTCTGCCTTGGAAGCCATTATGTATGTACATTACTTAATGTATCTGTTACTGATTCTGAGTTATAGCCTGTATTATACTGTAGAGTTGCCCTCACTACTGTACTCAGCTGGTGGAATCACTCTCTACATAATTTCAAATTACAACCTGTATTATAGTCCAGTGCTGGAACCAATTTTAGGGAACAGCCCAGGATCTACCATCTACTTAGTTCATCCATCATATTAAAGGGGTTGTCCTATATGGACAGTCAGCCTCTGTATGCTCTGTTAGGGTACCTTCACACTGGCGTTTTTCTTTTCCGGCATAGAGTTCCATCGTCGGGGCTCTATGCCGGAAAAAAACTAATCAGGATTATCCCCATGCATTCTGAATGGAGAGAAATCCGTTCAGTATGCATCAGGATGTCTTCCGTTCAGTATGTAAACATTTTTGAATGCATGCTGCGGTTTTCTTTACGTCCACATTCTGCCACAATAGAAAACGTATCCATCCTCTATTGACTTTCAATGGAGTTCAAAACGGATCAGTTTTGGCAATGTGAAAAAATAGTTAGTTAATACAAGCGGATCCGTTCAAATTGAAGCATTTTTTTCCGGCATAGAGCCCCAACGACGGAACTCTATGCCGAAAAACAAAAACGCCAGTGTTAAAACACCCTTAGGGCATAAGTTTATCTCTATCTATCTAAATGATATTTGCCATTCTACTTCTACCTGTGATGAGAATAAGATGACTGATCTAAAATGATCTGAACCATGAAGTGGCGCCTATTGTTAGGTTTAGTGGCCAGTGCAAAAACTGCAGGATTTAAGATTTTTTTAATTTAGACACTGACTTGAAAAATTACAAATCACTACTAGAAATTAATTAAAAATATATTTTACATAAAAACTTCACTTAAACAATAGATCATTTTGTGATTACACATTCCCTTTATCCCTTTTAGGATATGGCCTAATTTTTTTACATTTTCTGTAGTTTTATGTAGTTTCCTGTACACATAATTTTTGTTTTTCGAGAGACACGTTGTACTTTTTAATGGCACAATTTATTGTGCCATAACCTGTATTGAAAAACTGAAAAAAAAAATCTTTGTTAGGTAAAATTGGAAAAAGATGGCAATTTTCGGTACGGTTGTTTGGGTTTTGCTTTTACAATGTTCACTGTGCACTAAAAATAACATGATGACGTTATTCTGTGGTTCAGTACAATTACGGTAATATAAAATTTATATAGTTTTTATTGTTTTACTACTGCAAAAAAAACTTTATAAAAACATTTTTCTTCTCTGCATCGCCATATTATGACAGCCATAACTTTTTAATACTGCGATCCATAGAGCTGTGTGATGTGTAAGGTACTGGTACCTTAGTAGAGTACATATGACTTTAATATCCCTTACAGTATAAAAAAAATATAATCCTTTCCAAAAAACAGGAATCGTCTATTTTTATAAATTTTTTTCCATTATGGTGTTCACCGTGCAGGATAATTTCTTTTATATTTTAATAGTTCATACATGATGTGGCAATATCAATGATGTTTATTTTTTTATTGTTTATTTATTTTTACATGTAATATTGGGAAAGCCAGTGATCTGAATTTTTAATATTTTTTACAAACATTTCGTTTTTACACAGAATTTTTTAGTCCCCTTAGGGGCCTTGAACATGCAATCTTATAATCGCTTGTCCATAGACTACAATAGAATACTACTGCAGTCTATGGGATTCTGACAGCCTGCCTGAGAAGCCATGCCTCAGGCACAGCTTTTAAGCCAGTTTGCCATGACAGGCTTGGAAAACTTCATAAATCCCCAGGCTATCAGGGCAACCGATTGGAGTCATATGATTTTGCAGCAGGGGCTCCTATTGGAAGCCCCCTTCCTATGTCTAATCCCTCAGTTGCCATAATCGCTATTGACTGTGGTAACTGAGGAATTAAATGACTGGGATTGGTGTTATCTCTGATCCCAGTCACTGCGGCAGAGTGCCAACTGTATTACACAGCCGGCACCCACCACATATGGAGCGTGCTCAGTGCATGAGCATGCTTCATACACATTACACAGCACCCCGATGTATAGTAAGGGTTAAATAATGTCTCAGTAGAATCTTTTAACTTTTTTGTTACATTTTTTAACCTGTCTCTAATAAATCTCTCTTTATTCCCCACAGCAACCAATGACAGCACAGCTTTTATTTGTTATAGTGCTCTGGTAAAATGAAAGCTGCACTGTGATTGGTTGGCATTGACAACAAAGACAGTTTTTGCTAGACAATTTTCATAAATCTGCCCCTTGTCTAGTTCGAATCATTATATAGGAATGGAGCAGGCAGTTCCCTCATGTGCTCATTGGACTTAATTAAGTTGTCTTTCCTATTCGAGATTTGTGATTTTAATTCCTAATGGCCATTCCAGTAGCCCTAGCAGTTCTGTCTAACATGACGTGGGAGGTGTAGCATTTCTTCTCAGCGGCTATAGCCTGGGAATCGTTCAGTTCATCTGTCTGATGCTGTGCTCATGCAGTGACCCTGCTGCTCCCTGTAGTGCGGCAGTGACAGTGATAGATATCAGGTGCTCCCACAAGCACGGCCATTCCTGAGTAGATGTCTAATTGCACGGCACATGCACAGAGAGGCCATATTGAAACACTCTATGGGCAGTGCATCATCAATGGGGGGGAAACATCCAGGACCATCCATTTTAACAAAACATGTGGGGAGGATATGTCCTTAAAGTGCTTTATCTGTCATCTAGCACATATGCTTATCCACTAGAACCAGTTATTTGGAGGCATGAATCTTCTCACAGTGGGACAATAATCTCAGATGGCATATCTGCATGTCACACATAATGTAATATGTCAAATGGAGAGAGAGAGGGAGAGATTGATAGAATTTCCAAAACTATATAATCCAGTATATATACAGACATTCACTGACCTGTACAGTTAACCACAGGGTGTCGGATACCAATATCTGCTCCATAAACAGTTTGTGCATAAGCCTGAAAATCCTGCAATAAGTCTATAGATGAACGCCGACAATGAAGACCTAAACTAACTGCCCAAAACATGTAATCAAATGAAAGCACCAAAAAATGATTCACGTAGGACACTACTACATTAAGAAAATATATATATATATATGGTATATGTGCTTTATTACAATCCAAGATAAAATTTGAAAAATCCATACACACAAAGGTTATTTTTTTAAACCTTTATGTCTTTGGATTTATCAAATGTTATCTTGGATTATAATAAAGCTTATACATAGTTTCTTAATGTAATGGTGTCCGTGAATTATTCTTTGGTGCGGTCATACTTCTGTAGATACTTCTGTTCCATGCTTGTAATGACGGAGGTGGCTAAGTGGGAAGAATCTAATGATGATCCAAAGATCATATTATACAAATGGGAAAGCCTCATTGTAGACTAACACATTAGGGTTCTCTGCTATTAGCAGTGCATAAATCTATGTATGAAGATTTGCCATTGACATGACTGTAAGGATTTGTATAAGGGCTCTTGCAGACGAGCAGATCTCCTGCGTGTTATCCGCAGCGAGAATGAGAGCCAAGCTACGCGGTGGACATCAGAGGCACGAAGCAGTAACATGATAGATACTGCTCCGTGCCTCTCTGTGACCCTTTCACTACAAAATCACGTGACAACTTTATCTCACAGTGATTTTGTAGTGAAAGGGTCACAGAGAGGCACGGAGCAGTATCTATCATGTTACTGCTTCGTGCCTCGGATGTCCACCGCGCAGCTTGGCTCTCATTCTCGCTGCGGATAACACGCAGGAGATCCGCTCGTCTGCAAGAGCCCTAACTGTTAGGTTCTGACATCACAATGTGGTGATTATACAGAGAAGAAAGGGATGCAAATGAGCTCTTAACAAGCTCTACCTCTAATGCCACCATATGTAAGGCAGCTATCCTATAAGTCAACATTCAACTCTTTAAAGGGATTCTGTCCCCTGGATTTTAGTAATAGAGCTGTTCACACCACCACATCAGTCTCCTTGATTTGTATTAAAATATACTAGTATTAATCCCATCTTGCTTGTCGCTCTGCTAAAAAAAAAAATTGCTTTTATATATATGCTAATTACCTCAGTAAGGAGCCCAAGGGGCTGTCCCTCTGGCCGTTGGAGCCCAGCCGCGCCCATTCTCTAGGAGCCCAGCACCGCCCCACTGCTAATTATTCACTCCAGTTATCGCCGGATCCAGCGAAGTGCACAGACAGCTGGCGCATGCGCATTGCATTCGACTTGTCAGCACCCGAGCGGTGTCCTGGCAGCGGCCTCACCGAATGCAGTGCGCATGCACCAGCTCTCTGCGCACTTTGCTGGATCCGGCGATGAGAGGAGTGAATAATTAGCAGTGGGGCGGTGCTGGGCTCCTAGAGAATGGGCGCGGCTGGGCTCCAACGGCCGGAGGGACAGCCCCTTGGGCTCCTTACTGAGGTAATTAGCATATATATAAAAGCGATTTTTTTTTTTTAGCAAAACGACAAGACAGATGGGAACTATACTAGTATATTTTAATACAAGTCGAGGAGACTGATGTGGTGGTGTGAACAGCTCTATTACTAAAATCCAGGTGACAGAATCCCTTTAAATAGGCTTTGAGACATGACTCAGATATTAAATAAGCCAGCATCTCACCTGCAGACAGCTGTTTCGGGATGATTACCCCACATATTATTTATGTCCTCCTAAAGAATCTGCCTGTCACAGATCACTTTTGTAGAAAGTCAACCACTCATGTGCCAAGGACTGACTGACATGAAATGTTATTCCTCTTTAAAAAGGACCAGTCCCCTCTCCTGACATGTCTATTTTAGTAACTACATGAATTCCCCATGTAATAACAATTGTGGAGCATCTATTCTTATGACTCAATGATGTGCCATTCCGTACTTACCAATGTTTTCATTGGTAAATTCGAGGCAACTAAGCCCTTCCCTTGGGCATGCCCAACCCCACTTGGGAGCACTCAGCAAGTCCATGCAAATTCAAGACAATTTGCAACTGTGCCATTCCTTTATTATACCTGCTAGAAGTTATGAATTAAATGGTAGCAGCCTGCAATAAAGGTCCAGATGGGGGTTACCAGTTAAGGATGTGTCCCTGCACAGTCTAACACTGGCAGCACTGATTGGATAGGACCAGACTGTGCAGGGACACACCCCAATTGGTAACACCCATCTGGACCGTCAAACTCTAAATTATTTTATTCCTAGAAGGAATAATAAAGAAATATACAGTTATAAGAATAGATGCCTTAGAATTGTTATTACAAGGAGAATGTAACAGACATTTCAGGAGACGTTACATGTCCCCTTTAAAAAGACAACAGTACAACAGTGTTCCCCAGCTGCTGTAGAGCCCCACGGCCGACCTTATACTCAAATCATGTTCTCATCTCTTCAAAAACTAAAGAAATCCTATGAGCTGCACCCGTGGTATATGGTCACAAAAATCCTGTTATTTCTGATATTCTTATAATATATATATATATATATAATTATCCCATATCCTATATAATACAATGGACTGTTTCTGCATACATTTTAGATTTTAATATAAGTTGCTAGCGGATAGACACCCACACACGCGGTGCAATCGTGCAGTTCAGTGACAAGTCCTATTGCTGCTTTCTCATCACTTCTGGTCACCCTGGAAAACGTACCACTGTGCATTACTGAGAAACCTACCCACGTCATTAGTAATGCACAGCAGTCAGCCTTTCTTTTCTACTTGAGTACACTATATAACTATGTACATTAATGGCGATGTTCTTCATCATGCTACATTACAAAAAAATGATGAACATTAAAATGTTCCTTGGCTAAAATACAGTATGAGTAATACAGAAAGTATTGATACTTGTCATTACAATTTTGCCTACATACATTTGCTTTGTAAACTCCATGTTATCAAAAGCGGTTTTGTCTGATGGTGAAGTTGAGTCACAGACCTCGGCTTTCAAATAGGTTATGAATCAGCAAGAGAATGATCACAAATCCATCTTTACATGTGTGAACATTAAAGGTGGTTTCTGGGAGTTTAATACTAATGGCTAGGGATGGCTAGGTTCGGGTTTTATTACAATTCTGTTATGGATTCAGTTACCATGGGCCATGACAGAATTCTGTGACAGAATGCCTTTAAGAGGCATTCCGCCATGCATTCCTTCATATAATTCTGTTATGGCCCATAGTAACGGAATCCATAACGGAATTGTAATAAAACCCGAGCTCAAACTTGAAAAACACAAGTTCGCTCATCCCTACTGATGGTCTATCCTCAGGACAGGTCATCAATATCAGGTGGGGGGGGGTTCGACTTCCAGCATCACTGCCAATCAACTGTTTGTAGATGACGCAGTGCTCCTGTGAGTACCGCAGCCTTTTCCTAGGCCATTGCTTGGGCTTCAGTACCAAGCTCAGCTGCTATACAATGAACTGCGCTGTGCTTGGTGTGCTGAGAGGAGACTGCAGCACTCACCAGAAAGCTACGGCCTCTTCAAACAGCTGATTGGTGGTGGTGCTGGGTGTCGGAACACCATTGATGCCAACACTCTGCTGACACTGATACATCGCTGGCCTGGGAAGTATCAGTGGGGAGGGAGGAGGCGGGGACACTCTCGGCGGGGCCAGTGCAGTGACTCTAATATACCGGCCCCGCACACAGCTGTAAAGTGTACCGCATTAATGTAAAGCTTAATATTTGTAAAAGTAGCCCAAACCCTGCTGTAGTACTTACTAACTATGGTGGCATGCAGACTCGCCAGCAGCTTGAGCTTAACATCTCTCCCTCCGTCATGCGCTTCCTGCCCCGTCTGCCTGCTCCTCCCACTCCCACTCCTCCCAGGAGGTGGGGACACTGCCGCGAGTGTCCCCACCTTCTCCCTTCCCACTGATACTTGGCAGGCCAGTGTATCAGTGTCAGCAGAGTGTTGGGGGTCACTAGAAGACACTTATGGGGATCTGTAGATGACACTTATGGGGATATGTGGATGACACTTATGGGGATATCTGTCGATGACACTGTTATGGGGGGATCTATGGATGACACATATATATGTTATAAGATGCTATATATGTGTCATCCACATATATCCCATAACAGTGTCATCCACAGATATCCCATAACAGTGTCATCCACAGATATTCCCATAACAGTGTCCTCCACAGATCCCCCATAAGTGTCATCCACAGGTCCCCCATAAGTGTCATCCACAGATCCACCATAAGTGTCATCCACAGGTCCCCCATAAGGGTCATCCACAGATCCCCCATAAGTGTCATCCACAGACCACCATTAGTTCAAACCCCACCAAAAGCACACCTTTTGGTTCAAAATATTTTTTTTCTTATTTTCCTCCTCAAAAAGCTAGATGAGTCTTATCATCAGGTGTGTCTTATAAAGCGAAAAATAGGGTACACGTGTGTATATACAATATAGTGTATAGTAGTATAGAGAAGCATATAACAGTGTATAGTTGTATACAACAGAGTATAACAGTGTATAATAGTACACACCACTATATAACAGTATATAGCAGTATACGCAGTATGTCGTTAGTGATTATCTGGTGGATTCTCAGCCCATGTAAAGGGTCCTTTAGTAAATGTGGGATGAACAATTGGTACTTCAGGCATTTCTCCCCTCATCCAGCCTTAATGATTACCAGCAGCACATCCCTGATTACACATGGAGATGAGCTGCCAATAATCATATATTCTTCATCCATTTGTTTGTTTATTGGCTGATTGGTGGCACCATCAAACAGTCCAATATATCAGGAAAGAGTTTGAGTGGCCAGTTTGAGTGACTACAACAGCCAATATGGAGTAAAATGTGTATGGCCATGTCTTTGAAATGATCGGCCAACAGATGGTCATCCATTCAATGGATGATCAACCTTCTTCTGTCTAATGTGTATGGCCAACTTTAGTGATGGTCTAGCAGGTGCTGGAACTTACTGCAGGGTATGAACAGAAGCACAAGACATGTAGTAGTTCATAAATGAGGTATCAGTAAGATTTAGCCTCTCTCCTATAATGTTCATGTCCTTAGGTCCCGGTCAATGTTGGCATCAGAGGCATGAAGTGCCAATCTGTTATAAGGTATGAGATAATCTGAATAGCAGGGAAATATGTCCCATGAAATCTTTTGGCTCTTATGAATGTCTGAGAGGAGATCATCAACTAGAGACAGAGATCATACCTTAAAGACATTAGTACTATTAGTATCCATTAGTAAAAGTAAATTAAAAGGTACCTTAAAGAGGTTGTGCCACAAAAAAATTCTGGTGGTTGGGAAATCTACAGTAACTGAACTTAAACATGCCTGGGATATAGACAACTATGCTAAGATAAGTAACAAATAATATAAGGGAAGATTAGGTGGACCATGTGGTCTTTTTCTGCTGTCAATCTTCTATGTTTTTATTCTACATTTTTCAAACCAGCACCTGGATCTGAAAACTTTTATAATTGCATGTAATTGTTTAGTATAGCCACTGAGATGTTCAATAAAATGTATCTGTATAGCGCCACCTGATGTTTGTTCTTTTCCTTATTTCTCCATCCACCTCACTGAGGTGGTCACGCGCGCTCAGCTTAAATCTTTAACTGCCACCAGCCATATTTTCTATTAGAAACTGTGGCAGTTACAGGCAGGGCCGATGCAAGGATTTTTGAGGCCCCCCCCTTCACACTGATACTTCGCTGGCCGCGCTGTGCATCATAGTGGCCAGCGAAGTATCCGCAATCCGCTATATAAGACGCACGGCCATTTTCCCCCAACTTTTGGGGGGGGGGGGAGTGCGTCTTATAAGGAAAAAAATACAGTAAATAATAAACATATTGCACATTGTCTACTGACTACTTACCACCAGGACAATAAGATGAGCTGGTCTCTGGCTGCAGTCTGGCTCTTGGTCTGGCTCTGGGGACTGTACGTACACCATTCACCAATGTCGCCCTGGGGTCCTGGGGAAAAAGAAAGCAGCTGCACCTGCAGGCTGCACTCCAATCCAAGTAGGAGCCCACTTCTGTTCTGTCCCAGAAGGAGAAGGCACTGCCACTGCTGCTGCACTGGGGATCGGGGGAGGCAAATTGGTAGACCGTGGTGGCCGTGGCTGGCTGCTCGGCTGCTTGCTGCTCAGTGTGCGGCCTTCTCTTCGCTCCACCCCTCTCTCTGCGTCACGTGCTCAAGGGTGGGAGGGGCCAGGGAGGGGTAAGGGGGTTCAGATCAAGATCATTCAGGCCAGGGCGGCAGAGCTCCGCCTGCGCTCCCCACCCTTAGCAGCCTAAAGCCAGCAGGCAGGTAAGCTAGCAGCAGTTATAGTCACTCAGACGACCAGAGAGACAGACAGCACAGCAGTGTCAGACTGTCATTGTCACTGTCAGTGACAGTCTGACAGACTGTCTTTCTGGTCTGCCTGCTGCGTCGGTGCGCCCCAGCCCCACCCCCACGGCTTCACTGAGGCAGGCGGCAGCGGCTCAGCCTCTGCCCCGATTCTCCTCCGAAAGTCAGACAGCACAGAGCAGACACAGACAGCAGGAGCAGGCAGGCTGCGCAGCACTGGGCCAGAGATGCTTTAGAGCGCTCAGCCTCAGCCGCTGAGGCTGCACAGCACTTAAGTTAACTTATATAACCAAGGTTTTTTTTTTTTAAACCCCAACGGGCGCTCCCTGCTAATCGGCGCTCTAGACGACTGCCTAAGTCGCCTTACTGGTGGCGCCAGCCCTGGTTACAGGGAGAGTGGCAGCAGAAAGGGCACATACCCTGAGAAAGGACATGTCCGTCAGCCTGAAATAAATCTAGCAGAGCAATTGTAGCAATGAATGAGGAGATATCTGGTTCCATGTGCGTTAATGGCCTGATTCTAGCTCTGTTAGAAAGAGGCTGTCATTTACTATATGGTTTCTGATTTTCATTTTTTACATCAATCATGGCATAACCCCTTTAAATACACATATCGAAAGAAACATCGACAGGAAAATAGCAATAACATCATAGAACAGGAAGCTATGATTCCTCACTATAGATTTAGCATATTCCTCTATCTGCGGCATCAACCCAACTACAATTCAGAGTGTCTGTCTCTGTAAATAAAAATCATATGCTCTGCATATTCCAGAAAAACTGAGAGGCATGAAATTAAAAATCACGTTTGAATTAAAGATTTATGAGCATTTGGGGATAGTTAATAATCATAGATAGATTGCATTGTAAAGCAGAGGGATTTATCTACTAAATGTTCCATATTTCTGGGAATTGAGCTGTGTATGTTCTGTATCATTGAGGTTTGCAATTATTAGTATTATTCTTATATATGTGTATAAAGCCAACGTGATCCGGTTTTATGGAGCTAGAAAAACATATAGGGCATTACAACAATTACATTGCAAACAACTGTGATGAGGACCTCCTTGTGTTTATAATCTTTAGGGGTTATCCAATTTCTTCGAGGCCGGGGCCCTCAAAGGTAATGTACTTGCTCCCCGCACCGCTCCTTTTGCTTCTCCCTGTACACGGATGAAAACTTTCGGTGTTGGGGGGAGCAGCCAATGGCAGGCGGAGACTGGGACGAGCCTCCCTACCATAACCTGCGATGCTAGGGAAGCTCGTCCCTGTCTGCCATTGGCTGCTCCCCCCAACACTGGATGTTTTCATCCGTGTACAGGGAGAAGCAGCAGTGGTGGTGCAGGGACCAGGAGCAGGGCAGGGAGCAGGGTAAGTATATTACCAGTGAGGGGCCTGGCACATGGGGGGGGCTGTTGGAGAAATTGGATAACCCCTTTAAGGAAGCCAAATACATTTCTGAAGTTTCAGGGGTTTATTCTGCTTGGCGCAAAACAAGCTGGCTTCAGGCAGATGTTGTTCAAATCTTCTTTATTGTGGGTTCAATCAGCAAAATAACAACGCGTTTCGGGGATACCTAGATCCCCTTCATCAGGTTACACATTTCTGCAGATCGCACACGAACCCATTCATTTCTAGAACATGTCCTATTCTTGGCCGTTTTCCAGACAAGAATATGCATTGTTATAATGGGTCCGTAAAAAAGCGGAAGCAAAACAGACGTCATCCGTATTTTTTGCAGATCCGCGTTTTGCGGACCACAAAATACATATGGCCGTATGAATGCACCCTAATATTTAGACAGTGTACACTTAGAAGTAGCTAAAGATGCTCAAAATGTATCACAATGGCTCATGTTGCATAAAAAATGTTGTGTATCTTGCTAGAAGGATACTTTTATTGAGCATTACATCCCCTATTGATTGTCTTAGGCTACTTTCACACTAGCGGTTTTTGCGGTTCCGTCATGGATCTGCAAAAATGCTTCTGTTACGATAATACAACTGCATGCATCCGTCATGAATGGATGCGGTTGTATTATGTCTTCTATAGCCATGACGGATCCGTCTTGAACACCACTGAAAGTCATTGTGTCAGATCCGTTTGGCTCCGCACCACATCGCAGACAGAGCGAAATGGCGACTGAACGGAGGCAAACTGATGCATTCTGAACCGATTCTTTTCCATTCAGAATGCATTAGGGCAAAACTGATCCGTTTTGGACCGCTTGTGAGAGCCCTGAACGGATCTCAGAAACTAAAAGCCAAAACGCTAGTGTGAAAGTAGCCTTACTTTCAATGGAGCACAACTGCTCATTTACCACATGTACCCATACTGATGCCTTCCAAGCTATACTCTTATACGCTAGCCCTCTAAGAAATGCCCCCTGCCTACTGAGGCACAAAGAGTATCTATAACATATAATAAATATAGTGCAAGTCCTGTACCAGTTTTCGGCACAAATGGAGCACAACTTCTGATGCATTTGCATTAACAAATTTCTCCCATTTTGTTTCTAGTTATATACCCAAATTCTAAAGACTTATTAGCGCTGGCAGCTCCAGTAATGGTGGTAAGATTTACAAAGTCAACTTCTTTGTTGATTGTAACATTGAGGCCTTGGCGTCACTATAGATCAAAATAATAGTAGTAAACCAGCCAGAACCCGGTCCGTGGTAGACGTTGCAGCAGGAAGGAGCAAAATCAAATGAAGAAAAATCCCAGCAATCGAAGCTTGCTTCAAGGTTTATGCTTTATTTGTATCACACACAGAACATTGTGTATACAAGGACACGTTTCGGCTAGTATGCCTTCATCAACTTGTTGACTTACAGTAGTATATATGTAACGACCATGGTTCACCGAAAGATCTATACTGGACGATATAGTTCACTTAAAGCAGTCCCTTTTACCACAGCTTAGTTTAGAATAATGTGAAGATGAAGCAGGGCAAGGAGATTGTAAAGGAGAAAGTGGCAGGCCTTAAATTCAACCAGAAGGGCCAACATTAACAAGAGTGGTACAGCACCAAAGGGTTAAGCAGAAACATAATGACAATAGGGTCAGAATCGTAGTAGACAGAGGCCAAATGTAGTATATGGGGCAGGGTGGTGACCATGACAGTGGAATGTCCATGAAGCTTAGCAAGGTAAGATTTTATTACAGTTTGGGTCCTAAATAAGAATAGTCCTCTTAAAATCCAGCTGAAAAGTGAAAATACATTAAAGGGGTTGTGCCATTAACCACGTTTCACTCTACAGTTTATTTTCATCAATTACTCTAGCTAGATACTAGTTGGATTGTTTTTTCATTTAATTTACCTCATTTGCAAGTTTCTCATATCCCCCATGCTTGAATCCCTCTTCCTAGTTTGTCATGTGTCTGCTGTCCTATCCTGCCTTAGGGCAGTGAGATGAGTCCTGACATCAGCAGGACATGTGACATTAACCACACCCCTTGTTCTTACCAATAAGGCCTCAGTAATTCACGGATGTGTTGTCGACGTGTTCTCCCTATTTATTTTAATGTGTGTATTTCTCACCGTCCGTGGGTCCATGGTTTGAGCACGGAAGCATGCTCTATTTTGTCTGTGTTCATGGATCCATCACTCCAATTATAGTGAAAAACACAACACAGATGATGCTATGAAAATTAACACACAAACCTGTACAGAAGCTATAAATATAAAACAATCTATTTTATAATCACCACTATCTGTAAACTTGCTTGTTTTATTTGAACAGCATTGGATTAATAAAAAAAAATGCCATAGATTTCCCCCTGCATTGTACTTAAAAATCCCCTCTGATTTCCACAATTCTTCCGCTACATGTGGATAGGATTTTTTATATCCCATCCACACATACTGTACAGTGAATTGCTGCAGATTTGCAGTGCGGATTGATGAGTGTGGTCAGGTGGAATGTTCTGTTTTTTTTCAACAGTGTTGCACAACCTGAACAAAAATTGGTCAATAACTGGTTAATTCTACTTTTACATTGGCGGCAGAGCTCTCCTGCAGGTAGGCAGCAGTTTTGTCTGGCTGAATCCAGGCATTTTTGCCGGGTAGTGGATGGATCTCCACCAGACCACATTATGGTTAAGGCCTCTTTCACACTTGCGTTGTTAGGATCCGGCATGCACTTCCGTCGCCGGAAATGCCCGCCGGATCCGGCACAGCGCAAGACAACTGAAAGCATTTGAAGACTGATCAGTCTTCAAAATGCTTTCAGTGTTACTATGGCAGCCAGGACGCTACTAAAGTCCTGGCTGCCATGGTAACCATTCACAAAAGCTAAACGTCGGATCCAGGGGTGCGCCGAAACGACGTTTAGCTTAATGCCGGATCCGGATTAATGCACTTTAATGGGCATTAATTCCGGATCCGGCGTCACGGCATGTCTTCCGGATTTTTGGACGGAGACAAATCCGCAGCATGCTACGGTTTTGTCAACGTCCAAAAAACCTTCACATACTGAACGGAAGACATCCTGATGCATCCTGAACGGAATGCTCTCCATTCAGAATGCATTAGAATAAATCCTGATCAGTATCTTTCCGTCCTAGAGCCCCGAGGACGGAACTCTAGGAGGGAAAGGAAAAACGCCAGTGTAAAAGAGCCCTAATGGGGCCGCGGGTATTCCGGTAATGCTGGATCCAGAGAATTCCGGCAGGCTGTTCTCTGCCACAGCAGCCTGCCGGAAAACTCTGCCACCAGTGTGAAAGTAGTCTGAAATAAGTAAGGTTTCACGTTTATGTTGTGCGCTGTAAGCCTTCATTATTTTATAGAGTAAAAAAAAAATCCTGATGTTTCAACCTAGACTATAAAATTGGCCTATAGAAAAGTCTGGACACTTGTATGCAAGAATATATTATTCCAAAGTAACTTACAAACGTGGACTCAGCCCAGTCTTACAGATAGACAGGCTGCCATACAGTAGGCGACAATGAGCTTTATAAAGTCTACGTGCACTACATAACCACGCACATTTTACTAGGCATTTGTTTCCATACTGAGAATGGTAAAATCATGCGTTTTGGGATGTGATTAATAGTATTTCTACAACAGCCATTTTTTTCTTCCTGTGACAAAATGTGTAGTGAGGATATTAAACCAATCAGTCAATTCCAGGAAAGTGGAAAAATGTATTCATCAATGATTGCTCAGAGCTCAAAGCAGCCGTACACTGGCCAGTTGCGTCCTCTGGAACCCAATTACAGCATATTCCCGGCGTAGGTTTAATTACGTACTTGTAGGTGCAGACTTCAAAAAAATAAAATAAACTGTTCCTCGTACTACTCCTCGTACGCCTTATACTATGTGCTACTATTACAGCTCATGCTACGTTCAGGATATATACAGTATAAATAGCCTACTTTGGCCATTTATACTCGGACTTACATTGTAGTTGTTTGTGCTCATTTATAATGTATCTTGCCTATTAGTGTACATTTATTTACTAGGCTGAACATGCCTATTTCCTCAAACATCAGCGTTGCCTGCCGCAGAATAAGCGACACATCAAAATGCCGAGGCAAAAGAGAAAAATAAGCTGCAAATAATTGTAGCACGTAAAAAATGGGAAGCAAAATAATTGCTAGGCAGCCAGCTTGCTCGGCAGTGTTTCCAAGTTGGGATTGTACAATGTGGCACTAAAGGCACAGCCAAGTCTAATAATAAAGCTTACTAGGAAGGCAGGTCTGGGTCAATTCCACAGTCAGGCCGGACAAATCTGATTGGCCGTGACAGGCGATGCTGAGTAATTGCTCTAATCACTGAGCCAGGCACTGTACCTTAGCGCAGCAGAAGAATGATGCAATAAGTGGCTTCATAGTCCTGACTCCCCCTCAACCTGACATTTCTGACAGTGATGCATTGTGCGTAATAGGAGGGTTATATAGAGTTTCTGCCATTCAACAGGAGAGAGAGCTTTGCAGGAGCCTAGTGAGATTGTCTTAAGTTGGCTTAAGCTAAGGGTCTCATTAAAGTGCTCCACTGTACTTATTTGCAGGTTGACTTGCTGCGATGATCAGTTGGTGGAAAACGGCGGCAATGAGAAGCGCAAAAACATGTCAGGCAGAATCGTCTGCAGGTTTGTGCTTTTGTGGAGGAACTAACAATTATAGTGGGGCAATGATCAAAAACTTTCACGTCAACAGAGCAACACATCCAGTTTAAATGAGACAAGGTCAGATCTACTTAAGAAAATGCATTCTTCTAGCCTCCGTTCGGCTTTGTTCATGACAAGTGCACTTACACAACCCAATGCTAAACTTGCTTGTTTGGTTATTTTATGTTTGTTATTTGCTGACTTTGTAATAAGATGCCCGGATTGACATGTTACTGCATTGGTCAAACATCTAATAGATGATTATTATACTATTTTTATTAGTACAGTATTTTGTTAGTCAAAGAAAACAAATAATCGTGTCATCATATATATAAAGTTACACTGTTTAGTGTTGTTTTTTTTAATTAAATGAGGTGTTTCTATCTATTAAGGGATGTTATATCACTAGAATATACCATCATTTTAGGATCAGTTGGGTGACTGACTTCTGATCTTCTCTGATCTCAGGAATAAAGTGCAGAGCATGGAGTGCTGTTTCAGCACCCGCTTCTTAGTTCCCAGTTCCAGGCCGACCCCTTTTTATATGTCATCATTTTAACTTCCCAGACATTGACTGGGGTCATGATTCTGCCTCAACCGCAAAGGGGAGAAAATTCCTCAACTTGCTGCAGGACCACTTTATGGGCCAGTTTGTAGAAGTTCCCACTAGGGGCGATGCTCTGTTGGATCTGGCAATTTCTAATGATGCAGAGCTTGTTGGTAATAGTGACCACAATATAATTATATTTCCCCTAAACTATAAGAAGCAAACTCTGTCAGGCAGCAGGTAGGTGTCCTAAATAATGGTAAAGGGGGGTTAGTTACTGAACATAGGGAAAAGGCAGAGTTACTAAATGTTTTTTTTAGCTCTCTATATACAAAAGAAGAGAAACGAGCTGATATCTGTGGTTCTGGGGCTGTACATCCAGTAATATACTCAATTGGCTAACTGTAGATATGGTCCAAGCTAAGTTAAATAAGGTAAATGTGAACAAGGCTCCGGGTCCAGATGCATTACACCCAAGAGTTCAGTTCAATCATTGATGTGTCCCTGTTTATAATTTTGAAAGATCCTCTAGGTACTGGTACAGTGCCATGTGATTGGCGCAAGGCAAACGTGGTGCCCATATTCAAAAAAGGATCAAGGTCCTTCACAGGTAATTATAGACCAGTTAGTTTAACTTTTGTTGTGACAAAAATGTTTGAAGGACTCTTAAGGGACTATATACAGGAGTATGTGACTGTAAATAATATTATACGTGATAGCCAACATGGGTTTATCAAGGACAGAAGTTGTCACACTAACCTGATTTGTTTTTATGAAGAGGTGAGTAGAAGCCTGGACAGAGTGGCAGCTGTGGAGGTAGTGATTCTAGATTTTGCAAAGGCTTTTGATACTGTCCCTCATAGACGTTTAATATGTAAAGAAAGGTCTATAGGCTTGGAAAGTATAGTCTGTAATTGGATTGAAAACTGGCTGAAGGACAGTGTCCAGAGAGTTGTGGTCAATGATTCCTATTCAGAATGGTCCCGGGTTATAAGTGGTGTACCCCAAGGTTCAACGCTGGGCTCTCTATTATTTTATTTATTTATTAATGATATAGAGGACGGGATTAATAGCACCATTTCTATTTTTACAGATGATACTAAGCTATGTAGTACTGTGCAGTCTATGGAAGATGTCCATAAAATACAAGCTGACTTGAACACTCTGAGTGATTGGGCATCAACTTGGCAAATGAGGTTCAATCTGGATAAATGTAAAGTTTTGCATCTTGGTAGTAATAATCTCTGTGCATCATATATCCTAGGTCAGTGTTTCCCAACCAGTGTGCCTCCAGCTGTTGCAAAACTACAACTCCCAGCATGCCGGCACAGCCAAAGGCTGATATAACTATAACAAAATTATGGCAGTTAGAGTATGCGATGAAAAGAAAAAAAAAAGAAAAACTATACATATGTGGTATCGCCAGATTCTTACTGACCTGGAGAATCAAGAGCACGTCAGTTTTACCGCATAGGGAACACTGTAAAAAAAATAAAACTGGCAAAATCATGTTTTATTTTCAATTCCACCCCATTCGGATTTTTTTCCCACTTCCCACTACATCCTATGCAATATTAGATGGTGGCATTAGAAAGTAAAACTTGTCCCGCTAAAAAAAAGCCCTTATACGGGCCACATCCAGGCAAGAAAAAATGAAGCGGCTGTGCATGATGTTCTCCATTTACTTCGATAGGAGTTACAGAAATAGTTGATATAAATTGTTTTGATATTAAGGCCTCTTTTACACGTGCGTCACATTTGACGCTCGGATCAGAGGCGGATGTGTTGCGGGAAAATGCGCAATTTTTTCGCGCGAGTGCAAAGCGTTTTAATGCGTTTTGCACAGGCGTGTAAAAAATCCACATGTTTGGTACCCAGACCCGAAGGCGGACTTATTTTATTATTTTCCCTTATAACATGGTTATATGGGAAAATAATAGCATTCTAAATACAGAATGCTATGTTAGCAGGGCAATAGAGGGTTAAAAATGAAAAAAATTGAACTCACCTCCTGCCATTGATTGCATAGGTGCAAGGAACATCTTATATCTTCATATCTGTTGGTTGAAGGACCTTCGGTGACATCACTGGGTCACATGGTCCAATGGAAGCTTTTGATTGGACCATGTGACCCATGTGACCCAGTTACGTCACGGAAGGTGCTTTACCCAGCAGAATGAAGAAAGAAGAATGATCCTGACACCTACGCGATCAAGAGGAGGAGGTGAGTTAAAGTTTTTTTAATTTTACCCTCTCTTCCCCTTTTTTACATAACATTCTGTAATTAGAATGCTATTATTTGCCCTTATAACCATGTTATAAGGGAAAATAATAAAGATCGGGTCCCCATCCCCATTGTCTCCTAGCAACCATGCAGGAAAATCGCACCGCATCCGCACTTGCTTGCGGATGCTTGCGATTTTCCCGCAGCCCTATTGACTTCTATGGGGCCTGCGTTGCGTGAAAAAGAATATAGAACATGCTACGATTTTCACGCAACGCAAAAGTGATGCGGGAAAATCACCACTCATGTACACAGCCCCATTGAAATGAATGGGTCCGGATTTAGTGCGGGTGCAATGCGTTCACTTCACGCATTGCACCCACGCGGAAATTACGCCCGCGTGAAAGGGGCCTAAGTCCCTTTATGCCACAGTGATAATTCAGGAACACTATAAACCGTAAACGACCCTATGCAACAAGTGTAATCTAATGCATGCAGAAAGTTGGCAAAGGTAGTATAATTAAGCTTATAGAGGTCTACCCCCTTTAAAAATCCTATGTTTTCCCCTTCAACCCCTTTACAATAATAGCAAACGCAAAAACTCCAGAACTTCACTGCAGGGAGCAATAGTGAAACCAAATAGTGCAGATATTCGCAACACTACAGGAAAATACAAAGTTTAGTAGCTTTTTCAGATTTTAACCCCATAAGGGCATGACTAATCTTGGCCATTGTTTTCGTTTTTTGCCTCAGTGAATTCTGAAAGCCAAAACGTTTTCATTTTACTGGGTTGAAGGCAGTCTTGTCTTTTGGTATCTCAGAATGTAATTTTATATCATTTTGTGATATTTTCAACGTAAACTACATCTGACATTTCGTTTAGGATTTTCAACAATTTATCAATTGCACTTTCTCTTCACCTCTGACCAGTCTCTCTGTCCCAGCCACTGAAAAATACCACAAAAGCATGATACTGCCACCACCTGGTTTCCTCCAAACATGATGCTTAGAATTAAGGCCAAAGGTTTATTTTTGGTTTCATCAGAACAGATAATGATATTTTGTTTCTCACAGTCTGAGAGTCCTTTGGGTGATTTTTTGCACACTTTCACGTGTCTTTCTTGCTACTCTGCCATAAAGCCCAGATTGGAGGAATCCTGCAGTGATGGTTGAATTTCTGGAAGATTGTCCCATCTACAGACAGGATCTTTGGAGCTCAACCAGAATGACCATTGGGTTCTTGGTCACCTCTCTTACTTGGTCACCTCCTCAAGACCCTTTTCCCCCTGATTACGAAGTTTGGTCAGGCGACCAGCTCTAGGAAGAGTTCTAGTTGTTTCAAATGTCGTCCATTTAAGAATTATGGAGGACACTGTGCTCTTGGCAAAATTCTGTGCAGCAGAATTTTCTTCTTTACCCTTCTCCAGATCTGTGCCTCCACACAATCATCTCTAAACTCTTTCTTTCTTCCTCATGGCTTGGTTTTCGCTCTGATATGCATTGTCAGCTGTGAGACCTTATATAGATGGGGCTGTGTCTTTCCAAATCATATCCTATAAGCTGAATTTACCACATGTAGACTCCAATCAAGGTGCAGAAACATCAGAATGATGATCAGGTAAAGTGGGAGGCCCCCAGAGTTAAATTTCAAGTGTCATAGTAAAGGTTCTGAATAATTACACCCAGGCAAAATTTTAGTTGTTGCTTTTTAATAAATTTGCAAACATTTCTAAAATTCAGTTTTTACTTTCTCGTCATGGGCTATTGAGTGCAGACGGATGAGGGAAAACCTGATTTTTTTTCTTATTTAGCACAACAAACAACAAAATGTGAAAAAGGTGAAAGGCGACCTTCCAAATGCATTATAGGTGAATCAGACTGAGCTGCAATACCAGTACTTCCCATAGATAAGAGTGGCACTGTTTATGGGTAAAAAAAAACAACAACACTATTTCTAAAACATCCCCTTTAATTTCAATTATGATGGCAATAATTATGTATTGTCAACCAAAAACAGTCATTTTAGATCACTGACATGCAGAGATTATCCCAAAATGCAGCTGGAATTCATCAGACTGCATGCAAAGTTATATCGTGTTAACTTACCGTAAGCAATTTATACACTGACTTAGTTTTTTTAATTTAAATGTGAGCTTAAATCAATGTAATATTTTATCTGCTGTATCAACATGCTTTACGTGCACTTAAAAAACTCCTCGGTAATTTGTTACATTTTACATTTTTACAAATATATCAGCAAAAGCAGTTTTAATTGCACGAAGACGAGTTGCAAGATTTGATTATAGCTGGGATTTACAAGCATAACACGGTGTAGAAAAATCAATTCTGTTCATGTAATGAAGAAAAACACGTTCTTCTCAAACAGAAATAAGATTACACATTCACGGCTCACAACAGTGAAGCAAAGGACGCAGTAATACGGAGTGCGGAGCCTCGGAGGGAATATCCAGTATCCAGACACCAAGGATGCATTCATCCCTGCTTAACCAATTCACTTCTGGGCCACATAACTCCAATGACATAGTAGGAAAAAATAAACCATGATCGTTAGGTATGCGGTGCACAGGGCAAAGCTCATTGCTGTTAGGCTGCTGCCACACGATGTCTTTTTCTTGTAATTTTTTTTTTTTTGGCTTGTAAAAAAACTATGCAATACTGGTTCTTTTCATAAGCTCATTTTGGGTGGCGATTTTTAGTCTCTCTTTTTCTCCAGACTTTTTTTTTCTCTCTAGAGAACTCTACAGGAAAAGTCTGGAAAAATACCACACTCAGAGCATGCTGGGATAAAAAAAAAAACACATTAAGGTTAAATAAATCTCTTAAAATAGCAATACATAAAAAACGCAGCATTTCGATGGCATTTTATAATTTACTTTTGGCCAGGATGGAACGGCTGCCCACAGTGTTTTTTGCTCCAAAAAAAAAAAGCCTTAAAAAACACAGCATTTTTCTAGAAAAGATTTAACTTAACGTTTTTATTTATTTACAAACATGCTTACATGAGCGTTTGCTACATTGTATCCAGACTAGACAATACTCTGTAGGCTAAGCCTAAATCCAGAATGAGACCCTGTAGTGAACAAAGCAAGGCCACTCCTTCACCAGTATGGGACTTCATAAAATAGCTGAGCCAGCAGTTGGTTATTTTCGGAAGTCCCAAAGCAGTGAAAGAAGGGTGGCCCTGCATGTATGGCATGCTCTCCCTTTACTTTGAGGCCTCGTTCTGGAGATAGGAGCAGGTCCCAGGGGTGGGACCCAAACTGATCTGATACTTACGGCATATCCTAGCGATATAACCGCTGTGACAGTACACAACTTGCTGCAACAGCAAAATCTGCAAAAAGGATCCATGTAAAAATCCACATGAACTATATGTGGCTTTGTCAGGGATTTTGCAGAACATTTGCTGCCTTGTAAAGAGTAAAATCCACATTAGAAATCTGCAGCATAAACTTACACGCAGCGGAAGCACAGCATATACATCCGACGTGGTCATAGCTTGTAAATTCCCTAAAAATTAGAGCTCTCCTGGTAATGCTCATAAGGTCTTAATATTATTCTTATAGGAAGCAGTAAAATAACAATGTATATTCTAATATATGAAAAATATTTTATTCACCTACTTATAGTGCCTTATTATAAGAGGAACTGTACTTATCCGGGACATATGGTAATTCTAATTTCATTTAAGTTGAAGTCAAATTCCAAGATTATAATCATATAGTTCGTAAATAGCATCAGTACAATTCCCCCTGCGTTCAATGGGAGGCAGTGGCTTATTGCTGAGTCCGCGCCAAGGAAGGACATGAAAACATTGGGAGATGGTTTCTTCATGGCCACCTAGCAACTTTTAGACACAGAATCTGCACCAAATTCAGCCTGCCTAAAACTCCATATGGACGTCTCTTACGGTGGTTTCATACATTGCTTTTTTGGGAACGTTGGCATTTTTTTAATGCATTATTTTTTTTTGCCAGAAGGTAGGTGAAATATTCTACAGGATCTACTCCTGGATTTGGCTCAAAAATCTACATCAAAAACTGTAGTGGCATTTTTTGTTTTTAAAAAGCCATGTTTGAAACCACTCTTCAAGTAAAAGGTAAAATACTGTGATGTCTTTGGTTTCTAAACACAGCATGTGCTAGGTTTGGGTTTTTTCCACAGGCTTCTGTACATGATTGCCAAAAAATATATAAAAAATGGCAGAAAATAAAAACACTGTAAAAATGCTTGAAAGTAACAAATGCTCCCTTTTTTTTATTTTTTATAAATGTTGAGAAATGTGTGTGAAATCTATTAAGGCAGGGATGGGCAAACTGCGGCTCTCCAGTTGTTGCAAACCTACAACTCCCAGCATGCAAATATTGCTTACAGCCATCAGCCTACAGCAGGGCATGGTGGGAATTGTAGTTTTACAACAGCTGGAGAGCCGCAGTTTGGCCATCCCTGTATTAAGATACACTGTGTCACGTGCAGGTACATATACTATTATCCTGGTTCGCACAAGCGGACCCATATTATTTATACCTCTATGTAGTGTAAGCACAAGACCTTAGTCTCAAAATAGCAAATCCGCTGGAGTACAAAGCTTAAAGGGGTTGGCCACTTTCTGGTTACTGTTGACTAATGTGTTTGTGAGATGATTATATGGAACTTACTAATATAGCCTATTTTGAAAATCTGCACCATTTTCTATATTTCATAAGGTATCCCCGTTTATTTACTAAATCTTTTGTGCAGTTCATATAGAGATCCTGTCCATAAGATGGTCGCTGACAGATTGATGGAGGGTTATGTGACCAGGCAAATCACCTCCATGTCATGCCTGCTCCTGCACCTGCCATCTTGTTCTGTTGGAAGTTTAGTGCACGGGCAGTGTGTTTGAATGGAGAAGACATCACATGGAGGTGATCTGCCTGGTCACATGATCCTCCATTAGCAGCCATTTTATGGACAGGATCTCTGTGTGGACAGCACAAAAGACTTGGTAAACTAGGGAGCATACATTATGAAATATAGAAAATAGTGCAGAATAGCAACAAAAATCATCTCGGGAACACACTGGTCAACAGTAACCAGAAAGTGTACAACCCCTTTAAGGCCTAATGTGTACCAGTTTTCTGATGTACATGTGAAATGAGTTGGGCTGTGGAGGTCCCACCAATAACCTTCCTTACCCCTAAACACTTTTTCTTCAGCGGTAAGGGAGGTAGAAAAGTGCAAAAATTCACAATTTTGGGCATAAAACTTCATGCGTCAAAAACTGCAATATTTGTACAATGAGTTTGTAGCAAAAACTAAAGCTGAAAAAGGCATTGGTATTTATTCATTCACATAGCTGTACGAGGGTTTGATTTTTTTGCAGGACAAGTTATAATTTCTCATGGCACCATTTAATTTCATATGATGTATTGTAAAAATTATTAATGGAGTGGAATTGGAAAAAAACACACAATTGCACCATTGGTGGACGAGTTTTGTCTTTACCGTGTTCCGTGTGCAGTAAAAATTACAAATGACCTTTATTTTATGGGTCAACACGATTTACAGTAATTCCAAATTTACACAGTTTTTATTGTTTTAATAAAGGTTTTATTTGAAAAAATCTCAGAAAAAAATATTTTTCCTGGGTGAGCAATTTTTATGGATACAATTTTGAGGTATGCATGGTTTTTCTATCACTTTTTAGGGAAGTGAAACAACCAAAACGGGTAATTTGTCTGCATTTCATTCATTGAAGGTAGTCTTCTCCCCCTAAATGACTTCTCAGACGCCATGGTTGCAATTGATCCGAGGTGTTTGGTGTCCATGATGGGAGTTGTTCCCAGTCCTCACACTGCTGGCGGATGTCTGCTGAGGTAAGCTCCTGAGCCAGCCGCATCTTTAAAGACGGCAGATGTCTAGTGTCATATAAGTAAAGTAGGTATTTTTTGCTGTTAAATGGCACAAGTGAAGGAAAGGTTCACCTGTCACATTTAGGGCTCATGCACATGGCCATATTACTGCCTCGTCAAAGCTACAGAGTTGGAGAGGGCCGCAATACACAACTAATACAGGTCTTGTAGGCCATATTGTACCTCTAGATCTCTCCAGTTTCGTATGCAGTGACATTTTAGAGGTAAATAAACCGTGTACAGAGGTCTTCTCGGAGCAGTTATTTAATAGCTTTGTACAGTATGTCGGTGCACCACCTTATTGCACTGAAGTGTAGCGGCATGTCTGCAGTAGCTGCTTCCAAAAGTGAATTTGAGCTTCAGAAGCGGCAAAGGCAGGACATTGACAGGGCCAGGCAAGTGGGTGCTTCTTCACCTGTGGGGACAGCCCCCCACAGGTGAAGAAGTCTGGCTAAGGAGACAAATTGATTCATTAGGACCTATTCATTAGAATTGAATTTCACATTTCATTTCAGTTGAATAATATAAAGCTGTAGTAAATAGTAATGCCGGGCACAGGCTCTGTGCCTGAGAAATAAGGAAGGAGACATGGCACTCACTGAAAGACCACGGCCACAACAGCTGATTGGTGGGGTACCAAGAGTCATATCTTTACCAATTTATTATTGATAGCCTATCCTGCAGGCCCCTGTACTCTGCAGAATGTTGGGGCAGATAATCGCTAATGAGTGTTTGTACGAACTCTTGTTAGTGCCAGTGTAAAGGTGCCGGCGATTACCCAATGAACAAGTGTTCAGGAACGTTGGTGTGGACACCTACATTATTGTTTGTGAGCGGCAGATGGTGTCATCTAAACAGCACTCTGCTGCCGGCAAACAATGATTCTGTATGGGGACGAGCGATGGCATTAGCGATCGCTTCTCCCCATACTTTGGAGGAGATTGCTGCATGTAGAAGCGGTCTCCTCCACTAACAAGCAGGTGATTGTTGGGAAGGAATGCTTTCCTCCCGACAATCGTCTGCTCCATTGAGCAGTGTAAAGGGGCCTTAAGGATAACTCTGCATGTGAATACCAAGTTAGAATATATATAATTAATCTACAAAGTTGTGTAGCCTTTTAAATTCATTGTATGACTTATCTTATACAGCCTGTATTATAGTACAGAGATTAAAGGGGTTGTCCCCTAAAACGTATTCTACAGTATTTAAACTAGTACCTGGATCTGAATACTTTTGTAAGTGCTTGTAATTAAACATTTAGCATAGCCACTGAGTTATTCAATAAAATGTATCTGTATAGCGCCACCTGCTGTTTGTTTCTTTCTTATTTCTTTGACCTGCTCACTGAGAAGGCCGCACATGCTCAGTTTCGTCCTTCAACTGCTTCCTGAGCTGTGATAGGGAGAGCTGAGACACGCCTCTTGAAATGCAGCAGAAAAGACACTCCCCTTGAGCTGTCAGCTTGATATAAATCTAGCAGAGCAATGAATGAGGAGATCTCTGGATCCATGTGAGGTGCAGGGCTGGTTCTAGAAAGATATTGTCATGTACAATATGATGTCTGATTTTCATTTTTACATTGATCATTAGATAACCCCTTTAAGTAGCACATCTAGAATGGTTTGGATGAGGTCCTATAATGCAGTGGGACAATTAGCAAATGTTCTTAAATTACTATACGCTTCCTCATATAAAGGGGATACTTCTCAGATTGCAGATCTTAAGAGCAGACAATAAGTAAGAAAAGCACAGAGATTTCAGCTCTGAATTCTGCAGAACAGTGAATGCTGCTCAGGACCAGTACAAGATAAGTGATAGTATAAGTAGGGATGAGCGAATCGACTTCGGATGAAACATCCGAAGTCAATTCGCATAAAACTGTGTTTCAATACAGTGCGGATTGGCTCTGATGAGCTGAAGTTATTACTTTGCGAGACTTTGCATAATAACTTCAGAAATTGATTTCTACTGTAAAAAGCTATTTCCCGAACTCAGGTTCGGTTCCAAGGTACCACTTGGAACCGAAACAAAGTTTGGGATTTTTTTTTTTACAATATAAATCAATTTCTGAAGATATTGTGCGAAGTCTCACAAGACTTTGCAAAGTAATAACTTCGGCTCGTCGGAGCCAATACATTCTAATACTGTAGGGAGCACTCGCTCCGTACAGTATTGAAACAGAGTTTTATGTGAATCGACTTCGGATGTTTCCTCCGAAGTCGATTTGCTCATCCCTAAGTATAAGTAATTACAATGTTATCCCAGCCTTTTATGTAGAATAATTCCATAGGTAAACTGCTAAATGTTGTCTGAAGACACCATGTGACCATGGGTTTTATGACATGAAATATTTAAATCGATGCACATTCCTCCACTGGATGCACCTTTCCTTTTCACTCTGGCACCTACTACAGCTTAACGTGGGCACATGACCATCCAATTCTGGATTCTGCAACTCAGTTTTCTTTACAGATTGTATTTTTTGAGATGACTAAAATAAAAAAATAAAAAATAAATAAATAAAAAAGAAATTTTTTACAAAATTAGCCTATTTAAAGAGACAGCAAACCGCTAATGTTATTTCACTATATTTTTCACATTCTTTTTCACAATAAGCAAACCACAATATTTTTAGTTCTGATTCTGAATTGAAAAGGAAGATACATCTATTTACTGGCGCAGTTCAAAATATTAACATTGGCATACAAATCTGTCCACAACCTGTCTGCTCCTTTCCTACCCTAATTTTTCCTTCATTTTACTCTTCTTTTTTTTACTCTTCTTTTGTCCGTTCTTCACGTTATCATCTTTGAGATTTCTTCTGTGGACCCCCCATATTTAGCAACGTGTTACCCCAAGAGATCAGTCTCTCATCCACCTGCGAACCCTTCAAGAGTAACCTGAAAACCCACCTCTTCAGGAAAGTCTGCCACTACACTGCCATCTGAGCAGCTTCTACCCGCACCTTCTGTCTCCTTCACCCGTCCTACAGTATATAGATCGTAAGCTCTTGTGGGCAGAGTCCTCTCCCCTTCTATACCAGTCTGTCACTCATTTCATGTGTATTTAATGCACTTATCCTTTTTATTGTCTTATGTTATGTACCAAAATTCATATGTGCAGCTCCCTGGAATGAATGCAGCTTTAAAATAAATAATAATGATAATAAGTGTAATTTGCTTCATCGGAGGTTGTAATATTAAGTTGATGATCTGTGGCTTTATATGTGCTTTAAATATTAACAGCACAACTGTGGCTACTTTTTGCATACTACATTGCAGTTAACAGAACTGAAATTCACACGTCTAGAATCATAAGCCACATGCTCCTGCAAGCCAGTTATTTCAAAATATACAATACCATAGTGCCCCCTGGTGGACCGTCACCATATCACAGGCCACACTGCTCTCCCTCATTCTACTCAACCAATTATAGCTGTAGTTTAAGCCAGGGATGCTCAACCTGCAGCCCTCCAGCTGTTGCAAAACTACAACTCCCAGCATGACTGGAAAGCCTACAGCTATTAGGACATGCTAGGAGTTGTAGTTTTGCAGCAGCTGGAGGGCAGCAGGTTGAGCATGCCTGGTTTAAGCAATCACATCTGTAAATATAAAAAAAAACTACAAAGAGGAGTTTTTAAAATTAAAGTAAAGGGAGAAACTGATAGTGGAGTTCTGAATTTGGATTTGCTGAATCAGTGGCAGATTTTAGCCGTGTGAACATACCCTAAGGGTCCTTTTACATGGGCAGATTTTCTTGATTGTTAACAAACACTGATCAACAATAGAGCATGACAGTTGGCACTTGTTATCCGGGAATCTGATATTGATGGCTTATCCTCAAGATAGATCAGCAATAATAGATTGGCAGGGGCAGGGGCGGACACAGACAGCAGAGGGCCCCTGTGCAAGGAATGTATCTGCCCCCCCCCCCCCAACCACACATACAGATATAAACATATACGTGCAAATAAAAAACATCTTGTTAATATGGTTAAATATGTTTACAATCTGTATATATATTTTTTTCATACTAGGCCACGCCTCTAACTCTGCCCAAAGCATAACTATACACAACCGGTCCCCTTAATGCCCCCACATAGTAATTATTCCCCCTTTGTACCTCTACATAGTAGTAGTACCCACACTGTGACCCCTTCACAGCAGTTATGCCCAGATATGCCCACTTCACAGCAGTTATGCCCAGATATGTGTCCATTTCCCAGTAGGTATGCCCAGAGGTGCCCACTTCACAGAAGTTATGCCCAGATATGTGCTCCCTTCACAGTACTTATGCCCAGCTATGTGCCCCTTCACAGTAGCTATGCCCAAATATGTGCCCCCTTCAGTCGCTATGCCAGATATGTGCCCCCTTCAAGGTAGTTATGTCCAGATATGTGCCCCCCTCACAGTAGTTATGTCCAGATATGTGCCTCCTCACAATAGTTATGTCCAGATATGTGCCCCATCACAGTAGTTATGCCTAGATATGTGCCTCTAACAGTAGTTATTTCCAGATATGTGCCCCCCTCACAGTAGTTATGTCCAGATATGTAACATAGTAACATAAGGCCGAAAAAAGACATCTGTCAATCCAGTTCAGCCTGTTATCCTGCGAGTTGATCCACAGGAATAAACCCAAACAAAAATCACATAATAGAAAGTCATATGTGGAAGCATTACAAAGAAGCAAGGTGAGGCGAAACGTACGTCGGTCTTCCTGTCCCTTTCAGCTCCTGGACCATATATCTTACATACCTCAGTGGTCTCTTTTGGATACTCCTTCGTATGCTATGCAGTGTTATTCGAGGGCAAGGGGTTTTCTCTTGTGGTATTAGCAATGATGACTGAATCTGTATGCCTCCCTGTGTATTATCATGTTCACATTACTTTATATAGAGGAGCGGACTGAACCATCATGAATTGATGATTGTGACACTATTATGGATGGGAGTCACAGCTTATATATGTGCTCTCTTTAGATAAAGTGGGACTTTTTGCTGACCAGGAGTTTGGTGGGACTATCACTCTCACAGCACTTACCTGCATTGTTTTTTACTATCTGTCCTGATATTTTTATTGTATATCTTTTTGGAGATAATGAATAAAGATTTTTGTCTATATTACAAGTGTGGTATTTATGATTTGGTGTTGCAGTTGATCCAGAGGAAGGCAAAAAAAAAAACTGTGAGGCAGAAGCCAATTTTCCCCACTTAAGGGGAAAAGAATTCCTTCCCAAATCCAATCTGGCAATCAGAATAACTCCCTGGATCAACGACCCCTCTCTAGTAGCTATAACCTGTAATATTATTACACTCCAGAAATATATCCAGTCCCCTCTTGAATTCCTTTATTGTACTCATCATCACCACCTCCTCAGGCAGAGAGTTCCATAGTCTCACTGCTCTTACCGTAAATAATCCTCTTCTATGTTTGTGTATAAACCTTCTTTCCTCCAGATGCAGAGGATGTCCCCTTGTCACAGTCACAGTCCTGGGGATAAATAGATGATGGGAGAGATCTGTGTACTGACCCCTGATATATTTATACATAGTTATTAGATCTCCCCTCAGTCGTTTTTTTTCAGTGAATAACCCTAATTTTGATAACCTTTCAGGGTACTGTAGTCCACCCATTCCAGTTATTACTTTAGTTGCCCTCCTCTGAACCCTCTCCAGCTCTGCTATGTCTTCCTTATTCACAGGAGACCAGAACTGTACACAGTACTCCATGAGTGGTCTGATTAGTGATTTATAAAGTGGTAGGACTATGTTCTCATCGCGGGCATCTATGCTTCTTTTGATGCAGCCCATTATCTTATTGGCCTTGGCAGCAGCTGCCTGACACTGTTTTCTACAGCTTAGTTTGCTGTTCACTAAAATTCCTAGGTCTTTTCCAAGTCAGTGTTACCGAGTGTTTTACCATTTAGTATGTACGGGTGACTTGCATTATTCCTTCCCATGTGCATAACCTTATATTGGTCAGTGTTAAACCTCATCTGCCACTTCTCTGCCCAAGCCTCCAATCTATCCAGATCCATCTGTAGCAGTATACTGTCCTCTTCCGTGTCAATTAGTTTACACAGTTAAGTGTCATCTGCAAAAATTTATATTTTACTGTGCAAGCCTTCTACAAGATCATTAATAAATATATTGAAGAGAATAGGGCCCAGTACTGACCCCTGAGGTACTCCACTAGTGACAGTGACCCAATCTGAGTGTGTACCATTAATAACCACCCTCTGTTTTCTATTACTGAGCCAGTTACTTACCCACATACATACATTTTCTCTCAGTCCAAGCATTCTCATTTTATATACTAACCTTTTATGCGCTACAGTATCAAATGCTTTGGAGAAGTGATTCGCCACTGTCAAGTCTAGAACTTACCTCCTCATAGAAACTGATTAAATTAGTTTTACATGACCAATCCCTCATGAAGCCATGCTGATATGGCGTTATTTGCTTATTTTCACTGAGGTGCTCCAAGATAGCATCTTAGAAAACCTTAAAACAGTTTACCCTTGACAGATGCCCTTTTTGAATATTGGCACCACATTTGCGCCAATCCTGTGGAACAATCCCTGTCAGTACAGATTCCGAAAATCTCAGAAATAAGGGTCTGGCTATGACATTAATTAATTCTCTTAGGATACGGGAGTGTATGCCATCTGGTCCTGGCGATTTGTCTATTTTAATCTTTTTAAGACGCCGCTGTACTTCTTCCTGGGTCAGACAGGGCACTTTTAATGGGGAATTTACTTTACAACCTGCATTTCATCTGACAGTTTATTTTCCTCAGTGAATACAGTGGAGAAAAAAATATTTAATAGCTTTGCTTTCTGCTCATCGTTCTCTGCAACTCCCCCCTCACTACTCTGTACAGGCAGGGCCGACACCTTCAGAGTAGTTATGTGCCCCCCTCACAGTAGTTATGGCAAGCTATGTGTCCCCATCACATTAGTTATGTCCAGATATGTGCCCCCTTCACAGTAGTTATGCCCAGATATGTGCCTCTAACAGTAGTTATTTCCAGATATGTCCCCCCATCACAGTAGTTATGTCCAGATATGTAACATAGTAACACAGTATATAAGGCCGAACAAAGACATCTGTTCATCCAGTTCGGCCTGTTATCCTGCGAGTTGATCCAGAGGAATAAAATCAAACAAAAATCACATAATAGAAAGTCATGTGTGGAAGCATTACAAAGAAGCAAGGCGAGGCGAAACGTACGTCGGGGCCGACACCTTCAGAGTAGTTATGTGCCCCCTTCACAGTAGTTATGGCAAGCTATATGCCCACTTCACAGTAGTTATGCCCAGATATGTGCCCCCTTCACAGTAGTTATATCCAGATATGGGCCCCTTCACAGTAGTTATGCCCAGATATGTGCCCCCAACAGTAGTTATGTCCAGATATGTGCCCCCCTCACAGTAGTTATGTCCAGATATGTGCCCCCTTCACAGTAGTTATGTCCAGATATGTGCCCCCTTCACAGTAGTTATGTCCAGATATGTGCCCCCTTCACAGTAGTTATGTCCAGATATGTGCCCCCTTTACAGTAGTTATGCCTAGATATGTGCCTCTAACAGTAGTTATGTCTAGATATGTGCCCCCTTCACAGTAGTTATATCCAGATATGTGCCCCTTTACAGTAGCAGTGTGATGTCTGACACTACATTGTGCTGCTGCTGTAGAGCCAGGGCAATATGTAGATTTTATGCTGTAATAGAAACTTTAGTGCTGGCTTCCTCCCCCCACTGAAGTTCATATTTTTTTAGATAGCTGACAGTAAAATGCTCCCTAGGCCTTCAGCTATCCCTCAGGACTCTCTCATACACTTGCACAATTAAAAGGCTAACCTCTTCTATGTGCGCTTGGCAGCTGAAGGCATCTGTGTTGGTCCCATGATCATATGTGCTCGCATTGCTGAGAAAAATGATGTTTTATTATATGCAAACAGGGGCGTTATCATTACTCCTAGAGGCTCGGCTCTCTCTGTAACTGCTCTCTGCACTTTGACATGGCCAGTTGTGATGACATTTTCACTGCCAGGACCTTTCAAAGTAGACAGGGAGTGGCAGTTGCAAAGAAGAGAGCCTCTAGGTGTAATAACAATAGGCTATCTATAAGGCTCTACTATGGAGCCCTCAGTAGTAATGACTGTCACCACTGCCCACAGTATTTATAATGTTCCCTGCAGTGCCCCCTGTAAGTATAATACCTCATGCCATACCCCCTGGAGCTATAATCTTCTCTGTAGTGCCCCAATAAATTATAATGCCTGTCTTCTATACAATATAATCCCATGTAAATAACATAACTCCTCTCCTTCCAGTCTTCTATACCATGTAGTCCCATTTTCTATACTATCCAGTCCTATGTAAATAACACCAGTCCTCTCCCACCAGTCTTCTATAGGGGAAGGGGAAAAAATTAGGGAGGGGAAAAAATTATAAAGTACACCAGCTGGCACTGGGAAGGGTCCCCCCTCCCTATCTGGGCACTCAGTATGTCCGCCCCTGGGCAGGGGTCTGACTACCAACACACCCAACACAGGCCACAGCGCTTCAACATCTTCTTAGGCCAGTGACATTACAGTACACCGGTCACATGGCCTAAATGCAGTTCAGTCCCATTCCAGTGAATGGGGCTGAGCTGCAAAACCAAGCACAGCTGCCTCTTCAAACACACCGACACCTTTGTGTCATCATTTACTTCACATATACGAGATACTACAGATCTGTTAAAGAAACTTGAGGGTGTCGGAGGTTTGGCTGGCCGCCATTGACATGGAGGCCCTCTACACGTCTATCCAACATACCAAGGGTCTAGCTGCAACCAAATACTATCTTGATACTAAGAGTAATCACTTCCAAGGCCAAAATTTGTTTGTACTTCGCCTTCTTGATTCCATTCTAACCCATAATTATTTCACCTTTGACTCCACCACCAGCTCAAGAGCACCACGATGGGTGGTTCTTGTGCACCAACATACGCAAATCTGCTCCTTGGCTGGAGGAAAGACGCCATTGTGTTCTCAAAGGAATATAGTCAGTGGACAAGGTCTATTCTGATACTGTGGTTTGGCAGGGATAGGGAGTCTACCAACTTTGTTCAGAAATTGAATAATAATCATATTGATCTATATTTCACCTATGAGATTAAAAGGGCTCCATTACCTTTGTAGACATTCAAATTACTAAGGTTGATAATATGATCAAAACAACATTATTTCATAAGGAGACTACTACTCATAGCTTCTTGAGATAAGTTTCCACCAGATCCCTCTCAAGAAAGGGATTCCCAAGGGGCAGTTGCTGAGACTCTGCAGAAATTGCTCTAGGTATGTGGAGTTTGAAAAAGAGGGCAATAAACTGTACCATCGGTTCTGTCAGAGGGGCTACACCCCGATTGTGTTATCAGGGGAGCCTGGAATCACGCACGAGAGCTCTATGTGTGGAAAACATGTAGAGAGTTTAAAAAGAGGAAATGGGAACACATTGATGATATGAGGTGTCCTGTCAAACCAGTGTCCAGTCGTGATGCTCTATCATGAGGGTGATCCGAGGTGACTATCATTTTGCATGTTGGAAGTTGTTGATGTCTCCATTAGGTAGGGTGATATTGATAAGATCTTAAAACAGAAGGAAGACTTGAGACTACTCATAGGCTTGAGGCCTATGGAGATGAACAGAGGCTCCCACAACCCTCCCCGTAAAATTGCCAAAAGTTCCCTTGTTTGCTATGGGGACCAATAAGATATGTTTACGCCCCTGGGTATATGGTTAACACTGAATTAAATGGGCATAAATTAGCAACACGTACACATCATCACATACACAATGCTGCTTGTGTACATTCAAGTACAGTATTTGTACACATGACGGAAGGGGCTGGATTTCACATGCTACACTATCAAGAAGCTAAATGTGTGATCCACCCCTTAGATTAATGTATCCATTCTAAATGATGTGAATTAAATACCAAATTTAAAACCACATTAAAACTCCACATTACACTAATTGACCAAAGAAATGTTTTCATCTCATCCTTAAAGTTTAAACAAGCTGGAAAATATCAGGTTAATTATTTCTGTGACGATTTAAAAAAAAAAGGAATGTGAAAATGTAAGAATGAAAGAGTTAAAACAGTAGCGTGTGACAGTTTAGATCATTGTATTATCAGTCCCAATTAGTTCAATCATTTCAAACATCGCTGCCGTGCTGTCATCCTAGAAAGTGTGCCCAGTCGGCTTTCAAGTCTACAACGGATCAGAAAGGTAATAATCAACGTGTTTTTTTCTACACATCCAACTAGCGAACTCCTCTAAACAGGTACAGAGCTAACGCACAAGTAAAAAATACTCATTACATATAAATCTATATTTTATTATATACCGATACTGTTTGAATGTTTGTCAACTAATCCTTTATATAAGAAATAAAAAAATGTTCTGTGTAAAAAGCGCCGTTATACCATCAATAGATGCCATATCCACAATAAAAACACAGAGCCCCACACAAGGATACTAGCGAAAAAACGGCATGATGGTGTCCGTGATCAAACAGGCATTCTGCTCTTATCTTCTAATCATAATATGTTATCTTACATTTGCTTTAAGGCTGTAATACACCAACAGATTATATGACAGATTTTCTGACCAATCATTGGTCAGATGGCCATTTACACACACAGATCTTTTGCTATACACACCAACTATTGGTCTGATTGGACAGAAATTGGCCAGATAATCTGTTGGTGTAATACAGCCAATACTTTTGCAAGACGAAATTCTAAGAGTTTTCAAATGAGGCCTTATTCACATTTTCATATTTGGTCAGTGAATACAATCAGTGATTGCGAACCAAAACTAGGAGTGAATCCTACATACAACTGTGGAGGAGATCTCTGCATGTAATAGTTCTCTCCTTCACTGACGAGCAGGAAATTGCCAGGAAGGAACGCTTTCTTCCCAACAATTGCCTGCCGAATGTTCCCATGTAAAGAGACCTTAAAGGCTATGTATACTTTTGGGGCAATTTTTGATTGGCTTTTTTTTAGGGTTTTTTCGAATGCAGCTTGAATAGATACCGCTTGTGCAAACATGTTGTACCCACTAAACAGGTGACATCTACCTACAATAATTATAAACATATGTTGGCCTCATTTATACGTTGGAGCACTCATTAGTACAGGGGGATCGGAAAGCAGTGAATGCAGCGCTCCTTGGGCTCTGTACTCACCGCTTCCTGCTCCTCAGCCGCTCGCTGTGCTGTGACTGCGCACAACATGAGGACATCAGCTCCATTTGTGACCTCACACTGTGCGCATCGGGTCACAGAACAGTGCGTGGCAGGAAGAAGAAGAGAGCTGGCTCCTAGGAATAGGAGCGGTAAGTTGATTTTTTAATTTTATGTGCTCTGAGCATGGAGATCTGATCTGAGGTCTGGGGATGATTCACATTGGGGGTCTGATCTGAGGTTTGCTTGGGGAATCTTATTCATATTGGGGCTCTTATCTGAAGTCTGGGGGTCATTCAAATTGGGTGTCTGATATGAGGTCTGAATGGGGGTCATTCATATTGGGGTCTAAGCTGAGGTCTGATTGGGGGGTCTGATTGGGGCTCTGATCTGAGGTCTCATTAACATTGGTGGTCAGATTGGTGGTCTGATCTGAGGTCTAATGAAAAATCTATTTTTTTCTTATTCTCCTATAAAACCTAGGTGTATCTTATGAGCAAGTGCTTCTTATAGGTTAAAAAATACGGTATTTAGCAAACTACCCAGTTTATTATCATAGATGCATCAGGCAGGCCAGCCAGTACTCTCTTTCCCCAGTGACCTGCCTTCTCAAAGTTGCTGCAGGGACCCCCATAATCAACTATCTTGTAGAGACTTGCTGCTGTCTGCCGCTATGTGAGCAGGTTATATTTGCAGTTGCATGTTGCTGTACGGTAGACCCTCCAATTTTACTGGTGGGCCCTAGGCACCCCAGTCCGAGACTGGTCACAGTAAAAAATATTTTTCATATTCAAAGCACTAAGTAAAGGTGAATTCTTTTGTAAGGCATTGTACATATACTGTATATACATTTCATCAGGCTTCTTTTCATGCACTGAAACCTTTCTGAAAAGTCAAAAAGCTTCACATAAGGTTAGATATAGATTGTCTAACGTATGCTATCTGGTCTTTGTTGCTATGAGGCTATGAGTCCCCAGGTTGTGTCTAAAGAGAAGTTGCTGACTGGTGAAGCAAACAGGAAAACAGCATAACCAAATTGAGCTGAAGGTCAATGTTGGATAACAGAGAGAGGGAATGTCAAAGCCAAACGGGATGCAAAATGGTAGTAAGGAAGAAGCAACTTAAAACCAGGAAGGAACAAATGTGACAGAAAAGCAATCAGATAGTCATAGATAGAGAAGGGTTAGTCTAAGAGAGTAGTCAAAAGAGAGCCAGATCGATCACAACACATTGGGAATGCCCTATAACAATAAGATAGCACTAGGAAGTCAGGAAAAAACATGGTAAGGCAAACCAGGTTCAATAAAAATTACCCGACACTCAGATTGATGAACTTAGCAACCCCCCATTGGTCCAATTACTGATACTCCTGATTGGCAGAACCTGTAAGATCTGAGATAGGTCGGGCTGGTGGACATCCCCATCAACATCACCAAGAGGACCAGAGTAGTGGCCTATTGTAGGAACAGATGTTCAAGGACCTTTCTGTGTTCCATTTTTATTATAAGTATTTATATACTTCCAAACTGACAGAGGGGGCCTGATGACATTGCATTGTATGTCTCTATGATACCTCTTCCCTCACTCTCTGCAGAACACTTACAATATCTGGACCAGCCCTTGCATTTGGGGGAATTGGCATCTGTACTCAAATTGTTCCCCAATAAAAAAAAGCTCCAGTTGTAAACGGACTGTGACCATTGACTGTGTTTAATGAGGCTTTAGAAAGGGGAGTATTACCCGATTACATAAGAGAGGCGATCATTGTTGTACTGCCCAAACTTGGAAAAGATCTGACACTTCCAATCTTGTATCGACCTATTTCCTCATTGACGTTGGATGTTAAGATTTTAGCCAAAGTTCTAGCGAATAGACTTCAGAAGGTGATCTCGACTGTTGTACATGAGGATCAAATCAGCTATATGCCCGATAAATCTACTTTGGTTAACTTAAGAAGGCTATTTATTAAAATCCAGAGAAGTTCTGAAGGCAATCCTCCCACTTGACGAGGCCTTTGACAGCACAGAATTGGAATATCTCTGGGTCTTGTTGAGGGCCATGGGTTTTAGGAATGTATTTCTCTGATGGGTACAATTATTGTGTCAACTTCCCACCTCAGAGAGATCTGCGTTGGGAAGGCGTACTCAGCAGGGATGTCCTCTGTCCCCTCCTCTTTGTCGTCACTTTTGAGCCTCTAGTGTGGCTAATAAGGTCCCTTCCACATCTCGTCAGCTTTTCTGCAGGGGCGTATGAGGGACAGGTATCTTTGTATGCTGATGACATGCTAGTCTACGCTTGGGGACATTGAAAGGTCTCTTGACTCCCTTATGTCCCATATTACAGACTTTGGTCCTCGGCCGGCCTCTTTGTCAATTGGAACAAATCAACCCTTTTTCCGCTGGCCCCTTTATCCCCTAACTTCGCATTATCCAATGTGCAGCTACAGATGGCTTATAGTTTCAAATATCTAGGCATTAATATATCCTCTGTTCCTGGTAACTATATTAAGGGAAATATAGAACTGTTTTTGGCCAAAATCAATACCTGGTGTAAGATGCGAACAACGGCGGTGGGAAGAAATAATCCCCTTATGTCGCAACTGATGTATGTCCTACAAAACTCCCTGGTGTGGATCCCTCAGAGGATATTTTTTAAGATTCAGGGTTTATTTAGGACTTTAATTTGGAGGAAACATGTGGCTAGGATTAAATTAGGTTCTCTCCAGAGAGGGAAAGATTCAGGAGGTCTTTCTGTTTTAAAACCCTAGCAAATATAAGATTCCTTGTCATATCTATACTCCCTATATAGAAACTGTAAACTTGCTAACATTTTCAAGTGTAAAAAATGACAATAAATATATAAACAAACTAGGGACTAATTGAAAACTGATGATTTTTCAATGTATGGCTGCCTGTAAGAAAGTCAGAAACCTATAGGTGTAATCTATAACCATTACAACAAACTGCATGGCACAGTAACTCTGTTTTGGCAAAATTTAACTTGGACACTGGTATACCTAGAAGCAATAAGCATATGGTTACAGTCTCAAAGAGGACACAAACATGATGGTTACACATAATATTGTGGCACACAGTTTGGTGGTTATCAATAGCCACGGAACTGTTTGCATAATAACTCTGCAAGTGGTTGGCTGCCAACATGGCAGTCTCTATACTCCATAAGTGGTTGCACAAAGCACTGGGTATAGTGTCTATCCACCATAGGCAGTTACCACTGGTAACAGATCTCGGTCATAGTGTATCTCAGGGTTACTCGTCACAGTACACTTACAGCAGGCGGATGCAGGATGTAGTGGGCTGGCTTGGTCACAATTTCTGGGAAGCATTAACCCCCGAATATCACTACCCAAGTTAGTCTCCAGGCCAGAAGTGGTCCAGAAATAGGATAGATTGTGCCTCTCTCAGAATGAGTGCTTACTCTAGGGACCCAATCAGTGACAGCTATCCTCAGCAGATCTTTGGCCTAGAAGGTAAACCATATCTGGTCAGGTAAATTTTAGGGTCTCTACCACCTTCAGCAGGCCCAACCATAATCCTTTTTACTACTAACTAACTGGTGGCAGGCGCACCTTAACTCCGGAGCACTCTGGCTTATACACACTAACTGACTATACACACTAACTAACACACTAACTAACTATGAACTTCTTCGCATTATGAGCGACAAAGAATTCCCTGCTGCAACATGTTTCTCTCTTTAATAACAACTAAGGGCTCATGCACACGAACATATTTTATTTCCGTGTCCTTTCTGGGGTTTTTTTGCGGACTGTACGCGGAACCATTCATATCAATGGGTTCCGTATGTCCGTATTTCCGTTCCGCAAAAAAATAGAACATGCCCTATTATTGTCCACATTATGGACAAGGATAGTACTGTTCTATTATGGGCCAGCTGTTCCATTTTGCAAAATACGGAATGCACACGGACGTCATTCGTATTTTTTGCGGATCGCAAAACACATACAGTCATGTGAATGAGCCCTAAGGGTGAGATTTATCGACTCTGGTGTAAAGAAAAACTGCCTTAGTTGCCAATAGCAATCACTTATATTCCACCTTTCATTTTCCAAAGGACCTCTGAAAAATGAAAGGTGGAATCTTTTATTGGTTGCTATGGGCAATTAAGGCAGTTTTTCTTCAATAGTTTTCTTTTTTCTTTAAATACTCAGTGTCTGTGCTTCTTTCCTGGGTATAGCGAAAGCTTTGTGCATTTGTTTCCAGAGTCTTTTCATAGTTTAGTCTATTGGTATTGGATTAGCAGATCCTGGGATCTCTGGTTCTATGATCTTTCATTACTGCTAGCATAGTAGTTATACTTCTTGTGTTTTTTGTTTGGTTTGGAATTGTCTTTCTGGGTTATATTGCAGGCTCAGTTCTGCTGTCTCTTTATTTCTGCTCACTCTCAGTCACTTATCGGTGAATTATTTTTGTGTATTTGCTGCCTGGTGGTCTTTTTTTTTGTAACTGTCCAGTTGTTATTAAGTTCTCCTTACTGTATGCCGTAGAAGAGTCTCAGTAGAGATAATGGGGAAGTTTTATTGAGACCGGCGTTTTAGACAATGGTCTTAATAAGCCCCTGCGCTGGCGGTGGATCCGCTTTTTTGCTGTCTTACATTTAGACCATTTTCTATGCCTAAACCAGGTGCAGAAAATGATAAATGAGGCAGGAATTCCGGCCCGTCCCCTTTCCCGTCCATTCCACGCCCCTTCTTTTAGATCTGGCGGGGCAGGGAAAAAGTAGCAGTAGCAACATGGCATGTGACAAATGGGGTGTATATCTGTTCGTAAATGACCCCCAATGTTAGAACTTGGGAAAGGCGACTGGTATAGGTGAACTCCAGTATTATGAGCAACCCACTTCTTTACAATACTATTTATAAAGTGGCCCCACTTAGGAAGAAACCAGTGCAGTGCACGCTACAGCATCTCCGGACATCATTCAAGCTCTATGTCTACCGCTACAAACTTAAAAGGGAATCTGTCACCAGTTTTATGGTGTCCTAACTAAGGGCAACATAAACTAGTGACAAGTCTCCTTAGCAAAATGGCACCAGAAAGGGTTAATAAGTATGGTTGATCCCAGCATGCATGCTGGGCCCACACTCCCTGGATTTTGTGTGGCTGTCATGGCCCATAACAGGTAAGATTCAGCGTTAGGAGGAATTTGTGTGGCTGTCATGGCCCATAACAGGTCAGATTTAGCGTTAGGACCACTCACGGGACAGCCTTGGCGTGGCGAGTGGCTTATTACCTTTTGATCAAAACGTACACTAATGTCCTCTTATAGCTTCTATCTTAGAGGCAGGGCAGAGTTCTGGTTGCAGAGTGCTGTTGCATTTTTTTGTTTGTATGTATATGTGCCATAGCTACATGCACCTGCATACAGGGACATGCTGACTGACCCTTCCTTGTGTTTCTGTTTAGCAAAATGTTGGGTCACTTTGATTAATTGACCCAGCCATTTTGCTAAAATCTTGTGCTAAACAGTTCCAGCGCACACCAGATGAGTCCCCATATTCATGAGCTGCTGGCTCCCAACCCCCCGCTTCTAATTCATATGAAAAATAACACTGTCAATCAGAGGCAGGTGGACGGGGAGAGCCGCGAACTCATGAATATGGGGACTCATGGGCATATGCTGGTGCTGCTAGAACCTAGCAGCATAAAACTGGTGACAGATTCCCTTTAAAGAATCGCTGTACTTTCACAAAATTTGATTTAATAGAGATAGGTGTAACTGGCAAATTTCAAAATCTTAAAATATCTGCCTACATCCACCTGAAAAAGCACTTCCCCCTAATTTGCACTCCACTGTCTGATGTCAGGCAAGATCTGTCCCTAGTAACAGAGATACAGAAGACAGTTCACTGGAAATCGGGGCGTATCAGAACTAGTGGAGCCAAATAGAACTGCTTCTACACAGCTTTTGAAGATTATAAGAATGTTCTGTATGTCTGTAAGTGTGATTGCCTCTCCTTATCTGTTCTGTGAGCTCCAGAGCTGAAAATAAGCATAGTGGAAAGTAAGGTAAAGGACATCATGGCAGTACCTTGTTGGGAGATTCCACAGAAGAGACACAATCCCTGCGTGTGAGAGAAATGCATCTAGCTGTGCAGCTCAAACAGGGAATAATATGGCTGGAAAAGACATCAGGGAAGCCCATGAAAAGACGTGTTCCTTCACAGTTATGATTGTACAAAGAAACACAGCCATTATGCAAACTTTTTTTTTTTTTTTACTCAGATACGCTTTAAAGATACAGTCCACATAGAAATACAGTCCCTTCAATAAAATGCATTTTAGCTCTCACATATAATCTTTTGCCCCACGCAAATAGTTTAGTGTGCCATTTTATAACATATATAACATAAAATGGCAAAAAAGTTTACAGTGAAAGTTTATGGTTTGCTAGAAGGGGGTGATTAAGTGCTCTGACAGTATTCGTCACCCCCTTACATGCCTATAACAAACAAAAAAGGTAACAGTACCCTAACCTATTTCGAGTAATCTTAGTTCTACATCTTTAAGGCTTACTTCCACTTTGTCTTTCTTCAGAGAAATCTGTGGTCAGTTTTATTATGTACTGTGAGTTTCCAAAACCTGTAACATCTTGTGCTGTTGCCCCAATTTCAGGAATGATACATCTCAAAATACACATTGACAGTCGCAATGCGCATCACATCATTTCAGATAAAGATGCTGATGTGGAGTTGGAGGTGCTGAGATGTATGGTTTCTAAACCTAAAAGCAACATCCTGCCAGATTTCAATAACACTGGGGACAAATTATTTTAAGTATTAAGGTTTTTCTGATAAAAGTAAAGCTTCCGCCAAGTAATATCTGACACTGTCTAATTTTACTGACAAGCACAGCTCATACCAAGAGATCTAAATGTGACATGCTCTAGCCTGTCAGGCTTTACCCAGGGACATTTATCTCCTTTATGATTCATGTGCCAAGATGATTGCATGTGACGTATAACATATATCCCTGGGTAGTTTGTATTGCAACATTGACTTTGATAGCAGCAGATATATGGTGCTTTCTTTTACTACATGATTACATATACACACAACACTTTTTAAAGAAACATAGAAAGTAAGAAAATAAATGACACGGAGGCGAATAGTAAGTAGGGTATAGAGTCTTGTCCCAATACATGGAGGCACAAAATATTACGCTGATCGCTTTGTAGAATTTGTAAAAGATTTTTTCACTTTGGACAATTGATTTTGTGCAAGCAGGTTCCTCTTGATCAGGTATGCACAGGAGCCATGGTTTGCGATCAGTTGTATTTCTGGCCGGAGAGTGGCACAGCGCTGGATTACAGCTCCTGCACTCTAGCAACATGTTCTATTTTTTTGCGGCGCGGAAGCATGGACAGGAACACCACGGAAGCACTCCGTAGTGCTCCTGTGCACTTTAGATACATGCTTCCATTCTGCATCGCACCGCATCTCCCGAATTGCGGACCCATACAAGTGAATGGGTCCGCATCTGCGATGCAGAATGCACACGGCCGGTGCAGGTGTATTGCAGACTCGCTGTATGAGCCCTTATACAAAGTTACAGGAAGATGGTTTTCCCTGTAACTGGATCTTCTTTGGATGCAGTTACAGTGGAAATAGTGCAAAATAAATGTCAGTGTCCCCTAAAGGTCTTTTAGTGACCTCTTCGTGGACAAATTAAGTGGCAAAATTATATATAAAAAGAGAAAAAAATGAAATAAAAAATATAATAAAATACAAATAAAATAAAAATTGTAAAAAGTGTCAGTGTCCCCCAAAGGTCTTTTTATGATCTATTGGAGGATATATGTGGCAGAAATATATGTATAAAAAATAAAGCGATAAAAAAATAAAACACATAAAAAAACACAACCAAAACCGTCGGCATTATCAAGTAAAACGATACATATTAGCATATTTTTCACCCTATAAGATGCACCTGCCTTAAGATGCACCTAGGTTTTAGAGGATGAAAATAAAAAAAAAATATTTTTCCTTAGAACAAAGATCAGACCACCAATCAGACCCCCATGTTAATAAGACCCCTATTCAGACCACCAATCAGACCCCCAATGTTAATAAGACAGCTATTCAGACCACTATGTTAATAGGCCCCCATATTAATCAGACCTCAGATCAGACGTCCATGTTAATGACCCCCATATGAATCAGACCTCAGATCAGAGAAAAAAATAAACCAACTTACCTCTCCTGCTCCTGAGACCCTGCTCCTGCACAGTGTGAGGTCACAGAGCGGCGATGTCCTCACGCTGTGCGCAGGTCCAAGCACAGCATGCAGAGCCTTGCAGGAGAAGACCAGGAAACGTTGAGTACAGAGCCCGGGGAGCGCTGCATTCACCGCTTCCTGGTGCTCCTGTACTAATGAGAGCCTCTTTGGGGGTAAAATAAAAGGGCACCCTATAGGGCAAAAAATATGGTATATAACAAAACAACTGACACAAAATAGGGAACTAATTGTAATAATTTATTTTGGTGTCAGTTTGCAAGTTTAACCCCTTAAGAACCCTGCCATTTTTCACCGTAAGGACCAGGCCATTTTTAGCAAATCTGACATGTGTCATTTTATGTGGCAATAACTTTAAAACGTTTTTACATATCCAAGCCATTCTGAGAGCCATTTTTATTCACAAAAAATACCAAATTTACAAAAAATTAATGAAAAATTAGCAAATTTACAAATTTCTATTTCTCTACTTTTATAATAGATAGTAATACCTCAAAAAATAGTTATTACTTTACATTCCCCATATGTCTACTTCATGTTTGGATCATTTTGAAAATGACATTTTATTTTTTGGGGTCGTTGAAATTTTTAAGAACATTTCCAAACCCCAATTTTTTTATGACCAGGTCAGTTATGAAGTCACTTTCTGGGGCTTACGTATTAGAAACCACCCATAAATCACCCCATTTTAAAAACTAAACCCTTCAAGCTATTCAAAACTGATTTTACAAACGTTGTTAACCCTTTTGGTGTCCCACGAGAATTAAATGAAAATGGGAATGAAATTTCAAAATTTCACTTTTTTAAGTAGATTTAAAATTTTAATCTATTTTTTCTGCAACACATTAAGGGTTAACAGCCAAACAAAACTCAATATCTATTACCCTGAATCTGGAGTTTACAGAAACACCCCATGTGTGCTCAAAAACTGATGTATAGGCACACAGCAGGCTTCAGAGTGGAAGGAGCACCATATGGCTTTAGGAGAGCAGATTGAGCTGGAATGGTAATTGGGAGCTATGTCGCATATGAAGACACCCTGAGTGGAAACCCCATTCTGGAAACTACACCCCTCAAGGAATATGTCAAGGTGTGTAGTGAGCACTTTGACCCATCAGGCGTTTCACAGAATTAGGAAACGCTTGGCTGTGAAAATGAAAAATTGCAATTTTTTTGCAGAAAAAGTTGCTTTACACCGACATTTTACACTTTCACAAGGAAAAACAGAACAAAATGCACCCCACATTTTGTTCCCCATTTCCCCTCGAATACGCCAACACCCCATATGTGCTCAAAAAATGATGTATAGGCACATGGCAGAGTTCAAAAGGGAAGTAGCGCCATAGGGCTTTTGGAGGACAGATTTTGCAGGCTTGGCTTTTGGGAGCTGTCGCATATGAAGACACCCTGAGGTACCCCTAGAGTGGAAACCCCCAAAAAGTGACCCCATTCTGGAAACTACACCCATCAAGAGACATATCAAGATGTATAGTAAGAACTTTGTGTTCAAAGATAATTCATGGAATTGGCTGTAAAAATGAAAAATTACAATTTTTTCCAGAAAAATGTACTTTAGGCCTAAATATTTCACTTTCACAAGGGGCAGCTGGAGAAAATTCACCCCCTAATGTATTACCCGTTTTCTCCTGATTACAGCAATATCCCATAAGAGCTTGTAAACTGCTATATGGGCATACCACAGTGGTCAGAAGGAAAGGAGAACCAAATGGCTTCTGGAAGGCAGATTTCTTTGGAATAATTGACAGGCGTCATCTTGCAATTGAACACTCCCTGAGGTGGCCCTAGAGTGGAAACCCCAAAAAAGTCACCCATTCTGGAAACGACACCCCTCAAGGAATATTTCAAGGTGTGTAGTGAGTACTTTGACCCATCAGGCGTTTCACAGAGTTAGGAAACACTTGGCTGTGAAAATGAAAAATTATAATTTTTTACAGAAAAAGTTGCTTTACACCCACATTTTACACTTTCACAAGGGTAACAGGACAAAATGCACCCACATTTTGTTCCCCATTTCCCCCTGATTACGCCAACACCCGATATGTGCTAAAAAAAAATGATGTATGGGAGCATGGCAGGGCTCTAAAGTCAACCAGCTAAATATGGTTTTTGCAGGCCTGAATTGGCAGACATGGATTTTAGATGGATTTTGGTTGCAAAATGCACGTACGCTGATGTTGCGTTCGTGCAAAAAATCTAAACTGACACTAAATAACTATCTATATAGCCGTGATATAATGATCCTGTAACATCAGATAAAACAATACATTAAAATAAATGAAAATAAATCCATGGAATTGGAGCTTCCCAGATACTGATTCAAATGGTCAATAGGTATATATATAGCTGCGAGTCACAAACTCAGTCTGGAGCATGTGGATATTGATCGTTCTTATATTCACTTAATGTGAGGATGGCATAAATATCCACATTCAGTTGTGAATGTCCACTTTTTTTTGCAGAGGAAGCTCCAATTCCATGGATTTATTTTTATTTCTATTTATTTTAATGTATTGTTTTATCTGATGTTACAGGATGGTCATTATATTGTGGCTGTATACATAGTTGTGATATATATATCTTTTGTACTTTTGGATGATATATGGTTTCTGCATATCACGATATATAGAGATTTATGCTTTCCTATCCTTTTTAACTATAATTCTTTGTTTTATAAGATTAATAAATTGATACAATCCTTGTGAACTGTATATACTCTAGGTGCTCGAATCCCTGTCATATACGTAGATATAATACCCACATAGTTTACATAATGTACATGACCGCTATACATTAAATTAAATAGCATTTCTAATGGAATTATCGAAACAAGACACAGGATAAGTTGCTGGTATACACCTCTACTGATAATAATACATTAATTCTCTCCTTTGGTTCAATCCTATCGGATGGCATGTTCTCAACCGAAACATCCAAAAAGCCTTTCGTATTAAGATCTTATTTTTTGTAACACCTGCTCTAGGGGAAGGCGTTACTTTTTCGATGGCATAAGCTACAAAGTTATCTACTTTTCTGTTATGTAACTTGATGAAATGACTTTAGCCTGGGGGTTAGAAATATAAATCCCTCCTAGATAAGGGGAGAGATAGACGGTTTATTCAAAAAAACAAGTATGATTTCCTGTATGTGGATAAACCTGTTACGCCTATTATACATGTGCTGCCGAAAACACACAAAAAGATATCCCCCCTTCGCCCCATAGTATCGGGCATCGTCTCTCTATAAGAAAGGTTGGGCCAATGGCTGGATGTGATTCTCCAGCCTTTGGTCAGGAGACTACCAGGTTTTATTAAGGATACCTCTGATGTTTTAATTCTTTGATAAATCCTGGAAAAAAAAATACAACTGGCTCACATTAGATGTGATTTCCTTGTATCACTCGATACCGCATAATATAGCCCTGCTAGCTCTTCAATACCACCTCCATAGATATAGCTCCCATTTACCGGAATTTATAGACTACATATTAGAAATTACATCATTACTTATGAGTACTAATTATTTTGTGTTTAAGAAAAAACATTTTTTTTACAGGTGAAGGGAGTTTCTATGGGGGCTAGGTATTCACCTCTTGCTAATTTGGCCGTGGCATTTCGGGAAGAGCGGTTTGTGTTTTCTGAAAACAATCCGTTCTCTGATGCTCTGGTCTGGTATGGCAGATACATTGATGATTTGCTCCTCATCTGGGGGGGCCGATGTGTCTGCCATACCAGACTTCATTGCATATGTCAATGACAACCCGTATAACTTGCAATTCACCCACCAGTTTGATGCTATGTCCATTGCCTTCTTAGAGTTAAAGCTAATAGGAGTACCTGGTAAAGTTATCATGATGGAGACTTTCCGCAAGGAGGTCTCCAGTAATTCGATATTAAGGGCAAATAGTCACCACCTGGGCCATACTATCAAGGCCATACCGGTGGTTGAATTTAGGGCCCGAGGAACTGCAGTTTAGAGGTGGCCTCTCAGAAAGAATGCAAGGTGATTTTTGACCGCTTAAAACAAAGGGGTTATGCCCATTGGATGCTCAATAGGGGTCTAAATATAGTTTTAAAAAAGACCAGAGCATAATTGTTATTTAAAAAGGATGATGGAGGACATGGCCTTAAAAATAAGAGGAATGCTACTAATAAACCAACATTGGTTCTTCTCTTTAGTAGACAATTCTCTCTGATTGAACAGGCTGTTAAAAAATGCCTCCCGATCTTATATGAAGATCAATCCTGCTATAATTTATAAAAAAAATGGATGCAGGATTGTCTCCAGACGCCCCAGTAATTTCCTTGTCTACCACGTCTGATGTTCAGACTAGGACAACGTGGATGAAATATCAGGGCTTCAGTAAGTGTGGAGGGCATCCCTGTTACTACGCACATCCTACTACTACCTTTGATAACTCCACACATACTGAACAGTTTTCTATTAAGAGTTATATAAATTGCAATGGTACGGGAGTCATCTATGTAATTAAATGCATTATTTGCGATCTCATGTATGTTGGCAGCACTGGAAGGCAGTTTAAGGTTAGATTACGGGAACATCTGAATTATTTTTCTAACCCGCAGGCTATAGGAATCTCTAGTGCTGCAAGTCATTTCATCAAGGCACATAACAGAAAAGTAGATAACTTAGTAGCTTATGCCATCGAAGAAGTAACGCCTTCCCCTAGAGCAGGTGTTACAAAAAATAAGATCCTATTACGAGAGGCTTTTTGGATGTTTCAGTTGAGAACATGCCATCCGATGGCATGGAACCAAAGGAGAGAATTAATGTATTATTATCAGTAGAGGTGTATACCAGCAACTTATCCTGTGTCTTGTTTCGATAATTCCATTAGAAATGCTATTTAATCTAATGTATAGCGGTCATATACATTATATAAACTATGTGGGTATTATATCTGCGGTGCAGACCATTTGTATATGTCATACACTCATAGAAAATACTTATGCAGTTCCATGGACCTGGGAAGGGGATTTTCACTAACCACTATATAGAGGTCTGTTCACATGGTGCGTTTTTTTAACCCATTTGATTTGATTTATTTTTTGTTGTGGTTGCCCCAGACAAGGTCTACTGCTGAGTGTTTTTGACTATATGTTCCTCTACAAATACTCTATTTGACACAGATGAGGCACGGCTTTTTTATGTGGGTTTACATTTTCTCATTATGGTACGACAGGTGAAGGTGTTTCGGGGGGGGGGGTGTCTCCAGAAGGGGTGTAACCTCTACACCCTGTCCACCCATTATGGGGGAGGGGGAGGTATATATACTACTGTGGATACTCACCCAGGGGAGGTTATGATTAAGGACCATGTAAGGTCCAAAACATGTTAACCGTTCACGGCAGTGGGTGTGGATACATGCTGTACTCGATTTTATTTTGAAGACCAATAAAGACAAACAACCGTGTGGATTCATCATGTGCTGGAAAATTTCTTTCTTTGTATCGTATCTATCAAGACTGGTCCGGTCGTGTTCCGTGTACCTGAAGGCTTATGGTGAGCTGTAAAAGCAATCATTTTTCTACATATGTTTATTTATTGTTTATATATTTTATAAGAAAAATTGGGAAAGGGGGCGATTAATACCTAATATTTTGGTGTTTGTGTTTTTTTAACTTTTTTTTTTTTTACACTTTTTACTTACTAATTCCCTCCTTAGGGGCTAGAACCCTTGTCCTATTCACCCTAATAGAGCTCTATTAGGGTGAATAGGACTTTATACTCTCCCTGCTGCCCTGTGCATAGTACACACAGCAGGAAGCTGACCATGGCAGCCAGGGCTTTAGTAGCGTCCTGGCTGCCATGGTAACCGATCGGAGCCACTGCCACCAATGACGTTAATACTTGGGGGGGGGGGCGTACTGCGCCACCATTGATGTTAACTCATTCATTAATTCAAATACAGGAGGCGGTGCTGGCTGCAGAATCACATAGCCGGCACCCGACCACTATGACAGGTAGCTGCGATCAGCAGCAGTTAACCTCTCAGGTGCTGCAGCCCCTTGAAAAAGCTGACGGCGAAAAGCGCGTCGGGGCGTGATTGGTGTGGCAACAGTGGTTGATACTCGGGTTAGTATGTATTACTGATCTCTGTGGCACATTATTAATGAGTTTGCACCTTGGTAAATAATATAGCACTTGCACTTTAAAGGGTTTCTGTCATCACGTTTTGACATTATAAGCTGTCTGACATTAGCTGTGTGCTAATGTCAGAGCAGCTTGATAATGTCTTTTTTATAAAAATCCGATTTATATTCAGGCTGCCCGGCACTGTCACTCAAAGTAAGAAGGGGTGTGCCAGCAGGTTGCCGCACGAAGCTTCTAGGAGCAGGGGAACGCCCCCCCCTGCTCCTAGAGGCTAATTTACATATTATAAAAGTACGTTTTTTAGCCTGAATATAAATCGGATTTTTATAAAAAAGACATTATCAAGCTGCTCTGGCGTTAGCACATAGCTAATGTCAGACAGCTTATAATGTCAAAACGTGATGACAGAAACCCTTTAAAGGGATTCTGTCACCATGTTACAGCATATATAGATGCGGACATGCACGGCTAGATCGCCGCTAGCATGTCCGCACTATATGTGTGCCATAGCGCTGCGCTTCTTTATTGACTGTAAAAAAGGATTTTATTAATATGTAAATTAGGGAGTCAAGGTGCCCAGGGGGGCAGTACGAACCTTTCCTGTGCCCAGCCACGCCCCCTGTGAAGGAGCCCAGCACCGCCACCGTTGTATCATTCTCATTCGTGCTGACAGTTAGAGCGCTGTAAGTCTCGCGATGCGCGAGATCGCGCATGCCCAGTTCTGACATAGTGTTCCTTCCGTGTGCTGGCATCAGCCTCAGGGAAGGAACTGGGCATGCGCGATCTCGCGCATCGCCAGACTTACAGCGCTCTGTCAGCACAGATGAGAATGATACAACGGAGGCGGCGCTGGGTTCCTTCACAGGGGGCGTGGCTGGGCACAGGAAAGGTTCGTACCGCCCCCCTGGGCACCTTGACTCCCTAATTTACATATTAATAAAATCATTTTTTACAGTCAATAAAGAAGCGCAGCGCTATGGCACACATATAGTGCGGACATGCTAGCGGCGATCTAGCCGTGCATGTCCGCATCTATATATGCTGTAACATGGTGACAGAATCCCTTTCATTATTTTGTAGCCTGATTGTAGCTACTTTTGATGTATTATGAGTATACCACAGATGCAATAAGTACGAACAAATTACTTGATATTTATATAAAAGGTGCCTCAGACTGATGAATTTTTTTCCATGAATTTGATTACCAATACCACATGCCACCAATCAGTTTTTTAATCTGTTTTTAATGTGATACCATATATTATGTAATTAATAAAGCTTTGTCAATTTTTGGATAAATGATTATTGTGATGAGTATTCTTTGATTTTGTGATCTGGATATTCTTTATTGGTTGTTATTGTCTGTAACAAGCTCCCCTACATTCACAACTTCTTTCTTACTAACTCTGCTAACCTGCTGGCCCTCACTGAAACCTGGATTCAGGAATCTGACATCGCTGCACCAGTTCCCTGGAATGCCCTACCCCAAGAAATTAGGTTAAACCACAATATACACAATTTTAGGGGCTCCCTTAAAACACATCTTTTTAGGGTGGCCTATCACATCCCCTGATCTAACTCCTCTCCATATATAGACCGTCTATCATTTCCTGAACCTGATCCTCCACGGCACCCAGAAGCACTTTATATATCAGCTGGTGACCGGCTCATGCAGCTTTATATCTGCTCCCCTATTTTCCCAACATGGCTGGACCATTGTAGAAAACAAGCACTTTTGCTTTTTGTGTCGCCCTTTTCTCCTCATAGATTGTAAGCTCTTGTGAGCAGGGCCCTTACTCTTCTTCGTGTAATTATTGACATGTCTGTTTGTACATGAACCCCTGAACTATAAAGCGCTGCGGAATATGTTGGCGCTATATAAATGAAGATTATTATTATTATTAATAATGACAGGCATCCTATTAGACCCTACCTCATACATAGATGGCAAATCTGGCAGCCTTCTGTAGGATCGGCTGCCACAAGAACTCAGCACCTTGAGATAATGATCGCAAGTGCATCAATGGGATGACAGAGGGAGCCCCCTCCAGCTGTCTTGCCACTTAGATATCATGGCCATTATCAGCATCTGAGGGGTTAAACAGCTGGAATCATAATTATCTCTGATCTTGGCAGTTGTAGCATCACCTGCTGCCAGCAATGGACAGACAGACACACGAACGGAAAAACTAGCTCCTAATAGAAATAGAAGTCCCTAAGGACTCATGCACACGAACATATTTTTGTTCTGTGTCCATTCTGTTTTTTTTGCGTCCCGTCTGTGGACCCATTCACTTTAATGGGGTCACAAAAAAAGGAAATTACTCCGTGTGCATTCCATTTCCGTATGTTCGTTCCGCAAAAAAACAGAACATGTCTTATTATTGTCTGCATTACAGGCAAGGATGGGACTTCTTTATTAGAAACCAGCTGTTGCGTTCTGCAAAATATGGTACGCACACAGCCGGTATCCGCAATTTACGGACCACAAAACATCTAACGGTCATGTGCATGAGTGCTTAAAGCGAACCTGTCACCTGGAATTGACTTCATAAACCATGAACAGTACCTGATAGTGCCCCACAAGTTGTTTCCAACAGTGCTTCCTGCGCTTTTCCTGTATTTAAAATCATCTAAAAATCGCCTTTTAAAATCCTTGCAGAAGTCAAGATAGAAGTCAAGGGGGCAGCGGCCTCCTTAACTCCAGGTCTGCCTTCCCTGCCCTACCCCGCCCCTCTGCTGCATAACTGACATTAGCTAAAGTTGCCGGTGCTCCGTTAAATTTCCCTACTGGTAAAATTTCCTACCCTCGTGATTTCCGGTTCCGGTATGCGGGTGAGGGAGGAGTTGTGTCACGCCACTCGCTTACTGATTGGCTGAGTAGGATTCAGGGCAGGAGAGCGCCGCTAACTGTGAACACGCATGAGGTAGGGAAAATTTACGGCCAATTGCGCATGTGCCACGGGTATTGAAAAGTTACAGCCCAGTGCGCAGGCGCGAACGCTTGCTGGATCTAGTCTAGTGGCTAGGGCAGGGAAAACTAAGTGCGCATGATTAGTAAAAACTTACAGCCCAGTGCGCACTCGCGGCAGACGATTGCTGGATTTTGTCTAGTCTAGTCTTATCTGCGCTATTTCCTAGCTCATCTCTTACAGTGCTAAATTGGAAGACCTGTGCTAATATTAATCTACAGTTACCACCACCCTTTTTCAATACCCGTAGCGCATGCGCAATTGGCAGTAAATTTTCCCTACCTTATGCGCGTTCACAGTTAGCGGTGCTCTCCTGCGCCGAATCCTACTCAGCCAATCAGTAAGCGAGTAGGGTGAGACAACTCCTCCCTCACCCGCATACCGGAACCGGAAATCACGAGGGTAGGGAAATTTTACCAGTAGGGTAATTTAACGGAACACCGGGACCGCGCTCGTACAGCCCGCGCATGCGTGGTTTGCCTCCTTTAGCACCGCGATCCCGGCTCTCCCACTGTAACTCGCGCATCTCCTGTACACTATCTGCGCATGCGCCCATAGTGTACAGGAGAAGCGCAAGTCACAGAAGGAAGAGCCTGGATCGCGCTGCTAAAGGAGGCATACCGCGCATGCGCGGGCTGTACGAGCACGGTCCCGGCAACTTTAGCTAATGTCAGTTATGCAGCAGAGGGCGGGGTTAGGGCAGGGAAGGCAGACCTGGAGTTAAGGAGGCCGCTGCCCCCTTGACTTCTATTGCAAGGATTTTAAAAGGCGATTTTTAGATGATTTTAAATACAGGAAAAGCGCAGGAAACACTGTTGGAAACGTCTTGTGGGGCACTATCAGGTACTGTTCATGGTTTATGAAGTCAATTCCAGGTGACAGGTTTGCTTTAAAGTGGTTAGCACAGGCTACACTGCACCAGTGCTATGCATGTACAACAGAGTTTGCCAAGGGGGTAAAAAAAAGAGAAAAAAAACACTACTTTTAATAAACTTACCATTATCAGTTTGCAACAGAGACACTGAACGAGCTTTATTAGCAAAGTTCATCACAAAAAATGTAGTATATGCTTTGCATTGAATTTGTGTTTTATACCTTTTTTTTACAACTCCCCAACACTTTCTAGAAAAGGGTACGTGGGTTGCCAACCGTCCAGAAATTTCTGGCCAGTCCATAACAATAGGCAACTTTTTTCCTGTGTCCGTGAAAGAACATAGACATGTCCGTGATTTCTGTGAGGCTGGTGGCACTTGATTATATTGGCGGTAATTTTCATGATTTTACAGCTCACAGTAACTGCTGGTGAAGTCCTTATCAGTATATTGAGGTATAGACATGTATCACTTATAACTTATCATTCATTATGGGTTTCCAGTTTGTCCATGAAAAATGTCCGTTTGTGATTTGGGATAAGTTGTCCAGAAAATTGCGGTTCCCAACCCTCCAGAGCAGTGTTAAAATGCGCCAAATATTTACAATGCAATTTTTTCTGTACAAAGTTCTGATGTAAAGTAAATCAGCCTTGGTATAAGGCCTTATGCACACGACTGTTTGGGTCCACATCTAGGCCGCATTTTTTTCGGTTCAGATGCGGACCCATTCACTTTGCACCCATTTCTCCGTTCCGTGGCCCCACAAAAAAGAAAAATAGAACAGAACATGTCCTATTGTTGTCCGCAAAACAGGGCACGGTCGACACGTCTTAGGAGGAGAATGGTGTCTACCTTCCAGACAGTAAAGGGGCATTCTCATTTGGGACTTTATGGCATATCCGTAGGATATGCTATCAATGTCAGATAGGAGCAGGTCCCAGAGATGGGTTCGGGACATACCTAGAAAACGTACAGTGTGCTCTCTATTTATTGCTATGGGAATTCCAAAAACAGCCGAGCAAGCGAGCTCAGCTCCCATCTCTACATACATGACTGCCAGAAGTAGCCAAGCCAGTGCTTGCCAATGCATTTGCTGGGACTGTCTTTGATTTTTAGAGACAGTCCTGGCAAATTCGCCTTGTCTCGGTCCAAACGAGGGTGGGACGAACACCCACAAGTGGTTGTTTCCAACTGTTTTGGGGATGGGGCATATATGCCGCGATTTTACTAGTTGAAATGTTGGTAAATATGAACTCGCAAACAGAGGGTGGCCAGGCATGCAGTTTGCTGTCCTTCTCTTCAGGGACCCCCTACTATCGGACATTGATGGAATATCCTTGCTGTTACAAAATGCGACTGGCTCTAAGCCCCATTATACAATCTGGTCACGTGACTAAGCAAAACACTGGACTATGTGTGCCTGCAAAAGGTTAACTGCAAATATCAGTTTTTATTATTTCATACAGGTTCCCGCCCCTCCAATTCCCAGGCAACTCCTTTAAACCAGTTGAGATCTATTTGTAAACTGGCTTCAACAGTGGGTTGGAAAAAATCAACAGAAAACCCGCAGCTGCGTACTACTACACAACCGGAAACACCGCAGGCCACTCTCCAGTTCCCTCTACTCTATGGCTCTACAGGACCCGCCCCGTCGGTGACGTCTACCAATCAGTGCAGGCGACGTCCTCTGGACACAGCCACTGCCCAGATTCTGACCAATCAGATAGCGCTGTTTCAGGAGGGTGGGATTTACGACTCAGCTGTGTGGTTGGCAGCGCGTGCAGTGTCTTTGTGATCCGCCAACCAAGATGGCCGTGGAGGAGCTGACCGCGCTGGAGAAATGGCTAGGTCTGAGGGCAGGAAAGTACAGCAGACGTGCCCAGGGGGGCAGCCAGGTGAGCTTGCCGTAGGATCGCCTGTGTTAGAGCGCTGCTTGTCTGCTGGTTTACATGAATGGTTGGGTAGAACTCTTGGAAATGGCATTAGTAATCCGGCACGTTCACTGGCTAGAGCCAATTGCCCAATGCCCTCCAGATGGCAGCTGTCTGTATACATGAAGTGACTCCCCCTTACATGTCCTGTTCTCATGCAGGACAGGGGAGGGGACCCGCCTAAAAAGTACCTGTATACTCCCTGTAGGGATTCTGCCATCGCTTGTTTCTGTCTGAATGGCCTTGTCATGAAGTGCTGTCCTTGTGATGTGACCGGGGTAGTCCGACTATGCCATTTATTCCATATCCAAAATATAATATGACATTAAAGTCTGATGGCAGTGGGTACCACCAATAAGGGACTGGCGTGGGAGAACGGGATCCTTTTCATGAGTCCTCATATTACCGTGCAAGGCGGCTGGCAGCGGTCAGTGCATTGGTGAAGAAAAGCTGCCACTGTCTCCATGCCAGTTGGATGCCTTTGGCTCATTAGCCTAAAAATGTAGGTTGAAAAATTAAAAATCCACTTTCTGTCTGGACTTCTTTGTAGACGTGTGAAAGCTCCGTTCATATTCATTGCATGCAGAATCCTATAGGAGTGGAATAGGATTTACGTGCGGAATATGTTCCCAAATCCTCCATGACGGGACTGAAATGCTGCAGTCCATGCTAGAAGGCGGCGGCAGAGTGGACAAGGTTTCACCAGACACTAAAAATTCAGCCCATAAGACGACCTCCGGTCGGAGCGTGCACTATGTCCATTTCTGATGCAGGTTTTCATGGCAGATTTCACCCCTTTCATAAAACAGGCAGGTTTCGCCTCGTATTTACGGTGCATTTTACTACCGCATCTAGGTCAAGCCTGAGGGTACGTGCACACATACTGGAAATTGTAGCCGATTTTAAAAGTCTGCAGCGGCGGTTCCTACATGCAGTTTTTTTGCAGCAGAAGATCTTCACCCAATCCATTGCAAAGGATGAGAACCGCGACATTTATTGACTGCAGGTCAATTTACGATGCGTTTTTTTGTACACGCTGTGTACGATGATGGATGGATGAGGTTTCTTAAAGGGGGGGTTTTCCGGTACTTACTATTGATGACCTCTCCTCAGGATAGGTTATCAATATCAGATCGTCAGGGGCCCAACCCGTCAGCTGTTAGAAGAGGTCGGACGCTCAGTGAGCACCATGTGGCGTCGCTCTACATCCGTCACATGGCCGAGTTGCAGCTGAGTCCCATTGAGGTGAATAGGGCTACATTATGTACAGCGCTGCGCTCACCAGAGCTTCCTAGAACAGCTGATCGGGTGCCAGGACTCGGACCCCTGACCATCTGATAATGATGACCTATCATTATCACTTCCTGGATAACCTTTATAAACTGGTATCCACTTTCCTGGTACTGCACAGTGCTGTGGAGTTGCCACGCAAAATTCCTCACTGGCGAATACGCAGCTATTCAGTCAGATGGAAGGAAAGCCAGATTAAGGGCTTGGCCACACATACAGGTTTTTAATGCAGTTTCTGAAGCAAAAATCTGGAGTGGATCATAAAAGGGGGGGGAGCAAAAAAAAATGTTTCTTTAATCCACTTCTCGTTCTGGCTTCCAAAAAGTTGAACTTGTGGCAGTACCCTTATCAGGTCAAAGGGGTTCTCCGAGCATTTTAGGTCCTTAGTTAGTACTTACCTGATCCTTGGTCCGCAGAAGCCGACGTCTCTGCCACAGGCAGCTGGATCTTCTGCTCCTGTCCAGACCAGAAGTGTGTCCTTCTCTTTCTGTTCAGCTGCATAATGGTAACTGCAGCGGAGAAGGGCACACATCCGGTCTGGACCCAAGAGGAAGAGCCCACAACCTGTGTGACTGCGTCGGGGGAACAAGGGACGGATAAGTACTAACTAAACGACCTTCCTTCCACAGGGTAGCGCAAAGGACGGATTACCTAAAATGCCTGGAGAACCCCTTTAATAACTCAATGGTAGCAAGTAAGTCCCCTCTAGTGGCAGCTGCAGGCAGCCAAAATGTTTTCTACCAATGACCGTGTCCATTTCATGTAAACTATTACTAAATGTTTTATGATGTATGGTCTTTTCAGGTGCAGGTTCCTGTGCTTCAGACCAATAAAGGCCCCAGCCTAGCCGGCCTTGCCACCATTGCTTCTCATTTAGTTACACAAGCCAAGAAGGAGGAACTATTGGGAGTTTCTGTAGAAGAGAAGGCAATTGTACAGCAATGGCTAGAATACCGAACAACGCGCATAGACAGATTAACCTCCAAGGAAGATGTCCGAACTGCACTGAAGGTCAGTAAGGGAAACCGGTTTTGTCGTTATGTTAGGATTGCCTGTTCCTCTGCCTTTTTTTGTTAGTGTAATTGCTTTGTGTAGTTGATTCGCCGACACAACCATTAGACTTATTTATATTGGGGCGTGTGAGGGAAAAGCCAAACCTGGCGGCAATGAGATGGCCAAAAGATTGCAGCTGCACACGGCTGCTGGGTTTTCACGCTGAACTATAAGTGTATGCTTCAGTTTGCTGGAAAACATCTGTATCACCTGGCAAACCGCACACCTACTTAGTGTACCGGATGAAACGGCTGTATCACCTGGCAAACCGCACACCTACTTAGTGTACCGGATGAAACAGCTGTATCACCTGGCAAACCCCACACCTTCTTAATGTACCGGATGAAACAGCTGTATCACCTGGCAAACCGCACACCTACTTAGTGTACCGGATGAAACGGCTGTATCACCTGGCAAACCCCACACCTACTTAGTGCACCGGATAACACGGCTGTATCACCTGGCAAACCGCACACCTACTTAGTGTACCGGATAACACGGCGGTATCACCTGGCAAACCGCACACCTACTTAGTGTACCGGATAACACGGCGGTATCACCTGGCAAACCGCACACCTACTTAGTGTACCGGATGAAAAAGGTGTATCACGTGGCAAACCGCACACCCACACAGTGTACCGGTTGAAACGGCTGTTTCATGCCAAACTGAAGCATCCACTTCAGGCTCCATTCACACGACCATGTCCACATCCGATCTATGGGGGTCATTTATTATGCAGAAATATGCCTATATTAGACATATTTCCGAGGCAGATTGCAGCTTGATGGTTAGTTGTGTCGCAATCTGCGACTGTTCCCGCTCATGCCAGGTTAAAAAAAGTGGGCGGGGAATGGGATAGGCCGGCAAGCCCGTCTCCTTCATAATTTTTTACACCTGTTTTAGGCATAGAAAATGGTCTAAATTTAAGATGCCTAGGAAGCTGGCTTACAGTTAGACTGGCGCTGGATGCGCCGCAGTTATATAGAGGCCGGCACCTCTTCATATTTTCAGCAGATCCACCGCCAGCTATAGGGGTTATTAGGACCAGTGTCTAAAACACTGGTCCTAATGTTTTTTTTTTTTTTTGCAGATTGGATGCAGCCCCATTTATTTCAAAGGGGCTGCAAAAAATGCGGATAACACACTGTGTGCTCTCTGCATCCGCATGTCTTTTCCGTAGTCCTGCAAAAAAGATAGAACATGTCCTATTCGTGTTCTTATGTTTGTTTGTTTTTTTCCCTAGGATTTGAATTCCTATTTGGAGGATAAAGTATACATGGCAGGAAATAAAATCACTTTGGCGGATATCTTAATTTATTACGGGTTGCATCCGATCATAGTAAGTATTTTTCAAGAAAAGGGGGGGGGAAAGCAGTCAAACGAAAATTTCACACCTAATGTTTTTGGAGTGGGACAAATTGTTTAACCCCTTCCGGACCTTCGCTGTACATCTGGCCCCATTGCTGCTGCATTTCTGCTACGACACGCAGAGCTGATCACAGACCACATCCAAAGTCGATTCGCACTTTGACTTCGGGTAATAACTTCCAACATTCATTTCTACAGTAAAAAAAAACTTTAACCGAACTCTGGTTCGTTTCCAAGGTGCCACTTCAGGTTCGGTAAAAGGTTTTTACAGTAGAAATTAATGTTTCAAGTAGGGGTGGGGCGATATGGCGATATAGACGATATGCGATATGAATTTGTGCCACGATATCGATTTTGTCTATATCGCCATATCGCGGTAGAACATGGTATGCGCCGCTTTCGGCGCATACCATGTTCTCCTGAGCCGGCACAGTGGAGAAGGAGGGAGTCCCTCCCTCCCCACTGAGAGCCACCAATGAGAGCGGAGGAGGGGAGGGACTGTGGCCACTGCCACCAATGAGAGCAGAGGAGGGGAGGGACTGTGGCCACTGCCACCAATGAGAGCGGGGCAGTGCAGAACGTCACAGGCAGGGAGAAGGAACGCCCAGGGAGAGAAGCTGATGTCTCCTAATCGCGGGGCTCCGATCGGTTACCATGGCAGCCAGGACACTACTGATGTCCTGGCTGCCATGGTCAGCTCCCTGCTGCTGTGTGCACAGAGCACAGGGCAGCAGGGACCGTGTCAAGTCCTATTTACCCTGACAGAGATCTATCAGGGTGAATAGGACAAGGGTTCTAGCCCCTAAGGAGGCTAAATAGTTATTACGGTAAATAAAAAGTTGAAGGGGAAAAAAAAAAAGTTTAACAACCCTCCCTCCAATATAGAAAATATATATCGCATATGCTTCATATTATATCGCAATATAAATTTTAGGCCATATCGCCCACCCCTAGTTTCAAGTTATTACCAGAAGTCTCATAGGAGCCAATACATTCTAATGCTGTACTGCGTGCTCACTCCGTACAGTATTCTAATGAAGTTTTATGCGAATTGACTTTGGATGTTTCTTCCAAAGTTGATTTGCTCATCCCTAGTAGCCTCAATCCCACTGAATGATGCAAAGCTACCACAGCGACAGGGCTCCATAGGAACATAATTAAACTCCCTTAGACTGCTATGATGTTCACTGCAGTCTATGAGACAAGCAATCTAATGATCGCATATTCAGTTCCCCCTAGGGGTACTTTAAAAAATAAATGAATAAATTAAAATTATCCTGTACGGTGAACACCGTAATGAAAGAAATCAAACTGGCCAATTTGCTGTTTTCTCATCACTTCACCTGCCCAAAAAAACGAATAACAAGTGATCAAAAAGTAATCCATACTCCAAAATGGTATCAATAAATACTACAGATCGCCCTACAACAAATGAGCTCTTGCACAGCTCTATAGACATAACTCTAAAAAAGTTCTAGGGGGCAGATCATTGTGATGCAAACAAAAAAAAATTCCCAAGTATTTTTGGTTACTAAAACACAAGAGAAACTATATATATGTGTGGTATCTCAGTAATTGTACCGACCCGTAGAATAAAGGGGACAGGCCAGTTTTACCGCATAAGGAACGATATACAAACAAAACCTATTAAACTTTGGCAAAAAAAAAAAAAAAGTTTTTGTTTTCCAATCCTACCCCACAGTTTCCCACTACATTTTAGGCAATTTTAAATGATCACGTTGGAAAATACAAACTTGTTCCGCCCAAAAAAAAAAAAAAAAAGCAAGCCCTTAAATGGCTATGTGAAAAAAAACTATAAAAAAATGGCTCTGTGAAGGCAGCCGAGGAAAATGCAAAAATGAAAACTCACCCGGTCAGGAAAAGGTTAAGCCTTTTTTTTAATCTTTTTAATAGATTTTTTTTAAATCTTTTAATAGATTTTTCTGCTGCCTGTCTTTAAGTACAGTACCGGTGCTGCTAGTGGATGCAGTGATCCGGGCATGTGTGTCTCCACCTATGTCAGTGAGCAGAGCTATTGCATGTATGGACAGCATGGTCATGATAACACACAATGGAGATCTGAGTGGTAAATGTGCATGAGCAGTGAAATATATACTGTACGCCCAATTGACAGCTGTTGGTACTTTCACACTAGCGTTTTGGATTCCGTTTCTGAGATCCGTTTCAGGGCTCTCACAAACGGTCCAAAACGGATCAGTTAAGCCCCAATGCATTCTGAATGGATAAGGATCCGTTCAGAATGCATCAGTTCGGCTCCGTTCCGCCTCTATTCCGTTTTGGAGGCGGACACCAAAACGCAGCATGCAGTATTTTGGTGTCCATCTGAAGAGGCGGAGCCTAATGGATCCGTTTTAAATTACAATGTAAGTCAATGGGGACGAATCCGTTTTCAATGACACAATATGGTGCATTTGAAAACGGATCCGTTCCCTATTGATTTTCAATGTAATTCAAAACGGATCCGTTTTGGACTTTGTCAATTTTCTTTAAAGCTATTGCAAACGGATCCGTTCTGAACGGATACAAACGTTTGCATTATAGGTGCGGATCTGTCTGTGCAAATAAACAGACGGATCCGCACCAACGCAAGTGTGAAAGTACCCTTAGCTGGCGGAAATGCAATATTTTTTTCCAGCTTCCCTTTATATCATATACAATATTATTTGATGACTTCAGAAGGTACAACTTGTCCCGCCAAAAAAAAAAAAAATTTACTTTTGAAAGTGCTCATTCTTGCAATGAAATATATACTGAAACCCCAGTCGACAGCGGTTGGAACCAGCCATAGCATTTCTGGCACTGTTATGTTATGCAATGGCACTCTGCAACCAGCACTCTTCCCTGCCTCCATTCTGGATGTTGAATGAGGCATTAGTGTACATTTTGGCCAAAGCGTAATAAGCCACTCACCACGTCAAGGTCGCCTCTATGCGTGGTCCCTAACTTAGGGATCACTCATAGAGGCGACCTTGACGTGGTGAGTGACTTATTACGCTTTGGCCAAAATGTACACTAACGCCTCATTCAACATCCAGCATGGAGGCAGGGCAGGGTGCTGGTTGCATTTTTGTTTTTGCCATAGCAATGTGCACCTGCATATTGGGTTGTGTTGACTGAACCCCCAACTGTTAAGTTATTATCAACTTCCTTGGCTCAATTCAGATTGTATGATGAATTTTTTTTCCTTTCTTCCAGGCTGACCTTTCGATTCAGGAAAAAGAGAGTTACATCAATGTGTCTCGGTGGTTTAGTCATATACAGCATTACCCTGGTGTTCGTCAACATCTCCCAACCCTGGTCTTCATTAAGAACCGAATCTATACCAATGCCCATTAACTGATCTCCGCTGCAGGCACAGATATGTTTGCTCCCCCATTTATGGCCATACCTTTTTTACATTTATTAGGTATAAAAGCGTCAACACCAAAACACATTCTTATTTATTTTAAGCAGTTTAGCTTCCAAAAGGTCAGCAGAATGCAGAGAAATCCCACTCCTCATCATTATTATGTTGCACCCAGATATTTTTTTATATATATTCTTTGCAGATTTGTCTGTTTTTATAAAAACTGTCCCAATAAAGCGAGGCAAATATGGCTACTGCTGATTTATGTTTGATTTTTTTTTTTTTCTTAAAGCAGGGCAACATGATCTCATCAAAGAGCTGCAAGCTGATGTCTGGTTGAGAACACATAGGCATGCTTACCTGCTTGTCATGTCTTCATGGTTCATATACATTTCTGTAGCTGATTAAGATTGTCCCTGCAGTCTCCCTGTACAGTGCTCCAGACTAAAAAAATAAAATTAAGGAGCCATTGGCAAATTTAAAATACATATAATATAGCTGGGATCCTTAGGAGCACGGGGTTTTCTAAGCTACAGCCCATGCAGTTAAAGGGGTGCTGGGTTCTGGCTCATTCGCTTCCAGGCCTCCGCTGCTTGTCTTGGGTTTCTCCATGAAAACGTTTGGCTGCAGTGGCATCAAGACAATCACTGGCCAGTGTGAGGGGCGGATCTTCACCCAGCAAACGTCTGCAGCGTGTCTGCTGGATGAAAGACTTTTTTTCTTAAAGGCAGCGGAATGTCTAGACGGATCCGCACCTATAATGCAAACGTTTGTATCCGTTCAAAACTGATCCGTTTGCATTAGGTTTAAAGAAAAATGACAAAATCCAAAACGGATCCATTTTGAATTACATTGAAAGTTAATGGGGAGCGGATTTGTTTTCAAATGCACCATATTGTGTCATTTAAAACGGATCCGTCCCCATTGACTTACATTGTAATTCAAAATGGATCCGTTAGGCCCGCTCTTCAGACGGACACCAAAATGCTGCATGCTGCGTTTTGGTGTCCGCCTCCAGAATAGAAGCGAAACGGAGCCTAACTGATGCATTCTGAACGGATCCTTATCTATTCAGAATGCATTGGGGCTTAACTGATCCGTTTTGGACCGTTTGTGAGAGCCCTGAAACGGATCTCACAAATGGAATCCAAAATGCTAGTGTGAAAGTACCCTAAGTCGCATTGGCGACCATTTTGGTCGTCCTCTGGAGCCCTGCACCGTGTAACCTATATCCTGATGTCAGTGATGTCACCGTGTAAGGCTACTTTCACACTTGCGTTATTCTTTTCCGGCATAGAGTTCCATCAAAAGGGCTCTATGGCGGAAAAGAACTGATCAGGCATATCCCCATGCAATCTGAATGGATAGAAATCCGTTCAGTTTGCATCAGTATGCCTTCCGTTCAGTCACTGTCAGGCGTTTTGGCCGGACATAATACCGCAGCATGCTGCAGTATTATGTCCGTCCAAAATGCCTGATCAGTCGCCAGAATGCCGGATCTGGCATTAATTTACATTGACTTGTATTAGTGCCGGATTCGGCATTGCGAAACAACCGAAGGACGGAGCCGTCCTTCCAGTCTCTGCATGCGCAGACTGGGAAAACTGTGAAAAAGAGTGCAGGATGGATCCGTCCATCCGCATGACAAGCAGAGGGACACATCCGTTCTTGCAATGCATTTGTAGACGGATCCGCATCTGGATCCGTCTACAAATGCTGTCAGTTGTGACACTAAACGGCGGATCCGACAGGCAGCTCTGACGATAGAACTGGCTGCCGGATCACACGAACGCAAGTGTGAAAGTACCCTAACCTGTGTCTTCATGTCAGTGTCACCTGTGTCCATAAGTCAGTGATGTCACCTCGTAACCTCTATTCTGATGTCAGTGATGTCACAGCATTACATGACTCGTGATGTCACAGCATTACATGACTCCTGATGTCTGTGATGTCACAGCATTACATGACTCGTGATGTCACAGCATTACACGACTCGTGATGTCACAGTGTACCGTGACTCCTGATGTCTGTGATGTCACAGCATTACGTGACTCCTGATGTCTGTGATGTCACAGCATTACGTGACTCCTGATGTCTGTGATGTCACAGCATTACGTGACTCCTGATGTCTGTGATGTCACAGCATTACGTGACTCCTGATGTCTGTGATGTCACAGCATTACGTGACTCCTGATGTCTGTGATGTCACAGCATTACGTGACTCCTGATGTCTGTGATGTCACAGCATTACGTGACTCCTGATGTCTGTGATGTCACAGCATTTCGTGACTCGTGATGTCACAGCATTACGTGACTCCTGATGTCTGTGATGTCACAGCATTACGTGACTCCTGATGTCAGTGAACAGTCGGGAACAGACAGACTCCAGGTCACACAGCTGTTACAAAAGTTATGGGAGCAGCTAGGTAGCATCACCGTCTCCTGGAACACTCCGATGCGCATGTCAGGCTGGCCCCTTTCTCCTCAGACAACTCGATATGAAGACCTGCGGAGCCTCACTGCACAACGGAACGTTACTGCGCGGCGGGGTACACGCTAAACAGTCGCACCCAGCAGATGTCTGCTGGATGAAAGCCTTTTTTTCTTAGAGGCAGAGCAGCAGAGGGTCCAAGCGTTGCCTGTGAATGGAATTAAAGGCACATTCAGATTTGGAGCTTTTACACCTCCACGCATATCTATATACAAACTATAAATTGGCGTGGAATTAGAAGGCAGGAAGTGCTCCAACCCATATGCAGTGGCGCATCTATACCGGGGGGCAGATCGTGCGCTTGTGGTCCGCTGCTTATGGCGTTCCCCAGCAAAAAATGCAGTGAGGGATGCCCGCAGCGGACCACAAGTACCACAATAGACATCCTACACAGGATAGCAAATGTGTGGATGTAATAAACAATTTAACCTTTACAAAAACAGGTGCACTCTGCAGTCTGACTAAACCCTCATACTGGTGCTAAAATTGAGAATTTAGCCAATATATCCTCATGTTTAAAGGGAGTCTATCACCTGTTTTTCACCAATATAACTAAGAGCACTGCCCCATAGAAGATAGCAGACAAATCCCAAACATACCTATGTGTACGATGTGTCTGTATTCCATGTCCAGGAAAAGCACTTTTAGTCTGCTGGAAAACAGCTCCCAAGTGCCTACCTCTGCTGCTGCAAGTGCCCAAAGCAAACCAGACTGAAGAGGGGAGGGCTGCTTTAGCTGCTCATATCTCAGGATTGGTAGCAGCTAGAAATATCAAAACGGATCCGTTTGCATTAGGTTTAAAGAAAAATGACAAAATCCAAAACGGATCCATTTTGAATTGCATTGAAAGTTAATGGGGAGCGGATTCGTTTTCAAATGCACCATATTGTGTCATTGAAAACGGATCCGTCCCCATTGACTTACATTGTAATTCAAAATGGATCTGTTAGGCTCCGCCTCTTCAGACGGACACCAAAATGCTGCATGCTGCGTTTTGGTGTCCGCCTCCAGAAGAGAAGCAGAACGGAGCCGAACTGATGCATTCTGAACGGATCCTTATCTATTCAGAATGCATTGGGGCTTAACTGATCCGTTTTGGACCGTTTGTGAGAGCCCTGAAACGGATCTCACAAATGGAATCCAAAATGCTAGTGTGAAAGTACCCTAAGTCGCATTGGCGACCATTTTGGTCGTCCTCTGGAGCCCTGCACCGTGTAACCTATATCCTGATGTCACCGTGTAAGGCTACTTTCACACTTGCGTTATTCTTTTCCGGCATAGAGTTCCATCAAAAGGGCTCTATGGCGGAAAAGAACTGATCAGGCATATCCCCATGCAATCTGAATGGATAGAAATCCGTTCAGTTTGCATCAGTATGCCTTCCGTTCAGTCACTGTCAGGCGTTTTGGCCGGACATAATACCGCAGCATGCTGCAGTATTATGTCCGTCCAAAATGCCTGATCAGTCGCCAGAATGCCGGATCTGGCATTAATTTACATTGACTTGTATTAGTGCCGGATTCGGCATTGCGAAACAACCGAAGGACGGAGCCGTCCTTCCAGTCTCTGCATGCGCAGACTGGGAAAACTGTGAAAGAGAGTGCAGGATGGATCCGTCCATCCGCATGACAAGCAGAGGGACACATTTCTTGCAATGCATTTGTAGACGGATCCGCATCTGGATCCGTCTACAAATGCTGTCAGTTGTGACACTAAACGGCGGATCCGACAGGCAGCTCTGATGATAGAACTGCCTGCCGGATCACACGAACGCAAGTGTGAAAGTACCCTAACCTGTGTCTTCATGTCAGTGTCACCTGTGTCCATAAGTCAGTGATGTCACCTCGTAACCTCTATTCTGATGTCAGTGATGTCACAGCATTACATGACTCGTGATGTCACAGCATTACATGACTCCTGATGTCTGTGATGTCACAGCATTACGTGACTCCTGATGTCTGTGATATCACAGCATTACGTGACTCCTGATGTTTGTGATGTCACAGCATTTCGTGACTCGTGATGTCACAGCATTACGTGACTCCTGATGTCTGTGATGTCACAGCATTACGTGACTCCTGATGTCTGTGATGTCACAGCATTACGTGACTCGTGATGCCACAGTGTACCGTGACTCCTGATGTCAGTGAACAGTCGGGAACAGACAGACTCCAGGTCACACAGCTGTTACAAAAGTTATGGGAGCAGCTAGGCAGCATCACTGTCTCCCGGAACACTCCGATGCGCATGTCAGGCTGGCCCCTTTCTCCTCAGACAACTCGATATGAAGACCTGCGGAGCCTCACTGCACAACGGAACGTTACTGCGCGGCGGGGTACACGCTAAACAGTCGCACCCAGCAGACGTCTGCAGCGTATGTCTGCTGGATGAAAGCCTTTTTTTCTTAGAGGCAAAGCAGCAGAGGGTCCAAGCGTTGCCTGTGAATGGAATTAAAGGCACATTCAGATTTGGAGCTTTTACACCTCCACGCATATCTATATACAAAGTTACAAACTATAAATTGGTGTGGAATTAGAAGGCAGGAAGTGCTCCAACCCATATGCAGTGGCGCATCTATACCGGGGGCAGATCGTGCGCTTGTGGTCCGCTGCTTATGGCGTTCCCCAGCAAAAAATGCAGTGAGGGATGCCCGCAGCGGACCACAAGTACCACAATAGACATCCTACACAGGATAGCAAATGTGTGGATGTAATAAACAATTTAACCTTTACAAAAACAGGTGCACTCTGCAGTCTGACTAAACCCTCATACTGGTGCTAAAATTGAGAATTTAGCCAATATATCCTCATGTTTGAAGGGAGTCTATCACCTGTTTTTCACCAATATAACTAAGAGCACTGCCCCATAGAAGATAGCAGACAAATCCCAAACATACCTATGTGTACGATGTGTCTGTATTCCATGTCCAGGAAAAGCACTTTTAGTCTGCTGGAAAACAGCTCCCAAGTGCCTACCTCTGCTGCTGCAAGTGCCCAAAGCAAACCAGACTGAAGAGGGGAGGGCTGCTTTAGCTGCTCATATCTCAGGATTGGTAGCAGCTAGAAATATCAAAACGGATCCGCTTTGCATTAGGTTTAAAGAAAATGACAAAATTCAAACGGATCCATTTTGAATTGCATTGAAAGTTAATGGGGAGCGGATTCGCTTTCAAATGCACCATATTGTGTCATTGAAAACGGATCCGTCCCCATTGACTTACATTGTAATTCAAAATGGATCCGTTAGGCTCCGCTCTTCAGACGGACACCAAAATGCTGCATGCTGCGTTTTGGTGTCCGCCTCCAGAAGAGAAGCAGAACGGAGCCGAACTGATGCATTCTGAACGGATCCTTATCTATTCAGAATGCATTGGGGCTTAACTGATCCGTTTTGGACCGTTTGTGAGAGCCCTGAAACGGATCTCACAAATGGAATCCAAAATGCTAGTGTGAAAGTACCCTAAGTCGCATTGGCGACCATTTTGGTCGTCCTCTGGAGCCCTGCACCGTGTAACCTATATCCTGATGTCAGTGATGTCACCGTGTAAGGCTACTTTCACACTTGCGTTATTCTTTTCCGGCATAGAGTTCCATCAAAAGGGCTCTATGGCGGAAAAGAACTGATCAGGCATATCCCCATGCAATCTGAATGGATAGAAATCCGCTCAGTTTGCATCAGTATGCCTTCCGCTCAGTCACTGTCAGGCGTGGTCGGACATAATACCGCAGCATGCTGCAGTATTATGTCCGTCCAAAATGCCTGATCAGTCGCCAGAATGCCGGATCTGGCATTAATTTACATTGACTTGTATTAGTGCCGGATTCGGCATTGCGAAACAACCGAAGGACGGAGCCGTCCTTCCGGTCTCTGCATGCGCAGACTGGGAAAACTGTGAAAAAGAGTGCAGGATGGATCCGCCCATCCGCATGACAAGCAGAGGGACACATTCTTGCAATGCATTTGTAGACGGATCCGCATCTGGATCCGTCTACAAATGGTGTCAGTTGTGACACTAAACGGCGGATCCGACAGGCAGCTCTGACGATAGAACTGCCTGCCGGATCACACGAACGCAAGTGTGAAAGTACCCTAACCTGTGTCTTCATGTCAGTGTCACCTGTGTCCATAAGTCAGTGATGTCACCTTGTAACCTCTATTCTGATGTCAGTGATGTCACAGCATTACATGACTCGTGATGTCACAGCATTACATGACTCCTGATGTCTGTGATGTCACAGCATTACATGACTCGTGATGTCACAGCATTACACGACTCGTGATGTCACAGTGTACCGTGACTCCTGATGTCTGTGATGTCACAGCATTACATGACTCCTGATGTCTGTGATGTCACAGCATTACATGACTCCTGATGTCTGTGATGTCACAGCATTACGTGACTCCTGATGTCTGTGATGTCACAGCATTACGTGACTCCTGATGTCTGTGATGTCACAGCATTACGTGACTCCTGATGTCTGTGATGTCACAGCATTACGTGACTCGTGATGTCACAGCATTACATGACTCGTGATGTCACAGCATTACGTGACTCGTGATGTCACAGCATTACGTGACTCGTGATGTCACAGCATTACGTGACTCCTGATGTCACAGTGTACCGTGACTCCTGATGTCAGTGAACAGTCGGGAACAGACAGACTCCAGGTCACACAGCTGTTACAAAAGTTATGGGAGCAGCTAGGCAGCATCACTGTCTCCCGGAACACTCCGATGCGCATGTCAGGCTGGCCCCTTTCTCCTCAGACAACTCGATATGAACACCTGCGGAGCCTCACTGCACAACGGAACGTAACTGCGCGGCGGGGTACACGCTAAACAGTCGCACCCAGCAGACGTCTGCAGCGTATGTCTGCTGGATGAAAGCCTTTTTTTCTTAGAGGCAAAGCAGCAGAGGGTCCAAGCGTTGCCTGTGAATGGAATTAAAGGCACATTCAGATTTGGAGCTTTTACACCTCCACGCATATCTATATACAAAGTTACAAACTATAAATTGGCGTGGAATTAGAAGGCAGGAAGTGCTCCAACCCATATGCAGTGGCGCATCTATACCGGGGGCAGATCGTGCGCTTGTGGTCCGCTGCTTATGGCGTTCCCCAGCAAAAATGCAGTGAGGGATGCCCGCAGCGGACCACAAGTACCACAATAGACATCCTACACAGGATAGCAAATGTGTGGATGTAATAAACAATTTAACCTTTACAAAAACAGGTGCACTCTGCAGTCTGACTAAACCCTCATACTGGTGCTAAAATTGAGAATTTAGCCAATATATCCTCATGTTTGAAGGGAGTCTATCACCTGTTTTTCACCAATATAACTAAGAGCACTGCCCCATAGAAGATAGCAGACAAATCCCAAACATACCTATGTGTACGATGTGTCTGTATTCCATGTCCAGGAAAAGCACTTTTAGTCTGCTGGAAAACAGCTCCCAAGTGCCTACCTCTGCTGCTGCAAGTGCCCAAAGCAAACCAGACTGAAGAGGGGAGGGCTGCTTTAGCTGCTCATATCTCAGGATTGGTAGCAGCTAGAAATATCAAAACGGATCCGCTTTGCATTAGGTTTAAAGAAAATGACAAAATTCAAAACGGATCCATTTTGAATTGCATTGAAAGTTAATGGGGAGCGGATTCGTTTTCAAATGCACCATATTGTGTCATTGAAAACGGATCCGTCCCCATTGACTTACATTGTAATTCAAAATGGATCCGTTAGGCTCCGCCTCTTCAGACGGACACCAAAATGCTGCATGCTGCGTTTTGGTGTCCGCCTCCAGAAGAGAAGCAGAACGGAGCCGAACTGATGCATTCTGAACGGATCCTTATCTATTCAGAATGCATTGGGGCTTAACTGATCCGTTTTGGACCGTTTGTGAGAGCCCTGAAACGGATCCAAAATGCTAGTGTGAAAGTACCCTAAGTCGCATTGGCGACCATTTTGGTCGTCCTCTGGAGCCCTACACCGTGTAACCTATATCCTGATGTCACCGTGTAAGGCTACTTTCACACTTGCGTTATTCTTTTCCGGCATAGAGTTCCATCAAAAGGGCTCTATGGCGGAAAAGAACTGATCAGGCATATCCCCATGCAATCTGAATGGATAGAAATCCGTTCAGTTTGCATCAGTATGCCTTCCGTTCAGTCACTGTCAGGCGTTTTGGCCGGACATAATACCGCAGCATGCTGCAGTATTATGTCCGTCCAAAATGCCTGATCAGTCGCCAGAATGCCGGATCTGGCATTAATTTACATTGACTTGTATTAGTGCCGGATTCGGCATTGCGAAACAACCGAAGGACGGAGCCGTCCTTCCGGTCTCTGCATGCGCAGACTGGGAAAACTGTGAAAAAGAGTGCAGGATGGATCCGTCCATCCGCATGACAAGCAGAGGGACACATCCGTTCTTGCAATGCATTTGTAGACGGATCCGCATCTGGATCCGTCTACAAATGCTGTCAGTTGTGACACTAAACGGCGAATCCGACAGGCAGCTCTGACGATAGAACTGCCTGCCGGATCACACGAACGCAAGTGTGAAAGTACCCTAACCTGTGTCTTCATGTCAGTGTCACCTGTGTCCATAAGTCAGTGATGTCACCTTGTAACCTCTATTCTGATGTCAGTGATGTCACAGCATTACATGACTCGTGATGTCACAGCATTACATGACTCCTGATGTCTGTGATGTCACAGCATTACATGACTCGTGATGTCACAGCATTACACGACTCGTGATGTCACAGTGTACCGTGACTCCTGATGTCTGTGATGTCACAGCATTACGTGACTCCTGATGTCTGTGATGTCACAGCATTACATGACTCGTGATGTCACAGCATTACACGACTCGTGATGTCACAGTGTACCGTGACTCCTGATGTCTGTGATGTCACAGCATTACATGACTCCTGATGTCTGTGATGTCACAGCATTACATGACTCGTGATGTCACAGCATTACATGACTCGTGATGTCACAGCATTACGTGACTTGTGATGTCACAGCATTACGTGACTCGTGATGTCACAGCATTACGTGACTCCTGATGTCTGTGATGTCACAGCATTACGTGACTCCTGATGTCTGTGATGTCACAGCATTACGTGACTCCTGATGTCTGTGATGTCACAGCATTACGTGACTCCTGATGTCTGTGATGTCACAGCATTACGTGACTCCTGATGTCTGTGATGTCACAGCATTACGTGACTCCTGATGTCTGTGATGTCACAGCATTACGTGACTCCTGATGTCTGTGATGTCACAGCATTACGTGACTCCTGATGTCAGTGAACAGTCGGGAACAGACAGACTCCAGGTTACACAGCTGTTACAAAAGTTATGGGAGCAGCTAGGCAGCATCACTGTCTCCCGGAACACTCCGATGCGCATGTCAGGCTGGCCCCTTTCTCCTCAGACAACTCGATATGAAGACCTGCGGAGCCTCACTGCACAACGGAACGTTACTGCGCGGCGGGGTACACGCTAAACATTCGCACCCAGCAGACGTCTGCAGCGTATGTCTGCTGGATGAAAGCCTTTTTTTCTTAGAGGCAAAGCAGCAGAGGGTCCAAGCGTTGCCTGTGAATGGAATTAAAGGCACATTCAGATTTGGAGCTTTTACACCTCCACGCATATCTATATACAAACTATAAATTGGCGTGGAATTAGAAGGCAGGAAGTGCTCCAACCCATATGCAGTGGCGCATCTATACCGGGGGGCAGATCGTGCGCTTGTGGTCCGCTGCTTATGGCGTTCCCCAGCAAAAAATGCAGTGAGGGATGCCCGCAGCGGACCACAAGTACCACAATAGACATCCTACACAGGATAGCAAATGTGTGGATGTAATAAACAATTTAACATTTACAAAAACAGGTGCACTCTGCAGTCTGACTAAACCCTCATACTGGTGCTAAAATTGAGAATTTAGCCAATATATCCTCATGTTTAAAGGGAGTCTATCACCTGTTTTCCACCAATATAACTAAGAGCACTGCCCCATAGAAGATAGCAGACACATCCCAAACATACCTATGTGTACGATGTGTCTGTATTCCATGTCCAGGAAAAGCACTTTTAGTCTGCTGGAAAACAGCTTCCAAGTGCCTACCTCTGCTGCTGCAAGTGCCCAAAGCAAACCAGACTGAAGAGGGGAGGGCTGCTTTAGCTGCTCATATCTCAGGATTGGTAGCAGCTAGAAATATTGGCCTGACCTTCCTTGAAAGCTGGCATACCAACCTTTCAAACGATGCCAGAATTAGAGCATTATATCCACTATATCAGAAGATATAACTGTTAGAAATCGGGCCAGGAGTGAAAGCTGTTTTTACTTTCACTTTCAGCTGGGCACTTGAGAGCTGTTTTCCAGCAGAATAAAAGTGCTTTTCCTGGACATGGAATACAGACACATAGTACACACAGGTATGCTGGGGATGTGTCTGCAATCTTCTATGGGGTAGTGCTCTTAGTTAGATTGGTGAAAATGAGGTGACAGACTACCTTTAAGGACATATTAGAGCCTGAGTACCGCGCCAAGGTATCTCAAGTAACCTGGGACCTAACGCTGACCTACCTGTGCCGTATGGGCAATACCAGAAGCCAGTGGGTGAATTACAGGATTAGGCCTCATGCACACGAACGTGTGCACCCCGTGCCCGTGCTGCGGGCCGCAAATCGCGGCCCGCAATGCTCGGGCACCGGCCGTGGGGCAGCCGCAGCGGATCGCGGACCCATTCGCTTGAATGGGTCCGCGATCTGCCCGTTCCGCAAAAAGTTAGGACATGTTCTATCTTTTTGCGGGACGGAAGTACGGGACGTAACCCCGCGGAAGCACTCCGTAGTGCTTCCGTAGTGTTCCGTTCCGTCATTCCATTCCGCACCGTTCCGCATCTCCGGATTTGTGGACCCATTGAAATGAATGGGTCCGCATCCGTGATGCAGAATGGCCACGGAATGGTGCCCGTGTATTGCGGATCTGCAAATGCGGTCCGCAATACGGGCACGGGGTGCACACGTTCGTGTGCATGAGGCCTTAGTTTGGATTTTCCAATGGGAAAAAACTCTGCTGTAATCTTTAAAAAAAAAGCAAGATTTAGAATGTATATTTTAATCCTATTCGGTGGCAATTTTCAGGTTTACCCTTCACTCCTGGGTTCTGGCACCTCCACTTCTTGCTTGTGCTCGACACAGGAGAGAGTTTCCTGTGCTGGCACATAACCTGATCTGTGTGTGAAGGTATCTGGTTGATGGGCTAATGTCAAGCGCCTTCTCAGTCGATGCATTGGCTGTAACCACGAAGAGGGCTGGCTATTGTAGCTACCAGTCAGTCAGCCACCGTCCCACACAGCACAGATCATGTGCCAACAAACAAACTCTCCTGTATCAAGCACAAGATGGGGAGTGTAGTGCTGGGAGCTGGGGCCAGAGGTCATATCTGAAGGTTTGGACACCATGGAGGAATGAAATATAGAAGTAAGTTCTATAGGACGACAAACCCTGGTGTGATTGGTAGACAGCAGCAGCAGAGAGCATATGCCCCCTGAGCTGTGATATGGAGCGAGCTGTAGCAGAAAGGACATGCCCCCTGAGTGACCAGCTTGAAATAAATCTAGCAGAGCAATTGGAGCGATGAATGGGAAAGCTCTGGATTCATGTGAGGTTAGGAAGCAATTGTCATGTACTATATGATGTCTGATTTTTATTTCTTATATTAAAGGGGTTATCTGAGAGTATAAAAAGCTGCCCCATATGCCGGACCCCTCACATTAAATATACTTACCTGGCTCCTGATCCCCGCACCGCCGCTTCTCCCTGTGTGCGGATAAAAACATCCGGTGCTGGGGATGGGGGGCAGCCAATGGCAGGCGGGGACGGGGACGAGCCTCCCTGGCATCCCCCGCCTGCCTCCCCCCGGATGTTTTCATCCACGCACAGGGAGAAGCAGCAGGCGCGGGAAGCCAGGTAAGTATATTCAATGTGAGGGGCCCAGCATATGGGAGAGCTTTTCATACTCTCTGATAACCCCATTAATCATGGGATAATTCCTTTAAAAAAATGTAACCTTTGCAAACATAATAATGTATTTGTGCAATCTGTACAAGTTTGCAACCCAACTTTCCTTTCCCCTCCGTGACCGATATTTTCCTGTGTTTTTGTTAGCAGACATCCTGACTGCTCTTTATTACAGAACTGGAAATTCTATAAATTCTACCCGGGAACATTTCGCTATATTGTCCATGCCTAATGTTATTCTTGATTTATTAAAACTGAATTATAGCTTTCTTCAGGCAGAAGGTGAGTTTTATAGCAAAAATGATGAGGCGAATATGTGACCATATATCTGAGCCTTGCGCTGAGCCTTTGGATAGACAGGTTACCTTCTAATTCTGGTCTCAGAACTGGGATTTATTACACCAAAGCCATTGCAATTAAAGTCCAGCTCTAGGGTGACAGCGGATCTCATGGCAGACTAGATTAAAGACGTCTAGGAAAGTATTACTTGTTGCTCGCTGTCCTACAGGCTTGCCTTGTTTCGGAGTCTTAAAAACAGTTGCTAAAAATGCTGTGGATTCCTAAATATTTCAGGCTTGTTCTTCCCTTTTTATAGCTGTTTATACTCTTTATCTATTAAACTATTTCTCCACTGGAGGAACTCAATCTCTGCAGACTTTCCAGCCCCATGAGCTAATTTGACAGCTCATTGGTGATGTCTATTCCACGCCAAAAAGGCATCCCCCCTGGGGCTAGCCAGCTGTATTGTGGATGCTACAGATTTGGCTTGCCGTTCCTGCTGGGTGTCATCTGTCTTCTTAGACTTGCGCTAAATAATTTTTGTCTTCCCTGACATCATCTGCCTGAGCAGTTCCTGCCTGCCAGGCCTGTCTGTCCAGGTTGAGCATCAAACAAAGTAGCCATACGGATAATCAGAAACGGCACCGTTCCAAACACAGCAGCCCGGGGCTGGCTTTGACCAAGATCAGCATAACATCCCAACAACTTCTAGCTATCATGACTGCAGCAGCCCTCATCTTCCATCAGAGACGCAGCCTATGGACTCATTCTGCTCGCACAAATTACGTTCCGCTCCCCCCCCTCCACGTCAGCCTAATCTCCCTTTGCCAGGAAGAGCATGCCTCAACAGGTTTGGGTCTCCCCTGCCTACTGCCGGCGTTTCACTTGGATGAAGTAGTGCAGTAGTGGATTACCATTGGTAAGCAGCCTGTGGAAAAATGACATGGTTCGGTAGCAAGAGCAGAAAACGGCGGAGCGGAGCGTAGTAAATACTAATAGCACAGGGCACGGTTATTATCATCCGAAGTCTGCGGCAACACAGAAGTGACAACTACACACTATACCATCAAGGCTAAATGCACAATAAAGGCAGATGCTACCGTTCTAGGCAAGGCGCTCCCATCCTCAAAAGAAGCTTTGTGACTTTCTAATAATCTAACCATAGGCTTGCATGTTTCATGACTATTATGTATGAATGATGGATAATTGCGTCACACACATACGGCAATTTCATATAAAAAAAACAACTATTGACTGGTGTAAATATTCACATACTTTCAGGGGAAAGTACAATCCACTGACATAAGCATATCATTGGCAGAATTACATTCTGCTTCTTACAACGTGTCAAACACAAAGGTGTCCCCGTGGTTCCAGTTCTGAAATGGAAGGAGTGGAGAGACGCAGGGAGCACAGGTTCACGTTATGGTCATGGCTTGCATTCTTAAAAGCTTTGTACCCCTTCGGAGGCAATTTGTTTTTTTATGATGTGCATGTTACTCATTTTTGGCCAAAAATAATTTTTTTAATTGGCCTTTATTAAAAATATTGAGCTGCTCTGTCATAAAGCGGTGACTGTTTTTCTAGCTGTGTGACTGGTACTTTTACTTTGTATTGGTCATCTAATAAACCTGATCTCTAAGAGGTCATAAACACTTATTTAACCCACATTGTCATCTGTAAGATAAGAACTGAGCTATAATGAGTGTTTATAAGGTCAGAGAGCAGAGATAAGGAGTCCGTCTGATCCTGGTCTGACGGAAAAGACAGAAAGTCCAAAGGGTGCTTCTAGAGCATGTCAGCTCTGTACAGAAAAAAGAAAGACATATTTTTAATAAAGACCAATTAAAAAAATTATGAGTACAATGCAATAATAAAAAAAAAAAAATGGTGTACATAGCCTTGAAAGGGCATCTGTCAGCAGATTTGTACCCATGAAACTGGCTGACCTGTGGCATGTGCCCTTGGCAGCTGAAGGCATCTGTGTTGGTGCCATGTTCATATCTGGCTGCATTGCTGAGAAATAGGAAGTTTTAATATATGCAAATGAGCTTCTAGGAGCAATGGGGGCGTTGCCATTACTCCTGGAGGCTCTGCTCTATCTGCAACTGCAGCATCCTCTCCACTTTGATTGACAGAGCCAGAGCCTAGTCCTGTCAATTAAAGAGAGGACGCGGAAGCTGCAGAGAGAGCAGAGCCTCCAGGTGTAACGGCAACGCCCCCATCGCTCCTAGAGGCTCATTTACATCTATTAAAACTTCATTTTTCTCAGCAATGTGGGCACATATGAACATGGGGTCAACACAGATGCCTTCAGCTGCCAAGCGCCCATGTAACAGGTTAGCCACTTTCATAGGTACAAATCCGCTGACAGATGCCCTTTAATACAGCCTCACTAGTTTTGACAGATCCCACTGACGAACAATAGATTCATAGATTTTTATGGCAATAACCGTGCTGCAGACTACATTATTCTTTATACAAATCTGTGGAAACCCAGCGGAATTCTCTTTTACTGTCCACTTACCATAGATATATGTATGGTTTCGGATAGATACATTTTGACATCTCTACTTCAGTGCAGCGTTGACTAATTATTTTGGAAATATGAGCTGTAAAGGATGGTGCAGGAATCAGGTTTCTTCTAATACATAATCAATTTGCCACAAGCCTCAGAGGATTGGACGCAGATGATGTGAGTGGTAGTGACTGCAATAATTATTAACAGTGGCAATCCTCACACCAATGCTCCCTAGGGCCAGGGAAGTGATAGGAGGGCGCACCTTTCTTCCTTCCGGGCACACCCATGTTGAGGCACTTGCCTGATGGTAGTTGGGGTGCCCTTGGTGTTGTGAGTGTTATACAGGTGGAAAGCAGGAGATCTAGGTGCTGTGGCCGGAGAATGACGCTGGAGTCAGAAACTAGGCTACATGTACAAAACAGAGAAGTCTCTGTTTACTAAGAATGGGAGTTGTAGTACAAACAATGATATCAAAACACAATTGACAGTACAAATCTTCCCAGACAGCAATGTATGGATATCGGCCAGAATGAGAATTGTAGTACTCCTTCCCACTATCTCTCCAAAGTCTCTCTCTGTAGAATCTAAGGCTGATAATATTACTCTTGCAATGGTGGCTGTGTTTTCCAGCTAAGGGGTACAGGATATACGGTGGGCCAGGCCCTGTCCAAGTGTGAAAGATGACTTAGCCATGTCCTTTTCACTGCAGTAAAGTCTATGAGCCTTAAACTGCAAATACCTTACTAACTGACTCCAGTGCTCTGCCATGCAGATTCTGGACCTTCTAGTTCTTTCCTTTTTCCTGGAGTACTGTGACTAATCCATACCAAGATATGCTGGTACATTACAAGGCAATAAACTATTAAATAACATTCAGTAGGTCACAAGTAGGTCACATTAAATAACATGTCAGTAGGTCACAATGGAGGAGTCAAACCACCAGCCAGCAATTTATAAAACTAGAGTGTGGCTCAGTGATTTCTAGCGCTTGATCCCTGGAAATAACTAGGCAAGCGTAGAGAACAACCTTCTGTTCAGAATCCCAGATGTCCTATGACAACCACTGGAAGAAGATGTGGTAGAATCTACAGATTAGCAATCAGCTAAGTCAGCCGATCCTGCTGATCACTGCTGGAGTGTGTGCCGACTTTCTCCTGAGAGGGAAAGTACTGCCAGGCATGATGAGAGAACATTGAGAACACATGCCGAACTGAGCATGCATGTGTGTGGAGAAGTCAAGAGGAATACCTGCTATGTAAATGAGCATTCAGCCGACAGCGATCGAGGGTCGCTTTCAGGGGCGGACTGAGCGGTCGGGCACTTCGGACGTGGTCCAACCGCCCGGATAGAAAGGGGGCCCGACGGCCACCGCCCGTACATGAATTATTTTACCCATCCGATGTCCACTCTGAGGGCGGCTCAGGCAGGCTATGGGGCCAGAGCTGGTTACATGGGAGGAGGGGCCCGGCGGCTGGAGCAACACGTGGGAGGAAGGGCCCGGTGGCCAGAGCGCAGCACGTGGGAGGAGGGGCCCGGCAGCCGGAGCAACATGTGGGAGGAGGGGCCCGGGCCATGGCATCCTGTGCGGTGAGGAGATGCACCGTCGTCATGTACTGACGTCGATGTGCAATGCCTCCACAGACCGCTGACGAAGCTGCACAGCCGCCGAGGAAGAAACAAGAATGGATCATCGCATGGTATTTTGCATGCATGGAAGGTAGACCCCCATCAGTGTGCCCATGCTGGGAGAACTACTACATGGGGACAGTGTGTGTGTGTGGGGTGTGTGTGTGTGTGTGGGGGGGGGGGATTAATACTGTGGGGGCAGTCTGGGAGAAGATTAATACTGTGGGGGGCAATGTGGGAGACAATTAATACTGTGGGGGGCAATGTGGGGGACAATTAATACTGTGGGGGGCAATGTGGGGGACAATTAATACTGTGGGGGGCAATGTGGGGGACAATTAATACTGAAGGGGACAATGTGGGGGACAATTAATACTGTAGGGGCAGTGTGGGGGATGTCGCTATTGGGTAGGAACTATAGGGGCATTTCTATTACAAGGACGTATTAGGGGACATTATTTTTCAGGTCCACTATACAGGTATTATTACCTGTAGCACAATATAGGAAGTTATTATTACTGGGGGCACTCTAGGGGACAATAGAATTGATGCAGACATCATAGGGACATTGGGGGTCATTTATAAAACTGGTGTAAAGTAGAACTGACTTAGTTGCAACCAGATTCCACTTTTAATTTTAGACCGCTACTTTTGAGAATGAAAGATGGAATCTGATTGGTTGATAAGCCGGTTGCACTATACACCAGTTTGATAAATGACCCCAATTATGAGAAATCTAACGTGTCTTAATAACAAACTCCGTAGAGACGAGATGCAGCAGAAAGAATTTGTCATGGCGGTCTGGGTCAAACTGAGTAGAAGAGGAAAGAGAAGATCTACATGACAGGAGATGTCCCTGGATGTAAGAGGTATGTGGTGCTGTATTCTCCTATATGTAGAGCTGGCTCACTACTGTGATCTGCGGCTCATCTTCTCCTCCAAGTGTTTTTTTATTATAAGGCTACTATCACGCTAGCGTTAAAGTTTTCCGGTATTGAGTTCTGTCATAGGGGCTCAATACTGTAAATAAAACGCTTCTGTTTTTTCGCCATTCATTGTCAATAGAGACAAAACCGAACTGAACAGAACGGAATCCTCCAAAATGCATTCCGTTCCGTTTAGTTGCATTCCCAGACCAGAGAGCAAACCGCAACATTTTGTATTTTGGTTTCTGTCCTGGGATGCAGAGCAAGACGGATCTGACACAATACAAAATGGTTCCGTCCCTCATTGACTTTCAATGGAATTAATGACTGATCCGTCTTGGCTATGTTACAGATAACACTATCCATTCATAATGTTGAGAACCCTGCCAGATCCAGCAAAAACGCTAGTGTGAAAGTAGCCTAATTTATGTATTTTAAATTTGGCAGCTAAAAATTTAATTTGGCTCCTGAATATTTTTGCAGTCCTATGTAACACTACAGATAACATAAGGTAAAAGGCTTCTCTGTGATTTACATATTGATATAGGTGATGTGGGCGGTGCGATATGTGGGTGTGGCCTGAGAGTGGGTGGTGTGATATGTGGGTGTGGCTTGAGGGTGGGCGGAGACAAAAGGGCCCCATAATCTCCTATTGCCCGGGGGCCCCATGAGTTGTCAGTCCGCCCCTGGTCGCTTTATCGGTAAAGTAGTTTTGAAGGACACACAAAGCCAAAAATAGCTGCTTTACAGACGCCAGTAAATGCCATAGAAATAAATTCAGGTTAAGGCTACATGCACATGACCATATGTGTTTTGCGGTCTGCAATAAAATACGGATGCCGTTTTTTTTGCGGATCCATTGTAACAATGCCTAAAACCAGGCATCTTCAAACTGTAGCCCTCCAGCTGTTGCAAAACTACAACTCCCAGCATGCCCGAACAGCCTACAGGTATCAGCCTACAGCAGGGCATTGTGGGAGTCGTAGTTTTACAACAGCTGGAGGGCCGCAGTTTGAGGATGCCTGCCTAAAACGGACAAGAATAGGACGTTATTTTTTTTGCGGGGCTACGGAACGGACATACGGATGCAGGTAGTACACGGTGTGCTGTCCGCATTTTTTGGGGACCCACTGAAATGAATGGGTCTGCATCCTATCCGTAAAAAAAATGGAACGGACACGGAAACAAAATACGTTTGTGTGCATAAGGCCTAATTGTCCCTTTAAATAATTCAGAGAAGATATATGTTAGAACACCTGTGTGTTTCATGGCTGTTACATTCCTTATTGCCAATTCTAAGTATCCTATAGGATTTTCTCGTCACTGAGCAGAATTACGCAGATGTTGAAATGCAAGGCCTTATATCTGCCACAATGCGTAAGTAATTAGGATATACTGCAGTTCATACAAATCTTGCCTCTGGGTCCAGAAAATCTGTCTTTCCTTTTATATCTCCCATAGGTTCCCTAAATAGAAATTCTTTCCATGCATCTCAAAATTTTCTAGCTTTCCAGGGAGGGCAATGACATAAAACTACTCTAAAAGGCATTTCATTTCTATGCTCTATAGATCTAATAAGCATGGATGTTCATATTACATTTACAGTATGGAAAACGGTGCCCTCTCGTAGGCCCTAGATCATTAATCAAAATGCAATCTCTTAGAGTGGTTTTCCCATTTACAGCTATCCCCAGTATAAGAGGTAAATGTCTGATCACTGGGACCCCGAGTCTCTTGTGTGAATGGACAGATGGTGCACTCCATTCACTTCTATGGGAATGATGGACATGGCCAAATGCACCACTGCTTCAATCACACAGGGGACCCCCTGTTTACCGCTATGGGAGTTCCGAAAATAGCCGAACTGGCTCGCCTATTTCCGGCAGTCCCATACGGCTGAATGGATAGGCGGCCGTGCATGCCTGGTGCATTCTCCATTCACCGCTATTGGACTGCCAAAAATAGTTGAGCACTCTTGCTTAGCTATTTTCAGTACTCCCATAGTAGTAAATGGCTAGCACACTGCGCATGCGCATTGTGCTCACCTTCACTTCGGGGGCCCTGTTCTGGAGATAGCAGCGGGTGCCAGAGGTGGGACCCACACCTATCTGACATTGATGGCATATAATTTTACGGGTTTTTTATTTACGACGTTTGATGTGCGATAAATGTGACCGGTTACTTTTATTCTACAGCTCAATACAAATCTGGCGATACCTTATATGTATAGTTTTTCTTGCGTTTTGACAGTGATAAAAAAAAGTGGGGAAAAAATCGGTTTTATTCTTTTGTCGCCATATTTTGACCCCTATAACTTTTTGATAATTGTGTATAGAGTTGTATGGGGGCTCATTTTTTGCGGGGCAATCTGAAATTTTTATTGATACCATTTTGGGGTGTATATGACTTTTTGATCACTTTTTATTTAATTTTTTGTAGAAAATGAAGCGACCAAAAACGGCGAATCGGCCATTTGGACGCTTTTTTTCCTGTTTTTCTGTTTGCCATATGGGGAATATATTTTTATAGTATGGGCGTCTTTATTTTTTTAGTTCTTTTATTTTTATTTTGGGAAAAGGGGGGTGATTTGAATTTTTATGTTTTTTTTTATACTTTTTTATAGTTCCCATGGGAAACTATAACTTGCAGTCATCTGATTGCTATTATCAGACTACAATGCACTTGCACTGGAATCTATGATGATTTTACTACTTTCCTATGGAGCCTATTACAGGCAGGAGCTCCATAGGAAATACTATGCAGCAGCCTCGGGTCATTGATAAAGACGCAGGACACATTCAATTGAGTGGGGTCCGCGATCCGCATCAGACGGTCCGCACCGCGAAAAAGTAGTGCATGCACTACTTTTTGGCAGTTCGGAAACATGGACAGAAAACCCACGGAAGCACTCCGTGGGCTTGTGATCTGTGCCTCTGTTCTACACCGCACTGTATCTCCCACATTGCGAACGCATTCAAGTATTCAATGGGTCTGCATCTGTGATACGGCCGGTGCCGATATATGTGCTTGCGTGAGCTCCCACGGTCCTGGCCACCAGAGAGGCTGGCATTTATTCTAATAGTGTGCAAGCACGACCACCGCTGGTGGATAACAGGGTGGTCGTAACCATGGAAACGAGCAGAGCATAATCTGATGGAAAAATTAACCAAGCCAGCAAAGAAGACAACATGGACAATCACAATACCTTAGTAAGTGCCTTGTATTAACTTTGTCTACATGATAAATGGATGTGGACAGCACACATATATAACGTTCGGACTTCCAGGAGCACACGTGTGCAAACGGTAGTATGGATATGGCAGGCTGTTCCCCCCTGCTGGAAAAGCCTAAAGCGAGTGTGAAAGTAGCCTAAGGCCTCAAGCACGGGCACCGACCTGGAGCCGCCGCATGCGGATCGCGGACACATTCACCTGAATGAAGTCCCCATCCGACTGTCCACACCGCAAAAAAGTAGTGCATGTTTTGTGGTGCGGAGGCACGGACAGAAAACCCACGGAAGCACTCCGTAGTGCTCCCATGGGCTTCCGATCCGTGCCTCCGTTCTGCACCACATCTCGCGAATTGCGGACCCAATCAAGTGAATGGGTCCGCATCCATAATGTGGGGTGCACATGGCCGGCGCCCGTGCGGACCCGCTATTTGCCACGGCCGGGCAACAGTCGTGTGCATGACTCCTAAAGAGGGTGCTGCCACACTATGTTTTTTCCTGGCATTATTTTGATTTGCAAAAAACGGCATGAAAGTCGTGCATTTTACACAAGTGTTTTTAGTCACTGGGGAAGATTGATCAAAACTTGTGTAAAGGAAAACAGCCTTATTTGCCCATAGCAACCAATCAGATTCCACCTTTTAGTTTCCAAAGAAGCTCTGGGAAATGAAAGGTGGAATCTGATTGGTTGCCATGGGCAACTAAGCCAGTTCTACTTAACACCCGTTTTGATAAATCTCCCTATGTTTTACTTGCCCTTTTTTCCTGTAGAGTAGTCTATAGGAAAATGGCTGAAAAAGGCCACAGCCACAGAATACTGCGATTTAACTCTTTCTAGACCTCCGCCACACATGTACGCCAGAAGTCTGGTCTTTAAAGAGTGCACCTGCTCGTGAGTATTTACAGGTGTCATAACTCTGCTGTTTTACACATCAGAGGCCTAGATCGGCGTTAATGCCGATCGTGGATATTTCACCCCTTGCGTGCCATGGTAAAATGTGACCACTTCATCTGGGAGCGCTAAAACCGGAAGCTCCGTGCTTCTCAGCCCGGGTCGCCTTTCTCTGGGTGAGACTGAAGAAGGCGGCCGGTACTAATAATAGGCCTAAGCCTATAAGTGGCTGCACTGCATTGGAATATACTGAATACAGTATTCTGTATTACATAGATATGCATTACAGAATACAAGATGCAACCCAGTGATTGCACGCTATAGTCACCTATGGTGACTTAAAAAAAATTAAAAAAAGTTTTAAAAAATATTTAAAAAAATAAATCTAAAAATTACATTCACCCCTCTTTCCTCTAAAATAAAAAATAAAATACATAAACAATAAAAAAAAACTAAACATCCTGGGCATCGCCGCGTCTAAAAACGCTGGTACTATTAAAATATAAAAATATTTATCCTATACGATGAACGGCATAATGGGGAAAAAAAATGTAAATGGTGTAATTTTTTTTTTTTGTTAGTTCACCTCCCAAAAAAAAACCAAATGATATCAATAAAAACTATAGATTGTCCTGCAAAAAACGGGCCCTCACACTGCTCCATAAACATAACTATAAAAAAGTTATGGAGGGGTCAAAATATGGCGATCAAAATACATATTTTAAAATACAAGAAAAACTATGGTATCTAAATATTTTATTGCTGTAATCGTACTGACCCAGAGAATGAAGGTAACTGGTCAGTTTTACTGCACAGGGAACGCTGTAGAAACAAAACCCATAAAACTGTGACAGAATTGCGTTTTTTTTTTTCAATTCCACCCCATTTGGAATTTTTTTTCAGCTTCCCACTACATCAGGGATCAGCACCCTTCGGCACTCCAGCTGTTGTGAAACTACAACTCCCAGCATGCTCCTTTCACTTCTGTGGGAGTTCAGAGAACAGCCAAGCAAGTGTGCATGATGGGAGATGTAGTTTCACAACACCTGGAGTGCCGGAGGTTGCTGATCCCTACATCGTATGCAATAGTAAATGGTGCCATTAAAAAGTACAATTTATCCCGTTCTCATATGGCTATGTAAAGGAAAAATAAAAAAGTTATGGCTTCGGGAAGGCAGGCAGTGAAAAACAAAAAGGCTAAACTGGAAAACCGCAGGGTTCTGAAGGGGTTGTGCAGATATTATCCTTAGGATACGTCATCAATATCAGATAGGTGGGGGTCCAGCTCCAGCACCCCCTCTGCGCAGCTGTTTGGGGTAATGGTGCTCGTGTGACTCCCACTTCAAGCTTCGGCCTCATGAACACGATCGTATGTATTTTGCGGTCTGCAAAAAACGGATCCACAAAAAATACGGAGGACGTCCGTGTGCATTCCGTATTTTGCGGAATGGAACAGCTGGCCCTTCATAGAACAGTCCTATCCTTGTCCGTAATGCAAGGACATGTTCTATTTTTTTGCGGAACGGAAATACGGACATATGGAAACGGAATGCACATGAAGTAACTTTTTTTTGCGGACCCATTGAAATGAATGGTCCCACATAGGTCCGCAAAAAACTGAACGGAAAGAAAATACGTTTGTGTGCATGAGCCCTTACACTGTGCTGCCGCTCTAAAGGAGAACCTGAGGATCTGTCGGGTAACTACTTAGGCTACTTGCACACTTGCGTTCTATTTTCCGGTCTTGAGATCCGTCATAGGGTCTCAATACCGGAAAAAAAAGCTTCCGTTTTGTCCCTATTCATTGTCAATAAGGACAAAACCTAACTGAACAGAACGGCATGCTCCAAAATGCATTCCATTCCGTTCTCATACCGGACAGCAAACTGCAGCATGCTGCGGTTTGCTTTCCGTCCTGGGATGTGGAGCAAAACATGACCCACAATGCAAGTTAATGGAGATGGATCTGTTTTTTTCTGACACAATAGAAAACGGATCCGTCCCCCATTGACTTTCAATGGAGTTCATGACGGATCCGTCGAGTATCTTAAAGATAATACAACCGGATCCGTTCAGAACGCATGCAGATGGTTGTATTATCAGTAACGGAAGCGATTTTGCTGAACCCTGCCGGATCCAGTAAAAACGTCGCTAGTGTGAAAGTAGCCTTACCTGTTCTTTACTTCAGGTGGATCCCATAGGTTGTCCGGTTTAGTCCTGAAACTGGACAACCCCTTTAAAACGCCACTACAAAAACCAATGAGGACATTTATCAAACTGGTGTAATGTAGAACTGGCTTAGTTGCCCATAGTAACCAACTAGATTCCACCTTTCATTATTCACAGCTAATTTTGAAAATGAAAGGTGAAATCTGATTGGTTGCCATGGGCTTTCAACATTTTTTATTGTAACATCTGACCCAGGCGGTTTGTGCTATAAAAAACAAAAAAACTCACAAAAAAACTATGCGTTTAAGAGAAAACCGTGAAGCGACTATAAAACCGCTAAGCATTAATATCAATGTTTAGGCCATTGTATAGCTATTGTGACAGATACAGACCTCCATGTTTTTATGAAGATCCACGGTGCTGACTAACCTCAGAAAATGAATAGACTGGAGTTCCCCTTTAACTACCATGACACATAACGCTAGGAGATTATTTAATAAGTGTATGACATGATACTGGGTTTTAAGCTTGGTGGTTCCTATCCAGACATTCGAGGCAGCACCCACAACTCTGCCCTGACACAAGCAGTACCCTGGTGGCCTCGCCTGACAAAACTTCCTCACACAAACAAGAATGGGCGTGGAAATGTAATGAACCAATCAGAGAGCGCGACACAGATCTGATGAGTTACGAGCTCATCGTGCGCCCAATCAGAGGCCGCGTTACAGATGACAGCTCCTGACAGGGTGCCTGGGGTAAATAAGAAGCAGCAGGATAGCGAAGGGCTATGTACCAGGGTCACGTGACCCCAGCGAGGACATGAGCAGTAACTCCCCGGCCAAGGCTGCCTCCACCGTCCCGTTAATACCGAGCCCGAAGCGGGAGAACGGCTACTCTGTGGGACCGGCGACCCAGCTTATCATCAAGGGTATGGCCGCTATGCACTGCAGCCAGGGAAATGGAGGCGAGGAGAGGAGCTTGTGGGCTTATGTCAGACATGGGCAGTGCCAATAGGAATGAGAGAGAGTGCACTATGGTGGTGGAATTGTCACTTAAAGGGGTTGTAAAGGATTAGCACATAAGGGGACTTATCAAAACTGGTGCAGAGAAAACTGGCTTAGTTTCCCCTAGCAACCAATCAGATACTACATTTCATTTTTTAGAGCTCCTCTGGAAAATGTAACGTTTAATCTGATTGGTTGCTATGGGCAACTAAGCCAGTTTTTCTCTGCACCATACCGCACAGGGTCCGAAACCGCGCCACTCCTGACCATGGGCTGTTTGCGGTACTGCAGCTCAGGTCTCCCTTGAAGACATTTGATTCATAAAAGAAGCGTCTTAGTTTTTTTTTTAAAGGGGTTTTCTGGGATTTTGATATTGATGGCCTATCCTTAGGATAGGTTGTCAGTACCTGATTGGGGGGGGGGGGTATAACTCCCAGCGATCAGCTGTTTGTAGAGGCCAATGTTGCCTTTTCACATACCTGATTAGTGCTGAGTCAGACTCTGCCGATCAGAATCTTGTTCAACCCCTTTAACCCTTTGAGCACCGGGCCTTTTTTTTTATTTTGCGCTCCCTGCCCTCCCAGAGCCATAAGAGCCCTTTCACACTTGCTTTTGGAAGATCCCGCATAGAGTTCCTTCGTCAGGGGTCTATGCCGGAACGAAACGCTTCAGTTACAGATAATACAACCGCATGCATCCGTTTGAACGGATCCGCTTGTATTAACATTAACTATTTTTTAACATTGCCAAAACGGATCCGTTTTGAACTCTACTGAAAGTCAATGGAGGACGGATCCGTTTTCTATTGTGCCAGAGTAAACAGATCCGTCCCCATTGACTTGCATTGGGGGGTCATGACGGATCCGTTTTGCTCCGCATCCCAGAACGGAAAGGATACCGCAGCATGCTGCAGTATTTTCTCTGTCCGAAAAACGTTCCGGTCCTGAACTGAAGACATCCTGATGCATCCTGAACGGATTTCTCTCCATTCAGAATGCATTGGGATAATCCTGATCAGTATTCGTCCGGAATAGAGCCCGAGGACGGAACTCTATGCCGGATCTTCCAAATGCAAGTGTGAAAACACCCTAACTTTTTTTTTATTTTTTGATTCACATAGCCATATGAGGGCTTGTTTTTTGCGGAACAAGTTGTACTTTCCAACGCCACCATTTAATATTGCATATGATGTAGTGGGAAGCCGGAAAAAAATTCCAAATGGGATGAAATTGCAAAAAAAAAGCGATTCCACCACAGTCTTACGGGTTTTTTTAATTACGAGGTTCGATGTGCGATAAAACTGACCGGTTACTTTTATTCTACAGGTCCGTACGAATCCGGCAATACCTTTATATGTATAGCTTTTCTTGCGTTTTGATAGTGATAAAAAAAAATAAAAAGTGGGGAAAAAAAATCAGTTTTATTTTTTTGTCGCCATATTTTGACCCCTATAACTTTTTTGTATTTATGTGTACTGATCTGTATGGCGATCTGAACTTTACTTTGATACCATTTTGGGGTGTGTATGACTTTTTGATCACTTTTTATTAAATTTTTTTGTAGAAAATGAAGCGACCAAAAAACGGCGAATTGTGCATTTGGACGCTTTTTTCCGATTCACCGTTTGCTGAAGGGGGATATATATATTTATACTATGGGTGTTTTCGCACATTGCGACACCCATGATGTGTATTTTTTTTTTTTTTTTAGTTCTTTTATTTACCGTATTTTTCGCCCTATAAGACGCACCGGCCTATAAGACGCACCTGGGTTTTTGAGGAGAAAAATAAGAAAAAAAATATTTTTAACCAAAAGGTGTGCTTTTGAAGTAATGGTGGTCTGTGCATGACAGTATTATGGGGGGGATCTGTGGATGGCACTGTTATGTGGGGAGATGTGGATGGCACTGTGATGGGGGATCTGTGGATAGCACTGTGATGGGGGGATCTGTGGATAGCACTGTGATGGGGGGTTCTGTGGATAGCACTGTGATGGGGGATCTGTGGATAGCACTGTGATGGGGGCATTTGATGAATGACACTGTATGGATTGGATCTGTGGATGACACATATATAGCATCTTATGCTATATGTGTCATCCACAGATCACCCCAATTACAGTGTCATCCACAGGTGCCCCTTTTCTAAAAACATCTGGCCCATGGCTGCTTAGGGGCGGAGCCTGGCAACATGGCGGGCGGCCCGCCGCTAACAGCGTGACTGCTTGTATAACATTTAAAATCTTTAATTATGTCCCCTTATTTCCTAAAAGCCTAGGACAGTAGCGCTCTGCTAACCTGCTATAACGATCCTCTAGCAGGCAGAGCGGTGCGGCGGCAGGCTGGTGTGTAACGTCCTCACTGACGCCATCTGCCTGCTCCTTTCACTTTATGAATGAAGCAGGAGGAGCAGGCAGATGACGTCAGTGAGGACGTTACACACCAGCCTGCCGCCGCACCGCTCTGCCTGCTAGAGGATCGGTATAGCAGGTTAGCAGAGCGCTACTGTCCTGGGCTTTTAGGAAATAAGGGGACATAATTAAAGATTTTAAATGTTATACAAGCAGTCACGCTGTGAGCGGCGGGCCGCCCGCCGCGTGTTGCCAGGCTCCGCCCCCTCCTCCTTCCATGCTGATACATCGCAGGCTGTGCGATGTATCGGCTTCAGCTATAGGAAAATGGTAGTATTCGCCATATAAGACGCACTGCCATTTCCCCCCCACTTTTGGGGGAAAAAAAGTGCGTCTTATATGGCGAAAAATACGGTATATTTTGGGAAAAGGGGGGTGATTTGAATTTTTATGTTAAAAATGTTAGGAAATGCTATGCAGCAGCCTCGGGTCATTCATAAAGACATGGGCTGCTGCATACACGCTCCGGCTCCTCCGATAGCCGCAAGCTCAGATGCCGTGGTTGGATTGACGACGGCATCTGAGGGGATAAATGTCCGCGATCGGCATCACTGCCGATTGCGGACATTAGCCGCGAGTGTCTGCTAAAAGAAGCAGGCGGCCACCCGTGGCTATGGCGCCCACAGCGAGCAGGGGTGGGCGTCATCTTTAAACACCCGCCCAGCGCTGGGCGTGAAGGGGTTAAGGCTGGGGCTATACTTTGACCAGTGATTGCTGTGTCACAGTGCAGCCATTGAACTGAATGGGGTCGTGGGGGAAGCCACCGCACCCCAAGAATCGCAAAATAGTGAAGACTGTGGGATTTATCATTTATTGTTTTGCTATTCTGGCATCACAGTAGCTTTTGAGTCCCTACTTCGATGGCCGCACTGTTACACAGCGTTCGCTGGCCGCGGCCCAGCCTGATGTCCTTAAGATGCTGCCCTGTGGGAAAGGGACACGTATGGACACTAAGGGCTTATGCACACGACCGATGTGCATTTCAATTTCCGGAACAGTCCTATCCTTGTCCGTAATGCCGACAATAATAGGACATGTTCTATTCTTTTGCAGAACGGACATACGGAAAGGGAATGCACACGGAGTCATTTCCGTTATTTGCGGCTCCATTGAAGTGAACAGTTTCACATACGGGACACAGAAACAAAATACGTTAGTACGGTAACTGTTTCTGCGTTTTACTGCTGAGGGAAATGTTAGGGCTTCATGCACACCGACATGTCCGTATTTCGGTCAGCAAAATGTACGGATACCCTCCATTTCAGTGCCTGCAGAGTGGATAAGATGGCGGCAAATCTCATCCACACGTTGCGGCCTCACGCGGTGGTGTGGATTTTGAGTGTACAGCCTCACGGGGCAGATTTTGTCACATTTCTATTCCGGAAATTAGAGTCCCCGTCTATCAAAGAGCAGGGGACGCAGCAGTGTCAGAGAGAGCTGAGCCCCTAGGTGTAATGGCAACGCCCCCGTTGCTCCTAGAGGCTCATTTGCATATATAAAAAATCATTTTTCTCTGCAATGCGGCACATATGAACATGGGACCAACACAGATGCCTTCAGCTGCCAAGCGCCCATGTAACAGATCGGGCAGACGGTTTTTATAGGGACAAATCTGCTGCTCCCCGATGCTGGGTTCTGGCTCCTTTGTGCCCCTGCTGCTGCAGCACTTTGGTCCGCGTGTGACAACACTGACTCATCCCCCTTGTGTCATGTCATTGGGTTGCACAGTGGCCAGTGATTGCCTGCAGCAGCCATCAAAACGGATATGGACACACTGGGACCAGAGCACCGCGAGAAGCCAAGGAGGCGGAACCCAGTGATGGGGAGTATGCTTCCCTTCGCAGGTCTGGCCACTGTGGTCGGGGGGGGGCGTTACCCGAAAGGTCCCAGAAGATGGAAAAACAATTTCAGCTACGTTTTAACCACTCAGCGACTTAATTTTAGCTTTTGTCTCATATGGGGGGAGAGGACATCCTTTTTTCTGGAATAGTCTAAACCCATACAGGTGAAGGAGGACTATCTGTGAGCCTCTTCTCTCAGCACGTTGCCTGCTCTTCCCCCTCCGCTCCTCTACGCAGGGTGAAGAAAGAGTACATGGGATCCTGTGGGATATGGGCACTTATACAGTGGCTACATTGAAGGCATACTCTGGATGTATAGATCAGCAAATTGTCCCACTATCTGTATCTCCCGTGTACACTACGGGTGCAGTGTAGTGCACCCATAGTGCGGTGTACAGTATTTCAGACAGGTGACATGTCGCCTATACCATCTTCATGGAACACCAGCAAAATATTGTCTTTAAATTTACACTGCATTTCAATTTATTTTTTTTTTTTCACAGATGTGGGAGAAATTCATTCCAGACTGTTGGATCACCGACCGATCATTCAGGGTGAAACCCGCTACTTCATCAAGGAGTTTGAGGTCAGTCATGCCGCTCTTATTCCCTGAACACTGTAATGGTACTTTTAATCTTTAATTTTTATTCTCAGCTCTGTGTTTCACCCCTTCAGCCACCGTGACATGGTGGTTGAGGGAATGTATGGAGTGGGCTGGAGCTGGGAGCCCGCTCTGTACATGGTGGGTGCCGGCTGTATCATACAGCAGACACCTGGCCACACTGATTGGGAACGGCGATCGTCCCAAACCCCTTCATTTAACACCTCAGATGATTGCGGCATCTGTGAAACAAGGCAGAGGGATGTGGCTTCCTCTGCCTTCCGATCGGAGCCCCCACAGGGAAATCGTGGGGCTCTAAATGGTTACCATGGCAACCTGGACGCTTCTGAAGCTTCCCAGGCCCGCCATAGTAAGCTGCCTGCTAAGCTGTGGACGAAGCACAGCTCAGCAGGGACCGTGTCAAAATCCCGTTCACCCTAATAGATCTCTAAGGGATCAGGGGGTGAAAAGTTATTACTGTAATATTTTTTTTAAATAATATAAAAAGTTTAAAGCCCTCTTTCCCAATTTTACATAATTGTGAGGGGCACCGGTCAGCTATTAGAAAAGGCCTTAAGTGTTGCAGCCTCTTCCTAGGCCGGTGATATCACTGTATATCGGACAAGTTGTCATCTGTCCTTGGAAAGCTGCCCGGAGCCTGCATTGCTCACCAGAGCTTCAGTGAGCATGGCAAATCCCTAAAACAGGTTTGGTCTGGATGCCGGGACATGGACCCCCACTGATGTGATAATGATGACCTATCCTGAGGATAGATCATCATTATCATTTTCCGGATTAACCCTTTTAAAGGGTAACTAAACTTTTATAATAATGTTTAATATGTTGTCCCTAATCCCTTAAAAAATGTTCTAATATACGTTATTTATTCATTTTCTATTTTTACTATACTTTTACATCGCTAAAGTGCAACCATTCAGTGTGCGCTTAAAACTCAGATCTCCGTACACCGCTGACAGCACATTCTATGAATGGGCAGCAGCAGCGCAGGGAGTACTGGCAGGAGCGCACATTGCTGCTCCCTGCGCTGCTGCTGCCCATTCATAAAATGAATACTCCGTACATCGGTGAGCTGAGTTTTAAGCGCAAACTGAATGGTGTGCTTTAGGAATGTAAAAGTATAGTAAAGATAGAAAATCAGTAAATTATAGTATATTAGAAAACTTTTTTTTTAGGGGATTAGGGACAACATATTAAAAATGATTATAAAAAATTTAGTTACTCTGTATTTTTTACATGTGTAAGTGGGGTTTTGTTTTTTTCTGAGAGTCTCTGCCTGTTTGATCTGCTCTTAGCAATGATCCCTGGAACCCCCTTGCTCACCTGTTTTTCCAGTGTCCCTGGTTAGTTGGTAAGTTTTGGTAAAATAGACCAGGGACTCTTGGAGAGGGGGAAAAAAAAAACTAAAGAATGTAACATACTTAGAATATGTGCTAATAAGTAGGGAGGTGGGTAGAGGAGAGGCAGGCTAAGGTAGCCTGCCTTTGCATCCTACATTTGGCTGTCTTCAGCACGGGCGTGAATAAAGCAGGCAGCGCGGGCGTGTGACGTAGTGAGTTGCGCCTCCTGCCTGCTACGGACATTAGTAAGGCTGCATTCACACGGGCGAGTTTTCTGCGCGGGTGCAATGCGTGATGTGAACGCATTGCACCCGCACTGAATCCGGACCCATTCATTTCTATGGGGCTGTGCACATAAGCGGTGATTTTCACGCATCACTTTTGCGTTGCATGAAAATCGCAGTATGCTCTATTTTCTGCGTTTTTCACACAACGCAGGCCCCATAGAAGTGAATGGGGCTGCGGGAAAATCGCAAGCAAGTGCGAATGCAGTGCGATTTTCCCGCATGGTTGCTAAGCATCGGGACCCGATCTTCATTATTTTCCCTTATAACATGGTTATAAGGGGAAATAATAGCATTCTTAATAAAGAATGCTTTGTAGAATGAGGATTAAGGGGTTAAAAATAAAAAACTTAACTCGCCTTAGCCACTTGATCGCGTAGTTGGCGATCGCTCTTCTCTCTTCAAGCATTAGCTGTAGTCTAAGGACCTGTGATGACATGTGAGAAGAGAGATCGCCAACTATGCGATCAAGTGGCTAAGGCGAGTTAAGTTTTTTATTTTTCACCCCTTAATCCTCATTTTACAATGCATTCTTTATTAACCACTTCAGCTCCCCTAGCTTAAACACCCTTAATGACCAGACCACTTTTTACAATTCTGCACTACACTACTTTTACCGTTTATTGCTCCGTCATACAACTTACCACCCAAATGAATTTTACCTCCTTTTCTTCTCACTAATAGAGCTTTCATTTGGTGGTATTTCATTGTTGCTGACATTTTTACTTTTTTTGCTATTAATAAAAATTTAACGACATTTTTGCAAAAAAATTACATTTTTCACTTTCTGTTGTAATTTTTTTTTAAAAAAACTACATTTCTATATAAATTTTTCTCTAAATTTATTGTTCTACATGTCTTTGATAAAAAAAAAAATGCAATAAGTGTATATTTATTGGTTTGGGTAAAAGTTATAGCGTTTACAAACTATGGTGCAAAAAAGTGAATTTCCGCATTTTGAAGCAGCTCTGACTTTGGCCTCATGCACACGACCGTTGTTTGATTCCGTGTCCGTTGCTCCGTTTTTCGTGATTTTCTGCGGACCCATTGGTTTTCAATGGGTCCGTGGAAACCTCGGCAAATACACCGTTTGTCCTCCGCGTCCGTGGTCCGTGATTCCAGTCCGTCAAAAAAATATAACCTGTCCTATTCTTGTCCGTGAGAAACGGTTCACGGACCCATTCAAGTCAATGGGTCCGTGAAAAATGCGGATGGCCATCCGTGTGTCATCCGCGTTCCGTATCCGTTTTTTTTGCGGATCCCTTGGCAGGCACTTGGGAAACTTTGTCAGCCTGTCTTTTGGTAAAATCTTTTGGGTCATGTCTGCTAAAAAAAAACGAAAGACACACGGAAACACAACGGAAGGCAAAAACGGACACGGATCACTGAACAATGGAACCCCCTTTTGCGGACAGCATAAAAAAACGGTCGTGTGCATGAGGCCTTTCTGAGCACCTGTCATGTTTCTTCAGGTGCTAGAATGTCAGGATAGTATAAATACCCCCCAAATGACACCATTTTAGAAAGAAGACACCCCAAAGTATTCGCGGAGGGGCATGGTGAGTTCATGTATCATTTCATTTTTTTTCACAAGTTAGCGGAAAATGACACTTTCTGAGGGAAAAAAATAATAATAATGAAGTTTCCATTTCTGTTAACTTCTGGCAAAAAAAAATAAAAAATCTCCCACGGACTCACTATGCCCCTCAGTGAATACCTTGGGGTGTCTACTTTCCGAAATGGGGTCATTTGTGGGGTGTGTTTACTGTTCTGGCATTTTGGGCGGGGCTAAATTGTGAGCAGCCCTGTAAAAGCTAAAGGTACTCGTTGGAATTTGGGCCCCTTTGCGCACCCAGGCTGCAAAAAAGTGTCGCTTATGTGGTATCGCTGTACTCGGGAGAAGTAGGGCAATGTGTTATGGGGTGTATTTTTACATATACCCATGTTGGGTGAGAGAAATATCTCTGTAAACTGACAACTTTGAATAAAATTTTTTAAAAAGTTGTCATTTACAGAGATATTTCTCACACAAAGTATGGGTATATATAAAAATACACCCCAAAACACATTGCCCTACTTCTCCTGAGTACGGCGATCCCACATGTGTGACACTTTTTTGCAGCCATGATGCACAAAGGGGCCCTAAAACCAATGAGTACCTTTAGTATTTCACAGGGCATTTTTGCGCATTTGGATTCTCACGCTTTAGGACCCCTAAAATGCCAGGGCAGTATAAATACCCCACAAGTGACCCCATTGTGGAAAGAAGACACCCCAAGGTATTTCGTGAGGGGCATGGCGAGTTCACAGAAATTTTTTTTTGGCACAAGTTAGCGGAAATTGATTTTTATTTTTATTTTTTACAAAGTCTCATATTCCACTAACTTGTGACAAAAAATAAAATTTTACATGAACTCGCCATACCCCTCACGGAATACCTTGGGGTGTCTTCTTTCTAAAATGGGGTCACATGTGAGGTGTTTGTACTGCCCTGGCATTTGAGGGTCTCCGCAATCATTACATGTATGGCCAGCATTAGGAGTTTCTGCGATTCTCCGTATATTGAGCATACGGGTAATGAGATTTTTTTCCGCTCAGCCTCTGGGCTGAAAAAAAAATGAACGGCTCAGATTTTTTCATTCGCATCAATCAATGTGGATGAAAAATCTCTGCCAAAATCAGTGACTGCGGTGCGGTGGGCGCTAACTACCTAACAAGTAGCTAACTAACTGGCGGGGATAAGGGACCCTTATGCCCCATTCACACGTCCGCAATTCTGTTTGCGGAACGGAATTGCGGACCCATTCATTTCTATGGGGACAGACTTTGTCCCGCTCGGATCCGGAATTACGGATCCGCGCTCCGGGTCTGCACTTCCGTCTCGCAAAAATATAGAACATGTCCTATTCTTGTCCGCAATTGCGACAAGAAAAGCATTTTCTATATAGTTCTGGCAATGTGCGGATCTGCAAAATGCGGAAAGCACATTGCCGGTGTCCGTGTTTTGAGGATCTGCGGATCCGTGGATCAGTTCCGCGGATCCGTGAATCCACGGATCCGCAAAACACATATGGACGTCTGAATCGAGCCTTACAAGGGGTGTGATCAATGACAGGGGGGTGATCAGGGGTCTAGATGGGATGATCAAGGGGTTAATAGGTGTGTGTGTGTGTGTGTGTGTGTGTGTGTGTGTGTGGGGGGGGTTAGTGTAGTGTTTGGTGCAACTTTACATAGTTACCTGGTCCTCTGTTGGTCGATCCCAGCAAATGGGACCACCAGAGGACCAGGTAGCAGGTATACCAGATGCTGTTCACAAAACAGCGTCTGGTATACATGTTTGATGCGATTTATATCGCATCTACAGCCTGCCAGCGATTGATCATCGCTGGCAGGCTGTAGTTCAACTCTTGAGACGCGCGCCACTGTGAACGCGTGCGCGCGCGTTTACAGGAACTCGCGCGTCTCGCGAGATGACGCGCCGATGCGTCCACACAGAGCTACAGGACTGCCCGCAGGACGCATCCCTGCGTTAGGCGGTCCTGTAGTAGTTAAGAATGCTATTATTTTCCCTTATAACCATGTTATAAGGGAAAATAATAAAATCTCCAGAATACTCAAGCCGAAACCGGACTTCAGTGATAAAGTTCGGGCCTGGGTACCAAACATCGCGATTTTTCACACGCGCGTGCAAAACGCATTGCAAAAGTTTGCACACGTGCGGAAAAATCGCGCATATTCCCGCAACGCACCCGCATCCAATCCGGGCGTCAAACATGACGCCCGTGTGAACCCAGCCTAAATAGAACAGGCTGCTGGATTGAAGATATTCTATAGTTAAACATTGCCTACAGTTAGATAGGATTACTACTGTGAGCGGGGCCAGGTGCAATAGAATACAGTGACTGCTGCCATTACAAAACTAGATGCCGGCCCCAACCCCCTGTATTGGGGGTCATTCACACTACACAGGGAGACTGTTATAGGGGGGATCTGGGGATGACACATAGCATAAGATGCTATTTATCTGTCATCCAGAGATTCCCCCCCCCCCACCCCATAGCAGTGTCATGCCATCCAAAGATGCCCCCATAACAGCGCCATCCACAGACCACGATTAGTTCAAAAGCACACCTTTTCGTTCAAAACAATTTTTTTTTCTTATTTTCCTCCTCAAAAACCTAGGTGCGTCTTATAGGGCAAAATATATGGTATATTACAAAGTCGCATACGTTCACTGGCCCTAGAGAATTAAAAAATAAAGGTGAATGACTTTTACGTGATTTAATAACCCCTTTCAAGGAATGGTTTTACATTTATTTCAATGACTACATTATTATTCATGCCTTTATTTCAGTTCCAGATGTATACATTAGGTGGCAGTAGTGTTCTGTAGTGCAACAGCAAAATCTGTAATGGTTTACGGTATGCGCAACATATTATTTCACAGCAAATTGATGCCCAGCTTTGTGTCTTTTGTAAGACTTAGAACCATCTTTGTATATATTTGTTTTTAGCCTGTGCATTTCATTCAGTAGAAACACCATTTGTATGATCACTAGAAGACAATGACTGGGAATAATCTGGATACACTATCAATGTCCGATGTCTTTCCATTCACTTCTATGGAGTTCTGAAAATAGCCAACAACTCCCAAATCTGGGACCTGCACCTATTGGACAATTATGGCATATCCTATAGACGTGCCAAAGATATCCAGATGGAAATACTCTTTTTAAGGAAAAATACCTAAAACTAAAATAATTGAGTGGAAGCTTATGTTGGGTTACCTGCACACAGATGAGGCGGGGGCCTGCCGTTCTAACATCCCAGATAACAGATGGTCCGCTCTTGCTCTGAACTACAACATTCCAGACTGTCTGCTGGTGGGTTAGATTTTTGTAGGATATTGACTCTACTGATTCCAAAGATCAAGCTGTCTGGTCCCAGGTGGAGATTTTGAACATAACCCCTCGACTTGGCTGGTTGATCATTGTCAAGCTATGTTTACACAACTCATTAACCACCTCAGCCCCCCTAGCTTAAACACCCTTAATGACCAGGCCACTTTTTACAATTCTGCACTACACTACTTTCACCGTTTATTGCTCCGTCATACAACTTACCACCCAAATGAATTTTACCTCCTTTTCTTCTCACTAATAGAGCTTTCATTTGGTGGTATTTCATTGCTGCTGACTTTTTTCGATATTAATCAAAAATGACCATAATTTTTGCAAAAAAATGACGTTTTTCACTTTCTGTTGTAAAATTTTTCCAAAAAAAACCTACATTTTTATATTAATTTTTCTCTAAATTTATTGTTCTACATGTCTTTGATAAAAAAAATCCAATAAATAAGTGTATATTTATTGGTTTGGGTAAAAGTTATAGCGTTTACAAACTATGGTGCAAAGAATTTCGGCATTTTGAAGCAGCTCTGACTTTCTGAGCACCTGTCATGTTTCTTCAGGTGCTAGAATGCCAGGATAGTATAAATACCCCCCAAATGACACCATTTTAGAAAGAAGACACCCCAAAGTATTCGCGGAGGGGCATTGTGAGTTCATGTATCATTTCATTTTTTTCCACAAGTTAGCGGAAAATGACACTTTCTGAGGAAAAAAAATAAATAATAAAGTTTCCATTTCTGATAACTTCTGGAAAAAAAAAAAATCTCCCACAGACTCACTATGCCCCTCAGTGAATACCTTGGGGTGTCTACTTTCCGAAATGGGGTCATTTGTGGGGTGTGTTTACTGTTCTGGCATTTTGGGGCTAAATTGTGAGCAGCCCTGTAAAACCTAAAGGACTCGTTGGAATTTGGGCTCCTTTGCGCACCCAGGCGGCAAAAAAGTGTCACACGTGTGGTATCGTCATACTCAGGAGAAGTAGGGCAATGTGTTTTGGGGTGTATTTTTACATATACCCATGCTGGGTGAGAGAAATATCTCTGTAAATTGTCAACTTTGTATAAAAATTTTTAAAAGTTGTCATTTACAGAGATATTTCTCTCACGCAGTATGGGTATATGTAAAAATACACCCCAAAACACATTGCCCTACTTCTCCTGAGTACGGCGATACCACATGAGTGACACTTTTTTGCAGCCTGGGTGCGCAAAGGGGCCCTAAAACCAATGAGTACCTTTAGGATTTCACAGGCCATTTTTACGCATTTGGATTCTCATGCTTTAGGACCCCTAAAATGCCAGGGCAGTATAAATACCCCACATGTGACCCCATTTTGGAAAGAAGACACCCCAAGGTATTCCGTGAGGAGCATAGCGAGTTCATAGAAGATTTTTTTTTTTTGGCACAAGTTAGCGGAAATTTGACTTTTTTTTTCAGTCTCATATTCCACTAACTTGTGACAAAAAATAAAATTTTACATGAACTCACCCAAACCCTCACGGAATACCTTGGGGTGTCTACTTTCTAAAATGGGGTCACATGTGAGGTTTTTGTACTGTCCTGGCATTTGAGGGTCTCCGCAATCATTACACGTATGGCCAGCATTAGGAGTTTCTGCGATTCTCCTTATATTGAGCATACGGGTAATGAGATTTTTTTTTTTTTCTTTTTCCGTTCAGCCTCTGGGCTGAAAAAAAATGAACGGCACAGATTTCTTCATTCGCATCGATCAATGTGGATGAAAAAATCTCTGCCAAAAAATGTGCAAAAAAAGAAGTAAGGCCCCATTCACATGTCCGCATCTATTCCGCAATTCTGAAGGCAGCAGGCATATCAGACGCTGTTAACAAAACAGCGTCTGATATGCGACTCTTTTTTTTTTTTTTATTTTTTTTTTATTTATTTTTTTACTACTACAGCCTGCCAGCACATGATCAGCGCTGGCAGGCTGTAGTTTAACTTCTCCCCGACGCAATGCTGCAGGAAATCTCGCCTCTCGCGAGATCACGTGCTGATGCGCCCACCCAGAATAACCGCCCGGCCGCCGAACGCATCTGTGCGTTAGGCGGTCCTGGCGTGGTTAATATCCAAAGTGTATTTTCTGCAGCAAAAATCTAAAAAGCGAGGTTTCTTTCATGGATGTGCTATAGAATTCTGCATTGTTGTGGGTCCATAGGAGGATTACCCTATTGGCACTCAAGCCTCTCCTTTTGCGACCTGATCACCCACTTATATCTGCTGTGTTAAAGGAAATCCTTGGTGACGTTTTCCCATCCATATGAATGGAGCTGCGAAAACACTATGGCTATGCATGGGAAGCTGACCTGAAAAGATGTTGTATGGAAATACCCTAAAATTGGGGCTCATGCACATGGTCGTTGTGCAGCCGATTCGTGTATTGGAGACCGCAATTTGTGGTCACCAATGGACGGCCAACATCCGTGCGGCGGCTGGGACAGATCAAGACCCATTCAACTTGAATGGTTCCGTGATCCGTCCGCACTGTAAAAAAAATAGAACATGAAACCCCACGGAAGCACTCCGTAGTTCTTCCGTTCCGCACCGCATCTCCCGGATGTCAAGTGAATGGGTCTGCATACGTGATGCGGGGTACACGAGGCCGATGCCCGTGTATTGTGGACCCGCTGTATGTGGTCCACAATACAGCCGGGCAACGGCCGTGTGCATGAGCCCTTACAGTGCTTCAGACTAAAAAAAAAATATACCTAGGAGCCATTGGCTACTGAACGGAAAAATTTAGTCATTAACTTACATTTTTAGTCGCCAAATTTAAATACATATAATTAAAAAAAGACTTGGAGGAGAGGATGAGACAGTAGTGAGCCAGCTCTACATACAGCATGCTTCCTGCCAGAACTAGGAAACATATAGGAGACTACAGCAACACATACCTCTTCCACCCATTGACATCTCCTGTCATGTGGATGTTCTTTTCCTCTTCTCCTTTGCTTGACTCAGACCGCCATGACAGATTCTTTCAGCCACATCTAGGCTCTTCAGACTTTGTTAAAAACATGTTAGATTTCTTAACTTTTCTATAAGCCTCCCCACCCTGGTTTCCCAACAATGTCATCCTGCTGTCCCTCCCCGCCATGTGCCCACTGTGCTCCCCAATGCCCCTGCTGAAAAAATAGTGACCCCAGTAGACATAGTGTCCCTATGGTGCCTCCAGCAATTATAATGCCCCCTAGAGTGCCCTCCCCGGTAATAATAATGTCCGCTAGAATGCCCCCAGTAATAATAATAATAATAAAAAAAAAATATATGTTGTGCTCCCAGTAGTAATCCCTGTATAGTGTCCCCAAAAATAATGTCCCCTATTATGTCCCTGTAATAGTATTAATATCTCCTATTTTACCCCAGGTAAAAATGCTAAAGTGCTCCTTAAATGTCACCTATAGTGCCCCTAGTAGTAATGTCCATGTACAAAAAAATCCCACTATATTGCCCCAGGATTAAGATGCCCCCCCCCCCCGTGTATCTAGTAATGCTCCATATAGTGCCCTGGTAATGCCCCCTATAGGGCCTCAGTGTTTAAAAGTCCCCAGTGCCACCAGTAATGGCCCTTATACTGTCCCTGTATTAAAAATTCCTCTAGAGTGCCCCAGTTATGCTGCCAGTTATGTCCCCCCACAGCGCACCCCAGTAGTAATGTCCCCCACAATGCCTCTCTAGTAGTGTCCCTCATAGTGCTTCCATAGAGTAGTGCCCCAAAGTGCCCCTTCAGTATTATGTCCCGAATGCCCCCTGCAGTGCTATCCTTCCTGTTGGTAAAGGCCCCCAAGATGGCAGTTAAAAAAAAACAACTAATACTCACCTGTATCCCACGTTAGCCGGTGTTAACAATGCAGGCCACAACCTCTTCTGGTCTACTGCCACATCGCTTCACTGTGTCCTGGTGCAGGCAGGCGTGATTATGTCATCACGCATGCGCCGGCTGCGATGACGTCATCACACACGCCTGCACAGGTATTTACTACCTCATAGGCTTCAGGCCTCTTAAGCTATCTATCTAGTTCTATGGCTCCCCCTGCTGCATTCCCATCACAACTGTGAACAAAGCCTAAAGAAGAAGAGACGATTACATAAAAGGGCAGCTGTCTGCAGCACTGGGTTTAGAGCACAATGGGGGTCATTTATTATCCAGAAATGCATCTATATTAGGCGTATTTCTGGCGCAGATTGCGGCGCAAGGGTTATTTGTGCCGCAATCTGCGACTTTTCCCGCTCAGGTCAGGTCTAAAAAAAAAAAAGTGGACGGGGAAGGGGATAGGCCGGCAGGCCCGTCTCATTCATCAATTTCTATGTTTGTTTTAGGCATAGAAAATGGTCTAAATGTAAGCCAGCTAGGAAGCGGTTTTATATTTCGACCGCCAGTGGATGCGCCGAAGTTATGTAGAGGCTGGTGCCTCTACATACTGTGACTTTGTCAGATCCACAGCCAGCACAGGGGCTTATCAAAACCGGCATCTAAAATACATAATGGAGCAATGTTGCCCATTCTCCTCCACTGCAGCAGCGGCAATACGTTAGCACGTGTTCCTTACCTAAAGCCCATTCTCCGCTGTACTCCACCCGTACAGGACATGCACATTGTGACTGTCACTGTTTCTGTGGGCAGCACAGGCAGGCATTGCATGTTGTGCATGTCTGATACGGAATATCCTTAAAAAAAGGAAGATCACCTCTTTCTCTGCACTAAATTTTGATGATCCCGTTGATTTGATGTATGTAGTATGATACTGGAGTCCACTGAGAACCGGAGAAAGGTTTATATACTGAAAATAAATCGTATGGTGAGTAATAGGCACAGGCCAGCCAAGATGGAGAAAACTGTTCTGTACACATGTTAAGTTGTCCCAGGTGAGGCTGACATATTCTGACCTCAGACATCCGCCATATAGCGATAAACATATCTATCTATCGGCAATACATTTCATTTTCAGTTAAATGCTAAAAATAAAAAAAAATAAAAAAAAAAAGATCTTCCAATGTATGTTCTCCAGTCATCTTTTTTCTCTGTCCCAAGTGGACAGCTGTTATAGCAGTGGCCCGTGCCTGCCGCCACTCTGCTCACCTGCTCCCTTTTCCCCCGGTGCTTTTCCCCTTCGGTTGCCAGACCAGCGTTGTTCAGCTCTTCTGCAGGCTACAGCCTGATTCTTGCTAGCACTTCCTCTCTTTGCCTATAAGGGTGTGCGTGTACTTTCTCTGGTTCCTGAAGGGCCAGTGCACATTCACTTTGATCTTCCCCAGCCAATAGCTGGTTACTTTGTGGTACTTGAGGCACCTTTCCCTGTTGGAAGGTACCTGAGCAATAGGTTCTAGTTCACTAGTGTGCTGTTTCTACCTTTGCTTGCTTGTGTACCAACTTCTTCTTGTTTTCTGGATTTGAGCTCTCTATTTTGACCGTGAGCTGCCCGTACTGATCTTGGACTGTTTATCGGATTGCATGAACTCTACCTGCCCTGACCTCAGCCTGATCCTGACTATGGTTTTGCCTGATCCATTGGTCTCTTGACTTCTGTGGGTCAGCAGTCATTTGAACAGAAACTGCTCGGTAGCGGCCTGGTGGTTCCCCTGCTGCAGACTCCAGATCCATGTATAGGTGTTAAAGGGTGCAGTCCAGGGGGCGTCTTGGATAACGTCCCTAGGAATAGCCCCCATCCAGATGTGTTCAAGTGACACAGTGGATCCACATTCAGAACAACACTGCTTGCATTAAAGCAAATGTATGTACGCTGTGTAATGTTCTGCTGCCTACAACGCTTGCCTTACCTCTAGGACCATCTTTTTTTTGTTTTTGTTTTTTTTGGTGACGCTTCTGTGGTGCTTATCTATAATACATTTTTTTTTCTTCCCAGGGAAATGTTTTAGCTTAACTTACAGCAATTACACAAAAGTAGTATTGAATCCAGCGCCCTTACAGCATCTGAAAACTTGCTGAACCATAGACGTCACAAAATGTAGTGTTTAGTGTTAAATGTAGAAACCTGTGAATTACTGGTCTGTATGCCGTTAAAGTGATTTAATTCTGTCTCCGGGGCAGGAAAAAAAATTAGAATTAGACTTGCCAAATAGATATATTGTCTCTGTTGATTTTATAGTCGGACTCAGACAGTGTGTCGCCCCATTAGCAATGCTGTATGTCTGAGCTGTGTCAGGTAAAAAATGGTGCAGGTTCATAGGCCTCCCATTATGTGACTGTATGACTGGCACATCGTGTCTCATCTCCTGTGGAATAGTGTGGGGTTACACTGGGCAGCCTTTGTACTTGAGATTATTGTATTTAAAGGGAATCGGTCACCGGCGACCTCCCTGTATAGACACGTAGCTGTGGTTCACCTGATTAAAACGCTGTTTTTGCTCCGTTCCCGAGCTATACTTTTTCTTAATCTGCAGATGGGGGCATCATGATTGCTCTTGTAGCTATGATAAGGAGCGTAGAAGGTCTGAAATGCATTAGCAATACCACTGTCCGTTATACATGTTGGGATTTCTGCCCCCCGGTCCATGTTGCCTGTGCTGCCCAGCACTTCCATGCACCAGATGTTTGAAGGCGTATTTATGCCGCAGCTATCGTGATTATAGGAATAAGATCTAAAGATGCAGCATGTGTATTTGCTTGAGCAGCACTTATCCTAAAATTGGTAGAAAAACAATGATCAACATGGCCCCCGAGTAAGGATGGGCTACAAGTTTCTGAAGCTCTCCGTGTTTTTAACCTATACCGCCATCCACCTCCCACTCGCTCCACACTATTATTACAGTGCCAATCCATTGTTCCCAGTTGTCTGCCAGTGTTTGGGCCACGAAAGACCACTTTTGGCAAAAGTTGATTTAAACACATATAACGACATAGATGGTTAAGCAGTATTAAGAAATTCTAACCGCTGTCTAAAAATACTGGTTGTGGTTTGCTGGGGTGCCTTTAATATGAAGGGGTGGTCTCACTTTACCAAATGTAGAGAAAGTTAATACAAGGCACTTACTAATGTATTGTGATTGTCCATATTGCCTCCTTTGCTGGCTGGATTCATTTTTCCATTACATTATACACTGCTTGTATCCATGGGTTTACGACCACCCTACAATCCAGCAGCAGTGGCCGTGCTTACACACGATAGGAAAAGGCGCCACTCCCACAATCCTGTCTCGAGACGCGGGTGTTTTTTTTTTTTTTTTTTTTTTTTTTTTTTTTTTTTTCCTCCTGTCATCTAATAGGATGTATGATGGTCCCTTTAACTATTCTGAGGTGAGGCTGCGATAGAGCTAGTCTGTACTTTTCTATTCGTCCAATAGTTTATCATGTGACTGGCACATGGGTCTTGTGCGCAAAAACGGAAGAATTATCAAACTAGTGCAAAGCAAAATGGCACAATTGCCCATAGCTGAAAAGGCTCCTGCCTTAATTGTATGTGCAAATGAGCAGCTACGCCATTTTCCACTGCGGTTGCCAGTCAGTTTTCACCTCTAATTTTCCGAGAGCAGAATTGAAAATGAAAGGGCTCTGTTCAGTTGCAGCAGCTGTCATTGACGCATTACATTAGCGTGGTTTTTATATATCCATATTGCCACGTGTAACACAGCACGTACATTTGCACGACCGCAATTTCGGCCCGTGTCCAATCCGCATTTTATACGGATGATGCGCAGATCCATCCGTTTCTATAGCACACTTCATCTGTGTGGCGGCCGCATCCATGCGGCTGAGCCGCAAATTATAGAAGATGTCCTATTTTTGTCAGTTTTAGGGCTCATGTACACGAGCGTGCCCGTATTGGTACTAGCCGCAATATGTGGCACTAGCCATGTGCGCTCCGTATCACAAATGCAGACCCATTTACTTGAATGGGTCCACAAGATACGGGGTGGAGCAGAAGCACTCGGTAGCGCTTTTGTGGGATTTCGGGATCTGCACCGTTCTATATTTTGATTTTTTATTTTTTTTTGCAGTGCTGACTGCATTTTGCGCATCCACAAACGGCAGGCACATGGCTGGTGCCCATGCATTGTGGACTGCAATTTATTTGTGTGCATGAGCCCTTATGGGCAAGAATAGGCCTTTTCCTTTTTTTTGCCCAACTGGGCTTGCAAAAAGTGTGGGATGCACACTGGATGCACCTGTATTTTGCAGATCTGCAAGTTGTGGACCGCAAAACGGATATGGTCGTTTGAATGGTCCCTAAGGGCTCATTCAGACGACTATATCTGTTTTGCGGCCCACAAAACATGGATACCGGCCCTATGATAGAATTTCCTATTCTTGTCCGTAAAAACGGACAAGAATAGGACATGTCCTAACTTTTTTGCGAGGCCACGGAATGGAAATATGGATGCAGGCAGCACACTGTCCGCATCTTTGGCTGCCCCATTGAAATGTACAGTTCCGCAAAATTGCGTAACGGATGTGGACACGAATATACGGTCGTCTGAATGAGCCCTAGGTCTGTGAAAAGCATGACCCAACCACTGTGTAGAGCAGGGATCAGCCACCTTCGGCACTCCAGCTGTTGTGAAACTACAATTCCCAGCATGCTCCATTCATTTCTGAGTGCTCTCAGAAGACCAGAGCAAATATGCATGCTGGGAGTTGTAGTTTCACAACACCTGGAGTGCCGGAGGTTGCCTACCCCTGGTGTAGAGGACATGTTTCTGCAGTTTGCAATGAGCTTCTAATTGTAAGCTCACTGAAGATGCATCAACCCAGTGCCACCACTAGGTGGAAGCAGACAGTTACTATTAATGTGCCGCTGACAGATTTACTATACCCCTATTATCTTGTTAGCATAGCTCTTTCTGTATGTGGCTTTTAATGTTCTTCACCTCAGAAAGGCGGGTCACGGCGAGCAGACGCGACAAACACATGTTCCAAACAGATGTCCTCTGAGCGGTTTGTGTGAGGTGCAATCGTGAGCTAATATCTTCCAGTGCTCCGCCGGGTCTGTGTCTCATTCCACTAAGGTTTTATTAAAAGTCTCATATTCTTTGTAGTGGAGATTCTTTTGAACCGTTTTCCAGGCCTGCAGAACTCATCTTCTGCTATGTGCTGGACTCCGGGGTGTGAGATCAATCTTTTTATGAATCTGCGCTGATGTCTCACCTTTACTCACAGCGGGCCCAGATGTTTCTGACAGGTTATGGATCAAGATAACCAGGCATTTGGGGGGGGGAGTTGGGGGTGCAGAATTTCTATAGGTCAGTGCTGTTCAGTATTTCCGTATCTTTACTGCCAATATACGTGAAATCTGTACATGAGGTAATAAATACTAGACTATGTAATTGCAGTAGTAAAGTAGTAGTACTCTGACCTCCTCCTTCAGGATTCAGCCTAGCCCAGATTTTCAGTGGCTTCCCTCTAGGGTTGGGCGATATCAAAATTATTGCCACGATAACGATATTAAGAAACTTATCGCGATAACGATATATATCACGATAAATGCCCATTTAGAAGAAAAGAACACTTGGAGACATTATACTGTATGGGGGCAGCCACAAGGAGACGTTATACTGTATGGGGGCAGCCGCAAGGAGACGTTATACTGTATGGGGGCAGCCGCAAGGAGACGTTGTACTGTATGGGGCAGCCGCAAGGAGACGTTATACTGTATGGGGGCAGCCGCAAGGAGACGTTGTACTGTATGGGGGCAGCCGCAAGGAGACGTTGTACTGTATGGGGGCAGCCGCAAGGAGACGTTGTACTGTATGGGGGCAGCCGCAAGGAGACGTTGTACTGTATGGGGGCAGCCGCAAGGTGACGTTGTACTGTATGGGGGCAGCCGCAAGGTGACATTATAACCCCTTTCCCAAATCAGTATAATGTCTCCTTGTCGCCCCATACAGTATACAGTAATGTCTCCTTATTGCTCCAGTATAGGGGCCACAGGGAGACATTATAGTGGGGGGGCTTCTACTGCTGGGCCTCCTGACAGGTATATTCCCCATCACCTTCTAGTGTGTAGAGAAGCCCTGTGCAGGGGCTACAGCTGGGGCCTAGGAGGAGAGGGCCACTATCTTTTACCTGCTTCTCCCTCCTTGGACAGTGGCAGGCCAGGATCTGGAGAACTCCCTGAGAGAGACCTGCATGGCCTCCCTCACTTGCTGCTGTCCCGGCACTTCCTGCCTTTAATGGTGGGCGGGGCTAGGAGCCAGGAGGCAGCGGCTGCTGCGGGGAACTTCATGTGCCGATCCCCAGGGTCTCCAGTGCCCCCAGCTTTTTCAGGCCCTTCTATGGACTCCAGGATGCGGCTGCAGTACGTAAGGGGCTGCTCTGTGCCCGCAGGTCCCGGGCTTTGTGTCAGTTCGGGGGGCGGAGTCATGGCAAAATAGGAGAAAGCAGGAGGCAGCCGCTGCGGGGACCAACACTTACTTTGTGCAGGCGCAGTACATGGACGTTTTAGGAGCGGTCGGCACACGTGCGACCGCTCCTATGACGTCATTAAATACAGCGGTTATTAGGAAACTGTGATATCGCCATATCGCAGTTTCTTAATACCGCGGTATATTGCAGACACCGGTATATTGCCCAACCCTACTTTCCTCTGCTATGCTATCTGTATGCAAGGGCCATAAACCCTACAGGGAAATTTCCCGGCGGGCCGATGACCAGGGGTCCACCCGAGCTCTCCTCATGGCCACGTTCAGGTGCATAACGATCTGATGCTCTTAGTATTAATTAATGCTAGGACCCTCAGGAACAGCTTTCCCATACGGCAGTCTTGATCTCTCTGCGGCTGTGCAGGGAATATCGAGACCGATGTACCATATGCTGGCCTTGGTAAATTTCCCCTAATGTCTTGAAACTGTGTAGACCTAATCCGGGGCAGACTGGGAACTTAAAGTGGCCCTGGAAAAGAAATAAATAGTGGCCCCATATTGTAGGCAGGTCCAAATTGACAGAAGGCAGGGGCTAACACAAGTAGATGGGGCCAGCAATACCATATTGCAGCATAAAATACCACCCTGGCAGGGCCAAATACTACAGTGCTACACCATAAACTGACCCAGCAGCATCAAAAACCACAGAGCAGCACAAAATAATGCCCCAGCAGGACAAAATACCCCCTGAGAAGCTGCCACGTTCTGTCCCCCTCCTCCAGTTGCTTCAAGATGGCAATACAGTTGAATTCAGGAATCAGGAGGGGACCTGTGGTCGCCGGTCAGGTACATGACTACACTACTTGACGCCCCCAGGATTAATTAACTCTGGGTGTGACAGATCATTACTTACTTGGCTAGTGGCAGAGGGCTCAGGTGGCCCCCGGGCTTCTGCCCACCGGGAAATTTCCCTGTAGAGTCTATGGACCTAATCCTATGCCCACCTGAGAGGATAACCCTAATCTACCTTTTCCTCTAGTTTGATACCGTCAGGGAACTGTATGTAAACCTCGTGCAAGGTGAAATTAGAGGAGTTCCCCAGAGTTCAATGTTCCAAAGGACCTCTGAAAACCTACAGCTGAAATGTAATTGGTTGCTTTTGGCATCTCCTCTAGTTTTCCTTAAACTTGCATTTATCATATAGAGAAAGTGAATACAAGGCACTTACTAATGTAGTGTGATTGTCCATGTTGTCTCCTTTGCTGGCTGGATTCATTTTTCCATCACATTATACCCGGCTCGTTTCCATAGTTACGACCACCCTGCAATTCATCAGTGGTGGCCGTGTTTGCACACTATAGGAAAAAGCGTCAGCCTGTGTGCACTCCTGTGGTCCCAGTCCTATAGTGTGCAAGCACGGCCACCGCTGCTGGATTACAGGGTGGTTGTAATTATGGAAACAAGCAGTGTATAATGTGATGGAAAAAAGAATCCAGCCAGCAAAGGAGGCAATATGGGTAATAACATTAGTAAGTGGCTTGTATTCGCTTTCTCTACATGATAAATGTGATTTGCTGACGTGAGACAACCCCTTTTAAAGGTTCACTAAGCTTTATCACTGAGTTATTCAGTGATAGGTCTATTTCGGACGCGTTATTTTCTCACAATAGGCATTCAGTGTTCACTAAGCTTTTCAAAAAAAGCTTAATATCATAGTGACATATCAGCCTAGAGGCTGGTTTTAATCAGAGTAAGTATAAAAACTGAACTTGCACTCATAGTACCTGCTAGTAACCATCTGGCTCCAGGATGAGTGTATATATAGTGGGCTCAGCATGCATGTTGGTACCTACATCCCTGGATCTAATGGAGGCTGTTATGGCACGAGAAAAGGTTAATAAGCACGGTGGATCCTAGCATGCATGCTGGGCCTGCACTCCCTGGATTTTATGTGGCTGTCATGGCCCATAACAGGTAAGATTTAGCGTTAGGACCACTCATAGAGGCGGCCTTGCCGCGGCAAGTGGCTTATTACTTTTTGATCAAAATGTACACTAACGCCTCTGATAACTTCTAGCATAGAGGCAGGGCAGAGTGCTGTTGCATTTCTGTGTTTGTATGTATATCAAAAGGTTTTGATCAGTGAAGTCTGAATGCAGAGACCCCTACTGATTGCTAGAATGAAGAGAGTGAATTGAGATGGGCCCCATAGGCTTCTATTGAATCTGTCTTTTGCAGAGGAGAGAGAACCTCCTATGGGAATGCCTCTCTGCTCATTCCATCAATTGGTGGGGGTCTCTGTGCACAGACCCCACGGATCAAAGCCTTTGTCACTGACATGTCAAAGGTTTTTTGTTTGTTTTTAAAGCTCCGTGACACATTTGGGTCCATTCACACGTCCGCATCCATTCCGCAATTTTGCGGAACGGGTGCGGACCCATTCATGTTCAATGGGGCTGCAAAAGATGCGGACAGCACACAATGTGTTGTCCGCATCCGCACTTCTGTTCCGCACTTCCACAAAAAAAATAGAACATATCCTATTCTTGTCCGCAGTTGCGGACAAGAATAGTCATTTTCTATGAGAGTGCCGGCCATGTGCGTTCCATGTTTTGCGGATCCGCAAAACACTTATGGACGTGTGAGTGGACACTTTAATGTGTCATTCGTTAAATGTATAGTGTCCAGTCTGCTTGGCTTGACGAGATTGGATATATCTGTGTTGGCCCCATGTTCATATGTGCCCGCATTACTAAGAAAAATAAAGTTTTTAATATATGCAAATGAGCCTCTAGGAGCAACAAGGGCGTTGTCATTACACTTAGATCCTCTGCTCTCTGCAACTATCACGTCCTCTGCACTTAGATTGACAGGGCCAGGCATTATCTGACCCTGTCAATCAAACAGATGCTTTCAGCTGCCAAGCGCACATGCAACAGGTCAGCTCATAGGTACAAATCTGCTGACGGATGCCCTTCGATGCAGAATTATGGAAGCCAAACCAAAATGTGATCATCTTCAGTGTGTTAGTATGTTGAAATGCAGTGTTACAGCATATAATAAATAGTATATACATTTATTTATTTATTTTTTCCCATTTTAAGGAAAAACGTGGGCACAGAGAAATGAGAGTTCTAGAAAATGTGAAAAACAGCTTATCTGAAACCAGTGATCATGTTCTTCCGAGGTGTACAGATGTAATGCGAGATCAGTTCGGACTGGTGCTGAAATCATGTAAGTTATTGCAGAACGGTGAAAGCTTTCTTCTACACACCCTTTCAATGCTGGGGAGTCCTCATATTCTGCACTCCACACCCATCAGTCGCTGATTGCAGTAGAAAAAAAGATATCCGTTAGTGGCAGCATGTGGGTTGCTGTTCCTTAACAGATTTTAACAAAAGACTGGGTCAGTTTAACCCTCAGTTCACACTTGCGCGTTTTACAGCGCGTTCGAACGCGCTGTAAAACGCATAACCGATGCAAACCAACGCTTCCCTATGGGACTGGTTCACATTTTCGCGTTTTACAGCGCGTTCAAATGCGCTGAAAAACGCCCAACGCATAAACAAGTACTTGAGCTTTTTTTGGGGCGTTTGTCGCGTGTTTTGGCCCATAGACTTCAATGGGAACGCGCAACGCTTGTATTTTGCGTGTTTTTAACACTGAAAAAGCGCGTTCGAACGCGCGTTTATGAATTTGCAACATGCTGGAAAGGCCAAACTTCATATAGACAGGGATATTTGGTCATTGGACAACACTGCAGTCAATCTTCTACTCCAATTTTCACAAATATTAGGTAGCTCATAAAACTTAACTTTTATTCTAATCTATATAAATAAGGCCCATTACAATAAAAAAATGATGCTAAAAAGAACACTACTCTCTGCCGGAGTTATGTTTCAAAACTGAGGACCCCTCAAGGCAGGGCTTGACAAATTTCCTTGGAATCTAGGAGCCAGCTAAAAAAGTTAGAAGCCAGACGGAACCGCGTCATAAAGCCCCCAAGTAGATGCCCCCATAGTGCTTCTCCTCCCCCACTTCTCCATAGAGCCAACCAATGATGCATGCCAGTACATGGGGCCCCCATAGTGGTCCTTCCCCCTCTTCTCCATAGTGACCCCCATAATGTGCGAGTATATAGGGCCCCCATAATGTGCCAGTGTATATAGGGCCCCCATAGTGCTTCCCCTCTTCAATTGGTTATATGACACGTCAGCATCCTAGTGATCGCCCCTGGCAGCCGCCATGACATGTGGAAACCCTTACAAGGATTACAGGGTCCGGAGGGGAGGGCAGAGGGGTCCGAAGGAGAAGGCAGAGGGGTCCGGAGGGCATAAACACAGCGGGCACCATGACACTTTACTGAGCACTACAACCCCCAGCTGGCGCTCAGCCTCTGCATTCCCCATATCACTACAACTCCCACCTGGGGCTCAGCCTCTGCAGTCTCTGTATCATCACAACCCCCAGCTGGGGCTCAGCCTCTGCAGTCCCCACATCACTACAATGCCCAACTAGGGCTCAGCCTCTGCAGTCCCCGAATCACTACAACCCCCAGCTCTTTTCCCCTATTGTCATTCTCTCTCCCCCTCCCCCCTTCGTCATTCTCTTTCCCCCCATTCGTCATTCTACTTCCCTGTACCCGTGGACCATACAGGGCTCGGCCACGCTACAATGAGGGAGTGACAGGAAGGAGTTCTGAGCGCTTCCCTCCTGTCAGTCCCTCTCTTCATGTTGCGCCCGGGCGGTGCACCCTCATGGACGCGCCAGCCTGAGCAGTGCTGCAGCCGCCTGAGGCTCTATATAGAGCGCTCGGGCGGCTGCAGCATGAGGCGGGGCCGGCGCTCCTAGTCCGCGTCTAGGACGCGCCGGCCCTGCGCCCTGGCACCTTAGAAAACGGGCTGACAAATACCCAGGCAGGATTTGTCGAGCCCTGCCTCAAGGGATAGCCATAAATACAAGATGGAGAGATAAAAGGGCAGAAGGACACACTGCTGGGTCTCTTGCCCTGTTAGTCCCTACTGCTACCTCTGTGAAATCTCACTGGATATCCCTGAAGAGTCCATTAAATCAATTTGGACTGCCCAGCTTCGTCAAATAGATAAAAATGGGGTTCTCAAACACCTCCAATAGCGCTAGTAGTCACAAATTGCACCCTTCCTGAAAACAGCCTATGTTTACAGTGTCTCACCTGGTTTTCGCATGAAGACACTCACACAGATGTTGCTGTCAGTTAGGAGTGCAGAAAAACACTTGACCGTGCACCAATAACTGGTAGTTGTGCACTACAACATTTAAAACATGACCTGGTGTTCCAGTTTCAAGAAGAGATCACACAGGCTGACATGTGAATAAAGGGATGTATCGAGCACCTATTGATACTCAAATCAACGTTCCAACGCGTTTCATCCATTGGTGGCCAATTAATACCAAGATATTCTTATGACAAAAATACACACTCCTGGGTCAGGATGATAATGAACGTGTCCTGAACCCAGGGTAATAAGTCAAGTGCAAAGCTGCATAGAAGTGCTCACAATGGCAAACAAATCATCCACGTTTTATACTAGTCACGTCACCAGCGATATATACGTGGATGATATTATGTATGAGTACAGTACAGAACAGTACTTCAATGATGACAGAAGACCGCTCAAACAAGAGGATATTCATCTGAACATTCTTAATGCATGTAGGTCCGAGACATGTCGTGCGGATGTCCTCCATTGGGTCCTGAATGCGGCAGAGGCAGCTGGAGTGTACTGCCGGCTCGTTTAAAATGCCGCGCTCATCCGCAGCGTTCACGCCCCATTACGTCACGTGTAACATCACATGCTTACCACCCGGTCACGTGATTGGACGACTCCCGGAAGTGCTGGCAGTACGGCAGAGCCCTAGGAATTATGCTGCCGCCCTCATACTCATGTCACTGGTGGGCAGATCGCTAGCGATGTGATGGGAAGGACCAAAGAGGGCATTCCCCACAACATCGCTGTAAGGTATAGCACAAAGGATTTCCCTAATAAACCCATAGGGAAAAATAGAGTTTATATGGCATGTGCAACATACTGCCATAGTTATATTACCTCTGCGGGATTAAATAACAAAAGAAAGGGTCAGGACAAAGAAGCTAGCACATCTATCAAGGAAAGCCATAGAAGAAAAATACTATAAATAAAGGGGCATTATATCAATTTGATCACTCCATGGAGATGAATGTCAGCTCAAAGGGACCATACTCATGGGATAGATGTTGGAGTTGGGGAGTAAAGTGGCACCACCTTGTAATGAGGTGTGTACATTCAGGTATTTATGGATCAATAAAGGCACCAAACAACATTTGGTCGTTTAGTCCATCAGGATATACAGTTTTAAGTTGAAAGAGCCACCACGTTTCTCTCTGCAGGACCCTCTTGTCCCAATCACCTCCACGTATTGGTCGTAGAACCACTTCAATCCCTACAAATTTCAACTTGGCAAAATCACCATTGTGTGCAGTAGTGATATGTTGGGCCAAGGGTGTGTCTCTATTGTTCCTCATATCACCCAGGTGTTCACCTACCCGTCGCCGCAACTCACGGGTGGTTTTGCCTATATATTCTAGGCCGCAGTCACAGTTGGCTTTATAGATTACTCCCTTTGTGCGGCAATTTATAAAGTCCCTGATCTGGTATACTTTACCTGTGACATTGCTCCTAAAAGAGCGTCCTTGGGTGATATGTGGATACGCAACACAGCCACTACACTGACTACAGCGATGGCATCCAAACGGACGGCACAACCAAGTCCCAGTTTTTCTTCTTAGATCGCTGAAGTGGCTGTGCACCAACCAATCACGTAGACTCAAGCCTCTACGGTATATGACCTGTACCCTCTCCGCAATCACCTTCTTAATATCGGGGTCAAATTGAAGTATGCCCCAATATTTACTTAGAACATCCCTTACTTCTTTAGATGCGTCATCAAAGGTCCCTATGAGGCGTCTGAGATTGTCATCCCTCTCTTTTGGTGCCGGATGTAATAGTGCAGTACTCCACAATAATTCCTTCCTGCACAAATTAAGGCCCCTTTACATGGGCTATTAATCAGGGAAATTGGGAGGGAGAGTTCCTGGGAACACTCGTTCCTGATAAATGCCGCCGATGATTGAGCAAACACTTGTTCATTGAGTGAAAGCATCAGTGATGTGTTCACCTAAATCACAGTTTCTCGGCAGCAGGTTTTCTTGAAGTTCATAATCATTGTATTGGAGTGAAAAAACAACTTATAAAATGTACCTGACATCATCCGTATGGTGTTAGCGAAGTCACCGGGGCATGTAAGTGGCGGAGCTGAGTCACTTAATAAGGCCCGTCTCTCGGCCACAGCCTACCCCTTCCATCTTGCATATCGGTGCCAGATCCCCTGCAGGAGCAGAGGCTCTTCTTGAGCGGCCAGGAATCAGACGTGCGCAGTGAGCGGAGGTTTATACACCTTAGCCTACATGCACACGGCAGTGGTTTTTTGCGGCCTCCGTTCCGTGTTTTTTTTGCGGATCCGATGGTTTCCCGTTCATTTCTATGGATCCGTTAAAAATGCGGATGCCTCTTCCGTTGCCTGTCCGCGTCCGCTGTCCGCATTTCACGTCCGCAAAAAAAATATGGCATGTCCTATTCTTGTCCGCAAAAAACAGTTTGTGGATCCATAGAAGTCAATGGGTCCGCAAAAAATGCGGATGACCAACGGAAGCCATCCGTTGGTCATCCGCATCCATATTTTTTTTATTTTTTTTTTTTATTTTTTTTTGCGGATGGTTGCTTGGAAACCAGGGCACTTGTACAGGTACTTTTAGAAACTGGTTCAAGCCTTCAGTTTTTTTGCGGATCCGCAAAAAAAAACTGGATAAGACAACCTACAAAATTTGCGGACACTTGAAACGGATGTGGATGTGAAAAAAAAAGGAAGACGGATCCGCGATTTGCGGACAGCAAAAAACTGTCGTGTGCATGTAGCCTTAGCTTCAATCGCTCACTGCACATGTCTGGTTTCCAGACGCCGATGGAGTGCCTCTGCTCCTGTTGTATTCAGTCTTGGACAAGCCCCAATGACCATGTTGATGACGTCGGGTACATTTTATAGGGTGTTTTTCCACATTGATTATGAACTTCTAGAAAAGCAGTTTAGGAAACAAAGCCTCATGCACATGATCGTATTTTTCTATTCACATATGACCAGCATTTTTTTGAGGATTGGATATGGACCCATTCATTTCAACAGGGCAGCAAGAAATTTGAACAGCGCACCATGTGCTGTTCGCGTTTTCGTCCGGCAAAAAAATTGAATATGTTTCTTAGAGGTCTGGAATGTACTAGATGACATTGACAGCATTATGTTAGTGTTATCCATACATTCCAGAACTGTAAGGGTTACATAGCATCATAAATCAATATAATGCTATGGGACCCCAGCAGTGCTGGAACTTCAGGCCAGGTGCTGATCTGAGAGTCTGGAGCGTGACACTTGCTCGTCTGAAAGGGGCCTTGCTCTTCCAGAAAAAGGTGTAGTGCGACCTCTGATGGTCTGCATTACTGATTGGCTGAAACGGCTGTCTACACTCTACAGATGGGTCTCTTGCTTAAATAATATAAGCTTATCTGCATAGTCTTATATAATAACTCTCCAAGCCTATCGTCGTGTGAGAAATGTTTTTGAATTCATACCCTTTTGAGGCACTACTAATAACTGAGCAGACATTAGAATCATTTCCATGTAGAAGGGAGAAGTGAGTTTTCCACTTTTTTTTCGTTAATTGACTGCAGTCGTCAGTTCCATCCTACATTGGCACCCTGTGCCTGAAAGAATGTGAATTATGTGTCTGCGTTGAAACATTAGCCAATCTGCCTTAACAAATTGAAAAATGACCACGCACAACATAAAAATTATATTGAACAGATGGCAGCAAGTTGCCGCTTGGATTACACATAATAACTCGTCACCGTACGTTTCGTTTTTTTCTGGTGATATATCTTTTCTGTGAATCGGCTTCCAGGGTGACCACGCCATGTATTGCAGCCAGTCTGCATGATGAGTTTTATAACTACGGGTCATATATTATTTTTTCCTGACAAAGCAAACCACTCTGAAGTCTCAAATTAAATTTCAGTGCAATTTGCCTTAATTTTATGCCTTCCTGTTATTGTTCTGCGGTAAAATCCAGTAACGTAATACTCATAATGTCATAGCGACCTATCAAACATTTTGATCTGTTGGGGTCTGAGTGCTTAGACCACCACCGATCACTAGAACAAGGGCAGAGAAGCACGGACACAAAGAACTTTCTGCAGGAGACGTAATGAGATGAGGCATGTGTGGTGGGCGGGGAATTTATCAAGCACTGCGTTCCAGAATTGTCTTCAAAAAGTTGCAAAATAGGAATTTTGGATTTAAAAAACATGCATCATCTGATAAATTTGGAGCAAAGTACTTCAATGCTGGAAAACTGACTTTGAATATTCTCCTTATGATAAATTCCCCCCCATGGACTTTCTGTTGATCCCATTTTCTGCGTTGCACATTACGCTCTGGCACTTGCATATACTACATAAGGGTGGGTTTTCTTATTGGCTGCTCAGTCATGATAGCATATCATAGGCAGCATCACATCATCTATTGTGCAGCAGTGTAGCGAGGCCCCATCCCCTCACTCGCCCTAGGTAGCTCTGCAATTGGAGGCAACCAGTCCTGCTCACATTCTAGGACAGGTTGTTGGCAGCCATTTAAAATCCTTCCCGGAGAACCCCCTTTAAAGGGGTTGACCCCATTCTGGCTACTGTAAGATGACTATATGGCACTTACTAATCTAGTTTTATTGATATTCTGTGCCGTTTGCTATATTTCATAAGCCATGTCCCCTTGTTGGACAAATCTTTTGTCCTGTCCATAAAATGGCCACTGACGGAGGGTCATGTGACCAGACACATCACTCAACCTCCAACATTTAAACACACTGCACCTGCACTAGACCCAGAGTAGTGCAAATGCAGATAGTGCAGTGCAGTGTTTCTCAGCGATTTGCCTGGTCACATGACCTTCCATCAGCAGCCACTTTATGGACAGGACCACGTGGACAGCGCAAAAGACTTGGCCAACAAGGGAGCATATCTTATGAAATATAGAAAATGGTGCAGAATATCAACAAAAGCCATATTCCTAAAGGTTCCTTTACACGGGACGACAGAGCAGCATATTGTCGGGAAGGATGCATTCCTTTGAGATAATTGCCTGCTCGTCAGCGGAGGAGACAGATGCATTTACATGCAGTGATCTCCTCCACAGTAAGGGGAGGAGCGATCGCTAATGCCATCGCTTTTCCTCATACAGACTCGTTGCCGGCAGCAGATCATGTTTACACAGCATAATCTGCTGCCGGCAAGCGATCATTTTTGTGTGCACACAAACGATCGAATTATTGGATGCACGAGCGTTTCGCTTGTTCATCAGGTAATTGTCAGTACATTTACACCGCCAGATAATCTTTGGGATTCTTGGGTCGTGTAAAGGGACCTTTTGTGTCATATTGTCGTCTTAGGAACACATTGGTCAACAGTAATCAGAAAGTGGTCAATCCCTTTAATGCTGCTTGACTAGTTTAGTTTAATGATGTTTCAGTGTAGTGCATAATGGACTGTCTGTTCTCTTAAAGGGGTTGTCCAAGTTATATTTATTGATGACCTATCCTCAGGATAGGTCATCAATATCAGATCGGCGGGGGTCCGACACCCGGCACCCCCGCCGATCAGCTGTTTGAAGAGAAGGCGAGCGCCGTGCCAGCGCTGCTTCCTCGTCATTGTTTACATGCTGGCCGTTGCATCTGCAGCGGTGAGCAGGTGTAATTACACCCAAGCCGTTCCATTCATTTCAATGGGACGGCTCTGTAGTATACACTTGTATAGAAACGAGCCATCCCATTGAAATGAATGGAACGGCTTGGGTGTAATTACACTTGCTCACCGCTGCAGATGCAACGGCCAGCATGTAAACAATGACGAGGAGGCAGCGCTGGCACGGCGCTCGCCTTCTCTTCAAACAGCTGATCGGCGGGGGTGCCGGGTGTCGGACCCCCGCCGATCTGATATTGATGACCTATCCTGAGGATAGGTCATCAATAAATATAACTTGGATAACCCCTTTAAATACCCCCTATATGCCATGTTTTCAGTGCCTTGAAGCACTTGCTATGGACCAAGTATGTACCGTTCGTCCTGTTCACCACACAATTTCAGTCCAACATGTTCTAAAGTATTAATTGTTTCTGCAAAGTCTTGCATTCCTTGGATCAACCAAAATATACTGCATGTCAAAAAGGCTAAAAAAATGTGTTTAGCTCTTTTTATATTTTTTTTTTTTTTTTGTGCCTTTAGCTCTTGCCAAAAAAGAAGAAAGTGACCCGAGCTGTCAAAATAACCCTGAGCTATGTAAAATTCAGTCCTATTGTGGTTTTAAATCTGGCATCTGGCAGAGTTTTCACACTTGTGAATTAGCTGAGAAAGTTTCTGACCGTTGATTCTTAACCAGAGAAAAAAAAAAAAAAAATATATATATATATATATATATATATATATATATATATATATATATATATTTGTGGTCATGGCTACGGCCAACGATGCTTGATGAACCCTAGGGAGATAAACATCAAGAACAACCTAACCCGGCTAGCCGTGTGCTAGCTAAACCTAACTTAATGGCTTGAATTGTGCCCTTAGCCATAGCCGTGGGTAGGCCTAAAAGGGGGCATACCCTGTGGAAATGAAAAGAGAAGGGAGGGAGGGAGGGTGGGGCACCTGAAGAACACACGCCCAGGAGTGAGGCAGTGGCTTGTTTAAGAAGAGCCTCCGCCCCTCCCACAAATGCAGGCTGACCAGTCAGCCTTACTACTTGTGGTCATGGCTACGGCCAACGATGCTTGATGAACCCTAGGGAAATAAACATCAAGAACAACCTAACCCGGCTAGCCATGTGCTAGCTAAACCTAACTTAATGGCTTGAATTGTGCCCTTAGCCATAGCCGTGGGTAGGCCTAAAAGGGGCATACCCTGTGGAAATGAAAAGAGAAGGGAGGGGAGGGTGGGGCACCTGAAGAACACACGCCCAGGAGTGAGGCAGTGGCTTGTTTAAGAAGAGCCTCCGCCCCTCCCACAAATGCAGGCTGACCAGTCAGCCTTAATACTTGTGGTCATGGCTACGGCCAACGATGCTTGATGAACCCTAGGGAGATAAACATCAAGAACAACCTAACCCGGCTAGCCGTGTGCTAGCTAAACCTAACTTAATGGCTTGAATTGTGCCCTTAGCCATAGCCGTGGGTAGGCCTAAAAGGGGGCAAAAGCCAAGCCAAGTAGGTTATAAAGAAACAATGAAAGTGCAAACAAATCCGTGACCAACTGTAAGGCATCGGCAATCTTGACCGCACATTCAGGAAGTATGCGGCAAAACCATAAGGAGACGTACATCACAGCTTGCAAATGACGAAACCGTAGACATGATGCTCGATGTTGCAGATAGTGCCCCGAAGCGGAATGAAGTAATGGGAATACGCTGTGGAATGGAGCATGAGATATTAACTGAATCTGGTGACCTGTGGTTCTAGTACTGACAATTGCCCTGGCCTCCGGAGTTTGTGGAACCGAAAGAGAAACCTGCCTGCCTAGACTATGCAAGAAGTGAGGGGCAAAAGAAACCATGAAAGTAGGAAGGGAATCTTTGAATAGTTCCCCAGACATCAACTATCTGCTTGCCATGGCCCCTGCATTCTTCTGTGAACCCCTGAGAATGGTTTAATCCTGAACCAGGAAAACAGACCTGGTATCTGAGTCTACCATTAACCTACGTGGCCCAAATACCGTGGCAGGCGAATATGGTTGAAAAATGTGACCTGACCAACATGGCAGGTGACCCTAAAGATTTGAGCTCCAGTAATTGAAGTGTGATCCTGGAGCATGGCAGACACTGGACATTAATAAGGTGTAACACCTAAAGAACGTAAGGGGCAGGAAACTTAGTTGAGTAACAAGTGAACCTGACTGAACCCCGCAGGTGACAGACTTTAGTTTAGAACATGGGCCGTATGCAGGTGATCAGGGAAGCAGATATGAATGTGAGACATTTGGGCCCAATCAGCCTGGAACCATGGATGGACAACCAACCAGGCAGGACTGAAAACAGGTAATCGGACCCCCACAGCCATGGGGCCGAAGCAGTCGTCGGACCCCCGAAGCCATAGGGCCGAAGCAGTCGTCGGACCCCCGAAGCCATGGGGCCGAAGCAGTCGTCGGACCCCCGAAGCCATAGGGCCGAAGCAGTCGTCGGACCCCCGAAGCCATAGGGCCGAAGCAGTCGTCGGACCCCCGAATCCATAGGGTCGAAGCAGTCGTTGGACCCCCAAAGCCATGGGGCCGTAGCAGTCGTCGGACCCCCGAAGCCATAGGGCCGTAGCAGTCGTCGGACCCCCGAAGCCATAGGGCCGAAGCAGTTGTCGGACCCCCGGCCATGGGGCCGAAGCAGTCGTCGGACCCCGAGCCATGGGGCCGGAGCAGTCGTCGGACCCCGAGCCATGGGGCCGAAGCAGTCGTCGGATCCCCGAGCCATAGAGCCGAAGCAGTCATCAGACCCCGAAGCCATGGGGCCGTAGCAGTCGTCAGACCCCGAAGCCATAGGGCCGAAGCAGTTGTCGGACCCCCGAAGCCATAGGGCCGAAGCAGTCGGTGGACCTCCGAAGCCATAGGGAAGGTACAGTACCTTCCCAACAAACAAAAGAACAACTTGTAAAACATGGTAGGCCCACTGGCCTCCGCTGAGAAGCTGTTTTGTTGAACTAGGCAGGAGACCAATCTGAGTGAATGCAAACCAGGAGTAACGGAGACCAATCTGAGTGAACACGAATCAGGATTTAAAAGAAATTTTTTTTTTTTTAACACCACCGAGGAAAAACGTAAGCCTGAAAAGAACAGGATTTAAAAGGATTTTTTTTTTTTTTTTCACACCACCGAGGAAAAACGTACGCCTGAAAAGAAAGCAGCCATGTTTACCGGGAGAGTACTAAGCAGTGGGTGCGGAGTGCCCCGTTGAGACTACTGAGTGTAGCAAGTAACATGAGAATGCAGTTTTGAGTGGGAGCCGAATGTAACACATGGTGTAACAGCAGATGGGTGAATGCCGCTCAGGATGTGAGTAACAATGTATGAGCACTGCTCTGAGTATGGCTAGAGCATGAAAACATGGTATAACGCCGACGTAAGAATGCAAACTGAACGTGAGCGGACTATTAACGTGATGCATCTGCGGACACATGAACACAGCTTTAGTAGTGAATGGAGTAGAGGACAGGATGTAAAGGTAGACATGCAGACGCAGCTTTGGATGTGAATGAATATTAACTCGAAGTGACAGCCGACATGGAAAGCAGCTCTGGCGAGTGGGGTATAAAACCTGTTGTAGCAGTAGAAGTGTTAACACAACTCTGGGTATAGGCAGAGCAAACAATTGGTATAACAGCAGCTCTGGTTGTGAATGGAGCGTGACACATGCTGTGAAAATGACATGAACGCAGCTCTTGAAATGGGCCTGGAAAGAACCTGTAGTAACAATGGACGTGCGAACGCAGCTCTGGGTGTGAGTAGAGCAAACATGAAATGCCAATAGACGTATGGACGCAGCCCTGGTCGTGAATTTGACTGCGTAAGTGTGAAGGCTCCTTTGTGAGTGAGCCGAGAACGAAAATAGGTATAACAGCAGCTCTAAATGTGAGTGGAGCATGAACATGATGTGACAGCGAACGTGAATGCACCTCTGAAAACAAGCCTCGAATGACCTGTTGTAACAGCAGACATGTGAACGCAGCTCTGACTGTGAGCAGAGCAAACATGGTATACTAGCCGACGCATAAACGCAGCTCTAACCACACACAACAACATGATGCAACAGCCAAGTGTGAACAGCCAACGGGTGAATGCAACTCGAATGTAATTGAAGTATGAAGCATGATGAAAATAGCAGACATGTGGACACAGCTCCAGTGAGCAGAGAGTAAGACATGTGTAAAGCAAAATGTAAAGGCCGTCTGGAACGAGCAGTGCGAAAGTGATGGACAATAAAAGACGTGCGGATACATCTGAGGGTGTGAGGCGTATAAAGCGAGGTGCAAGCAGGTATAAGACAGAAGTAGAGCCGAACGTGGAACTGCCGCTCAGAATAAGAGCAGAGCATAAAGTGCATCAGGGTTTTAGTACATAAAGCAGGGAAAAACATGAAGTCTAAAGATCGTGGTGGCTGGGAGAGGGGGAGTCACATGGCGAGGAACAGCTACAGCAATAGGTCAAACAACCGCTGAGTCTGATGTTCAATCATGACGTCACATGCAGCCCGGGTGACTGTTCCCTAACTGCGTATAAGCTGAAGTAATTTTCCATGCGACAAACAAGCGACGTAAATTTGCAAGATATACCGGAACCAATTCTTATTATCAAACAAACGAGGTTGAGAAAAAAAAAAAAATAGAAATTTTTTAGCCCCAACAAAACAAACCTGAGGCAGAAGATTCTGAGGCGAAGCCTCCCGTTCGCTAGAAAAGTCGGGTTCCGACCGGCCAGGAGGGATGGACACGGCCCAACTTACTTACGTATTACCCCGCGTGCATTGCTACGATAGCAGAGAAAACAAAACCTGCGTTCTGGCTCCATGCTGCAAAGAAAGAGATCCTGCCACCAGAGAAGCTAGTTCACTAATGACACCCAGCAGCACCTGTGCACCTGAAGAACACACGCCCAGGAGTGAGGCAGTGGCTTGTTTAAGAAGAGCCTCCGCCCCTCCCACAAATGCAGGCTGACCAGTCAGCCTTATATATATATATATATATATATTAAGGCAATTTGCCTGGATTTGTGGGAGGGGCTGGTAGGCTACCCCTGGTCTATTTAAGCGCATCCCCCAACCTGGCACCTTACCGTGCGAGGTCAGCGCTGAATGACACTTCTACTTCCGGGTTGCAGTCCATTCAGTGAAGTTGCAGGAAGCGCCGCTTGTCTCGTGCCCCCCCACTCCCCCCCCGCTCCACGGTCCTCCGGTTGCCTGGACACTCGGTCCAGCTAGGTAAGTGGCCAGTCGGCGAATCATCCATCCCCCTCCCACCTTTTTCATGGCGGCATTCCCACCCGGTGCCTGTGGCACGGCCGCGCTGCACCGGCACCTCGCCGCCCACCTCCGCCTCTTCCGGGTGGCACGCTTCCATCACAGCGTGCGTTCCACAGTGGAACGCACGCACGCACACGCCGGCTACGCTCATGCCGGGGGCCGCCTGGAGTATCATCCAGGGTCTCAGCCGGCCCAACACCTTTCCTGTTGCCTGCAAAGCGGGCCTCCGGACCCTGGCCATCGGCAGCATGTGTGGGGGTGGGGGGTTCTCACCTGTATACAAACGGCCACATGTCCGGGGTACATGGGGGCCATCGCGGCATGCGGGGCACGGCTTCTCACCAGATGGCCATGGAAGAGGGGGGGTGAGGGAGGGAGAGAGAGAGAGAGAGAGAGAGAGGGGAAGGGGGGGGGGGGATGTGTAAATTGCCGGTACACCAGAGGATTATCTGCTGACATTCGGTATACAACTGCGACCGCACCACTGATCCTACCACTGTTTCTGCCACTCACTGCGGTCACGAGGGCATAGGATCAGGGCACAGCAGACATAATCCATGGTTACTTTCATGCTTACGTGTATTTCGGCATTTTTTCTCTATATCACATAGACATACCACTTCGATATCATGTTCTGGGTCACTCGTCATATCAAATACCCATAACCCATGGATCACTGGACTCCCACTCAGGAGGTCTCCTACTATCCATCTCGGTTTAGCTACGGCCCACGTTACAGGCCTCATTCGGTTCAAATAGACTCCATACGTCGTTTCACACATACTCTGGTTGAACCCCACTCGGTTCAACCAGCCATACCTCTCCGGCGCAATTCCGTGAGCATAACCTGGGTTCTCTCCGGCACACACTATGTGTCAGCCAAATACGTGAGTATTTACACTCAGACCACGACTGACCGCAGATAGCACAACGTACTACCTGACGTTCAACATCATATATAACATAGGTGTATACGTCAGCATAACCATTTTAAATTACCACCACAGGCTACAGATCCACGCTCTTCCCACAAAACCACTCACCATACTACTCTCTCTTACTCATTTTCAGGCTGTCTAATATACATACTTTGCTCCACACGGTTTCCTGTGAAACAATATTTTCTATACGCCCAGGTACGTGCTCCAACGCATATGGTTACTACTGTACATTTTATTTTCCCTCTAGGTTAGATTACTGGCATTAGGGTCATAAGCTTCCCAATAGGTATTTTTCCCGTCTTGGCTACCGCCACTAGTTAGTGGTCCTGCAAGGCCAACACCCCGCTTCAAACGGTCGGAAGCATACACCCATCGCGCCACACGTTAGCTAGCCGCCTTGCATACTGCATAGAGAGGGCCTCACCTGTCACTCCCTTCCCCTGTTGTCTATTTTACAGTCACCGAGAGGCCTAAAAACTCCTGCCACTGCGACAAGTGGCCTCAATAACCCTCGCGCCAACACATAGATAGAGCCTCTCAAACAGCCACTTGGCAATTAGTAGGGCCTCATCTGTCACCAAACAAGCCATAATTTTTCGCCTTTGGCCTAGCTAGCCTGCCAGTAAAAAATGGGGATATTGTCATACACTAACTATTGTTTTGGTTATAGCATGTCCCAAGAAGGTGGCGAGGATTGCTCCCTGCCTAGCACCCCTGCTAGATCTGTCACTCCTAACCCAGGAGGGGAGCTAGCTAGTCCAGCTTCTATCAGATCATGGACGATCCCTCGCATTACCATGGAACTAAGGAAACGTCACATCCCCTACCCCGCATCGGCAAGAAAAGCGGAACTTTTCTCACTCCTACGTACTTCCACAAACAACATGGACGCCGGGGAGGGACCTAGCCAGTCCTGCCCAGACGACATACGTACCATGTTAACTTCACTCATGGCATCCATGAGCAAAGTCAACTCCAGACTGGAACACCTGGAGTCGGTCACCACGGCCCTCACACTGACAGGGCCACCGGTGCCTGCGTCACAAGCAACAGCCGATCCGCCATTAATGGCTCGCGCCATTACTCTGGAGGACCAGGAAGTCAGCCCGGCTCACATGATACCTGAACACTTGAAAAGAGATATCCTGGAAGGTAAAGACGTCAATCTGGCTTCCCTGTTGATTGCCTCCCAGGATATTGTGGAGAACAAAACCTACGCTTACGAGGACGTGTCAGTGGTGGTCAGGTCCAGGGATGCCCGCCTCAACAGGAAATTGACCATTCCCGAATTCGTGCTGGCCTTCGGTATCTACAGGGATGTCATATGTGCGGTCTATCCCAACAGAAGAGAGGAGTTTGATCTCTACATGCACAAGCTGGTAGATCTGGGCAACAAATATGGGGGTTCGGCCTTCCACGACTACCACAGGTCTTTTTCTGCTAAAGTGTCTGGAGCCTTCTCTCAGTATGGTACACGGTCCAACTGGGGAAGGATTGATACTGTCATATTTTGCAGACACTTTGCAGGGCTTAGAACACCGGCTTGTGCATTCTGCTCCTCCACCGCACACACCACAAGCTTTTGCCCCAACACGTTGGGAGAGCATGCCTCCACGCAAGGGGCTAGTTCCTCTGGGGCTCCAGAGAGATTGTCAAGAGACAAACTGGGACGCCCTATCAAGTTCTTGGGCAAATCCCAGATATGCAACAATTTCAATGTTGGGTCATGCAATTACAATGGATGCAGATTATTGCATGTCTGCTCACAATGCTTCAGGGCTCACGCAAAAACCATGTGTCCAAATAAAATGTATACCAAGCCTTACTTAACGTCCATTAATTTGCCAGAATTCACGGCCCTCATGTCACAACATCCATCCAGACATCTGACAGACTTTCTTATCTCGGGTCTGACAGAAGGCTTCCACACGGGTATCCTACACATGCCCACGGGGACTCTGGAATGCCCTAATCTGCAATCCGCGCAGCAGAACCCCACAGCAGTTGACACCCTCATAGCTCAAGAGGTGGCTGAGGGCTTCGTACTAGGGCCCTTCAACACTCCCCCATTCATAGAATGGCGCACAAACCCCATTGGTGTTGTCACAGGAAAATCCTCCCTAAAACAGAGACTCATCATTGATCTATCTGCACCCCACTCATCTGCCAACCCCAGTCTCAACTCCCTCATACCTTCTGAGGAATTCTCCCTGCAATACACCACCATAGATCACGCCATTACCGCTATCATACAAGCAGGGGTGGGAGCCTGGCTCAGTAAGACTGACATTGCTAACGCTTTTAAGCTACTTCCAATCCACCCCACTCTGTGGCACCTACACGGCATCAAATGGTCCGGCCATTACTATTTTTCTCCCGTCTAACGTTTGGGTCCAAAAGTAGCCCAGCTATTTTTGACACATTTGCGGAAGCCCTGTGCTGGTTACTGTTGAACGTGGCCGGATGCCCTACGGTACTACATTACCTGGACGATTTCCTACTGGTGGAGGGAAATACTTCCCCGCCTACTAGTCTCAAAGCCACCACCAGGCTATTCGAACAACTAGGCGTTCCTATCTCCCCCAAGAAAACAGAGGGGCCAGACACGGTCATCACCTTTCTGGGTATCCAGTTAGACTCAGCCACAATGCAAGCGAGCTTACCACAGGACAGAATAGAGAACATTCTCACCCTCATCGACAACTACCTTCAACGCGGTACTTGCAATCGCAAGGAGCTTCAATCCCTGCTGGGATCACTGAATTTCGCTATGCGCATCATACCTCAAGGCCGCTCCTTCATATCACGCCTATTGCATTTGTTTCCACTCTTTCAACATGATTCGCACAGGTTGTCCTTGGATGCCCAGGCTACGGCAGACCTCAACATGTGGAAGAGATTTTTAACCATCTGGAATGGTAAAAGCATGTTCCTCCCTCAATTGTCCGAGACGTCACCTACCATCTGGTCAGATGCGGCATCTACCACAGGTTTCGCAGCAATTTTTGGGAACGAATGGCTTTGGGGCAGCTGGCCTTCAAATATCCAGGATTTGGAAGGCTTCTCCACGACCTCAGCGCTTTTGAGATCTATCCCATCGTGGCGGCTGCCGTAGCATGGGGTCACCTATGGACCAACATGCCAGTCCGCTGTTACTCAGACAACCAGGCCACCTGTCACATCATTAACAAAGGCCGCTCCAAATCCCTCACGATCATGAGGTTTCTAAGGAAACTCACTTGGTTGGCGGCTTGTCACAATTTTTTCCTATGTTGTTTCCACATTCCAGGGATATGTAACACAGCTGCTGATAACTTATCTCGCTTTAAATTTCAGGCATTTCACCAATCACTCCCATCAGCCGCGCCCACGGCCACCATCACCCCAACTTTTCAACAACTCATACTGGACTAGAAACCATCATGCAGCACAGTAGGGCACTGTCCCAATTGGCACTATCACACAATACACACAAAACATACGACAGGGCTTTTACACTCTTCAAAAGATTCCTTCGGGACCATGACATCAGGCAACCATTTATCATGTCGTCCATGTTGGGATTCGCTTCTTTTGCCACCTCAAACTAAACATGTCATACAACACCATCAAGCTCTACCTCACGGGCATTCAACACCATATGCTGATCTTACACCCCAATAACAACAGTTTCATGGCCTCTCACCAGATCAAGACCATACTTAGAGGCATTCAGAAATCAGAACCCACACGGACGAGCCAAAGGCTACCCATAGACAGCCATATTTTCAAAGCATTATCAGACCTGCTGGACTTAAAACCATTTGACACTGACACCAATTCCATCATTAAGACAGCGATATACCTAGCCTTTTATGGATTTCTGAGGCCTAGGGAATTTACTACCACAACCACGACCCCAACTACTCCATACCTCCTCTATTCTCACTTAACAAAACATGATGATCATTATGTCCTGACACTCCCTCACTCCAAAACCAGTCAGCACACACCAGTAAACATTCCATACTATCCCACGCACAACAGATGGTGTCCCGTCAGGGTACTGGATGCATACATACAGCCTCTCAACTTACGGTCCTCACAACCTTTACTTAAAATACAAGGTTCGGTACTCACCACCACGACCTTCATGACCTGCGTCAGGTCCTTGCTCACACAACTGGGCCTCAACGCAGCCAACTACTCCGGCCACTCCTTCCGCATAGGAGCAGCATCCACCGCCTCCAGGGTCAACGTCCCAACACACGTCATAAAAACACTGGGACGCTGGAAGTCATCCGCTTACTCTCGCTACATACCAAACCCAGCACAGGAATTAAGGGATGCTTTCAGAAACATGACTGATTGATGGAATATATCTATTTTAGGTTGTATGTAATAAATATGTTCACTTAATTTTTGCCCTCTTCTTTCTCAGGCCTACCTCATCGTCGGTTTCGGCACACCACAACCGACTCGCGCTTTGTTTCATCCTACATTCACGGTATCTTACACTGTACTATCATAAGCCCCTGACACAAGTATTAAGGCAATTTGCCTGGATTTGTGGGAGGGGCTGGTAGGCTACCCTTGGTCTATTTAAGCGCATCCCCCAACCTGGCACCTTACCGTGCGAGGTCAGCGCTGAATGACCCTCCTACCACACCACACCAAAATAATATTTTCCTTCTTTTCCTTAAAACTCCCTGGTGGGCCCTCTTCTTTCTCAGGCTCTACCTCATCGTCGGTTTCGGCACACCACAACCGACTCACGCTTTGTTTCATCCTACATTCACGGTATCTTACACTGTACTATCATAAGCCCCTGACACAAATATATATATATATATATATATATATATATATATATATATATATTTTATTTTTTTTTTTATACTTTTTAAAAGCCTGAGATGCAACCTGTTCATGAATCTGGTGAATAATAATAATCTTGTGCATGAAATGTGTTGCATGCTTGCCACCTGCACCTGACCATAAGATGCACCTAGGTTTTGGAAGAGTAAAATAAGAGAAAACATTTTCCATCAGACCGCAGATCAGACCCCAAACGGGTAAATAAACTTGGCTCTCCTGCTGCCACTTGCAGATCCAGTACACTCTTCCCGCACTCCTCCCTCCCTGGCCTTCTGCTAGCGCCTTGCTGCACAGTGACCTGACGTTGCGCACTTGCGCTGTGTAACATCATGTCACAGTGTGCAGCGCCAGCATAAGAGCACGGAGTGGTGAGTACAGCCAGCATGAGGAGCACTGTAGTCACCGTTCCTAGGTCCTACTGTATACTAGTGAGCACTTCTTTCATAATGGCAGCACTCGCTAATATTTGCTTCATAAGATGTATTGCCATTTTTCCCCTACTTTAAGGTTAAAAAGTGCGTCCTGTGGTGCAGAAAATGTTATATGTTTATTATATTTATTAGATATAAATAATGAGTAGCTAACCAGGAAGGAAACATTCTGTACCTGACAAGTCCTGTTTCAACAATTCCTAAATATACACAACTGAAGTGGCTAAAGTAGAGTGGAGCTTGGTATTACCGCATCTTGTCCCATCAGGACAACCACCTTTCCTAATACAATTGTCCAGCAGGGTTGGAGTCCCCAGTAGTCAGCTGTTGCTAATGGGGACATTTCATCTGATCACACCTTAACATATCCCTGTTGCTAATGTATTACAGGAGGTCCATTGAAACAAGTGTGAGATCATGTGGTGATGCCTCTTTGTAGCAGGTCTCTGCTCTTGTATGCTATTGGTCATATGGGAAGAAAATCCCCCTCAGCAAATCCCCACTATCGCCTCTACATCCCACCACAAATCTCCTTCTACAAATTTTTGAAACCCCTTAAACCTAATAACCATTCCTCTGACCCCTGCTCCTTTTGATTCCTCTTTCAGGAGCATTATGGAATGCACGCTCTGTCTGTAACAAACTGTCCTACATTCATGATCTTTTCTATCTCTCAAACTTTCCTTTCTGGATCTCACAGAAACATGGCTGACAACCTCTGACACCTCTTCCCCTGCTGCACTCTCATATAGTGGATTTAATTTCACTCACACACCCTGCCCTGGCGGCAAACATGGTGAAGGAGTTAGTCTTCTCCTACAGCCCATCTCCACTGCCACCCTCCATTACGCTCACTTTATTTGAAGTACACTCTGTTTGCATCTACTCTCCCTCCAACCCCCAAGTAGCTGTCATTTGCCACCAGACCCAGCCACCATCTTTCTTGACCACTTTAACACCTGGCTCCTACACTTCCTTTCTGCTGATATCCCCACTATCATCATGGGTGACTTGAACATCCCTATTGACACCTGCCACTCAGCCGCCTCTAAACTCCTATGACTCTCTTCCTCCTTCGGCCTCTCGCAGTGGTCTTCCGCTCCCACCCACAGAGATGGTCACACTCTGGATCTTATCTTTACCCGCTTCTGCTCCCAATCTAACCTTTCTAATTCGCCTCTCCCCCTATCTTACCACAACCTACTCGCCTTCTCTTCACTGGTCTCTTCTGTTGCTCCCCCGGTCCACACACTGACTCACTCCCGCAGTAACCTTAAACATCTCGACTTTCGCTTAGTTTCTGACTCTCTTCTGCCACTCTCTACTATTTGTTCCCTCAAAGACCCAGATGCTTCCACCACCCTGTATAACACCACAATAAGTACAGCTCTGGACTCAGTTGCCTCTGTCGCACACAACAAAACCCGAAAAATCTACAGACAACCCTGGCACACCAACCTGACCAAAAAACTTAGACAAGCTTCCAGGGCTGCTGAGTGGTGATGGAAGAAATCCCATTTTAAAGATCAATTCTCCGCATACAAGCAATCCCTCCTCATATTCAAATCCCCACTCGCTGATGCAAAACAGGCCTACTTCTCATCTCTCACATCTTCCCTGGCCCACAGCCCTAAACATCTTTTTAAGGCTCCATTCACACGACCGTATGTTGTCCGCAAAAAAACGGATCCGTGTCCGCAAAAAAACGGATCAGTGTCCGTTTTTTTGCTGATCCATAGACTTCAATAGGGCCATGTCCTATTGAAGTCTATGGATCAGCAAAAAAACGGAATGCAATCCGTTTTTTTGCGGACACGGATCCGTTTTTTTGCGGACAACATACGGTCGTGTGAATGAAGCCTTACACTTTTAACTCCCTTCTCTGTCCCCCAGCGCCCCCACCCTCTTCTCTCATCTCAGCTGAGGACTTTGCCACATACTTCAAACAAAAGATAGTCAACATCAGAGAAAGCTTCAGTACACAGTCCCCACAGACCCTTTACACAACTGCTCAGTCCTCTTCTCCCAAAACTCGCTTCTCCACCATTACAGAAGAATAACTCTCCACTCTACTCTCCAGATCACGTCTCACCACCTGTGCACTTGACCCAATCCCATCTCTTCAACCTATCACTAACCTCTGGTGTCTTCCCCTCTGGTTATAAACATGCTACCATTACACCCATCCTCAAAAAGCCTTCACTTGACCCAGTTATCGCCCCATATCACTTCTTCCGTATGCCTCAAAGCTACTTGAACAACATGTCCATTCTGAACTGACCTCTCACCTCTCCTACTGCTTCCTCTTTGATCGGCTACAATCTTTCTTCCGACCCCACCACTCGACTGAGACTGCCCTTACCAAAGTCACCAATGACCTACTAACAGCCAAAACCAAAAAACAATACTCTGTCCTCCTTCTTCTTGACCTGTCCTCTGCCTTTAACACAGTCGACCACTCCCTTTTGATGCAAAGTCTCTCATCTCTTGGCATCACTGACCTGGCTCTCTCCTGGTTCACATCATACCTCACAGACCGGACGTTTAGCGTCTCCCACTCTCACACCACCTTCTCGTCTCATTCCCACAAATCTACCTCTCTGGTCCAGACATCACCACCTTATTATCCAGAACCCCACAATGCTTATCTTCCATATCATCCTCCTCTCTCTTTCTAAAACTTAACATGGATAAAACAGAATTCATAATCTGTCCCCCCCCTAATAGACCTATCTATCACGATCAATGGCTGCATACTCTCCCCGGTCAACCAAGTCTGCTGCCTTGGAGTGACCTTTGGATTTTGCCCTCTCCTTCTGACCGCACATTCAAGCCCTTTCCACCACCTGCCGCCTCCAACTCAAAAACCTCTCCCACATCCGCGCTTTCCTCAACTTTGAATCTGTGAAAATGCTTGTACATTCCCTCATTATCTCCCGCCTAGACTACTGCAACATTCTTCTCTGTGGCCTTCCATCTAGCTCTCTCGCACCGCTCCAATCTATCCTCAACTCTGCTGCCCGACTAATCCAACTCTCACCCTGTTACTCCTTTGCCAATCCCTTTACTGGCTCCCCATTGCCCAACGAATTCAGTTCAAAATACTAACAAATACATACAAGGCTGTCCACAACCTGTCCCCTCCCTACATCTCTGAGCTACTGTCCCGATACATCCCCACACGCAATCTCCGATCCTCACAAGACCTCCTCTCCTTGCCTCTTATCACCTTTTACCACACCCGCCTCCAAGATTTCTCCCGAGCATCCCCCACAAGCTGGAACTCGCTACCCCAACATATCAGACTCTCACCTACAGTGGAATCCTTCAAAAGAAACCTAAAAACCCACTTCTTCAGACAAGCCTACAACCAGTGACACCGCTGCCTCTATACCGCCATGACCAGCTTCACCCTCACCTACTGTGTCCTTCTCCCATACCATGTAGATTGTAAGCCCTCACGGGCAGGGCCCTCTCTCCTTCTGTACCAGTCTGTAACTCATCTTCTTCATGCTTGGTGCAATTGTCTGTATTATGTATGTGCACCCTTATCATATGTACAGCGCTATGGAATAAATGGCACTTTAATAATAATAATAATAATAATATTAATTGCTCTCCATGGAACATCTCCTTTTAGTGACATTGCTCTTTCTGATTTCTTAATGTGTTTACTACAAAGAGCAAAGCTAAAAGTCTGTGTGAAGGAAACTGGTGTCTCGTAGGGTGTTGCCTCTTCACTTGAAATTTTTATTGTGTGCGTTTAATGTAACTCATATGCTCTCGGGTTTTCAAAGTTTAATAGAAATCACACAGTCTTTGTCCGATGCCACAACTCCTTGTCACACATCTTCCATTTTTCCAGCCATATTGGTCTCGCCTGAAGTAATCATTTTGCTTTTGATGATGTAGGAAGTGAATATTTTATTCTTCTTTGTTCCATCATGTCAGACTAAGGGGAGATCTAATTACTATGTATAAATATATCAGGGGTCAGTACAAAGATCTCTCCCATCATCTATTTATCCCCAGGACTGTGACAAGGGGGACATCCTCTGCGTCTGGAGGAAAGAAGGTTTGTACATAAACATAGAGGATTCTTTATGGTAAGAGCAGTGAGACTATAGAACTCTCTGATGATGGTGAGTTCACTAAAAGAGTTCAAGAGGGGCCTGGATGTATTTCTGGAGTGTAATAATATTACAGGCTACAGCTACTAGAGAGGGGTCGTTGATCCAGGGAGTCATTCTGATTGCCTGATTGGAGTTGGGAAGGAATTTTTTTCCCCCCTTAAGTGGGGGAAAATTGGCCTCTACCTCACAGGAGTTTTTTTGTTTTGTTTTTTGCCTTCCTCTGGATCAACTAGCAGGATAACAGGTCGAACTGGATGGACGGATGTATTTATTTTTTTTTTTTTGGCCTTATACACTATGTTACTATGTCACCAGCCATTGAAAATGAAATGTAGTGAATCTTGGATTACTGTCAGGTTTGTGGAGCTACAGCAAGTTTAGTGCATTTTTGAGCTTACAGCGAAAATTCTCCAGAAGACCACTTCTTTGAGAAGACTATTTCCCTTTAGGAAGATAGAAGTGGGTTCCAGAGGTGGTGTGGGACCTGCCTCTATCTGACGTTGATGGCATATCCTAGCAATGTCTTATGTGGAAATACTCCTTTATCTCCAAGTAGATCATTGATGGGTTGACTAAAAGTTATGAAATATCCTCAGGACCCCAACAAGCACAGCTCCATGAAAGTAAAGCTCAAAGGCCCAGTCATCTGAATTGGACTCAGTTTGCAGTTCTTTGCGCAGTGGCTGCTTGGGAGCCAGCGCCCCTTCATTCTTGAGATTGTTTAATGTCTTCAAGATCATTAACCTACTGCTCGATTAATGGTGACATATCTTTATGGTAATGGGAAGCCTAAACATGTTAACATACCCCTGAGGCAAGGATAGAACAACTAGTACAAGATCAAGGTTTTGTAGGTTGGAACTACTACCTAGAACAAAATATATCGAGGGCACCCCTTATTAATATGACACCAAATACTCATGAAAAGGAAGAGAAAAAATGGCATCCAATATAGGCTCTTAAGGGTACTTTCACACTTGCGTTATTCTTTTCCGGTATAGAGTTCCGTCAAAAGGGCTCTATACCGGAAAATAACTGATCAGGCATATCCCCATGCAATCTGAATGGATAGAAATCCGTTCAGTTTGCATCAGTATGCCTTCCGTCACTATCAGGCGTTTTGGCCGGACATAATACCGCAGCATGCTGCGGTATTATGTCCGTCCAAAATGCCGGATCCGGCATTATTTTACATTGACTTGTATTAGTGCCGGACCTGGTATTGAGAAACAACTGAAGGACGGATCCGGTCTCTGCATGCGCAGACCGGGAAAACTGTGAAAAAGACTGCAGGACGAATCCGTCCATCCGTATGACAAGCGGAGGGACGGATCCGTCCTTGCAATGCACTTGTAGACGGATCCGCACCCGGATCCGTCTACAAATGCTGTCAGTTGTCACACTGAAGGGCGGATCCAGCAGGCAGCTCCGACGACGGAACTGCCTGCCGGATCACACGAACACAAGTGTGAAAGTACCCTAACCTGGATCATATGAAAAATAATCCTTTATTGAATATCAAAAGACAAACAGACCTAAAAAAAAGTGACATATCAAAATAAGATAGTACCCTCCTCTCCGGCAGAGTATATGTGCGGGCAAATATACAGACAAAAATAGTGGCGGTGCATGGTATGGGACTGAACTGCACCTAGGGCATGTGACCGATGTACAGTGACGTCACAGGTCTCGGTAGAGGCCTAAGCGCTCAGCTGGTTCACAGCTGCCATGTTGACTGAGGCTACTTTCGCATCTGCGTTTTCCTTTTACGCTATTGAGATCAGTCATAGTAGATCAATAGTGGGACAAAAATGAAACTGAGTGCGCCAGAATGCATTCCATTCCGTTTGGTCGCGTCCCCATTGTGGACAGAATAACGCTGCAAGCAGCGTTTTTCTGTCCGCGATGTGGCGTGGAGCAAGATGGATTTGTCATGAGACACAATATAAGTCAATGGGGACGGATCCGTTTTCTCGGAAAAAGGTAAACCCTAGCTATGAATATAGCAAGGAAGGCCAAAAACAAAAAGGCCCCATAGAAGGTGGCAATACACGTGGGGTTCCTGCTCCTACTTGGTCTTTGGAATCCACCTCATCTTGAAGTGATTGAGTTTTGATCTGCATTTGAACACTTAGGCCCCTTTCACATGAGCGAGTTTTCCACACGGGTGCAATGCGTGACGTGAACGCATAGCACCTGCACTGAATCCTGACCCATTCATTTCAATGGGTCTGTGTACATGAGCGTTTTTTTTTTTTCATGCATCACTTCTGTGTTGCGTGAAAATCGCAGCATTTTCTATATTCTATAGGTCCGGATGCGTTGTGGATGTGTTCAGCGATTTTTGCAGGCAAAGCCATTCAGTTTTGGCTGCGATTGTGTTCATTTTTTTCCGCACGCGTGCAATGCATTTTGATGCGTTTTTCACGTGCATGATAAAAAAACTGAAGGTTTACAAACAACATCTCCTAGCAACCATCAGTGAAAAACGCACTGGTAACTTGCAAGCAAGTGCGGGTGCGATGCGTTTTTCACTGATGGTTGCTAGGAGATGTTGTTTGTAAACCTTAAATCGCACAGTTTTCACTGAACACATCCACAACGCATCCGGACCTATAGAATATAGAAAATGCTTCGATTTTCACACAACACAGAAGAGTTTGCCTGAGTTTTCACTGAACGCATCCACAACGCATCCGGACCTAATCCTGACACCCTCGTCCTTAGGCCTCTTTCACACTTGCGTTGTGTGGATCCGGCGTGCACTTCCGTCACCGGAAATGCCCGCCGGATCCGTCACAGCGCAAGACAACTGAAAGCTTTTGAAGCCTGATCAGTCTTCAGAATGCTTTCAGTGTTACTATGGCAGCCAGGATGCTACTAAAGTCCTGGTTGCCATAGTAAGTAGTGGGGAGCCAGGGAAGCAGATACTTACAGTCTGTGCAGCTCCCGGGGTGCTCCACAATGACGTCAGAGCACCCCATGCGCATGGATCATGTGATCCATGCTCATGGGGCGCTCTGACGTCATTGTGGAGCACCCCGGGACTCAGGAGCTGCACGGACGGTAAGAATACTTCTCCCCTGCCTCCCCACTACACTTTACCATGGCAGCCGGGACTTTAGCGTCCTGGCTGCCATGGTAACCATTCACAAAAGCTAAACGTCGGATCCGGTGATGCGCTGAAACGACGTTTTTAGCTGAATGTCGGATCCGGATTAATGCCTTTCAATGGACATTGATTCCAGATCCGGCGTTACGGCATGTCTTCCGGATTTTTGGATGGAGACAAATCCGCAGCATGCTACGGTTTTGTCAACGTCCAAAAAACGTTCACATACTAAACGCAAGACATCCTGATGCATCCTGAACGGATTTCTTTCCATTCAGAATGCATTAGGATTATCCTGATCAGTATCTTTCCGTCCTAGAGCCCCAAAGACGGAAACGCCGGAAAGGAAAAAACGCCAGTGTGAAAGAGGCCTTAGGCTACTTGCACACTAGCGTTTTTGCTGAATCCTGCAGGGTTCATCAAAAACACTTCCGTTACTGATAATACAACCATCTGCATCCGTTCTGAACGGATCCGGTTGTATTATCTATAACATAGCCAAGACGGATCTTGTCAATGGGGGATGAATCGGTTTTCTATTGTCTGAGAAAACGTCCCGTCCCCATTGACTTGCATTGTGGGTCATGATGGATCCGTCTTGCTCAGCATCCCATGACTGAATGAAAACTGCAGCATGCTGCGGTTTTCTCTACGGTACAAGAACGCAACCAAATGGAACGGAATGAATTTTTGAGCGTTCTGTTCAGTTACGTTTTGTCCCCATTGACCATGAATGCGGACAAAACAGAAGCATTTTTGTTCCCGGTATTGAGACCCTATGTCGGATCTCAATACCGGAATATAGAAACGCTAGTGTGAAAGTAGCATTAGATGGTGGTGCGTGTATTTTTCATTCATGATATAAGCAAGGATGTTATGTTACAATTTACATTATATATTTTTTTTAAATCTGGAAATAATGTGTTTATGCCGTTCCTGTAGACAGAGGGTTTGAGATGGTCAATGAACCAACGACGGCGTGTTGGAGCCTTCTAGAACATGTAAATAAAGGAAGTATTTGAGCCTTTGCTCCATCTGTTAACAATCTGGGACTTGACAAGCCTTCCCTTCCATATGCACAATGCGCTCCAAATTCCCATTGCTTGTCAGCGGCATACAGTGATGGGGCCTTAATATCCTTTCCTGCTTTGGTTTCTTTAAAGCAACGGGGTGCAGTGCACTGATCCAGGGAATCCTAGTTCTCACCCACGGGCACTTCCTGAACATACTGCTAAAGTCTTTTACTGCAGTCTACCGCACACCGATGTGGACAGGACAGCTGATTAATCCATTCGTATCTGTTTCTTTCAGTGGAAGCTGCCAATCTTACCATCCATAGGCTCCAGCAGCGAGAGCAGGAGAATGAGAAGGTAAACATGGCTCACAGCACGTTTTGACACTCAACATCCAGGAAACCTGCCGCGAAGCGGAAATATCCTGTGAATTCTTTATTATTCATGCACATTTTTTATTGTATGCTTATTATAGGGAGAGGCTGCTATAAAGAAAAAACACCCGAATAGCAAATCTGTCTAGTTATGTATGTCTGAACACTGAATTCATGGATTACATCCACTATCGATGCTGTAGTATTTATATACCTGCAAATCAAAACAGTCCTAAACGTTTAAGCCACAGTAAGGCCCCTTTCACACGGCGAGTTTTCCGCGCGGGTGCAATGTGTGAGGAGGACGCATTGCACCCGCACTGAATCCGGACCCATTCATTTCTATGGGGCTGTGCACATGAGCGGTGATTTTCACGCATCACTTCTGCGTTGCGTGAAAATCGCAGCATGCTCTATATTGTGCGTTTTTCACGCAACGCAGGCCCCATAGAAGTGAATGGGGCTGCGGGAAAATTGCAATCATCCACAAGCAAGTTTTTTTTTTATTTTTTTTTTCCCTGCATGGTTGCTTAGCAACGGGACCAGATCTTTATTATTTTCCCTTATAACATGGTTATAAGGGAAAATAATAGCATTCTTAATAAAAAATGCTTAGTAAAATGAAGAGGAAGGGGTTAAAAATAAATAAAGTTAACTTGCCTTAGCCACTTGATCGAGTAGTTGCGATCTCTCCTCTCTTTCCCTGCATCAGCTAAGATCTACAGGACCTGTGATGACGTCACATCACATGGTCCATCACCATGGTAAGATGGACCATGGTGATGGACCATGTGATGTGACGTCATCACAGGTCCTGTAGATCTTAGCTGATGCTGGAAAAGAGAAGACAGATCGCAACTACGCGATCAAGTGGCTAAGGTAAGTTAACTTTATTTATTTTTAACCCCTTCCTCTTCATTTTACTATGCATTCTTTATTAAGAATGCTATTATTTTCCCTTATAACCATGTTATAAGGGAAAATAATAAATTCTCCAGAAGACCCGAAACCGGACTTCAGTGATGAAGTTCGGGTCTGGGTACCAAACATGCGATTTTTCACACGCGCGTGCAAAACGCATTACAAACGTTTGCACCTGCGCGGAAAAATCGCGCATATTCCCGCAACGCACCCTCCTCTTATCCGGGCGTCAAACATGACGCCCGTGTGAAAGAGGCCTAAGATAAGAATTCAGCTATAATGAGTGTTTATTTCGGCGATAAGGAGCTGTCAGCTGAGCTGCCTGACGGAACAGTGAGAATTCAGAGCCGGCTACTAGAGAATCTCAAGCCTGCACAGAGACAACAATTTTTATAAAGACCAATTGAAAAAAACGATTTTAGCTCAAAATGAGTACAATGCAATAATAAAATACTAAATGCCCCCAAAGGTGTACATAGCCGTTAAGGATACAGGCACACATGTCGTTAAGGCTGTAGATGTTCTGTAGCAGGGTTGTGTGTGGAAAATCCACTGTGAAAACGGATAAAAAAAAAAAAGTAATTTTATGCTGTGGATCTCCACTGTGTTTTTTGCTAGAACTTTTTTTTTCCCTAAGTCTCCCACTTTTAGTCTAATTTTATGAAAAATTCTAAACTGGAAGCAACCCCTATAATGCCCATCCCCCCAAAGGCCTGGGCTCCCACACAGATTGTACTTACCTCGCTGCCCGGTAGCTGCGTCACTTCTGATACCCGCACAGCCGTTGCTCATCGCGCGGATCAAAACGTCCGGCGGCAGGGGCAGCCAATATCAGGCCGCGACAGAAACGAGCCTTCCTAGCATCGCGGGTGACGCTAGGGAGGCTCGTTCCAGTCGCTGCCTGCTATTGGTTGCCCCCGAAATGCGGTGGGCATCAGAAGTACTGGGGAGCGAGGAAAGTGCAATCTGTGTGAGGGGCCCGAGCATTTGGGGGGGCATTAAAGGTGGTTGGATAACCCGCTTTTAAAATACAGAACCGCTGAACGGTGCGTTATCATTAATTAGATCGAGCTGCAGCCCGCACAGCCGCGCGGTACTGAAATGCAGCATGGTCACATCACAAGCGCCTCATGACTGCGCCATGTGGCTGTACCCTAATACTGTTCCTGTGCCTTTTTAGCATCTAGTACATCTTCTCCACTCCACTGAGTAAATGCATATCCTTCCACTGGGTTACAGGAATACCCCAAAATTGCTGATTTTATTCAGGCCCTTTGGACTCAAAGACCTCCCTCTGTTGTAACTTTTTAAAATAAACTCTACTTCTCCCTCACCCCTATATGTTCCAGTATTTGCCATGTAAGCTCACTTATGTTATGTTTCTTCTAAAAATGTTTTGCATCAGTGTTCTCTCTATATTTCTTATTTTTTGTCACGTTCTTTCAAAATTTTCTCATACTCTTAGAGGATTTATGCTCATTAAGCCGCAGTTTAATAGATCACGAGTGCCAAATGGTCGTTTCAGCAAATAATCCGCTGATCTAGTATCACATGTGCAAAAATATGTCAGCTGAATTATTTCTACACCTTCAGGGGGCACTTTCTTTTTTATGTATGATTGCATTTTACTGACTTTGGGCTAAAAATAATTTTTTCCATTGTTCTTTATATAAAATTCTGCCACAAAATGTTATCTGTCTAGCAGTGTAAATACTACTTTCACTTTCTTTTGGCCATCTAATAACCTTTATCTCTAAATTACCAAAGGGTCATAAACACTTATTTAATCCACATTCTTATTAGTAAGGTAAGAATTGAGCTATTATGAGTGTTTGAGGTCAGAGATGAGGGGCAGTCAGCTAAGCTGCCTGACGGAACAGAGTGAAAATGTAGATCCTGCTACTAGAAAATCTCAGCCCTGTAGAGAGAAAAGTACTCCAAATTTTTTATAAAGACTGATTAAAAAATGATTTGCAGCGCAAATGAGTGCGATGCAATAACAGAAAAAATTGGCCTGGGTGTACATAGCCTTTAGTAACAGAATTGCAATGTTGACAGGTTAGACAAGGAAAAGTCGCTCTTTCTGTTCTCATTCTCATCAGTCTACTTTTTTTCATCTTCTCATCACATATCTGTTATGACCAGATAATTATTCATTGTCTTTCCTTTCTGTGCCACCATCATATTTTCCTAAGCATATTTAGGGTCACTTTGCAATCCTTTTTACCTTCCCTGTATGTCTGTCATATGTACTTACAAGTTACAAACATAAATTGATCCTTCTTATCTCTCTTTTCCACATGAATCCTTTTTACTGGTCATTAAAGGGGTTATCCCATGATTTATTTAAACAATTAAAATCGCACATCATATAGTACATGGCAATCTCTTTCTAACAAAGCCAGGTGGGGGCTCTACAGAAACATTCTATTGAATACTTTACAGGCTGCTACATTTTTAATTACAGGCAATTACAAAAATCTTCAGATCCAGGTGCTGGTTTGAAATATGTATAATTCATGACACAACCCCTTTAATCCTCATTATCCTCCGGCTAGGATATCCCCTATCAACAAATTCTTTGCATATTTTCTCCTTATAAAACTCTGATGTACTAGATTTCATCTCTGTTCTAAGCCAACTGACTCTGAAATACACGTGTGGCATGATAGCTAGAAAAATGATGTTTGGCACTAATTAAAGGGGTTGTCTCACTTTAGCAAATGGCATTTAACACGCACAGAAAGTTAATACAAGATGGCTACTAATGTATTGTGATTGTCCATGTTGCCTCCTTTGCTGACTTCATTCATTTTTCCATCACATTATACACGGCTCATTTCCAACATCCCCTTTAATAAAATAAAGGGGTGATGAATTATGAAAATAATAGGTCCTTGAGACACTTTGATTTGCATATCTGTGCGGCGGTGGAACTCCGCTGTGTTAAAGGACTTTGAACCACAACCATATGTACTAAGCCTACATTCACCGGAATAGCCTGCCAGAGTTCACCATAGCCGGATAATGCCGGGAACCGCCGGACCCTCATTGATTACTTTCTGGCAAAAAAAAAAACCAAACTCTTTCTTAATACTAATGTGAACCTAGGGTAAGAAGAATGATCAGTGTTATCAGATCACCTATTGAATGTCCTAATAATGAAAGTATTCAATTGCCTTTATCTATAGATTGTTGTGACCTAACAATCCCATTTAGGCCTCTTGCACACGAAAGTGTGCACCTGTGCACACCTGCATTCACGGATGCGGACCCATTCATTTCAATGGGTCCGCAAATCCAGAGATGCGGAACGGTGCAGAACAGAATGACGGAACGGAACACTACGGAAGCACTACGGAGTGCTTCCGTGATGTTCCGTTCCGTACTTCCGTCCCACAAAAAGATAGAACATGTCCTATCTTTTTGCGGAACGGGCAGATCACGGACTCATTCAAGTGAATGGGTCCGCGATCTGCTGCGGCTGCCCCACGGTCGGTGCCTGTGCATTGCGGGCCGCAATTTGCGGCACGGGCAGGGGGCGCACACGTTCGTGTGCAAGAAGCCTTATTCGGTTTTACTAAAGAATAGGACATTTTATATTTTTAACATCAATTTTTCAAAAAAAAAAAATAATAATCTTCACCAGCAGGGGGCATCAGTGATACATAGCACACTTGCCTAGAAATTCTTGCGTTCCGTGTTAACCCATGCTGCCCTTTGGTGTCTTCATTTTTCCACACATTTCCTTTCTTATTTACATTGTAATACCTTTTTTTTTGTTACTTATTTAAGTGCCAATTCTAGACGTGTTGTAGAATGCCGAAAAATACCATAGTGGAAAGGTAAAGCTTACTACTGTTGGTCTTTATGCACTACCCACGATTCATAATAGGCGAATACATGAATCACTCAAGCGTCCAATGTGACTCCTTGTTTGACTTGAGCATTGAGCAAACTTGCGTATGTGGCCATATAAGTTGTCAGGTCCCTGACCTCCAGTACTTCTGCTATTCATTTTCTGCATTTAAACCCTTGCTGGTACTGTAGAAAAATCCAGGGCATGCGTTTTTACTGAAATGCCCAGTAATTTCTCATTTCGAGATTGCTCATGTTATTTTAGCAATAATTTCAGTTACAAAAAAAAAAAAAAAAATACGGCTGCCATTACAGCATTGGAGTCAGTTAATAAAAATGTAACTACTCTCTGGCTTCATAAGAAAAGTAATAAATATTCTATATTTTTTGTATCTTCATGTAATTTTTTTTTTAGCTTGTTGCGTATTTACCTTCATAGTCATGTAGAAAGTTTATAAATGGTAATATTATAAATATATGTTTGCTCAATATAAGGCTACTTTCACACTAGCGGCAGGACGGATCCGACAGGCTGTTCACCCGACGGAACAGCCTTTCGGATCCGTCCTGCCGCTAGTGAACGTGTGCCCCCGGACTAGCGCTCCGGCCCCATTGACTATAATGGGGGTGGGGCGGAGACACTGCGAGAGGCTGCCGGGATAAATGTCGGACATGTCGTAGTTTTATTCCGGCAGCCTCTCGCCGGAACTCCTCCCTGGGGCCGGAGCGATAGTCCGGGGGCACACGTTCACTAGCTCGGATCCGTCCTGCCGCTAGTGTGAAACTAGCCCAAGACCCCAATTTTATCAAAGCCCGATGTTACTAATTATTATACATGAGCCATTTATAAAGAAGTCTGGTGTCAGAACGTGGGAGAAAAGAAGAAATGGAGTTTGGCTAGATGAAAATACCGAAGAGAACAGAAACGTGGGGGTCTTTGCCGTTTCTAGTAGAATGCTTTACCCACAGCCTGCTGTGCTGACATCACTGTGCACAGTACTTTATCACGGAAGTGAAATCATCAAGCCATATTCTTTGTGAGCACAATGGGGGCGATTTATCAAAACTGGTGTAAAGGAAAAAATAGCAACCAATCAGATTCAGCCTTTCATTTTCCTAAGAAGCTTTGAAAATGAAAGATGGAATCTGACTGGTTGCTATGGGCAATTCAACCAGTTTTCCTTTCCTCTAGCTTTGATAAATCTCCCCCAATATTTATTTATTTATTTCCAATTTATTTCATACATATAGGAAAAGACAAAGGGGGTAATTTATCATTTGCGGTAGTTTTGGTATTAGCTTTAAGGCTGTTTTTGCGCCAAATTTATGAAATCGCACACGGTAATAATATTTCACAAGTACAATGTGGTGTATGCCTGTGTCTGTAAAAATAGATCTGGGGGTTGCCTGGCGTGGAGATGCGACTTTTTTTTTTTTTTGCGGATTTTTATATAAATGAGACTTAAGGCCACTTGCACATGCCGATTTCTGTGCGTTTCTGCACCATATCCACAGCAAATTCCATACATTTTAATTGGTGCGGATTAGATGCGGTTTTGCCACTCTTGCCCTTTATTGGAAAAGGGTGAAATCTGCAGCTAAAACCACAAACGTAATTGACGTGCTGCAGATTTGGAAATCCCCACGGCAGGCCAGTTTCCACACGGCAGTTATCCACCAAGTGTACGTGAGCTTAATGTAATCTTATACACTTGCTGATACTGTACTATGCTGTGGTTTTTCTGCGCAGGTGACCTTTAAGGTATTCTGATCTGAAATCCTGACTCTTGGGTGAAAAAAAAAGCCTGTCTTATAGTGCAGAAAATGTTAATTTTATTTTTTAAAGTAGTAAAACTAAAACTGTATAAATTTGGTATTGCTGTAATTGTTCTGAATTCCCATTTTTACCACACATTGAGCACTGTAAAAATGTAGCCAACTCGTCACCCCCCCCCCCAAAAGAAAGCGGGAATTGAGGGGAGGGGGGGTTGTGTGTGTGTGGTTTTTTTACAGAACTCTGGTTCGGTTCCAAGGTACCACTTGAAACCGAAACACAGTTCGGTAATAGATTTTTAACAGTAGAAATTACTTTCTGAAGTTATTATCCAAAGTCCTGCGAGACTTCGCAAAGTAATAACTTCGGCTCATAGGTGACAATATATTCTAATACTAGTATTCTAATGAAGTATTATGCGAATCAACTTTGGATGTTTTATCCGAAGTCGATTCGCTCATCCCTAATTCTCATGTACTCAGTATAAACACATGTCCTACCTACTTAAGACACTTGACTCCATGGAAAAGTCTTGACACACAACATTTACTTTAAAGCTGCTCTGCTTTTTTCAGCACGCTAAATTTATTTAGTGACCTTTTTAGGGCCATTCAGAAACTGCCAAAACTGCTTTCCTTAAATGATGGGTGTATTTTAATTCTTTAAACTAAGAAGATTTAAACCTTACTTGTTTGTATTAACCTCAAGAGCGGGAAACCACGATGACCTATACACTCCCACTAAAAATCAACAGTGGTCTTCAGTCTGTGGCCAAGACTGTAGTGGTGAAAGCCCACAGGAGCTGTTCGCACAGTGCCCCCTCTGTTTACTGAAAAATAGGGGAAAATGCTTAGAAAGGTCACTGCAATAAAATAACTTTGGAAAAGGACCGTGTAACCCGTAGCCCCTGCTCTTTTCAAAACTGTCTGAGGCACTCCTTTCGAAGATTCAACTTCGCCAAGGCTGGAAATTGTTATCCTGTACAAATATCGACATTAATAAGAAGACACCACTTATAACCCGGTGTATTTTACATTTTGGAAAAATGTACTCATATCCCACATGTTGTATTATAGGGATTTGCAGCTTCCATATCATGTGTTACAAGCAAAAAAATAACCAATGCTGTGCAGTATATGTTTTTGTTATATAGTGGGGTCACTTAGCTGACGTATGTAATTGTATGGCATGTCAGGGCCATATGCGTGGTGTATACAGCTGGAGCATTTCCTGACGTATATGGCAAACCTGTTTGTTCACAGAGCCTTGTTAATGCTTGCTTGCACATTTTTTTTATCCAAGGGCTGCATTACGTAGTCACTTTGGACTTGATTGTGTACACAATTGTGGCCATAGAAGTGTAGTGAGTGGCACAATGTACGCAGATGACACAATATGCCTGCCAAATGTTACTAGGCACTGCTCGTAGCATCGTTATACTGCCGAGGGACGTCTAGATCTTGTTCACACAGTGCAGTTTTCTCCATGTGTTTTAATAAAGGAAAGGGGTCTCTGTTGCGGATCCATCCTCACTTCTTTTTCTTCATATTATGCCAATCGGTAAAATGTTCTGGTTCTAAAACGCCAGTTTTTTTTTTTTTTTTTTGGAAGGACATGACACTGTAGACGCATGCATATATTACTTAGAAGGTGGCTGTATACCTGTGGCTGAACACAAAATTACCATTTTGCGGGCTGCATAAATAAATACTTTTACTAACTTATCTTTTAAAATAACATGTGGACAGAGTGAAAATACGTGCGCAAATCCAACACCAAACATCCTTAAATATTTAGTTGGCAGAGTCCCTATGAGATTGGCAGATTCTCTCCCGGGGTCATATTTTGGAAAGTAGGATATCTTGTATCCCTGTATGAAAAGGCACTTATGCCTTTAAAAAAAAAATCCTTGAGCTGTTTGTTAAAGGAGTTGTCCAGCTGTGGTATGGCCCTATGGAGGGATACATACCTGCTCCCCGCCACTCGCCCACCCGGTTCCTGTGTTCCTCGGCCAGTCATTGGCTGCAGTGCCACACATGACCCCTGTCCATTCTCGAAGTTGACAAGTTGGGACCAGAGTGCGGTGTGCAGCGGGGAACAGGTAAGTATGCAGTACTAAAGGGATTTGAGTGCTTTGATCGTACTGTTTGGGATTTTTTTGGCAGGGCTTCCCCTTTTAGAGAGGACCTGTCAGCTCCCCTGATATAAATACTTGTATTCCCCATGGAATACAAGTGGGCAATCTTTTTGCAGAACTCTGTGTTGTTCTTCCTAGAAATATATGCATAAATTGACAACTAGGTGTCACTTTCCCCTTGTCAAAGGGGTGTGTCCATGGGCGTAGCTATAGGGGGTGCAGAGGTAGCAGTCGCTACCGGGCCCTAGAGCCTGAGGGGGCCCAAAGACCCATGTGCCGCATAAGAAGACACACAAAGCATTGAGGGAAGGGGGGCCCAAGCTGAACTCTTGCACCAGGGCCCATGAGCCGCTAGGTGTGTCCCTACAGTCAGCACTGATTAGACAGTGTCAGAGTGTGCTTGACACCATCAACTCGAAACGGTTGTCAATTTATTCATCCATTCCAACTGAGGAATGGCACAACCAATCTAACACGTGATGCTACAGAATTGTTGTCATGGGGAATACAGGCCAAACTGGGTCAGGAAACCTCTTATCGGTCAATTGTCCAATTACATTTCAGCCTGTAATAAGTGGAGGGACTGTGTTAAAAAATGGCTGTCGTTCCTAAATGGTCAATGCGATATTTTTGTTAAACCCCTTGAATTAAAGCTAAAAGTCTACACTTGAGTCACATCTTGATGCTTTGTTTCAGATTGTGTCACTGTCCCACTATCTGTGGACTTGACGGTACAGAAATAAGAAGTTAGAAAAACATTTAGCTTGACCTTTTGGACCAGTGGTGATCGATGTAGCAGTATGGATGTGGCTGTGGTTTGCATTCTAACAACAATTATTTTTTTTCTTTAGAGTAAGACAGCAGCCCAACTTCGACATGAGAACTTTCGCTCGCAGTGGGAAGCGTTCATGAAGGAACAGGAGCAGAGACGTTTGGCAATAGACGAGGAGCACAATAAAGCCGTGTTGCGTCTAAAGGAACAATACGCAGAGATGGACAGAGAGCTCTCCAAAATGGCCTCCTTTTAAAAACAACCCTATGCACTTTATAAAACATGCCTGTGATCCATAGAGGCCTGCTTGCCATTCTTTTATCAGCAGCGGTGAGCATCCATTACCTCATATATCAAGTGCCTGAGGAAGATCAAGATCTAGAACAAGACTGAGCAGTGCAGGAGCTTCATGTATAGTATGCTTTTTATCATGGACGGTTGGTCTTGTGTTTGTGCTTGTTCACCTTTTGGATTCGATCTGTTTTATGTAAACACTGCTGTACACTGTACAAATATCACTGTGAGCAATATCTAGCTCCTGCTCTACCTTAGAAATAATTCAGCAATAAAATAACGTGGTACAGACAGAAGCAAGCTAAGAAAGATCAGTCTTTTATTTAAAAAAAAAAAAAGCGTTTGGCGAGTACACATGAATCGCGTGGCTTTTTTCACAGAGATATTATTGGTCTACTGTACATAAAGATTAATGTAAATTTGTTGTTGCGACTGCACACTATTCCACACGGTCTTTTACCTGCTTCACGGAAAACCTTTTATTCCTCTTCAATTTCTGTACTGCGGTCCACATACACCAAACGTGGAGGCCCATATGCAGTCGCTCAACGCAAAAAATTGTCAGGATTTTCTGAGTAATTATTGAAAAAATTCTGTAACTTCAATTCATTATAGTGACCAAACTACCACCTCCATTGCTGGTTGAGAGCAATTTTTTTTTTTTAGAGTAGTGCGTCATTAGAGACCCTTAGGTCTCAGATGACTGCTGTCAGATGTATGTAGTCATTTTTGAGAACCCTTATTAATTTTTGTGGCAAATGAAAATATAAAGATGCAGCTTTTGCTAGACACCCCTTGAGAAGAAAATATGAACTCTATAATGGTGTCTATCCCAAAAACGGTTCATAAATTATGCTGACAGTTCCTTATCCTGTTTTAGACTGCAGCCCCTGTAGCAGCCACAGATGGCCCAGGCTGCTCCCCTGCTACTCAGTAGAGGTTGCGGTGAAGGAATATTGGCTCCCCAACATTGGTGCTGCTATGACAACAGTGATTGGCAGCATAATGTACCATATCGGTGGAGCTACAACAGGGAGAAGAATTCTGGTCTGACCTGAGGGAGTTGCAGCATTATACTGAGCGAGAGGTACCTTAGTTAATACAGAAGGGGCTAGGGGAGGTCTTGGGTACTGTGAGGGGCATAGCCATATGTGAAGCCAGAGTGTCACAGATGTTCCCGCGACAGGTGGCAGGAGATCGGTGAGACTGGCAACACGTGGTTTGATCGTGGTTTTTCCTTGTGGATCAATAGGTGTCTTTGTTGTTTGGTAATGGCTACACCCCTTGCCTCGGTGTTGCTAATGTGGTCATTTAACCTTCCTTATTCAGATGTCTGTGAAGGTTCTCATTTATTCAGGTCATGGTATATCTGTAAAGAATAAATCAAGGCAACTGAACTTGCTGTAGATTTCTTGAAAACGTTTCACTCGTTCTTCCAACGAGCTTTCTCAATTCTGAGTGACTTGTACAAGAATTCTCTGGGAATAAATATGTAACCGAATAAACATCTGGTAATTAGGTCATTATACCCAGCATGGGGTCAAAGGTGTTGATTCCATAGTCCTAATTGGAGTCAGTAGGTGATAATGACCTCCCAGAAAAAGGTGTCAAGACAGCATTGTAAGTGGCTCCAATTAGGACTATGGAATCAACACCTTTGACCCCATGCTGGGTATAATGACCTAATTACCAGATGTTGATTCAGTTACATATTTATTCCCAGAGAATTCTTGTACAAGTCACTCAGAATTGAGAAAGCTTGTTGGAAGAACGAGTGAAACGTTTTCAAGAAATCTACAGCAAGACCAGTTGCCTTGATTAATTCTTTAGATATTCCTTATTTATAGTTGCTTCTCCCATTATGCTGTGCGGTTTATAGCTTCAGTTTCGGTTGTGGATTGCTGTTGTGTGGATCTCAGTGGAGTTCCTGGTGCTTCCATTGCTCCTTTAAAGGTAAGTCTTTCCTTTCCCTCTTTGTATTTTGTTTGAGTTGTGTGTTGCATTTCCCTGTCATTTGTATTAAGGCTTGAGGGAGACTCCGGTTTGTCTTTCCTTTTGGAGGAACAGGTTGTCTCAGTCCTGACATTAGTACCAGGGTCCTTTAGGGTGAGTTAGGACATTAGGTATTCCTGTGTATGAACTCGCCTACCTCTGGGGTCTGTTCATACTGGTAGTTAGTCATGACTTTGATTTAGGGTTTTACTAGGAGGTGTCCATCTCCTTTTCCTAGTTTCCAGGCCTTATTCCCTCACCCCTTTCCTTGCTATGTTCGGTGTGGTGTTTCCCTCCCACACCCGAACGTGACACAAAGGGACTAGCTGGTCAGTGTAAGCGGAGCTATTGAAGCCCCATTGTCCCCATTACTCACCCTTAAGGTGTATTTAGATGCGATGTTTCTGCAGCCGATCTTCGGGAAGGAAGCTATTGCGATCCCTCGTCCTCATACAGATTCATGGTTTCTAAACAGCATCTATGATCGGTGGTGTCTGCATGAACGACAGGATCACTCGATCAACAAGCTTTTCGCTCGTTCATTGGCTAATCAGTGTCGCATTTACTGGGGTCCCCTGTTTGTATATAGCAGAGATAAAGCATGTGCAATGCTGTTCCATTCAAAGTATATGGGACTGCTGAAAATTGCTGAGTGCTGTTTTTAGCTAGGTTCATGAGTCACACAGATTTTGAATTGAGCAGCAAAATGCATATTAGACTGCCGCTCTATTCAACCAGGGGATATGGGACCCTATGCTGACAATGGGTTATGTTCCCAGTGGTCAGTCTCCGACCAATCTAGTAGTTATTACCTTTTAAGTGGACAAGTTATAGTTGCTTATTGCCAAATACCCCTTTCATTTTTTACGTGGAACTGATAAATGATAATGGAGGGAGGGCAGGAGCCCCTTCAGAAGTTTAACATGGGGCTTAGCCTATCATAGTTACCCCCCTGAATGTGTTCTATAGCTTTACATTTTAATTCTCCTAAATTATGTTGCCGCAAGATTTATGTGTGGAGATGCAATCCCATGACTCGATTATGTAAACGCCCACAAAGCATATAACGCCAAATCTACTTGAATGATTGAAAAAAGTGAACCAAAGCCATCATTGACTGAAGTACAAGTCAAGTCAATGATGAGATCAACATTTTTTGACCACACTAAATATCTTAACTTCTTGGGATGGGACAACTCCTTTATGTCCTATCCATATGGTAGAGCAGCGATCAGCAACCTCCAACACTCCTGCTGTTCTGAAACCACAACTCCCATAATCCTTCTTTCACTTCTACGGGAGTTACAAGAATAACTGATAAAATGTGCATGCTGGGAGTTGTAGTTTCACAACAGCTGGAGCGCCAAAGGTTGCTGACCCCCCTGGGGCAAAAGATAGGTAACTTATTGCTTGGATCCTCACAGATCACAAGAATGAGGTCTTTGAGTGAACAGGGTGGCAGTTACGAATGGTTCTAATTGTCCTTGCTATGAGAGGTTCAAAATGTCAAACCCCTGACAGGGAAAGGGTTAATGCCTTTAAAAGGGATTAATCTAGCAACTTCATATTGATGGCCTATCCACTAACCCCCCCTTTTTTGTTTTTACTTAGTATATGTTGGAGGTGTGGCGACCTCCTTCTCAGTCGTGCACACCTGACTAGTGTTTCTGCCCTAGATGCTGGTTTTCAATCAGAGTGAGTATAAAGCTGAATGTGTACTCACATTGCCTGCTAGTAGCCATCTGGCTCCAGGAGGAGTGCACAGTGGGCTCGGCATGCATGTTGGTACCTGCATCCCTGGATCTAATGGAGGCTGTTGCAGCACCAGAAGGGGTTAATAAGTAAGGTCTATCCCAGCGTGCATGCTGGGCTCACACTCCCTGGATTTTATGTGGCTGTCGTGGCCCATAACAGGTAGGACTTAGCGTTAGGAGGATTTTATGTGGCTGTCATGGCCTATAGTAGGTCAGATTTAGCGTTAGTACCCACTCTAGGAGACAACCGTGTCGGGGTGAGTGGGCTTACTACCTTTTGATCAAAATGTAAACCAATGTCTCCACTGTTTGCATGCGATATCACTAATGTCCTCTTACAGCTCCCATCTTGGGCAGAGCTCTAGTTGCTGAGTGCTGTTATATTTTTGTGTTTGTATGTATAATTGCCATAACCTACGTGCACCTGCATACAGGGAGTGCTGACTGAAACCCCCCCATTTTTGTTTTTACTATCCACAGGATAGATCATTAATATCAGATTAGTGGGAGTCCGACTCCCAGTACCCCTGCGATCAGCTGCTCGAGGAGGCTGAGGTGCGCCTCTTCATAGGCCAGTGATGTCATCATACGTCAGTCATGTGACAGGTGCAGTTCAGTCCCATTGAAGTGCGTGGGGCTGAGCTGCAATGCCAAGCACAGCAGCTACAGTGCCTTGCAAAAGTATTCACCCACCTTGACTTTTTTGTGTTTTGTTACATTACAGCCTTAAATTCAATGTTTTGTAAATCAGAATTTTATGTGATAGATCAGAACACAATAGTCTAAGTTGGTGAAGTGAAATGAGAAAAATATATAAATAAAACTATTGTTTAGAAATAGAAAACAGAAAATTGGCATGTGCGTATGTATTCACCCCCTTTGTTAGGAAGCCCAATAACAAGCTCTGGTGCAACCAATTACCTTCAGAAGTCACATAATTAGTGAAATGATGTCCACCTATGTGCAATCTAAGTGTCACATGATCTGTCATTACATATACACACCTTTTTTCAAAGGCCCCAGAGGCTGCAATACCTAAGCAAGAGGCATCACTAACCAAACACTGCCATGAAGACCAAGGAACTCTCCAAACAAGTAAGAGATAATGTTGTTGAAACGTACAAGTCAGGGTTAGGTTATAAAAAATTTCAAATCTTTGATTTTCCCAGGAGCACCATCAAATCTATCATAACCAATGGAAAAAACATGGCACAACCGCAAACCTACCAAGAGTCCGCCACCCACCAAAACTCACGGCCCGGGCAAGGAGGACATTAATCCGAGAGGCAGCACAGAGACCTAAAGTAACCCTGGAGGAGCTGCAGAGTTCCACAGTAGAGACTGGAGTATCTGTACATAGGACGACAATAAGCCATGCGCTCCATAGAGTTGGGCTTTATGGCAGAGTGGCCAGAAGAAAGCCATTACTTTCAACTAAAAACAAAAAAACACCTTGTGAGTTTGCGAAAAGACATGTGGGAGACTCCAAAATGTATGGAGGAAGGTGCTCTGGTCTGATGAGACTAAATCTGAACTTTTCGTCCATCAAAGAAAACGCTATGTCTGGCGCAAACCCAACACATCACCCAAAGAACACCATCCCCAGAGTGAAACATGGTGGTGGCAGCATCATTCTGTAGGGATGTTTTCCAGCAGCTGGGACTGGGAAACTGGTCAGAGTTGAGGGAAAGATGTATAGTGCTAAATACAGGGATATTCTTGAGCAAAACCTGTACCACTCTGTGTGTGATTTGAGGCTAGGACGGAGGTTCACCTTCCAACAGGACAATGACCCCAAACACACTGCTAAAGCAACACTTGAGTGGTTTAAGGGGAGACATGTAAATGTGTTGGAATGGCCTAGTCAAAGCCCAGATCTCAATCCAATAGAAAATCTGTCGTTAGACTTAAAGATTGCTGTTCACAAGCGCAAACCAATCAATTTGAAAGAGCTGGAGCCGTTTTGCAAGGAGTCATGGGCAAAAATCCCAGTGGCAAGCTCACAGAGACTTATCCAAAGCGACTTGGAGCTGTGATTGCCGCAAAAGGTGGCTCTACAAAGTATTGACTTTAGGGGGGGTGAATAGTTATGCACATTGACTTTTTTTGTTATTTTGTCCTATTTGTTGTTGCTTCACAATAATAAAATAAAAAAAAAACATCTTCAAAGTTCTGGTCATGTTCTGTAAATTAAATAATGCAAATCCACAAACAATCCATGTTAATTCAAGGTTGTGAGGCACCAAAGCACGAAAAAAGTCAAGGGGTGTGAATACTTTTGCCAGGCACTGTATACAATGTATGGCAATATGCTTGGTAAGCAGTGAGGAACCTGCAGCGTTCACCAGAGGATATGCTATCAATATCAAATATTCTTGGATAACCCCTTTACCTGATCCGGTTACAACTGTAAATCACTAAGATTAGAAGATGCAGGTATGTCATTATTTGCCATGGTCACCACAGCTATTTTTCTCTTTAGTTTTTATATGTGCTCAATTTTCATTTCTTCCACCAAATCTGTATTCCAGCTCTATACCGGTCACGTCGGACGTCACTATAGAACCATGTGTTTGAAATAACCAAATTAAATACCATAATGAAAGGATGTTTTTATGACTTTTGCATTTAAAATTACATTTTTGTCATCCCGCGTCTTTAGGTAGGAAAATCTAGAACGATTTTAATATCATTTCAGTGATTGCATAAGTGCAACAATGGTAGCCTGTGTCAGTTTATGGCTTTATGTCAAAGCTCCCTTCCTGGCAACTCGGTGAAAATGTGATTACAGTGAGCGCAGGAGATGTAATAAATATTTGAGATTTCTTACAATAACACGGAGCTGCAGCCAAGCTTCCCTATCCGCTACTGTTGGTCTGAGGTGTCATCAATCATTGCTGGGTAACCGGCCTGAAGAAGGAGTTCGCCATCTCTAGAACGTGTTGGAATGCCGGTCGCTGCAACTGGGATTTTTGTACCTGATGCATGTAAAAGAAAGCGTCTATGATTATAACAGACCTTCCCCAAAGATGGGTTACTTGTTGGAAGCTGTACAATGGGTCTTTCAGAGGGTGAAGGCACTCCGTGTCTTCTGCATTCGGGGCATTAAAGGTGGATTGTGCTGTGTCTTCCTGCACTTCTACCTTGCTTTATTTTTACAAGCATGCAGAAAAGTACATGTACTTAGACTTCCAGACTGCTTAAAGGAAGCCTGTCACTGTTTAACCAGGCACAATGGGACGCATTCATCACGCATTTTACGCTACAATTCTGGCGTGTAAGTGAAAAATGATGGTGCACCCCATATTTGCGGCATAACTAGCGACTTTTCAGTTCTCTAGCCACTTTTCAAAAGTGGCCCGACAAGTGGGTGGGGCTTAGCAGGAGGAATTGTGGCCTCTGTGACCCATCACATTTTCTATAATTTATGCTAACTGATGTGAATTATGGTTCAAATCACTCACTATGCCCCTCAGTCTCGCGAGATGATGCGCCGACGCGTCAATGAGGAATAACCCGGCCGCCCGCAGGACGCATCCCAGCGTTAGGCGGTCGGGTAGTGGTTAATTCAGTGTCTTTATTTGGAAGATGAAGGGGTATGGGGGCTAGTAGATACGGGTGAAGAAGGGTAAGGAAGGACCCGAGGGAACTTCCCCAATAACCTTATCAAGTGCAGCTGTACTGGGGGCGACGACCTTTAAGGGAGGCTGCCATGATAGGTTTTGGGGAGCGAGGGGACGTAGGGTAGTTAGGTGAGGGCTAGAGAGGGTGAGGAAGGAGTTAAGTGGCAGGCGAGGTAGTGGTTGGTGGGGGGGAGGAGCTTGAGGTTTTATAAGGGAGGCGATAGGGCTATCTGGCACCATCTTTAAGTTTGAAAAGCTCCCACCCGCCGTTCCCTTTGTTTGTGGGGTTATGAGGGGTTTGTGCGTGGGCTGGTGGGGGCACTGTTCTGCTGGAGCACTTTTAATCTTATTTACTACGAGGAGTGTTGTGGTCTGTTCGTCACGGCAGTTGGGGCGGTAGGAGGTCCTGGAAGCTGGGTTTAGGACTTGGTGTTTTGTCGATGGGAGGGCCTCAATTGGTGGGGCTCGACTCCCAGGTTTTGGAAATCGGTCGGTTTAAGGGGGATACAGCACTCGGGGGGTCTCTGAGCTGGTATGGCGTGGCTAGAGGCAAGTTGTATTTACCCGGGTGTTTTTGGTGCACTTGTTTTAAAGTGAAGCTAGGGCTTTTAGGACCTCCTTCGTCGGGTTCATTATATACATGTTTTTTTTTTTTAATCAAATCTTTTTTTTTATTGACAAGAATAAAGCACAAATTCACACTGGAAATGTAAGGTCATATCACAATAAACCTGTGCGATACAATCTACTTTGTACTTTCGAGTCATTTTATAAGTAGTAAACATAAGAAAACCAACTTCCTCCCCATCTCCCCAGTAGTCTAACCCCCTGCCCTAACCCTTACTTACTCCATAAATGGTTGGACTCTGTACCTGATACTTCTTATTTAAATCAAATCGTTTTTGTTTACCAAACAATCGCAAAATACATGTCAGAAAATACATTGTCTCATCAATGCCTGTTCGTTGTACAAAATAGTGTACAGTCCGAAGTCTGCAACTTTAAGTGACCAGAAGACCCATCAGTTAGCAGTGTACACTTCCAAGCTCAAATATTGCCCAATAGAGACTCCCACCCGCACCCAACCCATCCTCACCCGCACCCAACCCATCCTCACCCAACCCATCCCACTCTCGCCCACCCCCCCCCCCCCCCCCCAAACAGATGCACAAACACCCCATGATCATCTTATATCACTATATGGGTATGCAACAACCATTCATTCCACAATTTCTCAAACTTCTGAGGGCAGCCTCTCTTCACGAACACACTTTTTTCCAAAGTCAACATGTCATGCACTTTCCGCACAAATTTATCCCCTGTCGGCGGACTCCCCTGGATCCAACGCTGGGCCACCAACTTTCTAGCCACATATAACAGCCTTCCCACCGCCACTTTAACGTACTCGGTCCCCACAATGTCCGAAACATAGCCCAACACACATACTTTGGGGTCCTTTTGCACCCTAATCGCCAGATTGGGAATTATTGGGATGAGGTACTGAACCTGATAAATAACAATCACTGGACACGACCACATCATATGTAATAAGTCCGCCCTTTCCTCCGAACACTTCGGACACCTATCATCGGACCTAACACCAATCATTCGCAAAAATACTGGGGTCTTGTACACTCTGTGGATGATGAAAAGTTGTGATAATTTACCCTGCTCACTTAGGGACACTTTAGGGACTGCCTCCAAGATATCCTTCCATTGATCTCTGGAAATGTTGCCTAAATCACCTTCCCATTTCTTCATCCGCGTCAGCGGGAACCCAGCTAGGAACTTTTCCAGCAACATAGCATATACCTGGGATATCAGTCCTCTTTTCCCCCCTTTCGGCAAGATTAGCTTATATATCCCATCCGACTTGGCAATAACGCACCCTTTTCTCACCGTACTATCAAAAGCATGTCTTAATTGAAGGTATTGATAGAACCAAGCCCTGGGAACATTAAATTCTTGCTGCAGCTCCTGAAAAGATTTAAACCCACTTCCATTCAATAGTTGACCCAGCCTCCACAAACCAATAGATTCCCAGTTACGAAGTCCTGACAAAGATATAAATTCCGGCAGCAAGTTGTTATTCCATAATGGGGAAAGCACTCCAATTCCTCCTACCCCTCTAAGCTGTTTAACCTTCGCCCATACCTTCTTCATAAGCTCAATAAGCGGGACTCTCTCTCTCCCCACATGCATGCCCGCTCCCTCCAGAATGCACATAAAGTCCCTACTTCCCAACCAATGCTGTAGTATCTTTCCCGTCATATCAGGAAGCTGACCATCCATCCATCCCTTAAAGTGCTGACACTGAGACGCCAAGTAATAGATCCAAGCATTAGGGACAGCCAAGCCTCCCTCCGTCTTAGGGTACTGCAACGTTTCTAATTTAATCCTCGCTCTCCCATATTTCCAAATAAGGTCCCTGAACATAGAGTGTATCTTCCTATATACATGTTTTTGATGTTATGTTTGTATTTATAAAGGCTGCTGTGGCCATTTAATTCCAACATCTGCCTCAGTGTCTTTATTTGGAAGATGAAGGGGTGTGGGGGCTAGTAGATACGGGTGAAGTAGGGTAAGGAAGGACCTGAGGGAACTTCCCCAATAACCTTATCATGGAAACTCCTTTTGAGAGGCTAGTAAATTTCCTCGGAATTGAGTAGAATTTTTGCTCTAAGTCCTAATTATACAGGACCCCACATCTCCAAAACTTGTGCTTCTGAAAAACTAAATTGGGTACCAGCATACAGATATCACTGTGGTCATATTTCATTGTACCGTTTCGGTTTGAGTAAGCACGTACAGTTCACACACGGCACTTGGAAGGAAACACTTCTTTGCCTGTAATCCATATTGTGAAATAATGACATTTCACATCCTGATTCAACAGCTCTAAATCTGCATCTCAATCTGCAAAGGGCAGCCCGGCGACATCATTTTCTCCACTGGGGAAGTGGCTATCACTTCTAATTTCTATGTAATTTACTCCTTGCCAGAAATCTGTCTAGACATTGCAGCCAATACTTAAATTCTTATTTCACTTCTTTTCCTACAATACATATGTATGTTTCATTCTAACCCTGCGGCTGTGGTCTCAATCATCTAACAATGATCTGGTCACATCATTTCCTGAATAAGTGGATTTGGAAAGTCATAATCTGCCCAGTAAATGTGTTAGAAATCAGTTCCTGATATTCTTCTTAAATTCCGCAGACTTCCCAGGAATCCGGAAAAAAACAATCCACATGAGGTGTTTTGAATGAAGGTAAGACATTATAACTTCCTGTTCTGTGCACCAGACGTCCAGCTTTTATATCGCCATTTACTCTGCAGGCCTATCTTGGCAAGGCGCCTTTTATTTGCTCACCACCCAAGCATGAACCTGACGCATGGTTTCAACCCTTAGTTCCTGGCCCTTTAGCCAGCAAGATAACAGCGTTGGCTCAATTCCTTACTTTGTTTTTTCTCACTCTCCATATATACTCATTGAATAAAAAAAATAATGCACCCTGATAATAATGTCACATAGCTGCCAAACTTGGCATGCAGTTATATTCCTGATTACTGGTGTGGTCTGAATAGACACTGGGTCTTGCCACAAGACAGCATAAAACTGCTTCCCCTGCTGCCCTATAAAATGGCACTCAGAGGCTACTTTTGGGTAGTGTACCTCTTGGTTAGAGACTGTTGACTGCTAGACATACCTATATGACGTACTCAGAGACATTTTGAATCAGTTGGTGAACAGGCTCTGGATGGCCCAGACAGACTACCAGTAGAGAGGATTGTTTGATCCACCAACAAGCACAAGCAGCTCCCCCAATTTCATTGTCCTCCATCGCACTCACCTCTATTTCTACCCAGAGTATTTCCAGGCACATAGCAGAAGGAAATTTGGTGTCACGGTGCCCATTATGTGTCCCGCGTTTGACAGCCAGCCACTGTCACCCTCTCTTGCAGTGGTGTCATGAAAGAAAAACCTGGACTGCTGTGGAATGGAACCATATCATTTTTTTTTTTTTTTAATAGTATTTATTTATAGAAAATCTTTTAGATACAGATAAACAATCAAAATCCCACAAGGGACATAACAAGAACAAAACACAGACAAATGTACAACATGTCCATGCCCCAGTACCCATACATAAGATCAGCGAGTGGGAAAGGCATAATAGGAAATTAATAACAATGTGTCATTAGACCAATGAGCAGTCCCATAGTATAGTATGGTTTGTTGACAAGTACGGGATTAGACACCCATCCACACGCACATTCGTGCCACCTGGAGTTCCGGGCCTCCTCTTGTAAAATCAGACAGTACCCTGCGCACCCACCCACAGTCCCCATATTTGGTCGAATGTATCAGGAGACCCCCTTGTTGCAAAAGTGAGCTTGTACATCTGCAGGTCAGAATTTATTAGTTCGGTCCACGCACCCAGGGTAGTGCTCTTTGGGGGTTTCCACTTGAAAATAATTGTCTTTCTCCCATAGAAAATGAGTCACCGGAGCAACTTCCTTCCATATTTGGTAGGGACTACTTCCGACACTAATCCCAGCAAACATACTATAGGGGAGAGTATCCCCGGGAGCCCCAGCTTTGTGGAGATAAAAACACAAATCTCACTCCAGTACTGCTGCATAACCGGACAAGACCAAATCATATGATATAAGGATCCTCTCAGTTCACCACACCTAGTACAGGACGGGTCTGGGAGCCTACGCATATGATGCAGACGGACTGGAGTGAGGTAAACCCTATGTAACCACTTAAGCTGGATGAGCTGATCACAAGCATTAATTACCATTAATTGAGACGCCTCCAGATCTCGGATGTCAGCCCTCCATCTCTCAAAGGAGCGACAGAGTGGCGAATCCTGCATTTTTATTATTTCCACATAAAACGATGAAATGGGTTTATATGGTTGTTTCCACTGAGCCACCGATTCAATGGGGCCACATTTCAAGCATAAGGATTTAAATTGGGTCTCACAGATGTGTCTCACCTGGAGGTACCGATAGAAACATGTATGAGGCAAATTATATTCCCTGCGGAGACTCTCAAATGAGCAGAAGACCCCATCCACATATATCTGAGTGTGGTACTTCATACCCCCTCTAAGGCCAAAATTCATTGTCAGATAAGTGGAGCATTTCCTGGAACTGCCTATTGCGCCACAATGGAGTATATGGGGACCAGGTATCTCCTCCCTCATCCTCGTGGGTGTCACCACAAATTGCTTCCAGGCCATCACCACCAACGCCATAGCTTCAGTGTAGTGCAGGACTGAATTCCCCCCCACGAGCCCACGAGAGCCGCTTCTAGTACCACTGCAGGATTATTTGCATCTGCCCTGAACCATATCATATTTAGCAACAAATCCAGCTGCTGTTTGGGATCCCAAATCTGAGCATGGAGGCTTCGTGGTGAGCGTTTCAGTCCTGCGTTTTCTGTGGAGCAACACACTGCCCCAGGTGCTGGTGTAATGATCTTGGGAGCCATCACATACGACAATTGGTCACCACTAGTAGTGATACAAGGGACACTAACAGCTTCCGACTGGCATTTTTCTCAGGATAATGCTCGCCCACACACAGGAAGGGTTTCCCTGGAATGTCTGTCCAATTGCAACACTTCCTTAGCCTTCCTAGTCACCAGATTTATCGCCAATCGAGCATTCCCGGGATTCCCATTGCTGGGATGTCAGCTTCGGCAACCTACAAGTTTTCAGATCGGATCAGTTTTTCCCTAATGCATTCTGAATGGAAAAGGATCCGCTCAGAATGCATTAGTTTGTCTCTATTCAGTCACCTTTCCGCTCTGGAGGCGGACACCAAAATGCTGCCTGTAGCGTTTTTCTGTCCGTCCTGGGATGCGGAGCGAGATGGATCCGTCCTGACACACAATGTTTTCTCTGACACAATAGAAAACAGATCTGTCCCCCATTGACTTTCAATAGAGTTCTTTCTTGACGGATCCGTCTTGGCTATAAAAGATATAATACAACTGGATCTGTTCATGACGGATGCATGCGGTTGTATTATTGTAACGGAAGCGTTTCTAGACATTGCAGCCAATACTTAAATTCTTATTTCATTTCTTTTCCCACGATACATATGTATGTTTCATTCTAACCCATGACTGATCCGCAAAAAACGCTAGTGTGAAAGTAGCCTAAAATATATACTTTGTAATTTATAGTTATCAATTGAAAATGTGTAAGACATGATAAAAATGACAGGGCTGTTAAGCACTGCTGAAGAGGTAGTAGGATCGAGGAGTCCTGCTTCCGGATTTTTTTTTTTGGAGGGGTTTTAAATGGAAAGATTGATTGATAAGCAATATAAATATCGAAGATTAATATCTGCTGGACAATTCCCCAGTGTAATAGGAGAAATATTAATAGCAAGAGTTTGTCTGTTCTATGACTCAGCCTCTGTTCCCAGTGCCCCATAAAATAAAAACTGCCAGGAACAGGATCATGGCAGGACCGGGGTCAGAGGAGTGTGTTTTTTTTTTTTGATGCAGACAGCATAACATCTGTGTCTTGTTTTTTTTTTGCGAACCCACGGAAATGAATGGGTCCGTGTGTTATAAATAAAAAACGCGGATCGGACACGGATGCAAAATACAGTTGTGTGCATGAAGCCTTAGGGCTCATTCACACAAGCGTAAGGGTTCCATGCCCAATATACAGGCACTTGCCGTGTGCACTCCGTGCTGTGGATGCGGACCCATTAACTTTAATGGGTCTGCAATCCACAAGATACGGCAAAAGATAGGACATGTCCTATCTTTTGCGGTGCGGAGGCATGGACCTGAAAGCCAACGAAAGCACTTCTGAGTATTTCTGTAGGCTTCCGATCCCTGCCTCCACTCCGCAAAGCCATTTGCGGCCCGCAATACGGGCATGGAGCCCTTACATACGTGTGAATAAAGAGTTTCTACATTTGGGTTTTAATTAGTGTAAGAGGGTGCAAGGTGTCATATTTGATGGCAGGTACGTGTCACCGAGGTTGCTGGCCTCGGTGAGGTAAGAGCCGGGTTTTTTTTGTCTGCAGCAGCTAGTGCTGTTTGACTCTGTTAAATAGCATGGCTGCAAAGCCGATCCGGGCCGGCTCTTACCGGGAGCAGCTAAAGTGTAGGGTGGGTGGCTGCTCCCCACGATCCAGTCCTGGTTTTGGGCTGGGTATAAAACACAGCCAGCAGCTGTGTCTGAGGTGGTGATTATCCTGGACTCTGGAGTTCTCTGTCCTGGAGGAAAGAGCTCAGCAAGGAGGTGGCTTTTGTTCTTGGCTACCTGAAGGTGGATTCTCCTGCGGCTGGGCCGACCGCCTGGTGCGAACCTGCACCTACACCTCCCAGGTGACTGAACCTGTGTTGGCCTGTTTTGTTTTGCCTCCTTGTTTCTGACATGTGTGAATTACCATCGAAAGACTGTTTGCTGTGTATTTTTGTGTCAGTGTGAATAAAACACTGTTTGTTGCACATCCTGGACTCTTTGTTTTGCCTCGGTACTGCACCCGCACCGCTGTCTACCAGAGCGACTCCCCACATTTGGTGTCGGATGCGGGCATGCGCAGTGAGGCTGGCGTGAACGCCGAAGTTTTTTTGCTAAAGTGCATGATATATATTAAGCCAGCAAAGTTGCAAGCAGGAATTTCTGGCAACATGGAGGCTGCTGTGAAGGCTCTCATAGAGGCTAACGTGCAGCAGCGGGAGACCAACCAGCTACTGCTACAACATGTGATGGCGTTACAGGCGGCAGGAGCGTCCCACCACGTCCATGATGCCCGGAAAGCGGTCCGTGCGGCGATCCCAAAGATGACCCCCGCAGACGACGTGGAGACATACCTGGCGGTCTTTGAGAAGGTCGCCGTGAGGGAAAAGTTACCCCGTGACCAGTGGGCCGAGGTGGTTGCTCCGTTCCTGGCATCCGGACCCCAGCAAGTTTTTTTTGATTTGGCAGATGACCAGGCTGCTGACTATTCCACGGTGAAGGGGGAGATCCTGGCCAGACTGGGGGTAAACGTGTTGGTCCGGGCTCAGCGGGTCCACCAGTGGGACTTTAAAGCGGCTGAACCCGCCAGGCCGCAGTACTATGAGTTGCTAAGTCCGACTGCTATGCTGGACCGTCTGCTGGCTGACATGTTTTGGAGGGCCTTGCCTTACCCCCTTCAGCACTGGATCGGCCAGGTATCCCCCACCAATGCCCTTGAGATGGTCGACCTGGTGGAGCGATATGAGGCCACCAGAAACCTGCAGGGGGGTTCTTTTGGGAGGGGGCCAGTCAAACCTCGGAAATCTCCACCGCAGTCCCGGCGGCCAGCCAAACCCGCCCGGGATGTACCCCTTGCAGATCCATCCCCAGTGGTCTGCTGGCAGTGTCGGGAGCCTGGACACATAAGGGCCAACTGTCCCCATCGGGGGGAACCCATGGAGACTAATTATGGGTACCGGGCTTCCATGTATGCCCGGAGACTGTGTGCGACCGGCACCCCCGAGACAATAGACAATCGTCATCTGTGCCAGGTGCAAGTCGGGGATAACCTGGCAGTGGCGCTGTTGGACTCAGGGAGCCTGGTAACCCTGGTAAGTGCTGCCCTGGTACAGCCCACCCAGTATACGGGCCGGAAAGTTGGTGTGGTGTGCATACACAGAAAACTTAATGGACTATCCCACTGCTGTAATGTCTCTGTCCACGGCGGCCGGCACCTGGACTTGTGAAGTGGCGATCTCCACAAAGCTACCGTATGAACTAATAATTGGGAGAGACTTCCCTGGTTTTGCGTCACTGTGGCCTGAGATGAAAGTGACTAATAGCCCTGAGACAGGGGTAACCCTAGCAGAGTGGCCTGAAGGGCCAGCGGTAGGGGTGACCACTGCTGCAGCGGTAGTGGGGGAGACAACCCCACTGAGTGTAATGGTGGGAGACACGGAGGACTTGCCACCGGGGCCTGAGTTGGCAGACCTCAATGTCTCCGGGGAAAATTTTGGGACCGCACAACACCGGGACCAAACCCTAACCAGGGCCTGGGAGAATGTGCTGGAAATTGATGGTAAACCCCAGAAACCAGGGGCTGAATTAATGTTTCCGCGATTCATTGTTCTGCAGGATATGTTGTATCGGGTGAACCAAATCCGAGGTGAACCTGTTGAACAGTTGGTGGTGCCCACAGCGTATCGCAAGCTTGTCATGGAGCTTGCCCACCAACATGTTCTTGGGGACACCTGGGGTGGCAGAAAACCCAGGACCGCATACTGCAGCGGTTTTATTGGCCCAGTGTGTTCAAGGAGGTAGAAAATTATTGTAAGTCCTGTCCAACCTGTCAGATAACTAGCCCCCAGCCACATTTCCGTAGTCCTCTGGTACCTCTGCCAATTATTGAAGTACCGTTTGAGCGAATCGCTATGGATTTAATTGGGCCTGTACCAAGGTCTGCCAGGGGCCACCAACACATTCTGGTAGTTCTCGACTATGCCACTCGGTATCCGGAGGCGGTGCCTCTGCGACATACCTCAGCTAAGCTCATTGCCAAAGAGTTAATGGAGATGTTTTCCCGTGTGGGCCTGCCAAAAGAGGTTCTGACAGACCAAGGGACCCCTTTATGTCCAAAGTAATGAGGGAACTGTGTAAATTGTTGCGTATAAAGCAGTTACGGACGTCCGTTTACCATCCGCAAACAGACGGTCTTGTGGAGAGGTTTAACCAAACTCTAAAAAATATGTTAAAGAGGGTGGTGTCTAGAGATGGGAAGGACTGGGATCTGCTTCTGCCCTATCTCATGTTCGCAGTGCGAGAGGTGCCCCAGGCCTCTACTGGGTTCTCGCCCTTCGAACTGCTTTATGGCAGACACCCTCGGGGCCTGTTGGATATCGCCAAGGAAGCATGGGAACAACAGCCTGTCCCCCACAAAAGTGTCATTGAGTATGTCGCCCAGATGCAGGAACGGATGGAAAGGGTGTTGCCCTTGGTCCGGGAGCATATGGAGGCAGCGCAACAAGCCCAGAGTAGGGTGTACAATCGTCAGGCTCGGGTACGGGACTTCAATCCGGGAGATCGGGTTTTGGTTCTGGTACCCACCCTTGACAGCAAATTCCTAGCTAGGTGGCAGGGCCCCTATGAGGTGATCGAGAAGGTAGGGAAGTAATTACAAAGTACACCAGCCAGGGCGGCGCAAGCCGGAGCAGGTGTACCACGTGAATTTACTTAAGCCGTGGAAAGATAGGGACGCGGCCGACGACCACAGCCCCGGCCAGGGCTTCTAGGTGAAAAGGGTCCAGCCCCACAGTTCGAGGCCTGTGAAGCAGTAACCACGGTGAAAATTGCAGACAGCCTGTCTTCCAAACAAGTTCAGGAAGTCAGGAGTTCCTCAGTCGGAACACGGATGTGTTCTCGGACCTCCCTGGCCGCACGTCTCTCATCCGACATGACATCGTCACTGAGCCGCAGGCCAAGGTCCGGTTAAAACCATACCGGGTACCCGAGGCTCGGCGGCGGGCCATCGCGGAGGAAGTGCAGTTAATGTTGAAGCTCGATGTCATTGAGGAGTCGAAAAGTGAGTGGGCCAGTCCCATAGTCCTAATACCCAAGCCGGATGGGACGTTGCGGTTCTGCAACGACTTTCGCAAGTTAAATGAAGTATCCAAGTTTGACGCGTATCCCATGCCCCGAGTAGACGAGCTTGTTGAAAATTTAGGACAAGCCCGTTATTTTTCTGTGCTGGACCTCACTAAAGGGTACTGGCAGGTACCCTTAACGAGTCGGCTAAGGAAAAACCGCGTTTGTTACCCCGCAGGGCCTGTATCACTACAAGGTGTTACCCTTTGGCCTGCATGGCGCCCCGCCACTTTCCAAAGGTTAATGGACATAGTGCTGCGACCACATCGTCGGTACGCCTCGGCCTACTTAGATGATGTAGTCATCCACAGCACCGACTGGGAAAGCCATTTACCCAAGGTGCAGGCGGTAGTGGATGCCCTGAGGAAAGCTGGACTAACCGCCAATCCAAAAAAGTGTGCGATTGGGTTGGAAGAGACCAAATATCTGGGGTATGTCATTGGGCGGGAGTCATCAAACCTCAGGTAACTAAGGTAGAGGCCATTCGTAACTGGCCCCGACCGGTCACCACCAGGCAGGTAAAGTCGTTCCTGGGGATTGTAGGATACTACATGAGGTTTGTGCCCCACTTTGCCACAATAGCAGCGCCATTGACAGACCTGTTGAAGGGACGAAAGTCTGGGAGGGTTAGCTGGAGTGAGAAGGCGGAGGAGGCTTTCTCCGCGTTGAAGTCGGCCCTGTGTGGGTCCCCGGTTTTGGTGACACCCGACTTCAACAAGGAGTTTGTCGTACAGACCGATGCCTCGGAGGTAGGCCTCGGTGCGGTACTGTCTCAGGAGGTCAACGGGGAAGAACATCCCGTTGTCTTCCTGAGCCGTAAGCTCAGTCCCGCCGAGTCCAGATATAGTATAGTGGAGAGGGAGTGCCTGGCTATCAAGTGGGCACTCGAATCTCTCCGCTACTACCTGTTAGGGAGGAGGTTCCGTCTGGTGACCGACCATTCCCTCTCAAGTGGATGAGTCAGGCCAAGGAGAGGAATGCTCGGGTCACCAGGTGGTTCCTATCCCTTCAAAATTTCAAATTCTCCGTGGAACACAGGGCAGGCCGCTTGCAGGGTAACGCAGATGCCCTGTCCCGCGTCCACTGCCTCACGTGTGTTCACCCCTCAGGGTTGAACAAAGGGGTGTGTAAGAGGGTGCAAGGTGTCATATTTGATGGCAGGTACGTGTCACCGAGGTTGCTGGCCTCGGTGAGGTAAGAGCCGGGTTTTTTGTCTGCAGCAGCTAGTGCTGTTTGACTCTGTTAAATAGCATGGCTGCAAAGCCGATCCGGGCCGGCTCTTACCGGGAGCAGCTAAAGTGTAGGGTGGGTGGCTGCTCCCCACGATCCAGTCCTGGTTTTGGGCTGGGTATAAAACACAGCCAGCAGCTGTGTCTGAGGTGGTGATTATCCTGGAGCTGCTAACAGGGCTCTGGAGTTCTCTGTCCTGGAGGAAAGAGCTCAGCAAGGAGGTGGCTTTTGTTCTTGGCTACCTGAAGGTGGATTCTCCTGCGGCTGGGCCGACCGCCTGGTGCGAACCTGCACCTACACCTCCCAGGTGACTGAACCTGTGTTGGCCTGTTTTGTTTTGCCTCCTTGTTTCTGACATGTGTGAATTACCATCGAAAGACTGTTTGCTGTGTATTTTTGTGTCAGTGTGAATAAAACACTGTTTGTTGCACATCCTGGACTCTTTGTTTTGCCTCGGTACTGCACCCGCACCGCTGTCTACCAGAGCGACTCCCCACATTAGTTTATATTAAGATGTTTGTTAGGCTATTTTCACAAGGCAGAGGATCTCAAAACCTGACCGAAACCGTTCGTTTTTGGTTTTTTCAAAAATCTTTTTTTATTAGATTTTACATATTTTTAACACGAAAAAAGGGGTACAGAAAGGGAAAAGAAAAAGGGGATACAGTAGGGGAAATAGTACAGCAGATGACAAGGGCCACATGCCTCCATCATAGAGCGCCAATACATTATGACATAGGTTCTTACAGTGCGGTGCCCGTTATGTCTCATACACACAGCATGCCTTTCAGCGACAACTTTAGGTACCATGCAGTATACTGAAATGGAGTAACTAACTCTACAATCTCTGGGCGACTAAAGTGGGAAGTAAGAAAAGCCCTCCATTTTTCAAAGAACTTCCCCGCTTCCTCTCCTTATGTCTACCCGTTTCCACTCGGTCATGTCGTAGCAAGAGCTTCAATTGGGATATTACACATCAGGATGCATTTGTTCCATTAGGATGTGGTTGTTCCATTGAAAGTTAATGGTTGACGGATCAGTTTTTTTAGGATCGTAAAACACTGGATCCATCACCATCGATTTCAATTGTTTTTACTGCCGAATCTGGTTTGTTCTGTTTCGACAACTCGGCACAAAACTGCAACTGACGTAACGGAAGGCATCCGTATCTCTTTCCATTAGGGATGCATGGGGACAAAACGTAACCGTATTGACCCGGTTTTGAGATCCTCTTCTGGATCTCAAAACCGGAATGATAAAACGCATATGTGAAAGTAGCCTTACACGTATGCATATATCTTATAGAAATGGATCACTTGAACGGTGTCCACCACCCTGCAGGTTATCAATGGCTGGCTTGGTGCATACATTTTGCTGAGTCATTTAGTTTACTATTACTAAGTTAGTTTTACCAGGCCGGCTGCCAGGCGCACTTCACTTGACCACTGAAGCTATTGTTATTTTTGGCTACTATGTATGTTTTTTTCTGCATACCCTTCTGTTCCTCTGCCCCACAGAATATGATAGTTCACCCTGGCAATGGCCTCTTCTTTCTAGAAATGTTTCAAAGAAAATAAATGCAATGTTCCCAGCAAACTGTACGATTGTGAATAAATTTAATGCTCATTTTTAATACAGTCATTGCATCAGAACAAAGTTTATCTTGTTAACGTATAATCGTTTTGCACCACAGCATATCTAAGGTTGGGTTTGCAATGCCTTTTTTCTGTTTCCATTTGGCATACATGTTGGGAAAACTTGTGATGTACACGCTAAATGTATTAGGGTGCGACCACGTGGCGAGGTTGTTTCGTGGTTGTGGTTTGGCCGCATGGGCCCTTTTAAAACTAATGAGACCACGCTGTATAGTCGGTCTGCATTGTTAATGGCACTGTGGTATTGTGGGTGCCGCGTAGCCGTTAACAATGCAGACTGACTAAACAGTGTGGTCTCATTAGTTTAATTAAGGCCGCTACGCAGTACCCGAACGCAACGTGGCCACATTGCAACTGCAACAAGACTGTGATGACTGCTTAGTCAGACTGAGGCCATAAAAAATGAAAGGTGGAATCTTATTGCTTGCTATCGGCAACTAAGCCAGTTTTCCTTTACACCAGTTTGATAAGTCTCTCCCTATGCTTCTTTAAGATGGTAGCCTATGGGTGACAGATGCCACTGTATGCCATCTATCCATTAACCCATTCAGGAGAGATCAATTTCCGCAACGTTTTTAATTTTTACGTTTTACGTTGATATAGCCACATGAGGACTCTCGCTGGCACTATTTAATGTCCCAATTAAAGAGGACCTGTCACCTCTCCTGACGAGACTTTTAGTAACTACTTCCATTCCCCATGTAATATCAATTCTGGAGCATCTTGCAGTAAAGGTACAGATGGGCGTTACCAGTTGGGGGGAGGGGGATGTCCCAGTACACTCTGGCCCCAGCAGCACTGATTGGACAGTCAGACACACTTGCTACTGGTAACACCCAGCAGTACCTTTACCGCAGACTGCTGGCAATTTATTACTAAAGGGCTCTTTACATGGGCCGACAATTGAACAGATATGCACTGCCGATTACCCGATGATCGAGGGAAACGCTCGTTCATCGGGTAATTGTATCTTTTGTGCAGCAAAAATTCCCAGATCGTGCTGTGTAAACATGATCTGCTACCAGGAAACAACGAGACAGTATGAGGAAGCGCTATGGCATTAGCGATGGCTCCTCCCTAACCCTAAGTTCACACCTGAGCGTTTTACAGCACGTTCAAACGCGCTGTAAAACGCTCAACACATGAAAATGAATGCATTCCTATGGCCCTGGTTCTCACTTGAGCGTTTTACAGCGCGTTTGAACGCGCTGTAAAACACCCGACGCCTAAACAAGTACTTGAGCTTTTTTGGGGGCGTTTGTCGCGCGTTTTGTGATTGACACCACAGAAGTCAATCACAAGAACGCGCGTACGAACGCGCGTTTCCTATTTGCAAAACGCGCTGAAATACGCTTGACAAAAACGTGCGTAAAACGCGCGTTTCTAGAACGCTCAGGTCTAAACCCAGGGTAAGACAGACATGTTGGGAGAGGTGAAAGATCCTATTTAATGTATTGCAAAATTAAGAAAAATTATTTGTGGGGTGGAAATGAAAAAAAACACAATTTCCCCCCCACTGTTTTTTGGGTTTATTTTTCATGGTAATCAATAGAAATTAATAACATGATGACTTTATTCTGCAGGTCAATACGATTACAGCTATACCAAATTTGTATTTTTTTATTATTAAAGGGATTTTCCAAGTCATATTTATTGATAACCTATCCTCAGGATAGGTCATCAATATCAGATCGGCGGGGGTCCGACATCCGGCATCCCCACCGATCAGCTGTTTGAAGAGAAGGCGCGTCCCATTGAAATGAATGGAACGGCTTGGTTGTAATTACACCTGCTCAGCGCTGCAGATGCGACGGCAAGCAGGTAAACAATGAAGAGCAGGCAGCGCTGGCACGGTGCACGCCTTCTCTTCAAAAAGCTGATCGGCAGGGATGCCGGGTGTCAGACCCCCGCTGATCTGATATTGATGACCTATCCTGAAGATAGGTCAACAATAAATATAACTTGGACAACCCCTTTAACCCCTTAAGGACTCAGCCCTATTTCACCCTAAGGACTCGGCCATTTTTTGCAAATCTGACCAGTGTCACTTTATGTGGTGATAACTTTAAAACGCTTTTTCTTATCCAGGCCATTCTGATTGTTTTTTCGTCACATATTGTACTTCATAACAGTGGTAAAATAAAGTCGAAAAATTTCATTTTTATTTATAAAAAAAATACAAAATTTACCAAAAATTTTGAAAAATTAGCAATTTTCCAAGTTTCAATTTCTCTACCTCTATAATACATAGTAATACCACCAAAAAAAGTTATTGATTTACATTCCCCATATGTCTACTTCATGTATCGATCATTTTGGGAATGCTATTTTATTTTTTGGGGACGTTATAAGGCTTAGAAGTTTAGAAGAAAATCTTGAAATTTTTCAGAAATTTTCAAAAACCCACTTTTTAGGGACCAGTTCAGGTCTGAAGTCACTTTGTGAGGCTTACATAATAGAAACCACCCAAAAATTACCCCATTCTAGAAACTACACCCCTCAAGGTATTCAAAACTGATTTTACAAACGTAATTAACCCTTTAGGTTTTCCACAAAAGTCAATGGCAAATGGAGATAAAATTTCAGAATTTCGATTTTTTGAAAATTTTCCATTTCAATCCATTTTTCCAGTAACAAAGCAAGGGTTAACAGCCAAACAAATCTTAATATTTATTCCCCGATTCTGTAGTTTGCACGAACACCCAATATGTGGTCGTAAACTGCTGTATGGCCAAACTGCAGGGCGCAGAAGGAAAGGAGCGCCATATGGTTTTTGGAAGGTGGATTTTGCTGGACTGTTTTTTTGACACCATGTCCCATTTGAAGCCCCCGATGCACCCCTAGAGTAGAAACTCCATAAAAGTGACTCCATCTAAGAAACTACACCCTTCAATGTATTCAAAACCAGTTTTACAAACTTTGTTAACCCTTTAGGTGTTCCACAAGAGTTATTGGCAAATGGAGATGAAATTTCAGAATTTCTATTTTTTGTTACCTTGTCTCAAAACAAGTGTAATATAGAGCAACCAAAAATCATAGTTACCCTAAAATAATACCAACAAAACTGACACCGTATCCCGTAGTTTCCAAAATGGGGTCACTTTTTGGAGTTTCTACTGTAGGGGTGCATCAGGGGGCTTCAAATGGGACATAGTGTCAAAAACCAGTCCAGCAAAATCTGCCTTCCAAAACCATATGGCGTTCCCTTCCTTCTGTGCCCTGCCGTTTGGCCATACAGCAGTTTACTGACCACATATGGGGTGTTTGTGCAAACAAGAGAATCAGGGCAATAAATATTGAGTTTTGTTTGGCTGTTAACCCTTGCTTTGTTACTGGAAAATTGATTAAAATGGAAAATTTGCAAAAAATTGCTGTTTTGGGACTGTTTTTATTTTTTGCTATTTACATTGTTGAAGTGACAGGTTAGATTGTGTGCTATTTCTATAGAGCAGGTTGTAACGGACACGACAATACCAAATATGACTACTTTTTAGGGTTTTTGTTTCAGTTTTACATAATAAAGCATTTTTGAACAAAATTATTTTTAGTGTCTCCACATTCTGAAAGCCATAGTTTATTTTTTATTTTTGGGCGACTGTCTTATGTAGGGGCTCATTTTTTATGGGATGAGATGGCGGTTTGATTGGCACTATCTTGGGGTGCATATGACATTTTGGTCGCTTGCTATTACACTTTTTAGATGTAAGGTGACAAAATGGCTTTTGACACCGTATTGATTATTATTTTTTGATGTGTTCAGCTGAGGGGTTAGGTCATGTGTTATTTTTATAGAGCAGGTTGTGACGGACGCGGCAATACCTAATATGTATACTTTTTATTTATTTATATAAGTTTTACACAATAATATCATTTTTTAAAACAAAAATAAATCATGTTTTAGTGTCTCCATAGTTTGAGAGACATATATATATATTTTTTTTTGGGCGATTGTCCTATGTAGGGGCTCGTTTTTTGCAGGATGAGGTGGCGGTTAGATTGACACTATTTGGGGGGTCATATGAATTTTTGATCGCTTGCTATTACACTTTTTGTGATGTAAGGTGACAAAAAAATGGCTTTTTGACAAAGTTTTTATTTAATTTTTTTTACAGTTTTTACTTGAGGGGTTAGGTCAGGTGATATTTTTATAGAGCAGATTCTTACGGACGTGGAGATACCCAATATGTCTACCTTTTTGTTTTTTTTATACATTTAACACTAAAAAGCATTTTTGAAACAAAAAATCATGTTTTAGTCTGAGAAGCATATTTTTTTATTTTTTGGCCAATTGTTTTAGGTAGGGGCTCATTTTTTGCGGGATGAGATGGCGGTTTGATTGGTACTATTTTGGGAGGCATACGCTTTTTGATCGCTTTGTATTACACTTTTAGTGATGTAAGTTGCCCAAAAATGGCTTATTTACACCATTTTTGGTTTTTTTTTATGGCGTTCACCTGACGAGTTCAGTCATGTGATATTTTTATAGAGCAGATTTTTACGGACGCGGCAATACCTAATATGTGTAGTGTATTTTATTTTTTTAATTTTTATTCAGTGATATGTGTTTTCTTTCATTTTAACTTTTTTCACTTTTTTACATTTTTTTGACCCAGACCCACTTGGTTCTGAAAGATCCAGTGGATCTGGTGTCTGTATAATACAGTACAGTACACTATATAGTGCGCTGTGCTGTATTTTGTACTTTTAGAAAGTCTGAATAGACCTTAGCAGGTCTATTCAGACTTTCAGCACCATGGAGACAGGACGCTTCTGAAAGCGCCCTGTCTCCATGGTAGCTCATCACCCGCTGCCATAAGAGGGCAGCGGGTGATTGAAGCAGAAGGAGTGGAGCCCTCCCTCTGCGATCCCATCCTGTTGGGGGCTGCAAAGGCACAGCAGCCCCCGATGGGAGAGGGAGGGAGCTCCTCCTCGTTAACCCTTCCATACCGCGGTCCGCACGGACCGCGGTACGGAAGGTTAAACGGCTGGCATCTGATCAAGCACAGATGCCAGTTGCTTTATCAGAGTGTCAGCAATGTGCTGACACTCTGATAGACCCACTAGACACCAGGGATACATAACAGAGGAGGCGGGCGGGGGATCGCAATCGCGATCCCGCCCGCCGCACTGCCCGCCTCCAGTACCGCCTCCCGCCGCCCTCAACCACCCCCCCTGCACCCCCGCAGCCACAATATGATTGGGGGCTGCAGGGGGGGTTAAAAATAAACACATTGGGGGCATTAACCCTCCAGAGATCGCACAAAAAGCTGCAAACCGCAGGTCTGAATTGACCTGCGGTTTGCAGCGATCGCCGATATGGGGGGGTCACAAGACCCCCCTGGGCATTGTAACAAGGTACCTGCTGAATGATTTCAGCAGGTACCTTGTTCCGATCACTGCCGGCTGAGCAGCAGTGATCGGAACTACTCATGACATACCTGTACGTCATGGGTCCTTAAGGACTCGGAAACCATGACGTACAGGTACGTCATGCGTCCTTAAGGGTTAAACATTTACATTGTATTATGTTTTATTACTTTTAAAAAATTCATAACTTTTAAAAAAATATATATATATTACCTGCAGTTTTTATTGTTATAAGGCAGCTTTTTTTTTTATCATTTTTTGTTGGGAGACTAGCTGACCAATCTATATATGGAAATTCTGGCATTCAAATTTTTTTTCGCCATTTAGGCCTCATTCACATGACCATATTTTCAGTCCTCGTCCAATCCGCATTTCTTGCAGATCACACGTGGACCCATTCATTTCTATGGGGCCCAAAAAAATGCGGACAACACACAGATGTCATCCATGTGCTCTCCAGATCCATGTGGGCATTCCACAAGTGATACAACATCCATTCTGTGCACAAGAATAGGCATTTTGAGTGGGGCCTGCGAAAACTGCAGGATGTACACGGCCAGTATCTGCATTTTGCAGATTAGCAGTTTGCGGACTGCCAAATGGATACAGCCATGTGAATGTGGCCTTACCATGCAGGATAAATATCCTTGTCATGTCGGCAGTCTGTGTCTGCCACTGTCCTGGCCAGACGTAGGTGTTGCTCCTCTACATGGAACCGGTGCTCAGTGAATTTCCTTTCAGCACTGTGAGAGTTACCGTATTTTTCGCCCTATAAGACGCACCGGCCCATAAGACGCACCTAGGTTTTTGGCTAGGGAAATAAGAAAAAAAATTTTTTTTACCAAAAGGTGTGGTTTTGGTGGGTTTTGAACGAATGCTGGTCTGTACATGACACTATTATGGTGGATCTATATATGACGCACTGTTATGGGGGATCTGTGGATGGCACTGTTATGGGGGATCTGTGGATGGCACTGTTATGGGGGATCTGTGGATGGCACTGTTATGGGGGATCTGTGGATGGCACTGTTATGGGGGAAGCTGTGGATGGCACTGTTATGGGTGGATCTGTGGATGGCACTGTTATGGGGAGGTGTGGATGGCACCGCTATGGGGGAGCTGTGGATGGCATTGATATGGGGAGAGGGATCTGTGGATGGCACTGTTATGGGGGATCTGTGGATGACACTGCTATAATATGTGTCATCCACAGATCCCCCGTATAACAATGTCCCCTAATACACGGGTCCTGCTGCTTGCATAGTAGTTCTAAACAGCAATGCTTAAGTTCCTATAGATTTAACTAAAGCTGCGATCTCTCATTTATTATAACTACAAGAAATCCTCCAGTAGGCAGAGCGGCTGGCTGAGTTACGTCACCACTGGCGCTGCACGCCTGCTCCGCCTGCTTCATTCCTAAAGTGGGCGGAGCAGGCATGCAACGTCAGTGAGTGACGTAACCCAGCCAGCCGCACTGCCTGCTACGGAGGATTTCTTGTAAGTTATAATAAATAAGAGATCGCAGCTTTAGTTAAATCTATTAGGAACTTAAGCATTGCTGTTTAGAAATACTATGCAGAGCAGCAGGGCCCAGTGTAAGTACAGTGACTGCACTGGGCCCGCCGTAAGTTGCCGGCCTCCAGCCCCTCCTCCTTCCCCGCTCATACATCGCAGCCTGCGATGCTGGAGCACCGCAGGCTACGATGTAAATTGTCAGCATTCGCCCCATAAGACGCAGGGGCATTTTTCCCCCACTTTTGGGGGGGGAAAAGTGCGTCTTATGGGGCGAAAAATACGGTAATCCTTTCCTCTTGTTCCCTGTCCAGCTGCTGACTAAAGGTGCTGATCAGTCTCCCTATTTGCCTGAGTTCTGGGTTTTCTAGTGTTGTGGAAATTATTATGATGTGTTTTCTAATATTGTCATCGTGTCTCTCAGTGTGTAAACCACTGGAAGTGGATATCTTGCTGCGGATATAGAGACGCAGCAAGCAATGTTTTCTTGGCGAATGGATAGATGCCGGCTGGGGCCCCCGCCCAAAAGGCGGATTTATTGGCTTGGCGTGTATGCATTTATTAAGAGAACAATATACGGAAAGGAACGTGCATTCGTTATTTCCAGTGCACCTGATCAACCGCTGGAGATGGTGACGCTGTTCCTCTAAGTAGGGCCACATAAGAATCCTGGTGAGCCTTGTTGAGCATTGATCACTAATCGGTGCTGAACAAGATCTCCCCTAGTGGTGACTGAGAGAAATGTTGTGGTATTCTTTCTGTGTGTGTCATCACTTCCTGTATGACTGTATTGTACCTGATGGGAGTGGTCAGGTGTTTGGCCCGCCCACTTCCTATTTGTTATCCCTTGGTCTATGTAAATAAAGAAAGGGTCTGAGAGGGCAGTCTCTCAACAGATCTCAACCATGAAGCATCTTATCTCATTACTGGAATAGTGCGGCCTTTCCTTACACAAAAGGAGCTGATACACGTGCTTGGGAGCACGGGGTAAGGAAAATTACTATAACACTAGTCTCTAGTAACCAGTGAAGGTGCGATCTCTTGTCTGAGTACTGATTTTGCTCCTTGCCACCTGCCCCGACCTTGGAATTGCTATCTGGAACACACACATACTCCGCCTGCCCTGACCTTGGACTACACCTATTGCCTGTCCCTCTATGCTTCGAACTGATGTCTCTGACCCCCGTGGGTCAGCTGCCATCTACACCAGGACTACTCCAAGAGGTAGTGGCCTAGTTGGTTCCCTGCAATGAAGTCCAGATCCTTGTACAGGGTTTAAAGGAGGAATACCAGGGAACCCCCGCCTAATAGTGGCATCCATCACTCATAAGCTATTAATGGAAGCAGTTTAATGGATGATATATTATAACCCAGGGGTCGGCAATCTCCAGCACGCGTGCCAAAGATGGCACGCAGGCTGCTTTTTACTGGCACGCCACTGCAATTTGTGGTTGCTGCACCTTTTATATACAAATTATTGTCAGAGGCGCCAGGACCGCTGCCCCTGATGTTTCCCGCCACACCAGCCAGCACAGTAGACTCTGCTGCCTCACGGGCTGGCTGGGCACGTCTCCTAGGCCTGCCCCTCACGCTTTCGGTCGCACCAGCCACCCAAATGCATTCTGCTGCTACCTCATGGCTGGCTGAGCAGCGCTTCTGCTGTTATCTGTTACCTTGGAGCAGGCGGATTAAAGGATGCTGGTGAGCTTGCGGATAAGGTAAAGGAGCATGGTGACTAATTTGGGGGTAAGGGGAGGATGGTGGGACAATGGGGAGCAAACTTGTGACAACTTTGGGGGGTGGGAGAGAATGGTATGCCTGCTGTTTAGAAATGTGGGAAGATGGGGAGCAAGCTTTTGACTATTTTGGAGGTGGATGGCTAGCCTGTATGTTATGTATTGGGGGGGGGGGGGGGGAGGGATGGTGAACCTGTTTCTGATTGCTGGGGGGACATGTGGGGATGATGGGATGCAAGATTCTGACAACTGAGGGGGAGGATAGTAAGCCTGGATGGGGCTATGCTCTGATTATTACTGGGGGGGAAGGGGGGGGTCAGTGTATTGGATGCGAGTATATGGGGGGCCCCTCCGCCAACCATGCACTTACTGACAGTGGTGAGCCCTCATTTAAAATGACTGAGTGAGGGCTGTCCTCCCTACCAGTGTCAGTAAGTGCATGGTTGGTGGAGGGGTGGCCCCATATATTGTCCTTTAGGTGGATTGAAAGGAGCAGTGAAAAGCTACGTCCATCACTTGAAACAACCAAAGAAAACACATGGGGAGATTTATCAAAACTGGTGTAAATTAGAACTGGCTTAGTTGCCCATAGCAACCAATCAGATTTCACCTTTCATTTTACAAAGGAGCTCTGAAAACTAAAAGGTGGAATCTGATTGGTTGCTATGGGCAACTAAGCCAGTTCTACTTTACACCGGTTTTGATAAATCTCCCCTACTGTCCCTTTTCATCTATGAGAAATCGCTTCTAGAGAAACTTGACTGTTGAAAGATTGCATTTGCGTGCCAGTCTTTAGGTTGACGCATTTAGGCTACATGCACACGAACGTATTTTGTTCCCGTGTCGTTCCGTTTTTTGTTTTTTTTGCGGATAGGATGAGGACCCATTCATTTGAATAGGTCCGCAAAAAATACTGACAGCACACCGCATACTATCCGCATCCGTCCTGCAAAAAAAATGGAGCATGTCCTATTCTTGTCCATTTTGCGGACAAGGATAGGTATTATGACAGATTCCACAAAATAAAACGGATCCGCAAAAAAAATGGATACCATACGGACGTCATCTGTTTTTTTTTTTTTTTTTTTTGCGGATCCGCAATTTGCGGACCGCAAAACACATATGTTCCTGTGCAAATACCCCTATGTGAACAAATCTCACATATGAATGGCATCCTCTGCCCCGCATAAGGCAGGCTTAGGGTACTTTCACACTTGCGTTGGTGCGGATCCGTCTGTTTATTTGCACAGACGGATCCGGGCCTATAATGCAAACGTTTGTATCCGTTCAGAGCGGATCCGTTTGCATTAGTTAGAAGAAAAATGACAAAGTCCAAAACGGATCCGTTTTTAATTACATTAAAAGTCAATGGGGAACGGATCCGTTTTCAAATGCACCATATTGTGTCATTGAAAACGGATCCGTCCCCATTGACTTACATTGTAATTCAAAACGGATCCGTTAGGCCCCGCCTCTTCAGACAGACACCAAAATGCTGCATGCTACGTTTTGGTGTCCGCCTCCAAAACAGAATAGAAGCGAAACGGAGCCGAACTGATGCATTCTGAACGGATCCTTATCCATTCAGAATGCATTGGGGCTTAACTGATCCGTTTTAGACCGTTTGTGAGAGCCCTGAAACGGATCTCACAAACGGAATCCAAAACGCTAGTGTGAAAGTACCCTTACTGCAGAGGGACCTGTATCTAGCTCAGGGATGGTAAAACTTCCCACCATGCCCTGCTGTAGGCTGATAGCTGTAAGCCAGGCATCCTCAAACTGCGGCCCTCCAGCTGTTGCAAAACTACAACTCCCAACATACCCGAACAGCCTATAGGTAACAGCTTACAGCAGGGTATTGTGGGAGTTGTAGTTTTACAACAGCTGGAGGGCCGCAGTTTGAGGATGCCTGCTGTAAGCAGTCTTTGCATGCTAGGAGTTGTAGTTTTGCAAGAGCTGGAGGGCCGAGTTTGCCCAACCCTGGTCTAGCTGAAAGTCTCCTTGTATGAACCAAACCTAAGAAAGTCAGGGATCACACTGAATGGTAAGTTACACTAATAATTTGGTTGATGTCACATACAGTTTGTATTGAATATGACTTTCCTGTATTGCTCGGCACGCCGATTTTTTTAAAAAATATTGGCACCCCATCTGAAAAAGGTTGCCGACCCCTGTTATAACCTATTAAATAGCCTATGATGTAGCCTATGGGTGACAGTTGCCACCACTAGGCATGTGTTCACTGCATCCATCACCCAGGGTATAATGGCATCTGGATGCATCATGAAAACATATTAAAAGGTCTCGACATATAACCAATCTGTCACCCATAACTGCCATGTTAAAATTATTTACATTTACCGTACATGCTGGACTTCACTGGATGGAATAGCATCATCTACTACGCTATACCATACCACACCTCTTTTGTGGTATATTGACATATACCATCGGAAGCTAAAAGGACACGCTTAGGGTCTATTCACACGTCCGCAATTCTGTTCCGCATTTTGCGGAACTGAATTGCGGACCCATTAATTTCAATGGGGACAGACGATGTCCCGGCCGGGTCCGCAATTGCGGATCCGCACTTCCGGGTCCGCAATCGCGTTCCAGAAAAAAATAGAACATGTCCTATTCTTGTCCGCAATTGCGGACAAGAAAAGGCATTTTCTATGTAGTGCCGGCGATGTGCGGTCCGCAAATTGCGGAACGCACAACAGCGATGTCCGTGTTTTGCGGATCCGTGGATCCGCAAAACACACACGGACATGTGAATGGACCCTTAGGGTCAGTTCACATGGCTGATTTTCAAAATACACGTGTAAAAAATCAGCGCTGAATCCAAGCAAATTCTTACGTCTCAAAAAAGCGTTTTTTGACTTTATTAAATTCTACAGTACTGTTCTACGTATGTGCACATCTCAAATGGTGCGTTTTTTTCACTGATTCTGCCCCAAGATAGGGCATGCTGCTTCTTTTTTACACGTGTAAAAAAAAAACAAGTGCTGCTTCCCACTGAAATGAATGGGAAGCTGTTATGAGGCGTTTTTGGAGCAGATTTGGAACAGATTTTGAGGCAGAAACGCTCAAAAATCAGTGCCAAAAAAACTCTGTGTGAATTGACCCTTATGGCCTCCATCTGGCGATGGAAGACTGTGAGTATGTTTAGCGTATAAGGGCTTATTCACAATACTGTATAAGTGAGTCCGCATCCATTCCGTAATTTTGCGAAACAGGTGCGGACCCATTCATTTCAATGGGGCCGCAAGAGATGCGGACAACACAGCGTGGGCTGTCTGCATTCGTAGTTTCGTTCTGTGGCCCTGAAAAAAAAAATAAAGCATGTCCGCAATTGCAGACAAGAATAGGCATTTTTCATGATAGTGGCAGCCATGCGGGGTCGGAAAATTGCGGAACGCACGTGGGCCGGTATCTGTGTTTTGCGGTGTGAATGTAGCCTAAGTCGTCAGCTTTACCAGCGTAAATGTAAACAAAAAAATGTCATGTAAAGCGGCCATAAGTAGCTACCTATTTTCCATGCTTGTATATTGGATTTTCTTAAAAAAATGTAATTCATAGAAAAAAGATGAATACGATTACGAGAGTCGGATTAGAAGCATTATGGAATACTATCACCAAATGTATTATTTTATGTATTTAGTTATGTGCTAAAGCATGCATGCTCAACCTGTGGCCCTCCAGCTGTTGCAAAACTACAACTCCCAGCATTCCCAGACAACGTACAGTTATCAGCCTACAGCAGGGCATGGTGCAAGTTGTAGTTTTACAACAGCTGGAGGGACGCAGGTTTAGCTTCCCTGTCCTAAAGGGTTAGAATACACTCAAGACACCTGAGATGTGCACCAAATATATTCATTTGAAACATAATTTCAAATTCTACAATTAAAAAGTGTTATATTGGGGAGAGTTTTAACGATTCTAATGGGGTATTCCTATTTTAGGCTGGATCCACATGTCCAGATTCCGAATGTGTGTCCCTGACCAACCACAGGTTTAATGACCTGGACTCTCAGCGTCATAGAGCTCTAAGTTTGAGCCATTAAACCGGCAATCAGTCCAGGACACACATCCGGAATCCGAAGTCTGGCATCCTGACGAGTAAATCCCCCTTAGGCATTTACAGAATATCTACAGGATTCAGCTCAGGTACTGTCTGATTGGAGAGAGGCCAGTTTTGTCTGAACAATACAACATGTTTTCTCGCCTGGCTGAGATGATCTCCTGATTGTGTACTTCAGAAGTCTCCTCTGCCTGCTTCTGAACTATAGAGACTTCTGCTGTGCAGTTTGGTTAAATAATCGTCTATTTATGAAGCTGTCACATGGAATTATCAAAAATTGTGTTTAATGCTGTGCCGTTTTATTATTTGTAAGCTAAGACTTCTTGTTCCTTCTGGCAGTTGCATTATGTACTGACCTGTTTTACGATCTGTAAATCAAGGATATTTGCTGTTCCTGGCTGTTGCTTTATGCAAAGTTCTTTTTTTTTTTTTTTTTTCTATGTAAAAGAGATGTACAATTCTCAGAATTTTGTAAGTTTTCCATCAGCCATCTTAGACAAAAAATCTATTTTTACATAATAGAATTTCTATTTTCCACCCAACTCCTCTTCCTAATCAAAGATCCATACTCGACGCCTAAAACATGTACAATATACTGTGGATATTAATAGGGAAAGTTCACATATGAACACAACCTCTTTTTTCATATTTGGTCCAAAGTTGACAGGTTTGCAGAGGAAGAACTTATTTGCAGAGGTAAAAAATGTTTAATATGAGTTAAAGAGGTTGGACCCCCTCACTGGCCAACATTGTCTGATAGGTACGGGTCTCACCTCTGGGACTCTCACCTATCTCTGAAGTAAAGGAGAGTGGACCGCACATGCACGGCCACCCTCCATTCATTTCTATGGGACTGACGAAAATAGCTGAGTGCTGGCTTGGCTATTTCCGTCAGCCCCATAGAAGTGAATGGAGTGGTGGCTGCTCATTCCCACTCGGCTATTTTCAGCAGCCCAATAGAAATAAATGGAGTTTGCTCTCCTTCATTTTGAGATAGGTGCTGGTCCCAGAGGTAAGACCCGCACCTCAGACATTGGTGGCATATCGTTTGAGATGGGCCAACCCCTGTAGGTAAATATAGAACAGGGATTTCAAACTTGTGGCCCTCCAGCTGTTGTAAAACTACAAGTCCCATCATGCCAGGACATCCTACAGCTATCAGGGCATGCTGGGAGTTGTAGTTTTGTAACCGTTGGAAGGTCACGAGATCTAGAACATTCATGAGCAAAGCTGACTTACTAGACAATATGAATTATTCAAACCCCTCTTTTAATCCGTATCACCTCTTTCACACGGGCGATATGGATTGCGTTAGGTCTTTACTGGGAAAAACCAATGGTTTTGCACACAAGTTCAATCCGTTTTTTTTCTGTGTTCAGTGTGTGCGCTTTGTCTGTTTGTATTGCATGCTTTTTTTCACGCACCATCAGTGAAAAACGCATTGCATGCTTCCGTTTTTCCAGCAAGACCCATTCACTTCTATGGAGGCAAAGCTGTGTGAAAAACGCACAATATAGAACATGCTGCGATTTTTCCTGTACATAAGTGGGATCCGTGACCAGCCACTAGAGGTTTTTAGGCTGCAGGACTGGAACAATCAGTTCCTCTCAGTGGCTTACCTCAGCCTGGGACTTGTAAAGAGGAGCAGTACACAAAACCACTCATCTCTCTTTCCTTAGTTGCACGCATTTATTAATTGGGCGGGAGAGTTGTCACCCAATAATTGGGGGGGGGGGGTGAGCTGGTTTGAAGATAGCTGTTAAAGGCTTGAGTAAGATTGCTGAGCTTATTCTTTATAATAAAAAATAGAAAAAAAAAGAAAAAACACACATATTAGGTATCGCTGCGATCGGAACGACCGGCTCTATAAATATATCACATGAAGAGAATTAAGTAATGTCATAGCCAGACCCTTATTTCTGATATTTAAGGACTCTATACTGACAGGGAGTGTTCTACAGGATTGGCGCATAGCAAATGTGGTGTCAATATTCAAAAAGGGTCCAAAAACAGAGCCCAGAAACTAAAGGCCGGTAAGCTGAACATCCATCGTGGGTAAACTGTTTGATTGTTTTCTAAGAGATGCTATCTTGGAGCACCTCAATGAAAATAAGCAAATAACGCCATATCAGCATGGCTTCATGAGGGATCGGTCATGTCAAACTAATTTAATCCGTTTCTATGAGGAGGTAAGTTCTAGACTTGACAGCGGCGAATCAATGGACGTCATATATCTGGACTTCTCCAAAGCATTTGACACTGTACCGCATAAAAGGTTAGTATATAAAATGAGAATGCTCGGACTGGGAGAAAATGTCTGTAAGTGGGTAAGTAACTGGATCAGTAATAGAAAACAGAGGGTGGTTATTAATGGTACACATTCAGATTGGGTCACTGTCACTAGTGGAGTACCTCAGGGGTCAGTACTGGGCCCTATCAATATATTTATTAATGATCTTGTAGAAGGCTTGCACAGTAAAATATCATTTTTTGCAGATGACACTAAACTGTGTAAAGTATTTGACACGGAAGAGGACAGTACACTGCTACAGATTGATCTGGATAGATTGGAAGCTTGGGCAGAGAAGTGTAATGGTTATGTACATGGGAAGAAATAATGCAAGTCACCCGTACATACTAAATGGTAAAACACTGGGTAACACTGACATGGAAAAGGACCTTAGCTATATAAAGGACTATAGCTCTCAGAACATGGAGACACTAAAACATTTTTTTTTTTGTTTCAAATATGCTATTACTGTGTTAAAGTGAAAAAAAAAAAAGTATACATATTATGTATCGCCGCGTCCGTAACAACCAGCTCTATAAAAATATCACATGACCTAACCTCTCAAGTGAACAACGTAAAAAATAAAAACTGTATCAACAAAAGCCATTTTTGTCACCTTACATCACAAAAATTGCAACACCAAGCGATCAAAAAGGTGTATGCCCCTCAAAATAGTACCAATCAAACCGTCACCTCATCCCGCAAAAAATGAGACCCTACCTAAGACAATCGGTCATAAAATTAAAAAAAAGCTATCAGACAATGGAGACACTAAAATATGATTTTTTCCATATGATCACCATGACGGCCACAAGGAGATTGACCCCTGACCTCTGTAGGGGCAGAAACAGAGAAAGGTTAAAAGGCCTCCCCCCTCCACCACACACCAGAGGCCAGGGCAGAGAAAGGTCTCCCTGTGGTCACAGGGAGATGAAAAGAAAAGTGGAACGCTTTATTTATATGTGGATCTCCCGGTGAGGAGAATGGTGCATTGGCACCTATCTTTAAACCGCTAGGATAGGCGGTGCTCCCCTGTTCGCCCGCGGTCTTGTACTAATGCTCGGCAGAGGAGAAGTGGGAGGGCTCGCTCCAGTTGATCTAAGCCCCCGTGGCTTAAGCAGCTGTGTGCACCTGGTGCAGTGGCACTTTTTTAAACGTAACTTCCGGTGCGTCCAGGAAGTGATTTAGAAGGCGGGTGGCATGCGGCAACGCTCTTTGTTCAAATGCCAGTTGGCAGAGTAAGGGCAGCGTGTTGGACTGATCTGAGGTCTGGTTGAGTATGTCAGTCCCGGAACCACCATCGCCAAGAGAGCTTGATGCTTCTACTCAGCCTCCCATAAGTTCCTTGCGGGGATTACTTTGATTAAGCACTCATTTGAGGATCACCCTATATAGACCTGTTCTTTGCGCACAGTGGTGTTCCTCCTACGCAGTTTATATCTACCCTTCTAAATTTTTGGTCTGTTCTAGCCTCATAGGTTTCCAGAGAGGCTAAAAAGAAACCAAATAAACAATCAAAATGCATTTCGTGTTTTAAAAAGTTCCCGGATGGGTATCCCAAAAACATCTGCAAGCAGTGCATTTCTAGTATTGTCCAGGAAGAACAGGTTTCTCTATTGGATGAGGTCCGCTTCATGATTAAGGAGGAAGTTAGAGCTTCATTGTTCCAGAGGTTGGAGTCTGACCAGGGACCCTTGCCCCCAAAAAGACAAAAAATATCCCCTGTGTCCTCTTCTGACTCAAAAGATATGGGTGAGCAGGCTTACTCTTCCAGGCATTGGGATGAAGAAGACCTCCTTTCAGATGCTGAGATTTCTGAGGGCAGTAAAAAATTCTATTTTTTCTCTGAGGATATGTCGGACCTCCTAAAAGCAGTAAGAGCCACCATGAGGGTGGAAGACATCCAAAAATCTCACTCCGTTCAGGAGGAAATGTTTGGGGGTCTGAGGTCTAAAAGAGCCAGAGTGTTCCCAATTAACAAGAATATACGTGATATGGTCCTAGAAGAATGGTCAGAGCCTGAATCTAATTTATTCAATGAGATTCCCAAGATAGACGTACAGGTCGCCAAAGTAAATAAGAAAACCTTGTTGCTCTTTGAGGAAGCTTCCCAATTAAGAGATCCTATGGAAAGGAAAGCGGACGGCCTGTTACGTAAATCTTGGGAAGCATCTATGCAGGGCCAGCGCCACCTGTAAGGCGACCTAGGCAACCGCCTAGGGCACAATTTAGCAGGGGGCGCCGCCGGAACCCAAACCTTGTTGGAAGGGAACTTACACTGACGGCCGGCGCGGGGCCCCGCTCTCATGCTGCGCCACCTGAGCGCCCTAAGAATCCCGTCCGGAGGCCGGCTGCTGCGCTTGCCGGCGGCCACTCACTGTCCCAGCAACACGGCCGGACCCGGACGGTCACATGATGGGTTGGGCTCAGGACGGCTGGGGCCTGGGGGCGTGACTGCACAGTGGCAGGAACCGGAAAGAGCAGGGGCAGCTAGCCTAGAGAGCCTGAGGCAATGCGATCTTACTATCTGACACTCACCAGCAGTCAGCCAGAGAGAGAAGAAGTAGAAGCTAGTAGCCGCCCAGCAGCAACTCAGGACAAAACAAGGACAGCTGGTAGGATTGGAACTACTTAGTTGTTCAACTAGAGTCTGTCTGATGGATCATTATACATCAACATACATCAATATATGTTGCAGGCATATAGCCTAGGCCTAGCTGCCTAGCCAGGACCTAAAGAGTTGCAAAGCTATAACCCTCAACATGCCCTGACAGGCTCAGCAACAGATTATAAGAGAATGCTGAGGACTGTAGTATCACAGGGATATAGGAGCAGTAAACATGGTAGATGGAGCAGTCACAGATCTTATATGAGGTCATTCTGGCCATTTGGGGCCACTGGGCAGGCTATATCCCTGTAATACTACAATCCTCAGCATTCTCTTATAATTCTCCACCATTCTTAATAGGGGGCTTTATTGCAACATATAACTCTCTTTTAATTTAAATGCTGAGAAAGGGGTGGAACATATGTGATGTCATGATATGGGCACATCATCTGATGGGGGGGGGGGGCGGCAATTTTTATCTTACCTAGGGCGGCAAAAGTCCTTGCACTGGCCCTGCATCTATGTTTAGTATAAAATCCAACATTGCAGCGACCTCGGTAGTGAGATCTATGTATCTCTGATTGAACGAATTGGAATCCCATTTGAAAAATAAAACCCCCAGAGAAGAGATAATACATTCTATACCTCTCCTTAAGTCGACAACAGCATTTCTAGCAGATGCTTCTGCCGAATCCATCAGATTTTCAGCCAAGGATGCAGGTCTTTCCAACGCAGCACGGCGGATGAAGTCCTGGTTGGGGGACAAAACATCAAAAAGGAAATTATGCACGCTTCCTTTTTCGGGGGAACATGTCTTTGGCCGGGTCCTACACAAAATCTTGGAGAAGGCCTCGGATAAAAAGAAGAGCTTCCCTGAAGATAGACCTTATAGTAGGAAAGCTCTCTTTCGTTCCTTTCAGGGCCAAGACAGAACCTACAGAGGGAAAGCCGATTCAGGCCGTTGGAGTTATCCCAAAGGGGGCAGAGGGAAAGGGTTTCTCCTTAACCCCCAGATTAAACCCTCTGATAAGCAATGACACCAAAGTGAGGGGAAGACTGAAGAATTTCCTAAAGGCCTGGGAAAATGTAACATCAAACCCTTGGGCCTAGCATGTAGTCCAAGTGGGCTACAAGATAGAATTTTCTTCAGTTCACCCAAAAAGATTTTTTATATCAAATCTGGGATCAGGAAAAGTTCAACGTGGCATTTGGGAAAACATCAAAGATCTCATACATTTAGAGGTTGTGAGTCAGGTCCCAATCTCGGAACAGAGTCAGGGATTCTATTCCAGCCTCTTTCTAGTAAAAAAGAAAGAAGGGTCGTTCCGGGTTATCATAAACTTAAAATTCCTAAACAAATACATAACCTACAGGAAAATTCAGGATGGAATCCCTAGGATCCCTGATTCCCTTGACAAAGAAGAATGCATGGATGTGTAGAGTGGACTTAAAAGATGCGTATTACCACTTCCCAATCCACCACAACTCACTTAGAAGTTTTTAAGATTTGCCATAAAAAGACCAGCACAGCAGCATCTGCCACTTCCAATTTACTGCTCTTCCGTTTGGGATTTGCTCGGCTCCCAGAATTTTCACCAAACTAGTGATCTAAATGGTGGCATTCTTGAAAAACAAGAAACTGAATGTAATCCCCTATTTAGACGATTTTACTTGTGGGACACACAGCACATCAAGTGCTTACAGACTTAGACACCCTAAAAGAACTGGGTTGGATTATCAATCCACAGAAATTCTGCCTTCATCCAGCAACCAGAGTTCGGTTCCTGGGAGTCATACTAGACTCTCGGTCACAAATGACTTTCCTACACACAGACAAGCTTCAATCTCTGAAAAAGAAAATCAAGTCCTTCCAGCGAAAGAAGATCTGCTCTCTGAGAGAAGCTATGAGACTACTGGGTACTCTAACGGGTTGCATCCCATCCGTAAGGTGGAGCCAGCTGCACTTCCTTTCCATGCAGTCCTGGATCTTGGACATCTGGGAAAGACAACAGAAGTCTCTGGACTTCAAAGTTCACATCCCAGACCAGGTAAAGACCTCTTTGAACTGGTGAATGACAGACAACAATCTCTCACGGGGGTGACCTGGAGGAAGTCTCTATACATACAGATCAAGACCGATGCCAGTCAGTTAGGCTGGGGCGCAATAATTGGGGACTCCTATTACCAGGGTTCATGGCCTTTCTCGGTAAGCAGCCAATCATGAAACTTCAGGGAACTGAGTGCGGTATGGCATGCCTTACAGGCAGGAGTCCCTCCAAGATCAGCACCTAAGGATATTGTCAGACAACACAACAACGGTAGCCTACCTCTCACACCGGATAGGAAAAAAGTTAAAAAAGCCCCTATTGATTTCAAACAAGATATTTCACTGGGGAGAGGGAAATGTGAGATCTATATCGGCAACTTACCTCAAAGGGGCTCTAAATCAGGAAGCAGATTATCTCAGTCGTCATACTGTGGACCAGACAGAATAGTCCCTAAATCCGGAAGTCTTCCAGATGATAGTAGACATCTACTATCTAGACAGATAGGGGACTTCAGACATAGATCTTTTCGCGTCCAAGGACAACAAAAAAGTAAACAGATTTTGTTCTCTGGATTCCAGGGGCAATCACTGGATAATAGATGCTTTCGCCACAACATGGAACTGGAGTCTATATTACGCATTTCCCCCGATTCCAATGATCCCCAGAGTAATTCAGAAGATCCTAGAAGAAAATTCAACCGTCATCCTTATAACTCCACTCTGGCCAAAAAGTAGTTGGTTCTCCTCCCTCAAGAATCTCTTAGCCTCCAGTCCTTGGCCTCTCCCCCTCCGGAAAAACCTTCTACATCAGGGTTCCATCCTTCATCTCCACCCAGAATTCCTGAAATTAACAGTATGGATCCTGGGGCCGAGATACTGAGGCATCAGGGTCTTTCGGATAAGGTCATATCTACTCTTAAGGCCAGTAGGAAGAAGGTAACATCAGCCATATATCTGAAGATCTGGAGGATGTTCTGCTCTTGGTCAGGAGACTCTTCTCTAAATCTAGCTAGACCAAAGATTTAGCAAATCTTAGACTTTCTCCAGCAGGGTCTAGAATTGGGTCTTAAACCATCTACTCTAAAGGTACAAGTGTCAGCACTAAGTTGCTTCTTTGATACGGACTTGGCAACCCATAGGTGGATCAGGAAATTCATGAGAGCGGCAGCAAGACTACGAACTACTCTAAGATCTCGAGTACCTTCTTGGAGCCTCAATACCGTTCTAAAAGGCCTAACTATGAGTCCATTTGAGCCAGTAGAAGACTGTCAGCTAAAATTCTTATCTTCTAATATAGCCTTTTTGATTGCTATCACATCTGCAAGGTGGCTGGAGGAGATTCAAGCAATCTCAAATAGGGAACCCTATCCTAAAGTTCTGGTGGATACGATAGTGCTCAGATTAGACCCAGGATTCCTGCCCAAGGTGGTATCTGACTTCCACAGAGACCAAGAGATCATCCTTCCATCCTTTTGCAATAGTCCAAAAAATAGTGGGGAGGAGGTCTTTCTACTAGAGCCATGTCTTCCTCTCAGGCTGAGAGAGCAGGGGCTTCCTTGGAAGATATTTGCAAGGCCGCTACCTGGTCAAATGTACGTACCTCTGTAAAGCATTACCGTTTAGATTTTTCTCATTCTGCTGATCTGTCTTTCGGACCTAAAGTCCTTCAGGTAGAGCCCCCTTAATATTGTAATTTTGTATATCTCCTTGTGGCCGTCATAGTGATGATATGGAAAATCAGAATTAGACTTACCAGTAATTCGGCCTGTTATTCCCTCCCTTCTTATATTCTACTGTTATTGTTGGGGGTATGACGTAATACCTGCTAATTACGCCTTTAGTTTGCCTCCATCTTTTTCACTCTAGCTTTGAAAAGCACTGGTGTATGAGCCTAAGGCCTTTTAACCTTTCTCTGTTCCTGCCCCTACAGAGGTCAATCTTCTTGTGGCCATTATGGTGATTTCATGGAAACCGAATTACCGGTAAAGTCTAATTTAGATTTTTTGATTCAAAACTGCTATTACTATGCTAAAGTGAAATAAATAAAAATAAGTATACATATTATGTATTGCCGAGTCCGTAACAACCTGCTCTTCAAAAATACCACATGACCCAACCCCTCAGAAACACAGTAAAAAAAATAAAAATTGTGCCAAAAAAGCAATTTTTTGTCACCTTACATCACAAAAATTGCAACTCCAAGCAATCAAAAAGGCATATGCCCTTCAAAATATCACCTCATCCCGCAAAAAATGAGCCCCTACCTAAGACAGTCAGTCAAAAAATAAAAAAAGCTATGGCTCTCAGACTATAGAGACACTAAAACATCATTTTTTAAGTTTTAAAAATGCTATTGTATAAAACTTAAAGGGTTTCTGTCATCAACTTTTGACATTATAAGCTGTCTGACATTAGCTATGTGCTAATGTCAGACCAGCTTGATAATGTCTTTTTTATAAAAATCGGATGTATATTTAGGCAGAAAAACGTACTTTTATAATATGTAAATTAGCCTCTAGGATCAGGGGGGGCGTTGCCCTGCTCCTAGCGGCTCCGTCCGGCACCTGCTGGCACGCCCTTCTTAGTTTGATTGACAGTGCAGGGAGCTGATTCTCCTGCACTGTCTTCTTCTGAAATCCCGCGCCTGCGCCGCCGCTCTGTATTCGGCGCAGGCGCGGGATTTCAGAAGAAGACAGTGCAAGAGAATCGCTTCCCCGCACTGTCAATCAAACTAAGAAGGGGCGTGCCAGCAGGTTGCCGGACGGAGCCGCTAGGAGCAGGGCAACGCCCCCCCTGCTCCTACAGGCTAATTTACATATTATAAAAGTAAGTTTTTCTGCCTAAATATACATCCGATTTTTATAAAAAAGACATTATCAAGCTGGTCTGACATTAGCACATAACTAATGTCAGACAGCTTATAATGTCAAAAGTTGATGACAGAAACCCTTTAAATAAATAAGAAAAAGTATACATATTATGTATTGCCACGTCCGTAAAGATCTGCTTTATAAAAGTATCACATGACCTAACCCCTCAGGTGAATGCTGGAAAAGTAAAAACTGTGCCAAAATTACCAATTTTTTGGTCACCTTGCCCCATAAAGTGTAATAATGAATGATCAAAAAATCATATGTACCCAAAAATTGTACTAATAAAAAGTCAACTATTCCTGCAAAAAACTAGCCCCTGCACAAGACGATCAGCTGAAAAAAAAAGGCATTTATAAAATTAAGACACAAAAACATAATTTTTTTTCAAAAATGCTTTATTATATAAAACTAAAACAAACAGTAGACATATTTAATATCATTACGTCCATAACAACCTGCTCTATAAAAATAGCACATGATCTACCCTGTCAGATAAATGTTGTAATAAATAAAAATTAAAAACGGTGCTACATTGCCTCACAAAAAGCGTAATATAGAGCAATTGAAAATCATATGTACCCCAAAATAGTAGCAATAAAACTGGCACCTTATCCCCTAGTTTCCAAATTGGGGTCACTTTTGGGAGTTCCTACTGTAATGGTGCATCGGGGGGCTTCAAATGGGACATGGCATCTAAAAACCAGTCAAGCAAAATCTTCCTTCCAAAAACCATATGGCGTTCCTTTCCTTCTGCGCCCTGCCTTGTGCCCTTACATCAGTTTACAACCACATGTGGGGTGTTTCTGTAAACCGCAGAATAAGAATAATAAGTATTGAGTTTTGTTTGGCTGTTAACCCTCGATGTGTTAAAGAAAAAAAATGAATTAAAATGTAAAATCTGCCAAAAAAGTAAAATTTTGAAATTTAATCTCCATTTTCCTTTTATTCTTGTGGAACACCTAAAGGGTTAACAAAGTTTGTAAAATCAGTTTTGAGTAGCTTGAGGGGTGTAGTTTCTACAATAGGGTCATTTATGGCGGGTTTCCACTATGTAAGCCCCAACAAGTGACTTCAGACCTGAACTGGTACTTAAAAAGTGGGTTTTGGAAATTTTCTTAAAAATTTTAAGAATTGCTTCTAAAAATTCTAAGCCTTCTAACGTCCTAAAAAAAGAATATTACGTTTACAAATTGAAATTTTAAGAATTGTGAATTGTTCAAAATTTTTGGTAAATTTGGGATTTTTTCATAAATAAAGGTGAAATATATTGACTCAAATTTATGACTATCATGAAGTACAATGTATCACGAGAAAACAGTCTCAAAATCGGTTAGATAAGTAAAAGCATTCTAAAGTTATTACCACGTAAAGTGACACATGTCGGATTTGCAAAAAATGGCCTGGGCAGAAAGGTGAAAACTGGCTCGGGGTTGAAAGGGTTAAAGTGAAGTTTTAATATCAAAAAAGGACAGTGCGTACAAACAATGGTGTTATCAAAGGAAATATAACATAAAACATACAGACATATAAATACAGTGCAAGATAACAGTTTGTAAAATAAAAGGGATAAAAACAGAACTTAACACATTATGCGACGGTTAAGTCTGGTTGCCTGGGGAAGCAGAAATATTGGTCAGTCTATCAAGCTAGTAATTAGGGATCGACCGATTAGCGGTTTGGCCGATATTATCGGCCGATATTCTTGCATTTGAAAGTTATCGGTATCAGCGTGTAGACTGCCGATACCACCGATAATGCGTCTACCACGCGCGCGCCTGTCCGAAATCTCAGAGTCTTTCAGCTGCCAGTGCCAGCTATCACAGGAGTACAGGAGAGACTATGCGTGTGGGCGTGCCTGCCTGGAATGCCCCCGAATGGGACTCCGCAGGCGACGTCACCGATCTGGAGGCGGGAAAGTGGTCAGCGCAGGCAAACAAAAGAGTGCCTGCCTGCGATATTGTAATAAAATACATGCATCATAGTGTGTTATATATATTACCTACACACCTTACAGTGGATATAAAAAGTCTACACACCCCTGTTAAAATGTCAGGTTTTTGTGATTAGACAAAGATAAATCATTTCAGAACTTTTTCCACCTTTAATGTGACCCCCAGAAGCCATTCCTTTGTTGATTTGGATGTATGCTTTGGGTCGCTGTCATGCTGAAAGATGAAGTTCCTCTTCATGTTCAGCTTTCTAGCAGAAGCCTGAAGGTTTTGTGCCAATATTGACTGGTATTTGGAACTGTTCATAATTCCCTTTATCTTAACTAAGGCCCCATTTACAGCTGAAGAGAAACAGCCCCAAAGCTTGATGCTGCCACCACCATGCTTCACTGTGGGGATGATGTTCTTTTGGTGATGCGCAGTGTTGTTTTTGCACCAAACATATCTTTGGGAATTATGGCCAAAAAGTTCAACCTTGGTTTCATCAGACCATAACACCTTTTCCCACATGATTTTGGGAGACTTCAGATGTGTTTTTGCAAAACGTAGCCTGGCTTGGATGTTTTTCTTCGTAAGAAAAGGCTTTCGTCTTGCCACTCTACCCCATAACCCAGACATATGAAGAATACGGGAGATTGTTGTCACATGTACCACACAGCCAGTACTTGACAGATATTCCTTCAGCACCTTTAATGTTGCTGTAGGCCTCTTGGTCTCCTCCCAGACCAGTTTTCTTCTCTTCTTTTCATCAATCTTGGTAATGTCACTGTTGTGCCATATTTTCTCCACTTGATGATGACTGTCTTCACTGTGTTCCATAGGTAATTCTAATGCCTTGGAAATTCTTTTGTACCCTTCCCCTGACTGATACTTTTTAAGGCTCCATTCACACGTCCGCAATTCTGTTCCGCATTTTGCGGACCCATTCATTTCTATGGGGACACACTATGTCCCGCATGGATCCAGAATTGCGGATCCGCACTTCCGTTTCGCAAAAAAATAAGAACATGTTCTATTCTTGTCTGCAATTGCAGACAAGAAAAGGCATTTTCTATAAGAGTGCTGGCGATGTGCAATCCGCAAAATGCGGAATGCACATTGCCGATGTCCGTGTTTTGCGGATCCGTGGATCCGCAAAACACAAACGGACGTCTGAATGGAGCCTAACAATGACATCCCTCTGATGCTTTGGAAGCTTTCTGTGGACCATGGCTTTTGCTGTTAGATGCGACTAAGAAAATTTCAGGAAAGACCAACCTTGGCAGCTGAACTTTATTTGGGGTTAATCAGAGGCACTGTAAATGATGGCAGGTGTATGCTGACTCCTATTTAACAGGATTGAATGTGATTGTTTAATTCTGAACACAGCTACATCCCCAGTTATAAGAGGGTGTGCACACATTATTTTAGTTTTATTCCCTCCACCTAAAAGATTTCAGTTTGTTTTTCAATTGGTACAGTTGGAGTGGTACAGTTTAAAGGTCACATTAAAGGTGGAAAAAGTTCTGAAATGATTTATCTTTGTCTCATTTTTTTACAGCACAGAAAGGCTACATGCACACGACCGTTGGTGTTTTGCGGTCCGCAAATCGCGGATCCGCAAAACACGGAAGCTGTTCCGCGTTCTGTTCCGCATTTTGCGGAACGGAACGCAGCCCATTATAGAAATGCCTATTCTTGTCCGCAAAACGGACAAGAATAGGACATGCTATATTTTTTTGCGGGGGCACGGAACGGAGCAACGGATGCGGACAGCACACGGAGTGCTGTCCGCATCTTTTGTGGCCCCATTGAAATGAATGGGTCCGCGGCCGAGCCGCGAAATATGCGGCTCGGACGCGGACCCGAACAACGGCCGTGTGAGGCCAAACCTTACATTTTAACAGGGGTGAGTAGACTTTTTATATCAACTGTATATACCTCATATCATATACTATTATACATATACAGTGTATTATGTATTATATATACCTTATACTATATCATACACACATTATATAGTATGTAATTGAAATATGTGTATGATGTGTAGTATGAGGTATAATACATATAACACACTGTGTGTGTGTGTGTATATATATTGTGGGGAGTCGCTCTGGTAGACAGCGGTGCGGGTGCAGTTTAGAGGCAAAACAAGGAGTCCAGATTGTGCAACAAACAGTGTTTTATTCACACTTGCACACAAAATGAAAAACAGTCTCTTGGTGACAGTTCACACACAACGGAAATAACGTAGCCAAACAAAAACAGTCCAACACAGGTTCAGTCACCTGGGAGGTGTAGGTGCAGGTTCGCACCACGCTGTCGGCCCAGCCGCAGGAGAATCCAGCTTCAGGTAGCCAGGAACAAAATACCTCCTTGCTGAGCTCTTTCCTCCTGGACAGAGAACTCCCAGCCCTGTCAGCAGCTCCAGGATAATCACACTCCTCAGACACAGCTGCTGGCTGCGTTTTATATCCAGCCCAAAACATGGACTGGACCGTGGGGAGCAGCCACCCACCCTACTCTTTAGCTGCTCCCAGTAAGAGCCGGCCCGGATCGGCTTTGCAGCCATGCTATTTAACAAAGTCAAACAGCACTAGCTGCTGCAGACAAAAACCCGGCTCTCACCTCACCGAGGCCAGCAACCTCGGTGACACGTACCTGCCATCACATATGACACCTTGCACCTTACCACATACCCCCCTTTGTTCAACCCTGAGGGGTGAACACACGTGAGGCAGTGGACGCGGGACAGGGCATCTGCGTTGCCCTGCAAGCGGCCTGCCCTGTGTTCCACGGAAAACTTGAAATTTTGAAGAGATAGGAACCACCTGGTGACCCGAGCATTCCTCTCCTTGGCCTGACTCATCCATTTGAGGGGAATGGTCGGTCACCAAACGGAACCTCCTCCTAACAGGTAGTAGCGGAGAGATTCGAGTGCCCACTTGATAGCCAGGCACTCCCTCTCCACTATACTATACCTGGACTCGGCGGGACTGAGCTTACGGCTCAGGAAGACAACGGGATGTTCTTCCCGTTGACCTCCTGCGACAGTACCGCACCGAGGCCTACCTCCGAGGCGTCGGTCTGTACGACAAACTCCTTGTTGAAGTCGGGTGTCACCAAAACCGGGGACCCACACAGGGCCGACTTCAACGCGGAGAAAGCCTCCTCCGCCTTCTCACTCCAGCTAACCCTCCCAGACTTTCGCCCCTTCAACAGGTCTGTCAATGGCGCTGCTATTGTGGCAAAGTGGGGCACAAACCTCATGTAGTAACCTACAATCCCCAGGAACGACTTTACCTGCCTGGTGGTGACCGGTCGGGGCCAGTTACGAATGGCCTCTACCTTAGTTACCTGAGGTTTGATGACTCCCGCCCAATTACATATCCCAGATATTTTGTCTCCTCTAACCCTATGGAGCACTTCTTTGGGTTAGCGGTCAGTCCGGCTTTCCTCAGGGCATCCACTACCGCCTGCACCTTGGGTAAATGGCTTTCCCAGTCGGTGCTGTGGATGACTACATCATCCAAGTAGGCCGAGGCGTACCGACGATGTGGTCGCAGCACTATGTCCATCAACCTTTGGAAAGTGGCGGGGCGCCATGCAGGCCAAAGGGTAACACCTTGTAGTGATACAGGCCCTGCGGGTAACAAATGCGGTTTTTCCTTAGCCGACTCCGTTAAGGGTACCTGCCAGTACCCTTTAGTGAGGTCCAGCACAGAAAAATAACGGGCTTGTCCTAAACTTTCAACCAGCTCGTCTACTCGGGGCATGGGATACGCGTCAAACTTGGATACTTCATTTAACTTGCGAAAGTCGTTGCAGAACCGCAGCGTCCCATCCGGCTTAGGTATTAGGACTATGGGACTGGCCCACTCACTTTTCGACTCCTCAATGACCTCGAGCTTCAACATTAACTGTACTTCCTCCGCGATGGCCCGTCGCCGAGCCTCGGGTACCCGGTATGGTTTTAACCGGATCTTGGCCTGAGGCTCAGTGGCGATGTCATGTTGGATGAGAGACGTGCGGCCAGGGAGGTCCGAGAACACATCCGTGTTCCGACTGATGAACTCCCTGACTTCCTGAACTTGTTTGGAAGACAGGCTGTCTGCAATTTTACCGTGGTTACTGCTTCACAGGCCTCGAACTGTGGGGCTGGACCCTTTTCACCTAGAAGCCCTGGCCGGGGGCTGTGGTCGTCGGCTGTGTCCCTATCTTTCCACGGCTTAAGTAAATTCACGTGGTACACCTGCTCCGGCTTGCGCCGCCTGGCTGGTGTACTTTGTAATTTACTTCCCCTACCTTCTCGATCACCTCATAGGGGCCCTGCCACCTAGCTAGGAATTTGCTGTCAAGGGTGGGTACCAGAACCAAAACCCGATCTCCCGGATTGAAGTCCCGTACCCGAGCCTGACGATTGTACACCCTACTCTGGGCTTGTTGCGCTGCCTCCATATGCTCCCGGACCAAGGGCAACACCCTTTCCATCCGGTCCTGCATTTGGGCGACATACTCAATGACACTTTTGTGGGGGACAGGCTGTTGTTCCCACGCTTCCTTGGCGATATCCAACAGGCCCCGAGGGTGTCTGCCATAAAGCAGTTCGAAGGGCGAGAACCCAGTAGAGGCCTGGGGCACCTCTCGCACTGCGAACATGAGATAGGGCAGAAGCAGATCCCAGTCCTTCCCATCTCTAGACACCACCCTCTTTAACATATTTTTTAGAGTTTGGTTAAACCTCTCCACAAGACCGTCTGTTTGCGGATGGTAAACGGACGTCCGTAACTGCTTTATACGCAACAATTTACACAGTTCCCTCATTACTTTGGACATAAAGGGGTCCCTTGGTCTGTCAGAACCTCTTTTGGCAGGCCCACACGGGAAAACATCTCCATTAACTCTTTGGCAATGAGCTTAGCTGAGGTATGTCGCAGAGGCACCGCCTCCGGATACCGAGTGGCATAGTCGAGAACTACCAGAATGTGTTGGTGGCCCCTGGCAGACTTTGGTACAGGCCCAATTAAATCCATCGCGATTCGCTCAAACGGTACTTCAATAATTGGCAGAGGTACCAGGGGACTACGGAAATGTGGCTGGGGGCTAGTTATCTGACAGGTCGGACAGGACTTACAATAATTCTCTACCTCCTTGAACACACTGGGCCAATAAAATCGCTGCAGTATGCGGTCCTGGGTTTTCTGCCACCCCAGGTGTCCCCCAAGAACATGTTGGTGGGCAAGCTCCATGACAAGCTTGCGATACGCTGTGGGCACCACCAACTGTTCAACAGGTTCGCCTCGGATTTGGTTCACCCGATACAACATATCCTGCAGAACAATAAACCGTGGGAACATTAATTCAGCCCCTGGTTTCTGGGGTTTCCCATCAATTTCCAGCACATTCTCCCAGGCCCTGGTTAGGGTTTGGTCCCGGTGTTGTGCGGTCCCAAAATTTTCCCGGAGACATTGAGGTCTGCCAACTCAGGTCCCGGTGGCAAGTCCTCCGTGTCTCCCACCATTACACTCAGTGGGGTTGTCTCCCCCTCTACCGCTGGAGCAGTGGTCACCCCTACCGCCCGGCCCTTCAGACTCGGGCTCCCAGGGTTCTGGCCTTCCAGCGGTATCAGGCCACTCTACTAGGGTCACCCCTGTCTCGGGTCCCTCAGATACCTTTATTGCCGGCCACAGCGCCGGAAAACCGAGGAAGTCCCTCCCAAGTATTAGTTCGTGTGGGAGTTTAGTAGCGACAGCCACCTCGTGGGTCCACCTACCAGCCGCTGTGGACAAAGTCACTAGTGCAGTGGGATAGTCTTTCAGGTCTCCGTGGATGCACAGGACCCCGACTTTACGGCCAGTATACTCCGCAGGCCGTACAAGTGCAGCCCTTACCAGGGAGACTAAACTCCCGGAGTCCAGCAGAGCCACCGCCAGAGAGTCTCCCACCTCTACCTGACACAGGTGGTTATGGTCCTGCACCTCACGGGTGCCAGTTGCGCACAGCTTCCGTGCATACAGGGAGTGGCGACCCCCGTAGTTCATATCCATCGGCTCATCCCGATGCGGACAGTCGGCCCTGATGTGGCCTGGCTCCTGACACCTCCAGCATACCACGGGAGGCGGACTCGCAGGGGTATATTCCGGGCAGGCCGCTCTGTCGCCGGACGTCGGAACTGGGGCAGAGGCCTCCGGGGTTTGACTGACCCCTTCCCGCAAGAGTCCCCTGCAGGTTTCTGGTGGCCTCGTGGCGCTCCACCAGGTCGACCATCTCCAGGGCATTGGTGGGCGATACCTGGCCGATCCAGTGCTGGAGGGGATAAGGCAGGGCCCTCCAAAGATGTCCGCCAACAGCCGATCCAGCATGGCAGTGGGACTTAGTAGATCGGGCTGCAGCCACTTTGCAGCCTGTGCAGCAGATCGTAGAACTGCGGCCTAGCGGGTTCAGTCATTTTAAAGTCCCACTGGTGGACTCTTTGGGCGCGGACCAGCACGTTCACGCCCAGTCTGGCTAGGACCTCTCCTTTCACAGTGTCATAATCTGCCGCTTGGTCATCCGACAAGTCGAAAAACACCTGCTGGGGTCCGGAAGCCAGGAACGGAGCGACCACCTCAGCCCACTGGTCACGGGGTAACTTTTCCCTCACGGCGACCTTCTCAAAAACCGCCAGGTACGTCTCAACGTCGTCTGCGGGGTCATTTTGGGATCGCCGCACGGACCGCTTTCCGGGCATCTTGGGCGTGGTGGGACGCTCCTGCCGCCTGTAACGCCATCACATGTTGTAGCAGTAGTTGGTTGGTCTCCCGCTGCTGCACGTTAGCCTCTATGAGAGCCTTCACAGCAGCCTCCATGTTGCCAGAAACTCCTGCTTGCAGCTTTGCTGGCTTAATATATTCCATACACTTTAGAAAAACAAAACTTCGGCGTTCACGCCAGCCTCACTGCGCATGCCCGCATCCGACACCAAATGTGGGGAGTCGCTCTGGTAGACAGCGGTGCGGGTGCAGTTTAGAGGCAAAACAAGGAGTCCAGATTGTGCAACAAACAGTGTTTTATTCACACTTGCACACAAAATGAAAAACAGTCTCTTGGTGACAGTTCACACACAACGGAAATAACGTAGCCAAACAAAAACAGTCCAACACAGGTTCAGTCACCTGGGAGGTGTAGGTGCAGGTTCGCACCACGCTGTCGGCCCAGCCGCAGGAGAATCCAGCTTCAGGTAGCCAGGAACAAAATACCTCCTTGCTGAGCTCTTTCCTCCTGGACAGAGAACTCCCAGCCCTGTCAGCAGCTCCAGGATAATCACACTCCTCAGACACAGCTGCTGGCTGCGTTTTATATCCAGCCCAAAACATGGACTGGACCGTGGGGAGCAGCCACCCACCCTACTCTTTAGCTGCTCCCAGTAAGAGCCAGCCCGGATCGGCTTTGCAGCCATGCTATTTAACAAAGTCAAACAGCACTAGCTGCTGCAGACAAAAACCCGGCTCTCACCTCACCGAGGCCAGCAACCTTGGTGACACGTACCTGCCATCACATATGACACCTTGCACCTTACCACAATATATATATATATATATATATATTAGTATGAGCCCCTGAGGTATATAATGTAATGTGATATGAGGTATATAACACAAGTCACACAGTATATGTTATGTATACTATTATCAGGTTCAAGACGGTATATATAGAAGGACTCTAAGGATGTATGATGTAGTATGAGCGAGGTATATAATATATAACACACTGTATATGTATAATATTTTTATGAGGTATACAAAGAGTGTATGATGTAGTATATGAGCTGAGGACTGTATATGTATAATATTATGAGGTATATAAATATATACCTCTCATACTACATCATACACTCCTTATAAACCTCATAATATTATACATACAGTGTAGATTTGTGTAGGAAATTATTTTTTTTCTAAAATTTAAATGCACAGAATATCGGTATAAGTTATCGGCTATCAGCCTGAAAGTTTACAGGTCATCGGTATCGGCTCTAAAAAATCAATATCGGTCGATCCCTACTAGTGATCCCCAATGAAATGACAGTTTGCTTTTCTCCCTGCATGTGTTAAAAAGGGTCAGTATCATCCCCCCATCACCACCCCACACACACGTGATGTCAGAGGAGGCCAGGGAGTATGGTAAATTACCTTTTATGACAGTTTTTATGACCACTTCCTGAAAACCAAGTCTGCCTCAAAATCTTGGCATTAAAATATCTTTTTGGGTATTCACCTTAGCAATTTCAACCTAATATCCCGCACACGTGCGTAACAAACATGGCAGAGCTAATGGCAGGATGGCTGGAGTTATCGAATTGGCCGCTGTTACTGAGCTGGGATCTAATTGACTTTGATACCGTAGACGCACATACATGGCCTGAGTTCTCAGGAGGAAGCACATGGCTCAAATATGGATTTGACCACTTATTTCTTTGATGTATATTGCAAGACAGGGGTTTCATGTGTGACCTCGGCTGGAAAGGAAGCTAGCCTTTTCCTGACCCCTCTAAGGGTCCTGGTCTGTATAACACTGGTACATGACATCTTCACATTTTATGATAGGGTTCTGGTTTCTGTGAAGTTGTTCCATCTTACTGATTTTTCTTTTGCTACAATCTCCGGCCTGGGCGGACATGGAAGAGGTGATGACCCCCTACAGGAATGTCAAGGGAGGCGTTGCCTACTCCTAACTAGGGTTGTTTCGGGTATCGAAATTTCGATACCCATTTGATACACACCGGATTTGCTTTTTTTCGATGCAGGCTGTGCTGCTGCACAGTCTAGTATCACAGAACGAGCGCGCTGTTCTCAGCGCGCTGTAAGCACAGAGGAGAAGCAGCCCCTCCCACCGCTGTGCTGCCGCCAATGAGGACAGTCAGGAGAAGAAGGAGGGCCGGGCGCACTGCACCACCAATAAAAATTAACGTCTAATGCACACAGGAGGCGGGTGCTGCAATCAGCATTAACCCCTCAGGTGCCGCATCTGCCTCCTGTATTTTAACGTTAATTATCATTGGTGGCACAGTGCACCCTCCCCCCAGTATTAAAAATCATTGGTGGCAGTGGCCACAGGGTCACGCACTCACACTGCCGCAAAGAATTTCACAAGCAGTAGTAATTACACCGCGCAGCCTCTACAAAGGAGAAGGCGTGCAGTTGTACACTGAAGAGGACACAGCGCTCACCCAAGCACCACCACCCCTTTAAACAGCTGATCAGTGGAGGAGCTGGGAGTGGACCCCGTTGTTCTGGGACTTTATTACGTAGTTTTCTGTGGCCATAACATTTTATATTTTTCCTGTACCCTAAGGCCTCATTCAGGCGACCATATGCGTTTTGCAGTCCGCAAGTTGAGGATATGCAAAACACGGATCCGGCCATGTAACTTCCGCCCTTTGATAGAAATGCCCTATGATGGATATGCCCTATCTTTTTTGCGGGGCTGCGGAGCCGAAATACCGATGCGGACAGCACACGGTGTGGGGAACGCATCTTTTACGGATACAAATGGGTACACATCCGTTTCACAATCTTGTAGATACATAAATAAGGTTGTTTAATGGGAATTGAAAGGAAAAAAAAATGTCTGCTTTTCACCCAAATGCCATTCTTGCCCATGGGCTGTGTCTGCGGAACGGGCAGATTGCGGACCTATTCAAGTGAATGGGTCCGCGATCCACTGCGGCTGCCACACGGGCGGTGCCCATGCATTGCGGGCCGCAATTTGCGCTCCGCAGCACGAGGCTCACACGTTCATGTGAAAGAGGCCTAAAGGAACAACTTTTAGCAAATGAGGCAGCGGAAAAATGGCCCAAGGGTCATTGAAAGGGGTTTAGGCGGAAAACGTTCTGTCCTGTGTGGGGGGCCTGGTTTGATTCTTGCTGTGGGGCCCTTACTTCTCTATGTACACCACTGGCCGCACACCTCATCATAATTTACGCTAATCTAATGGCAGCGCAGACCTATGAAGCCAGTCTAAGGCCTCTTTCCCATTGGCGTTGTGAGGATCTGGCGTGCACTTCCGTCGCCAGAAGTGCCCGCCGGATCCGTCACAACGCAAGACAACTGAAAGCATATTGAAGACTAATCAGTGTTACCATGGCAGCCAGGACGCTACTAAAGTCCCGGCTGCCATGAAAAAGAAGCGGGGAGCCGGGTGAGAAGCTACTACCCTCCGTGTGGTGCCCGGGGCTATGCTATGTGAGCAATGCGCCGTACGATCCATACGGCGCAGGGACCCAGTGACGTCATCGAGGAGCGCCTCGGCCGCCACACGGAAGGTAAGTAGCTTCTCTCCTGGCTCCCCGCTACTTTTCCATGGCAGCCGGGACTTTAGTAGCGTTCTGGCTGCCATGGTTACCATTCTTTAAAGCTAAACGTCAGATCCGGCGCTGCGCCGAAACGACGTTTAGCTTAAAGGGAACCTGTCACCTAAAAAACGCTTATAAAGCTGTTCATATTACCTTATAGTGCCCCATAGTAGTTTTCTAAAGCGCTTTTTCTTACTTTTTCAGCATTTAGGCTCATAAAGAAATCGATGTTTTATTCAGCCGCTGCCCCGTGCTTCAAGTCAGGCTTGAAGTCAAGGGGGCAGCGGCCTAGGCGTCTTCAGTCCTGCTCTTCCCGCCTCCTGCTGCCTTGATTGACATCCAGCATCTCAGTGCCAGGACCGCGCTATCAGCCCACATGCGCAGTAAAGGGCGGCAGGAGCGCGGTCCCGACTCTGGCACGTACATTTAGCCGGCTTCATTCTTGCTACAGCGCATGCGCCCGCCAGTCTGTCACGATCGCGCCCACGCCCGGAATCTATTCTACCTGTGCATATTGAGCGTCATCTCCGGCACGCAGCAGAGGCCAGCCGCACGGGCGCAATTGTGACAGACTGGCGGGCGCATGCAGGCTTTACTGCGCATGCGGGCTGAGAGAGCGGTCCCGGCACTGAGATGCTGGATGTCAATCAAGGCAGCAGGAGGCGGGGAGAGCAGGACTGAAGAGGCCTAGGCTGCTGCCCCCTTGACTTCAAGCCTGACTTGAAGCATGGGGCAGCGGCTGAATAAAACATCGATTTCTCTATGAGCCTAAATGCTGAAAAAGTAAGAAAAAGCGCTTTAGAAATCTACTATGGGGCACTTTAAGGTAATATGAACAGCTTTATAAGCGTTTTTTAGGTGACAGGTTCCCTTTAAAGTTGGATCCGGATTAATGCTTTTCAATGGGCATTAATTTTGGATCCGTCCTTGCGGCATGTCTTCCGGATTTTTGGACGGAGACAAATCTGCAGCATGGTGCAGTTTTATCAACGTCCAAAAAACGTTCACATACCGAACTGAAGACATCCTGATGCATCCTGAACGGATTTCTCTCCATTCAGAATGCATGGGGATAATCCTGATCAGTATCTGTCCGTCCTAGAGCCCCGAGGACGGAACTCTAGGACGGAAAGGAAAAATGCCAGTGTGAAAGAGGGCTAAGTAAATGTGCCCCAGTGGGTTTTGCCCGGCTGAAGGGGCCGTGTATGGCAGTAGCCAGAAAACATGGCAGACAGTGAGCCTTCACCACATGTCTGAGGGCATAAACTCTACGCTGCCCACATGGCCAGCTGGTAGATGTAACTTTCAGGACAATTGAGCAACATCATTACTGAAGGGTTAGATAACAGCCACCACTTCCATCAGGATGTGAAGACATCTCCTTGTGAGGTGAAGACACTTCCTTCTCTCACATATTTGCTTAACCCTTTGGTTTGTGAATAGAGAAGTGGCTGTGTCAATACACCTGGCCCGCAGTGCCCCCTCCTTCTTTTCCCGCCCTGATAAGCCATCTTCCTCCTCCTCCTCCTCCTCGGCCTCTGCCTGGTGTCTCCTCCTCCTCTCGTACGGGACCAGGCCGCAGACTGCCGTCTCCTCGCCCGGAAAGATGATGCCGAGCCGGTTCGTGGTGCTGTCATGGGTGCTGCTGGTCAGCGTGTCCGGGGAGCTGGTGGAACAGGAGGAGGACGACCCCCACAACAAGCACCTCTATTCCGCCGACATGTTCAGCCATGCTGTCAGCCAGGCGCCGCACTTCATCATGTTCTTCGCCCCCTGGTAATGCTATACCTGTGCCTGCTGCTTCTGTCATGGCCGCCCTTACAGGGTGGTGGTCTTTGTTTCCCCCCCTTTCCTGAGGAAGCCCTCTGCCATTCCTGTCAGGCAGTGTACACACTGGCTGCAGATAAGCCCAATCTGCTGGTATTTCTTATCAGTCAGTAAACAAGAGGCAATGATTGTGCCCCTCTGAGGGCTCCCTGCCACTTAACCCTTTATCAGCCGTCACCGGCTAGTCTTCATGTATGTAAATGTATATGTGGCCCATGTACGTGTAGTCGGGTGACCGCGGCCTTCGTGTGTGGGACAGGGACCCCGCTCTGGACATCACTAGTGGGTGTGTGGATCTGCTGACGTGGCTTCAGATTCCTGGCATTAGGTTACGTGTGCTCAGGGGGTTGTACTACTCAGATGGGATGATGATTCAGTAGTACGCCATGCATATGCCTGAGGAGCGGGAACATCTGTCTGTCGGGTTCATGGCTTGTTTAAAAAAAAAAAACATACAAAAAGTTGTAGTCCTCATTACATCCTGATCCGAATGTCGGTTCGGGTCGTGTGTTGTAAGTCGGCGCTGTTCACACTTGCGTTTGCTGTTTTCCGGCAGGTTTCTGATGCATTTCATAGGTCAGACTAGACTTGCTACCGAAGTCATAAAAAAAAAAAAAAAGTAGCAAATGTGAGTAAAAAAAAAGCTAACTTGCGGCCAAGGGTCCCGGCAATCTGTGTTAAACGGGCAGCATTTGTAGACGGATGCGGATCCGTCTCACAAATGCACTGTAAGAACGGATCCGTCTTTCCGGTTGTCATCCGGAGAGACGGATATGTTATGTATTTTATATTTTTTTTCACATTTTTTGCAGACAGGAAGAACGGATCCGGAAATGCTGTATTTTTAATGCCGGATCCGGCACTAATACATAATACATCCCAGAATTTGGGACGGAGATAAAACCGTAGCATGCTGCGGTATTATCTCCATCCAAAACGCCGTAGAGTGAACGGATTTCTCTCCATTCAGAATGCATTAGAAGAAAACTGAAGTGTTTTTTCCGGTATTGAGCCCCTAGTACGGAACTCGGTGCCGGAAAATAAAAACGCTAGTGTGAAAGTACCCTAATCCGCCTTGTTGGGTGACATGCACATAGGACTGAAACATTGCGGATTTTCGTGCGGCAGACCGCGGTGTTTTTATACAGTACCAGCAAATGAATGTAATTTTGCTGTTTTTACTGGCTAAGGGTACTTTCACACTAGCGTTGGTGCGGATCCGTCTGTTTATTTTCACAGGCGGATCCGCACCTCTAATGCAAACGTTTGTATCCGTTCAGAACGGATCCGTTTGCATTAGGTTTAAAGAAAAATGACAAAGTCCAAAACGGATCCGTTTTGAATTACATTGAAAGTCAATGGGGAACGGATCCGTTTTCAAATGCACCATATTGTGTCACTGACAACGGATCCGTCCCCATTGACTTACATTGTAAAAAAAAAACGGATCCGTTAGGCTCCGCCTCTTCAGACGGACACCAAAATGCTGCATGCTGCGTTTTGGTGTCCACCTCCAAAACGTAATAGAGGCGGAACGGAGCCGAACTGATGCATTCTGAACGGATCCTTATCCATTCAGAATGCATTGGGGCTTAACTGATCCGTTTTGGAACGTTTGTGAGAGCCCTGAAACGGATCTCACAAACGGAATCCAAAACGCTAGTGTGAAAGTACCCAAAGACTGGTGCGGATTCCATGCCACAGATCGGGGTTACGTCAGCCCCACATAGCGGGAGACTGCTACGGTTTGTAGCCGTGACCGCACCAGGAAAGGACCTGTGATTTCTAGGTGTGGTGTCCAGACAAACGATGCTGGATACCGCGATGGGCGGACACCTTTGGCCCCTTTTAGTGGCGCTAAACCGTGAGTTGAGTCTGCGGCATGCACATTGAAACGAGAGGGGTCACTCCTACTCGTTTCAGAAACTAATTGGGTTCTGGCCTATCGTTTCTCTGTGGTTGTGTCCTCTCGGACAATGTGGGCGTATCACTAGGACAGGTGCGGCACCTATCTTGTCGCACGTTTTCATGCGAAATGGGCAAGTTCAGGTGCCTATTCACACTTTGGAATCTGTACATCCGTTCGGCGCTGTGGATGGGATTACAGATCTCTCCCTGCGGCCGTTCTGTAAGCGCTTGTACAGTTAGGAGTGGAGCAGGGAGAGTCCGCGCTGTACGGATTGTAAAGTGCGAATAGGCACCTGACCATCAGATGCCTGTTTTGCATGAAAAATTAAGAAATACCGTAAATAACAAATATTATTTGTAGCCGTATAGATTTTATGTAATATCTAATTGCTGAGACATCCAGCACCCCAAGCCGCGTGCATTCCGCATTTTATGGACTTTCCAGCCCATAATCGAACAGTCCTATCCTATTTTTTCGGGGACAAGGTGACTGAAAAAAGACGAATCGCGCAGTTATTTTATTACCTCCCCTACCCCCCCCCCCCATGTTGCGCAGAAAACCGCAGGTCAATTTAGACCTGCGGTTTTCTGCGTGACAGTCTCTGATCCCCGCAGTCTGTGACCACGGGGATCAGAGACCTAAATGTAAAAATTAACCAATTAGAAGCACCCTCCCCCCCCGCACCCCGCCTTGTTACTGACCCCACGGGCGGTGCAGGGGGGGGGGGGGAATTACGGGAGGCGGGCAATTGCGATCGCCCGCCTGCCTCCTTTGAAATGTTTTCCCTGGTGGTCTAGTGGGTATAGCAGGGGGTCAGCACACTGACCCCCTGCTATAAACTGCTGACATCTGTGCTGCAGATGTCAGCAGTTTAAACCCTTCCATACTGCGGTCCATATGGACCGCGGTATGGAAGGGTTTAATAGGGAGGGAGATCCAGTAGTGCAGCCTAGTATCGGTAAATGGCAAATCCTGGTATTGTATCGATACCGGTACAGAAGTATGGATTGGGTATTGCTAATTCGATACCCGGTGCACCCTACTCTACCCATAGAAGCTTCCCGCTGGGTTCTCACTGCTAGTTTCATTGCCTGAGGCTGCAGGTAACAGCGGAGCGGAGGAAAGGCCATCAATAGCAGAAGCCTGGAAAAGCCCTTTGCATGCTTTATGCTGTGTAGACAACTCACTTTAACCTTTCCACCCAAAACTTTGTGTTGGTGCCTGTTTCTACTGATCAAGGGGGTTGTCTCGGGATGGGTTCTCACTAGATGTCTCCAACTTCCAGTCAGGAGGGATCTGACTATTCGTGGCCCCTGCTGACTGCTAGAAGAAAGTGTTAGCATGAGCAGGATAGTGGAGTGCCAGCCGTCTCCTCTCTTCTCACTGCTAACAGGATTTTCCGGTTCCTGAATATTAATAGCCTGCCCTAAGTATAGCCCCTCAGTATCCGATCTCTCGGCAGACCGACCATCATCTGTGTGACGGGCACAAAGCTGCAATACGCTGCTACTAAATGGGTGGCATGCAGGTTGGTGTAAACCACAAAGAGGATGCTGTGCGCACAGGCGTGCCGCGACCCCATCAAACAGCTGATCGGCAGGGGTGCCTGAGGATAGGCCATCAGTTCATAGATCCTGGACAACCATTTAGCTATAGTGGGGGACCCTGCAGTCAACAGAACAGCAAGTAGAGACCAGGTGAAGCGGCACAGTGCTTTTCTAAGGCCCCATTCAGACAACCATATCGCCATGCCCTTCTCGAATAGGTCCGCGATCAGCAAAAGATAGGACATGTCCTATCTTTAGCCTTATGTTGCGGATCGTGGACCCGTCAAAGGGTCCGCAGCACGGAGTTCACACAGCTGGTAGCCATGTTTTGCGGACCTGCTGTTTGCGGCACGCAACTTGGGCATAACCATGCAGTCCTCTAAATGGGGCCTAATGCCACTGCCTTGACATTTGAGCTATCTTCTGTGGGGGTCACAGTGGTTGGTCCTCTGCAGATTGAATGTCAAGGTTTTTATCCTAGCCCTAGCAATAGTTGTTTTTCCTGAGGCAGCCCCTTTAAAATAAAGTTAGTGTTAATCCCATGTCTAATATAAAAACAATAAATCATATAGTGCATGACAATGTCTTTCTAACAAAGCTAGAACCAGCCCTGTACCTCACATGGATCCAGAGATCTCCCCATGCATTGCTCTGCTATATTTATATCAAGGGGCGTGTCCTTTCTCAGGGGGCGTGTAGCTCTCTCCCTATCACAGCTCAGGAGAAAGGATAAAACTGAGCATGTGCGGCCTTCTCAGTGAGCCGGACAAAGAAAGGAATAAAAAACAACCAGCAGGTGGCGCTATACAGATACATTTTATTGGATAACTCAGTGGCTATCCTGAATGTTTAATGACATGCAATTACAAAAGTATTCAGATCCAGCAGCTGGTTTGAAAACTAGAATATTTTTCATGGGACATGGACCCCTTTGAATGTACTTCTTATGATGCCCTGGTCGTATACTTGGCGTTGATACAGTTGGTAAGGATCATGGTGTAATATCAGGCACTTTGCCTCTTTATAAAGGTTGTAGATTTTTCTCTTTCATTTATGGAAATATAGAAGTGCCTTTCTGAAATCCCATTCCTGATTGTAGGTGTGGGCACTGCCAGCGTCTGCAGCCAACCTGGAATGACCTGGGAGATAAATACAACAACATGGAAAAGACCCCGGTTTATGTTGCCAAGGTGGACTGTACGGTGGAAAACAAGATCTGCTCAGATAATGGTGTCCGGGGCTATCCCACGTAAGTAGTGTGCTTCCTTAAACGACCAAAATGAGTCATTTCCATGTATAAGGTATTCCTATAACTTTTTTAGACTGTAAGCTGAGTTTTACAGGAGAAAACGGTATCCACAGCTTTAACATAAGCTTTGGTGACTTTGTTTTATATGTAATGTGAGCGGGGCACATGGGGATGAGCGCACTGCGGCTTCTACCTGCCCTGTAGGACAGCGAGAAGTGGCACAGCAAACTCCTCTCCCCATTCCCAGTTCATGTTTTCGGGGAAATACTACATCATTTCAGAGTAAAATCTCTCTGGTTGGGGCCTCATGAACTTGCTGATGGCTTCCTTTTAACAAACTCTCACGGTAAGCATAGTTTACGGTGTCCACTCTATATTGTGTCCTATCCACCAGCAGTGGTAAAGGGAGGCAGCAGAAGTGCAGGTTCACACTGGGAGATACGGCCCACTAACAATCCAGTGTCTGGTGGGCTACTGCAGGGGAAACAAGGGGCCAGTGGACTGCATTTTTATTATTTACTCTAACATTTCTCCTTCCCAAGAGATGAGCAGCATCTGAGGCGTCTTACAGTTGCGTTCTTGAAGGACCTAGAATGTTATTTAGAGATGGCAATAATGGTCGACCACAGTGCCCCCTCCAGAGGTTTCCCTTTCTGCTAGCTCCTATCCTGTCTTTACTATGTAAGTAATTACCGTGCAGTGACTAGTAATGCTTCCTCTCATTGTTCTCCCCAGTCTAAAACTGTTTAAACCGGGTCAAGAAGCTGTGAAGTACCAGGGCGCAAGAGATTTCCAGACTCTGGAGAACTGGATGCTCCAGACTGTAAATGAGGAGCCAGAAGAAGTGAGTGTTTAGGAAGCTCGTCCTTCCTGATGAGGCTAAAGTCGTCACATCTCTCCTGTGTTATAGATGTGCCCAAGGGCACCTGTCAGGAGGACCCTTACTATCTTTTTTTTTTTGTTCTTTGTACATAGAGCTTTAACTCCCTTAAGGGTCCATTCACACGTCCACAAAATGGGTCCGCATCCGCACTTCCGTTCTGCGGCCCCGCAAAAAATAGAACATGTCCTGTTCCTTTCTGCAGCCACGGACAAGAAAAGGAATTTCTATTATAGTGCCGGCCATGTGCGGTCTGCAAAATGCGGAATGCACATGGCCGGTGTCGCTTGCAGACATGTGAATGGACCCTAATGCTGAATGCATTTTAGATGCTAAAGGGCTTCTGCATCTTTTTCTTACTGATGCTCTATCACCATTCACTTGAATGGGACTGAGCTGCACATAGGTTTTTAACCAATGAGTGTAACGTCACTGGCAGCAGTCCCTATAGTGCTGCTGTGTCTTTAAAGTCAGACCCCACTGATCAGATATTGACAACCTAACCCGAGGCCAGGTCATCAGTATTCTGCTCCCAGAAAACCCCTTTAAATGTTCAAATTAATTTCCCAATTTAAAAAATAACTAAACTTTGTAATTAACGTTTTGGTAAAGTGTCCCTAATAATACTTTTCGTAATGTACTTTTTTAACCACTTCAGCCCCCCTAGCTTAAACACCCTTAATGACCAGGCCACTTTTTACAATTCCGCACTACACTACTTTACCCGTTTATTGCTCCGTCATGCAACTTACCACCCAAATGAATTTTACCTCCTTTTCTTCTCACTAATAGAGCTTTCATTTGGTGGTATTTCATTGTTGCTGACATTTTTACTTTTTTTGCTATTAATAAAAATTTAACGACATTTTTGCAAAAAAATGACATTTTTCACTTTCTGTTGTAAAATTTTTCAAAAAAAACTACATTTCTATATACATTTTTCTCTAAATTTATTGTTCTACATGTCTTTGATAAAAAAAAAGTCCAATAAGTGTATATTTATTGGTTTGGGTAAAAGTTATAGCGTTTACAAACTGTGGTGCAAAAAAGTGAATTTCGGCATTTTGAAGCAGCTCTGACTTTCTGAGCGCCTGTCATGTTTCTTCAGGAGCTAGAATGTCAGGATAGTATAAATACCCCCCAAATGACCCCATTTTAGAAAGAAGACACCCCAAAGTATTCGCGGAGGGGAATGGTGAGTTCATGTATCATTTCATTTTTTTTCACAAGTTAGCGGAAAATGACACTTTCTGAGGAAAAAAATAAAAATAATAAAGTTTCCATTTCTGCTAACTTCTGGCAAAAAAAAATAAAATCTCCCACGGACTCACTATGCCCCTCAGTGAATACCTTGGGGTGTCTACTTTCCGAAATGGGGTCATTTGTGGGGCGTGTTTACTGTTCTGGCATTTTGGGCGGGGCTAAATTGTGAGCAGTCCTGTAAAAGCTAAAGGTACTCGTTGGAATTTGGGCCCCTTTGCGCACCCAGGCTGCAAAAAAGTGTCACTCATGTGGTATCGCCGTACTCAGAAGAAGTAGGGCAATGTGTTTTAGGGTGTATTTTTACATATACCCATGCTGGGTGAGAGAAATATCTCTGTAAACTGACAACTTTGTATAAAATTTTTTAAAAGTTGTCGTTTACAGCGATATTTCTCACACAAAGTATGGGTATATATAAAATACACCCCAAAACTATTGCCCTACTTCTCCTGAGTACGACAATACCATGTGTGCCACTTTTGCAGCCATGATCGCAAAGGGACCTAAAACCAATGAGTACCTTTAGGATTTCTGAGGCCATTTTACACATTTGGATTCCAGACTTCTTCTCACGCTTTAGGGGCCCCTAAAATGCCAGGACAGTATAAATACCCCACATGTGACCCCATTTTAGAAAGAAGACACCCCAAGGTATTCCGTGAGGGTATGGTGAGTTCATGTAAATTTTATTTTTGTCACAAGTTAGTGAAATAAGAGACTTTGTAAAAAAAAAAATATCAATTTCCGCTAACTTGTGCCAAAAAAATTCTGTGAACTCGCCATGCCCCTCACGGAATACCTTGGGGTGTCTTCTTTCCAAAATGGGGTCACATGTGGGGTATTTATACTGACCTGGCATTTTAGGGGCCCTAAAGCGTGAGAATCAAATGCGTAAAAATGCCCTGTGAAATCCTAAAGGTACTCATTGGTTTTTAGGGCCCCTTTGCGCATCTTGGCTGCAAAAAGTGTCACTCATGTGGTATCGCCGTACTCAGGAGAAGTAGGGCAATGTGTTTTGGGGTGTATTTTTATATATACCCATACTGTGTGTGAGAAATATCGCTGTAAGCGACAACTTTTTAATTTTTTTATTCAAAGTTGTCAATTTACAGAGATATTTCTCTCACCCAGCATGGGTATATGTAAAAATACACCCCAAACACATTGCCCTACTTCTCCTGAGTACGGCGATACCACATGAGTGACACTTTTTTGCAGCCAAGATGCGCAAAGGGGCCCTAAAACCAATGAGTACATTTTAGGATGGCATTTTTACGCATTTTTCTTCTCATGCTTTAGGGCCCCTAAAATGCCAGGGCAGTATAAATACCCCACATGTGACCCCATTTTGGAAAGAAGACACCCCAAGGTATTCCATGAGGGGCATGGCGAGTTCATAGAAGATTTTTTTTGGCACAAGTTAGCGGAAATTGATTTTTTATAGTTTTTTCTCATAAAGTCTCCCTTTCTGCTAACTTTTGACAAAAGTTAAATTTTTCACGGACTCACTATGCCCCTCAGTGAATACCTTGGGGTGTCTTCTTTCCAAAATGGGGTCATTTGTGGAGTGTTTGTACTGTTCTGGCATTTTGGGCGGGGCGAAACTGTGAGCAGCCATGTAAAAGCTAAAGGTACTCGTTGGAATTTGGGCCCCTTTGCGCACCCAGGCTGCAAAAAAGTGTCACTCATGTGGTATCGCCGTACTCAGGAGAAGTAGGGCAATGTGTTTTGGGTGTATTTTACATATAACCATACTGTGTGTGAAAATATCGCTGTAAATTGACAACTTTGTATAAAAATTTTTTAAAAGTTGTCATTTACAGAGATATTTCTCATACTGAGTATGAGTATATGTAAAAATACACCCCAAGACACATTGCCCTACTTCTCCTGAGTACGGCGATACCCATGAGTGACATTTTTTGCAGCCAAGATGCGCAAAGGGACCCTAAACCAATGAGTACCTTTAGGATTTCACAGGGCATTTTTACGCATTTGGATTCTCACGCTTTAGGACCCCTAAAATGCCAGGGCAGTATAAATACCCCACAAGTGACCCCATTGTGGAAAGAAGACACCCCAAGGTATTCCGTGAGGGGCATGACGAGTTCACAGAAAAAATAAAAAATTTGGCATAAGTTAGCGGAAATTGATTTTTTTTTTTTTTTTTTACACAAAGTCTCATATTCCACTAACTTGTGACAAAAAAATAAAATTTTGCATGAACTCCCCATACCCCTCAGCGAATACCTTGGGGTGTCTTCTTTCTAAAATGGGGTCACATGTGAGGTTTTTGTACTGCTCTGGCATTTTAGGGGTCTCCGCAATCATTACACGTATGGCCAGCATTAGGAGTTTCTGCGATTCTCCGTATATTGAGCATACGGGTAATGAGATTTTTTTTTTTTTTTACGTTCAGCCTCTGGGCTGAAAAAAGAAAAAAAATGAACGGCACAGATTTTTTCATTCGCATCAATCAATGTGGATGAAAAAATCTCTGCCAAAATCAGTGGCTGCGGTGCGGTGGGCTGGGCGCTAGCTACCTAACAAGTAGCTAACTAACTGGTGGTGATAGGGGACCCTTATGCCCCATTCACACGTCCGAAATTCTGTTTGCGGAACGGAATTGCGGACCCATTCATTTCTATGGGGACAGACTTTGTCCCGTTCGGATCCGGAATTGCGGATCCGCGCCTACGAGTCTGCACTTCCGTTCCGCAAAAATATAGAACATGTCCTTTTCTTGTCCGCAATTGCGTACAAGAAAAAGCATTTTCTATATAGTTCTGGCAATGTGCGGATCTGCAAAATGCGGAAAGCACATTGCCGGTGTCCGTGTTTTGCGGATCCGCAAAACACATATGGAAATGTGAATAGAGCCTTACAGGGGGGTGATCAGTGACAGGGGGTGATCAGGAAGTCTATATGGGGTGATCAGGGGTTAACAAAGGGTTAATAGTAGGGCTGCACGATATGGGAATTTTGTGCGATTGCGATTAGGGCCCTAAAAATTGCGATAACTATATGCAATGCGATATTTTAAGGGAATTGTGCTAGAGGTCTATCTGCTTGGATTTTCAAGGTAAAAGCGCACACAGATGACTGACAATGTGAAATGTAGTTATGGTGAACTCAAGAACTGAAAAATAAAATACATATTTGCATTACTGCAAAACTTGCCATTTTCCTAATATCCCTGCACAGAACAGATAAATAAAATAGATATAAGAACATGTGTTCATTAAAATAACGACTTTCCACCGGCCCCTCCTCCCTCCCCGCACTGTAACTGATGTATCGCCGGGCGCGCTGTGCACCATAGCAGCCAGAGATACAGTGTCAGTGTCACGTAGAAAGTCAACCATCGCTTTATAAGACGCACTGCCATTCCCCCCCCCCCCACACACACTTCTGGGGGTAAAAAAGTGTTTCTTATAAAGCGAAAAATATGGTAATATAATTGCAGCATTTTTGGGTCAGCAAATTGCGATTGCGATATGGCGATTAATTGCGATAACGATTGCTTTCGCGATATATTGTGCAGGCCTAGTTAATAGTGGTTATAAAGTGAGGGGGTTAGTGTAGTGTTTGGTGCAACTTTACAGAGTTACCTGGTCCTCTGGTGGTCGATCCCAGTAAATGGGACCACCAGAGGACCAGGTAGCAGGTATATCAGACGCTGTTAACAACACAGCGTCTGATATACCACTTTGATCTAATTTATTTTACATTTACAGCCTGCCAGCGATTGATCATCGCTGGCAGGCTGTAGTACAACTGCAGAGCCGCGCTCTGCTGTGAACGCGCGCGCGTTCACAGCAGATCTCGGCTCTCGCGAGATGACACACGGATGCGTCCAGGAGGAATAAACCTGCCGCCGCCTGGACGCATCCGTGCGTTCGGCGGTCGGGAACAGGTTAAAGGGGTTCTCTGGGAATTAAGAAAATGAAAATACTTGAATATTACTTTATTATAAACATATTCTCAAATACCTTTCATTATTTATAATGTCTGGTTTTCTCTGGGGAGCAATGATTAGGAGAAACAAAATGGACGCTGTCCCATTAGTTCACACACAACGTGTACTGATCACCCATGAGGACAAGTTACTTTATAAGGCCTCTTGCACATGACCATATTGCTTTTTCAGTTTGCGGTCTATTTTTAACGGATCTGTCGTTCCTGTTTTCCGTTCCGTAGTTCCGCAAAAAAAATCCCGTATGATTTCCTTATGCGATCGGTTGTTTGCAGATCGCAAACGGAAGCATAACATTTTTAATAATGTAATGTGTCTTTGACAGTATACCCGTGGGCATGGATCCGCAAAAACATGGAGCTGACAGGGTACCCATGTGCTATGCCAGGATTTTGTAAACCTCGTGGGGTGGCACAGGCAGGAGCAGCAATATGGGCTCTTGCCCATACTCCATACTCTGCGGTCACATTCATTAACTGTACAGCCCGTACACTGCTGAGAAGTAAGCGGTGTACAGAAAAGTGGATTTTAAGTGCATAGGGAAAAGTGAGCTTTAGGGAGGATAGCTCTATTAAAAAATGTAAAATGTATTAATAAAGTATTTCTTGGATGCAGTAACAAAAAAAAAATCCAAATGGCATAGTGATTAAAAAGTCTTATGCACCCTCAAAATGTTACCAATAAAAAGTACAGCTTAAACGCAAAACAAAGCCCTTGTAATGCTCTGCAGACAGCTTATGAGGATAAAAAAGATCTTTATTTTTTATTTTATTCTGTATAAATTTTAATATCCTCATCGTGAAGATCTGCAGATTACGCTTGTCATGTCATTTTAAGACCCAGTGAACGCCATAAAAACCAAAACATGGTATGGTTAAGAGTAGGCTTGGGCAAATCTAGCTTCGGATCATAGATTCATTTTTAATGCGGTTTCCGTACAGCATTAAAATGTATTGGCTCAGTGGAGCCAAACTTCGTATCGCCCAAAGTTGTGCAAGACTTCGGTGAATTACTTCAGTATTCCTATCTGCGTCTTAAACCTGTATAAATGTCTTGCTTATGTTAAGGGGGCCTTTCACTTCTCCTCAAAAGTCTAAGGCCCCTGAAGCGTGATTTCCGCGCGGGTGCAATGCGTGAGGTGAACGCATTGCACCCGCACTGAATCCGGACCCATTCATTTAAATGGGGCTGTGTACATGAGCAGTTATTTTCATGCAACGCAGGCCACGTAGAAGTGAATGGGGCTGCGGTAAAATCGCAAGCAAGTGCGGATGTGGTGCGGTTTTTTTTTCCCCCAGCATGGTTGCTAGGAGGCGATCAGGATGGGGACCTGATCTTTATTATTTTCCCTTATAACCTAGTTATAAAGGAAAATAATAGCATTCTAAATACAGAATGCAAAGTAAAGGGCGATTGAGGGTTAAAAAAAAAAAAGTAACCGCCTCCAACTGAGTGCGTAGCTGCCGATCTCCTGTTCGTTCGGTCTTCAGCTGGGGGGGGAGGGTAAAGGACCTTCCTGGGTCACATGGTCCAATTACTTGCTCCCATCACAATGGTGAAACCCGAACAGGAGACCAGCAGCTACGCGATCAATTGGAGGGGGTGAGTTACAGAATACTCAACCCGAAACCGGACTTCAGTGATGAAGTCCGGCTTTGGGTCTGGGTACCAAACATGCCGATTTTTCTCGGCATTACCACAGTTTGCACACACGCGGAAAAATCGAGCATTTTCCCGCAACGCACCCGCTTCTTATCCGGCCGTCAAATCTGACGCCCGTTTGAAAAAGGCCTAAGTAACTAAATGCATCTCCCATGCAGTAACAATTCTGCATCATCTTCTCCTACAAAGCTATGGGGCTCATTTACTAAAGACTGGTGTTATACATGCCAGTGTTAGTGCGAAGCCCGCTGGAGGAAGAGCATGTTGCATTTCTGGATTGGATTAGACCGATCTTCAAGATCGTCCTCTAATAGCAGGATTTGGGATTTACCGTATTTTTCACCCTATAAGACGCAGATATTTTTCACTAAAAGGCCCCAATGTGAATGACCCCCTTCCATTCAGACATCAGATCAACCCCCATGCCTCATATCACATAAAGTAAAAGATACTTACCTCTCCTGCTTTGGCCGCCGCTCCTCACCTCCAGCGTTCTTCTAGCTGCCGTCGGCTGTGCTATTTGCCCCTTTAGACGCACTGACGTTTTCTGCCCACTTTGGGGGGGGGGGGAGATAGAGAAAGTAAGTCTTATAGGGCGAAACATATGGTATGTGCAGCCGTATTACTGCTTTTGTTTTCGTCCACAGTTGGAATAGGGCTGCCATAAGGGGGGGTGTGAACACTATTTGTGCTTCCAATTTCATATAAATTTTTTTTTTTTTTTTTTTTTTTTTTTGTTAGTTATATTCTTTTACACTTTTTGACAGAAAAAATTGTGGCATGGTTCATCCAACTTTGTATGTATGCTGCTCTTCTCCCATAATGCATTGCTGCTAGGAGAGGATGTATCCATACATATGGAGTGACTGTGCTCGTACGGCAGTTCACATTGGTTGTATGGCGGTGCTTTAGGGAAAGCACGGCCAGTGTTTGTTCTTACGATTTCAATTGTACTACAATCATCTGGTGTCTGTAAATTTGCTTTGAACTAATTCTAATTATTATTATTTTTTTTGGTTAAAGGAACCAAAAGTTGAACAAGAAGAGCCCAAAGCTCCAGAAGCCAAGCAGGGCCTTTATGAGCTTGCCTCATCTAACTTCAAGGATCATGTAGCACAAGGTACAACCCTTTTTTTTTTTTTTTTTTTTTTTTTGTCTTTTTGAGTATTATATTTTTTTTTGTGTATAAGTCTTGGTTTATCCGTAGACAATGCATGTACAAAAAACTCTACATAAAAACTGCATACAGTTAGAGAACGGTGTGTTTTTTTTTTTTTTTTTTTTTTATTATACATGTCCACATAAGTTTACAATATCTTCACTGCGTAGCCTTCATTTTTCACATACCTGTGTATGGCATGCTGCTATTGTGTGGCCTTTTTATAAATTTTCTTGTCTTAATGTGTAACTTTACTTTTGTAGGAAACCATTTCATCAAATTCTTTGCTCCTTGGTGTGGACACTGCAAATCCTTGGCCCCTGCATGGGAACAGCTGGCATCATCCTATCAGGATTCTGATGCAGTCAAGATTGCTAAGGTACGTACAGAGGTGTCGTTATTTATCCGTGGAGGCCTAGAACTGAGAATAGGCCACTGACGTGCTTGTCATACATGCGGCCTGTTGGTCTTGATCCTCTGCCTCCAAAAGCATTTGATCTTGATTATGTATTTTAGATCATAACTCTGTCAAATTTAAAGGGGCTTCTCTGAGTTATTTTAACATTTTCCCACCGCTAGAAGTTGTGATGAAATAACAAAAACGGTCATACTTACCAGTTTAATCCTCTGTCCCTTCCAGGGCCACGCTCTGGTCCTCACTGCTGGTCTAAATGGCTCAGGGAAAACCCTTATTTTAGATGGGGTTTAATAACCTGTCAGGTTCAAACTAACGCCCATCAGATCTTAGGAACATATTATACAGTACAATGCCGTACATTACTCTAGAGTATGTGCTAAATGCCAACCAACAAATTAGTCACCAGTTTATTATGACTACTCGTGAGCGTTCATATCCTGCGCTCAGAGTTCCTGCAGATGCGTCCTTGCTTATTTTGTAGGGAAATTGTATACTGAGTAATCTTAATATCTTGAAATAGACTCATTTTTGTGTTGAAGGTTGTCACCAGGGAAGGTCCATGCAGCCTGAGGGTTGAGTCAGGTTATTTGAAGGAAAAAAAAAAAAGTTTAAAAATCTTAACAATTAAAGGAGTTGTCTGTTTTCCTACCCTCAGATTGATGGGGGTGCCACTGCCGGCACCTCCACCGATCAGCGCTGCATTCTCTATTTATGCGCACAACGTCTAGGTTGTAGCGGCGGTGTGTGGTAAGTACAGCTTAATCTTCCATTCAAGTCATTGGGACAAACCACTGTAATTGCACTGTCACTACAATCTAGACAACATGCAGGTAAACAGTGAAGAAGATGCAGCTTCAAGACTCGCGGCCTCTTCTAACAGCTGGCTGACGGCGGTGCCGGGAGTCGGACCCCCACTTATCGGATATCAATGAGCTGCCCTGAGGATGGGCCATCAATCTTTTGAGAACAGACAACCCCATTAATTACTGTCCATATGTAATTAGAAGGCAGTCTTGTGGCAGATCACTGGACAAACATGTGGGCCTGCGTTCTGATTGGCGGCCCTGACACATGCTGGAGACGTGGCCACTATTCAGTGGCAGTTTAAAGCTGAGCTCACAAGTTTTTGCTGTATGTTTAACGTTACATTTGGAAAAAATAGTACACTACTTGACTACGAGTCCATGAATATGCATGACGCAGGAAGGAGTTTAATGCTTCTCATTCGAGAGCTGCATTCAGTTTCCATAGTGTCATATTTTCTTTTAAGGCCGCTCTCAAGCTCAGACCGCACCACCATCCCCTCCAGATGTTCTGTAACATATGCAAAGATACTATCATATCCCATTCTGCTTTTTTAGTTTCCTTCAAACTCATCCCCCAGTTCTGTAGATTTAGCATAAAAGTTACAGAAAGCCACTTGCCTACTGCTGAACGACGATATTGTTGCTTTGGTAAGGGCTCATGCAAACAACCCTGTGCCGGCCGTGGTCGTATTGCGGCCCGGCCCTGTCTATCCTGGATCACGGACCCATTCACTTGACTGGGCCTGTGGTCCGGGAGATGCAGTGCAGAAGGACGGAGTGGAAGCACTACAGAGTGCTTCTGTGGTGTTTCTGGCCGTGCCTCCGCACCGCAAAAAAGTAGTGCATGCACTTTTTTGCAGAACGGACGGTCTGGATCCATCTGCGGCACCGCACTGATGTTGCCCGTGCATTGGTGGACCACAATTGCTGTCCACGATGCACGGAACGGCCAGCACACGTTCGTGTGCATGATCCGTTGTTCTATAGAAGCTGTATTAAAGTCTGGTGGGAACCCAAGGGTGCTGCAGGGCCCTGTGACTGTGCAGGCGTATTCGGAGGAAGAGTATAGAGAAGAGCACTACTGCCGTCACCCCATTGGTGCCCCATGACACTATCATGGAGCATTGATGATTTGCCATGGCAGCCGCTGCTTACTGTGTCTGTTAGGCCAAGGTACGGACAAAAAGCTTTTCAGTTTGTTACGGACTACAGAGTTTAGCATTATAAAAGTGACTGGCAGATCCTATTCTGAAGTCTCGTTGTGTAATAAAAATGTTTAATAGGGCCGTTGTCTGATCCACAATATGAGTGATGTAAAAAACCAAAGCTCTGTGCCGCGTGTTTTGTTTTTATTCTCTAAATGCAGCAATATAAAAACTCCAAAGTAGTCTCATTAATAGGAGGGTAAACGGTCTAGTTGGATTTAAGGGACGAATTATAAAAATTGTTCCACGTGAATTACCTTTGTCTAAATAAACATTTACTTGTGTGTGTTTGTTTTTTTTTATTAATTTTTTTTCTTCACTCTGTTTAGGTGGACTGTACCCAGCATAATGACCTGTGCTCTGACAATCAAGTCCGCGGCTATCCAACTTTGCTGTGGTTTAGAAATGGTGAAAAAGTGCGTAACAACTGACCCAATTTTATTCTACAGTTCTGTTAATTCCAGGGCACTGTACATGTGAAGAAATAGTTTCATACTGAGATGGGCAGTAAAGGGGTTCTTACACCATTAAATGATGTTTTAATATACTGTAATTCAGCAAGAAAAACTGGTTACTGTTGTAATTTCCTTCCTGATACACAAATGCTCCATTTTAAATGGTTTTTACTTCATTATTGTGCTGCCCCTTGATGTTTAATGTGCATGTCCACCTAATGAGGTGGTTGCACATGCTCAGATCCATCTTTCAACGGTCATCAGCCATATCTGTTAGTGTACATGACAGTTGGGCCTCATGTATACAACTGTATTTTCTTTCCGCTTCTGTTCCGTTTTTCTGTGAGGCCTGTATGCAGAACCATTCACTTCAATGGGGCTGTAGAAAATACGGAAGTTACTTCGCGTGCATTCCGTTAGTCCGCATGGCCATTCTGCAAAAAAGTAGTGCATGTCCTATTATTGTCTGCAAATCACGGTCCGAGGCCCCATTCAAGTCAATAAGTCTGCAAAAAATATGGAACATATCCGTATTTTGCGGATCCATACTGTAGAAAAGCTATGCCCAGCCCATATTGCTCATGTGTTTGGTGATTAATAAGTTACGGTTTCTGTTTGAGATTCGCAAAAAACGGATCGCATACAGAAACCATACTGAGATGTTTTGTGGAATAATGGAACGGAAGAGGACTTAAATCAGAGGAAAAAAAACTCCGATGCAGAACAACGGATCTGTGAAAAATGTACCGCAAAACAACAATGGTCGTGTGCATGAGGCCTTAGTTAGTGAGCTGCAGCAGAAAGGACACTTCCCTTGATCTGTGGTTGGGGAGAGGGCTGAAGCATAAAGGACATTCCCCCTGATTGATGATGATGATGATAATAATATCATGAAATAGACTCATTTTTGTGATGAAGGTTGTCACCTGGGAAGCCCCATGAGGGTTTAATCGGGTTATAAAACTGTCACCACAATTTGCCCTTATAGACCGCGTACATAGCACTGTAGCATAACTATAGAGGAGTCAAATGGTACCTTTGTTTTGTTATGAAGTTCACCAGAGGCAAAAACGCTGTTTCATTCATATGCAAATGAGGGCTCGCAAGTGCCCAGGGGCGGCGTTCAGGATGTAAGTGCCAAGGCCACTCTGCCGTCTTGTACAACTCCTCCCCAGCCTGTTGCTTGGCCCGTCCTGTAAGCCCCCTGCGTCATCCAGTGTACTGGCCGAGATCCCACGAGTGCATAGTTCACTGCTGGCCCGGGCATGCCCATTGTGGTGATCATTGTGGGCAGCGGCATCGCCCAATGCAGTGCACATGCGCTAGCACGATATCGGCTGGTACACTAGATGACACAAGAATCTTACAGGGCGTTCCCCTGGTGAACTTCAGAACAACACAACAAAGGTACCATTTAAATCATCTATAATTAGGCTACAGCTCTATGGAAGCGGTCTATAATGTCAAATTGGTGGCTGTCTCCCTTTAACAATTAAAGGACTTCTCCGGTCAGATCGGTGGGGGTAGCACTGCCAGGACAGAATGGACATGCTCTCTGAGCTGCCACATTAAAAGAGATCTAGCAGAGCAGTGAGCTTAGAGATCTCTGGATACATGTGAGGTACAGAGAGATTGTCATGTACTATATGATGTCTGATTTTTCATTTTTTAAATCAGTCATGGCCCTTTAACAGGGTACTTTCAGCATATCCGTTTCCTTGATAAGTCACGTGATGATGACTGTAATGTTTACCACGCACTTCACTCTTATAGGTGGATCAATACAAGGGAAAGAGAGACTTGGATTCCATGAAAGAATATGCCGAAAGTCAACTGAAAACTGTAGATGAAAAGGAAGCTGATATTCCAGCACAGACTGAAGCGCCAGCAGCCACAGAGGTGTGTACGTGATGACGGAGATCCCTAGGGCTTCCTACAGCAAACAATGTGCCCGTTGTGATTGAAGGATGCCCGTGCCATCCTCTGACCTGGCTGATCAGCTTTGCTGGACATGACGACAGTTTGGCTAATTATTGGATGGAAAGCAATAGGTGTCAAAGCTCTGTAACTTCTCGAGTATTGGTTATTGTTGTTGTAGCCTTCATGCCACGTTTAGTTCTCGGCTACTGCTATTACTAATCTGCTGACAGCCATATAAATCTATTGGCGCTTTATAAGTGCAGCCAATTAAATTCACAGGAGTTGGAGAGTGAAAACTGATGAAACTTTACAGTTCTTTGGCACTTTTAGTAAATACACAGCGACTTTATGCAGCAGTGACTGACGCAGGGTACATTTAGTTTCTGTGTGTAATGGAGGGAATACCTGACACAGCTCATTAAGACATGAAGCAAAGTGTAAATCCACGTAGGGGCTCCTGAAAAACATTTTGTTTTTGTCTCTTCCAGTCCAAAGTCCTGTCTCTTACTGAAAGTGACTTTGACCAGACAGTCGCCACAGGCCTTACTTTCATTAAATTCTATGCACCATGGTGAGTATTTTGGCTGTGGATTGGGGGGTGTTGAAAGTTGGTTCCCCAGATTGTCTGGGTCTCTTACTTTCTTTTCATTAAAGTTTATATATAAAGTGATTTTTATTTTTTTTTCTTCTGTCACATCAAGGTGCGGACACTGTAAACATCTCGCCCCTACATGGGAGGATCTTTCCAAAAAAGACTTTCCGGGTTTAAGTGACGTGAAGATCGCCAAGGTTGACTGCACTGCAGAAAGATCCCTGTGTAACAGATTCTCAGTAAGTGCAGCTCAGCGTTAAAGGGGTTCTCCAGGATTTAACAATTGATGACCTATTCCTTGGATAAGTCACCAATTGCAATTAGACGGGGCCGACTGGGTCGCTCTGCCTGTTGGGTTAGGTGGTTAAAATCTGTAACTGGGTAAAAAAAATCTTATTTACATGCGTAGGTAGAAAACCCTTACAGCCCTGTTCATTCTGATAGGTGGACATCCAGTGCAGCCATTCCTCTGCTAGGTTCACCCTTCAGTTATTTGGTCCGTTACTGTGAAGCCTACTCAGAGATCAGGTGTAATGTAAAGACTTGCACCTATTCTGTGTTTTTGATCCGCCCTTGGATTTGGCTCATAAGTGATTGAAATAACTGAAGTGTGAACTCAGCCTTAGGCTACATGCACACGACAGTTGTTTTTTGCTGTCCGCAAATCGCGGATCAGTCTTCTTTTTTTTTTTTTTTTTTTTTTTCTCACATCCTTTCCATGTGTCCGCAAATTTTTGCAGATCCACAAAAAAAAAACGGAAGGCTTAAACTAGTTTCTTAAAGTACCTGTACAAGTTCCCTGGTTTCCAAGCAACCATCTGCAAAAAAAAAAGTATGCGGATGACAAACGGATGGCTTCCGTTGGTCATCCGCATTTTTTGCGGACCCATTGACTTCTATGGGTCCGCAAACAGTTGTTTGCGGACAAGAATAGGACATGCCATATTTTTTTTGTTTTTGCGGACAGTCAACGGAAGAGGCATCCGCATTTTTAACGGATCCATAGAAATGAATGGGAAACCATTGGATCTGCAAAAATAACCGGAACGGAGGCCGCAAAAAAACACTGCCGTGTGCATGTAGGCTTAGTGATGTAAGTGGAGAATACTGATGTACATTTTACCTTCCCTAATGCACAAACTGTCAGCTAGGAGTTCAGCCTGTTTACTCACATGGGACTATCAAGAGTTAAGATTGAATAAGGAAAAATTGCTTCTACCTGAACAAATAGGCCACCAGGGTTCAACGCTGGGACTTTGCAATGAATGGAGTGACTGGTCAAGAATGCCCACAGATGCTCCATTCATCCCTGCCTTGGGCCTTAAAGAGGACCTTTCATCACTTCTAAAGATATTAACTAACGATGCTGACATGAAGAGCGGCGCCCAGGGATCTCCCTGCACTTACTATTATCCCTGGGCGCCGATCCGGTCTCTGTGCTCATAAAGTTATAGTAGGTGGAGCCTGCCCTTCATCTCCTTCTCCCAGGCTGTAGCGCTGGCCAATCGCAGCGCAGAGCTCATAGCCTGGGAGTTTTTTTTTCTCCCAGGCTATGAGCTCTGCGCTGCGATTGGCCAGCGCTATAGCCTGGGAAAAGGAGATGAAGGGCAGGCTCCGCCTACTATAACTTTGTGAGCACAGAGACCAGAGCCTATACCGGGAGAACGGAGCAGCGCCCAGGGATAATGGTAAGTGCAGGGAGATCCCTGGGGGCCGCTCTACATGTCAGCATCGTTAGTTTATATCTTTAGTGAGGAAAGGTCCTCAAAAAAAAAAAAAAAAAATTCCACTTCGCATTCCAAGAGCTATAACTTTTTTGTTGTTGTCGTCAGTGTAGTTTTAATGGCACCATTTTGGGGTACACATAACTTACTGATTAACTTTTGTTTAAAGGGATTTTTCCAAGTTTTTAGTGATGACTAACCGTCTAGATGGGTCATCAATATCTTATTGATAGGGGTCAGACACTTGGGACCCCCCACAGATCAGTTGTTTGTGAAGACACTGGTGCTCACAGTAGTGTCGCAGCCTTCTCTCAGTTTTCACTAGTCCATGTGACGTCACATGGCCTAGGCGCAACTCTGTCCCATCGAAGTGAATGGGGCTGAGCTGTGATACCAAGCACAGCCTCTATTCAATGTACGGTGCTCACGGGAACGCCGGTGCCTTCTCACAGTGGATCAGTGGAGGTCCTGGTTGTCGGACCTCTGCTATATAGCGGAAAACCCTCTTAACTTTTGGGTACAGAACACTTTTTGATCGCTTTGTGTGTTTTGTTTTTTTATGATCATTTAATTTTCCCACAAGGAAATCTTTTGAATGCTGCTTTAATACTCTGTACCCTGTATGATACAGTTAGTACTATACTGACAGTTGCCAGCAGGCTGCGCCAGAGGAGCGCATCCTGATGGGGATACACTGCAGGCATTCCTGGAGGACCTTATTAGCCACTTCAAAGACAAAGGTACTGAAGTAGCCGCCAGGAACGGATTGGACATAGACCTTACAGGGAAATTTCCCGGTAGGTTGATGTCCAAGGGGCCGCCTGGACCCTCCTTACAACCAGTGGAAGTTTTTAAGGATGAATTTTCTGCTGGTGGCAGGATTTTGTGATGAACTGTGGTATTTGGCTCTGTTGGGGTGGTATAATGTGCTGCAATATGGTATTGCTGGCCCTGCCTTCCATCAATTTGGACCCGACTACAAAATGGGGCCACGTTTAGTATTTTTGTCAGGGCCACTTTAAGTTCCCAGTCCGCCCCTGGTAGCCGCTCATGACAATCGGCAAGCTGCCTCTATTTCAGAGGTTTTTTTGGAAAGACAAACGGACGTGATTGGTTGCCATGAACAGCTATATCCATTGTTGAAAAGGAATTTGGCACTCGACTATGGAAATGCTACTAACGCACTGATCTGCGCTACATTTTTGAAGCCTAGACCTCGCACTTGATTAAAAGCAATGAAAAGATACTTTAAACACGTCAATAACTTTTCATTGACACTTGTGTGCATTCTTCTAGTCCAGGGATGGGCAAACTGCGGCTCTCCAGCTGTTGTAAAACTACAATTCCCACCATGCCCTGCTGTAGGGTGATAGCTGTAAGCAGTCTTTGCATTCTGGGAGTTGTAGTTTTGCAACAGCTGGAGGGCCGCAGCTTGTCCATCCCTGTTCTAGACCAAATGCATGTTTGAATAGGAACTGAGCACCCCCCATCCTATTGGTGGTGGTCCTGGGCAGGTGATATATGTTTACTGTAAAACAAATTTGCTGAGGACTATATAACTAAAACTAGATAACTCTCCCCAAACATGCAGGTAGCCTGACTTAAAGGGGCTAATGATTAATGTAAAACATGAAATAAGACCATGTATAGCAAGACAACCTCTTTCTAACCAGCCCTGTACCTCCCACTGGTCCTGAGATTTCTCTCCATTAGCCTACATGCACACGGCAGTGGTTTTTTGTGGCCTCCGTTCCGTGTGGTGTGTGTTTTTTTTTTTTTTTTTTTTTTTTTTTGCGGATGGTTGCTTGGAAAGCAAGGCACTTGTACAGGTACTTTAAGAGACTGGTTCAAGCCTTCAGTTGTTTTTTTTTTTTGCGGATCCGCAAAAAAAACACGGAAACACAACCTACAAAATTTGCGGCCACACGGAACGGATGTGGATGTGAAAAAAAAAAGGAAGACTGATCCGCGATTTGCGGACAGCAAAAAACAACTGTCGTGTGCATGTAGCCTTACTCCTATTGCTCTGCTACATTTATTTCAAGCTGACAGCTCAGAGGGCATTCCCTTTCTGGGAGGGGTGTGTTTAGTTGCAGTCCAAGGATGGAACTGAGCATGTGCGACCACCTCAAAAATAACGGCAGGGAGATTTCATTGAATAACTCAAGTGACTAAAAAATTTTCATCATTCAATTATTTAAAAACGTAGTGCTGGTTTAACACTGGAATATTTATTTTTTGGTGGTGCAACCCCTGTTAAGCTTCCCCCGACCACCAGTCTCTGACAGCTTTATTTCTGTGAATTTGTTGTGTTTCTCTCTCCCTGACTTAATTGTACTTGATTTTCTTTCTTTCAGGTACGTGGATATCCATCTTTATTACTTTTCCGTGCTGGGGACAAAATTGGTGAACATGAAGGAGCCAGAGACCTGGACACGTTACAAAACTTTGTCCTGCGCCACTCCAGAGATGAACTATAAATCTGTCCTAAACCCTATGGGTTTGTGCTACCTGTATGGGCCAAATGATTACTGAATTATTTACATGCAGTACTATATGGCTAGGGCTCCATAGTGGCATAAGACGGCCTGCAACTCCCAACATGTGTGGACTTTTTGTGACCCTTGACACCATGTAGCCCTATGCCTGTATTGACAGTTTGTCTTCTCAGTGTTGTGTGCAACAGGCCTCATCCTGAAGAAGGAGGCCCTTTATAACTTGTCTTTCAGAAGTTCCACAAAAACCTCAGGATGGACGTTTTACCACTAGTTGTTGGTTTATAAACCTTTTTGTGCACCAGTTTTTTACCATTATGAAAATATTTCTTTCCATTGTTAAATCAGATGTGAAGTGCCTTACTTCCTAGGTGGGTGAGGGATAATGGGTATGTTATTCCCTCCTCTTGTCTCCCTAATTGTGTAGCAAATGCAGTATGGTTTCCATTATATACAAATGTGACAAACTGTCTTCTGATTTCCAGCAGGGGGGGTGGGGGCGGGTTAAATGATGTCTTGTGTACTGTACATCCCGACAGCTGCACCAATAAACGTGGCTATAATGGACAAAATTCACTGTTTTGGTTCTTTGTACATAAAGCGACAATCTGCTTGCAGTAGTGGTGGGTATAATTTGGTTTTCTGTCAGGTCAGGCTTTTTATATACTAGAATAATCTAGGGTTGTTTCGGGTATCTAACTTTTGATACTTTTATGCCAGTATCGATTCGGTATCGGGATGTTCGTTTTTTCGATAATAGACCGCGCTACTGCACAGTCTAGTATCTCCTGTTAGAACACGGCGTGTGCAGCGCTCGGCACACGCTGTATTCCCTGAGGCCGTAAATGGTGGAGAAGGAGGGAGGTAGGGAATCCCTCCCTCCTATGACACGGCCGCCGGTGATTAGTGCGGGAGGAGGGACATGGGTGGAGAGAACGGTGGCAGCCTCCTCCTCCTCCTCCTGTGTGCTCCTCCACTGTGAGACCCGAACGCCTGCAGCTCTGCCCAGTCCTGCCCACACAATGATTATTAACCTTTAAAACAGCTGGGGGTGGGTGCTGTGGGGGGCTACAGTGGACGAATGGAGCGGCACCCAGGGATAATGGTAAGTGCAGGGACATCCCTGGGTGCCGCTCTGCATGTACATACCTTTCACTAACAAACTTTGGACCGGTGAAAGGTTCTCTTAACTCAAGTAGTTTTATCAAATTGTGTTTTTTTTTTTTTTTGTTTTTTTTTTTCAGAAGGCCACAACAGTTGTAAATTGTAAGGGTACTTTCACACTTGCGACAGTGATCCGGCAATCTGCATGCAAACGGAAAGCATTTGAAGACTGACCCATCTCCGCTTGTCATGTGGAGGGACTGATCCGTTATATATTTTTTCCACATTTTTATCGGTCTGTGCATGCGCATACCGGAAGGACGGATCCGGCACTAATACATTCTAATGGGAAAAAATGCCGGCTCCGGCAAGTGTTCCGGAATTTTGGACGGAGATAATACCGCAGCATGCTGCGATATTATCTCCATCCTGAAATGTCAAAAAGACTGAACTGAAGACATCCTGCATTTCTCTCCATTCAGAATGCATGGGGATAAAACTGATCAGGTCTCTTCTGGTATTGAGCCCCTAGGACAGAACTCAGTGCCAGAAAAGAATAACGCTATTGTGAAGGTACCCTAACTGCACACTAATATTGATAAGACCCCCCCCCCCCCTTATCCCATCTGCTACTGTCGTCTATTAATGTAGGTCTAAGTATTATGTAATATAGTTGTGCACTATATTATCCTGCTTAACCCCTTAGAGGACCTGTCAACATATAAAAAATAAATAAAAATGTGACTAAACAGCCTGGCTTCCGTGTGCTCCCCCTGTTCTTGAGATGTCCCACTAAACGTATGCTGTCTATCCATATTTGAAGTGGGTAGCCACAGAGATGGTGACCACTTTGCTAGGCTGCAGGGGAGGTTTTTTTTCCCTCCTCTGACACTGTCCAATCTTCATGGACAGAGTTGGAGCAGCCTACCGTGGAGTGATCTTGCAGGGTATATCAAATCTTGCGAGACCACACTGTATATTTACTTCAGCAGGGACATCTCATTCAAACTGGAGTGAGACTTCACCACTGCCACACAGGGGAGCCTGAATGAGAAGATGACCTCTCTGAAGTTGGTACACAGCGTGGTCTTGCTATGCCTTGGAAGATCAATTTCTATCTGGCCACTCTGATATTGGAGAGTGTCAGTGCAGGGTAGAAACCTCCCCTTGCAAGGAAGTAGTTGCCACCTCCATTGCTAGCCACTTCAAGTGTGTGTGTAAGTTTAGGGGGACATATCTCAAGAAATTAGAGGTGGCAGGCAGATAAAATAAACCGCAACATGCACAGGGAAGAAACTGTATTTAGGTCATATAAACTGCAAATATGGTGACAGGTTCTTTTAACCCGTTTGTGCATACTGTTATATGTACAGGGGATGTATGGAGCAGGCTCACGTGCTGAGCTCTATTTATACATGATGGGTATTGGCTGTAAAATAAAGCTGACAGCTGCCAACAGTGACCAGGATCGATAATGATGACAATCCCTGACATTTAGGCCCCTTTCACAGGAGCGAGTTTTCCGCGCGGGTGCAATGTGTGATGTGAACGCATTGCACCCGCACTGAATCCTGACCTATTCATTTCAATGGGGCTGTGTACATGAGCTTTTTTTTTTCACACATCACTTGTGCGTTGCATGAAAATCGCAGCATGTTCTATATTCTGTGTTTTTCACGCAGCCCTAGCCCCATAGAAGTGAATGTGGCTGCGTGAAAAACGCATTGCATCCGCAAGCAAGTGCAGGTGCGTTGCCTTTTTCACTGATGGTTGCTGGGAGATGTTGTTTGTAAACCTTCAGTTTTTTATCACGCGCATGAAAAACGCATCAAAACGCATTGCACCCGCGCGGAAAAAACTGAACAACTGAACGCAACCGCAGGCAAAACTGAATGGCTTTGCCTGTGAAATCGCACAGTTTTCACTGAACAAATCCGGACCTAATCCGGACACGCTCGTGTGAACCCAGCCTTACTTTCTTGAATGCTGCTGTCATTAGCCAACACAGCATCTGTCAGGTTAAGCAGGGAGGGGGCTCCCTCTGATCGGTGCCCCCGGTGTCGAAATTGCAGGGCTCCGATCGACTGCTATGACAGCCTGGGGCCTTTTGAAGAAGTAACATGGTTTGTGTGGCTTAAAAAAGACACATGTCCAGCTCAGCCAGTTACCTAGAGGAACGGAAAAAAAAAACTGCGTGAGCTAGAAGCCAATTTTCCTTATCTTACGGGGGGGGAAATTCCTTCCCGACTCCAATCAGAATAACTCCCTGGATCAACGACCCTTCTCCAGAATTCTAGTAGCTATAAGGATGCTGACACGCGTTCAGGTTTTTTTTTAAGCCAAAACCAGGAGTGGATTGAAAAAAAGTGGAGCCGGTGTATCTTTCCTTAATACTTTTCTTCTCTTATAATCCACACTTGATTTTGGCTTCAAAAACTGCATCAAAAAGCCTGAATGTGTGTCAGCACCCTTACCTGTAATATTACTACTCTCCACAAATACATCCAGGACCCTCTTGAATTTTTAATGAGCTCTCCATCACCACCTCCTTTGGCAGAGAGGTCTTACTGTAAAGAACCCTCTTCTATGTTAATGTAGAAACCTTTCCTCTAGTTGTAGAGCAGGGGTGGCCAACCTTACAGACACAGTGAGCAAAAAAAAAAAGGATGATTACCAGGAGCCACAAGCTATACATTTAGTCACCGTATTTTTCGCCCTACAAGATGCACCTAGGTTGTAACAAAGAAAAATAAGAGAAAAAAAAAAGATTTTTCATCTGATCTGAGGTCTGATTAAAAAAAATAAAAATTTTTCATTAGCATAGAAAAAAAATGAAAAAATATATTTTTCACCAGACCTCAGATCAGACTCCTAAATCGGATCCCCAATTCTCATCTGACCTAAAATAAGATCCCCAAACCTCATCAGACCTCCAAATCAGACCCCCGATGCTCGTATCAGACAACACAAATCAGACTCCCAGTGTCAGACCCTCAGTGCTCAGATCCCCCCATTCTCAGATCTGCCCCCCCCCCCATGCTCAGACCTGACCAACCCATGCTCACACAAGACTCCCCCATGCTCAGATCAGACCCCCATTGTTTAGATCAGGACCCCCCATGCTCAGATCAGACCTCCATTGGCCAGATCAGGTCTCCCCCATGCTCAGATCAGAACCTCCCGTGCTCAGTTCTATAATTTTAAAAAAATCTCTTCCCTCTCCTTATCAGGCACTGGTCTCCTGTTTGGACAGCTGCTACTTTGCAGGCCTGAAACGCTCTCCACTATGACCTGATGAGCACAGCATCAGGTCATAGTGCATGTCTTCATGTACTACGTTCTCACACTGTGTGCATCAGGACGTAGTGGAGAGTGAGCTAGAGCTGCAAAGTAGCAACGGTGCCCGATCAGGAAAAAATATCTGAGCATGGGGTGGAGAGTGAGCCAGCCTGACTGCTTCCCAGCTCAACAGCAAGAGCCGCACTTGAAGAAGCAAAGAGCCACAGGTTGGCCACCCCTGTTGTAGAGGATATCCCCTTGTCACAGACCTGAGTATATATAGGTCATGTGAGAGCTTTGTTTAGCTTCAAAATACTGCAACTTTGACAGTGTTTTGAGGGACCAGTTGTAGGCTTTTATAGGAACCATTTGAGGTTGTCCAAGTTATGTAAAAAAGAAAAAAAATATATAGCATTGTAAATCTGATGGTTAGCAATATACAGTATACATAAGCTAAGCAGCAAAAAAAAAAAATTCGATATCCTGCTTTCCCTAGTTCTCTTCTGGCTAGGGTTGCCACCCCGCCAGTATCTCACCAGCAAGGTCGATATTTTAGTGTCCCTGATGACTGGAGCACAGGACCTGCGAGAAGTCGTCATGCTGGAGCGCATGTTCTGTCCTCAGCTTCGTCAGTCAGCATCAAATGGAGCAGGTGAGTTAATGGCATTATTCTTACTGGGATGCACTAATGGGGTGCACTTTTAATTCTGGGAGGCATTATGCATTCTGGGGCACACTAATGAGGGCACTAATGGGGTAGTATTACATCATGGGGCATTGCTATTACTGTGGGTGCTAATGGGAGCAATATTAATGCTGGGGGGGCACTAATGGGGACATTAATATTACTGGGGGGCATTAATGGCGACATTAATGCTATAGGGAGCCACAGTATCATAGCAACTTAACACCCTGTGTTAAGCTACAACCACACCCACTTTGGGGTGTGGCTTAACTTAGCCAGTATTTTTTGTTGGGAAAGGTGGCAACCCTACTTCTGGCCCTTTACCTGCATCAACAACAATCTTTGAGGTTTTCCTCATTAATATTTGTGGGCGTCAAAAAATACTGCCCCCTCCTGTTCTGCAAAGGGAGTAAATAAAAGTGCTGGCCTAAGTGAGAAATCTGACTGCTGGGATATCAAGCAACAGCTTGTATGTGCAGGACTACAAGTCCCAGCTGTACAATGACACTGCTGTTACACACAGGATCTTCCGCCTACCTGTTTTTGTGTAATGTTTTGCAGAACTCCTCCAGTCTGTCAGCTCTGTGTCTGCAGGATGAGGAGGGCAGATCCTGTGTCTTTTCACTGTCTCAGCTGCTCAGCAAAGCCTCCAGCCCCAAGTCTGTGCTGCAGAAGGGGGTTAAAGTTTACTGAAGAATCCAGTGGGAGAGAGACACAGGGCAGACAGCAGCAGCTGGACCAGTGCAGGAGACATGGCCAGCACAGAGATGTCTAGTACACAGACCTGCTCCTTAGGCTTGTGTACCAAACATCAGAGCAGGGAGAGAAGCTGACATCACAGGTCATGTGATCCTCAGTGAAATATGAGAAAGGAGCCACTGCAGATGAAGTGAATTGTAAACCCCTTACACTTGGCTAGTTAGAAACATAAAAAGATTGAAAAAATAACTCGGACAACCCCTTCAGGACCAGGCCATTTTTTGCAAATCTGACACGTCACTTTATGTGGTGATAACTTTAAAACGCTTTTATTTATCCAAACCATTCTGAGATTGTTTTCTCTTCACATATTGTACTTCATTACAGTGGTGAATTTAAGTCAAAATATTTAATTTTTATTTATAAAAAAATAACAAATTTACCCAAAAATTTGAAAATTAACAATTTTCTAAATTTCAATTTCTCTGCTTTTAAAACAGATAGTGACACCTTCTTAAATAGTTATTACCTTGCATTTCCCATATGTCTACTTAATTTTGTAAATCACATTTTCTTTGCTTGGGACGTTAGAAGGCTTAGATGTTTAGAAGCAAATTTTAAAATTTTAAAGAAAATTTCCAAAACCCTATTTTTAAGGACCAGTGCAGGTCTGAAATCACTTTGTGGGGCTTACATGGTGGAAACCCCCCATAAATAGCCCCATTTTGGAAACTACACCCCTCAAGGTATTTAAAACTGATTTTACAAACTTTGTTAACCCTTTGGTCCCTTGAAGACGAGCATTCCTCCCGCAGCGAGTCCGCATCACAGCTCCCGGCCTGACCTCCCAGTACGGAGGGGATTCACATAGCAATATATTGATTTATGATGCTATGTAACCCTTACAGTTCTGGAATGTTTTGGATAACACTGGCAGATTTATGTCAGTGCAATCCAATACATTCCAGAACTATAAGAGTTACATAGCATCATAAATCAATATAATGCTATGTGACCCCCGGCAGCGCTGGGAGTTCAGGCCAGAAGCTGCGATGCGGACTTGCTACGGGAGGAACGCTCGTCTGCAAGGGGCCTTTAGGTGTTCCACAAGAATTAAAGGAAAATGTAGATGAAATTTCAGAATTTCACCTTTTTGGCAGATTTTTTATTTTAATACATTTTTTTCCCAGTAACAAAGCAAGGGTTAACAGCCAAACACAGCATGCACAGACCGAATAACCGGATCCGTTTCTCCTGGAACACTTGGTACCAGATCCGGATTAATACATTTTAATGGAAAATAATGCCGTGTAATAATGCAAGTGTTCCGGAATTTTGGCCGGAGAAAATACTGCAGCATGCTGTGCTTTTTTCTCTGGCCAAATACCGTAAAAGTGACTGAATTGAAGACATCCTGATGCATACTGAATGATTTTTTTTTTAGTCTCTCCATATTCTGAAAGCCATCGTTTTTTTTTTGTTGTTTTTTTTTGTTGGGGGCGGGGGGGCGACTGTCTTATGTAGAGGCAAATTTTTTTCTGTATGAGATGACGGTTTGATTGGTGCTATTTTAGGGTGCATATGACTTTTTGATCGCTTGGTATTACACTTTGTGTGATGTAAGGGTACTAGCGGCAAGGAACTCTGGCAGGCTGTTCCGGCGGGTGAACAGCCTGTTGGATCCGTGCTGCCGCTACTGCACACGTGCCCCCAGACTACGGCTCCAGCCCCATTGACTATAATGGGGGTGGGCCGGAGTTCCGAATGCAGCACGGCAAACATGCCGAGAGGCGCCGGAATAAAAGTAGTGGATCATAAAAGGAGAAAAAGTTTAAAGGACAAATATGACTTCTAAAACTACCTCATTAAACTTGAATCTGTCGCTGTACACTTAGGCTAAATGCAGACGATCAGGATTGCGTGCAGAAAATCCACACTGTAGGTCATGTACATTGTATTCTATCAGAATTTGAAATTTTCAATGCACACGATGCAGATTTTTTCTGCGTGGATTTTGACCTCTTAAGGACACAAGACGTACCGGTACGTCCTGATGTCCGAATCCTTAAGGACACAGGACGTACCCGTACGTCCTGTGTATTAATTGCTATTGCGCACGATCCGGAAAGTCACCTAACATCACAAAAAGTGTAACAACAAGCGATCAAAAAGTCATATGCGCCCCAAAATAGTGCTATTAAAACCGTCATCTCATTCCGCAAAAAATGAGCCCCCTCCCAAAACAGCAATTTTTTCAAAATTTTCTATTTTAATCTTTTTTTCCGGTAACAGCAAGGGTTAACAATCAAACAAAACTCTATATTTATTGCCCTTATTCTGTAGTTTACAGAAACACCCCATATGTGGTCGTAAACTGCTGTATGGCCAAACGGCAGGGCTCAGAATGAAGGGAACGCCATATGGTTTTTGGAAGGCAGATTTTGCTGGACTGTTTTTTTGACACCATGTCCCATTTGAAGCCCCCCTGATGCTCCCCTAGAGTAGAAACTCCATAAAAGTGACCGCATATAAGAAACTACACCCCTCAAGGTATTTAAAACTGATTTTACAAACTTTGTTTACCCTTTAGGTGTTCCTCAAGAGTTTATGGCAAATGGAGATGAAATTTCAGAATTTCAATTTTTTATTACCTTGTCTCTCAAAAATGTATTATAGAGCAACCAAAAATCATATGTACCTTAAAAATAATACCACCAAAACTGCCACCTTATCCAGTAGTTTCCAAAATGGGGTCACTTTTTTGGAGTTTCTACTCTAGGGGCTCATCAGGGGCTTGAAATGGGCCATGATATAAATAAACCAGTCCATCAAAATTTGCCTTCCAAAAACCATATTGCGTTCCCTTCATTCTATACCTTGCCGTTTGACAATACAGTAGTTTATGGCCATATATGGGGTGTTTATGCAAACTACAGAATCAGGGCAATAAATATTAGGTTATGTTTGGCTGTTAACCCTTGCTTTGTTCCTGGAAAAAATGGATTCAAATGGAAAATTTGCCAAAAAAAAAAAAAAATCGAAATTCTGAAATTTTATGTCCATTTGCCATGAACTCTTGTGGAACACCTAAAGGGTTTACAAGGTTTGTAAAATCAGTTTTGAATACCTTGAGGGGTGTAGTTTCCAGAATGGGGTCATTTTTGGGTGGTTTCTTTTATTTAAGCCTCACAAAGTGACTTCAGACCTGAACTGATCCTTAAAAAGTGGGTTTTTAAAATTTTCTGAAAATTTTCAAGATTTGCTAACTGACATGGATCTTTTTTGGAGCACACATCATGTCATATGGAAGTTATAATTGGAAAAGATTGACTATTTATATGACATGATGTGTGCTCCAAAAAAGATTCATGTCAGGTTTTGGAATATTCCTTCACTATAAAAGGAAGGGGCGGTCAGAAGCCCCGAAACACGTCTAGCTAAGACAGAACCCCAAGCCTTTTGACTACTGGAAATCGCAATATTCTGCCGAATTCGCACAAGAAATAAATTGTCCATCACGGCGTAAAGGGTAAATGAGAAAGAGATTGCGCAAGACCTGAGGTCTGGTTGCAAGTGCTAAACATTCACCAACGCGGGAAGTGAGGACTACTATCGCTCGGAGACTATTGATTTCTACAGATATAGAATTATTGAATAGAGCGACTTCGTGGTGCGAAAAGTTATGCGGTAAGACCGTTTGAATTAATCAGGTGGAACTCTTCAAAAACTCGCAGTAATATTATTCCAGTGGGACGCTCGCAGTAATATTATTCCAGTGGGACACCACTATACCTTGCTTTATATTACTTTTTCTAATGTGGGACACTGAAGAATCAGTGCCCAATTAGACATATACTGGATTGATTTCAGGACATTGCGAATATTGTTTTCTACATTTTGGGACTACTTTGCGTTACTAGTGGTGTTAGTTATACGTCAATTGCTGCCACCACATTCCTCAAGACTTTTTCGCTTCTGAATACATTGCGAAAATCTCTACTATTTCAGCGAAAATTGCTGCTACTATTCATTGACATTAATAGAGTTACTGTACAGTATCATGCCATGTTGATGCCATTTTACTTTTAGATTGAATATATTATTATTATATGCCACTATTTTAGTACCATATTACGTGTTTTGTTTTAGGTCCAGAACTAATTTTATGCTGTATATTTTTGTGATATTAAATCTCTAGATGGTTCCGATATCCTGAGAGTGCCCAGTTCTTTTTACAATTCTATCCTGTTATATATTACTGGATAAACCCTTTAAATCGAAGAAGCTTAGAACAACCAGGACTCTTCCTAGAGCTGGCCCCACCTATCTAAGTAATCGGGGGGAAAGGGCCTTGGTAAGAAAGGTGACCAAGAATCCAATGGTCAACCTGGCAGAGTTCCAAAGATCCTGCGTGCAGACTGAAGAAACTTCAAGAAGGTCAACAATCACTGCAGCATTCCATCAATCTGGGTTTTATGGCAGAATGGCCATGTGCTAGTAAGGGCTCATTCACACATCCTTTGGATGTTTTGCCATTTGCAAATTGCGGATCCGCAAACCACGGATACCAGCCGGCCTCTAATAGAACAGTTCTTATCCTTGTCCATAATGCGAACGATAATAGAACATGTTCTATTTTTTTTTTGCGGAACAGCCAAAAATAAGTTTGTGTGCATGAGCCCTAAAAGATGTGAAAGTTTGCAAAAAAAGCACCTAAAGGGCATTCAGACTGTGAGGAACAAGATTCTCTGGTGTGATTAAACCAATATTGAACTTTTTGGCCTCAATTCCAAGTGTCATGTCTGGAGGAAACCTGGCACTACCCAACTGTTTTTCAGCAACTGGGACAAGGAGACTGGTCAACAGTTGAGGGAAAACTAAATGAAGCAAAGTCCAGCGATATTAATCTTTTAATGAAAATATGATCCGGAATGCTCTGGACCTCAGACTGGGTTGAAGGTTCACCTTCGAACAAAACTATGACACTAAGCACAAAGCCAAGGTAACACAGGAGTGGTTTAGGGACACATTGGTGAATGTCTTTGAGTGGACCAGACCGAGCCCTGACTTGAAGCCAATCAAACATTTCTGGAGAGACCTGAAAATAGTTGTCCACCGACAGTCCCCATTCAACCTGACAAAGCTTGAGAGGATCTGCAGACATGAATGGTAGAAAATCCCCAAAACCTTGTGGCATCATACCCAAGAAGACTGGAGGGTGTAATGACTGCCAAAGATGCTTCAACTAAGTACTGAGTAAAGGTTCTGAATGGAATATTTTAGTTTTTTATATTGTTTTCAATAAATTATCAAAGATAAGATCAGGTACTGAGTGCAGAATGATGGGGGGAAAATCAAAACTTTTTTTATTTTAGCACAAGGCTGCAACATAAAATATGAAAAAAGTGAAAGGGGCTGAAGACTTTCAGAATGCACTGTATAGAGCAGGTCCTATCCTTGTCCATATTGCAAGCAAGAATAGCCCTTTCTAATGAGGGGAGTGAGAAAAATACAGAATGCACACAGAAGGTATCTGTATTTTGCTGATCTGTTTTGCTGGGAATGGCTATTTAAGGCCCATTGCACATGACCGTATGCCATCCGAGACATACGTTCAGTGAGCGGGCCATATGTCCCGGTGCGGCATACATCGTGCTCATTGGGCCACCCGCGGGACTATGATCTTATGAGTGCGGGACAATAGTCCAGCGGGCAGCCCGATGCGCACAGCATCATAGTAACCTATGATGCTGTGCGCTCCCATGCGCACAATGTATGCCGCTCCGGGACATATTGCCTGCTCACGGACCGTATGTCTCGGAGGGCATACGGGGGTGTGCAAGTGGCCTAACAGTGAAAATGTTCTTCAGTTCTTTACTGCTACTTAGGTCATTTTCATTCTGCTTTTGAAGCTCTTGTCATGTTTGAGAAATATGTGATGTAATAGCTGCACACATACTCAAAAACATATTAGATACCAAAAGGAAAGCTTTTTCAAGCCCCCTCCAGCTCTGAATTGGTATGTGTTTATTTGTTATGTGCTTTTCTTTTTGTACTTTTTTAGTTTGATTACGGTCTTTTGGACCGGATTGAATAAGGCTGATCTCCTTTCATACTAAATTGATTATTTTGATGTCTGAGTATTATCAATAGTCCATATCATATTGAGATTATTGTCATATTATTTTTGCTGGCAGATGGTTGGCCTCTGACATCAATCATTTGGGGTATATATTATAGAGGATATGTATAGGGGTCTAGTCCGCTTGATTCAGTACAATCAATATTGCACAAGTGTCATACAACAATATCACATATGTAGATTTGGAGTCTGGTGGGGTATATCATCTATCATAGCACCTACCTGCAATCTTTTTATGACTGTTTTTGATATTACTAGTGTATGTCTAATTGTGGACACCTAATGAAGATGTTTTTTGAATTACACGTGTGGAGTTTTTTTGAATAGGTTTTCAGTAATAGCTGCACAGGCCAATAGCCTTTCTAATAAAACTTCTTCTAGTCAGTTTATCATTTGCATTGTTGTCTTGTATGTTTTATACCATATTAGTCGTGCAAGCAAGCTCTTTCAGAATCCAAAGGTTGGCATGAGTATAGTTAAAGGGGTTGTCCGCTTTTTTTATATCTTTATACTTGGTCGTCCCTTTCACTTTAATGGGACGGTTACTTCCTATTGAAGTGAATAGGAAGGAGCCTTCCTATTAAAGTGTAGTTTTAATTACACCTGCTCACCGCTGCGATACTGATGGCGAGCAGGTAAACAGTGAGGAGAAGCCAGCGCTAGAACAAACAGCTGATCGGCAGGGGTGCCAGGAGTTGGACCCCTGCTGATCTGATATTGATGGCCTATCATGAGAAAAGGTCATCAATATTAAAAAAGTGGACAACCCATTTAGGAAGGAAATTTAATCTGTGCTCTATTTTCTGCAATTCTAGAAGAGCAAAGCTGAAGAAGCAGATGTGGACATTTCATTGCTCCCTAGAAGAACAAAGAGAAGTGGGTGCCACTTATAACTGCTTTATGACTGTTGTGGACAGCACTTAATCTAAGTCGCAATGTATCTCCATAATCGATCCTACGCTCCGCTCTGATACTGTATGCTGCCAAGAGAGGTTGTGGGAAGATGCTGGGCATGCCAAGGAACCCATCCCAAAAAATATTGGACCTGATTCCTGTGGGGAGTCAGGTCATTAATAAACTCGGCACAAAATTTATACAGAGGAAAAATACTTTTTGGGGAGGCACCTAATAATTTATCCATTAAAATGGTGATGAATCCTCTATGTATATATAATCCATGACTAAGGGCTCATTCACATGACCATATGGTCGCTGTGCCTGTGTTGCGGTCCGCAATGTACAGGCACCGGTCGTGTGAATCTCATGCTGTGGATGCAGACCCACTGACTTGAATGGGTCCGCGATCCACAAAATACAGCCAAAGATGGGAAATGTCCAATGTTTTGCAGTGTGGAAGCATGGACCTGAAAGCCCACGGAAGCTCTTCCAGGTGTTTCTGTGGGCTTCCAATCCGTGCTTCCGTTCCACAAAAGATAGGACATTTTTCTATCTTTTGCCGTATTTTGTGGATCGGGGACTTGAATGGGTCCACATCCACCGCACGGAATGCACATGGGCGGTGCCCGTGTATTGCGGACCCCATTTTGCAGTGCATAATACGGGCACCACGGCCATACGGTTGTGTAAATGAGCCCTAAGTAATATGAGCAGATGTTTGGAAGTATTGTTGGTGTTATGTCCATTACTTTTTTTTAGTACATTTAAAATACAGACTCTAGAACAACAAAGCGATGCAAAGAGGTTACACTTAATACATATATTATTTATTTTAAATTGAAACACAGCTTGATCCAAGCTAACGATAATGAATTTGCAAAATTTCATTTTGGAAGATTCCATATGTCCAACTCTGAAGTGAAATGACCATCCTGTGGGTACAAGTAATACACATAAATGGCATCTTTTTAAATAAGCATTGATCATGCTCTTGCTGAATGTTTCAGTCACTATCAGCAATATGCAATCAAGTGAAAGTTATATAACTGGATGATCTTCTCTCATTTGAAATGGCCAGATCCCGTTTTTAATGGCAGCCACAAGCTCTTACGACCATGTTCCTGTATTTCTTTAGTATGACATTGGAGTTGTCATCAAAATAAAGCACTGAGATGGCATTTAACTTGGTTGGGGCGCAGCATGGCTTTGGGACATACTCTGGATTCATAAGGTGGACCTGGTCGGTGAAGAAAAATAAGACCAATGTCAAGCAGTAGTAGGCCATTTTGAAATCACTTTAGCAAATATTTAGCATCCTATAATCAAGGAGTTGAACAGATTCAGTACACAGTTTCCTTTAAAATCTGAGATTTTGATATTGATACCCTGTCCTCAAGATAGGTCATCGATATCTGAATGGTGAGGCTCTGACTTCTTCAATGATTAGCTGTTTAAAGAGGCGATGGTACTCTGGTTAATGCTCCGGCTTACCAAGCACAGTGCCATAAATTGTAAAGTAGGAGTGCTTGGTATTGCAGCCCAGGCCCATTCACTTTAATGGGACTGTGCTACGCCTAGGACATATGACCAATGAACGTGATGTCACTGGCCTAGGAAGAGGTCGCAGCGCTCATTGGAATACTGCAGTCTCTTCAAACAGCTGATTGGGGGAGGGACTGGGGGTTGGCCCCTCGCCGATCTGATACTGATGATCTCTTCTGAGGATAGTTCTTCAATAGAAAAAAGTGGACAACCCCTTTAAGCCTGCAAAATGACAAGACCCCTGAAAAGCTATTCTAAACAAAATTAGGCTAGTGACACAAAACATGCAGAGGAACATAGCAGATCTAGCTAAGAGTACATTCATGGCAGGTATGGTTGTAGCAGAGCTTAATGGTTTCTATTTTGCACTGCAGTTATAACTTTATATTGTCTAATCAGGAATATGGACAGGGTTTGTTTTCATGAGATACTTGTAGTATTTTGGAAAAATACATAAAAAACTCTACTAGTAACATAATAAGGGGGAGTTGACATCACGGTTTCATTTTGCGTACTTCTGATCCATCAGAAGAACAGAAAAATAAAGGAAAAAAAGGATGCTGTAGATTTCATTCTGGCACATATCTATATATAAGGCGCATCCTCCGGCAGCGCAGGAAATTTTTGATAAATCTCCCCCCAAAGTCTTGTTTTCTAAGAAATAAAGTGGCTGACCTCATCTTTTCTATTTCTATAAAACCATCCCAATAAAAAACTAGGGGTCCTTTCACACTTGCGTTCTGAGGATCCGGCAGGCACTTCCGTCCTGCCGGATCCGTCAGAACGCAAGTCACCTGAAGCATTAGAAGACTGATCAGGATCCTGATCAGTCTTCGAATTGCTTTCAGGTTACTATGGCAGCCAGGACGCTACTAGCGCCCTGGTTGCCATAGTAGCGGGAGCGGGGAGCGGCATGCACATTCCGTGCGGCTCCCGGGCGCTCCTGAATGACGCCAGAGCGCTTCATGCGCATGGATCACGTGATCCATGCGATCACGTGATCCATGCACTGGGGCGCCCTGACGCCATCCTGAGCGCCCCGGGAGCCGCACGGAATGTAAGTATGCCGCTCCCCGCTCCCCACTACATTTTACCATGGTAACCAGGACTTTAGCGTCCTGGCTGCCATGGTAACCAGTCAGAAAAAGCTAAATGTCGGATCCGGCAATGCGCCGAAACGACGTTTAGCTTAAGGTCGGATCCGGATTAATGCCTTTCAATGGGCATTAATTCCGGATCCGGCCTTGCGGCAAGTGTTCCGGATTTTTGGATGGAACAAAAAGCGCAGCATGCTGCGGTATTTGCTGCGTCCAAAAAACGTTCCGGTCCTGAACTGAAGTCATCCTGATGCATCCTGAACGGATTTCTCTCCATTCAGAATGCATGGGGATGATCCTGATCAGGATTTTTACGGCATAGATACCCGACGACGGATCTCTATGCCGGAAAAGAAGAACGCAAGTGTGAAAGAGCCCTAAGACCGCAAATTCTGCAGAAACCTATGGATCATGGATGCACAACCAGTGGCCCACTGCCATTCTGTGCTGCCCCCTATCATCTGGTCATAGGCTTGCCTGTATTAATGGTGCACTGTGTTTCCATTTCTGGTAGAATGGGTCTTCTGACCCTGGTGTGATACTTCAAAATAGTAGTAGATGAGATGGAAAGGTGGCCATGCATGCGCGCCACTATCTTTATTGTAGTTTTATGAGAATAGTAAAACACTTTGCTGTTTCAGCAACTTACATAAACTGCAATGCACTGAGCCACATAAATGGTCTATTCCTTTTTGGAGTGCAAATGGGGGGGAAGGCGGCCACAATCTACTGACAGGTGGTAGTCCTGGACTTGGAACCAGCACCTATACGTAGTGATTAGCGAACCCGTGGAAGTTCAGGTTCGGCCGAACTTCAGCTCAAAGTTCGGGACCCAAACTTGACCCGAACTTCACTTTATTACTTTCCGTTATAACATGGTTATATCGGAAAATAACATAATACTTAAAACGGAATGCAAAAAGGACACCTTTCAGGGGCATTCAATTTTGCATTCCGTTATAATAGAAGTCTATGGTCAGCATAACGGATCCGTGTGATTTCCGTCATGCAGGACAGAACTCCTTCATAAAGAAAACCAGGACAGATCCGTTATGCTGCCCATAGACTTCTATTATGATGGAATGCCTCTAAGGGCTTGTTCACATCACTGTTATGGATTCCGTCATTGTTTTCCGTTATAAGGGAAAATAACGGAATCCATAAGACGGAATCGAAACGATTCGAAACCATTTTGATCCTTCGAAACCATTTTGATCCTTCATAATAGAAGTCTATGGGCAATCATAATGAACCTGTCCTGGTTTCTGTTATACAAGACGGAAAACAAAATCCTGTCTACAGGACTTTTTTTACCATTCTGCATAACGGAAACTAGACGGATCCGTTATGGTGCCCATAGACTTCTATTATGACGGAAAGCAAAACAGAATGCCTTTTAAAGGATTCCGTTTTGCATTCCGTCATAATAAAAGTCTATGGGCACCATAACAGAGTCCAGTGCTGCGTAATGGAAACCAGGACGGATCCGTTATGCTGCCCATAGACTTCTATTATGAAGGATCAAAACAGAATGCCTCTTATAGGCTTCTGTTTTGACTTCCGTCTTATGGATTCCGTTATTGTTTTCCGTTATAACATGGTTATAACAAAAAACAATAACGGAATCCATAACGGTGACGTGAACCTGGCCTAAAAGTGTATTTCATAAATCACCCGAACCCGGACTTCAGGGAAAAAGTCCGGGTTTGTGTCCAGGTACTCGAACTCGCAAAGTTTGGTACGACCCCGAACTTTGCAGTTCGGGTTTGCTCATCCCTACCTATGAGATATTTTGAGCATAAATGTTCAATATGTCATCAGTATCTCAGATAGTAAGTATCCTTCACATTCATTGTAAAAGGTTACAGATATTGTCATGAAGCATATGTCACTCACCAGGGTTTGCACAATAGCATGGTTTGTGGCATTCATGTGAGCATTCAGTGGAAATGAGCATTCTCCTCCACAATAGTTAGCAGCATAGCCTTTTGGTGCTATTATCCAGTCCTTGAAGACACAGAGATATAGTTATTCAGATAGCTATAAATGTATACATGTGAAAATATGTTCTTGAACTGTAACTGCCATTTCTTTTATTTAATATTTAGGGACAGTGATAGGGAACATTTTTCGAATACACTTTATTTACAGAACGTGTACTTTTATAGTAGAAAACTGGCATGTCCGTCTACACAGTACACAGCAGCACTCACTGTGCAGACAGCTAGGGTTAATTCCTTTTCCCTCCCTGCTGGCTCCTTTATATTTCTAGAAATTAACATCTGAACTATGCACATATATTTGCTCTGCCCTCCTGGTATATTGACACTGATCAGCGTAGCCAGCACTGACAGTGAATAATTCTTCTGTATCCCTGGCACGCTGAGTAACTAACCAGCCGCTCTAGGGTCGCGAATTAGTCTGAATGCTGCAGCTTCCCAATTAGGTAAAAATGTGATGTGCCATGACAGACAAATCAGTTGTCAACATGTAGAAAAGACTGTCCAATTCTGTACAGGACATGGACAGATATGGGAGACTCTGCTGCCTGTCTCTGAGTATCCGCCGGATGCATTCAGCTACTGTTCAGCACCTGAGCAGAAGTGGAGCCATCCTGGATCAGCTGAGAAAGCCAGTTTGTGGATGAATCACATGACTGCTGCCATCTCAAATCATATGGATGCTTTCAACATCAAAACGTAACAGCTTATTGCCATTTTATTTTTTCCCGCAGGGCTACACAGCAAATTTGCCCATGCAAAATCAACCCTCAGACAAGTCACACAAGCAAAGACATACTGTTGCGCTATTATTATGGAGCTGCAATTTGGCTGTTAAAAGAAATGTATAAAGTTTGCAAGCAAATCACAGTCTCATACCAGTTACATTTTGCTGTGGACTGTTATGACAGCAGTGCCCTGGGCACGTTATGGTGCCTGCTGCAGTGAAACTACAGCACGATCATTAGATGCAATGCCACAATGCAAGATTCCAGTCTTCATGTAGTGCAGCCAAAGTTTCTATGTGGCCCTAGCATGGGTAGAACTACCAGGGTAGCAGACATAGCAGCTGCTATGAGGACGATCTAAGGGGTCCTCAAAAGGAGCAGTTAGTGGTAAAATGTATGTAATTTGGCATAGAAAACAGAATGTGCTCTCATTCTAAATATTACATCGATCCTAGTCCAGGGTGTCTATTATACCTGTACTGTACATCATTGTGGTCATTATTTCTGCGCTGCGACATCACTGTGCTCATTAACTCTGTACAGTGACATAACTGTTTATTATCATTACAAAAGTGATATGACTATGTGCATTTTCCCGCTATTATTACATCACCATGTACATCATCCCACTGTTATTACATCACTGGGTATATTGTCCCACTATTATTACATAATTGTATACATCATCCTAATATTATTACATCACTGGGTATATTGTCCCACTATTATGACATCACTGTGTGCATTATCCCACTGTTATTACATCACTGGGTATATTGTCCCACTATTATTACATAATTGTATACATCATCCTAATATTATTACATCACTGGGTATATTGTCCCACTATTATTACATCACTGTGGACATTATCCCACTGTTATCACATCACTGGGTATATTGTCCCACTATTAATACATCGCTGTGTGCATTATTCCACTATCATTATCACTGTGTGCATTATCCCACTATTAATACATCCAAAGATGAGCGAAGCGAGCTTTGAATGTTACATCTGAAATCGCTTCGTTCAAAACTTCGGATTAATACTGTACAGAGATCCGTCTCCGTACAATATTAGAATGTATGGGCTCCAATGAGTCGAAGTCTGTTACTCGCAAAGTTGCACGTGACTTCGTTTAATAACTTCGGTAATTGATTTTTAAAGTGGAAAACCACTTTAAAACTTGAAACCAAATTCGGGTTAGGCTCTGAGGTACCAGTCTGAACCGAACCCAAGTTCAGTTTCAAGTTTTAAAGTGGTTTTCCTCTTTAAAAATCAGCAACCGAAGTTATTCTTAGACTTCCCAAATAACTAACTTCGGCTCATCGAGCCCATACATTCTAATACTGAACGGAGACGGATCTCCGTACAGTATTAATCTGAAGGTATGAACGAAGCGACTTCGGATGTAACATCTGAAGCTCGCTTCGCTCATCTCTAATTACATCACTGTGTGCATTATCCCGCTATCATTATATAATTTTCCGTGTGATATCACAGTGTGCATTAGGGAAACCAGTTTTGCTGAAAGTTGTCATGATGGAGTGGATGTCACGCCGTGCCCTGTGAACGTGAGGAGGTCTGTCAGACTGGCTTTACATGTCTGACTTCTCTGTTTGTTTGGGTTTGAGCTGGATCCACCTTCCCTCAGGTGTACTGGGTTTGATTGTTAGTGAGGCTATTTATCCCTTCTTCTCCCAGTGGCCTTGTGCGGGTTATAGTTTTTTCCTGTCAGCTTTGGATGTGTGGTGGATCATCTGCTCCAGCTATGCTCTAGATAAGTCCTCTCTGTTATTTCTTCTTGTGTCTTTTATCTAGGCCTCTAGGGAGACGCTTGCTTCCTCCGGGTTTTGAGAAGCAGGTTGCCTCTTCCCTTTTCCCTACTGCTTAGGGTTTGCCCAGGGTGTACAGATTTAGGCACAAGGGCATGTGCATATCCACCATTAGGGTATGCACTTGGGAACAGCAGTTTAGGGAAAGCTTTTAGGGATCGCTAGGAGGTGACCCTTTTCTCCCTAGCTTTTGGGCCTAGTCATTTGTTCTGTTTGTTTTGTTCTGTCTGTTTGTGTTCGGTTATTTCCTTGCTTACCTACCCATCGTGACAGTGGGGCCTCATTACAAGTTTTAATGTGGGGTCCCATGTTTTTATTTCTTATGCCCCTGAATAATCACAGTGTACTTTATATGAACACCATGACCTTCTCATAGGACAGGATATATCTATTATGCCATTCTAACCTCATTTGTGCAGAAACACAGAAAAGCGGGATTTTGGTGATGTAGACTTTTAACAAGTAGTTTAATCACATCATGTGCAGTGCCATGGAATGAATGTCGCTTTAATAAATAATAATTATTCTTATAATTTGATGACATTACTATACGGACTATAAAGCCTGTTGTCCTCACCTGCCAACCCAAGTCTTGAAAACTGACATACAACTCATGTTTCCGACAGGCTGTTTTAAGGTCACTGCTGTTGTAATCTGAGAGGGAAAAAAAATAAAAAATCATTATTATAATAAAATATTGTACATGTATATACCTTGGTTGCTAAAAATATAGAAAGAGAATTTTCTACTTGGCAGCCATCTTTAATTTGCACCATGATTTATGACATTGGAATAACTGACTGCATTACATTTCATTATGTTCCCTCTGGCTGCTGTATCTCCTAATGAAAACCAAACAGTTATGTTAATGGTTCCTCTATCCTCCTTGATTTCATCAGCGTTTCTCAGTGCCGTGGTGTTCCAATTAAAACAAAGCTCAGTGCGGCCTTTGATCCAGATATTTCTGTGTCAGAAAAACAGTGGCGCGGTAGACGTAAGAGCACAGGATTTGTATCATTTAGGCGAGGGCTATGCAGTGACTTGTGGCCGCGTGACATCAAGAACGGAAATTGGGTGCTGCCAATGGCAACTAATTATAGTTAATGTGCTCATGCAGAAATACAGCAGGGTTGGATTTCTATAGACTCTTGTGTTGCACCTTCACTATCATTAGTTGCCATGTAGCATTGCAATCTTACATTAAATGTCCAGAAGTTGCCTTGTAGCCTTAGCGTTAAAGGAAACCTGTCACTATAAAAATCCAATGTAATCTGCAAGCATCATGTCATAGAGCAGGAGCTGAGCAAATTGATCTATAGTTTTATGGGAAAAGTGTCACGTTCGGATGTGGGAGGGAAACACCACACCGAACATAGGAGGAAAAGGGGTGAGGGAATAAGGCCTGTGACTAGGGAAAGGAGATGGACACCTCCTAGTAAAACCCTAATCAAAGTCCTGACTGACTACCAGTACGAACAGACCACAGAGGTAGGTGAGTTCAAACACAGGAATACCTAGTGTCCTAACTAACCCTATAGGACCCTGGTACTAATGTCAGGACTGAGACAACCTGTTCCTCCAAAAGGAAGGACAAAAATAGGAGTCTCCCTCAGGCCTAAATATAAATGACAGGGAAATGCAACACACAGAACTCAAACAAAATACAAAAGGGAAAGAAAACACCTAACTTCAAGTGGCTATGGCAGCACCAGGAACTCAGCTGAGATCCACACACCAGCTATCCACAACCCAAACAGAAGCTCTAAACCGCATAAATGACCATAAAGCCTCTGTCACACGAGCGTGACAGATTAGATCCGGAAGCGTTCATGGTGCGTTCAGTGAAACTCGCACCATTTTGCAAGCAAGTTCAGTCAGTCTTGTCTGCGACTGCGTTCAGTTGTTCAGTTTTTTCCACGCGAGTGCAATGCGTTTTGATGCGTTTTTCATGCGTGTGATAAAAAAACTGAACGTTTACAAACATCTCCTAGCAACCATCAGTGCAAAGCGCATTGCCTCCGCACTTGCTTCTGGATGCAATGTGTTTTTCACTGAAGCCCCATTCACTTCTATGGGGCCAGGGCTGCGTGAAATGCAGAATATAGAACATGCTGCATTTTTCACGCAACGCAGAATTGATGCGTAAAAAAAAACGCTCATGTACACAAACCCATTTAAATGAATGGGTCAGGATTAAGTGCGGGTGCTATGCGTTCACGTCACGCATTGAAAATGCGCTCGTGTGAAAGGGGCCTAATAGCCACACCTGGGGAAAGAAGGTGTGGCAAGCTCCAGAAACATCACAGACGAAATTTGATCCAAACGGAAAACATGTCAGATCAAACCACGTGTTGCCAGTCTCACCGATCTTCTGCCACCTATCGCAGGAACGTCCGTGACAAAAAGATTCTGCATATCCTGTATTTCATTCATTTAATTCTAGCATGTTCTGGGTTTTGAAGTCAAGAAGGTGGTCCTATCAGTGACTGACAGCTATCTCTGTATACACAGTCATAGGGGGAAGGCTGTCAAGGATGTCCCAGCACAGTCTGAAATTAGCAACCCTGATTGGATAATGTCATATCTTTATTGTAGAGTTCTGGCAATTTATTCAGAAACTTCTAGTTTGAATAATAGGGGAATAACACAATAGAGGTATATGAAAAAAAGATGCTTCAGGCTTGTCATTACATGGGGAATGCAAACAGTTAATAAAACAAACATGTCAAGAGAGGTGACCTCCCGCTGAATATGCAGAATCTGAATGCATTCATTTACAGTAAGTGTACATTCTGCATGTCTTGGCAAACAGAAAAATAAGCTACCTCCTCTTAGAACCCTGGGTCTACTATCCCTGTCGAGTTCCAGAGCCAACATAAAATCCCTTCTTCAGCCTCCGTCTGTCAGCAACTCCAACTTTCCATGTTAAAAAGGACCTGTCATAACATGTCTTTTTAGTACATACCTGTATTTCCAGAGAGATAACAATTTTGCATTGTCTTTTTTAAAAACACTACGTTTTTCTATTCCTCTATCTTTCCTCCATAAAATGTATGAAAAAATTGACAAAGGGGCATTAGCAAATGGGGTCTGTCCTTACACAGTCCGACATTGTCCAATCAGGGCTGACAGTGGCAGGGTATATATATCAATGTGGGCCTTTAAGGGTAGGTTCACATTCGCGTTATAAATTCCGTTACAGGGTTCCATTATTACAGAGTTATAATGGAATTTTAGAACAGAATGCAAAATGGAACCCTTTAAGAGGCATTCCGTTTTGCTCCGTCCTAATACATGTCTATAGCCACAAATAACGGTTCCATTTTGTTCTGTTATATATGACGGAAAAATAGTCCTGTCGTTATCCTGTCATTTTGGATTCCATCCTGAAATTTAGTTATATTCCGTTATAACTCTATAATTCCTAGTGCTGGTGCGAACCTGCCCAAGGGAAATGATAATGTCTAGTTGTCAATTTATTCATAAATTTGTAGGAGAAATAACAGAGGAATGGCACAGCAGATCATTATGAGAAAATCGTCTGCAGAATAATTTAATAGATAATACACACATTTACTAAAATAGACAAATCAGATGTGACAGGTCATCTTCAAAGAGGAGCTGTCCCCTCTCCTGACATGCCTGTTTTAATAGGTTCATGCATTCCCCAGATAATAACAATTCTGGAGCATCTATTCTTATGTCTGTATGTTGTGTCATTCATTTATTATTTCTACTAGAAGTTATGAATGACTTGCTAGCAGTCTGCAGTAAGGGTACAGAGGGGTGGTAACAAGATAGGGGTGTGCACCTGCACACACTCACTTTAGCCAATCAGTGCTGCCATTTTCAGTCTGTGCAGGTACACCCCCCTACTGGTTACCACCCCTCTGTACCCTTACTGCAGACTGCTAGCAATTCATAACTTCTAGTAGAAATAATACAGGAATGGCACAACATACAGACATAAGAATAGATACACCAGAATTATTATTACATGTTAGTATGAAGCTATTAAAACAGGCAGGTCAGGAGTGGTGAAAGGTCCTCTTTAAGAACCCAGTTTAAGAACTAGTTCAGCCTTTATAAAGGCAGCAAGCAGCAACATCACTGTTCTCAAAAAAGATTCCCCAATGTCTTTGAAAGTCGAAATTACTGGAGAACAATGGAACAGAAATATGAGTGGAAATGTCCTACCACCAGTGCTACAACTTTCTGTGGTGAGATGGAATAGCGTTCTCAGAGGAGGCGCAAATATTCTTTCCCCTACCTTTTACATAGACAAAAATGTGCGCTGTACAGGAGACAAGACAAAACCTCTTCCAGTGCAGTCACATCTGAGTGTAAAAACATCTGCTTTAATGTAGGACTTGCTGCTTAGATCAGGTTTCCGAGTTTTGGCTGCACAGTAACAACCAAAGGACACGGTCTTCTCATCACGAAAGTAATTTTAAAACAGAAGCTCTGCTTTTCAGTTTAAGACATGGACCAGAGGGATAGCTTACATTTCAGGGAAATCAAGTCAGAAACGAGAATTTTTATTTTACATTTCCCCAATTTTAGAGCCCATACCATTGATAAACTGCTCTTTTCCTACTATGTGATTTTTAAGTACATAATCCGTTTCCAGAGAGGACATCATAGTCCACGACTATGTACTCTGAAAATAAGCTGTGAAAGAGAAAACGGCCCATGGACACAGCAAAGTAGTGTGTACAGCACTGTGCAGAGGCACACAGACTCCACATGAGCCCACATTATGTTATGGTTGATGCTATAGGGTTCCTACCAGGGAAAACTACCTACACAGTAAGGGCATGCTGAGATCTGTGTCCATAAATTTATACCGGGGGTCGGTCAGCAAGAACCTCTATGTGCATCCACATTAAAGTGGGGAGCACACAGAGGTATGGTATGGCTTTAAAACGAATCATTTTTGCTAATACTGTGGCAAGGTGGGGCATTGTGCTGGTCACTGTGTCATATTATTTGGAGGAGGTCCCATTTAGTTAAGATTATTTTTTCAGGTTTTTTTAACTTTGTAACTCTGTAAGTTATCTATGTAGGTGTCATTCCTTGAATCTGCTATTGGGACCACAGAGATGGGGTACCATACTCGCGTTGACTCTATTTGCCTTAGCTCTAAAGGCTATGTACACCTTCAGGGGCAATTTTTTAAATGAGTTCACTATCCTCATTTTGGGCTAAAAGTAATTTTTTTCAATTGTTCTTTATTAAAAATATTGAACCGTTCTGTCACAAAGGGTTAACTGTCTAGTTGTATGAATTGTGCTTACACGTTTTGTGCCGTCATCTAATAGACCTTATCTCTAAATTACTAAAAGGTCATAAACACTTATTTAAGCCACATTACTAGCAGTATGATAAGGATTGAGCTATAATCAGTGTTTAGGAGGTCAGAGATAAGAAGCCGTCAACTGAGCTGCCTGACGGAACAGAGTGAATATTATCAGCCTGCTACTAGAGGAACTCAAGGCTGCACAGAGACAGGGGTTCAACATTTTTAATAAAGAGAAATTGAAAAAATTATTTTAGCTCAAAAGGTGTACGATGCAATAATTTCAAAAATACCCCTAAAGGTTTACATAGCCTTTAACCTGTGCTCTTATCTTATCTGTTCCATAGCCAAAGCAGCATTGGCAATCAATCTAGACCATAGACCATACTGCCCCTCTTTTACTAGATCACCTCACCAGAAGAGTGGATACATTTTGGTCATTAATAAGTAGCCCCCCCCCCCCCCCTTCTTATGCATCTACCTGGAAAATGTGGGTGTCATAGCTAGGCTTTCTTTCACCCAAGGCAAAGATTCATTTTACTGCCCTGGTCCAAAATTCATTTTACCATCCTGGTCCTGTATTAAAATACCCTAGCCAAGGCAGAGTGACCTGTTACTTGGTACCCAGGGTATGTGCCTCATCACCCCTCAGTGGCCACGTGTCTGCAGTATTAGCAAAGATGGGATATTAGTATTGATATTTACGTTGCATGAAATATAACAGTAAATCACAAAATTCTGCCTAAAAGTGAACATATATGAGCAATTGATTCCACAAACGCCACTGACTTTTTCACAGGTCCGAATCTGCCTAGATGACCATCAACAAAACGCATTAAAATTCAAGATTTCTTGACGTTTCTCTTAAGTGTAGACAACGGCACACATTATATATGAAAGTCTACATTTTCTTTTACTGGGAAGAACAGAGTAGCAGACTACTCTGGCTGGAGCCGTATTTAGTCCATGGAAAAGACCCTGTCCTATGAGATCAGGAAAGCACTTCCCAGAGCAAGCTTTTGGAAAAGCTTCCCTGATCCAACAGGATAGGATCGGACCCCATCTTTGCTGATCTCTGAATGTGGGGACTGATACATAGGAAGAAACAGCAACATTTCATAGACGCATAGATGAGACTTTGGGTCTTATTTATCAAAATGACAGAAAATCTAGTTTAATTGCCAAGAGCTCCCAATTACAGTTCAGTTTTCTTTTTGGCACTGGGGCATTTTTATGGGCACTGCTGCACCAGTAACTGTGCTGTGGTGGGCACTGCTAGATAGCTGACATCTTTTGGGGCAAATTGCATATGGCTGAATAAAATGATTATTTCAATAAAGTGTATGGGTCCTCGGGGAGATAACTGCGGCTCGGAATGAACAACATAGAGAGTATTTCTCCTAGTCTTATTCACTTTGCCTTTTTTGTTTCCTGTACTTTCTGTACTGACACATTTCTATAAAACTATCTAATACAGTATCGCTCTACACAAGGTCTGAACCGGTACCACCACTGACTCCATTATACACAATGTCACTTCTTTCTTAAAGATACATGACAGTAAATACAAATTGATAGAAAAACACTATACCTGTTACACTGGAAACTCTGGATACATCTTGAGAATGAGAGTAGCGGTTGCGATTCTGGTTCTTGCGGTTGCCTGTTGCAGATCTAGCTGTCCTCAGGTGAACCTCGCTTGCTTTAAAAAAAGCGACCATGAATGGCTGCTTGTCATATGGGCCATCTCTGCCAACCAAACCTGCGGCTTTTGTGTTTACATTTTGACCTGGAACCAAATGACAGAAGTTATTAGTGAAATATGGTATATGTATATATGAATGTATGCGTGGAAATATCCACACGAGTGGTCTGCTTTATAACCATGATTAAATAAAACTGAAAACTAGTTTTCCCTGCAAAGGCATACAGGAGGCAAATAGAGGTAGGAAAAGTAAAATTAAGGTATGAAATCCATTTTTTAGGAATAGTTTTGCAAGAACTATATTACATCTCCCTCGTAAAAAAGCATAAAAAAATTAGAGTTCCAACTTCAAGATGACCTGTCACCTCTCCTGACATTTCTATTTTAGTAACTACTTACATTCCCCAGTTCTGGAGCATCTGTTCTTATGACTCTATGGAGTGCCATTCTTTTATTATTCCTTCTAGATGCTATGAATGAATTACCACCAGTCTGAGGTAAGGGTATAGATGGGTGTTACCAGTTGGGGGTTGTCCCTGCATAGTCTTACTCTAGCCAATCAGCACTGCCAGTGGCAGAATTTGCAGGGACACCCCCCCCCCTTGCTGGTAGCACCCAGCTGTACCCTTACTGCAGACTGCAGTAAATTCATTAATTTCCTGTCCTGTTTTTATACAGTATGTTCCAATGCAAGATCCAGGCACCTGAACTACACTGCTCAATACAATGTGTCACCACATTAGGGGAGATGTATCAAACTGGTGTAAAGTAGAACCGACTTAGTTGCTGCCGATTCCACCTTTCATTTTCCAAAAGAGCTGTGCTATGGGAAACTAAGTCAGTTCTACTTTACACTACTTTGATAAATATCCCCCATTGAGTTTTTTGGGCAATACATATATGGTAGTTTATTGATCATATTTCATGACTGTTTTTCGGAATTCTTTCAGAAGGAATTAAAAAGAAAAAAAAAATAACTCCACCAATGCTATTTGTGTTTTTCTGCTGTTTACCATGTGGTAAACATATGTACAGCATTTTTTACATTTTAGTTTTTAAGGAAAAAAGTTATTTTTCGGGTGCTACATTCTGAAAGCCATATAATTTGTAGACTAATTTTTATAATTTTTTGAGGAAATGCTAAAAAATCTGCAGTATAATGAATAAAATATCTATTCTAAGGGCTCATGTACAAGACTGTATGTATTTTTCAGTCCACAAACACCGATCTGCAAAAAAAACGGATGACATCCATGTAACGTCCGTGTTACATCCATTTTTTTGCAGACATACGGATGCAGAATGCACACAGAATCATTTCCTTTTATTTGCGGCCCCATTGAAAGGAATTGTTCCGCATAGGGGCTGGAAAAAAAATGTAACGGACATGGACAAAAAATACGTCGTGTGCATGAGCCCTAAGAGTGATTATAGCAATATCAAATGTGTATATTTTTATGGTTGATAATTTTTTTTTTGGGAAGGCCCACAAAGGGACTTATATCAGTGATTCTTTATCCATATATAATGCTTTGGAAATCATAGTATTCGAAAGCAGTGTAGCCTATTAGGGCCCAACAGAAGATACTGATGGCAGACCTGGGGCCTTTGTTAGGTCCTCAGCCGCCATTGTAATGCACCTATACTCCAAGCTAGTTAGTGTATTACTGTTGTGCTCCTGTTATGATCTCATGGGGACATTGGGCAGTGATTGGTCTTCATATCTATGATCTAATTATGGCTTGTATATCCATAAGGGCTTTCTCTACTCTAGTATGTTATGCTCAAACATAATATAGGTGAATTACTGGTCTGCTAGACCGCTCATAAAATCCCATAACAAAGGGCCCAAGGCCACCTCTCCGGCTGCCCTGCTGGCTTTGACAAAAAAAAAAAAAACTACACTGAAATGTGTCAGAAAACTGTTTTTTCGGTTTTATTTAAATAAGATTTTTTTTCAGTATTATTTAAACATAGCCTAATCACAGTACAGATGGTAAAGTTTTACAACTTTTTAATGTACTTGATATTTCAATGTCTTCAAGATAATTCTTTGCACAGTGAGTGAAAACACTCATTTAAATTGAAAGCCTGCACACTGGCACAAACTGATCCTGCTCTCGCCCTTATTCACATTAGACTGCTTTCTCATGGCTGTATTTTTTTAATGAAATTCGGTGTGTAATGGCCACATTTCCCAGACCAAACACAGCTCATGTGAGCCAAACTCACTGCATCATAGTGATCTATAATGACGTGAGTTCCAGACCAACTGCGGGTTTAATGTCTCATGCCCAAATAATGCTGTGAGTACAGGACATTAGACCCCTTGTTGAGGCAGAACTTATAGCATTACAAATCACTATGACGCAGTGAGTTCGGCCGTGGTCAGCCCATGAAATAAGGCCATTATATGGATTGCATTTCACACACAGACGACACAATGCCATTTAAAAAAAGCCTTAAACAGGCAAACTCATTTAAAACTCTACTAGCCTTTTTGGGGGTATTGTTTTTTTGTCACACTTTACTTCTACATTTTTTTTCCTGAATGCCAAACCCTGAGCATGCTACAGTTAAAAAAAAATGCCAAAGGACAAAAAAAAAACATGAAAAACAGAAACTGTCTTAACCCCTTCATGACATCCGCCATGCATGGGAGATATTGGAACTTTAAAGATGGCGCCTGCTCTGGAGTGGAGCAGGTGCCATGGCTGGTGGGTTTCTAGTGTTTCACACAGCAGACACACAGGGCTAATGATTGGTGATAATGCCGATCGTAGACGTTTAACCGCTCAGATGCAGTGGCGAAGTCATTCCTTGCTGATGATAAGCTCCAAAGTAATATAATGAATTTCCCATACAATACTGTATTAAACCACAGTAGTGTATGGGAGAAGTGGATCATTGGATCAATGATCACAGGTTCAGGTCCCCTAGGGTGGCTTAAAAGAAGTAAAAAAAGTAAAAAAGTTTTAAAAAATATAAAAAAAATTAAAAATATAAAAATTCTAATCACACCCCTTTCCACATAATAAAAATAAACAATTAAAGTATAAAGATCATTTGCACTGCCATGTCCCAAAATTCCCAAACCATTAAAATATAAACGTATTCATCCTGTACGATGAACGCCATAACAGAAAAAGACATGAAAATGGTGATTTGCCTCCACAAAAAAAATCTATAAAAAGTGATCACAAAGTTATACACACCCCAAAATGGTATCACTGAAAACTACAGGTCGCCCTGCAAAAAATGAGCCTTCACAAAGCTCCGCAATTGTGAATATAAAAAATGTTACGGGGGGTCAGAATATGGTAATAAAAAAGTATTTTTAAGTATTTAAAACACAAAGAAAAACTAATCAAATGTGGTGTCACCGTAATCGTACTGACCCAGAGAATGATCAGTTTTACTACATAGGGAATGTTGTAAAAACAAAGCCCCTAAAAATTTCAGACTTGCGTTTTTTATTCAATTCCACGCCACGTCTCTGACACTTTTTTTTTTAAGAAGGATGTAGAAACTATAGCATATCTTTCCAGATGGAAAAATGCCATCCACAAATTTGTTTTAGAGATAAGGCACTAAAAAAAAAAAAAAATACAAAATTCCATGGAATTTTTTCAAATTTGGTTAAAAAAAGCACCACAGCAAATTTGTGCGTGAAGGAAGCCTTAAAGAGTTCTAAGAAATTAGAAGACAGTATCTGCTTTTACAGAAACTGCTCCCCTCCTGTCTATAGGCTGTGCTTAGTACTGTAACTCATTCTCAGTATCAGATATAGCGCAATGTCATGACTGATGCTAATTTTGGAACACCAGACTCTCAATTTCCAATTACATTCAACTACTATAATGTTCCCAAAACTGTATTGTAGAGTGGCCCCTACATTCTCAGGATTAGTTGGGGTCCTGGCAACCAGACCCTCCCCAATAAAAAGTGACAGCATATCTTGTTGATATGACATCACTTTCTATGCTGACAAAACCTCTATAAGAAAGTGTTAAGGTTCCAGGAAGAGAACCTTCGTCATTGATCTCGTTCATGCACACTAATATTCCATCTAGGGAAAGTATGACAAATCTAATCATAAATTACCATCTCTGGTCTCCACGCTAAGCTGCAGTCCAAGATTGTGTCGGGGATTCATTACCCATAAGTTGCTGGTTGCAGTAATATCAAACTCCAGCCATCCTTCTTCAGAAGCCCACACTGTTTGGGTATCCAGGAGAAAAACATCAGTCTCCCTGTCAACCGAAGAAGAAAAAAAATATTATTGTTTCGTATTGCAAATATTAAAGGGGTTTTCTGGGATTCATATTTTGATGACCTATCCTCAGAGTTGGACTCAGCTCCTTGAAGGTGCAGCGGGGTTTCAGTGAGAGCTGCAGCCTCTTCCAAGGCCAGTACCATCACGCTCATTGGACACATGACCTAGCTGCAGTTCAAGTGAATAGGTCTGAGCTGCAATACCAAGAAAAGCCACTATACAGTGAGGCTTAGTTAGCTATGAGGAGGCCGCAGCTCTTACCGAAGTCCCGCTGTCTCTTCAAACAGCTGATTGGCGGGAGTGCTGGGTGTCCTCAGGACAGGTCATCAATATAGGAGTCTGGACATCCCCTTTAAGAATAAATATACCAGTGGCGGTAGCAATGCAGCTTGTAGGATTTTGTGTAGCTGGTGTGGCAATGTTGTGGCTTGCATATTCCAGTGGGAATTTTATTGCTGATCATGTGAGCACTCGCCCTCTGACAATGGGTACGGAACCACTGTATTATCCAACAGATTTGGCTTTGGGCTATTCCTAAGAACCTTATTCTGGCAGTCACCTGGTATTCACCTTTTAACCCCTATACAGGGATCTGGACATTACTGCAAGGGAGCCACCAGGCTGCTACCTCCTGGAATAGTCTCTGTGTGCTTAACAGCTGACCCACGAGGGTCAGGGACACCGTTACAAGGCACCAAGAGGACTGGCAAAATCGTAGTCAGTGACATGCCGATGTCGGGGTCGGCAGGGTAATGCAATACAGTAATAGGTCCGATGTCAGGGCAGGCAGCGTAGGGGCAATATGGGTAATAGGCACAGGTCAGGCAGCGACGGGTCAATATGGGTAAATTTTTGGGGGCAGAGGTCAGTATGGGGCAAACAGCAGATGAGAACACCTTAGCAGATGGCTTAGCTGCACAGTAAGTAACCTTATAGTGCAGGCACCCTCCAACTTGGCCACTGGATGGTGAGAAATAGGGCGAGAAATGGCCCCTTAAGAGCCAGAGGTCACATGCATGCATGCTCTACAGACAGAGGAGGACATGTCTTGCAAGTAAGTAGGCCACAGCCTGCATAAAGGAACAGAGAGGTCCTGACAGCTGGAGGCTTGTCTAGACCGCTGGGCAGTGTCGGACTGGGGTTCCTAGGGCCCACCAGTAAAATTTATTTTGGGGGCCCACCATATGGATACATTCAGATATTACCTGCTCACACAGCAGCAAGATGCTACCGGATGATTGAATGTGGGGGTCCCTGCAGTAACTTTGAGAAGGTAGGTCCTGGGAAAAAGAGCATACTGGCTAGCTTTCTTCTTTATCTAGAAGTCATCTCAGCTATCTGATTGTGTCTATAATAATACACAAGATTTTTTTTTATGAACATAGGCTGGTTGAGGTTCTGTACACTGCCTATCTATTTGTAGTGCAGTAGGTCTATTGAGTTATGTGCCACTTGTGCAGGGGAGACTAGGGGCCCAACTTGCTCAGGGGCCCACGGGGGGATTCACCTGTACCCCTGTGAGACAATTCGAACCCGCTGCCGGGTATGTCAAACAGCCACCACTACAACAATGGCCTTCTCCACAAGGTGAAATACATGATGAGTGATGTCACCAGGTGAAATACTTTGCAAAGGGTGAAAACCCACAATGAAAATCTGCAACGTAAATTGTCATGCTATGCATTAAAAATTCCCATGTGGATAATTATTATCATCGGTAATGAGGTTTATCAGTATATTGAGCTATAGGGACATGTAGGAGATCATTTACTAAGTGATATACGCCAGTTTTCTGGTCTATACCGGGTCTGGTCTATAACCGCAATATGCAACTCTTCCCCGCTCACGTCAGGTCTTAAAAAAGGGGTTTGGCATGGGCAGGGAAGGGCGTAGAAAACAGTCTAAATTTAAGCCAGCAAAAGAAGCTGGCTTACATTTAGACCGGTGGTGGACGTGACAAAGTTATGTAGAGGCCGGGGGCCTCTACATACCTTCAGCGGATCCAACGCAAGGGATCTGATTGGTCCCTTGCCAGCATTACTTGACTCTGCACTGTCCCTGACATCGGCAGTGCAGGGGCAGAAGCTTTGATCCAAGCGCTTTGCAGTGCTTGGATTAAAGAGCAGCCATAACATTTATCTACGTGCTATCTGCATGGGGTATGTGCAAATAGCAAGTATATAGCCGTATGGTAGTCGTGAAGGGGTTAGGGACAAAACACACTTGTCTGTTGACAGTAAGGTTTGCGTCTTAGACACAGAGGAAGACTGAGTTCAAAAGAGGTGTGAAAGAAGCTATTTATGTCAAATTGGAGAAACTAAGCTTGAATAGAAGTGGAAGGTTGCGACATCTATTGTCACTTACAATGCTGTTCTAACACCTCTCCCAAGGCAGTTTAATCACACCTAATAGCTGCAGTGATGCTAATGTTATTAACACCTTACCTCCATGACTGAAGTATGAACAGTATCTAATGTTGGAGATTTCTCTCACAAACTATTTTAATTTAAGCTATTCAATAAAATTTCTCTCTATAGTACCAACTGTCTGTTCTTTTCTTCATTTCTCTGTCCATTTTGTTGAGGTAGAAGCAACCTTTACAGTTCCATCCTCCAGTTGCCATCAGCCCTATCTACTATTAGAAGCTGTGACAATTACAGCGAAAAAGGCAGCTGCAGTAGAAAGGACATGCCCCCTTGAGAAAGGACACCCTTCTCAGCTGCCAGAGCAATTGGAGCGCAATGAATGGGGCAGCTCTGGACCCACGTGCAGAACGGGGCTGGTTAAAACTTTGTTAGAAGTTGTCCTATATGATTGTACACTATGATGTCTGATTTTCATTTTTTACATTAATATTTGGATACTCCCTTTAAATGTTCTTTACATGTTAGGTATCTGCCATACAAACAATAGCTGATTTAATAATTTACTTTTAAAACTTCAAGCAAAATACATAACATTAACAAACTTGTCACGTCTCTTTTTTCATGCTAATTGAAAGCTCGCTTACGTATTGACTATAAATGTCAAACTCGTGAAGGATACCAGAAACTGAATAAAACCCCCATGTCAATTACATCTTTTTGAATAATGGCTGAATATCAAATCTTTCAATTAAGCAGGTGTTAAATTGGCGAGGGTGAAGAACACTACAGTGAAACGCTAAACAAAGTAGTTAATAAAACATTATAATCCACCAAAACTTTCCATCTATACTACATCAAAGGTCCTCTATAATCTCATTTTAATTACAGTTCATTTAATATGTTCTTAGAACGAGTAGAAACCATTGGTAGGTGCATTGGGGTCTTGTTTAATATTCTGATATTTTGTTTGAATAAAAAAAAGCCTATAGACTGCAGTAAAGAGTGCAATAAATCAGACTTGTTCTGCTGTTGCCCAAGTATACGTACTGTGTCACCAGTTACAAGTAATCCGTGCTAGTCACACTGCATTGCATTAACACTTTTGAATAGGACAAGGAAGTTGAGTATCCTTTACAATTGTTTGATTATAGATAGTCAATACCTTGCAAGTATCTGGAGTAGAAGCAGGACAATGTGGGAGATTTTGTTGTGTACACTGCTGCGCATCCCTCCTGATACTTGTGGTGCATATTGGGCCACCCACGCACAAGAACTGAAATCTATTCCAGCCAAGAGCTGGAATAGATTTCTGGTGTAATATGCATAAATTTTCTGGCTACATGTTGTTAAGGCCACTGTATTTTTCCTATGCATACAATCCGATTCATTACAATGGGACCGCAAAAGATGTAGACGGCACACCATGTGTTGCCTGCATTCGTATGTCCGTTCAACAGCCGTGCAAAGAGGATAGAACATGTCCTATTCTTGTCTGTTATGTGGCAAGGATATACAGTTATTGTTCAGGGTACTGTGTGCCAATGATTATTGAGGAGGGCACTTTTTGGGTGGTACTAGTATTTTCAGGGGGTTTATCTGTTTCTGCAGTATAGTATTGGGGAGCACAGTGGCCACAGTATTGGGGGGGTATCCTCCCACAAACGCCTCACCCACTTTTTGGAAAATTAGCAACGGTTTTGCTGTAGAATTTCATACATCAACTGTTCCTTTTGATTCTGAAAGGATGCTAAACTGCCAAGAATGGATACGCAAAAATATTATATTCCTTGTTTTGAATTCTCTTTGCACCTGTGAAACTGCTCCAATCCTCTCCACAGTCCTTTTCTTAGCTGCAGCTATATGTCCTATATTCAGTATAACTTTCGCAATGCAAAATGCTAGTAAAAGTACCCGTATTAGCAACTCCATTAGTAATGCCCTCCATATTGTGCTAAATAATAATGCATCCGCAGCACCCCTAATATTGATGATGCCCCCATAGGGTCCCTAGTAGAAATAAGGTGTTCTATAGTTCCCCAACAGTAACAATGCCCCTTTCTAAGGCCCCCCTATAGAGCCTACAGTAGTAATAAAGCTGTCTCCAGGAGCTATAATGCCACCTGTAGTAGCCCCAGTATTTATAAAGCCCCCTGCAGTTATAATGACCCCCTGTAGTGCCCCTGTATTGTAATGCCCCCTGTAGTGCCCAAATGTAAAATGCCCACTCTGTATTGATAGCATATATAATCTCCCACTCTGTACTGATAGTATATATATAATGCTCCCCCTCCCCCATATTATTAGAATATTTAATATCCCCCTTTGTATTATTAGAATATATAATGCCCCCTGAATTAGAATATATAATATTCCCCTCTGTATTATTATAATATATAATGCCCCCCCTCTGTATTACTATTATTATAATAATATATAAAATGGCCCTTCTGTATTAGTATAATATATAACGGACTTCTCTGTATTATTATAATATATAATGCCCCCTCTGTATTAGTATAATATACAGTAGATAACTCCAATTTTGACTGTTTAATGCCCTAGATGCCATGGTCAATAGCTCCCTCTGTCCCTATTATACCCCGTGAACGAGGGTGTCGTTGCAGGGTGTCAATGTATTGCCTTGGCAGGTGGGGGTCCTAATAAAGACAATACCCCAAAATAGTACCAAAAAATAAAACTCATCTCCCAAAAACAAGTCCTCAATGAAAAAGTAAAGATAAAGTTATGGCTCTAGGAATGCGGTGATGCAAAAATGAATTAGATCCTTTTGGCCCTAATGCTATAATAGGCATGGAACTTAATGGGTTAAAGGAGTTTTCTGGGATATTTATTGCTTAGACAAAGTTAATACAAGGCACTTACTAATGTAATGTGATTATCCATATTGCCTCCTTTACTGGCTTCATTCATTTTTCCAATCGCATTATACACTGCTTATATCCAGGGATTATGACCACCGCTGTAGTAGAGATACAAGGTGGCAGGGATGGGAGTTGCTGCGCATGCGTGCCTATGTGCACTCTCACAGTCCTCGCCACCAGAGAGCCTGGCGCTTTTTCCTAGTGTGCAAGCACGGCCACTGCTACTGGATTGCAGGGTGGTCGTAGCCATGGAAACAAGCAGTGTACAATGCGATTGAAAAATGAATCAAGCCAGCAAAGCAGGCAATATGGACAATCACAATACATTAGTAAGTGCAGTGAGACAACCCCTTTAATATGATATCGGTAGGGGTCTGAGAGGCAAACTTAAAGGGGTTTTCCCATAATATATATATATATATATATATATATATATATATTTTTTTTTCCCGCAGCATGTCCCCTGAAATAGTCTGACTGGTCTTAGTGGTGATGTGGCCACAAGAAGCACATCACCACTGAAGCCAGCTTGTAAAAACAGAAAGCTATGTGATCCTTGCTTTTTTTTTTTTTTTCTTTTCTACCACTTCTATAGAATGTTTTATTCAGCGCTATCATAAAATGAAAAAGAGACCGCATTCCAAAAATCAAGTGAAAATTTTGTATGTCTTTATTCACTCATGTATCAGCAACTTTTCAGCTCTACTCAATGGAGCCTTTGTCCTGAAACGTTGCTGATACACGGGTGAATAAAGACATCCACAATTTTCACTTGATTTTTAGAGTTCTGCCTCTTTTTCAAGAGGATCTTGGTCATTTGTCCTGAGGGGGATTGCACCCAGTTATTTTTAAGTTTTCTTTTTTCTTCTGCACATCATAAGCTATAGTTGACAGTTCAGAGGTAAAGCGATATTTTCCAATGATATGTCAATGTTTAGCACAGTGAGTTATGTGCTTTCTCCTGAACTAATGGCTGATTGTGAATCTCTTGTAACAAGTAATGAAAACGCCTTTAAGTTTTATTTTGTATGGAAGTCGCATTTTGAAAAGTCTGATGAAATTTCTTAGCATCAACTTTGTCTTGAGCCAAAATAACATTGATAAATAAGTCTCTGGATGACAATTTGTGTGATTGTGGATCCATTGTGTAAGGTCATCTCCAAACAGCAATCTTCCAACTAATATTCATTCATCTTGATAACTGCTTTGCCGTTTAAAACCATACATTCTTGGAGAACCGTTTTGCCAAACATCTTTAAATTTATGAAAAATTCCTAAGAGCATCAAAGAAAGTGAAATATGGTGTAAGTACTTAAGTAAATATGACATATCAAGAAATGTATCCTTGTACGTGCAGAACAGCTGCTCTTAGTTGGCTTACATGTGTCGGATTAGAAAATAACGTAAATCTTCCAAATATGAAGCTGGCCGCTTCTATCTCTATACTTCCTTTTGTGAACATTATGAGCACAGGGCTCCCACCAGACCTGAAATGACATTCCTAATGAATCACAGGGAGAAATTAAAATATGCATCCACATCAGCTTCTGCAGATGTTCTAACATCAAGTATCTTGATAAAATATCTCTGCTGTTTGTATGAAATGTTGAATAATATGTCACATGTACTGACTTTCGTGAATTACTGTGTTGGCAAAGTCAATTGATGTTGCTGTTATTTCTGGATAACAGAGGTGGGTCCTGTTTAGGGTCTCCCGTGCTCTAACCACAAAAGTAACAGTCCTAATGGGGAATTTTACAAGGTGTTGGCTGACCCAAACAGCTCCATAAATCAACCAAATAAAAAGCATCAGCAAGTGTGAAGTCAACATTATAGTACTGTGAAAAAATATTCTCCCCCCTCCCCTTTCAAGCTGCACCAATATTGCATATTTCTTAGGCTGAATAGTAATTGAAACGGAAACAAAATGTAATACTAGATTAAAGAAACCAGAGTAAACACATAGGAAGTTTTTGAATTATTACTGCATTTTTAGACATTGTCCAGGGAGTAAAATTAATAGAAAGAGTTGAAAAAAATAAACCATATTTGAGTTTTCAAAATAAGTTTGCATATTGCCGGCGCTTCTTTGTACAGTCATAACTGTGAAGGAACAGTTACGTTTGGGCTTCCCTAAAGTCTCTTCAGCTGCACAGCTAAATGCATTTCTCTCAGAAACAGTGGGTGGAATCAATCAGTATGCAGTGACCTCACTGCCCTTACTTCCAACTATGTTTATTTTCTTCTAGGAAGCTCAGAAACCAGATAAGAAGGGATAAATCACACTTGCAGACATACAGAAGCTTTTCTGCTCTTCAGAAGCAGTGTAGAAGCATGCTAAGTTTTACTATAGAGCCCCTCCCTGATCTGGAAATCCCTTTAAGGAATAATGCTAAATCAAGTCATCCATATAAAAAATAACCTCCTTCCCACTTAAAGTACATTTATGGAAACTACAGAATAAGTATTTGTGCCTGCTATTTCTAAATATATTCGCCCACTGCACAGTAAGCTGCAGCCTGTGCATGACATTTTTATGGAGCGCTGCCCGTGTCACCCACATACAACAGATATTTTTTTTTGCTCTGTTTCTTATTGTTAGAGCAAGTGATGATTTACACTCATTGACAAAAAAAATAACGCACCAAGAAAGAGTTTTTGGAACCCAAAGAAATTTGAATGATTACAATATTAGAGTAAAAGGATACGTTTATTAGAGAAAACTTTACAACTAAAAGCAGGCTCTAGTACCCTGATGGGCTGTCTCTAGTTTGGATACAAAATAAGATACAGTTGGCATAGAGGCATACAAGTCTCCTATGGTATCATTTGCCCACAGATATTGCAGCCAGGCCTGTAGATCCTGCACACTTATATATTGTTGAAGCTGGTCTGCCAGCTGTTCCCATAAATGCTCGACTGGTGATAAATCTGGAGACCTGGCAGGCTAAGTGTTGCAATCTGGTGGAGACATTCCTGAGAAACCCTCGGTGTATGTGGGCAAACATTATACTGCTGAAAAAGCCAGCTGGAAGCCGTGCCATGAGGGGCAAAACTTGTGGCTTCGGGATGTGCACATATCATGGAGATGTGAGTGTCCCTGGTACCACTACTAGAAGTGACAGACTGACATATGCGATGGTTCCTCAGATCATCACACCTACAGTTAGGGCAGTGTGTTGCTCCACTGCAAAGGGAGGATTGAAGCACTCACAACGAGACCTCCATACTCGAAATCGAACATTGTCATACCCCAAACCTGGATTGATTGCTTTGTCTAGTCTATAGCAGTGCAGGTTTCTCGTTCATGACACCACTGCAAATGAAGGTGATGGCTGGCTGGCAGGCAATGGCAGGACACGTAATTGATCAGGACTTCAGGAGAATATCTCATAAGCATGACTGTAATTAGCAGCATCCTGTAGACCCTCTAATTTAAAGATCTATGCGATGAACAGTGGTTGTGGAACCACTGTGCCAACTAACTGGTATGACTTTGGGCTAGACCTAACGCTGTTATCCTGGTGGTCCCCTGATTTTCACCCTTTAACCACTATACTGGGATATGGTCTTCACTGCAGTGGAGCAGCCATGCCGCTACCTCTTGGAATAGTCCCGATGTAGTTAGCATCTGACAGAGATAACAGGCAATACCTGTAGTCGGGAAACAGGCCAAGGTCAGGGCAGGCAGAGTTCATGCATATCTGTAAAACGGGTACAAAGTCAAGGCAGGCAATTGAGGTCAAAGTCCGTAACTAGGCAGCATACGGTACACAGACAGACAAACAGAAAAGCATGCCTTCACTAGGACTAGCAAGCTAAAATACCTAAAGCTCAGGCACCGCTCCTCTCAGAAAGACACCTAAAGTACCCACAGGTGTCCAGCCATTGGCTAGTGGAGATTGGAGTAATTGTGTACTGGTCCTTTAACAGCTGGGACGCATGGGTCCCCTATAGGAGACGGGAAGAGGCTTTGCAGTCTGGAGCACGCTGCGGTCTCCGACGCGGGACACAGGACTTTGGTGCTCACCCTGCTGCTGGAGGGCCGGCAGGGCCTGGCCGAGGCGCAAAGGCTAGGTGTGATGCAGTGCCTGTGCCCACCCCAGATAGTGGGATGTCAGTGGGCATGGAACGCTACAATGTGCATTAATATGGTTATAGACATGTATACAGAAATGGAAAATGGACTGTACCTGTTTCGATGCTCTAATAAAACTTGATAAATGCTGATTAAAAAAGTCTGATTCTCAAAGCTGCCCAGAACACAGTCCTTGTATATTCGGAATTCTGCAGCTGTCACTGCTTCTCCCTCAGGAATCTGAGATAAATTAAACTTGAATTCCTTGTGATGTCTTAGACGAGGTGAAAGCTCCTTGTCATACTCAACTGAAAAAGAAATGAGGTAAACATGTCAATGAGCGTATGAAGCATGTCACATGAAAGACAAGCGTTTAAATACACACACTTGTACATAGACTTGTATTATAACGAATCAAAACGGAATGCCTCTTAAAGGCTTTCGTTTTGACTTCCGTCTTATGGATTCCGTTATTTTCCGTTATAACAATGACGGAATCCATAACGGTGATGTGAACTCACCCTTAACTATTTATCATTAAATGACTAGCCTTTATTTGTTAAAACCAGCAATTTGAATCATTTTTTGTTTCTTTTAAGCACACTACTATTAAAGGGGCTGGCCATTTTCTGGCTACTTGTGACCAATGTGTATATAAGATGACTATATGACACTTACTAATATAGCCAATGATTTTCTGTGCTGTTTCCTATACAGTATTTCATAAGCCATGTCCCCCTGTTAGGCAAATAATTTGTGCTCTCCACACAGGAGATTTGTCCATAAGATTGCGGCTAATGGAGGGACATGTGACCAGGCAAAAATAACTCAAGACACATCACTCAGCCTTCTCAACTCAAATACACCACATCTGCCATCTGCACTTGCCCTGTTGGGAGTTTAGTACACGTATAGTGTATCTGAGTGGAGGAGATTGAGTAATGTATCTGGTCACATGACTCTCCATCAGCAGCCATTTTATGGACAGGACCTCTATGTGGACAGCACAAAAGACTTGGCCAACAAGGGAGAATAATTTATGACATATAGAAAATGGTGAAAATTATCAACAAAGACTATATTAGTTAGTTCCATATCGTCAGTTTACAAACACTTTAGTTAGCAGTTGCCAGAAAGTCGCCAACCCCTTTAAACATTTCCCTTTTTCTCATAGTACATAGGAGCTGCAGACTTCTGCTCACAGTGAAATACGTCAATCTGGTTGTCTAACAGCTTGTTAATCAGTCTCTCTCTCTCTCTCTTTCTATGTCTTAACAATCTTCTAAGCTAATTTATGATCAGATAAACATTCAACAGAACAGTATCCTGCAGCTGGCTATGTAATGTAAAACACAGAAGCTGCAGAAGCTAAAGAAAGCAATGCTCATGGAAGTGTTGTCCACAGCAACTAGCTAAATACCGGCTGATTTTCCAGATTTTCTTGGCCAAAGCAACGCTTCCACTTGCACTAGTTATTATTAATTTTTCTGATAAACATCACAGCAATAAATGATAACACAACTTCCTAATTAAATTACAGTAAAATGCAGGAACTTTTAATTTAACACTATGATATAATCACAATACGAAGTGACCTATTCTTCATACAGTTAACTTCTACAATTGATGGACATCTTTATACAGGAGATTTAATACAAGGATAGTAAAATAACTCGATCAATAGTATGACAAGTAACGGTGGGACTCTAATTCATTGCTGGGCCCCTTGCCTGCTACCCTGATAATTACAACCATGAACTTGATTATATTAGCTAAACAGGAGGTACATAAACACATAAAAACAATCATACATATGCCTGGGGCGGTCTAAACTAGATTACACTTACCCCAGGTATGTCATAGAACTGCTTGCAGACATGCCAAATCACTCAGGAAACACATGATCACTGGGAAATGCAGTTTATCGCTAGGTAAATGATTAGGAAGTAGCTTTTCAGGCATGGAATGTAGCTAAACTTCAAGCAAAGTATTCTATTGTACATGGATGTAATCTCCGCTGATCTCGGTTTCTTATGTTTAAGCTATAACATTAACATGGCTAGTTTTTGTACTGGACCTGGTTTCTCTGCTGTTGCTTATTTACTCCACACGTTTCTAATCACTGGTCATTCTATGTTGGTTTCCTTTTACCTTTCTATCTAAATAGCATTTCCCCTCTCTGAGTAAAAATACCTGACCTAAGGAAGCACAAAACAGAGATGAAAAGTGAAATGAACCTTTGACTTCTGAAGATATGGTTCATGCTGCCGCCATGTGTATTCTCATCCCCGTCTCTTGCATTGGTTATGTCCTCGTCATAATTAAAATTGTAGTTCATGAACTGAATTGCAGGTCTGAATTTTTTCCTAGGTGACACATTTAACGTATTTCTTTAAAAAAAAAAATGTGCCATGTACCTATTGTTTATATCACATTTTCCGTTTCCATGCCACCATCTATATTTTAAAAAAAATACCTAAAATTATGCACTTTTTTGCACTGGCCACTTGGCAAAATAATATGTTGAGGCCTGTTCTGTACAGGTAACTTTTCAGTAGCCATCACATTATCATCTCAGGCACAATTACAATGACATATATCACATTTGTATTGGTAATATAGGATTCACCATTCATAATAGGTGATGTCTTGGCATATCTACCTCTGCATAGAGGTCAACTTCTGTCCATTGTGTCTATGGGCTTGACATATTTGAAGGCAAAGAACGGGAAGGCTTGACATATTTCAGGCCAGTGCAAAAACTGTATGATTGTAGTTTTTTTTTATAATTAAAATATAGATAGGGACATGGAAAATGTTAGAAAATAACCATTTACTCTAAAAACATGATTTAAACGATAGGTAATTTTCTGATTAAACATTCCCTGTAATGCCACTAGTGCCTATTTCTTAGGTACATTTACTGTTGTTGAACCCATATATTTGTGTTTAGCCAACAGAAGATCAGAATGTATCCTTCTCAACAACTGAAATCTGGGTATTATGTACAGGAGACCAGGAAACACATGGGACTATCTTACATAATACGGGCCTGGGGCCGTCTGAAGGCTGATGTTGTTATAGCTTACATAGTCAATCAATTTCTTCCTACCTTACAAAACGTTCTGTTCAAGTATCTTAATTAGAAAGAGGGGAATGGATGCTCAAGACAAAACAATGACTATTAAATGGTATCTGTCCCATACGCATGTTCATTCATGTGTGGTCCCGATAAAAAGATAAGATTTACTAGCCTGTGCACTTCCAAGGTGTGTCTACAAATTATGCACCTGTTGCTAATGTTATAGGTTTTGGGGAATACATGCCATAGTGAGTAAGGCCTCTCCTAATCCCATGTCCTTATGGGTTGAGATTTATTTATTTTATGCATTTATATAGCACTGTTATATTCCGCAGCGCTTTACAGACATTACCATCAAACTGTCCCCAATGGGGCTCACAATCTAAGTTTCCAATCAGTATGTCTTTGGAGATAATACACTTTTTTTACATCATGTAAATAGCCTGGTGCTTGTGCATCACTTATATTCAAAGAGATTTTACCAGAATGCAATATGGGAAGATGACAAGCAGATGCAAGCAACGTGATGCTCTAGGAAATGTTTTGTTTGGAAACCTTGAGTCCTGGCAATCATATGGGTGTTACTTTAACACATAGCACATACCTAAATATTGTTGCAGACAAAGTACACCCCTTCATGCCAACAGTATTCCCTAAAGGCAGTGACCAATTCCAGCAGTATAATGCTGCATTAATTTTTCAGAAATGGTTTGAGTAACATGATGACCAAGAGTTCAAGGTGTTGACTTGGCCTCTAAATTCCCCAGATCTTAATCTGATTGAGCAACTGTGGGAGGTGCTGCAAATACAAGTTTAATCCATGGAGTTACCACCTCTCTTCTTACAGAACTTAAAGAAGTTGTCCAAGGTATTTTCTATCAACTACTTGGGGTCTGTCAAAATAATGACCAAACCTACACTTACCTTCCCAGCTTCCTCCAATCCATCACCATGACCATTGTTTAAAGGTGTATTCCCTTCTCTGACTTCTCTGTGGATATACTATGAAAGTCTATTAGACTCTATCTGATAGTCTCTATCTCAAAAAGAGAGCTTAATTGTTCTACTGCAGTGTATGGAGAGGTGGCTCCACATGTGTGGCTCTCTCCATTTTCTTCAGACCTGCATCTATCGGACCCCTGTGGATATGCCTGCTGTCTTATCTAACACCACAGATAACACAGTGATAACTCTCTGAGTACAGATAATGTAGTAGATGTCACCTGCAGTCCTATGTAACACCACAGATAACACAGTGATAACTCTCTGAGTACAGATAATGTAGTAGATGTCACCTGCAGTCCTATGTAACACCACAGATAACACAGTGATAACTCTCTGAGTACAGATAATGTAGTAGATGTCACCTGCAGTCCTATGTAACACCACAGATAACACAGTGATAACTCTCTGAGTTCAGATAATGTAGTAGATGTCACCTGCAGTCCTATGTAACTCCACAGATAACAATGATAACTCTCCGAGTACAGATAATGTAGTAGATGTCACCTGCAGTCCTATGTAACACCACAGATAACAGTGATAACTCTCCGAGTACAGATAATGTAGTAGATGTCACCTGCAGTCCTATGTAACACCCCAGATAACACAGTGATAACTCTCTGAGTTCAGATAATGTAGTAGATGTCACCTGCAGTCCTATGTAACTCCACAGATAACAATGATAACTCTCCGAGTACAGATAATGTAGTAGATGTCACCTGCAGTCCTATGTAACACCACAGATAACAATGATAACTCTCCGAGTACAGATAATGTAGTAGATGTCACCTGCAGTCCTATGTAACACCACAGATAACAGTGATAACTCTCTGAGTACAGATAATGTAGTAGATGTCACCTGCAGTTCTATATAACACCAGAGATAAAAAAAAAAAAGGGGATAACTATTTGAGTATAGATAATATAATAGATGTCACCTGCAGTCCTATGTAACTCCTCAGACAACACAGTGATAACTCGCTGATCATGAACAAATCTATTGCCCTGTGCTCTTCCAGGATGACTATGTGCAGCATTGTGCTCTGAAGGCACATGAAGAGGACATCCTATCTAAGGCCTAGTCCTAGAAACTACAGTCGTGGCCAAAAGTTTTGAGAATTACATAAATATTGGAAATTGGAAAAGTTGCTGCTTAAGTTTTTAAAATAGCAATTTGCATATATTTCAGAATGTTATGAAGAGTGATCAGATGAATTGCATAGTCCTTCTTTGCCATGAAAATTAACTTAATCCCAAAAATACCTTTCCACTGCATTTCATTGATGTCATTAAAGGACCGGCTGAGATCATTTCAGTAATCGTCTTGTTAACTCAGGTGAGAATGTTGATGAGCACAAGGCTAGAGATCATTATGTCAGGCTGATTGGGTTAAAATGGCAGACTTGACATGTTAAAAGGAGGGTGATGCTTGAAATCATTGTTCTTCAATTGTTAACCATGGTGACCTGCAAAGAAACGCGTGCAGCCATCATTGTGTTGGCTTCTCAGGCAAGGATATTGTGGGTTCTAAGATTGCACCTCAATCAACAATTTATAGGATCATCAAGAACTTCGAGGAAAGAGGTTCAATTCTTGTTAAGAAGGCTTCAGGGCGTCCAAGAAAGTCCAGCAAGCGCCAGGATCGTCTCCTAAAGAGGATTCAGCTGCAGGATCAGAGTGACACCAGTGAAGAGCTTGCTCAGGAATGGCAGCAGGCAGGTGTGAGCGCATCTCCACGCACAGTGAGGCAAAGACTTTTGGAAAATGGCCTGGTGTCAAGCAGGGCAGCAAAGAAGCCACTTCTCTCCAAAAAAAAAACATCAGGGACAGATTGATCTTCTGCAGAAAGTATGGTGAATGGACTGCTGAGGACTGGGGCAAAGGCATATTCTCCAATGAAGCCTCTTTCCGATTGTTTGGGGCATCTGGAAAAAGGCTTGTCCAGAGAATAAAAGTTGAGTGCTACCATCAGTCTTGTGTCATGCCAACAGTAAAGCATCCTGAGACCATTCATGTGTGGGGTTGCTTCTCATCCAAGGGACTGGGCTCACTCACAATTTTGCCCAAAATAACAGCCATGAATAAAGAATGGTACCAAAACACCCTCCAACAGCAACTTCTTCCAACAATCCAACAACAGTTTGGTGAAGAACAATGCATTTTCCAGCACGATGGAGCACCGTGCCATAAGGCAAAAGTGATAACTTAGTGGCTCGGGGACCAAAACATTGACATTTTGGGTCCATGGCCTGGAAACTCCCCAAATCTTAATCCCATTGAGAACTTGTGGTCAATCCTCAAGAGGCGGGTGGAAAACCAAAAACCCACTAATTCTGACAAACTCCAAGAAGTGATTATGAAAGAATGGGTTGCTATCAGTCAGGAATTGGCCCAGAAGTTGATTGGGAGCATGCCCAGTCGAATTGCAGAGGTCCTCAAAAAGAAGGGCTAACACTGCAAATACTGACTCTTTGCATAAATGTCATGTAATTGTCAATAAAAGCCTTTGAAACAAAGATCTAAAAGCAGTTTAGCTGCAAACTTTGTGAAAACTAATATTTGTGTCATTCTCAAAACTTTTGGCCATGACTGTACAGTGTCATTAATAAGTGGTCAGTAGTTCTACATGCAGAAGTGAACTCACTCACACTGACTGGCTGCCTCCCTATGTGGAGCCAAGAACTGGTATATGCCAATTGATGCCTCCTGGGCCAGTCTATCACACACACCAATGACCATAGCCCTATGGCTACACATAGTACTGAGCCCCAATGCAGGGTGTACTTGTCTGCAGCATACTTACCTTGTGTGCAATCCCCTTGTGTGCTGCCCTCACTTTTCTTGTCCATGTCCTTGGTGGAGACAGCAGATCCAGTAACGGGTGTTCTTATTGTTGTGCCAGTAAGGTAGTTTTAGGTGAAATATTAGGTGCTACTTTTCTGCTGCAGTTCTATGTGTGGAGCTCTAAGCTGGCACCACTTCCTCTCTCTCACCATGCTGTTACTTTAACCTCCTCCTCTTCCGGTGAGGACACAGCAGCAGTGTGGCAAAAAGGAAGAGGCGGCGCCATATTTTGGCCCACACAGAACATCCTGATGCTAGCCTGCATCAGAACATTATGAGCACTGTGGCCTGCAGCAGTAAGCAGGTCTAGAGTGGCCCTGAACGGTGGCACTATAGAAGCTGTGAAGGGACGCTAGACACCAATCCTTCTTTATCCCTGAGCTGAAACCAGTCGTTATGTATTGTGTTAGCTGTAGTGGTGACTTCCCAAAGAGCACTGCAACCAATCACTGGTGTAGGAAACAGTGGTGTATGGGATGTTTCCATTGCAGTCAAAACACGTCACTTCTCCAGGGAAGAAGAACGAGTGGTAGCTCTGAATTAAAGGGGGCTGGAAAAGTACATGTTAATTTGCTTGTTATTCTGACAGATCCCAAGCAGTTTACAAAAATATAAAATACACTGGACAACTCCTTTAAAGGATCTGCTCCCAACATCTTGGTGGTAGACAACACAGAACACCTTTAGAAGTCTTGTGGATATCCTGTAGAACAGGGATCAGCAACCTTTGGCACGCCAGTGGCTGTAAAACTACAACTCCCAGCATGCAAACATACTCAGCTGCATTTCTAACTCCCATACAAGTGAATGAAACATTCTGGGAGTTGTAGTTTCTGAACAGCTGGAGTGCCGGAGGTTGCTGATCATTGTTGTAGAATCTTAGTGGGTATATATAGTTTGGTATTCATGGGCCATATATAAAAACAGTCCATGTCCAAGAACGGTAAAAGGAAAACATTTATAACCCAACTAAATCTTTTTAAGTATAATAAAACTTTTCATGTACTTCAGTAAATCTCAGCATTTTATATTTATTAATTTCAAATAGTGGATTTAGTTCCTTTTGTAACCATAATCCGCATACATATGTTTTTAATTTAATCGTTTGGCAGACAAATAATATTCCTTTTCAACCTTAACTCCTTTCATTTAGAAGAGGCACCCGGGAATAGGGTACAACAGCAAATAAAAATCAACAACTTGAATGAAATTAATGAACATCTAGAATAGTTAAAGGGGTTGTTCTATCTGGGACATTTATGGCATATCCACAGAACAGGGCCCTGTTGGGAATGGAGAGGTGGCCGTGCATGTATGGCTCTCTCCATTTATTTAAAATAGCACTTCTGAAAATAGCCAAGCGTGCCAACTACATTGCTGTGACTAGGCTGTTTTTGGATGGGTGGTATACTTCACACAACTGCATCCCACCACATCCATACAAATCTAACATTGATAACCTATCATCTGCTACATTAGAATAGGATTACGTATGTTGCCTGTGATTTTTACAAACTCCATTGGCATATATACAACGGTCTGCCGCAGAAGGCTTTTTGCAAATGAAAACTGCCACGTGTAAAGATTTACCAATGGGGTTTGCCTAAGTACGAGTAGTTACTTCTCTGTCAGGAGCACACATCAGTTCATTACAGAACTTCTTATACAGGCTTCCTTAACATATTTCTGAACATCCCGTTGGCACTAGGTCAGTGTGTATCAGCAGGGGCGTAACTAGAAATAACTGGGCCCCAAAGCAAATTTTTGAATCTCGGTCTCTTCCCCCCCCCCCCCCCCCCAGCAACTTCCCTGCAATTCCAGCAGGCACCCGCCGTATAAGGTGCGGGATTATGTCACCTCTATACCTACTGTGGTGAGCATACCTGATCCCCACCTGGGTTCTGGCTCCACTGATGGATCTGCAGATCCTGGGTTTCCCCGACATCCATTTTGATTTGGGCAATGTGTTCTCTACAGCCAATGACTGGCAACAGCAGTGATGGGTCACGTGTCACACAGCTGACTCCCAGCATTTCTAGGATGCTATTATGGGCTATCATAGGAGATTACAGAGAGAGGTATAAGAGGAGAGAACTACAATGTCCAGACTGTTATTATATGGCATCAGTGGACATTACAGGGATAGGGATATGGGGAGAGCATTACAACTTCCAGGATGTCCAGAGTCTTATTATGGGCCTTCAGTTGCCATCACATGGAGAGGGATATAACAGGAGAGAATGACAACTCCCAGCATGGTCATGCTGTTATTACAGGGCATCAGTAGACATTTTAAGAAGAGGGGTATAAGAGCAGAGAACTACAACTCCCAGAATGACCAGACTGTTATGATAGGCTATCAGAGCACATTACCGGGAGAAAATATAAGGAAAGAACTGCCAATCCTAGTATTTGACAACTTATAGTGTAAGAGAACCACTAACTTCTCCAAGCACAACACAGGCGCTCCACATCATGACATCCCACGGGTCTGTCACCACTTCTCTGCATTGCTAAGCTCTGTCTTTCTCTGCCGTTGTCACATGATAATGACATCACAAAGGTCCTCCAGCACTTCTCCTCTGCACTGCTAAGCTTTGTCTCTCTTCTTGCATGGGTCACATGATAATGACATCACACAGGTCCTCCAGCACTTCTCCTCTGCACTGCTAAGCTTTGTCTCTCTTCTTGCATGGGTCACATGATAATGACATTACACAGGTCCTTCACTACTTCTCTGCACTGCTCAACTCTGCCTCTTCCTGCACTGGTCACATGATGATATCACTCAGGGCCTTCCCCACCACTTATCTTTCCAGTGTGGAGCTATGTTTCCAATAAAACTGCACACACACACCCCTTCCCCCCCACTCCCATGTGCTCATCGATGGACACAGTTTGTCTATTGTACCAGTGCCACTATAGGTTATATGTGCCGGGCTATGAAAGTAAAGGATTTGTCCTTCTCCTGCTGGTGCAGGCCCTGTAGCAGCCACTATGGCTTTAGTTACGCCCCTGTTTGAGACTTCATAAAAATGACTTCAAAGACCTCCACTGATTACTTGTAGTACTAAAAACCATAAAAGTCCTTATATATAAATCTATACAGCATAGTGAAAACTGTTGTCTTCCTAATATTTAACATAAGAATTTTGTTCTCTCCTCTCTTTATTTTTCTCTTTGCTACATCCTTTTTTTTAATACACAGGACATTTAGAGTGAGCCAAACATGGCAGAAGGTCCTGCTTAGATGTGACATTTCCAACTGTGCTGTATATGCTATTGAAATGATTTGCATCATTGATATTCTGAAAATGTATGCAAATATGTAAAGCTTGAAACAGCATTGAGCACAAAGTTCAAGGCAGTATTGTGTATACGTATGAATGTCAATACAACATTTAAAGATCAAAACCATTTAAAATTGAATTATAAGATCATCTACCTTGCAGAGTGAAAGAAAATATTACACTGTGACCCAAAAACTCTGTATTGCCTGTCCGATGGCTGTATCAGAAAACCTGCTATGAAAATAGGATCTGGTGGCACCAAGAATATTTATGGTAGAACCTTAAATGGTCACTTTTCAAAGAACTTTGCATAAATCAATAGTACAATGAACATAAGAAACTGTAATATACAGTATACTGTATCTATGGAGAAGAATGAATCTTTCTTCTCTTATCAGTTCTTTTCCTGCTCCTCTTCTGGCTTCCTAAACTTATATTCTCTATGAATTTTCTGCTAATTCCATGTTGCGAAACACAGACAGACTGCCAGCTCACTGAAGGATCAGATTACAAGCTACAATAACAGTCTGTTGAGAGGGGTGCAAGAGGAGAAGAGAACTGCAGGGTTAGAAAAAGAAACAGAGAGATAACAGACAGTAATACATGTTATACATCACCTCAGGTGTTTTATCTGCATCAGTACTGTTGGGTACTTTTCAAAAATGTCCTATATGGTGCTTATGAGTGACTCCAAGTGAGTGACAGTGAGTTAGGGAGCAGAATCTCCTGATGTCTCCATGTGCAGTATATGAGAGACACCAACAACTAGTCTTAGGACCAGTTCTTACATATTCATAGTTGCTGTCAAAGTTCACTTTTTGCTGTAAATCAAGATAAGGTGGCATATTTTCGAATTGAAAAATGTTTGTTTTTATGATAGGTATGGATTTTTGCCTGACAACGAAATGTTGCACATAATATTCACATGTTCATCACGGACTTTGGCCGTTGTTAAGGGCTGCACAGAAAGAATTTGGGTCTATCATTTCCAGGGCAAAGAAGACTGCTGGAACGTGGCATGGCACTAAAATATGCTGAATCTCAGCAAAGGAATGCTGAAAGCCAGGAGTAGGTATCAGAATTTTGAGACTGGATGATGTGCATGCGAACGCACAGTTACGAAAGGAGATCAGTCTTGTTCCTGTGACAGGAAGATAGTATCACTGGAAGGGAGATGAACACAACAAGAGTCCTCTAACTGAAGTCCAAATACTAATTCACAAAAGAGGTATCCATTAGTCTTAGTTTTAAAGGGGCTCTGCAAGAATAGGGAAGGGGGGGTTGGCAAACCCCAGATGTTTTGCTTGGCCGGATGCAAACTAGGACCCCAGTGCTGACCACTGAGCCACTGCGCTGCCTGTCTGATAGATGTAGGTCTCATCTCTGAAACCTGTACCTATCTCTTGTATGGGGGTCATCCAATCCCCATTTTTTCTGGTGAAGAAGTGCCCACCTGCCACAAGATTGTCAATTTCCTGCCTGTGCCACATCTCTACTATTGACCAGTGGACAACATATTCAATTGAACCTTGAGTACATGCAATGTCTTCTTATTCATACAGTTTGAAATACCAAGTCTGTATTGCCGTCAGTCTCATGTTCATAATTCACTTTAGATTCAGATATAAACTTCCTGTACCAAGCGAACATATCAATAATCCTTCCTACTGCATTGCCACATTGAGTCTGGAATATACAAATTTGCAAGGGTTTGCAACTTTTCTCAACACGGAAAGTGATACCTTGTTCAGTTACACTTTATTTATATTATTTTTGACCAGTAAATTTCTTATTTGTTAAGGGTAATATGAAACATACACACTCTGTAAGACAGTTTTAATGGCAGGTCCAAATCTTGACCACAATATTTCAAGGGGAGAAAACATACAAATACATAGTTAAGAAGTAAGAAATTCTCTCACTGCCATTTACTGTATTTGGAAAAAATGACAAAATAAACAAAGTCCACGGCACAAATTCATATGAATGATGGCCATCAAAGAATTATTTTGAGCTCTGTTTACTACTAGTGTTGGACGCAAATATTCGAATCGCCTGTATTACGCACGCATTACACGAATATTACATTGCCGATTTTTCACAATCAAGAAAATACCCGCGAACTTGCGAATATATGGTGAATATTCGCCCATATATTTGCGAAATATCACCAATTCGAATATAGCCCCTGCCGCTTATCACTATTTACTACATACCGATAGGCATACACTGAAACCCATTTCCATTGTCAACAGTAAGTAATGTTTTATTTTCTGCTTAATGTATTCATTTTCATGCACTCCCACAAAAATGTTTATTCTCTGACCTGTTAGAAAGGTACATGATATAAGCTGTAGTGAATGTAACCTTCTCACTAGTGACTGTATTTGTGAGTAATCCCCTCTCTTCTGATCCTTAACGGTGCTATATGCCATTGATCTGACATTGATGATATCCTCAAGATCCCAAAGATAGTCCATCCATAGTCTTAAAGGGGTTATCCAATTTTAAGAAACCCCCCGCATGTGCCGGGCCCTTCATCGGTAATATACTTACCCCGCTCCAGGTGCTGCTCCTGGTCTCCGCACCACCGCTGCTGCTTCACACTGTACACGGATGAAAATATCCGGTGTTGGGGAGGGAGCAGCCAATGGCAGGCGGGGATGGGGGTGAGCCTCCCTAGTGTCACCCGCGATACTAGGGAGGCTCGTCCCCACCTGCCATTGGCTGCTCCCCCTTCGACACAGATGTTTTCATCCGTGTAAAGGGAGAAGCAGCGGCGGGGGTGCAGGGACCAGGAGCAGAGTCGGTAGTGGGGTAAGTATATTACCGGTGAGGGGCCCGGAACATGTAGGGGGGTTTTCTTGAAATTGGATAACCCCTTTAATCTATTTCATGCTATCCTTCAACAGAGTTTAAAAAAAACTGGATGCCTACAGAGCATGAAGAAGGATTTATACAACTCCTAGTGTATGTAATAAAACTATCTTGAATAACTTTCTAAGCTGCTCCGAGTGGTGGCTTTAGGCATATATATTATTAAATGAATAAGCACAAAATAGGAGAAATGAAAACTAAGTATGCTAGAGAAACTTTAATAGAAATTAGAGTTTCTATGACATAACCTAAAAAAAGTATACTATAGGGCACGAATGCAATGATCTTCCCAGACTCCAGATCAGCGGTGTTCAGCCAAAAGCTATTGAAGGTGTATGGGCACCTTTATAGAAAGAGATATGTCTGTCTACAAGACTTTATTAAAATTACATTTATAACACTAAACTACAACATCATATCTCTGTTAGCAGCTTCTATCAAATTAGAAGATGATTCAAAAGGATGACATCAAAGATCAAATCCATAAAGTCTATCTGTGTATCTATCTATCTATCTATCTATCTATCTATCTATCTATCTATCTATATTATTCAATTATATATATATATATATATATATATATATATATATATATAATAAAAATAAAAATACTACAAAAAAAAGAAAGTAAATATATATGGGGGTCATTTATCCAACTGGTGTAAAGTAGAACTGGCTTACTTGCCCATAGCAACCAATGAGGTTTCACCTTTAATTTTTGACTGCTCCTTTGGAAAATGAACGATGAAATCTGACTGGTTGCCATGGGCAACTAAGCCAGTTCTACTTTACACCAGTTGGATAAATTACGCCATTAGTTTTTCTTAGGCATCTATAAAACCTGTGACAGGTCTTTTTTTTTTTGTTTTTTTTTAAAGAGACTTTGTATGCATTTTCATTCTTCAGATTTGAATGTATACACACTTACACACTTATTTTTTTGTCCCGAATAGTGTAGTCACCTATGTTTCTCAAAGCTATAAAAATAAAGGTGCTAAGTATGAATGGTAAATGGCAAAAAGGCGAAAAAATATATTACTTCTAATAATACCTCAGTGTACAGATCATTAATAAAAGAGCGCTTTAGTCAGTCAGGGGTTCATTCTTGTTTTTGTTTTTTAGCCATTTTAGTAGTTGTCTTTTCCTTTTCCATTCCTAATCATTTAAATATGAACATAAAGCCATCATTGTTATGCTTCAATAATAGGAGAATGAAAGGTGGAAATATGGGGAAAAAAAGAATAAAAAAAATCAGGCAAAGTAAAAACAGAATTTAGGTACGCCTGATTCACTAAGAAATGTAACAAACTTTCCCTGCAGAATCGGATTTCTGTACTTGCTTCTATTTTCTTGTACTTTTTTCTTATCACTAAACAAAGAACTTTAAAAGTGTAATAAACTTTATAACTTGAAATATTATAATTCTTAAAATTGTCTTCTCTTATGAACTGGTCTGTTAGCTGAAAGTAAAGAGTCAAATAATTTTTATATATGATTATCTTGAACTATGATACATCTTACTTGCAAGCTGCTGACTGGTCATCTAAGTATCTATAGAAGATTTGCAGCACTAAACTGTATAGAAATCATTATGTTTATTATATTTAACCCCTTCCCGACATGTGACGTACTATTACGTCATGGAAGTCAGTGACTTCCTGCATTTTGACATAATAGTACATCATGGTAATCGGGCGGGCACCTGGGTGGTGTGTGCCCGATCACTGCAGGGGTTCGGCAGTCCCTGGAAGTCGGGCCCCTGCTGTATCCGCTGGCATCACTGTTTACAGTGCCTCAGGCTGTGCCTCCTAGGCAACCTGTTAGTGAATGACTCAGTGTCATACACTAACAGGCAATGCATTACAATTCAGATGTATTTTAAAGCATTGCAGAGGGGATCAGACCCCCAAAAGTTGAAGTCTCAGAGTGGGACAGAAATAAATTTAAATAAAAAAGTTAAAAAAAGTGTTTTTAATAAAAAAAAAATAAGTTTCAAGTAAAAAAGAGAAAAAACGCTCCCTTTCCCCAGATTCCAAAATAAAAATAGAAAAAAAGGAAAAACACACATATTAGGAATCGCTGCATCCGTAACAACCGGCTCTATAAATATATCACATGATTTAACCCATCTGATAAACACCATAAAAAATAAAAATGTGTAAAAAAAAAAAGCCATTTTTGTCACCTTATATCACAAAAAGTGATCAAATACACCAAGCGATCAAAAAGGCGTTTGTCCCACAAAATGGTACCAAAAAAACATCACCTCATCCTGCAAAAAAGAGACCCTACCTGAGACAATTTGTAAAAAAATTAAAAAAACTATGACTTTCAGACAAGACACTAAAAATGTGATTTTTTTCATTTTTTTGCTTTAAAACTGCTATTATTGTGCTAAAATCCAAAAATTTTAAAAAGTAGACAGATTAGATATCGCTGCAGCCGTAACAACCTGCTCTATAAAAATATCAAATGACCTTACCCCTCAGTTGAACACCGTAATAAAATGTAAATAAAAACAGTGCCAAAAAAGCCATTTTTTGTCACCTTACATCACAAAAATTGCAACACCAAGCGATCAAAAAGACGTATGCCCCTCACAATAGTAACAATCAAACCATCACCTCATCCCGCAAAAAATGAGACCCTACCAAAGACAATCGTTAAAAGAAAGCTATGGCTCTCAGACTACGGAGACATTAAACATCATTTTTTGGTTTCAAAAATGCTATTATTGTGTAAAAAATATCACATGACTTAACCCCTCAGGTGAACACTGTAAAAATAAATAAATACTGTGCCAAAGTTAACAATTCTTTGGTCACCTTGCCCCATAAAGTGTAATAATGAATGATCGAAAAATCATATGTACCCAAAAATGGTACTAATAAAACTGGCACCTTATCCCCTAGTTTCCAAAATGAGGTCACTTTTTGGGAGTTTCTACTGTAGGGGTGCATCAGGGGGGCTTCAAAAGAGACATGGCATCTAAAAACCAGTCCAGCAAAATCTGCCTTCCAAAAACCATATGGCGTTCCTTTTCTTCTGTGCCCTGCCGTGTGTCCGTACAGCAGTTTACGACCACATGTGGGGTGTTTCTGTAAACTGCAGAATCAGGGTGATAAATATTGAGTTTTGTTTGGCTGTTCCCCCTTGATGTGTGTGGAAAATCTGCTAAAAATTTTCCTTTAATTGTTGTGGAACACCTAAAGGGTTAACAAAGTTTGTAAAATCAGTTTTGAGTAACTTGAGGGTTATAGTTTCTACAATGGGGCCATTTATGGGGGCTTTCTACTATGTAATCCCCACAAAGTGACTTCAGACCTAAAATGGTCCTTAAAAACTGGGTTTTGGAAGTTTTCTTAAAAATTTCAAGATTTGTTTATAAACTTCTAAGTCTTCTAACGTCCAAAAATGATAAAATGACATTTACAAAATGATGCCAACATAAAGTATACATATTGGGAATGTTAAGTAATAAATATTTTATGAGGTATCACTTTCTGTTTAAAAAGCAGAGAAATTGTGAATTTTTCTAAATCTTGGGTAAATTTGGGATTTTTTCATAAATAAAAGTTGAAATATAGTGACTCAAATTTATGACTGTCATGAAGTACAATGTGTCACGACTGAGAAAACAATCAGAATGGCTAGGATAAGTAAAAGTGTTCCAAAGTTATTACTACGTAACGTGACACATGTCAGATTTGCAAAAAAATTACCTGGGCAGAAGGGCGAAAACTGGCCCAGGGTAGAAGGGGTTAAAGTGTTTAATATGGATGACCTATACTCAGGATCAGTATCTGGTGGAGGTCTGAATCCCAGCACCACTGCGGATCAGCTGTTTGAAGAGACCAAGGCACCCTTCCTAGGACATGTAATAGCACGTTCATTGGTCATATGGCCTAGGTGCAGCTCAGTCCCATTCAAGTGAATTGGGCTGTTCTGCAATGTCAAGCACAAACACTATACAATGGTCAGCCTTGTGCTTGGCAAGATGAGAGGAGGCTGTGGCACTCACGGGAGCACTCCAGACGTCTCAAAGAGCTGATCAGCAAGGGTACAGGGTATTGGATCCCCCCCACTGATTATATACTGATGACCTATCCTGAGAATAGGTCACCAGTATTAAATTCTCATCACAATTCATAACTAACTCCAAAAGTCATGTAACAGATAAATGACTGAAACATGATTTTAATTTCTATAGCAGATCTTTAGGCATAACTTTTTGTGAGCAGCCAGACGAAGCGCGATTTCACGCGCGAAACGGCCATAGCCGCTTATCATCTGCAATCGGTTTGTCGGCCCCTGCACCTCGTTAAAAGTGTCCTGTTACAAGGATGAATAAAAAATGTTGATATCTTCACCTCGGTGAGTGCCGCAGCCTTTCTTTTTCCTTTTCTCTTAATATGGCAATGGACTTTACCTCTTAACGCTGCTGATGCTGAGCAACACACACGAGTGTCTACATCTGTGTTGCGAGCATTGGTCTGAAAGGGGAGATCTGGTGCATCGCCTGATTGGAGGCAGTGCTACCGTTTCTCATCTGTGTTTGACATATCTATAACTTTATAAGTACTTCCTTGAACTTTTTTAAGTAAAATCTACTGCAAGGAAATGTGGAGGCATGTGCCAGAGGTCCGACGGAGGGTTAATATGCATACGCATGTGCCCAGACTCTGTATGGTGACACATGGCATCTTTGTGGTTGTAATATGCAAATGGAAAGGCTTCATGGTACCTCTTTATAGCACCATATTCTGTAAGGAAGAATATGTCCGTAATATGGCAAGCGTATGAATCTGTAAGAAAACCCTCTGTATGCCACAGTGTGAAATAAGAGGCACATGGAGGTACAATGCACATTACTAGATCCTTAATATGGTCAAAAGATTACCATAGTCACTAAGAAGTTATTCCCAGAAGAACCTATGGTTAGCATTAGAGTTCACGACATTGGGGCATACAAAGTCCTTACATGACCGAATTATTGGCCCATAGTAGGCAATGTGGGGTGTATTACGGATCCATAATACGGCTGTGTGCATAACCCTTACCTCTACAATATAGAGACATTCCTGATATTTAAAAAAAGATTTAGACGTCTCTACACTTATTTATAGCTCTGAAAGAGCAGATGGTATTTATCCTGTAAAAACATGTTGTTGTTTTTTCTAGAATTTAAATATGAAAGGCAAAAATTTCAATATCTGCAAATTCACAAACAACTTTTCCCTTTCAAGGATCACAGACAACTTATTCACAGTTTATGAATATGATATACACGTGCCTTGCAAAAGTGATCACCCCCCTTGACTTTTTTGTATTTTGGTGCCTCACAAACTGGAATTAACATGGATTGTTTGAGGATTTGCATCACTTAATTTACAGAACATGCCCACAACTTTGACGATTTTTTATTTTTTTTATTGTGAAGCAAACAACAAATCGGACAAAATAACAGAAAAAGTCAATGTGCATAACTATTTACCCCCCTAAAGTCAATACTTTGTAGAGCCACCTTTTGCGCCAATCACAGCTCAAAGTCGCTTTGGATAAATCTCTGATCTTGCCACATCTTACCACTGGGATTTTTGCCCATTCCTCCTTACAAAACTGCTCCAGCTCCTTCAAGTTGGATGGTTTGCGCTTGTGAACAGCAATCTTTAAGTCTGACCACAGATTTTCTATTGGATTGAGATCTGGGCTTTGACTAGGCCATTCCAACACATTTACATGTCTCCCCTTAAACCACTCAAGTGTTGCTTTAGCAGTGTGTTTGGGGTCATTGTCCTGCTGGAAGGTGAACCTCCGTCCTAGCCTCAAATCACACACAGAGTGATACAGGTTTTGCTCAAGAATATCCCTGTATTTAGCACCATCCATCTTTCCCTCAACTATGACCAGTTTCACAGTCCCGGCTGCTGAAAAACATCCCCATAGTATGATGCTGCCACCACCATGTTTCACTGCGGGGATGGTGTTCTTTGGGTGATCTGATGTGTTGTGTTTGTGCCAGACATAGCGTTTTCTTTGCCTGAAAAGTTCAATTTTAGTCTCATCAGACCAGAGCACCTTCCTCCATACATTTGGGGAGTCTCCCACATGCCTTTTCGCAAACTCACAACATGCCTTTTTGTTTTTAGCTGAAAGTAATGGCTTTCTTCTGGCCACTCTGCCATAAAGCCCATCTCTATGGAGCGTACGGCTTATTGTCGTCCTATGTACAGATACTCCAGTCCCTGCTGTGGAACTCTGCAGCTCCTCCAGGGTTACCTTAAGTCTCTGTGCTGCCTCTTGGATTAATGCCCTCCTTGCCTGGGCCGTGAATTTTGGTGGGCGGCCGTCTCTTGGCAGGTTTGCTGTTGTGCCATGTTCTTTCCATTTGGTAATGATAGATTTGATGGTTCTCCTGGGGATTATCAAAGATTTGGATATTTTTTTATAACCTAACCCTGACTTGTCCCTTACTTGTTTGGAGAGTTCCTCGGTCTTCATGGCAGTGTTTGGTTAGTGATGCCTCTTGCTTATGTGTTGCAGCCTTTCAAAAAAGGTGTGTATATGTAATGACAGATCATGTGACACTTAGATTGCACACAGGTGGACATCATTTCACTAATTATGTGACTACTGAAGGTAATTGGTTGCACCAGAGCTTTTTATGGGCTTCTTAACAAAGGGGGTGAATACATACGCACATGCCAATTTTCTGTTTTCTATTTCTAAACAACAGATTTATTTATATATTTTTCTCATTTTATTTCACCAACTTAGACTATTGTGTTCTGATCCATCACATAAAATTTAGATTTACAAAACATTGAACTAAAGGCTGTAATGTAACAAAATACGAAAAAAAGCCAAGGGGGTGAATACTTTTGCAAGGCACTGTATATACAGACAGAGACAGATGGACAAATAGATAGATAGGTGGATAGATAGATACCGTAGATAGATAGATAGATAGATAGATATTTCTCCATATCAGGGATCTATCAGTGAAAATTTCTGAAGACGAGTGTTGCTATATAACTAATCCAGTTCCAACTGTCATTTTAAGAGTCCTTTGAAACAAAAAAAAGGAAATTTGATTGCTCCACTTTTCTCCGGTCTTCAGAAATCTCCCTACTTGTGCTCTCCTGTGGGCAATCCAGCTGTAAATCAATCCAAGCTAAATATCTAATACGTAATAGTGCATCAAAAGGGGCATCAAACAGGGCATAGAGGCACAGGACGAAGACCTAGTTCTACCACTACATTAATTACTAGTCAGATTAGAATGAAAGCCCTAAAAGGGAAATGTAATTCAGCCATGTGCAGGGGCCTTAATTAGGGTATAGCCAATCACTGCCTTTCATTGGAGATGGTTAAAACTTCAACCTCTGAAGATAGATATGATGATATCTATATGTGAATGCAGTTTGATACTGCAGCATGGGATATCTAGGGTCAAATAGTTATGGAGAAAAATGGTTACACAATGTTTGAGAACAGGTGCAGAAGAGCGCAGGATACGTGATTGTTAATCACAGTACGAGTGAAAGCGATGTACAGGTGCAGACAAGGCTTTGGATTTTGTTATAACTCTTGATAGTGTCTTTGTGCTCCGTCCACATGGAAGAGGTTCTGATTTACAGTCCAAAGATACTAGTCCACTGTTAACCCCCATGCATACATAAAGTAGAACCTGCAGATCTGTGCGTGGGGGTTAATGTTTGTCTTTCTGACCTCGAAGGGGAGCAGTGGTTGTCTGCATTTAATTTTCAAACCACATTTCGGCCTTTTTCCGCCTGCACATGACCACAAAGAAAAACATCTTTCATGCTGTACATTCTTTCCTGATACTTTTGGGTTAATCTTAAGTTTCTGCTAGAAACAGCACTTGTTCGTCTAGCCAGAAATGTGAAAGCTCAACTTTATAGGTCCTCCTTGCGCAAAATGAACTGCCATTAGGGATACATGTGTGTTGTTTCATCCAGTGGCTAGTCAATGCAAGGAAAAACTATTAGATTGGGATGTCTACATATATGATGGTTGGTTTATGTGCAGGATGACACAACACCTAAGGATTGGTTCTAGTGATTAGGCAGACAAAGTCATTGTGGTTCTTTTACATGTTATGCTGAAGATACACTATATGGACAAAAGTATTGGGACACCTACAAATTACACCTACAGGAACTTTTAGGACACTCTATTCTAAATCTATAGGCATTTCTATGGAGTTAGACCCCTCTTTCCAGCTAAAACAGCTTTCACTCTTCTGAGGAGGCTTTCTAAAATAATTTGGAGTGTGTCTGGACTGTGTTGGACTGTGCTCATTCAACCATGCAGGCAGGCAATGATCTCCAGTGATTCGCCAAACCCAGACTAGTCAAATACAGAAACGTGACTTGTCACTCCACAGGATACTTTCCACTGTTTCAGAATTCAGTGGCAGCCTGCTTTACACCACTCCATCCGATGCTTGGCATTGTGTTTCATGGTGTAAGGCTGGCATGCAAGTGAGCATGTGCGACCAGCTCAGTGAGATGGATAAAAAAAATAAGGAAAAGAACAAACAGCAGGTGGCGCTGTACAAATGCATTTTATTGAATATCTCACTGGCCATTCTAAATGTTTAATTACATGCAATTACAAAAGTATTCTGGTTTGTAAAAAAAAATGTAGAATATACTTTGTGACACAACCCCTTTAATATTGTATAAATCTTGTAAATAATAATATAAGCCCTATGAATAAATATTCACTTGTTAAATTGATAACCTTGTAGGTCAACAGGTGTCATTGGTAAGACACTGAATATTACAGAGAAAGCTTAGGCTGTTGCTCAAGAGTTCCTCAGAGACCGCTGTAATAAGAAATCCAAACTGCAGCTGCTTGGAAAGTATAATAACATCTGTAATGAACCACCATCCACCTACACCAACTGAAATCTAGACAAATCTGAAAGTGAGATTTTCTTTAGGTCCATTGGGATGTGGTTGTAAAATTCATATTTCAGCGCAAGCTAATTGTTTACTTGTTCAAATGTAGGGATATACTTACTTTCATTCTTGCCATGTTGCAAATATCAGAAAAGTCCTAAGACCATCTAAACTATGCAATAACGGAAATGCAATTGCATGGTAAACAAATCACGTAGAATTGATATTGCAGGGCTTGTCTCATGAGAAAAACCCCTGTACGTTAACTGTTTTAGGACACATGTACATCTCAGAGGGGTTCCTCTGTTCGAGACCCCCCTCTACGAGCCAAAACGGAGTGCGGTTGATATGTGTTGTTTCAGTTCTGGTTAAATTGAGCTGCCCTTGTATTACATAGACAGCCAATCATCTGAATGTGCACCTCCCATCTGATCGTTCCTCTATCCTTTGCTCTGATCACTCACTCCCAATTCACTGCTGCTTCACTGAGAGATAAGATTACAGCTGCTGCCTATAGGAGTCTATGGAAGGATGAGGAGTGGAAGGAGCTTCAGAGAGAGATGGAATGACACACACAGAAATGCCGCTGCTTTTATTAAGTGTTCTATTTCACCCCAGTGCTGGATGCACAGTTACGCCTGTTCTGGACTGCTGTATAATGTCCCCCATGCTACTGCTGCTTCCGAGGGTGTGCCGCAGAGACATCAGAGAGTAAGATCTCCTGTTTTGAAGGGGTTCCCATATATGTAAAGTATATTCAAGCAACTCTCTCTTTACTTTCCAGTCCAACTCTTAAATAGAGTTGAGCGAACCCGAACTTTTCCGTAAAATTTTTCCGCACCCCGACCCGAACATTTCCGTAAAAGTTTGGGTTTGTTGCTCGGCGATTTCTTCACGCTTTTTGAAAGGCTGCAGGGCAGTCGATCAACAAGCGTTTCACTACTTTGCCCTAAGAAGCCATCACAGCCATGCCTACTATTGGCATGGCTGTGATTGGCTAAGTGCAGCATGCGACCCAGCCTCTATATAAGCTGGAGTCACGTAGCGCCGCACGTCACTCTGATGTTCTTAGTGTAGGGACAGGTTGCTGCTGGTGCTCTCAGGGAAAGATTAGGGAAGATCTCTGTTGAACTTCGTGGTGTTAAATCTTCAAACTACAACAATTATTGAGGGTGCTATGCTACATATTTGTACCCAGCCCTGAGCCCCCCAAAATAATTTGTAATCCATCTGTTACTGAGGTGGGGGTCAGCGGCCATTTTAGCAACTGCAATGTCCTTGGAACTGCATGTGCCCTGCATGTGTGCCAGCCTGCCAGGGACATCAGTCTTATTATTTTTTAGTAGCTCAGTGGAAGAAAAATTCCTTTTTTCTGGCAGGTCAAGTCCCCTACATTAACTATTTTAAAATTTTGCAGTGACATATTGCATTTCAGCAGTCGTACCACAGAGCACGTTTGCATACACCTCTGAAAAACCTATTTTAAAGATGACCTTTCACTTCGGATTGAGGTAGTGAAATACTTACACTACCTTCCTGGGCTACCCCGGCTGCTGTCCAGGCAGCAGTTTTTTTTTTTAAATATCCCCCAGTTCATCCAGTCCGGTCCCCGTTAGTTCTTTGTATGAGACGGGGACTTGTCTTTTGCCTGGCTAGTGGTTTTCCGCTCTCTGGTGCGAACCGAGCGCTATGATTGGCTGCACTCGCACCCAGGGAAAGGAAAACCACTCCCCAGGCAAAAGACTAGTCCCCGTCTCATAAAAAGAATCGCCGCATGTGAGAACTAACGAGGACCAGAGCGGATAAACCGAGGAATATTTTGAAAAAAAAAACTGTTGCCTGGACCTCAGTGGGGGCCACTCAGAAAGGTAGTGTAAGTATTTCACTACCTCAATTCGAAGTAAAAGGTCCTCTTTAAAATTTTGCGCTGACATCTGAGGCCTACCCTGTATTTCAGTCATTTTAAGCAACCTGTGGAACTCTGCATTTACATAGTTGGTTGCAAAAACACCGGTTTTGTGGTAGATAGCACAACTACGCTGTATTTCGCTGTGTGGGGAGTCGCTCTGGTAGACAGCGGTGCGGGTGCAGTACCGAGGCAAAACAAAGAGTCCAGGATGTGCAATAAACAGTGTTTTATTCACACTGACACAAAAATACACAGCAAACAGTCTTTCGGTGGTAGTTCACACATGTCAGAAACAAGGAGGCAAAACAAAACAGGCCAACATAGGTTCAGTCACCTGGGAGGTGTAGGTGCAGGTTCGCACCAGGCTGTCGGCCCAGCCGCAGGAGAATCCACCTTCAGGTAGCCAGGAACAAAAGCCACCTCCTTGCTGAGCTCTTTCCTCCAGGACAGAGAACTCCAGAGCCCTGTTAGCAGGCTCCAGGATAATCACCACCTCAGACACAGCTGCTGGCTGTGTTTTATACCCAGCCCAAAACCAGGACTGGATCGTGGGGAGCAGCCACCCACCCTACACTTTAGCTGCTCCCGGTAAGAGCCGGCCCGGATCGGCTTTGCAGCCATGCTATTTAACAGAGTCAAACAGCACTAGCTGCTGCAGACAAAAAAACCCGGCTCTTACCTCACCGAGGCCAGCAACCTCGGTGACACGTACCTGCCATCAAATATGACACCTTGCACCCTCTTACAGCTGTTACATTGTTGGTTTGAAAAATCAAATTTTTGTTGATAGTGAAGTAATCGGATTGAATTGCTCCGTTACACTATTGTCGAAACACAGGTGCCAACTGCTGCGGCTTTCTGCAGTGTGCAGACCGACGAGGAGGGCAGGGTTCAAGAATGGGTGGAAGATGATGTGGAGGACGATGAGGTCCTAGACCCCGACTGGACTCAAGTTCATGCTAGTGACGTGTGCAGTTCTGAGGAAGAGGCGGTGGTTGCACAGAGGCCACAGCACAGCAAAAGAGGGAGCAGGCTGCAAAATCGGAGCGGCCGTTCCCGAGACAGTACGCCTACTACTGCCCACCGCACCCAGGGACCTAGCACACCAAAGTGAGCTCCAAGGAGTTCATTGGCGTGGCAGTTCTTCAGACAATGTCCTGACGACAAGACACGAGTGCTTTGCACGTTGTGCCATCAGAGCCTGAAGCGAGGCATAAACGTTCTAAACCTGAGCACAACCTGTGTGACCAGGCATCTACATGCAAAGCACGAACTGTAGTGGAGTAAACACCTTAAAAACCAAGAAAGGTCTCAGGCTCCTCCTGCTTCCTTTTCTGCTGCTGTCTCTGCCTCTTTCTCCACCTCTGGAGACACAGTGGCACCTGCCACCCAGCAAACAGAGGATGTGCCACCAACACCACCACCTCCATCATCATCACGAAGCATCTCCACCATCACATGCAAGCGTTCAGCTGTCCATCTCCCAAACACTGGAGAGAAAGAGGAAATACCCACCTACTCACCCTCGATCCCTGGCCCTGAATGCCAGCATTTCAAAATGACTGGCCTTTGAAATGCTGTCATTCCATTTGGTGGAGATGGACTGTTTAAAACAGCTGATGGTGGTGGCTGTCTACAGTACGTTGTTCCCAGTCGCCACTACTTTTCCAGGCGAGCCGTCCCTTCTCTGCACAACCAAGTGGAGGATAAAATCAAGTGGGCATTGCGCAATGCCATCTGTGGCAAGGTCCACATAACCACAGAAACATGGACCACCAGTAAGCACGGACAGGGATGCTATATCTCCCTAACTGCACACTGGGTAAATGTAGTGACGGCTGGGCCTGAGCCAGATAGCGGTTTGGCGCACGTCCTTCCACCACCGAGGATTGCAGGGCATTATTCTTTGCCTCCTGTTGCCTCCTCCTCCTACTCCGCTTCCTCTTCCTCCTCTTCAACCACCTCCTCATCCGGTCAGCAAAAGACCTTCACCACCAACTTCAGCACAGCCAGGGGTAAACGTCAGCAGGCGGTTTTAAAACTCATGTGTTTGTGGGACATGTCAGAGATGCTGCAGAAAGTGCGGTCCGTCTGTGCACACTTTTGGCGTTCTTACCCTGCTGCTGCTCGCCTGTCTGTGCTGCAGTGTAATTTCAGCCTTTCCGCTCACCGCCTCATACGCGACATGCCCACCAGGTGGAACTACACCTTGCATATGCTGGAGAGACTGCGAGAGCAGCAGCAGGCAATAGTGGAGTTTCAGCTGCAGCACGCACGGATCAGTCGCTCTGCGGAACAGCACCACTTCACCACCAATGAGTGGCCCTCCATGCGAGACCTGTGTGCCTTGTTCTGGTGTTTTGAGTACTCAACCAACATGGCCAGTGCCGATGACGCCGTTCTTAGCGTTACAATACCACTTCTACGTCTCCTTGAAAAAACACTTAGGGCGATGATGGAAGAGGATGTGGCACAGGAGGAAGAGGAGAAGGAAGAGGGGGCATTTCACAGGGTTTAAGGCCAGTCATTTAGAAGTGGCTCAGAGGGTGGGTTCTTGCACCAGCAGAGGCCAGGTACACATGTGGCCAACTAGGGCACAGTTCTGGAGGACGAGGAGTATGAGGTAGAGTAGGAGGAACCGGGTTCATAGCAGGGTGGCACCCAACGCAGCTCATGGCCATCACTGGAGTGCGGCTGGGGGGATACGGAGGACACAGACGATACACCACCTACAGAGGACAGTTTATCCTTACCTCTGGGAAGCCTGGCGCACATGAGCGACTACCTGCTGCAGTGCCTGCGCAACGACCGCAGAGTTGCCCACATTTTAACTTGTGCTGACTACTTGGTTGCCACCCTGCTGGATCCCCGTTACAAAGACAACGTGCCGTCCTTAATTCCCTTACTGGAATGTGATAGGAAGATGCGCGACTACAAGCACACACTGGTAGACGTGCTCCTGAGGGCATTACCAACATCGGGGGACAAGTGGAAGCAGAAGGCGAAGGCAAAGGCGGAGGAGGAGCAGGAAGAGGTCGCCAATGCAGCTGGGTCATGGCCAGCACCTCAGAAGGCAGGGTTAGCATGGCTGACATGTGGAAAAGCTTTGTCACCACGCCACAGCACCAGGCACCACCACTGTCTTAGCAGGAGGCAGCATTTGAACAACATGGTGTAACAGTACATGTGCACACGCCTACATGTACTGGCTGATGGTTCTGCCCCATTCAACTTCTGGGTCTCCAAATTGTCCACATGGCCTGAGCTTGCCCTTTATGCCTTAGAGGTGCTGGCCTGCCCTGCAGCCAGTGTATTGTCTGAACGTGTATTTAGCACAACAGGGGGCGTCATTACAGACAAACGCAGCCGCCTGTCCACAGCCAACGTGGACAAGCTCACATTCAAGCTCACATCCAACCTGGCTTGGAACCCACAAGACTTGTCTGTACCTTGTGCAGAATAGACATTGATACCCACCTCAACCATACATTCTTGTACTCAAGTGCCCTTATTCTTTGATTTCTTATTTTTTTTATTTGTCCCATTATTTTGGGGGCTACCCCAATTTACAAAAAAAATAAAATAAAACATTGTTAGCTGGCTACCTCCTCCTCCTCCATCGCCGCTTCCACCTACAACACCACATTCACGCCTCCTCAACCTCCGACTCCACATCCACCTCCTCCTCCGAGTTGCCCTCTAGCCCTCTCCAAGACTTTTTTACAGCCATTTTAGTGCCCAAAAGTTCGGGTCCCCATTGACTTCAATGGGGTTCAGGTTCGGGGTAAAATTCGGGTTCCGAACCCGAACTTTTTTGTGAAGTTCAACCGAACCCATTGAACCCGAACTTCCAGATGTCCGCTCAATTCTACTCTTAAATCATCATACTATATGTAAGCACTGCCATACACTTTATGGCCTCTGCCATGTACATGATCCCTATTAAAGTGTATTCTGTGCATTACAGGTAACTTTCAGTCTGCCTATCCTGTATTGATCTTCACAAGAACCTATTTTAGCAAAGTATGTCATGGTTTACGCCATTCCACTTTCAAAGTTACATCGCTGACTATCCCATATTGCTTATCTTTTATGTCTACCAAAAAGTGCTATTTGAGTCCACCTTACCTTGTCTTAAACAGTATGAATGAAATGCAATACTTTATTGAGACACAATACATAAAAACTTTAAAAAGATGAATCCCTACAAAAGAAAAAGTACGGTTTTCTTGAGGGATGGTAACAAGCAATATATGGTGTATGGGACATGGATATTACACTAACTGTACATGAAATAATCATAAATCAGCTATAAAAATTGGCTAAGAAAAAAGTAAGGGCCAAAGGTGTATACAAATGGCTTATAATAAAACCAACAAGACAGTTGCCGATGCTGCAGGGCAATGGTAGATAATAGACAAAAGTTACCCCCACTGGTAAAGGTGTAAAGTAATGCACTGCAATTAAGATGAATGAGGAGAAGTACCATATGTAACCTTACCCATAGTCAGTGTTCACCTCAGAAGAACACGCGTTTCAGCACACCTTCCTCTGGGGGGCACAAATTATATACAAAAAAAAAAGCAAAATAAAATGTGAAATTGATTGATGTGCTATGAAAAAAATCCTTTTCCTTGCCATAAGTAATATTACCATCATTGGTGTACCGTCAGGAAGCCAACTGTAAGCCACTTAAAACTGTTTTGTGTGCAGAGACTTCATTAAGGTATGATCCTCCTCCATTCAACCTACAGGACATGAAGCCAGGGATAACTGATTTGAAGCCAAGAATAAAATATGGGAACTGGGACCTGAACAGTTACAAAGTACAGACTGAGATCCAACAAAGTAGCTCAGAGGAGTGTAATGGATATCTGTGGCAAAGTGGAGGGGAGGTAGGGATTTCTCCACATAGTAAACCTAATGAAGTGCCTTGAGGCCCATTATGGTAGAATAAGGAATTTAGTGGAAAGATGGAAATGTACATGGTAAATAACCATATTCTAGACCACCTCATTACATTGCACAATGGCACAATGCTGCTGAGCAGACTGGACATTTAAGCAGGCAAAGAAATAGAGAATTGAGTCAATCTTGTAAATGTTAGACACAAATGTGTCTTTGTTACGCCTGTAGTTATACCTCCCAAATCTTTCTCAAGTCTGATTAATTCTGGAGCTATTAAATACTGTGGGGTCAAAACACTTACTACACCCCATGATAAATTCTTTGACGGGTGTATATTCCAAAATTGGGTTTCCACTGTAGAGATACTTCAAGGTCTCCTCAAATGCGACATGGCGCCCGAAAACCATTCCAGCAAAATCTCTCCTCCAAAAGCCAAATGGCACTCCTTGCCTTCTGAGCCCTGGTGTGTGCCTATAGCAGTTTACAACTACATATAGCCGTATAGGAAAAAAATGCTTAACAAATTATGTGGTGCTTTGTGAGGGGTACCCCTTATAAAACATTTTAGACTAAAGCAACATTTTATTGGAAGAAAATTTTCTTTTTCACAGCCAAGTGTCTCTAAATTGTATGAAATGTCTGTTGGGTCAAAGTGCTCACTACACCGCATAAAAAATACCTTGGGGGTGTTGTTTCCAAAACTGGGTGAATTTGGGCTGTTTCTACTTTTGGTGTACTTCAGGATCTGTTCAAATGCGACATGATGCCCAAAAATCTATGCAGGAAACTCTGACCTCCAAAAACCATATAGTGCTCCTTCCCTTCTGAACCCTGCCGTGTACCCGCATTGCTGAGAAAATGATGTTTTAATATAGGCAAATGAGCCTCTAGGAGCAACAAGGTTGTTGCTGTTACACTTAGAGGCTCTACTTCTCTCTGCAACTGCTGTGCTCTCTCGACTTTGATTGACAGGACCAGGTGTGATGATCTTTACACTGCTTGGCCCTGCCACTCAAAGTGGAGAGGACATGGCAGTTGCAGAGAGAGCAGAGCTTCTAGCTGTAACAGCAACACCCCTAGATTGTTCCTAGAGGCTCATTTGCATATATTAAAATATCATTCTTCTCAGCAATGTAGGCACCTATGAACATGAGACCAACACAGCTGCCACGCACACATGCAACAGGTCAGCCAATTTCATAGCTACAAATCTGCTGATAGATGCCCTTTAAGTCATGTGGAACACCTAAAGGGTTAACAAATTTTATAAAATTAGTTCTGAATAATTTGTAGCTTCTAATTTATGGGTAGTTTCTAGTATTTAAGCCCCTCAAAGTCACTTTAAAACTGAATTGGTCCTTTAAAAAGTGGGTTTTCTGAATTTTTTTTGAAAATGTGAAAAATTGCTTCTAAAATTCTAAGCCTAATGTCCTATAAAAAAAATAAAAGAAAATGCCATCTGCAAAATGATGCCAGCAGAAAGTAGTCATATGTTAAATGTTAATATATAACTATTTAGTGAGTTTTCACTTTCTGTCTCAAAAGTAGAGAAATTCAAATTGTGTGAACTTTTGCACATTTCTAAAAAATTAGGAATTTCTTTTTATAAATAAAGGTAAAACATACTGACCCATATTTACCACTAACATGAAGTACAATTTGTCACAAGAAAGCAGTCCCTGACTCGGTTTTATAAGTAAGCATTCCAAAGTTATTAACATATAAAGTAAGACGTAAGATTTGCCCAGTCCATAAACTGAAGGGGTAGAATAGTTCTTTATTGCAAACAGCTTAAAGTTGGTAAATTTGGCTAACAAACCTAATTTGCAATAGAGGTTGAATAATTTTCATTATAACTGTATATTTACAATAAGTTAATGGTCTTACATGGACATTTTTAACAGTAGAAATTTTGAAATACTATAAGTCCATTGTGGGTCTCTTTATATTAGCAAATCTACGTAAAATGATTTCATTTTTGGTTAATATCCAGAGATAATAATTTCTCTTTTCTGAAACAGTAGGGCATTTCAGAGATACGCCTTGGGAAGATTCTACAATGTACTGAAAAACAGACTAATGTGCCACTCCCTCCAATATAAGCAGCCTTGCCTTAGTGTCACTAGTCAGGTCAAAAAAACTCTCAAGATCACTGAAATTGATGTTTTCTTACTAGTGCTAAGGGCTGTCCTTCAAATGATGGCTCATCTGACTGCTGTAGAAATAATGAATAGCTACAGGTCTCCAGATTACTACACAACAGTGAACATTAAGCTACCCACACACTAGATAAATGTCTGCAGAACATGCTGATTTTGGTGGGCTGATCATCTAATGTGTAAGGGGGCCTCCTGACTCTCTCCACTTGTCAGAGGAGATGAGAATTGGGCAGTTAGATTTTAGAGCTTTTTGCCAGCAGCTTTCTCCACTCTTCCTCATCAAGGCACATGCATGGCCTAAAGGGGTTCTCCAGGAACTAAGAAAATAAAATTTCAAAAAATTCTTAAATTAGTCATAATGGCTCGTTTTGTCTAGGGAGCAATCATTAGGAGAAATAAAATGGCCGCCGTCCTTTTAGCACACACAAAACCTGTCCTAATCACCCAGGAGGACAAGATACTTCATAACACTGAGCTAAATAGCTGCCTCAACCTCCTCCCTGCTTGTCGGGGATGATCTTCAGCTGAATATCTGTAGGAATGGAGTCCATGAGGAGACATGAAGTACAGAAAGGAGGGTAGGGTGTAGTAATGAGCTGCAGCAATTGTATGCAGTCTCCATTACCACAGCCCCACATTATCACAGTCTGTCCTGCCCGTCCTCTCTGCACTTCATGTCTCCTCTTGAACTCCATTCCTACAGAGATTCAGCTGAAGATCTTATCAGCTGTATATAGGATCATAATCCCTGACGAGCAGAGAGGAGGATGAGGCAGCTCTTTAACTCAGTGTTGTGAAGTAACTCATCCTGCTGTGTGATTAGGACAGGTTTGGTGTGTACTAATAGGACGGCGGCCATTTTATTTCTCCTAATGATTGGTCCTTAGACAAAATGAGACATTATAACTAAGAATTTTAATTTTCTTAATTCCCAGAGAACCCCTTTGCAGTAGGTTTATTACAGAGATGTCTGCAATTGCTCTATTCATCTGAATGGAGCTTGCAGAAATCCATACATATGCCGCAGAAGCAACCCATTCAGATGAATGGAACTAATTTTCAGTTTCAGAAATTTCTGCCACAAAATCAAGATCTTCTGTTCAACATTTATGGTCAGAATAGAAATAACTGAGAAAAGTCCATATAAACTGCTTTCCAGTGGTTGCAATTACAACTCTGTTATAGTGACAGGTTGTCTTTAAAAGGTCCTCATACAGTATTCTCCCGCCATTCTTAGTGGGGCCAGCCATTATTAATGTGTATGGGCAGCTCCAGACTCTCCCCAGACAGATGATGAATTTCAATGGTCCATTCCTTTGTTCTCCATGCAGATAAGCTACTGCCAGTAGTGTCTGGCAGAGGCGTTCTCCTCTTTCCCCATTGTGTCAGCTGAACGTGTATGGAGTGTTGGGAGACGGCTACTGAAGGTGTTTGGACAATTCTGGTATAACCGCATACTGTAAAAAAATGAATGAATACTCCTATAGTCATTGTGTCTTTTTTTAAATACGACTTTACATTTTGAAAAGGAAACCAACGACACTGCATAGCAGTTTTAGCAGTGCACAGTATTCCGACTAAATATTAGTAGAATTTGGAATTATGAGAATTTCGGAGGACTGGGAAAAGTGCTAATGTAAATTTTGAGCCTCTAATGAAGCAGGCAATAACTTTACAATACCATTGTGCTGCTTACTTCATTAGTTACCACTTATATCTAATCCACTTGTTTCTAGTCTTTTTCCTTTTAATAACCGTGTGGTTTAGAAATTGTTCCTGGAACGATTTTGCTATTTTCTTTGGGCCCACGATGCACACACATATGTCACTTCTGCTTTTGCGAGTCTTTTAACTGTGCTTTTTTAATACAAGAAGTCCAGTTCCAGCACTCAGCAGCTGTGTTTGTTTACAGGCTTTGCAATTAACACTGAACTAATGGAGAGATTCCAGAGACTTTCTTGGCACAGCAAAGCCTGATTTCAAATATAGAGCCATGGCCCCCGAATCATAAAATTTTCATTTGTGATGTCCAAGAATTGATATGCACATATTGGCTAACCTCATACTACTATGGGATATGTACACAGTCTAGATAGCGCAGTACTTACGTTACAAGTTTAAGAAATAAGAGTACGGGAGGCTAAATATTAAAGCGATTGTGCCACGAAACACATCCAAAAATTTTCAAACTACCACCTGGATTTAGTTACTTTTTTAATTGCATGTAATTAAACATTTAATATAGCCACTGGGCTATTCAATAGAATCTGTCTGTCTAGCTTCTCCTGCTGTTTGTTCTTTTCCTTGTTTCTTGTCCACCTCACTGACGTGGTCGCCCGCACTCAGTTTAAATCACCAGCCATATCTAGAAACTGTTAGAAACTGCTGCAGTTACAGGGAAAGGGCTACAGCAGAAATTACATGCCTCCTGAGCTTCCAGGCTGAAGAGAATCTAGCAGATCTATTGGAGCAATGAATGGCAAGATCTCTGGACCCATGTGAGGTTCAGGACTGGCTCTAGCTTTGTTAGAAAGAGGCTATCATTTACTATATGATGTCAGATTTTCATTTTTTACATAAATCATGCCATAACCCCTTTAATAGACAAACAGGGTTAAGCATAAAAAATACTGGAATTGAGAATGTATAAAGAAGAAGACGGAAAACAAAGGGAGAGATAAGTAACAGAAGGCATTAAAGGATTGGACAACACAAGGCGCAAATGGTAAAGAGGAAGTACCCACCCAAGGTACAAGAAGGGTGTCCGTCAGACTGAGGGCATCCTCTTCACCACCGCTGTATCAGAGCAAACAATATCCTGGGCTAGGTCATCAGCAGCACACATCTGCATTACAATATCTTTGATTTCATTTGGGTGATGGTTTGGTTGCTCCCTTTAGTTTTGAAAGTGTTTACAGTAGAGTTGCCCATAGAAAAATGATGCCATTTAGGTAACCAAAAAGAGAGAGGACGGGAAGCAGGGATTATATTGACTCGCCCAAATGATAAAAATTAGCCAACTGGCTGAGAAATAAACCAGTTGTATTTACTATCACTGTGCATGACTGTTGAGCAATACTGAATAATGACAGAATAATAACAGAAAATTTACCAAGACCTCGATAAACAGCATATTCTAGAAACATGTTTCTAGGAGAAGAATGGAAGGTTTCCTCCCTCGTGGTGCAAAACAAATTTTGAAGTCCATGATAATGAACCCCTTTGAATGTAATGTGAAAGGGGTGAAAGAAAATCTTATTCTGAAATACTCTTAATTTAAGGAGTGTGAAATATTTCTCAGTAATACACAAGTTAAGATGCATTATAATGAAGAAATAATAGTAGTCGAAAGTTTTAAAGAGGTTTTCCACTGAATAAGAACTTAGCTGCAGGCCACTACACAGGGGACAGAACTTTCCGCATCCAGTTCCATTAACCGTTTTGTTTCCAGCTTCCCAAGACAAATGATTGATGGGGTACAAGGTGCTGGACCCCACCAATCTGATATTGATGACTGTCCTGAGGATAGGTCATCAATATCTACAGGACGGAAAACCCCTTTAATGAACCGGGGGGAAAAATAAAGATCTAATTACTTTAACTCCTAATTATCTAGTTGACACACCTAACATTTCACAAATATCACTTTCAGAAAACTTTCAGTTAAGGTCTATGAGTATAGTAGGGATGGACGGATGCTTAAAAATTAATATTTTTATGAAAACAACAGCATAAAATTTCACAAACAGGGATGTCATCTACAATACAGAAAAGGTAGTAGGTAATTTCCTAAAGTCAGAGTGCAACTACTCTAGAAGTTTTCAACATTTCTCTGGATCTCCAAGAACTTCTCAGAGCTTTCTTCCAGCTAGATTTATTGTGCGTTTGGAACTCAAGATAATATAGTTTGTGCTTATTAATAGGGAATAAGAAGGGAAATTGTTCCTTCAACTGTATAACTAGTTACAACAATGGGTAAAATTTACTAGTGTGTCACATGCCAATCTTAGCGTAAAGTCAACCAGCTTAACATGCACCCAAATTATTAAGAGGTGCACACCTCCTACTAATTTTGGCACAACAGGACTGTGCCAGAAGCTGAAATGTATGCCAGCTAACCCTCTCTTTCACTACCCACCACCCTAACTAACCATAATTGATATGTTTACTGAAAAAGATAATTGGTTTGTCCCAGGATTCAATATTAGAAGCTCTTACTATCTCTCGAACATGCAAAACATAGGGGGTCATTTGTTAAACAGAAATACGCCTAAATTAGGCGTATTTCTGGTGCATATTGCGGTGCAAAGGTACTTTGTCCCCCGATCTGCGACTTACCCCTGCTCACATTAGGTCTAAAAAGGTGGGCGTGGTGTGGGCGGGAAAGTGGACGGGCCAGCCGGTTTTAGGAGTACAAAATGATCTCAATGTAAGAAAGCTAGGAAGCTGTCTTACATTAAGAAGCGGTGGTGGATTCGCCAAAGTTATGTATAGGCCTGCACCTCTTCATAACTTTGGCGGATCCACCGCCAATGCAGGGCTTTATTAAGGCCGGCGTCTAAATCCCTGGTCTTAATAAATGTGCTCTATAATTTTTTTAAATGATTCATTTAAAATGAATGTACCTGCATCTTGTTGCATACTTTTTATGGCATCCCCTGGTGTTAATTTGATTTCCTCAAAGTCCAGATAATAAATCCATTGCAGATGGCCAGACATGCTCAATAGTGCAGTCTCACGACAAAGAGATTCCGCTATTGTGCAGGCCAGCCCACAAGAATCAGCGCACTAGAAGTGGTTTCTTCTCACCAGTTCTAGTCACAGGATTCTGAGAGGGAATCAAACAACACCAGAAGACAAAGTATCAAGTAGGCATCAGCAATATCTAGACAGGAGAATTTTTAAAAATAATTCCAATAAAAAACATAGTAACATAGAACTTTTGAGGTACTCGTCATTGATTTTTCCACTGCAATTTACATTCTGTGTGGACGTCCCTTTAATAAAGAGAAAAAAAAATTCTCCTAGTAAGTGTAACACTAATACAGATGGTAACACTCCACCGTTCAGCAGCTGACATCACCAAAGCGTTCTATATCACAACACTGAGTAATGAGCAGAAAATAAGAAGAAATACCGCTCTTGGTAACTAGGAGTATGAGCAGTCATGTGACACTGGACGACTTTGATGGAAAACATCATCTAATCATTAGTCGACGGCTGAAGCGCATACTGTTTTGATTGTTAAACAGGTTGTATATGATGCAAATATATGACTCAGAAATGATTTCACTTAAACGCAAGAGAAATCTGACTCATAAGCTCCAACACAGGGAATAACAAGTCCCTCAGCACATCTGTGCAGTGTGACTGCTGCTCTCTAGAAATGTTGCTCAGCATAAATGACAGCCATACTAATAGTACATTAAAGGGGTTGTCCCATGAAAAATATTCTACAGTTTTCAAACCAGCACCTGTATCTCAATAGTTTTGTAATTGCATGTTTAAAAAAAAAAATTAGCATAGCCACTGAGTTATTCAATAAAATGAATCTGTATAGCGCCACCTGCTGTTTTTTTTTCGTATTTCTTTGACCTGCTCACTGAGAAGGCCGCACATGCTCAGTTTCGTCCTTCAACTGCCTCCTGAGCAGTGATAGGGAGAGCATGGACACACCCGCTGAGCTGCAGCAGAAAAGACACTCCTCCTGAGCTGTCAGCTTGATATAAATCTAGCAGAGCAATGAATGGGCAGAACTCTGGATCCATGTGAGGTACAGGGCTGGTTCTGGCTTTGTTAGAAAGACATTGTCATATACTACATTATGTCTGATTTTCATGTTTTACATTAGTCATGGGATAACCCCTTAACATCACTAATAAATCCTATGGCTTATTTTAAGTTTAAGACATTTAGAGTGAGATTTACCCTCTCCTAACAACCTGTAATTTTTGAGTCAAATAGTCACAAAACCCAGTTCTGCAACTTCTTAAATGCCATTGCCACTAACTCTAGTTACAAGAGGTATTTTAATGCTGCCCTCCCCAGTTTCTCAAAAGGGGGCGTGACGAGGGTAGTGTGTGGACTGGATCACCATCATCCCTGGCATATGTATCATCATTTACTAAAAAGATTGCCAGAAATGATGACTTAAATCTACTCCAGTTATCAGCTAGAACAGATTTTTGTCTGGTGCATGGACTGCCAGAGGAGGGGTTTCATTCAAAACGAGGCCTGCACATCATCATAAACTAAATCTCTTCTTTGGTGGTGCAGGGCCTGTGAAGCACAGGACCTTAATGTTCACTTGCATTTTTTATTTGCAGTCCATGGCATGAAAATATATTTACAACACTTACCATTTTAAAGGGATTATCCCATGACTGATGTAAAAAATGAAAATAAGACATTATATAGTACATGGCAGTCTTTTTCTAGCAAAGCTAAAACCAACCCACGTCCTCACATGGATCCAGAGATCAACCCATTCATTGCTCCAAATGCCCTGCTAGATTTCTATCAATCTGGGAGCTCAGGAGGCAAGTCATTTCTGCTGCAGTTCCTCCCTATCACAGGTCAGGAGGCAGTTGATGGATGGAACTGAGCATGTGCGTCCACCTCAGCAAGGTGGGCAGAGACAGAAATAAGGAAAAGATTAAACAGCAGGTGGCACTGTACAGATATACTTTATTAAATAGCTCAGTGGCTATACAAAATTTTAAATTACATGCAATTACAAAAGTATTCACATCGGGATGCAGTACAGTATGTAAAGATTCCAGGATAAGCAGTTTCTGTGATCTTGCACTTTAGATAAAAGTTGATACTGGCAAAAGGTGCTACCCAGTGTCAACCTATCCCATCCTGATTGTCTAAGGATCGTCATAGGTAGCACAAGTCCATGCCACTGTGATAAACCCTACAGGGAATTTCTCAGTGAGCTGATTCCCCGGTGGCCGCCCGAGCCCTCCTCATGGCCGCTAGCCAGGTGCATGACGAATTGATGCCTTCAGCATTAATTAATGCTAGGAGCATCAGGTACTTATACACCTGGCCAGCGACTGCAAGTGCCCTCCAGAACTTCAGTGTACTTCCGTCCTCAGGACGGTGATACAGTTGAATACTGTGATGAGGGCGGCAATATTTTGCACTGCATTGTGGTATTTCGTTCTGCTGGGGAGGGACTACGGTTTTGCAGGTCCTGCCTACTTATGTTGTTCTCACCCACTTGTGTTGGCCCTACCTACTTGTTTTGCCCCACCTTCTGTCAATTTGGACCCACCTACAACATGGGGCCACTTTAAGTTTTTTTTTTCCAGGGCCACTTTAAGTTCCCAGTCTGCCCCTGACTGTACGAATTTCAGACTTGATGTATTATAATGATAAGGTTTAGGTATTTTTATTGCCAGAACATATATTACTACAACATCTAAATGAACTATATTTATTATAGGGGGGGTACTATCTCTTCTTGAGGAGTGAGCACCTTAATCGGCGTGAGGAGACTTACAGGCCTTACATGCTTCTCTGGAATTCTGGGAAGAAAGGGATGCAAATAAACTCCCAACAGTGAGGCCAGCATCGGTTATCTCTTAGTACAGGTATTGTGGCTATTGGAAAACTTCACCAATTTAACTTTGTAGTCCTGCTTATGCATCTATTCAGTGTCTTTCAAGGCATAACCAGCAGGTGGTGCTATGTTATAATCATTAACTAATCCTAATTTATTGAAGATGACCAGAAAACAGCTGGATTTTATTGTCTATAATAAGTCTCAGCACAATTTATTAGGCTGGGGCTACACAGTGATCTTGGCTGTAATACCCGTAGCGACACAGCAGCCATTGAACTAAATGGCGTTGTAGCGTGACCCTCAGTTGCTGCGACCACTTTCCCAAAATCACAAAAAAAAATACAGCACTGCTAATTAATACAATGACAATGCAGTGAATACTAAGAGGCATCAGTAGTCCTTTAATCGGTAGACAAAGCCCAGAGGTCAAGTAGACGGTTTGCAAATTTGCTCCTGGATTCCTTGGCTGGTTATTGAAGCTTTTCATAGCGAAACACGTGTCGAGGTTCTGTACTGTGGGGGTCCCGGGCCCTGTGTATCATTGATATGGGTATGTACCACTCTATTAGATCTCATCTTTTGATCATTAAATAACATCCACATTGTGTACTATAGCCACCTTGTTTTGGGGCTTTGTGTGGTCGACACCTATGTCTATGATTAATATTGGCTATAATCATGTTTTGACTGATTTATGCTTCGCTATAATCATGTTTTGAACCGGTTTATCCCTGACTGTGTTCTATGGGTGAAAGCCCTTAATTATTTGTGGTAGAACTCCACCATGCTTATGGCCAATATGGAACATATATTTGGGTCAAGTTTACTTTAAATTTATATTTAATTGACCTGTTTCTTGATACCTAGGCATCTAGACCTTCCGCAGTAGGTTTTCCACTATCATATACCTCACCGTTTTTTTGATTTGTCAATATTTTGGTATAGAGAATTTTTATGAAATTTTGTATTATACTGAATAAAGGTGTAGCTCAATTTTATATAAGAGTCAGTGTTTTGTTTTGGTTATTGCAACCTACAAGATGGGTGAAAAAGTAAGTATTTCTGTAAGCTTGCATTTATACTTTGCTGGTGCTTACAAATGCTGCAATAAATGCCAAGAAAAATGATTGACAGGGCCAGGCGTGATGCCATTTTCACTTCCTGGCCCTGTCCATCAGGTGGAGAGGGTGTGGCAGTTGCAGAGAAAGTGGAGTAACGGTAATGCCCCATTGCTTCTAGTTGCTCATTTGCACATACAGAGATCCCTCAAGATACAATGGCCTCAGGATACAACATTTTCCACATACAGTAGAATGGTCTTTTCTGGGCCATCATAAGTTGAAACTGGACTCAACATACAATGTCACAGACTCAGAACAATCCAATCAACATGGGTATTTCTCTGGTAAAACACCTTGATTGGTTGTTTAGTAGCTCCTCTGTCGTACTAAATGTTCTGTACTGCCCCCTCTCTGTGCCAAGATGAGCTGCTCCATTAGACACCAGTTGAGTGGTGACTTATTTTTCTGGTGCATCTAGATACTATGCAAGACCCTTAACAAGCTCCTGCCCTCACCATAGAAAGTCATTTACAACTTGTATGATCTATTCCTGTCTGCATAACTTAAGGACTTAAATTATCTCTCTTGGTTATTTGCTTATTTTTCTTACAACTTCACGTTTTCTTATTCTGGGATGACATTTTTGGGTTTTGAAACTAATTACTTGTTTTCCATAGAGTTAGGGACTAACGTTACAATCTTTTCAACTTTCAATCGTCATCTCGGAATCAATTAATATTGTACCTGCATTAAAACGCTATTTTTCTCACCAATGCGGGCACATATGAACATGGGACCAAGTTGCTGCCAAGCGCACATGTAACAGGTCAGTCAGTTACATAGGTACAAATATGCTGACAGATGCCCTTTAACAAGTAAACTAGCCTTGAAATAAAAAAGGAGACCTTGGTGTTGCCACTTAAAGGGGTTGTGTCACAAAACATATTCTACATTTTGCGAAAAAAGCACCTGGATTTAAATACTTTTATAATTGCATGTAATAACAAATTTACTAGGGCCAGTGAGCTATTCAATAAAATGTATCTGTATAGCGCCACCTGCTGTTTATTGTTTTCCTTAGTTTTTGTCACTCTCAATGAGCTGGTCGAACACGCTCAGTTTTCAACTGCCAACAGCCAAATATTCTGTTAGAAGCTGTGATAGTTATAGGAAGAGAGCTGCAGCAGAATGGACACCCCCCTGAGCTGCAAGGCTGAAGATAATCTAGGAGAGCAATTGGAAGAGTGAATGTGGAGATCTCTGGACCCATGTAAATCACATGACTGGTTCTAGCTTTGTTAGACGGATATTGTCATGTACTATACGTTGTCTCATTTTTACATAAATCATGGTATAACCTTGTTAAAATGAGTTCTTCTGGATTTAACAACTGATGACCTATCCATAGGACAGGTCATCAATATCAGATTGGTGGGAGTCTGAAATTCCACACTCCCGCTGATCAGCGCCTTTGCCATAGTACAGGTACTTGAATGACACAGCTCCATCTATTTTGTTATGCTGGTAACTGCAGCGCTACTTCAATTGAAGTAAATGAGAGCAGCACCGAAGTAACCAGCTCTGTCCACTGCATAGTATTATAATTTTTTATTATTAAAATTACAATAACATGAACAATTACAATAAGCATGAACAAGTCGAGTTACAAACTGGTACAGGAGAAGAGAGGGCCCTGCCCTTGAGGGCTTACAATCTACATGGTATGGGAGAAGGACACAGTAGGCGAGGGTGAAGCTGGTCATGGTGGTATAGCAGCACCATGGTCACTGGTTGTAGGCTTGTCTGAAGAGGTGGGTTTTCAGGTTTCTTTTGAAGGATTCCACTGAAGGTGAGAGTCTGATATGTTGGGGTAGAGTTCCAGAGTGTGGGGGATGGGGGATGCACAGGAGAAATCTTGGAAGCGGTTGTGGGAAGTGGTGATAAGAGGAGAGAAGGAGGTCTTGTGAGGATTGGAGATTACGTGTGGGGATGTATCGGGAAAGTAGCTCAGAGATGTAGGGAGGGGACTGGTTGTGGACAGCCTTTATGCATTGGTTAGTATTTTAAACTGAATTCGCAAGGGAAATAGGGAGCCAGTGAAGGGATTGGCAGAGGAGTAACTGGGGGGGGGGGGAGTTTAGGATAGATAGGAGGGGTGTGAGAGTACTAGATGGAAGGCCACATAGGAGGATGTTACAGTAGTCTAGGCAGGAGATGATGAGGGCATGTACAAGCATTTTTGCATATCCCTGGTTGAGCAATGTGCGTACGCGGGAGACATTTTTGAGTTGGAGGCGGCAGGTGGTGGAAAGGGCTTAGATGTGCGGTTTGAAAGACAGGGCTACTGCAAGGCAGCAGACTTGGTTTACCGGAGAAAGTGTGCAGCCGTTGATCGCAATAGATAGATCTGTTGAGCAAGATGATAAATTCTGTTTTATCCATGTTAATTTTTAGAAAGTGAGAGGAGAAGAAGGAGGTATAGAAGATATTCATTGTGGGATCCTGGATAGTAAAGTGGTGATGTCTGCACCAGAGAGGTAAATTTATGCAACATCAGCATAAAAGTTATACTGAATGCCATGGGATTATGAGCTGTCCCAGGCCAAAGGTGTAGATTGAGAAGAGCAGGGGTTCTAGGAGAGAGCCTTGCGGGACACCAACAGAGAGGGAATGAGACAAGCATGTGATGTGAGAGTAGGAGACACTAAATGTCTGGTTAGTGAGGTATGATGTGATCCAAGAGAGGGCCAGGGCCATGATGCCAAGAGATGAGAGAGCTTGTAATAGAAGAGAGTGGTCGACAGTGTCAAAGGCAGAGGACAGGTCAAGGAGGGGGAGGACAGAGTAATGTTTTTTGGTTTTGGCCATCAGAATTTTAATAAGGGCAGTTTCAGTAGAGTGGTGGGGTCGGAAGCCAGATTGTAGCCTGTCAAAGAGGGAGCAGGAGGAGAGGTGTTCAAGTAGCTTCTAAGGCATATGGTAGAAGTGATATGGAGCGATAACTGGACAAAGAAGATGGGTCAAGGGAAGGTTTTTTGAGGATGGGTTTAATGGTAGCATGTTTAAAACCAAAGGGGAAGACACTGGTGATAGTAATAGGTTGATGAGATAGGTTAGGGCTGGGATAAACATCGTGGTGAGGTTGGGGATGAGGTGGGATGGGTGTGGGTCAAGTGCACAGGTGGTAAAATGGGATCTGGAAAGAAGGGTGGAAAGTTTTTCTTCTGTAATGGTGGAGAAGCAGGCTTTGGGAGAAAAAGACTGAGTAGTTGTGTAGAGGCGCTATGGGGATTGTGCACTGAAGCTTTCTCTGATGTTGACGATCTTTTGTATAAAGTATGTGGCAAAGTCTTCAGCTGAGATGAGAGGTGAGGGTGGGGGTGCTGGGGGACGGAGAAGAGAGTTGAAAGTGATAAAAAGTTGCTTAGGTTCGTGAGACAGGGAATATATGAGGGATGAGAAGTAGGCCTGTTTTGCAGCAGTAAGAGGATTTAAAAATGAGGAAGGGTTGTTTGCATGCGGTGAGGTGCTCCTTAGAATGGGATTTCTTCCAATGCCGCTTATGCAGCCCTGAAAGCTTGTCTCTGTTGAATTTAAGGGTTTTGTTGTGTGTGAGAGGCGAGTTAGGAAGGTTAGATAGGGAGCAGAGAAAGGTGAAGATCAGATCCAGATTGTGACCATCTCTGTGGGTAGTAGTGGAAGATCACTGCGAGAGGTCGAAGGAGGAAGAGGATGCTAGAAGCTTTGAGGCAGCTAAGTGGCAAGTGTCAATGGAAATGTTGAAGTCAGCCATGATGATAGAGGAGATGCCAGATGAAAGAAAGTGTAGGAGCCAGGTGTCGAAGTGGTCAAGGAAGATGGTGACTGGGCCAGAAGGGCGGTAAATGACATCTACTTGGAGGGGGAGTAGATGCGAACAGAGTGTACTTCAAATGAAGGGAGTGTAATAGAGGGTGGCAGTGGAGTTGGGCTGTAGGAGCAGTTGGCTGATAGGAGAAGACCAACTTCTCCACCATGGTTGCTGCCGAGCCGGGGGGTGTAAGTGAAATGAAATCCGCTATAAGAGAGTGCAGTGGGGAAGGCAGTGTCAGCGGGTGTCAGCCATGTTTCTGTTAGACCCAAGAAGAAAAATTTGCGAGAGATGAAGAGGTCATAAATGTAGAAGAGTTTGTTGCAGAAAGAGCGAGCGTACCATAATGCTCCTGCAAGAGGGACCAAAGGAGCAGGGGTCAGGGGAATGGTTTAAGGGGCTGCAGAAATTTGTAGGAGATCGGTAGTGGGAGGTAGATGTGGTAGTGGGGATTTGCTGAGGAGGGCCTGGATTTGGAGAGATATTGCCAGCAATAGTAGATGGAGCTGTGTCGCTGTGTGGCACTGGAGCTACTTCTAAACAATTGACCTATGAGGTTTTAGACCCACACTGACCTGTATTAATCTATAGTAGGGATAGGTAATCCATTGTAAAATTTTGGAGAACTCCTTTAAAACTACTACAGGTAGAGAAACTAAAATAAAAAAGAACAGCAGAAAATTTTAATGGGAAAAAGACCGTAGTTAGGGTATATTAAGATTAAAAGAAGACAGCTCTAAAATTCCCCAAAACAAACTTTAGAAAAATTTAATGTAAAAGGGGTTGTACTGTGCACAATCCCTTTCTAGGATTGTTACATGCCCCTGCAGCACCACCACAGGGGAAAAGTAGCATTACAGTTCCCATTAAAATGAACTGGTCTGTGTATTAATTGGATATGCCTGGCCCTTCAAAGAAGCTCTTAAGGAAGCCATACATATTCAGTAGCCTTTGGACGAGCAGCTATCTCTCCCAACTTCCGAATGCACATATACATTCTGCTCTGCCAAACGTGTATGTGTATTCAATGGGGAGAAGGGAGAATGCTGTTGCCAAACACCTCTGGCAGTGGCTTATCTCCCAGGAGAACAAATGGATTGGGCAAAAATATTCCCTTCACCAATCCTTGTCTGCCTCAACATCATCTGTTGGGGGTGAGTTGGGAGCCCCCCAAACACATTAGACTGTCGGGTTTGGGTGATAAAACACTAATGTGTATGAGGGTCCTTTGCAGCTACTTTGGCTAAACCAACCTCTTTAACCTTGGGTTCAGACCTGAGCGTTCTTGAAACGCGCGTTTTACGCGCGTTTTTGTTGCGCGTATTGCAGCGCGTTTTTGCAAATAGGAAACGCGCGTCGTACGCGCGTTCTTGTGATTGACTACTGTGGTGTCAATCACAATACGCGCGACAAACGCCCCCAAAAAAGCTCAAGTACTTGTTTATGCGTAGGGCGTTTTACAGCTGTAAAACGCGAAAATGTGAACCAGTCCCATAGGGAAGCATTGGTTTGCAAGTGTGAACCCAGGGTAAGTCTGCATGCAAAAATATCTGAAACATGCTTTTCTAATACAGGCAATACCTTTAAAGGGATTATCCCACGAAGATCACCCCTGTCCTATAACTCTGTACTAGCAGCTCTCATTCTAGAGGGCATAAAAGGTTTTTCCAAGACTGATATACTGATGACATATCCTCTGAATAGGCCACCAGTATCTGATTGGTGGGGGTCCAACACCCGGGTCCCTAGCTGTTTAAGAAGGCACATGTGCTCCTGCCTTCTCCCTGCTCACCAAGCACAGCTCCGTATATTGTACAGCAGCTGTGCTTGGTATCGCAGCTCAGCCCAATTCACTTCTATGGGGCTGAGCTGTGCCTAGGCCATGTGGCCGATGAACGTGTTGTCACTTGGCCTAGGGAAAGCTGAGAGAAGGGTGCCGCATTATGCAAGTGCCGCTGTCTTGTCAAACAGCTGATCGGTGGGGGTCCCGGGTGTCGTACCCCCACCAATCAGATACTGATGATCTATCCAGAGGATAGTTCATCAGTATTTAAGTCTCGGAAAACCCTTTCAAGCCATCCCTGTATTACATGTACAATCATTTGTTTAAATTGCTGCCATGTAATACTACACTTCTCCTGCAGTGGCCGCTGCAGAGGAAATCCCCAGCTGACCTGGGGCGATCAGCTGATCACTTTGGTGGCCACGTTTTGAAAGAGGTTCTCTCACAACCCTTTTAGGGTTTTTACAAATATCAGTCTCTTCTAGTACTGAAGTTGGCAACCTGATATACTGCTGTATACTGTATGTGCTACAACAATTTCTTTATTTCTGCAGTTAAGCTGATCGTTTGGACCAACGTCGATTTAATAATTTATGTGCAGCTATAAACGGCTAACATTTACGCAGTATTTTATAGAATATGCTCTCAAGTTTTCCCCTGAAATATTGCGTAATACTTTTGTTCCCCAATTAACACAGCTGGGTTGACATAACTCCAATGTGTGTCACCACTTTCTATGAAACTTACACTGACACAGCCCATCGGGAAGCAGCTTGTAAACATGTGAAGAAACTCTAATGAGCACTTGCTGGCATCTAGTACTGTTCATTTTAAGAGGTAGTTTATGTTCTTTTATGTTCCCTTATGTTCTAATCAGCTCTTGTAAGACAACCCGGTTATATTATCTTAAAGGAAACTATACCTACCATCTACATTTACTCACATGTCCTACAGAAAAAGGTAAAAACAAAAATAAATTGCTTATTCTGGGGCCCACCTTTATTGGCAAAAGCCATTTAAGTGAGAGCGTCTGTGACCCTATCCACATAATAACACTTCCTGCCTTGTGCTCTGAAGGTTTGGTGATCTCAAATCTGCACAATGCGGAATGCACGAGGCAGGAACCCATGTTTTGGGGATCCACAATTTGTAGACCACAAAACACTTATGGTGGTGTGAATGGACCCTAAGTTGCATGCCACAACCTGTTGACAGGGGTGGTGCTGTTTTGCCAGAGGGCAGACATGTTTTTCTAATAATGGATAACCTTAAGGGAGGTTTCGCACATGTTTCTCTGGAAAAAAAAGCTAAAGTTTTCGTGGTCATTTTTCATGCAGTCTTTTTAGCCAAAGCCATAAGTGGATTCAAAAGGAATTGGAAATATGAAGAAAAAGGACTTACGGTATTCTTCTTCTGCCGGCTGGATCCACTGCAGGCTTTGGCTCAAAAAACTGCTTCAAAAACTGAAGTGGATTTTACAAGAAAAAACATACTAGGGACTCCTTTATGCACAAATCTTGTTCTGGTGTTTTTTTGGGGCCAAAACAAGGCTAAAAAAAATGACTGACTTGATAAGCATTTTTTAAAAGGCATCTGTCTGCAGATTTGTATCAATGATACTGGCGCGCCTTCTGCACTTTAAGTGACAGCGCCAGGTGTGATGATGTTTTCACTGCCTGGCCCTGTCAATCAAAGTGCAGGGGGCAGGGCAGTTGCAGAGAGAGCAGAGCTGATAGAGGCTCATTTGCATATATCAAGACATATTTCTTTATGGGTTCAGGGAAGGTATAACATGTAATTAGAATATGTATGTAACACTGATTATGTTAAGACTTACTGCTTGATGTAACTTTAATTTACAATGTTTTTTTTGTTTTGTAATACGTACTTTTGAAAACTAATAAAGATGATCTGAAAAAAACAAAAACATAATTTTTTTCAGCAATGTGGGCACATATGGACGTAGGACCAACACAGATACCATCAGCTGCCAAGAGCACCTATAACAGGTCAGCCAGTTTCATAGGTATAAATCTGCTGACAGATGCCCTTTAAAGCGGTTTTGCCCATATAATGTGTATTAGCAGCTGTTGAGTTTTTAATGGTGCTTTTAGTATGCTGGCGTACAGTAGAGGACAGAATGTGCCCAATGGGAAACCACTCAGCCCTGTGTGACACACCCTTACTGAGAGCTCTATCTGCAACCTTTCCTCTTTGTGGCACATGTGTAGCCACCTGTATATGTAATCACGCTTTGCATCTTGAAGATTCTGGAGTTTTTTCTTATACTATATGGATGGGGTGGGAACCCTACACCAAGCACCGGTTACCACAGTGTGCTGCAAGATTCCTACTGAACTTGTAAAATGTGGACAACTGCTAGCATCCACATAATTAAGTTAAAGTATAGCTGTCATTTCAGTTTATTTTAGTGTTGTAAAGGGACAGGGACCTTAAATATTTTTGTATTGTGCTTTGTTAATGAAAGATGCTTCTTTGTATTAGAAAATGTTTCAAAGCGTGTCAATAGCAACGATGTAACTGAGTGCTGCTAAGGAGCATCCGTCTTCAGCATTCTACTGAGCGCTGCAGACACCTGTGTGTAACATAGAGGCAGACTTTAAGCTTAAAGGGGTTGTTCAAGTAACTTTTATTGATGACCTACCCTCAGGATAGGTCATCAATATCCGATTGGAGGGGGTCTGACACCTGGAACACCTGCCGATCAGCTAGTTAAAGAGAAAGCACGAGTCGTGCCAGTGCAGCCTTCTCTTCATTGTTTACCTACTCGCCATTGCAACAGCAGCGGTAATTACAAGAATCCATCCCATTCACTTCAATGGGACAGCTTGTTCCTATACACTTGAATACCAATCCTGAGGATAGTTCATCAATAAAAATAACTTGGAGATCCCCTTTAACACTGGATGTTTTTTTGTTTTTTTGCAATTATTTGCTCAAGCCTATGCTGTGGATTGTTGTCTGGCTCATTTCAATAGCTAAGCCAGACCCCATGTCTGTCTATGCTGCAGCCTCACACAGTGGCATATATTTTGTAGGGACCGTTGCATGGTACTGCACCTCCATTCCATTCAAGTGAATAGGACAGAGCTATGTGTAGTACCATGCACAGCCCCTAAAGCACAGCACAGTACCTGGTAATGATGAGGCAACAGTACTAGTGCCCTAGTGCCATGGGCATTCAAGCAGCTGAACAATGTGGGTGTCGGGAGCCAGCCCCCACTGATCTGACATTGATGGTCAGTCCTAATGAGAGGTCATCAATATTACAATCAAAACAAGTCACAAGTCACAAATTGCAGACTGTAGTAAATGGCAGCCAAATAGCTGGCATGACAAACCTTAGTGGAGATAGTCTAAAACCACTAGGTTGCTACAGATTTGAATCTAAAACATTATGAATTCTTCATCCTAGAATCTCTGCGAGATGGTACAGAGTTTCCCACCAGGAATTGTAGGTAGCTACTCCCAGAGTGGTCTTCGTTGGCAACTTCTGTCATTTACAGAAACTGAAGATGCAATTGGAGGGTTGGAGGAGATAGGACAGTGCTCTCCTCATGAATATACCAGACACATAAGTATTCCATTGTTTAATTGGCTTACAATTATTTTAGTGTATGGCCTCTGTTGGTTAGGGCACATTTATTAAGACCGGCGTTTTAAAATCTGCGCCAGATATACGCCACAAAAGTGGTGTATATCTGTTCGTAAATTACCCCCATTCTTTTTTGACACTTTGAGTTGTTTCATTGCCTTTCATTGGTGGGACAGGAAATTTTCCTAATGCCAAAATAGCTGAGGGTTAAAAAATAAATAATTAACTCACCTCCTCCAATTGATCGCGTAGGTGCCGGTCTCCTGTTCTCTCTTTAGCTGTGGGTAAAGGACCTTTGGTGATGTCACTGAGCTCATCACATGGTCCATCACATGATCCATCACCATGGTGATGGACCATGTGATGAGCTCAGTGACATCACCAAAGGTCCTTTACCCACAGCTGAAAAAAGAACAGGAGATCGGCACCTACGCAATCAATTGGAGGAGGTGAGTTAATTTTTTTTTTAACCCTCAATTGTCCTTTTACTAAGCATTCTGTATTAAAGAATGCTATTAGTTTCCCTTATAACCATGTTATAAGGGAAAATAATAAAATCGACATAACACCTAACCCAAACCCGAACTTCAGTGATGAAGTCCGGGTTCGGGTACCAAACATGCAGATTTTTCTCACGCGCGTGCAAAACGCATTACGACAGTTTGCACTCGCGCGGAAAAATTGCGCATTTTCCTGCAACGCACCTGCATCTTATCCGGGCGTCAAGCTTGACGCCCGTGTGAGAGAGGCCTAAGACTTTTTTGCGTTGCCAAATATCTTCTACAATAAATTGTACCATGTAGATAATAGATGTGATTCAATACATTATTTTACTTTTAATATAAGCAGTACACTTGTAGTTCTTCTATTCCACATAATGATATTGTGTTTGAGGTTTAATAAATGAAGTGAATTTTTTTCTGCATATTTCTTCTGCTCAACAGTCCATTACTTTCAGGCATTTGCTGAGAACTATACTTTAGAGACAGAAAAGCCTAAATCAGTTAAATATGAAAAAAATCTGTCAGCTGTAACGGGCTAGGTTTTCACGTTGCGGTTTTTGGACGCAGTTTTTGAAAGCAAAATCAGCTGAAGATCATAATGGGAAAGTAAGTATAAAGGACAGATGCTACTTCACCTCTTTCTTAACTTCACTCTTGGTTTTGGCTTCAAAAAGCATCTAAAAAAAAACAGCGTGGAAACCCAGTCTAAGACTTTTTTGCTGTTTACATAAATCTCCTCAGCATTACATTACGGCTATTCTCACTTATTTCTGTCAGCCTGTTTTGACTCATCGTCCTGAGGAGCTACAATGCTCTTGAGGGCATTATGTGGCCGAAGGGCTGCCAGCTGGACCAACCTCCTCACACAATGGGAGGTCCCGTTTTGTAACTGTGATGGAAAGGCTGAGAAGACACATCTTGCTATAAAACATTAGCAATAAAGATTTAATGCTGAGAAACAATGCCAAAACTTTGGAAAGACCTGCATTTATGACATAATTTAACTACATCCCACTTTAAGAATGTATTCTGTTCATGAAACTAGCATATAGCAAAATGGTAGGAAAAAGAGAAAAAACATGGACATATAAGCAATGCAGTATATACACAAGGCCGGTTCTATAATAAGGCAGACCAAGCGGCTGCCTTAGGGCGCAGAGAAGGAGGGGGCGGAAAAATAAACTTTTTTTTTTTTTGTAAATCACTTGCGGCAAGTTGCGCCCCCGGCCACCCACCCTAGCCTGCATGTGCCATGCGGCCCCGGTCCTCACTCACAGAGCGGCAGCACAGCAACACGGTCACGGGGCACTCAGGGGGTGTGTGACTGGCGAGTGGCTCCGCGGCAGGCAGCAGCAGGGACTGGAGCAGCTGTTGGTGACTGTGACTCACACAGCCAGCCCAGACGGACTGTGGACTCCCGTAGGGTAGGTGATGAGCGCAGAGCGCATATTGTTTATAATTATTACACAACATTAATGGGGGGGGGCACGGGTGACATGATGGGAGGGGGGACAAATCAAATGTCTGTAGTCTGTGCCATGGAGGGGGAGAAATGTGACATGGGGCGGATGATGTGCCAGAGTGTGTGTGTGTGGGGGGCAGGAGAGAAGTGTGACACAATAGAGGGTCATAATGTGATCATGGGGGGGGAGCGCCAAAATGTAGCTTCGCTTGTGCTGGCAAAAATCCTTGCACCAGCCCTGTATATACACTACCACATTACATCTACAGGAACTTTTATGACATCACATTCTATATCCATAGACATTAATATGGGGTTGTTCCCCATTTTGCAGCTAAACAGTTTCCACTCTTGTATGGAGGCTTTCTAAAGATTTTGGCATGTATCTGTGGGAATTTGTGCCCATTCATCCAGAAGAGCATTTGTGAGGTCCGACACTGATGTTGGACGAGACATCATGCCTCAATCTTTCATTCTAGAAAGGTGTTCTAAGGAGTTGAGGTCAGGGGTCTGTCTGGGAGAGTCAAGTCTACTTTGTAATAATACCACCCGCAGTTGATGGTGGGATATCTAGGAAGGAAAAACATTAAAAAAACGGACTTGTTGCAACAGAGGCATCCTATTAAAGTACCTTGCTGGAATTCAGTTAGAAAAACCTATTCTTTCATAAATGTCTGTAAATTCAGACGTCATGACTAGGTGGGACTAAATGAGACACCCGGATTCAATGACCAAGAGCTGCGTCCCAATGCTTTTTTTACATATAGTACATTAATATGCATCCATATTGTACTCATGTAATGATATCTATATATATATATATATATCTATATATATATACACACACATACACATACTACATACTTATGAGAACTATTTAGTTAAAGGAGTTGTCTAGGATTAGAAAACATGGCTACTTTCATCAAAAAACAGGACCACCAGTGTCCATGGGTTGTGCCTGGTATCGCAGCTCAGCTCCACTGGAATCAATGGGGCAGAGCTGCAATATCACACAAGACCTATGGACAGGGGTGAGGGGGGAACTGTAGCCATAGCGCTTGCTATGGGGCCCAGAGGTTGAGTGGGCTATAATTCAGGTTTTCCGATATATACTAGTATACATGGGGGCTCCATCTTATTTTCCTATGGGGCCCTTTGAATTATAGTTACACCCCCCCGGGCAGGGATAGTGCTGTTTTTGAAAGAAAGCAGTCACGTTTTTCTGTTCCTGGACAACCCCTTTAAATGCCAAGAAAACAAAAAGATTTGGCTATGGCTTAACTAACTGAGGAGAAATTCTTGTAAATTTTTGTTTTATTGAAACAAATAAAGTATATGCAATAGAGGAGAAATTCTGACAACTGCTGCTGCCACCTCAGGAGCGAGCAGCAGCAGTTGTTTGTTCCTCATGCCTATGGACCATTTTATATGTAAAACCCCTAGAAAAGCCCTAGTTTGAACTAAAGAATGTTAAATGACTTTTTAACCCCTTAACACATAATGCTGTACATTTATGGCATTATGCCCTGGGAATTGTATGGAGCAGGCTGCTGCGCTGAGCCGGCTCCATACGCGGCTGGTGCTGGCTGTATGCCACAGCAGGCACCTGGCCGCAATGACACCGTCATTTTACCGCTCAGATGTCGCGTGTAAAATCGATAGCGGCATCTGTAAGGTTAGTCGCATTCCTCTGCCTTCCAATCGGAGCCCCCACAGTAAAATCGCGGGGCTCCAATCAGTTACCATGACAACTGGAGGTTCCCAGGCCTGCCATGGTAAGCTTCCTGCTAAGGCTGAGCTCACATCACCATTTATTTTTCCATTCTTCTGATCCATTGGAAGAATGAAAAATAAAGAAAAAAATGGATCCTGTAAAAACAAACGGATCCGGAGGATTAGTTGTGCAAATTTGGCATCCGTTTAAGCCATTTCCGTGTGAGATCTGTTATTTTAGACAGAAAAAAAGTCCTGCATGCAGTCCCTCCCCCAAAAAAGTTAAATAACAGTGATCAAAAAGTTGTACGTACCCCAAAAATGCTACCAATGAAAACTACAATTCATCCTGCAAAAAACAAGCCCTCAGACAGCTCTTTAGACCAAAATGTAAAAAAAGTTATGTCTGTCAGAAAATGGCGATCAAAAATGTTAATTTTTCCAAATGTTTTTTTAAAGTAACAAAACAAGATGATAACTAGACCAATTTGGTATCACTGTAATCAAATTGAGCAGCTGAATAAGGATGTCATGTCATTTTTGTCAAAACCCAATAAACCTTGGTGGAATTGTGGTTATTTTTTCAATTTTACCTCACCAAGAATTTGTTTCCCATTTTCTTTTTTTTTTTTTTTTTTATGCCATTGAGGCATATTTTTTTTTCTTCACACATTTGCATTTGTTCAGTTTTTTTTCACTATAGAGAAGGGTATGGAAAAGCGCTTGAAAAATGACAATAGCCAGAGAATGCTGGAATAAAAAAAAAAAATGCCATAAATACAGTTGTTTCCCATTTTCTAATACAAGACATGGTAAATTAAATGGTGCAACCAAAAAAATACATCTTGTCCCACAGAAAATAATCCAGGGTGTCCCCTGTTACTTTACATGGAGCCGGTCTGACGTGTAGGTTTCTATAGAAAATATATTGCATAATGTGGATTACACCTTTAAGAATTTTTATTTACTGAGCTCACAAAAAAACCTAATATCTAGGTAAACCTCATATGGGAGTTATTTGGTGTTTAAAAGCTATAAAATATAGTAACACCTAATGACAGGAAGTGTTTCATGGCTGTAATATTCAGCAGGTTTGTCATTAAATGATTTAAAATTGGCTTATTTATTTCTCACTCACATAACTTACTGTGGTCCCCCGGCCTCCCCGCTGCTGCACAGTAATTGAGTGCATCTAGACCTCTTACAACTTTGATGTCGTTTTCTGTTTTTAATGTTCCCTGTCAGTCACCAGTGACTGAGTTTCAATAGACATTATGTCACCTCCTTGGCACAAGTAAACATAATGTCTAACACCTAAATAACCTGTGCCAGGCAAGCGTAATGCAAATGATGACAAGATAAGTACACAATTTTGCACCTGCAGGAAGAATTATTCAAACGGGTGAACATGGACAAGATGTGTCCTATTTGCGGCTCCTCCCGGCCTCATACAGCTAGTTTTACGAGCAACGAGAAATAATTATGAATCCCAACTTCTATTGCATCTAAATAAGTGAAATAAAAATGGTCAGAAAACATTACCGACATTACAGAAGCGTTTCTGCTTGTAACACCTCACATAATAAACTTACATCTTCTTGTGAAAGCTACAATTCTGACAGTCCTACATTACATAGCTCCTATTCTGCAAGAGGGAAACCTATAGTATAGTGTTTGATCAAATGAGCCAAAACTAGGTGTAGGCCAAAAACACAGAACGGGTACAAATCTTTCCACTATACCTTCATTCGTTGTTTGGCTCACAATCACTGATGGAAATCACTGACCAAACACTGACAATGTGAAAGTGGTATAATGCAGGAACATCTATATGTAAGTTGCTTAAAGGGGTTATTCAGGAATTAATAAAATGAAAATACTTAAATATTACTTTATCATAAATATATTCCCAAATACCTTTCAATAGTTATAATGGCTTGTTTTGTCTGGGGATCAATCATTAGAAGAAATAAAATGGCGGCCGTCCTAATAGTACACACAAAACCTGTCCTAATCACACAGCAGGACAAGTTACTTCACATCACTGAGGTAAAGAGCTGCCTCATTCTCCTCTCTGCTCTGCTTGTCAGGGATTATGATCCTGAATACAGTTTATTATGATCTTCAAATGAATCTCTGTAGGAATGGAGTTCATGTGGAGATAGAGAGGAGTACAGAGAGGAGAAAGGGGTTGTGACTAATGAGCAGCACATGTATGGAGTCGGCTACATTACCAAAGTCTGTCCTGTCCGTCCTCTCTGTACTTCATGTCTCCTCATGAACTCCATTCCCACAGAGATTCAGCTAAAGTTCTTATCACCTGTATTCAAAAACATAATTCCTGGCGGGCAGAGTACAGAGGAGGATGAGGCCGTTTTTAGGACAGGCTTTGTGTGTACTAATAGGACGGCGGCAATTTGTTTCCCCTGATGATATTTGGGAATATATTTATAATAAAGTAATATTTAAGTATTTTCATTTTCTTAATTTTTGGAGAACCCCTTTAAGGTTGGGACTCGGGAGCGATCAATACAATCATCATAAAGTAAGAGGCAGTTAGGCAGGTTAGGCATTATAAAACAACACATGGAATATTGCAATAAACAGCAAGGTGTCTGAATTTACTCTGAGATTCATCTTCCAGTATATAGCTGGAAATATAATAATGATATAACCCTAACCTGGAAATGATTTTCAGTTGCAGAATTTTCTGCCATAAAATCTGCCGTATGGTATAAACAACATGCTAACTTTATTCTTTGGGTCGGTACAATTACAATGATACCAAATCTATAGAGTTTACATTATGTACAACTACTTTAACACTAAAAACACATTTTTTTTAACTAAATAATTTGTTTTTGCACTACTGCACTCTGAGACCCAAAACATTTTATTCTTAAATTGATTTAACTGTGTGAGGGCTCTTTTTTGTGGGATGACTTGTAGGAGAGATAAATAGAAAGAAAAAAAAAAACAGCAATTTGCATCACCTGAGGATTAAACAGCTAATTAGACATAGAGGAGTGATTAGATGAGCGGGTGCTCTTCTTCTCACCCCTCAAAATAGGTCATCAATATCAGATCGGTGGGACTTCACTTCCGGTGGGACTTCATGGTGGGGTTTGACTTCAGGCAGGTGGCAGGGTGGGACAGGTGAAAGATCGGTCCTCCTTGCACGTTGCCAGCTTGTCCCTCTCCCGCCCTCACTCTCTTCCACATAAGCTGAGAGCTGTAAGTACAATATATGCAGCCCTCACTTCAACCTGCTCTAAATCAGGCTAGATTGCAACTATATTAGTGACTGTAGCTGCAGACTAGTGCTGAAAAAGAGCTCTCAGAAGCAGCTTCAAACTGGGGTTCCTTGAGCCCATTAGAAATTTCAAAGAAATAGACCCTAGTGGCAAGTGATTGGCTCAAATGGGATTTACCTCCTGGACCTTTGGGGCCCACTATGGCTCCACAGTATCCTCCAGTACTCTGGTGGGCCAGTCCAACCCTGCTTAGAAGCTCCCCCTTCTGCAGCCACACAGCCTAAGCAAAAGAGCATTGTCCAGGATTTACATATTGATGACCTATCGGCAATGGTCTGACTCCTGGGACCCCCGCCGATCAGCTCTAGGAAGAGACTGCAGCCCTCAGTGAGTGCTTATGCCTCTTCTTAGGCCATGTGATGTCACGTCCTCAGTCACATGCCCTAGGTGCAGCTCACCGATGCCTTTTCCCAGGTGATCAGCAGGCGTCTCGGGTGTCGGACCACCACTGATCAGATACTGATGGCCTTTCCAGAGGATAGGTCATGAGTATACAAGTCTCAGAAAGCCCCTTTAAATAAACAATGTCAAGAAAATGTAGATATTAAGTTTTTCAATAGCTTTTGTAACAAGATAACACCGTGACAAGTGTTATCTCGGTTCCTTTTAGTTCTGCCACATCTGTAGCTGTAGTTCACCTGATTAAAGCACTGTTTTTCTTTAGTTGAGCAAAGGTTTAGTTCCCCAGTATTATGCAAATTAGGCATTTGGTGCAATTAGGGTGTCACTGTTGCTCTTGTTGCACCTAAGCTCCACTCCATTGTGTGTCTAGCCCCTCTCTAAATTGATTGACAGGGCCAAATGATGGAAAAACAGGGAGGGACAGGCTGGCCAGAGAAAGGTTTGGGTGCGCAGAATATTAAGGGACCACCTCCTGGGCTTTTACAGGATGAAAACATTGAATCGGTTATGCAACCTGCATGACCATCTCACTAGGTATATCTGTTAGCCTCTCTCCCTCATCTATAGAGTGCTGCTAGCAGATCTAAGCACTCAAACTGCTTAGGCCAGGTTCACATCACCATTTCATTTTCCCTTCTTCTCATCTGTCAGAGGAACAGAAAACAACAACAAAAAATTAAATCCTGTATTTAAGCATCTGTTTTGCTCAATTAGGGATATTTTGCATCAGTTATATCCATTTCCGCCATTATTTTAGTCTTAAATAACGGATCTCAGATTGAACTGGCTAAAAGGGATGCAAAATGTACATAAATGAGCAAAACGAATGTCTAAAATACAGGATCCATTTTTTTTTTGTTGCAGTTTTCTACTCTTCTGACGGATGAGAAGAATGGAAAATGAAACCATGATGTGAACCCGGCCTAACAGACTCAGTTTAGGAATGTGCTTTTCACCAGCATCATGACAATAGGAGTTCGCTGCTCTTTTGAAAACATACATACTTATTAATATACTTTGAGTAAAAGGTAACTTTCATAGTTAAAACGAGTGCGTGCGCAGCTTTGACTCCTCAATACTGTTTTCAGGGCTAGAAAGATGAGATGTAAAGCAGTTAAATCATAGCTATGTTCATGGTTATAATAGCTGCAACAGGAGAAAGAAGTTTTAATCTGCCTGGTGCCGCAGTGCAAAGTGCCCACTAGTGATTTCCAAGATGGATGCTAGAGCCATTACTCAGGACCAACAGAGCCGAGGGTTTGGGAAATGTTCAGAGCGGAGGGCCCAAGACACTTCAAAGTTGCCCAGCAGACACTTTGCATTGCAGTGCTAGGCTAATTTCCTATTCTTTTTCTTGCTCGTACAACTAATAAAACCATCCAGGTATATTTTCACTGCTATATACCTCACTTGTCTAACACTGCCACAGTTCTGAGGGGTCAAAGCTGCTGAAAGATTCCCTTTAAAGGGGTTATCCAGGAATTTGATATTGATGGCCTATCCCAATATCAGATTAGTGGAGGTCCGACTCCCAGCACCCCCGCCAATCAGCTGTTAGAAAAGGCCATGGCACTCCAGTGAGCGCTGCTGTCTCTTCACAGCTTATCAAGAACAGTCCCACTTGAATGAGACTGAGCTGAACCTAGGTCACATGACCAATGTATGGCGACGTCACTGTCCTAGGAAGAGGCCTAGGCGCTCACAGAGAGCTGCGGCCTCTTTGAACAGCTGATTGGCGTGGGTCATAGGAGTCAGACCCCCACCGATCTCACATTCATGACCTATTCTGAGGATAGGCCATCAATATCAAATTCCCAGATAACCCCTTTAACTAAAAGTAGGTGCAATAAAAAGAATTTCTTTGAACACTGGAAGATGGTTTTTCAAACTCAAGTACATTTCAAGCATTTTCTGAAAAGCTGCAGGTTCTGGTATATTCTAAGATACCAGTTACGTAGGGCGCTTAGGAAAAGACGACTGCACCGTATAGAACGCCATCACCATGAATCAAGAAGCCTTTTGAGAAGACACAGTAATTCTCACTAACGTCATTAGGGAAAAGAGTTCATGCCAAGTGAACCAAATAATTAATATGAGGCCGAAAGTAGCAATTGGGGTGGGAAAAACACTGATGGCGTTATTTATTTGCACTTTGCACAGGCTTTGATCTGGTGAGGCCCAAAGAGTTCAAGTAGAACACATAAAGGACAGAACGTGGTACAGACTGACTCCAAACTACAACGCAAACATCGCATGTGGTAAAGCACTAAGGTGTGACCCGACCCAAAAACCACTTTGAGCTAATCATAGCCCATGAATGAGTAGCCTATTTCAACCATGCCCTTATAAATTCGCAGTGGCACTAGTTATGATCATTGCTAGCATAGATGCATGCGCTTTTCTGTAGTAGACTAACTTTATTTTCATTGGTACTTGAAGCCAAGTATGATGTAACATATGATCTAATCATTACCAAAAACACAGATTTCTATTAAAAAAACAAGTAAAAATTAATATACTATATTAAGAGAGAAATTTCCGTAGGTACAGTACAGAGCTTGCATGAAAAGCATCAAAGGGGACAAGTGAACCAAGGAAATACAAGAAGCACAAGCTTGTTCTACGAAGTAGCTTGTGGGAGAGGAAGAGGGTCTTAAAAAGCTGTGTTTACTGCTATGTTGTTTTTTGTCCAGTAAGTTTTCATTATCAGGACCACCAGAGTACCAAAAACAGTACTTATGGTACTATTTTCAGGCAATTAAAGGACCCAAACCACCCGCAGGCCACCATGGAAGTTACCAATGGGCAAACTTGCTTTCCAACATGTGAAGCACTACAGTACCACTCACAAACAATAACCAGCTTCCAAAGTTGTGCTTTCTGTTCCGGATGACATCAGTCTGTTCCAGGGGCTTAACTATAGGGGAAGCAGGGGAAGCGGCTGCTTTGGGGCCCTGACCCAGAAGGGGCCCATCCAAGAGGAGGAGAAGTACTAAAAGATTTTGTCAGGGCCCCTCAACAGTATTACACAATGAAATGATATACAGTGGCAGTATAGACAGTGTAGAAAATGGATGGAACAGCTGCCGGGCCTGGTCTGAGAGAGCGATCTTTACTAGCCACAGGAAAGGGGCCGGCATGAAAGGAAGAAGTTGTGAAACAATTACTGGGGGAGGGGGGGGCCCATTCAAAAATTTGCTGTGGGGCCCAGTCATTTCTAGTTACGCCACTGTGGGCCCAGAGACAGATCCTCACTGATCTGATAAATTAATGACCTATCATAGCATAAAGCAAACCTCTATGTATCTGTAATATATACACATTTTTAAATGCAATACCTAACATAAAGAGGACCTGAGATGTCTGTTTAGTAACTGCCCACATTCCCCAAGTAACAATAGTTCTGGAACATCTTTTCTTAACATTCTATGCTGACCATAAAGCCTCTTTTACACGAGTGTCACGGAATAGGTCCAGATGCGTTCAGTGAAACTCGCACCATTTTGCAAGCAAGTTCAGTCAGTTTTGCCTGCGATTGCGTTCAGTTGTTCAGTTATTTCCGCGTGGGTGCAATGCGTTTTGATGCGTTTTTCACTCAACAAAACGAAGGTTTATAAACAACATCTCCTAGCAACCATCAGTGAGAAACGCATTGCCTCCGCAGTTGCTTCTGGATGCAATGCGTTTTTTACGCAGCCCCATTCACTTCTATGGGGCCAGGGCTGCGTGAAAAATGCAGAATATAGAACATGCTGAGTTTTTCACGCAACGCAGAAGTGATGCGTAAAAACAATGCTCATGTACACAGACCCATTAAAATTAATGGGTCAGGATTCAGTGCGGGTGCTATGCGTTCACGTCACGCGTTGAAAACGCGCTCGTGAGAAAGAGGCCTTAGTGACCAGCCTGTTGTGGGCCTTACTGACCAAGCGTTTTTCTTCCTTTTTTCTTTGCTGCCTTCCAAGAGCAATAACTTTTTCAACTTTTTAATTTTTCCATCTATATAGCTTTATGAGGGATTGTTTTTTGCGGGACAAGTTGTAGTTTTTAATGGCACCATTTTGGGCACACATACCTTTCTGATTAACTTTTATTAACTCTTTCTGTGAGGGAGATGGGAAAAACTGCAATACTGCCACTGCATTTTTATGTTATTAATTTTACGATGTTCATTTTTTGGTATAAATAACAAAATATCTTTATTTTCTGGGTCAGTACGATTACAGTGATACCAAATACATATAGTTTTTTTTCGTTTGACTACTTTTTTTTGCAATAAAACCCATAACTTTTTTTATTTTTCTTTCTATGGAGTTGTGCGAGGGCTTGATTTTTGCGGGACGACTTGTTATTAGGTTTTTCCGGTGGCAACTAAGAGTAAATTAGCAATTCTGTCTTTTTATTTTTTTACGGCGTTCACCGTAGGGGATAATTTACATGATAGTTATGTAGTCAGGGCCGTTACAGGCGCGGCAATACGAAACATATCGGGGAGATTTTTTTTTCATTTTTTTTTATTGAAAAGCGTATTTTCAAAGGAAAAAAAAAAAGAGTAATTTTTTAATGGGATTTTTTATTGAATAAATGTTTTTTTTTACTTTTTTCAACACTTAATAGTCCCACAAGAGGACTATAACAGACAGCTTTTTGCTTGATTTTAAAATGCAATTCACTATCCCTATAGTGCATTGCAGTTTAATGTCAGTGCTATTCTGACATTGACCAGCAGGCTGCGCTAGAGAGGCGTAGCCTGCTGGAAATTGCTCAAGGCTGGTCTGGGGCCTACATCAGACCCCTGCCAGCCTTCACACATATCGATCGCATTTGCGGGGTGCCGATGGGAGACAAGAGGGAGTCCACTTTGGGGACCATTGCCTGCGGCATGTAAAATGTTAAACAGCCCAGCCCGGCACTCCTGCCGGTCCGGGCTGTTAGAGCAGGGCCGCGGCTCTCATGTGAGAGCTGGGCCCCCGCTGCACGGGGACCCGTGCAGCGATTAGATTGGGCCTCCGTAAAAAAGCAGCGGCCCAGCCTAAGGCCCCTTAGTGACCGCTGTAAAAAGGCGTATGGGTGGTCACTAAGGGTTTAAAGAAGTACAGTATATTTGAAAAGTCTTCAGAGCACAGATATACATTTATCAGCCTGTGTAATAGGCCAATGCAAAGGGGCACAGATTGACTTCTTTTTTTTTTTTGCGACCCCTTGAAGTACAGCAACGTGACGATGCAGCCCCCAGACCATAAAGCATTGTGCACTCCTGATATAAACCTATGTCATGGATTTGGATCTTCCATTATATAAAAAAAAAAAAAACAGTACCATAGCTGATAATGCCTTTACATTTCTTAAAGGGGTTATCCCATTATTAATCATATAGAACATGACATCTCTTTCTAACAAAGCTAGAGCCAGCCCTGAACCTCACATGGATCCAGAGATCATCACATTCATTGCTCTGCTAGATTTATATCAAGCTGGCAGCTTAGGGGGTGTGTCTTTTCTACTACAGCTGGTGACAGTTGGATGGAACTGCGCATCTGCCCCATACAAACCTGGACTTTACCTTTTATGTGCAGTAACCTTTTTAATACATTCATATACTGTATATCTGACATACTTATACCTGAAGTGGCGCTGAAAGATACACCACTGTAACATGTTACTTAGTATTATAACGGAATGGGCACTTTTGTAACCGAACCTTGCTTGATCTGTAAAGTTTTTAATTTAAAAAGCCTATAACTATTTACCTTCATACAAATGGTGACCCACACATTGAAAGGGTTACAAAAATACTGAGAAGCAGGACCAGAAAAATGTCCTTTCCCAATCCCACACAAAGACATAAAATAGACAGATGGTCGCCAACATTCTACGTCTGGAAGATGAGGTGCTGTGATTTATGATGTCATAAGTCTCCTTGATAGACTTTGCAGATCTATTCTCGTCACTTGCAGAAAGTGGACTCTCCATGTCGCTTCTCTGAGCTGGTGGTATAGCAATGATGCTAAACTATGTAACGTCTGCACTGGATGAATGAAACACCTCAGGCAGCAAATTCACTGCCTATTTTTCTGAACGTAATGAAGTATCTGCTAGGAGAAATAAAGCGACATTTTGAGATTTTCTTCCTTCTTTCAGTCCACACAACTCAGCAATCCGCCGTCACCTTGTGTTCACATTCTTTGCAGCGACAGTGATTTTGTAATTTTTTAGGAACATATCTGATCTCGGCACAACAGGCACAGGGTGGATGAAATACTACCGGGGTCGTGACTATATCAGTCACTGTGGAAAAAACATCGACAGTTGGGATAATAATGTATAACACACCAGTTTACCAACTCATTTAGTATGACTGAAAAATATATTAGTTTAGAATCGTTCGAAATAGGACAGACTCAGACTCTATTCTGTGACGCCACCACCACTACTATCTCTAGAGGGTACTAAGGTGATCTAGCGTCCATTCAGTAGAACTGTGGGACCTCCATCATTCAGCCCAAAGCTGGCCATATATATTAGATGAGAGGTCAGCAACCACCGGCACTCAAGGTGTGGTGAAACTATAACTCCCAGCATGCTCCTTTAACTTATATGGGACTTCTGTGAACAGCCAAGCAAGTGTGCATGCTGGGAGTCGTAGTTTCACCACAGCTGAAGGTTGCTGATCCCTGTATTAGATGTTAGGTGAATTGCCAACGACTGGCCAACCATCTACTGCATGTTGAATGGAGGCCTCCAGGCTTTCCCCAATGGCAGATATTGGGGGAGACGGGTGGGGGGAGATATTAATCAGACAGTTTGATTTCGACTTCCCAATTCTTCTTTTCCAGCAGAAGCGTCTGGCAGTGGCTTCCTCCCCTCCCTCTACGGCGAACACATGCATGCTCAGCTCAGCTGTATATGGGGGGATTGGGAGTGATAGCTGTCATCCACACAAACAGGCAGCTATCTTTAAGGCTCATGCACACGACTGTACGCGTGGATCTGTCTGTGTTTCTTTTGTGGACGCACTGACTTCAATGGGTCAGTGGTCCATATTCTGTGGACATATTCTATCTTTTTGCTGAATGTACATACAGATGGTTGAACCATGTGCTTTCCACCTCCGCATGTCCATTAAGCAAATAGTTAGAATATGTCCTATACTTGCAGACCACTGACCCATTGAAGTCAACAGGTCAACAAAAAATGCGGATGCAATGCAGATGGTATACATATTTTACAGATTCGCAATTTGCGGACCGCAAAATACAGTCGTGTGCATGAGGCCTTATGTGTACGGCCAGCATACCCTCATGAAGTTGGCACTGGTGGCTTATCACAATGAAATGCTGCCCACCTATGATAGATCTCCTTGCTGTTATTCACTATCACATCTGTTTCTTTTATAATTACAGAGGAAATTTCCGGGTCATCAGCACAAGAAACACCCCAAATATTTCACCTCCTCATGCAGATAAAAGTGACCATTCACTGAATTATCCGCCATTTCACGGACAGCAGTGGTATAAGGAGAGGCAGCTTGTCAACAATATCTCCTTCAAATGGCACCTAGTGAATAATAAGTAGTGATGAGCGGCATAGGCAATATTTTGTGAATTTTTGGTTAAATATTTACCATAAATTCGCACATTCGAGAATACGTGATCTCCAGTCATTATTTACTTGATTGCGAAAATCGACAATGTAATATATTCGCGATAAAAATTCTTGATTAGAATATTCGCGATCAACACTAAGGGGTAGGCAACTTTCCTACTGGTTGCCAGGGATGTTGCTAAGTGCCAATATTCGCGATAAATTTGCGATTAGAATATTCGCGATCAACACTATTCGTGAATACGAATATATAGCACTATATTCTAAATATTCGCGAATTCTCGAAGTGGCGATATTCGGGATTCGAAATTCACTCAACACTAATAATAAGTAAGAAAGACTCCCAATATATGTTGGTTAATGAAATTTCCTAAAAAAAAAATAAAAAAATAAAAAAAATGAATAAATTAATTTATAAAAAAAAACAAACATAATTAATGACAGCATAGCAACAATCAGCCAGGGAAGTCAGCCATCATTATAATATTGTTTCTAGGCAGACGTACAGAGAGAGGGATAACATAAAATGGCTTAAAGGGCATCATCTGTCAGCAGATTTGTACCTATGACACTGGCTGATCTGTTACATGGGCGCTTGGCAGCTGAAGGCGTCTGTGTTGGTCCCATGTTGATATATGCCCACTTTGCTGAGAAAAATGAACTTTTAATATATGCAAATGAGCCTCTAGGAGCAACGGGCGCGTTGCTATTACTCCTAGAGGCTCTGCTCTCTCTGCAACTGCTGCGCTTTGATTGGCAAGGCCAGGCAGTGTAAACATGATCACGCCTGATCCTGTCAATCAAATTGGAGAGGGCACTGAATTTACAAAGACAGCAAAGCCTCTAGGAGTAATGACAACGCCCCCGTTGCTCCTAGAGGCTCAGTTGCATATATTAAAACATCATTTTTCTCAGCAACGCGGGCGCATATTAACATGGGGCCAACACAGATGCCTTCAGCTGCCAAGCGCACATGCAACAGGTCAGACAGTGTCATAGGAACAAATCTGCAGACAGATGCCCTTTAATGTTGCATGGCGCTATTATTTATGTACTAGCAGGAAACATACACTTATGACATACGGTAGATATAGTTGGGTATGATATCATTTGTCTGCTATATAGTGCTATGTCTGACATCATTCGCTTTGTACAGCACAGCTGAAAAGCACCGTGTCCTTCATTCTATGGGAACGCTGGTTATACTGACATCTAGTGTGCAACCGAAAAACCAAAATCCTTAGGGGGATTTGATCGTTGGAAAATAAGCTCAAAATAAGCAAAAAAAAATAAAAAATTCAAAGGATAAACAAATATACTTTTTTTTATTACGATACCCCTTAAATCCTGGGACAGTTGTAGCTTTGACCGTCACATACTCCAGAAGGAGCTGCTGTTATAAAGAGGACCGTGGTTCAGCATTCCATAAAGATGTAAACAACATGGTTATCGTGTCAGCAATAAGTGATAAAATCTGAAACCAGATCTAATATGAAAAGCAGGAAACCACAATAATAAACTATACGGCAAGAGGGCAGCCACCATCAGAAACGCCCGGTGAAAAGGAAGGTCAGCAGCTGTCTTCCTTTCAGCAGTTTTCTTATCAGACTTGGAGAGCTGAAAAAAATGTCTGTTCACTAGGCACAAATGTGAACCTAATTTGTATCACATTGGTGGAATGACTCAGGCTATACTAACATAGAGCTTGGAACAGTGCACTTATTACATGCTCTCCTGATGAGACCACTTCCACGGGGAAGCTTCTGCTGCAAGTTTTGACATCACTACCACTAAAATATCACCAATCCTAAAAAACTGATAACTGCACTAAGACCTCATGCACACGACCGTTGTTGTGATCCACGTCCGAGCCACATATTTTGCGGCTTGGGCGCGGACCCATTCACTTCAATGGGGCCGCAAAAGATGGGGACAGCACTCCCTGTGCTGTCCGCATCCGTTGCTCCGTTCCGTGCCCCCGCAAAAAAAATAGAGCATGTCCTATTCTTGTCCGTTTTGCGGACAAGAATAGGCATTTCTACAATGGGCCGCGCTCTGTTTCGCAAATTGCGGAACGGAACGCGGAGCAGCTTCTGTGTTTTACGGATCCGCGGTTTGCGGACCGCAAAACACCAACGGTCGTGTGCATGAGGCCTAAAACAATTAAATAAGAAATAAATAGTAGCATTGGATCTAAGCAAGCAGGTGCCAATAGCCTGATCGTTCTGAATAATCAATCACGCTTATCAAAGTGGACCTGTCAAATATGGGGGTTCTGAGGTAATTATGGGCATGGCTTTGACTCGACTGGCATGAGGCTCATCTTGGTCACAGTTCTCCAAGCCAAAATAGTAACTTAAACACTAAATTAAATTAATTTCCTTAAACTGTTGATCAGATGTTTGACCTAAAAATGAAAGTGCACATTAAAGGGTTTTCCAAGTGTTGAAGGCATCCTGCAAACGATCGTAGGTGGTCCGTAATATACGGGCACCAGTCATATGTACTCTGCATTACACTTGAATGGGTCTGCAATCAACCAGATACGTTGCGGAACGGAGGTACAAAACCGAATCTCAGGGAAACAGTACGGGGTGCTTCTGTGGGCTTTCTGTCCGTGCCACCACACCCACAAAAAAAATAGTACACGTCCTATTTTTTTCAGTGTGAACAGATCGCAGACCCATTTAAGGGACAGAGGCCAGACGGACGGGGCCCATGCATTGCAGACTGCCACGGCCATGTGCATGAGGCCTTATACTGATGAGCTATCTTTAGGATAGTGGTATACTCTTTATGATGAGAAGAGGAGTTTCTTCAGGGTCCTGTATAGTACACAATGTAGCACAGAAAAAATCTGCACATGATACTAAGATATCTGCCACGAGTTAGCCAGCAAACGCTCATATGGAGCCTCAATGTTTCCTGCGAACATAACGATTCTATAGATTAGTAACATACATAGTAACATAGTATATAAGACCGAAAAAAGACATTTGTCCATCCAGTTCGGCCTGTTTCCTACAAGTTGATCCAGAGGAAGGCAAAAAACCCCTGTGAGACAGAAGCCAAGTTTCCCCACTTAAGGGGAAAAAAAATTCCTTCCCGACTCCAGTCAGGCAATCAGAATAACTCTCTGGATCAACGACCCCTCTCTAGTAGCTGTAGCCTGTAATATTATTACACTCCAGAAATACATCCAGGCCCCTCTTGAATTCCTTTATTGTACTCACCATCACCACCTCCTCAGGCAGAGAGTTCTATAGTCTCACTGCTCTTACCGTAAAGAATCCTTTTCTATGTTTGTGTACAAACCTTCTTTCCTCCAGACGCAGAGGATGTCCCCTCGTCACAGTCACAGTCCTGGGGATAAATAGATGATGGCAGAGATCTCTGTACTGACCCCTGATATATTTATACATAGTTATTAGATCTCCCCTCAGTCGTCTTTTTTCTGAAGGGAATAACCCTAATTTTGATACTCTTTCAGGGTACTGTAGTTGCCCCATTCCAGTTATTACTTTAGTTGCCCTCCTCTGAACCCTCTCCAGCTCTGCTATGGCTGCCTTGTTCACAGGAGACCAGAACTGTACACAGTACTAGATGATTAGTGGGACAACAACCCCCAGTAAATGAATGGCTTTATCCAGTGTGCAGTTCTTGAACAGCAAATTAAGGGCTCCAAAATAGAGCCAATCAGTTACATGACAATTTGTGGCATTTCATACTTGGATCTTCTAGATGAGCAGAAATTGTTTCAAACCTACTAGATGTATATTTCTAAAGACTAATGTTTCTTGTTAATCTTGTATGTGACCATTAAAGGGGTTGTCCAAGTTATATTTATTGATGATGACCTATCCTTAGGAGGGGTCTGACAGCCAGTACTCCTGACGATCAGCTGTTTGAAGAGAACGAGGAACGATTGAAATAAATGGGACGGCTTGGGTGTAATTACACCTGCTCAGCGCTGCAGATGCAATGGCCAGCAGGTAAACAATGACGAGGAGGCAGCGCTGGCACGGTGTGCGCCTTCTCTTCAAACAGCTGATCAGCGGGAGTGCCGGATGTCGGACCCCCGCCGATCTGATATTGATGACCTACCCTAAGGATAGGTCATCAATAAATATAACTTGGGCAACCCCTTAACTTCAGCTTGTCACAGATCTTAAACTCTTGCTAATAACCCTTGATTGCCTAATACTTGACTGCACCCTATCTATGACCTGCTTCTTCTGTTTATACCCTTGACTTCAGCTTGTCCCAGACTTCAATCTTCTGTTTATCATAACCTTTGACTTCAGCTTGTCTTACCGCAATGTTTTGCTTATAACCACTGACTTTAGCTTGTCCCAGGCCTAAATCTTCTGATCATAATCCTTGACTGTAGCTTATCTCAACCTGCTTATAGCCCCTGTTTTCAGCTTGTCTCAGACCTCCTGCTTATAACCATTGTTTGAGTTTTTTCCTAGACCTCAATCTTCTGTTCATAACTCTTGACTTCAGATTGTCCCAGATCTTAATCATTTGCTTCTAAACCTTAATTTCAACTTGTCCAAGACCTTGCTATTCTGCTCGTAACCCTTCATAGAAGCTTTTCCCAGACCTCAATCTTCCTTATAACTCATAACTTCAAATTGCCCAGTCTTCTGTTCATAACCCTGGACTTCAGCTTGCCTCATTAATAATCTGCTCATAATCCTTGACATTAGACTGTACCAGTCCTTGATTGCCTGTCCATGATAATTAACCCAAATGTCTGTTCATGTTCTTTCACCTTGACTTAATCTCTTGCCTGTGTCTTCTGCACTCCATCATCAAGCAGTCTTTAAGACAGTAATGGATTGGCACATATGAGGAATTAAGGAGAAGGACTGGTTTTGCAAAAACAAAGCTAGAGAAGGAATGATCTGACAACCAGTCAGCAACTTTTGCTACTGACATCACACTATAAAATTGTGTGATTGGTACATATCAGGAAGCCAGGGTTAGGAAGAAGATCCACATTTACCTCACATATCATATTTGTTGAAAATAAAGTCTATGGACTATGGAAAATAAAGTCTATGGACTATGGAAAATAAAGTCTATGGACTGTTGTCTATAGTTGTAATGGGTCCAACTGGCTTGACATTTAAAGAACCAAAAGGACTATTTCTGCTCAAATGTAAACTGCTATAATAAAAACTATAACAGCTCATAGGAACTCATATCCACCAACCGTAAGACAATAAGATTTGTAGATTTCCTTAGGCTGTTTGCTGGGAAGTACAGACATTTGCAACCATAATTTTAAACAGGAAATAAAAAATGATGACTTGCACCATGTTCACAATTCGAGCAAAACGTCTCTCACATACCAGCCCTTCTTTTATTTCATCTATTTATTTTTCAATTTAGCCATTTATATGGAATAGGAATGCTGTTTAAATATGAAATCCGCAATTGATATTCTATGACTCCCCCAACACCCATCCTGGGAAGTAACATGCTGAGTAGAAATGCTGACAGCAGTAGATTTAACACTGCAGAACATTTATAACAGTTATGTGAATGAGTTGTTATTGTTATGCAGAACAATAGAATATGTAAGATGTAACCTGAATAATGTGGAAAGAATCCACCCAAAACCGGCAAAACATCATCAGACACTTGCTAGAAGGTTCACATTCACATTGGCATATTCCTCAGCATGCATAATATACTCCCATGTCTAATAAACCATCATTTCACAGGCTGAGCTACTGTGTATCAATTACTTATATATAATATTTTATCATTTTCAGTCGTCATACAATTTTTTTTCAGTTTATTTCGAATCAGGATTAAAAGAAAACATCAATCCAATCTTCTAATTCTTGAAAACCACAGAATTTTATTGGCATCGCTAACAAGTGGCAAAACACATTAGATGAATGTTGGCAGAATATGCCAATATCGGCCGGACTGACTGTGCATTTAACATTGCATGATGGTATCCCGCCTCACTTCTTGATGGTAGATATCAGGGCAAAGAGAGGTTGGACATGTTGGAGTTCAACATGCCTGAACCTTTATTTTAATTTACGATATGCTGCGTATTCCCATTTCCTGACTGAGAATGCATGCACACTCAGTATGTGTATGGGGGTTGGGTTGAAGGGTGCAGATCACAGCTGTTTAAGGTGTAAGTCGAGCTTTGGGCTACTGTAGGTTCATCAATCACATATTTATTGTGCAACCTCGGTTGCAAAATCTGCACTGAAATTCAATTTAAAGGGGTTTCTCTAGACATAGTTACTGATAGCCTATCCTCTGAATAGGTCATCAGTATCTGATCCAGGCTCGGACTGGCCCACAGGGGTACAGGGGAATCCCCCGGTGGGCCCCTGAGCAAAGTGGGCCCCTAGTCTTCCACCCCCTGCACAAGTGGCACATAACACATTAGATTTACTGCACTACATACATATATTCAATGTACAGCACCTCAACCAGCCTATGTTCATATAAAAAAAACTTGTTAGATTATTTATTATACTTAAATGTACCCGTGCGGTGAACCCCCAAAATAAATTTTACTGGTGGGCCCTAGGTACCCCAGTCCGACACTGATCTGATCGGTGGGCGTCCGACACCCAGGACCCCCACTGATCAGCTGTTTGAGAAGGCAGCGGCACTCGCAGTAGCGCAGCGGCCTTTTCTCAGCTTTTCCTAGGCTGAGTGACGACACGTGGCCTAGATGAAGCTCAGCCCCATAGAAGTGAATGGGGCTGAGCTGCGATACCAAGCAAAGCTACTATACACTGCACAGTGCAGCGCAGTGCTTGGTGAGCAAGGAGAAGGCTATGGTGCTCACAGTTGCGACAATGCCTCCTCAAACAGCTGATCAGCGGGGGTCCAGAGTATGGGACCCCCATGATCAGATACTGATGACCTATCCTGAGGATAAGCCATCAGTATTTAAGTCTCGGAAAACCCTTTTAAGAGAATGGGTTTGAACATATTTCATTTACTGTGCTGCATGAGGGAAATCTATAGCTATATCTCCATCAAAATCTGCATGTAACAAATGTGTATTTTAGTGCAGATTTAGGAACGGATTTTAAAGGGGTTATCCAGGATCTTGATACTAATGGCCTATCCTCAGGATAGACAGCTGGAGGCCGACACTCCGCACCCCAACTGATCAGGTGCTTCTGTGCACTACACAATGCATACAGCTGTGTAGTTCCGATGCCTACTTCTGCCAACGGAGCTACCCAGAACCAGCCAATCAGCTGAGGGGGAGCAGAAGCTGGCACAACAATCTACATGCTACTGAAAGTGAGTCCATTGTCTACCACTCATTCTCCTGTTTGAATGTACTACTACCCGGTGAGCCCACTGCAATCCTATAACTATGGTCTGCCATCTAACAAGCTGGCACTGCTCCAAGCCATGTTAAACTCTGCTGCATACCTCTTCCTGCCACTCACCTCAAAATCTCAACCTGCAATCCTTACTATGACCAGGTTCCTCCATACATATCCTCATTCAGACTACTACTCTGCCCATGATAATCCAATGCCTTCCCTGGAATCGACTGCGACAATCCATCCGCCCCTTTGAAAGAAACCTAAACTGACCTCTGAAGTCTGGCAGAGATACCCTCATCAGGAAAAGCGCCATCTGCCCCCTATCTACACCTCTTATTGGCAGTGCCCTCTATTTCTTATTACTCTATGGTGGTGTTTTATAAACAGCTATAATAATAACATAATAAAAGATCAACAATAATAAAAAATTTACAAATTGTTATTATTTATTTGCCTCATTCCCGTCAACTAGCCACAAGGAGCAGCCAACTCCAATAACAGGATTGGAGACGTACTTGACACGACAAACTACAGATCAATGCTATGAAGTGAAGGAAATTAATCTACATATAAAAAACAAAAGGAAATAATAAACCTCTAAGGAGACAAAAAGGAATTCACTAAAGATCCTGTTTCCATCCCACCTGAGCTCATGTACTTTAGCGCACTGATACCGGTGCACATAAAACCGGACTCATCTTGTCCTCGCCCCATCTGATGTTTATGGTGTGACAGCCACCAAAAATGCATTGTCATAGCCAGTCACATGATGCTTTCATTGTCACCATTCGTAGGATCCCCGTACCCTGCTTGAATTTATTACTGACATTCTGTACATACTAATCCGCCCCCACACACTGCTATCCACCATGGAAACACTGAGCTGTGCAAATCCATTACAGATAATTCAATGCTTTGAATTAAAAAAAAAAAACAACTTCCAGAAATTAAACAGATTTCCAAGAGATCAATTTAATGTGTTTCCCATATGTTTCTCAATTAGATTCATGTGTAGGAAGAAGAAAAGTAGGGGCAATAAATCTCTCTACATGGAGCACAATGGTCTCTGCAGATTGCAACACATTTGGCACATGGAAGAGAAGGCTTGGGACACTCACCCAGGTTGACAAAGCTCATGACCATGTCAGCATCATTGAGGAAAGCACTGTCCTGCTGGCTGGTCAGGGGGCTGCTCAGCAGACTCTTCACCTGATGACTATGGGGGCTTCTGTGTGACCAGCCCTTCATGTCCATGGCTTGCTCCTGAGCAGACATGGCATTATACAGGTCCAACATGAAGAGGGGGGCAGAGTTCAGTCTCCCAGGCTGCTGTGCAGGGCTGAGTCCATGCAGGGGTCTAGGTCTATGGGGCAGACCTAGGATGGAGAGGATCTCTTTCTGCATCTCCCTCTTCTCGTGGTTCTTCAGACGCCTGTACAAGAAGCCACTGTCCATGTTGGCTCTTCTGCTGCTTTCCACCAGTGTCCCCTGTGCCAGGGGCAGCAGCATGAGGGAGCAGGAGAGCCAGAGTGACCAGGAGAAAGGCAAGGGTGACCTCTGCATGCTCCCTGCTGTGTGCCCAGATACCCCACTATGACTACTGAAGATGCTCCTGCCCTGGAGGTACCATCTCAACAGCAGCTTCCTTCTGAGTGAGGTGAGGAGCCAGGCACCTGTCTGGTCTGTACCTTCAGCTATGGAGATGACAGATGTGAGGGAAAGCAGTCATCGCCTCTATCCGGAGCCCTCAGCACAGAGGCTGCCTTCTTCCTCGTGTCATACAGGCTTGGAAGTGGAAAACTTCAGACAGGTTTGAGCGGACTTGTTCTTCCTTCCATAGCAGATTCACTGACTCACTTCTCCAAAACAGGGCTTTATGAATTACAATAACGTGTCCACTAGAGACACCTACTGGTCGGTGTGAGCACTGCACAACTGAAAGTTCAGCATTATTGACGACCATTGTCTTTTTTCAGTATTCCTTGGGTTTTACTTTAGTATCCAATGTTCCTATTTTTGGTATCTTTAAGCAATCATAGAAAAGAGCTGTTGATATGGTTATTAATCCTGATACTTAATCACAGATATGTTCACAACAGGTCAGATTCACATTACACAGCCTAAAAGACTGACCCACAGAGGAGCAGGTGAATCCTTTGGTGGGCTCCTGAGCAGGGCCTGGACAAGTTATTTTGGTGAGGAATATGGCTCTCCCCACACACAAATTCACAGTTGAAACAGGTTCAAAACAGCAAACAAAAAACCCTGCTCCACTAACCTCACAATACATGACTCTGCAGAACATCATCATACACAACGCCACTGCTTCAGAACATCATCATACACAACTCCGCTGCTGCAGAACATCATCATACACAACGCCACTGCTTCAGAACATCATCATACACAACTCCGCTGCTGCAGAACATCATCATACACAACGCCACTGCTTCAGAACTTCATAATACACACCTCAGCTGCTGAAAAATATTATAATACACACCTCAGCTTCCGCGGAATATCATAACACACACCATAGCTGCTGTAGAACATCATAATATACACCATAGTTGCTGCAGAACATCATATTATACACCATAGTTGCAGTAGAACATCATAATACACACTATAGCTGCTGTAGAACATCGTAATATACACCTCAGATGCTGCAGAACATCATAATACACACCATAGCTGCTGCAGAACATCATAATACACACCATAGCTGCTGTAGAGCATCATAATACACACCTCAGCTGCTGCACAGCATCGTAATATACACCTCAGCTGCTGTAGAACATCGTAATATACACCTCAGATGCTGCAGAACATCATAAAACACACCTCAGCTGCTGAAGAACATTAAAATACACACCTCAGCTGCTGCAGAACATCATAATACACCCCTCAGCTTCCGTGGAACATCATAATACCCACCATAGTTGCTGTAGAACATCATAATACACACGTCAGCTGCTGCACAGCATCGTAATATACACTTCAGCTACTGTAGAACATCCTAATACACACCTCAGATGCTGAAAAACATCATAATACACACCTCAACTACTGTCAAACATCATAATGTATACCTCCGCTGCTGCAGAACCTCATAATACACACCTCAACTGCTGAAGAACATCATAATACACAACTCAGCTGCTGCAGAACATCATAATACACACCATAGCTGCTGTAGAACATCATAATACACACCATAGCTGCTGTAGAACATCATAATACACACCATAACTGCTGTAGAACATCATAATACACACCATAACTGCTGTAGAACATCATAATACACACCTCAGCTGCTGCAGAACATCGTAATATACACCTCAGCTGCTGCAGAACATCATAATACACACCTAAGCTGCTGCAGAACATCATAATACACCTCAGCTACTGTAGAACATCCTGATAGACACCTCAGGTGCTGAAGAACATCATAATACACACCTCAACTACTGCCAAACATCATAATGTATACCTCAGCTGCTCCAGAACCTCATAATACACACCTCAGCTTCTGCAGAACATCATAATACACACCTCAGCTGCTGCAGAACATCATAATACACACCTCAGCTGCTGTAGAACATCATAATACACCCCTCAGCTTCTGCGGAACATCATAATACACACCACAGCTGCTGTAGAACATCATAATACACACCATAGCTGCTGCAGAACATCATAATACACACCTCAGCTGCTGCACAGCATCGTAATATACACCTCAGCTGTTGCAGTAATACACACCTCAGCTGCTGCAGAACATCATAATACACCTCAGCTACTGTAGAACATCCTGATACACACCTCAGGAGCTGAAGAATATCATAATGCACACCTCAACTACTGCCAAACATCATAATGTATACCTCAGCTGCTGCAGAACCTCATAATACACACCTTAACTGCTGAAGAACATCATAATACACCTGTCAGCTGCTGAAGAACATCATAATACACCCCTCAGCTTTGGCAGAACATCATAATACACACCTCAGCTGCTGTAGAACATCATAATACACACCATAGCTGCTGTAGAACATCATAATACACCTCTCAGCTTCTGCGGAACATCATAATACACACCATAGCTGCTGCAGAACATCATATTACACACCTCAGCTGGTGCAGAACATCGTAATATACACCTGAGGTGCTGCAGAACATCATAATACACACCTCAACTACTGCCAAACATCATAATGTATACCTCAGCTGCTGCAGGACTTCATAATACACACCTCAACTGCTTAAGAACATCATAAAACACCCCTCAGCTTCTGCGGAACATCATAATAGACACCTCAGCTGCTGTAGAACATCATAATACACACCATAGCTGCTGCAGAACATCGTAATATACACCTCAGCTTCTGCAGAACATCATAATACACACCTCAACTGCTGCAGAACATCATAATACACACCTCAACTGCTGCAGAACATCATAATACACCTCAGCTACTGTAGAACATCCTAATACACTCCTCAGCTGCTGAAGAACATCCTAATGCACACCTCAGGTGCTGAAGAACATCATAATACACACCTCAACTACTGCCAAACATCATAATGTATACCTCAGCTGCTGCAGAACCTCATAATACATCTCAGCTGTTGCAGTTTTTTTTTTTTTTTACAGGTATCTTCCCCTCAGCGTACATCCACACAGGACAGAAAATATCACAATAGATTTTACCATATACATTGCAAACAGGAGTGTTAAGTAACTGACAGGCAGGCAGGAGGAAGAGGAGGATTGCTGTCGCTGGACTGAAGCTGTCTAGAAATGCTCTTCCCAATGGCAGGGCTGCGTTTCAAGTCTTAGCAGCCTACACCATCCACCTCCTGTCTGTCCCGACTGCTTTCTCCTATAATGCCCCGCAGCCTGAGGAGGAGGGTGGGTCCTGCTCACCTGTGTGAGGTAGGCTGCAGGTTCCTCAGAGCTCCAGAGGAGGAAGCAGACTTCTGGCACTCTGACTCTGGACAGTTAGAGGGAAGAAGCATGAGACAGAGTGCTCCTCTCACTGTGGCCACAGACTCTACTTGTCAGAGGCTGGGGACAAATAAAGCTGCCCACCCTACTCCACTCACCCCATTTTGCAGCCATGAGCTGGAGACTCCTTTGGGGAAGCCTCATCTAGTGCTCTGCTCCTACTTCCAGAGGATCTCTCTCCACACTGGCCTCCTAGACTCCACTTACTTCCTCACAAGGAAGGAGCTAAGTGCTCACAGCACTATTAGCCAGAAAACTTGTTTGGACCCCGGAGGAACACCGTTTCTGCAGTACATTAGGTAAGCGGGCATGTTGCAGTGGGAGACATTGTCAGAAACTGTATAATCATCTGCCGGCTCCCGGCAGTAAACAGTGGATTTTTTTTTTAGTAAGAAAATTGCACCGCCTCCTGCGTGTCACTAGGTGGCACCCTAGGCGAATGCCTACCTCTGACCACCCCTGCAAGGTGAGACCTCAGTACCCCTTTGTCTTAGGGCTCATGCACATGACCATGTGACGGCCGTGCCAGTATGGTGGCCCACAAACAGCGGGTCTGCAATATACAGGCATCAGCCATGTTCACTGCGTATCATGGATGCGGATCCATTGACTTAAATGGATCCGCGATATGGAACAGAGGCATCGGCCGCAAGGTCATGGAAGCACAACCAAATGTTTTTGTGGCATTTTGGTCCGTTTCTCCACACTGCAAAAAAATAGAAAATGCTCTATTTTTTGAAGTATGGATGGATCAAGGACCCATTCAAGTTGAATAGGTCTGTATCCACCAACGTAGGCCAAACGGATGGTTCCCGTGTATTGGGGACTGCAATTTAAGCAGTTCCAAGAGGCAGATAAAGCAATATCTTCCCTCTCCAGGCTTCATCCTATCGTTGCTGAGGCCCCAATTACTAATCATCATCTTGTAGCATATTGAGGCCTGCTGCTGTGTGAGCGCATACCTACTGCTACCAGCTAAGAGCGCCATACTTTAATGGAGGAGCCAGTCAGCACGCCCAAGACAGGGTCCCTAGAAGAGAAACAGTGTACAATGGGCTCCAGAATCAGTCACTGGTCACCCTAGGCACCCCAGGTCGACACTGTTCACAGGCAATGTTTATGCGCCTTTAACCCAAATTATTTTTCGCCTTTCTTTAGGCTAAAGTGCTGTTTGCTAGGAGTCTATATAAAGCCCCTTTCACACAAGCGAGTTTTCTGTACGAGTGCAATGCGTGAACTGAACGCATTGCACCCGTACAGAATCCTGGCCCATTCATCTCTATGGGTCTGTGCACATGAGCATTGTTTTTCACGCATCATCTCAGCGTCAACACAAGCAGGCAGAGACCACAGAAATAGGTGGGCTCTGCGATAATGTAATACAGCACAATATACAGTCTCAGCAGAAGCAAATACCACGTACAGCACAAAATACTGCCACCCCTGCTGCAGTATTCAAACTGTAATCACTCCTGAGGACAATGCTACAGTTGAGTTCAGGAGGGCACCTGCAGCTGTTGGCCAGGGGCTTAAGTATCTGATGCTCCCAGCATTAATTAATGCTTAGAGCATCAGATCATTATGTAACAGCTGGCAGCTGTGAGGAGGGCTTGGGTGCTGCCTAGGGCATCGGCTCCCCGGAAAATTTACCTGTAGGGTCTATGGCCAGTCCACCCTGAGCATGTGGATGAGATTTCCCAAAATCTTATACACATTCTTGTAACTTTAAAACATTGCAGATATGCCACACACAAATCCACAGTGTTTGAATATCCTTGTAGACATACCTTAAAAATGCCTCAAAAAAGGATGTAAACAATTTATTTAAAACAATGCCACTAAAAACACTATAAAACAGCATTTTTACATGAGTAAATTTAAAATACTAGTAGTAATAGCTCACACACTCAGCCCCCATAGACTTTGAATGGAATGACCATGCCCATGCTCCACCGCCAGTGGTGTGCCCCCAATGGTAGAAGTCCAAGCTGCTATGAGGCCCATGGGAGAACAGGGCTCAACTGTGGACGAAAGGCCTGCCCCCTAATTACCCTTGGCAAGCTAGTTGTGAACAGGAGAAGATACCAGGTGGAGAAGGACCTGAGTGATGTCATCATCATGTGACCAGTGCAGGAAGAGACAGAACTCAGCAGTGCACAGGTGAACTGGTGAAGGACCTGTGTGATGACACGATGTGAGGGGGTGGCGATTCTGCGCTGCGTGTGGAGGCGAGATTAGTGGTTTCTCTTCTTCTATAAGTTGTAATGTCATGTGATAGCCCGTAATAACATTCTAGAAATGTAGCCCTCTCCATGTAATGTCCACTGATGCACTATAATAACAGTTTGGTCATGCTGAGAATTGTATGTCTCTCGTCTTATTCCCCATCACTGTAATGTCCATGGAGCTCCCATAACACCTGTTTGGTCTTGCTGGAAGCTGTAGTTCCCTGTTCTTATACCTCTCTCCCAGTAATGTCCACTGATGCCCTAAAATAACTGTCTGGACTTTCTGGGAGTTATAGTTCTCTCATCTTATATCTCTTCGCTGTAATGTTCACTGGTTTCCCATAATAAGTCTGGACATGCTGGGAGTTATTTTCTCCTTTTACATGTACCCACTTTTGTTGCCAGCAGTTTAGACATTAATGGCTGTGTGTTGAGTTATTTTGAGGGCACACCAACTTTACACTGTTATACAAGCTGTGCACTGACTACTTTACATTGTATCAAAGTGTCAGATCTTCAGTGTTGTCCCATGAAAAGATATAATAAAATATTTACACAAATGTGAGGGGTGTACTTACTTTTTTTGAGATACTGTAGCAAGTAATTTAGTTTTTCATTAAAGGGGTTGTCCCATCTCAGACAATGGGGGCATATCGCTAGGATATTCACCCATTGTCTGATAGGTGCGGGTCCCACCGCTGGGACCCGCACCTATATCGAGAACAGAGCCCCGAAAGTGAAGGAGGGCGCACTACGAATGAACAGCCGGCCTCTATTCATTTTCTATGGGGTCGGCGAATCTGTCGGCCCCATAGAAATGAATGGGAGCATGTCCTCCAGCCACAGCTCTACTGGCTCCATTCTCGATATAGGTGCGGGTCCCAGCAGTGGGACCCACACCTATCAGACAATGGGGGCATATGCTAGCAATATGCCCCCATTGTCTTAGATGGGAATACCCCTTTAATTCTCCAAAGGAGGTGCTATTTACCTAATCTGCCTAGGGCACCAAAATCCTGGCCCTGTTAGCACACATTGCACTTGGACCTGACTGACCTTTCCAGACCTGACCTGTCATCATTATCACCAGTTCAGACTCCAGTGCCGTAAATATCTGCTCCAGTCCCTGATTGCTCGCTACCACAGTGGGGAGGGTGAAACAGCAGCAGGCACAGTTCATAGGAGGGTGTGACACACTATAAAATAGGCACAGTCCATGGGGGAAGAGTGGCACACTGTATAAGAGGCAGCAGCAGTGGGCATAGTTCATCAGGTAAGGGTAGGCGCACACTTGCGATCAGTTTCCGGTATTCTGTTCCAGAGTAAGAGCACAATACCAGAATTGCTGCATCAGACATATGCTGAACACCACCGCAGGGCAGTTCATGGGTGGGCTGATAGGACTGCAGACACGGTTCAAGGGGGAAAAAGATTGGGCTGCAGTAGTTCATGATGGTGGGTGAGGGGAAATGAGTGGTAAATTTGTAGCACTCGATGATAGGGTGGGGGAAGATTGCCGATAAGAATTCGGATTTGCTGGCTGGAATGGCTGGGTGCTGGTTGATAAGATTGAATGGCAGATAGATTGATAGATTGTAAGCTCTTGCAAGCAGGGCCCTTATTCCTCTTGTTTTGATTGTTGACTTGTTTGTTGCTATGTTATTTATGACTCTCTTTGTACAGAGCTGTGGAATATGTTGGCGCTCTATAAATAAACATTATTATTAATGGTAACAATTCTTGATAAGGGGAACAATGATTTCTATGTATGCCCTTGTCCACTGCAGCTCCATTAAAACTCCTCTTTACCACAGTCCTGTACTGGGAATGATTTGGGTACCTGGTGGTTGCTGGGGCACCCAGCAATTATACATTTATCAATGATCCTGGGGATAGGTGATAAATGTTCTCTGTGGTAAAACCCATGACAGAACAATCAACAGAAGAGGAAAATCCATTGCAGAATACAATATACTGTAAAATCTCACTGGAGCACTGCAGCCTCTTCAAACGGCTGATCGGTTGTGGGTGTCAGACACCCACTGATCAGATAATGATTAGCTATCCAGAGGATAGGTCATCAAATATTTTATACGCGCAAAACCTCTTTAAGTCCCTGTCACAATTTCTATTTCAATTTCTTGTTAGCCAATGAACTAAGCATCAGTTAGGGTCCATTTACACGTCCGTATATGTTTTGCGGATCTGCAAAACACGGATACCGGCAATGTGCGTTCTGCAATTTGCGGACCGCACATCGCCGGCACTATAATAGAAAATGCCTAATCTTTTCCGCAATTGCGAAAATGGAAGTGCGGATCCGGGAGTGCGGATCTGGAAATGCGGATGCGGACACTGTGTATGACACTATAATATGAAGGTAGCACTCCCTAGGAGCATAGTTTTTAGTGGAGAATACCTACCTCTATTATACAGCATATGTCTGTTTTTTCTGTTTGATTTTATATGAATCTCATAAAAAAAACTCTCCATTTGCCCCTGCGTGAAATCAGAAGGACATGGAGATAAAGTATGGCCTCATAAACCTCTATTGGTACCATTTACGGATCCGTGCGACTTGATGCTTATGTGAAGTACTGAAGTAACATAGCTATGTGCCTCTGTGGATCAGAATGTTATGGCACAATATCTAGTAATGTATAATGTTAGCAGGATAAAGAAATGTGTACACGTGGAGCAAGGACACAGACATTTGAGTCTTTATTAACTTTATTGTATCTGTAGCATTGAATACACTAGGAAACCAATCACAATAGGGATCCATCCCTTGGCCGCAATATAATGCCATCAAAATTTAGTATGGATTCTTTAAATGTGTTTATCTTGGGACATTTTACTTTGTGTATAATTAGCATAGTCCAATATTTGTGCACAGGTTCTTCTGAGCTCAACTTAAAGCCTTGAACTAGACACAATGGATTCCTAATGTTCTCACACACCTTATACGGTATATTGGGCATAAGTACAATTATGTAAAAAGACTACATATACCAACTGTTAGTGTCAAGTAGTTTATAAATGTAGGTTACATTTTCACAACTTTTAGTACTGTATATATATATATATATATATATATATATATATGTAACCAGTGCCTTCATCCTCATGAATCACGAATCCAGAGTACCTATAACTTCCCTTTCCTCCCTTCACCAGCAGCGAACCTGCTTGCGCCTGCAACTGACTCTTCCACCAGAACTTCTGCTCCATGGTCGAATTCAAACTGCATCGCATCTCTGAAGCTGGTGGCATCAAATGTGCTGTAATAGGCAGATGCTCGGTCACTACGCATGCATTTCTGAGGGAAGGCAGAGATATGTTCTGCTAACTCAATAGCACTCTGAAGACCTAAAACAGGAGTAAATGGGTCATTAGTAATATAATAGTAATAATAATATAAAAATCAAATACATTACTTGATATTTAGCTGCAAAAAGCCAAAGGGTCATGTAAAAAACTGTGCTGTTTACGAATTGTCCAAGCCATGCAATGCTTTCACTGACTTTATGTATATATAAAAAGACATTGCAACATTAGCCCTTATAAGACCAGCTTGATATTGATAGCCCATCAATATCAGATTGTCAGGGAACTGACTGCCCTGCTGATCAGCTGTTACGCCAGAATTCGGTGTAGTTTAGTTTTTTTTTGTATGAAGAGGCTGTGGTGCTTCGTGAGCGCCACAGTCTCCTCCTAGGCCATATGACATCTTCAGACTAAAATAAAATACCCCAAAATGGGCACTAAACTGAAACATTCGGTTGCCAAATTTACAATACATATAATTATAATAAAAAAGACATGGAGGAGAATACAGCACCACATACCTCTTACATCCAGTGACATCTTCTGTCATGTAGACCTTCTCTTTCCTCTTCTCCTTCATTTGACCCAGACCGCCATGGCAAATTCTCGTTAGATTTCTCAATTTTTGAACCAATACTGCACCCATTGTGCTCCCCAATGTCTCAGGTACTATACTGCTGAAAAAATAGTGACCCTAATAGACATATTTGGGGTCATTTTATCAAACTGGTGTAAAGTAGAACTGCATTTCCAAAAGAACAGTTTGATAAATTACCCCAAATGTCCCTATAGTGTCCACAGCAGCTATAATGTCCCCTAGAGTGCCCCCAGTAATAATAATACCCTATATTGTGCTCCAAGTAATAATCCCTGTATAGTGTCCCCAAAAATAATAGAATTGCCCATACACTGCTTCCCCAATAGAAAACGCCCCCATATAGTAAATTCTCCCACACTGCCCCCATATAGTAATCACCCCATAGTAATTTGCCCCCACACAGTCATTCCCCCCAGATAGTAATTTCCCCCACACTGCCCCCACATAGTAATTTCCCCCACACTTCCCCTATATAGTAATTTCCCCCACACTGCCCCAACACAGTAGTTTCCCCCACAAAGTAATTTCCCCCAAATAGGAATTTTCACTACACTGCCACATAGTCATTTCCCATACACTTCCCCCATATAGCAATTTTCCCCCAGACTGCCGACAGTCGTTTCCCCCACATAGTAAATTCCTCCACACTGCCCCACATAGAAATTTCCCCCACACTGCCCCCACATAGTAATTTCCCCACACTGCCCCCATACAGTAATTTCCCCCACACTGCCCCACATAGTAATTTCCCCCACACTGCCCCCACATAGTAATTTCCCCCACACTGCCCCCATACAGTAATTTCCCCCACACTGCCCCACATAGTAATTTCCCCCACACTGCCCCACATTGTAATTTCCTCCACACTGCCCCCACACAGTAATTTACCCCACACTAACCCCACATAGTAATTTCCTCCACACTGCCCCCACATAGTAATTTCGCACACACAGTAATTTCCCCCACACTGCCCCCACACAGTAATTTCCCACACACTGCCCCAACACATTAGTTTCCCCCGCGCTGCCTCACATAGTAATTTGTCCCCACATAGTAATCCTTCCCATAATAATTTGGTCCCACACAGCCCCCACATAGTAAGGCTCCATTGACACGTCCATAAGTGTTTTGCGGATCTGCAAAACACGGACACCGGCCATGTGCACATGGCCAGCACTATAATAGAAAATGCCTATTCTTGTCCACTATTGCGGACAAGAATAGGACATATTCTATTTTTGTGCGCAAGCGGAAGTACGGATCCAGAAATGCGGATCAAGACAGCACATAGTGTGCTGTCCACATCCATTCCAGCCCCATTGAAAATTATTGGGTCTGCACCTGTTCCGCAAAATTGCGGAACGGATGCGGACCCATTTTACAGATGTGTGAATGGACCCTAATCCTTCCATAATAATTTTTCCCCACATAGTAATTTGCACCAATATAATAATTTCCCCTGATGTCTCTTAATATGTCCTCCTGTGTGTCCCCAACCCACATGTCCCCCAAAGTAGACATATGAAATAAAAAAAAAATATGAAATTTTTTTTTTTAAAAGCTAAATACTCACCTATGTCCAGGGCCAGGCGCTTGCCCGCAGAGGAAGGCAGGACGAGGCAGGCGTGCACATGTCACAATGCTGCGTCCTGGCACATGCGTGCAATGACGTCATCATGCCCGCCTGCGCCGAGATTTCACTACCGCATAGGCCTCAGGCCTAGTAGGCCTGAAGCCTATAGCGGTAATCGGCTAGGCCTGCCGACCCGAACGTCCCTATTGTAATCCGCCACTGTCCTCCAGCTCTGTCCACTATGCAATAGACATAACTGTGTAATTCCAGTGACAACTTTGGTTAACATGGGTGCAAGCTGTTGGACCCCAACTGATCAAATATTGATGGCCTATCCCAAGATAGGTCATCAATATCAGAATCCTGGGCAACCATTTTAAGAAATAATTTTTTGTTTTGTTTATCCACTGTCACATTCCAAGAGCATTAACTTACTGTCTTATGTTCCTGTTGATGGGCAATCTGCAGTTGCCATTGGTTCAATTTCAGGGTATACACAACATTTTAATAATTTTTTACTCTACTTCTCAGTAGGCTCAGGGCCACCATCATGGTAGTACTGCAGGCAGGGCCCAGCAGCCTCATTAGTATTCACAATATTAATGAAGCTGTGCTAGATAAGGGTTGGAGGAGAAACCCTATTCCAGGACATTGACTTTTACTGAAGTATAGCTTTTACAGGTGTTTGAACCTCAGACCTTTAGCGTGGCAGATAAAAGAATTACCATTGCATTACAGCAGGGCTGGGACAAGGTCAACCACCAACAGAGGCTGAGCTTCCCAAGTGCGGGCCCCCCCCCCCCCCATTTTTATTTTTCAAACTGTCTCCCTCCCTGAGATTTTGGCGCCGCCTACTACTTACAAGTTATACAGAGGCAGGGCACTTTATTACTGGAGCAAGACAAGTGGTGTAGGTACTGTACAACAGACTGAGTCTACTCTGAGACTACAGTCCACACCAGGACAGCTGGGCACAGTGGGCAGGCTGCCTGAGCTGAGGCGGGAGAACTTGGAGAAGGCAGCAGGCGCAGGAGTCAGGAGAAGAATTCAGTCAGTGGGCGGGCTCTGCCTGGCGCAGCGTGACATCAGCGTGACGCATCATGGTTGCTCACGCTCTGGCAGTTTAGGGTAGAGAAAACCAATCTTGAGACTAGATGAGGTATAATTGTAGGCACAATCACCACCCCAGACTCCACACGAATGGGCTACCAGTACGGGGAGGAATGTGGAGGGGCCACAGCCTACCAGTTAGGGCCAAACATGGCAGGGGATAGAAGGCAAAGTGCTAGAAGCACTATATCAACCCCCAGTGCAATGCCGATGCGGGGAAAAAAACAAACGGTAGCCCAAAAATCGGAGGCTAAGGCCAAAGCCCACCTGAGACTGGCGCCCGACACAGGCAGTCGCGGGACCAAGCGGAAGTCCGCTACCCCAGCTGAGAGGCAGGTTGCACTGAGGAGAGCCATACGGTATGGCCCAGATACAAGCGCTCGGGGTCCTCTGACTGAAATGTAATCTTATAGCAGGACCACCGCCTGTAACGATAACGCAACCCCCCTCCTAAAGGGGGAGGACATATCGTGGTAGTCACGCTAGTTGGGCACACAGCCTGAGGTCACAACTCACAACATGAACTCTGGTACTAACTGCGTTAGCGAACACCGTTCTCCTGCCGCTGCCGCCGCCGGCTCCCTCCTGGGTCCTGTGAATCACCGGCTGTGATGCATGTCTCTGTCTTTAAAGTACCGCACTCGGCACTCACGCGGCGCACTGTCACATCACAACTCAAGCGGCAGCAAGCGCTCGCCTGCCGCCGGCTCGCCACTAGTCTGGCCTGCCGCCTGGGGGACTTAAAGTGTTTGACTCCGGCGGTGACCGGTCTCCGGCCCCTGCTGCGCCCTGAGGCTGGAGCGCCCAGAGGCTGGAGCCTCCCCAGCCTTTGTGTCGGCCCGGCCCTGCATTACAGACCTGCCCCATTGTAAGGGCTAAATTTTCAGTGCTTAAAAACCTATTTTCTTCACAGATATAGTATTAAATAAATTGTATATTATTGAAATGAAGAGAAAAATGTGTGCAATTTACCAGTTACCATAAATAATGTACTCACTATATTGTACAGCTTATGACTACAGGTATACCAAATAAAGTATTGTGATTATTTCATTGTATATTACAAAAATGTAATGTTTTTTGCTTAGTTTTTTTTAATAAGGACTTTTCAGAAAATTGTAACTTTTATCATAAAAAAGCTGGAAAATTAAATTACTATAAAGATTATTTTATAAGTCTTGGTAGGCAGCCTTACCTACTCCTATACAAAAGTTCTGCTGTAAAGATAGGATTTCTTTTATGCCTAATAGTATTAGGCCCCTTTCACACGAGCGAGTTTTCCACTCGGGTGCAATGCGTGATGTGAACGCATAGCATCCGCACTGAATCCTGACCCATTTATTTCAATGGGTCTGTGTACATGAGCGTTTTTTTTCACGCATCACTTGTGCGTTGCGTGAAAATCGCAGCATGTTCTATATTCTGCGTTTTTCACGCAGCCCTAGCCCCATAGAAGTGAATGGGGCTGCGTGAAAACGCATTGCATCCGCAAGCAAGTGCGGGTGCGTTGCGTTTTTCACTGATGGTTGCTAGGAGATGTTGTTTGTAAACCTTCAGTTTTTTATCACGCGCGTGAAAAACGCATCAAAACGCAATTGCACCCGCGCGGAAAAAACTGAACAACTGAATGCAATCGCAGGCAAAACTGAATGGCTTTGCCTGTGAAATCGCACAGTTTTCACTGAACGCATCCGCAACGCATCCGGACCTAATCCGGACACGCTTGTGTGAAAGAGGCCTTACTGTTTTGTTCACAAGCACAAAATTGAGTAAATAGTTACACTATGGCTTTTTAAGCACAGAAAAAAACACATCTTTATGAAAGAGCAGTCCTATAGACCAGTGGTAAGTCTGTTGCCTGCTGTATAGAACATCTGTGATTCAAATCCCACCAAGACCTGAGAAATTTTTCTGGTGGAAGAGTCAATGGAATGTTTATATTCCTGCTTTTTTCTTTTATAGTAAAAGCTCCATGTTTCTCCTCCAAAGTTAATGTTACAAAAAAAAAAAAATGTAGCAAAAACCATTACAATATATATATATTTTTGTAACATAATTATTATTAAATACATTATTTATGGTGATCAGAAAACGGCATAAATAGAAATGGCAATTTTTCTCCCTCATTTAATCCAAAACAAAAGTTGATAGAAATTAAAATCTTGTTGATGCGTATGGCAAAAAAGAAGTTATAGCTCTTATGACTAGGAATGTGAGAAGGCCACATAGTTTGCCTGTATGGGGCTCTGAAATTCCTGATGCCAGTCCTGGTTAGACAGAAAGAGAGGGAGCCTTTTTTTTCTTCATAATAAAGCTTCATATCGCGTTTTTGCCATCCATCTAATGTATACAAAAAACGTATATTTTAACAGATGCCTCAGACTGATGCCATATAGTGGCATCGGTTCACCACAGATTTCTATTGTGAAAATAACATAAACATTTTTTTAACTGATGTGCTACGCTTTTGTATCCTTTTTCCCCCAAAACTTTTTAAACATTTTTATTTACTATCTATTAGTCCCACAAGGGATCTTGAACATATGACCATTTGAACGGCTACATCTGGCAGGTTACATAAGCTTCCGTGCTAGGCAGACCTAGGAGGTCATTATTAGGACTCCACCTGCCATAGCAACCTTTTTTTTTTAATCAAATCTATTTTTTATTATTTGTATACAAAACACGTACACAACTGAGGTACAGAGGTAACAATGTACATAGCCAATTTTTTCAGATTAAACCCGATTCAGGTGATACAGAGATGAGAAATGCCATATGTACATAAATAAATGTAATACTACTCCCCCCCCCTGAACCGCACCAACTCAAATATGATCCGCTATATTTTCCCTTCTCCAACACTCAATACCAGTGTATGTAACACTATACATGTACTGATGACAACCATATAGTATTTTTCCTTCATTCTCTTATCCTATAATATTCCTCCTCATGTTAGTAAGCAGAAGTCACCCAGATGGTAGACCCGGTGTCATTATCCATGATCCCCAAATAGAATCACATTATTTAATGGTACCTCTTTTGGTATATACTCCCCTCTCCATTTCAATGATCACATTCATGCGAGCAATAAATTCCCTCTTGGTAGGCACATCAGTGCTTATCCAATATCTGGCTAATATTTTCCTGGCATTATACAATATTCTGCTGATACCTATAGTTGTGCCCTCTACAGAATCATCCTGTAGGAGACCTAACACACATATAAGTGGATCAGCTTGAAGTCTGACCTTATAGACCTCAAATATAATATCTAAAATATCCCTCCAAAAGGGGCCTGACGCTGTACACGCCCAAAACATATGCACAATGTGTGCATCTGGAACAACACATTTCGGGCAGCCATAGCAACCTTTGGAACAACACAGGGGGAGCAATGACGTGACAGAGGAGACTACTCCCGCTAGCTGATTATATGGCATAGTCGTTATTGACCATGGCACTTAAAAATAAATTTGTCATTAGTTTTATGGTGTCCTAACTATCCCCTTAACAAAATGCTGGGTCACTTTCTTTCATTGACCAAGCCGTTTTGCTAAAATCTTGTACTGAGCAGCTCCATCACATAATGATGGGTCCCGAATATTCATGAACTACTGGCTTTCCCCGCCCACCTGCTGCTGATTCAGTTGGGGGTAAAAACCGTCATTCCGAGGCAGGTGGGTGGGGGAGCCATGTGCTCATGAATATTAGGGACCCATCATTATGCAATGGAAATGTTAGGATTTTAAAGGGAGGGCAGCATATACCGGTGACAGATTCCCTTTAAGGGCCCATTCACATGACTATATTTTTCTCTTCGCATCCTTTCCACAATTTTGCAGATTGGATGCAGACTTTTCATTTCAATAGGGCCACAAAAGATGCGGACAGCACACCGTATGCCGTTCCGTGGCCCCGAAAAAAAGATAGAACATGTCCTATTCTTGCCCATATTTCTAATAGTAAAAGCATTTCTATATGTCCTTTTCCATTTAGAGAACCAGTTCCCAGTACACTGTAGAGTAATAGTAGATGCATTTTATGCCTGAGCCATTTGGGGTTATTAGAAAATTTCTACATGCAGGTAGTTTTCTATTAAAATGCTATTATTTGAAACCAACGTAAACTCTAAAAATATTTTTGTGCACTTAGAACACTTCAAAAATGTTTTAAATCAATTTTCCCGGATAAAAATCATGTTATTTTGGTGATGAAACTTATGTCTCTATTTTACTCTTCTTAATGTCAGTCTCCACCCGAACATCCTTCACTTAGTATGACCAGCCAGGAAAAACATGCCAAATGTCATTCTACTTTGCCTACAGTATATTCGACAAACGGCACTTGATTTTATTAGCATTCGTTTTAAAGATAGCCCATTACCTGCCAAGCAAAACAGTCATATTTTAATTTGAATCAGGGCAACAACATGCCCAGGGTGCAAGGCAGCTGCGCTGAGTCTGTAGAGACATTAGTCACCTCTTGGATGAAATGATGGTAGTTTCGGGAGGTCTGAATAATGTTCTGTGCTGTAATATTGTACCCTTCATACGTGATCACCTCCCTTGGTTCTCCTTGTATACAAGTTGTGCAGTACACATACAAACACAGACATCATGCAGAAGATGTCTTGGCGTTGAGTTCTGAAACAGCTCAAATCTACTGTGTAGTGCAAATCATCACGGATTAGCCACACAGATCCAACTAAGATAGAAAATGGACATTTTCCAGGTTTAATAGACTAATGCTGCAAATGGTGGAACATCTGGCTGAGGCTGTTACTGTTTCAATATACAGTATCCCACAAAAGTGCGTACACCCCTCAAATTTTTGTAAATAATTTATTATATTTTTTCATGGGACAACACTGAAGATATGACACTTTGATACAATGTAAAGTAGTCAGTAGTAGTGCCCTCAAAATAACTCAACACGCAACCATTAATGTCTAAACCGCTGGCAACAAAAGTGAGTACACCCCTAAGTGAAAATGGCCAAATTGTGCCCAATTAGCCATTTTCCCTCTCCGGTGTCATGTTAGCGATATGCCCCCATTGTCTGAGATGGAAATACTCCTTTAAGGCAGTAATGGAAAATAATGGTGGCGACACAAAATATTGACACTTTGGGTACAATTTGGCCATTTTCACTTAGGGGTGTTCTCACTTTTGTTGCCAGCGGGTTAGACATTAATGGCTGTGTGTTGAGTTATTTTAGGGGAACACAAAATTTACACCATTATACAAGCCGTGCACTACTTTACATTGTATCAAAGTGTCAGATCTTCAGTGTTGTCCCATGAAAAGATATAATAAAATATTTGCACAAATGTAAGGGGTGTACTCACTTTTGTGATTTACTGTACATCTATACTTTATAAATGTGTATTCATAGTAACACAGTTTGTAAGGCTGAAAAAAGACATCTGTTCATTCAGTTCAGTCTGTTTGCCTGTAAAGTTGATCCAGAGGAAGGCAAAAAAAAAAACATGAGGTAGAAGCCAATTTTCCTCATTTTAGGGGGAAAAATATCCTTCCTGACTCCAATCAGGCAAAGAATGACTTTCTGGATCAACAACCCTTCTCCAGAAATCTAATAGCTATAGCCTGTAATATTATTAACGTCCAAAATTACATCCAGGCCGCTCTTGAACTCTTTTAGTGAGTTCGCCATCACCACCTCCTCAGGCAGAGAGTTCCATAGTCTCACTGCTCTTACCGTAAAGAATCCATTTCTATGCAGAATTGCAAAATTGTTTATCTCCTTTGGTTGGTAAAATACTTAGTGAGCCACTTGTGCCATGGATCTATGTTTCAGACATCAGTATAGTACCATTGTATCTTATATTCTAGCATTCATTTTGAAGTTGTAAGGAAACATTCACCAACAATGTAAACCATGTTTGGTGATTAAATAGTGCATCAGGCAGCCAGCAGGGGAGAGCTGTGAGGAGGACAGGAGTAGTAGCAGTGGCAAAGATAGGAGTAGTAGCTCTTCACAGTGGCTGTCCCTAGGACTATGCAGTGAATGGAGGGCAAACCCTTTCTTCCCTCAGGACAGTACCTAAGGTTTGATGCTCCTGTCTGGTGATGAGTAGGGTGCCCTTCATGTTGTGTAGTTGAGAGGTGAAAGGCACAGCTCCATTGTAATGTAGGCTGTGCAATGGTGGTGCAAAGTAATAACCATGCCAGCGTACGGGTAACAAATCCAGTGCTCTTTACTTAGGTAGCTTAGGCAGTTCATAAATAGAGAAACTGGTAGCATTCAGTTCAGACTCTCCAGAGTGCATACCGAATGCTTCCAAGGGTGAACATGGGATAACCAGCAATAAGATGGCGGACAGAGTCTTTCTCTCAGACCCAAACTACTTTCCAAATTGACCAAAAAGGTGCACATTCACAGTAGGTACTACAGTTCCCAGAGCAGTGTGTAAATCCTTCGATGGGTAGCTAATTTGTGTTAAAAACATGGTCAGCACCTGAGGCCATGCACCCTTTCTAATAGCAGTAAGGCCTGTTGCTGTATAAAAGAGATTGCACTAGTTCTTCAAATTGGCCCTGTGTATTCTGTACTTATTTCTCTCTCTGAGGATAGTGGTAGTTGTTGGGATGCAAGGATGAGGGTTCCTTGCAGCAGGTCTCACTTCTGCACAGGCACAAGTAGATGCTTCCTCTCTCTCAGGATGTCTAGACCAGTGTTTCCCAACCAGTGTGCCTCCAGCTGTTGCAAAACTACAACTCCCAGCATGCCCGCACAGCAAAAGGCTGTCCAGGCATGCTGGGAGTTGTAGTTTCGCAACAGCTGGAGGCACACTGGTTGGGAAACACTGGTCTAGACTGCTCTCACTTAGCTCCTGACCAAGAAAAGAAGGACCTGCCTTCTCCGAAGGCGCAATAACTAAACGTTGTTCCCCTTTCAGCTCTTGGATTACAAACATCACACAGAAAAAGTGCATTAACGTTAATAATGGAAATTAACCCATTAAGTAGCAAATTGACCATTTGCAGTAGCCCTCTGGGGTACAGCAATAGCAGTGAAGAGAAATGGAATAAGCATTATTTTAATGTAATCCATGGAAGAACAAGATCATGGACAGATGGTTCAAAATATGTTTCTCTTACCCTTGTAAAGGATATTCGCTGTCAATCATTCAATTCCGTGTCCATCCTTCTACATTATAATCATTATGTCAGGCTCGCTGATCTCCTTGCCCTGTAACTTTAGTAAGGTTCATAGGCCTTTTTCTATTTTCATTTCTTACAGCATGTCTGTGGGAATTCTTGTCCATTTAGTCATAAAACAAGACACAACGTCCTGTAGTGCTAGCTTATCTGAAGGTAATGATACCTTTCACTTTGTGATCCGGTGCATCATTCCGGAGAAAAGGTACATTTAATACATAGGCAAATGATCATTCATGTGCATCAAGGGTGGGCCAAAGCCACTCCTCTGCCAGCCCTTGCTCGCCTTCTTGATTGACAGGATATAGTGAGATGACTATTTAGGAACCTGGCTTTGTCAATCAAGGAGGGGCGGGGGGATTGGTAGAGGAAGCAAGAGGAGTAAAGTGCACAGAGTGGTTTTGGCCCACCCTCGGTGCACTTAAATAATCATTAGCCTATGGATTAAAAGTAGTTTTTCTTTAAAAAGAAGCAAAGGATTGCTAAGCGAAAGGTACAATTACATTCATCTCAGCTAGAACTATAAGAAATTGGGTGGCATTTACTAAGCACATTGTGCCCAAATTATGGCGTAAAATGCACTAAAAAGAATGGGGGGACATTTACTAAGCATGTTGCGCCAGAATATGGTATAAAATGCGCCAAAAAAATGGCGGGCTGATTTGCGCCCAATATATCAACAGTTTTTTCCAGAATTTTCACCATCAAGAATGCATCACGCCAGAAATGAGTTCTAAATATCAGTGGGGGGGCTATCACATTGGCGCATATTACGCCTCATTTATCATCCTCTTATCGGCAGAAAAGGCTCATATTGTTGCGGACAATTTAAGCCAGCTTATGTTGTGGTGTTTTGTGTAAAAAGTCGCAGGGAAAGGGCCCAAAACGATTATCACAAAGCTGCCCAAAATGCCTTCATATACTCCATTTACAATATTTTTCACTGGAAATAAGGGACTTAAAGGCTACTGTATGTACACTTTTGGAGGCAGTTTTTTTTAATGATTGCAATTAAATTATTTTGGGCTAAAAATCATATTTTCCAATTGGTCTTTATTAAAAATATTGAGCCAGCATTTAACAAAGGGTTAACTATTTTTCTAACTGTGTGACTGGTACTTTCACTTTGTGTGGTCATCTAATAACTCTTATTACTAAACTACTGAGAGGTCATAAACACTTATTTAAGCCACGTTCTTATCAGTAAGATAAGAACTGAGCTACAGGTATAATGAGTGTTTATAAGGTCAGAGAGCAGAGATAAGAAGTCCGTTTGCTTCTTGGATGACGGAAAAGGCAAAAAATCCACAGGCTGCTACTAGAGCATCTCAGCTCTGTACAGAAAAAAGGATTCCACATTATTAATAAAGACTAATGAAAAAAATTATTTTAAGCTCAAAATAAGTACAATGCAATCATTTTAAAAAAAAATTGCCCCCAAAGCTGTACATAGCCTTTAAGATCCCTTTACATGGTGGAGAAGGCTGCTGCTATTACATGCAGCGATCTCCTCTAGAGATAGGGAGGAGCGATTGCTAATGCCATTGATTTTTCCCATTGCGATTCGTTGTTTACCGGCAGCAGATTATGTTTACACAGCACGATCTGCTGTCGGGAAATGAGGATTTTTCTGTTCGCACAAACGATCCAATTACCAGATTTACACTGCCAGATCATCGATAACGAGCATTACTATGAATACTCGTTGGCAACGATCTATGTGATTCTCATCCCATGTAAAGGGCCCTTTAGCCTAAAGACCCTGGGGCCAGATAGCCAGATAGTGAAGTATGATTCATCACCCTAGAGCAGTGTTTCCCAACCACTGTGCCTCCAGCTGTTGCAAAACAACAACTCCCAGCATGCCTGCACAGCAAAAGGCTGTCCGGGCATGCTGGGAGTTGTAGTTTTGCAACAGCTGGAGGCACACTGGTTGGGAAACACTGCCCTAGAGAATACATTTCCACTGCTCCAGAGTCTAATGGATGTCTGTTTTACAACATTCCACTCCATGCTTGGCATTATCCAAGATGATCTTAGACCATGAAGCTCCCATCACAGATCTTGTGGAACGCTGTACTGAGTGATTCAACAGAGGGTGGGATATTGTTATGTGCCAGACACTTCAGCACTTGGTGGCTCCACTGTGTGAATCTCCTGGTCTACTGCACTTACAGTTGACTGGGGAAGATCTAGCCACTGTAAAAACTGATTCGTAGCCAAGGTTGCATCCTATTACAGCAGGTGAAGTTACTGCTTGTCAGTCTTTCACTCTCTTCAATCAGTTGCTTCTTCTACAGTGAATTACTGATTGGTTATAGTAAGAATCTCTTAGGCTGGCTTCACACATCTGTTAAACCTGGATGTGAGAAGTCCGTGGTAATGCGGGCTGGATTTGTTCTTTACAGTAATACACTGGTATAGATCATACCATTGTATTACTATCCTGCAGCAGCAGCAGGGAGCGCACGGCGTCATAGCAACCAATGACGCCGTGCGCTCCGGCTGTAAAGAACAAATCCAGCCCACATTAACAAGGACTGGTCACGTCCGGGTTTAACGGACGTGTGTAGCCAGCCTTACACAGGGAAAGTTCTGGGATTGCACATTGTTAACTGGTCAGTTGCATACATCGTGGTCCCCAAGAGTCCATTCTGTTATACATTTTTGGCTGAAACTATAATCCAAATTTTAACTCTTCAACGTATCTCAAGTTGCATAAACCTGAGCTATTTGATGATAATAGAAGGTTTAAAATAATCCTTTAAGGACAATTAACCTGCCCTATCTGAGGGCAACATGCGATGTGTAGTCAAAATAGTTAAAAAACAGCCATGGCATCAGTGGGGGCCGCCCTATAAGGTAAAACCCTAATTAGACTTTTGCAAAACTGATGAAAGGTTCTCTTTAAGTGTTTTCTTTCCCTTTTGTATTTTGTTTGGGTTATTTTGTGTGTTGCATTTACCTGTCATTTGTATTAAGGCCTGAGGAAGACTCCTGTTTGTCCTTCCTTTTGGAGGAACAGATTGTCTCAGTCCTGACATTAGTACCAGGGTCCTATAGGGTAAGTTAGGCATTCCTGTGTAGGAACTCACCTTCTAGGGTCTGTTTATACTGGTAGTTAGTCAGGACTTTAATTAGGGTTTAACTAGGAGGTGTCCATCTCCTTTCCCTAGTTTCTAGGCCTTATTCTCTCACCCCTTTCCCTCCTATGTTCGGTGTGGTGTTTCCCTCCCACACCCGAACGTGACAGTTACATTTACAAGCACCAATCAGTGTGATCTCTCTTCCCCATATACATTTATTGGAGCAGATTTACTATTGAAAATGTGCATTTTGCTCATAAAAATTGTCGTGCATGCTTTGCATTATAGTTGTTGTTTTACACACTTTTCTGAGCAACGAGGGGCGTGGTCTCACAGGAAAGGGTGTTGCTTTGCTGGAAAGGGACTTGGCAACATTTTGGTACGAACTTACATTAGACTTTTTTTTGTGCACATATGCAAATTTTTGGCTTATGGATGGATCTCTAAGGTAAATCTGGTGCATGATTTACAATCCTTCAAATTTATAAAAGTCCATGTGCCAGAACAGTAAATTTGTATAATATTAAAACAGTGATTCGTATTCTTAAAGAGTGGAAAGTGCATCTATCTATCTGGCTCATATCTATCAGATTGGGAATGAAAAATACATGCTCCTAAGCAATGCCCTGTGTAAACTTGCCACAGATATTGCTTACAGTAAAATAAGTAGTATGAAAATATCACTAGCAATCAGCATTTACTAGAAAGATGACCAGAAATGCACAAAGAGCAAATAAGTATTCTAATGAATGACTTCTTTTGCTGGGATGGTGCCAACCCTCACATGTGTTTCAGTGAAGGCCTCATCTTGGGGTGGGCCTGCATGCTTTCAAATGCCAGGGCTGAATTTCTGTTCTAGTCCGGCCTAGAATTTAACCTTCAGCCGGTTTGGACCACCCATTGACTATATGTGTCTGGGCAGTCTTAGTTTATTTCTGCAAGGACATTCTTGAATGTCCTATCACAGATGGCAGCTGCATTCTAATCATGCAGCTGCAGGAGCATGAAAGCTCATTGTCAGTGACAGCCAGGTTACATAGAAAAGGTACATATTTTTTTTTTACCATCCTTGCCACCAGCTTCACTCTATATACAGCGTTCAATGAATGCTATGTATACAGATAAGACAACGGCAATGTGCTTCCTGCTTTAGCCCTAGCAATCATGTAATCTTTGGGGACTGAGAAACTGCAAAAGCTGCTGGGTCTAAACAGACCCAGATAAGCGCTGCAGTGAGACTTAAAAGCCTAATTACAACGTCAGGGGGCTGAAATCCCCCTGTAACTGGGGATAATACAGTATGTCAGTATTAGTAATGTTAAAATACCCCTAAATGTTTTCTATAGCCTTTTGGGGGACACAAACAGTTAATAAAAACTGGCACAAGTATCCCACACCACATCTTCTAGCCCTGCCCTCATCCTGCCTCAACTATACACAGCCATATCAAAACTACCGTTACGGAAAGGGAACACAATAAGAAAATGCATTTTAGTTACAGTTTTAGTTAACAGTTAACACAAGTTAATTTTATTTTTTTCATTTTCCTAGGTACACAAAATTAAAACAAAAAAAACACTATACTAAAAAGGGAATAACAATTAAGTCCCATGTATCACCAAAGAAAGAAAAAATATTTAAATAGCTGAGCGAGAAATTAAAAAGGTTACATGTACTATATAAACCAAAATTTGTCTACTCAGGAATGGGCGTCTGCTCTTGAATTGGTTAAAGGGGTTGTCCCATTAAGTTGCCCAGCTTAGGGTTCTGCCTCTTGCTGTGCAGGAAATTACCAGGAAGACTACATATTACACATCTGCTTTCCCCCCGTGACCACAGCTGTCCAGCAGCTGGACCTTCTGGACTACCAATTTCATTTACAAAAGTATAAAACAAAATAATAATAGCATAAATCGGTAAGGTTTTAATTAAAATAGTTTTTAGTAAATATATTGTTCATTTTAGGAAAGTTCATTGAAATGTTGACTTTTGTGAAAGCATTTTCATATGTGCTGTATGCTCACATAGAAATTTGTTTTTATGGCTTACCACTACATTAGTGAAAGTGAAGTACCCATAGGGTGTTACTGCAGGATTAACAGTACTGTTAGCTTTTAATAATCATACAAATATCAGATTGATAGAGGCAGCACAGTATTCTTGTATGTCATAGAATACTCATTTGTTTACCTTACAGAGGGGTGATCCATCCTTAGGCAGTATCAGACTGTAAATTCTGGAACATTTACATTTACCTTCTACAGAGTTACACCCTTGTTATTCTAACAGATTTACGCTGACAATTTATCCAACGGGCTAAGTACGAATGTAACTCAGCAGAGAGTTCTCCTCAAATGAGAAACAACTGAGCATTATGTAACTTGGAAAATCACTCCATCCTATTCAAATACTGCATGTTATCATAGTTTTAATAATCAGCCAGTGATCACTGACACACTGATTGGACACTGACAAAAATTTGTTTTTTTTACCTGTTTACTAAAACATATTCAAGTTATAGTTATATAATGGACATAGACATAAAGTCCAGACTTTTAGCTTTCATTTGAGGGTATCCATATTAAAATTGGATGAAGGGTTTAGGAGCTTCAGCTCCTTTACATGTGCACCCTGTTTTTAAAGGGACCAAACGTAATTGGACAATTGACTCAAACGCTGTTTCATGGGCAGGTGTGGGCAATTCCTTTATTATTTCATTCTCAATTAAGCACATAAAAGGCCTGGAGGTGAGTTGAGGTGTGGTGATTGCATTTTGAAGATGTTGCTGAGAGGTAAACAGTCAAATGAGCTTTCCATGCAGGTAAAACAAGTCATCCTTCATCTGCGGAAACAGAAAAATCTCATCCGAGACATTGCTACACTATTAGGAGTGGCAAAATCTACAGTTTGGTACATCCTGAGAAAGAAAGAAAGCACTGGTGACCTGAACAATGCAAAAAGACTATAGATGCCCACGGAAGACAACAGTGGTGGATGATCGCAGAATAATTACCATGGTGAAGAGAAACCCCTCACAACAGCCCTACCAAGTGAGCAACACTCTCCAGGATATAGGCGTATCAATATCCAAATCTACCATAAAGAGAAGACTGCATGAAAGGAAATACAGAGGGTTCACTGCACGGTGCAAGCCACTCATAAGCCTCAAGAATAAGAAGGCTAGATTGGACTTTGCTAAAAAAAAAATCTTAAAAAAACCAGCACACTTCTGGAAGAACATTCTTTGGACAGATGAAACCAAGACGAACCTCTACCAGAATGATGGGAAAAAAAGTATGGCGAAAGCATGGTACAGCTCATGATCCAAAGCATACCCCATCATCTGTAATACATGGAGGAGGCAGTGTGATGGCTTGGGCGTGCAAGGCTGCCAGTGGCATTGGGTCCCTAGTGTTTATTGATGTTTATTGATGATGTGACACAGGACAGAAGCAGCCGGATGAATTCTGGGGTTTTCAGAGACATACTGTGTCCAGCCAAACTGATTGGTCGTAATTTCATAATACAGATCGCCAATGACACAAAACAAAAAAAGCCAAAGCAACCCAGGAGTTTATTAAAGCAAATAAATAGAATATTTTTGAATGGCCAAGTCAGTCACCTGATCTGAACCCAATAGAGCAGGGCTGGCCCACCTGCGGCTCTCCAGCTGTTGTAAAACTACAACTCCCACCATGCTCTTCTGTAGGCTGATAGCTGTAGGCAAACTAGGCATGCTGGGAGTTGTAGTTTTGCAACAGCTGGAGAGCCGCAGGTTGGCCAGCCCTGCAAAGAGCATGCATTTCACTTGTTAAAGACTGAACTTCAGACAGAAAGGGCCATAAACAAACAGCAACTGAAAACCGCTGCAGTAAAGGCCTGGCAGAGCATTAAAAAGGAGCAAACACAGTGTCTGGTGATGTCCATGAGTTCAAGACTTCAGGCAGTCATTGCCAACAAAGGGTTTTCAACCAAGTATTAGAAATTAACATTTTATTTAAAATTATTTTATTTGTCCAAAATTACTTTTGAATGAGGGGATTGAGTTTAAAAAATGTTTTAGTTCCTTACATTTTTATGCAATGATTTTGTTCAACCCACTGAATTAAAGCTGAAAGTCTGAACTTCAACTGCATCTGAATTGTTTTGTTCAAAATCCATTGTAGTAATGTACAGAACAAAAATTAGAAAACTTGTCTCTGTCCAAATATATATGGACCTAACTATATATATATACACACACATACATATATATCACCCACAGCACGGTGAAAACATTTGGTTTTATGTGGTTTTGATAAGTGGGGATCCAGATGCTGAGAACCCCATCGATTGCTCGTACTTATACGGAGCACTGTCTCTCCTCATTCCCGGTTAGATTCAATAGAAAGTCTATGTCTAAAGAGATAGAGGTGAGGAAAATTACAGGGTCACTCTATGGGACCAGTCTAAATCTGCTCCCTGTCTTTCCTCACTACTATGTTTAGTAGATCTAAGGCTACCCTTAAGGCCCCTTTCACACGGGCGAGAATTCCGCGCAGGTGCAATGCGTGACGTGAACACATTGCACCCGCATTGAATCCGGACCCATTCACTTCAATGGGGCTGTGCGTTGCGTGAAAATCGCAGCATGTTCTATATTCTATTTTTCAAGCAAGTGCGGATGCGGTGAGATTTTCACGCATGGTTGCTAGGAGACGATAGGGATAAGCAACCCCATTAAAGTCTATTTACTGTATTATTTTCCCTTATAACATGGTTATGAGGGAAAATAATAGCATTCTTAATACAGAATGCTTAATAAAGTGTGACTTGAGGGGTTAAAAAATAAAAAACATGAACTCACCTCATCCACTTGAGGTGGATGCATCATCTTCCTTCTTCTTCTTTCAGGACCTGCAAAAGGACCTTTGTTGACATCATCGCGCTCACCACATGGTGAGCGTGGTGACGTCAGCGCAGGTCCTGCTGAATGAAGATAGAAGAATTTTTATATCTTCATTCAGCAGGACCTGCGCTGACGTCACCGCGCTCACCAAGTGGTGAGCGCGATGACATCATCAAAGGTCCTTTTGCAGGTCCTTTTTAAGGGAAAATAATAAAATCTACACAACACTGAACCCAAACCTGAACTTCAGTAAAGAAGTTCAGGTCTGGATACCGCAATCAGTCTTTATCACGCGCGTGCAAAATGCTTTGCACTCGCACGGAAAAAAATGAACAACGCAATCACAGTCAAAACTGACTGAAATTGCATGCGCACTTGTGCGGGTTTCCCCCAGTGCACCTGGGGCGCATCTGGAGCAAATTCGGGACGCCTGTGTGAAAGAGGCCTAAATGTTCACCAGAACCCACCTCAAGGCCAGTTGGACTTGGCTGGAATGGAATCAGGTCACAGGTAACACACTTATCAGATATAAAGGAAGAGCAGGAGAGAAGTACAGGTGCAGCAGAGTTTACAGTCATAATGCATTAACTAGATGTGATAACTCACCAAGTGTGTCTGTTACCTTTTCTAAATCTGTACAAGCCAGAATCTAAAGGTTGTATTAGACAGCCCGATGTGGCAGACGATTGTCGGGAGGGAAGTGTTCCCTCCTGGCAATCACCTGCTCACTTGGGGAGGAGACTGCTGCTACTACATACAGCGATTTCCTCAGCAGCATGGGGAGGAGTGATTGCTATGCCATCACTTGCCCCCATGCTGTATAGTGGTTTGTAGGCGGCAGATCGTAATTAGAAACCTTGTTAGGCTGCCTGCAAACTATTATTTTTTAAAATGTTAAAAGATTTGGTTTGCCCAATGATCGATAGTTTGCTTATCCTTCAGGCAATCTGCGGCAGTATTACACTGCAAGATGATCACTAACGAGCATTCATACAAACGCTCATTAGCGATCATCTGCCAAAAATTGGCAGGAAAATCAGTCGGAGCCAGATCAGTAGACAACAGGTAAATCCTGGGTTAATCCAGTGACAAGCCAAAGTCAATATATAGAAAGGGCCAACAGACATACAGCAAGGTTCTGAGCACACAAAGCTAACAGAAGCCAGGAAAAAAAGCACAGACAATGACAAATAGCAAATGCCAGACTTAAATCCTCTTAATAGCTTTGGGATTGGACACCGTGACAGAACCTTGATTGGCTTGACTTCCAGGCTCACTGATCGGTTGCCTGGGGTTTGGCTAGTCAGCATAACAACCTTGCTAAAACTTCCATACATTTGTTCATGGCTAGGTAAGTTCCTTACAGTATGAGTGGATTTACCAAAATTGGTGCAAAGATAACAATTTACTTAGCTGCCCATTACAACCAATCACATTCTACTTTTTATTTTTCAGTGTTCCTTTGGAAAATGAAAGGATCAATTTGACTGGTTTCTATGGACAACTAAGCCAATTTTCCTTTGCACCAGTTTTGATACATCTCCTCCTATGAGTCCATCCATTATAAGCAGTGAGGAGAGTGTGCCCTGTGTGAGTACTTCTGTTTCCTCATGTTAGCAATCAGTGGGGATATCAGAATTTGGACTGATCAATGCCTTTGATATGCCGCTATGTACAGTTACAATTCAACAATAACGCAGAACTTGCATAGTTGATAAGGCTGGACAAAGGTACTGGTTCAAGTCTAATCTCTAATCCTACTGTGTTGATCAAGAGGAAGGCATAAACCCACTATGAGACTGGTGCCAATTGCCCCATATTAGAGGACAAATTCCTTTCCAACTCCAACTATGGCAGAATAAATCCAATCTCCAGAAATCTAGCACATATATCTTGTGATATTATTACTTTCAAGAAGACATCCAGTTCCTTCTTGAACTTGTACAATGAATCAACCATCACAACCTCCTCCAGAAGACTTCCATAGTCTTTCAAATAAAGAATCCCCATCTATGATAACGGTGAGACCATATTTCCTCTAGGTGTAGAGGTTGCTCTCTTATCATGGTTACAGGCCTAGGTATAAAAAGATCATTACAAAGATCTCTGTACTGTCCATTTATAGATTTACACATTTTAATTAGATTGCCCCTAAACCATCTGTTTTCCAGAGTAAACAAACCCAGGTTTAACCCCTTAGTGACCAGCCTGTTTTGGGCCTTACTGACCAAGCATTTTTCTTCCTTTTTTCATAGTCACGTTCCAAGAGCTATAACTTCTTTATTTTTCCGTCTATATAGCTTTATGAGGGCTTGTTCTTTGCGGGACAAGTTGTAGTTTTTAATGGCGCCATTTTGGGGTACACATAACTTTCTGATTAACTTTTAACTCTTTTTGGGAGGGAGATGGGAAAAATAGCAATACCGCCACTGCGTTTTTACGTTATAAATTTCAGGGTGTTCATTTTTCAGCATAAATAACATAATATCTTTATTCTCTGGGTCAGTACAACTGCAGTGATACCAAATACATATTTTTTTTATTTTTTTTTTACGTTTTACTACTTTTTGCAATAAAACACCCATTTTTTAAAAGTAAGAATTGTTTTTGCATTGCCACTTCCCAAGACCCATAACTTTTTTATTTTTCTTTCTATGGAGTTGTGTGAGGGCTTGATTTTTGTGGGACGACTTGTATTTTTCATTAGTATCATTTTGGAGTAAATGGCTCTTTTTGATCGCTTGTTATTACATTTTTTCAGTGGCAACTAAGAATAAATTATCAATTCTGTCTTTGTAGAAACATTTTTTATGGAGAGTACTAGGGTAGTTGGTAAGCTCTCACAGGCTGATAAAAGCCCTCTTCTTTGCTGTTCCATTCACAGCGTGCAGAACAGTGGTCATCTGATGAGATCTGGTGACATATGAGTACAGCACCAGATATATGGCCCAGTGATGATGTGACAAGGCACAATGTACAAGCAAATCATATACACACTAATCCATGATAGCAGCAATTAGAAGAGGTAAGTGGGCAAAACAAACTATACCTTTAATACCATTACATTAACAAGAGGTTCAGTTTACAGCACATATCTGTTACCAGGGAAAAACTATGTAATAATAACCCCTTTAACGAGAATCTATCATCAAATTCAACTAGACACAATGCCTTGTAGGTCTAGTACACCTGAATGTAATGATACCTTTCACTTTTTGTTGACACTGAGCACGTGCACTCAACTTCTTTGGTCGACCATGGCGAGGCCTGTTCTGAGTGGAACCTGTCTTGTTAAACCGCTGTATGGTCTTGGCCACCATGCTGCAGCTCAGTTTCAGGGTGTTGCCAATCTTCTTATAGCCTAGGCCATCTTTATGTAGAGCAACAATTTTTTTTTCAGATCCTCAGAGAGTTATTTGCCATGAGGTGCCATGTTGAACTTCCAGTGACCAGTATGAGAGATGTGAGAGCGATAACACCAAATTTAACACACCTCCTCCCTATTCACACCTGAGACCTTGTAACACTAACGAGTCACATGACACCAGGGAGTGAAATTAGTTAATTGGGCACAATTCGGCCATTTTCACTTAGGGGTGTACTCACTTTTGATGCCAGCAGTTTAAACATTAATGGCTGTGTGTTGGGTTATTTTGAGGGCACACTAAAGTTACACTGTTATACAAGCTGTATACTGACTACTTTACATTATATCAATGAGTCATATCCTATAGTGTTGTCCCATGAAAAGATATAATAAAATACTTACAAAAATGTGAGGAGTGTACTCACTTTTGTGAGATACTGTAATGACCTAATATCAGATAATATTAGATTATATTGATTAGCTGAGGATGGGTCATAAATATTTTAAAAAAGCGCACAAACCCTATAAGTTTATAGGATTTCAGCTACTGATCATGTTCAACCTTAAGCATTTGTTGACCTTTTGCAAACACCTATCAGACTATATTTCTTTTGTTCCACTGTTTAGCAATACATGCCTTACATACAAATGTTATCTTCCATGAACTGATGTTGGAAGACTGTGGTCTTCTTGAACAACAAGATATCCAATTTGCTGAAAGTTACAAACCAGTTTATTAAAGTAGTGGTTAGTCATGCAATCAGTTCTACCCTTTGGCATTTTACTTTTATAAAAATATAAAAGGAACCTGTTTTCATATACTTCTTTTAGACATTTTCCTTTATTCTATATTAACTGAGACATTTATATCCGTAGCAGTCAAAGATTCCAGGGGAAAAATAATATAATGAAAACTTATGAATATTTTTTAATAGTAAGTAAATGGTGTGATGCATTTCACAGAAATAATTTCTTCCGAGCACCAAGGACTATGAGTAATACTTGTGTCTGGGCTCCTGAGTAAAATACAACTGCCATACATGGCAGATCGCCAGTGTCGGTTCTGGGTCACATCCGATAATTCACCTTGTGACCAGAGAGTTGTACTCTCTGTCAGGTGAAAAAATAATAGCACTTTCACTAGAAACATGTGAATTGTGTGGCTGTAAGTCAAAGGATTTTCACATGGCCCCACAGTTTATTAATAAAGAAACAACAGCTCCAATACTAGTTTTACTCTGAAAATAAAAAAAATGGAAAATATTACCAAAGTTTGTTCTGTAGATGAGGAAAAAGAAATCCTCTTAATCGAGTACTAAAGTCTTTAAATTCTTTAGTGGCAGTGATGAGTCAGAGTATTGACCCAGTCTGGCATGGGACCCATATGACAAAATTTTTATGTGAGGCTTAGCATGACTTAGGCCAGCTGTTTCTATGGGTTTAGAGAACACTATCTGGCCACTTCTAGGCCCACATTTTTATACTTTGTATCACGCTACAGTTGCAACATGAACATCAATATTTCTCCTGTACTAAATGTAGAAAATTAAAAATGTATTAAACAATTCTACTTCTGCTAAAAACTGCAAAAAGTAGGCTTACAGGCAATCACTTAGCAGTTAAGACCATACTAAACAGCTATCAGCACTAGGTCTGTGCTGGGGAGGCTAGCACAAGCATATCTTTTCGCATCAGGAGTAGTATGAATATAAACTTTTATTCTGCCAGAATCTGCTCCGGCAATGCCCAGGGGGTGACCTTCTTTGTGAAGTGCTCTGCGTTGAGCTGCTTCCAAGCCCCCCTCCCATAATGCTCTGAGTGGTCTCCTGGTTGCATGCTACAGTTGTCATTCGGAGCAGCGTGGAATAGCTGTGACGCAGCTGACTGCAGATGTATCTCCTGGTCATTTGCAGGGGCAAAACTAGGCAGATAATAAAAGCTCCACAAAAGGTATCGTCTGCTCTCCTTGGTCCTTTCCTAGTGCGGTCAGCAGTATAGTATGGTCAAAACTGCTGACAGAATACCTTTAATAAAGTGTAGATAATATCCAATGCTATGGTACATTTGCCATACTCTAAGTTATTGAGAACATTTGATTGCAGTTATGTTGCTAGGGGTCATTTAAAGAAATACTATGGTCCCCATCTGGAACCACAGCCAGCAAACTCAAAAACTGCCACAAGGCTTCCTTAGTGACTCCAGATGGTAGGAAGTTAAGACTACCCTTAGGGTGTTCACCAGAGCCTGCTGCAAGGCAGGATGGACTTGGCTGCTAGGAACCCAGGTTTCATCTGCAGAGTAAGGTAGCAGAAAACAGGTGGAAGCTCACCAGAAGCAAACCTAGCAGAATGACTCGGGTGAAAAGAGTAATAGACAAGCAGGGTCAGGTCCAGGAGAGATGAATAGACCAAAATAGTAGATAAATGGTTAATCCAGAACCGAGCCACAGTCAGAATACCAGGAGAATGGAGCTCGACTGGTCGGCATGATGACCCTCCCAGAAAGCCTTGCACAGAATTTTGGCTCAGTAAACTCCTGACAGGTCATTTATTTTGTCACAATTCTCAAGCTTATCACTCAAGATAGGAGCTTTAGCCTATCATATGTGAATGATGTTTTTTGGAATAAATTACAAGTAAAATAGTATTCAACATATACAGAGCAAGCCCCTTAATGGTACATATTTTGTTTTATTTTGCGAGTGGACATGCACCATTTTTAGCTATATTGACTGATAAATGAGCTGCAGTATAGTCTGCAATACTAAGGCATGCATTTGTCCACTTATTTGTCAACCAACAGAATCCGATCTATAATACAGACCATTACTTTCTGAATATTATATTGGTCTCTGCTCTCTGATGCATCTCCACAGCAGCTTCCATAATGTAAGTCAATGAAGAGTCACCTATCACACACTTAAAATATTAATTTACAGGTTCTAATAAGAAAAATCCTAAATTTTAAGACTTTTGGACCCTACTGTTAATTAGTAGTTGAGTAACGGATGCAGGGCTCCAGATGGCGACCAAATTGGTCGCCAATGCGCCTTAAAATTTGCAGATGGCGACAAGACTTTTTAGTCTTGTTGCCATTTGCGACTGGACGGCTGCACTGCCCAGTATTGGTTAAAGAACATGGAACAGGCCGCTCTCAGCGCTCCTGTTCTCTTCTAGCACAGTGGAGAAGGAGGGAGTCCCTTCCGCCCCACTGTGACGCGGCAGCCGCTGCTACCAATGGGGAGATAGCAGGGAGGAGGAGGAGGAGCTGTGGCCACTGCGCCACCAATGGATGCAAAACATAATAATACAAGTGTCGGCAGCGTTATCACTGACCCAGCCTCACTAGTAACAGGTCATGCGATCCGCGGCAATTAACCCCTCAGATGTGGCACATCTGAAGGGTTAATTGCCGCAGATCGTATGCCCTGTTATTGAGGCCGGGTCCGTGATACCGCTGCCGACATTTGTATTAATGCGTTAAAGAGGAGCTAAGTATCAGGCTACATAAAGCTCCGCTCGCCCGCTGTGGCCCCCGGTATATTCAACATTGAGAGCAAGGAGGAGGAGACACCAGTGTCTCTCCTTCTCCCTGACAGCAGCGCTGTCCAATCAGAGCCAGGGAGAAAAAAACACCTCCCTGGCTCTGAGCTCTGATTGGTCAGCGCTGCTGTCAGGGAGAAAGAGAGACACTGGCGTCTCCTCCTCCTTGCTCTCAATGTTGAATATACCGGGGGCCACAGCGGGCGAGCGGAGCGGCGCCCAGGAAGATTAGTAAGTGCAATTAGATCCCTGGGCGCCTCTCTATGTAGCTCGATACTAAGTTCATATTCTTTTGACCCATGAAAGGTCTTTGATTAGATTCATTGGTGGTGCAGTGCGCCCCCCCCCCTCCCCAGTATTAGTATCATTGGTGGCACAGTGGCCACAGGCCCCCCCCACCCCCCTCATTGTTATATGGTGGCCACAGGGTCCCCTCCATTGGTGGCAGTGGCAGATTACACTGCTGGGGCTCTGATCGGTTACCATGGCAGCCAGGACGCTCCTGAAGCTCTGGCTGTCATGGTCAGCTCCCTGCTGCTGTGTGCACTATGCACAGGGTAGCCAGGCGAGTGTCAGGTCCTATTCACCCTGATAAAGATCTATTAGGGTGAATAGGACAAGGGATGAAAAGATCCCAGGTTCTAATCCCTAAGGAGGCTAATAGTTATTAAATAAAAAGTAAAAAAAGACACTAAAATACTAAAAGTTTAAATTGCCCCCTTTTCCAATTTTACATATAAAATTGACAAACAAAAAAAAATAAACAAATTACATATTACCACGACCGAAAAAGTGTGAACTATTAAAATATTTCCGCTGCGGTGAACGCCGTAACAGAAAAAAAAAATCAAAACCGCGCAACTCGCCATTTTTAGTCACCTTGTCCCCCAGTAGATGTGGGATATAAGAGTTATGTGCTGCTGTATTCTCCTATGTGTAGGGCTGGCCAATGGCTCCTGGTTATTTTTTTTAGTCTGGAGCCCTGGGATGTGTCCAATTCTTTTTTCTCCGTCTATACAACTGGTTGAACTTCTCTTCCAGTTTAAAGGGGTTGTGCAGTGGTATAATATTGATGATCTGTCCTCAGGATAGGTCATCAATATTACATTAAACAACACAATAGCCGATCTCAGGGAGACTAACCACAAAAAACTCTGTGGAGCCTCTTTTAAGAGTCTCAACACAGCAATCCAAAGTGCAAAGCTCCCTGGAAAACAGTAATATACAAAATAACCGTGGAGTCCCAGTTATGGGTCTACAACACAGTGAATGCCAGATATCCCTCCAGAGAGGTTTTCCTTCTTTAACTTATTTTATATTTATGTTGCTTAAAATGTATGTTGAGACTGTTGCTTGGCTTCATGGTAAACAGTGAAATAAGTATTTAATTTTGTTAATTTTTTTTTTTTGCTAAAAACAACTTCACTTACCTTGTCCATCAGGAACCACCCGATTGGCTAGTCCAAAAGCATATGCTTCTTGGGCTTTTACCGGCCTTCCTGTAAGAATGAGATCCAGAGCTCTGGAAAGCCCAATTAACTGCGGCAATCTCACTGTTCCCCCATCGATTAGTGGAACACCTGTAGAAGAAAATCGAAATTAAAATGAAACTGAATGAAAAGAGACTACCTATTATTTCATGGCTTCACATGCTTTTTTGCTAAGTACTTACAAATGCAGGACACAGTATGTCAATGCTTTTATTATTTTATTTTATCCTATTTTAATTTATTATGTGCAAAGGATATATTACAGATGGTAAATGCTACATTGGTGGTGGTCCCACCATCATGAGGAACCCCAGTGCCGCTAGTTGCAAGACCTCGGGTAAGAAGAGTTTGGATAAGCATTGGTCACACAATATGTTTCCACTCCATTTAAACTTACCCTAACAGCAGTCTTTCATCTGGGGTTTGGACAGCCATTCTGTCAATAGGTGGGAATCTCAGTGATTGGACCCCCACTGATCTAGCATTTATGACGTATGATTTCTCAAATACAAAGAGAAAATTATAATCAATGGCACGTTTAGGACTGTGTAATGTGGACGCATCTGAATTGGTAAAGTTATAGGGAATGCAAACTTTGTTCAGGCATGAACAGGAGTACTACCGTATTTTCCGGCGTATAAGACGACCCCCTACTTTTCCTGTTAAAATATGGGGTTTGAGCTATACTCGCTGTATAAGACTACCCCTATTCCAACGCACACCAAATGAAAATTAAACAGACGATCCGAGCATGAGAAAACCACTGAGAACATGGAGCGGAGGCTGCTTCAGGAGTGACTGGCCGGGATGCAGTGCACGGTGGCTCAGCTAGAGGGTGCCTGTCTCTGAAGCTGGAGAAGGACCGCTTCTCCAGTCAGGCTTGGAAGTAAAGAGGACCTTTCACTGGTCCAACAATTGTTAGATAATGATATATACCGTATGTGTAGAGCGGCACCCAGGAATAATAGTAAGTGCAGGGAGATCCATGGGCGCCGCTCTACACATACATCTCATTATCTAACAATCGTTGGACCAGTGAAAGGTCCTCTTAAGTTTCAGCACGCAGTATACCGGCATATAAGATGACCCTCAACTTCGAGAAGATTTTAATGTGTTAAAAAGTAGTCTTATACGCCAGAAAATACAGTACTTAAAATTTGTAGTTCAGTGGGTTCAGAGAGTTATAGTATTCTGTGATAATTAAATAATAATAACAATAATAATAATGTAATGGCACGTAAAAATAAACAGGGAAATCTCCATTGACCTATTGTTAGATTAATTTTTTATGTTATATTTTTAAGAGTTCATGGTGATTTTTTTCATTTTATTTTCTATGTCACTATATAAAAAAAAAATCTGGTTTTTAGACTGGCCACTAATATGCTGACAGACGCTTCATATCCTGCAGAGATCACTTATCAGTAGTCATCTTATATAATATATCTATGATAGATGAAAAGGTTGTCGTTAATCAGAAAAGACATCTGTTTTTGGCGTAGAAAAACTTTTCAATGCCATTGCAACTTTTCTAGTCCCAATGGGCATTTTACGCGCCAATTTTAATCGAATGGAGGTGTGGCGAGATTGGAGTGTGTGCAGGGCTATCGTCCCCGGCTCCTTCATTGATATTTTCACCAGAAACTAGACTAAATAATGACTGAAATCAATGGTAGCAAAAAGCCGCCGTAGATTTAATTCCAGCTCACAGTCTGCCGGAGAAGCCGTGTAATTTATGATAAGGCCATATCAAGACCAATGCAGCAAACACAGGTCTTAATAAATCAGGGCCTTTATATCTCACTGACTGTTGCCATAAACAACCATTTTCAGTTAGATCAAGATTACACTTCAGTTAATTCAATCAATTATTGTGAGCCAAATCCAGGTGCAGGTCAAAAACACAGAATAGGTGCAATTCCTTATATTACATCTGATCTCTGAGTAGGAGTCACTACTGGTTTTAGCTCACCGTAACTGATGGTAATAACTGACCAAATAACCCAAGTATGAACTTGGCCTTAGTTTTACAAAACAAACTAGTATGACAAACCAGGGCAAACTGGGCTCCTGCATAGGGCTGCAAGGTTTAGGGCCAGTTCACATTGAGTTTTTCAGTGCTGATTTGGGCACGTTTCCACCTCAAAACACTTGAATCTCCCATTGAAAAGAATGTGAAGCATCAAAAAACAGCTCGGTACATGTCCACGCGATTTTTGGTGTGGATCTGGCCCAAAAACCACAAGCTAAAAATGCAGTTTTGTACCGAAGTAAACAGACAATTTTTTTTTAAAAAAAGACAAAATGCTTTGAAAAACAGAAATCAAAAATGTGTAAAAAATAACACATGAAAAACGCACTAAAAAAAAAACATGCACAATTCTGCACTGTATTTGTAGGCGATTTTTAAAATGAACATACTCTTAGGGGCAAGAATGAAAAAAGTGTAGGGGATGCATTTTTCCTGGCTTTGTGCTTGTTTGCCTCTCCATAAGAGCTCATATAATTTCAACTGTTCACTCGTAAGGCCTTTGTATAATTTTTGGCTCCATTTAATATTAAAAATGGTAGAAAAAATGTGCTTGATGTTAAAGGCAATTTTTTTTGTTATTGCATTGTACTCATTTTGAGCTAAAAATAATTTTTTCAAATTGGTCCTAATTTAAAATATGGCTTTCTTTGTTCTGTACAGAGCTGACATGCTCTAGAAGCACCCTTTGGACTTTCTGACTTTTCCGTCAGACCAGGGGCAGACGGACTCCTTATCTCTGCTCTCTGACCTTATAAACACTCATTATAGCTCAGTTCTTATCTTACTGATAAGAATGTGGGTTAAATAAGTGTTTATGACCTCTCAGTAGTTTAGAGATAAGGTTTATTAGATGACCAGAACAAAGTGAAGGTGAAAGTACCAGTCACACAGATAGAAAAACAGTTAACCCTTTGAGACAGAACAGTTCAATATTTTTAATAACGGCCAATTGATAAAATGATATTTAGCCAAAATTGAGTAACATACAAGCATAAAAAAATTGCCTGCAAAGGTGTACATAGTCTTTAAATAATCACAGCAAAACTCAAATTATGATCAAGCCTTTGGTGTCAAATAACATGCCGTGTTAAAGGAACGCCCCCAAAACAACACCCCCTTTTTACCCATGTAAACTTGGCCAGAGTTCACAGACGTGTGAATGAGGCCTAAAGTTGAGGCTATGTGGCGCGGAGAGAACCTATCTTCTTGAAGAGCGGATTGTGGATGTCAGTGAACAGCTGAATGAAGAAACCACTGCAACAAGAGACAGAGGACTGATGTAGCGGTAGGTAGGTTGCAATACATCTGAAAAGGTCTCAGTGTCTCTCCACGCAGTATAAAAGTTGCAACCCCTCTGTAACAATTTGCTTTATTAAACTAATTTAGAAATGCAGTGGGTTGTTTCAGTGCAGATTATAGATCATAGTTCATTTACTTTAATAGAAAATACTATATATTAGCAGGCAATCAATGGATCAAAGACCTGGTTATGCCTGTTAACCACATGCCTCTCTAAGTGAGGGGCAACAGGAAGGCAGAAAGTGTCACTGAGTCTGGAAAATGTGAAGGTAGATGTGTCAACCACAGTTGACAAAAATAGGGAAGACATAAAAATGCTGCAGTGTGGCTTAAAAACAGACCACATGACTGTAAACATAGATCTTCAGAAGTCATGTAAGCAGTTCTCTCTGCTTGTGGGTGGTGACGCAGACTCTAATTTTAGTCCATCAGAAGACCATGCAGTGATAGATCTAGTAAATGTATCCATCAAGGGAAGACTTTATCAGTAGCTTTATGTAAGAAAACTAGGGTGCAGAAGTCATAGATCTTGGCTCGAGCCTTATTTGCTTAAAGGGATTCTGTCACCATGTTACAGCATATATAGATGCGGACATGCACGGCTAAATCGCCGCTAGCATGTCCGCACTATATGTGTGCCATAGCGCTGCGCTTCTTTATTGACTGTAAAAAATGTTTTTATTAATATGTAAATTAGGGAGTCAAGGTGCCCAGGGGGGCGGTACGAACCTTTTCTGTGCCCAGCCACGCCCCCTGTGAAGGAGCCCAGCACCACCTCCGTTGTATCATTCTCATCTGTGTTGACAGTTAGAGTGCTGTAAGTCTTGCGATGCGCGAGATCGCGCATGCCCAGTTCTGACATAGTGTTCCTTCCCTGTGCTGGCATCAGCCTCAGGGAAGGAACTGGGCATGCGCGATCTCGCGCATCGCGAGACTTACAGCGCTCTACCTGTCAACACGGATGAGAATGATACAACAGAGGCGGTGCTGGGCTCCTTCACAGGGGGCGTGGCTGGGCACAGAAAAGGTTCGTACCGCCCCCCTGGGCACCTTGACTCCCTAATTTACATATTAATAAAATCATTTTTTAGAGTCAATAAAGAAGCGCAGCGCTATGGCACACATATAGTGCGGACATGCTAGCGGCGATCTAGCCGTGCATGTCCGCATCTATATATGCTGTAACATGGTGACAGAATCCCTTTAAAAAACTTTTGGGTGCTTTCCACCACTTTTCTGAAAAGTGGCCAAGATTTTGCAGGAAAGGTGGGGAATCCTAGATTTACTACAATCTATGCCAGAAACTGCTGTACATTGTAGTGCACATCTATGCCAGCTGATAGGTGGTGTAGATCAGATTTTCTGGCACGTAGACAGACAAAGGTGCAAAACATGTATTAAGAGGCCTGTTAATAACTTAGCAGTATCTTACTCCTGTGCAGTTTGCACTAAGATCAAGGTATGATAATGCCAGTCTAAGTAAATTCCCTACAAAACTGTTTTTACACCAGTCCTAATTAGGGATGAGCGAACGCGAACTGCAAAGTTTGGGTTCGTATTAAACTTTGTGAGTTCGGGTACCCAGACCAGAACCCGGATTTTTTCACTGAAGTCCGGGTTCGGTGTTCGGGTCATTTTATTATTTTCCGTTATAACATGGTTATAGAGGAAAATAATACCATTCTTAAGAATGAAAAAGAGTATGGCAATTTAGGGGTAAAAAACCCAAAACTCACCTCATCCACTCGATTGCGCTGCCGCAGTCTTCTATCTTCTTTCAGCAGGACCTGCAAAAGGACCTGCGATGACGTCACTGCGCTCACCACGTTTCCTAAACACAGCTATCAGACTGCATATTTTCCATATTCGTGAGAGGTGGAGTTACAAAAGCCTGGAGAGAAAGAGATAGAGCAGCCATCTTGGGGAGAGCTTGGAAGAGGATCCAGGCTGTGTGTGAGGAAAAGCCATCGTCATCCAGGTGTGGGAGCACCCTTCGGTGACCAGAACTACAGTCCAGTAAAACTGATTGTGTCCAAGGCCCTGATCCTGTCCAGAAGAACGAGGAGAGGATTTCTTCCAGGAACGCTGATGAGAGCTGAGGAGCAAAGCAACATACTCTGTGGCACCACATGCTTGTTGAAGAAGCTTTTGTTCGGTCCACAGCCACCAGTGGATGCAGAGCAGACCCGGGTCGGTAAGACTGATTGTGCACGCACCTCACCACAGTGTTGGCGCCTAGAATCCTAGAGACTGAGGCGAGGCATGTAGTTAGTTAGATAGGATTTCTGTTTGTGTCAGGCCACAAGTGTTGCTGGCTGTTCATTGAAAGGACTCCACAATTTAAAGTGACATTTCACTCTGGAGAGCTGATAAACTTCCCCACAAACTCAATCCAGGCTGGTGTTTTGCTCAGAAGGAATACTCTGGCACACGCTACAAGACCAGTTATGAGAGGGGGAATATTGTAGAGCATTGTAAGATTGTAAGCTGTTGTGCTTCACCGCAGGCTAGCCCGTACCACACACCCAAACAGTTGTTTAGGGTAATAACAAGTAAGGCGTGGCTGTTTAGTTGTGCCGGCCAGTAGGTAAATTACCGCACTTTTCTCTGGCATCCATCGGAGGGCACTGCGCTGTGCAGCACAAGGGTCTCAGCCTTTGGGCTGGGTGTATGTAAATTTATTGTGTGCTCCCAGCATTTGTGGTTGTGCTCATTGCCACATTTAAGTAAAATACTGTTTTGGCAAATGCTAGTGTTTGAGTCGCTTTTCTCGTTCGTGACTTCGCTGTATCCTGGGGAGCCCACCCCAATACACGGCTTTTCTCACTGTGGCGAGATAACACCTATCCCAGCATTTTAACCCACCTAGATGCCATGGCAAATAGTGACCGTGCATCTAAATAGTTTACAAAAGAAGGGGCTCCCTCTGTAGCCCTTTAGGCACCAAAACGCAATCGCAGGGTCCTGATAGTGGCCATGGCAACCGCAGGCCTAACAGTGGCTTCTGGGACTGCCATGTATGAAAGTCGATTAGACCCTAATAGGTGAACTGTCAGTGTAACATTGACAGGTACATGTAAAATGCATTGCAGTACAGAAGTATTTTAATGTATTTTCCAGTTATTAGAAGATTGTAAATGCAAATCCTCTAGTGGAAAAGAAAGGTAAAAAAAAGTAAAAAATAAAATACTTTTTAAAAAAACTAAAAATCTACAGAAAACAATAAAATAACACATAATTGGTGTTGCCACATCCATAATGACTCAATCTAAAAAATGATCCATGTTACTATTCCTACATAGTGAATGGCATAAAAATGAAAAAGCTAAGACAGCATTGCTGTTTTTGGTCACTTCAGCTTTCAAAAAAATGGTATAAAAGGGGATAAAAAAAATCATGTTTGCCAAAATGTACTACCTTCACAGAAAAATAAAAATATGGGTATAAAGCAACACAGAAATAAATGATTTCTTGCTAAAAAAAAAAAAAAAAAAAGTGATGCAAAAAGTACACTATTCTGTAGCTAAAAAGTATGGCTCCTATATCCTAAATCTGGTATATTCATACTTATATTAACCAGAAGAATAAAGCTATCACGTTATTTAGCCCACATGGTAAACCCCATAATTATGCTGACATAATAAATTTATTTGCCCACCTCGCCTGCCAAAATATGGAATAAAAATTGATCAAAAAGCCAAATATACCCCAAAATGATACAGAAATTATAAAAAAATATGGCTCTTAGAATATGGTGATAAAATTCGACTGATTTAATGGTGCAAAAGTAATAAAACATCAAATGCTATATAAATTTAGTATCTCCACAATCATATCAATGCACAGAATACAATTAATATGTCATAATCAGTGAGTAAACCCTCTGTTATTTTTCTAAAGCATTTGCAGCCCATGGGATTGCTTTTCCTTCTGCTGGAATACCCATTAATAGGGGTTATCCTACAAATTTAAACTTGTTTGTAAAACTCTTTTACTCACTTATGTGTAAGACATTCTTTCATTTCTGGGATGGGCAGCAGCTCATCAAACACCCGCATCTCCCAGGATGCCCTGCAATCAGCTCTTGTTAACCCTGCATAGAAAATAATCCCTCACATGCAGCCCGAGAGATATGTATGGTATGTAATGTCCCCACAATTTCCTTCTCTACTGACTAGAGACAGATATAGCTATGTATTTTTGTTAATCTAGAGGTAATGATAAATGAATGAATGAAGGTATCTGGACCACTTCACCCTCTTCTCTTTGGGACCACTATGCCAGTACTTAGGGGAGGAGAAGGGATCAGGAAAGCTACTGAGATGCTAAGGCCCAACTATTGGGAAAAAGCATTAACAGGAACACCAATTGGCCCATCAACCAATATATAAGCAATCATTTGTCTGTCCGCTGATTTGCATCTTCCATCAGAATGAAAGATGACTCTTTCCACCAACACATCTCTGTGTATAATCAGGGATACACTGCCACTAATTAACAGAACTGAATGAGGGAGGAGTGATTGCAGTAGCAGTCGTCCCTCCCCAAATCTTTGCTTCAGCCTGTGTAATAGCGTTTATCATCAATTAGCGCTTATTCTGCCCGAAACTCGGGGAGTGTAATAGGTCTCTTACTTTCACACTAGCGTTCACACTTCAGTTTTTTCCTAATTCGTTCTGAATGGAAAGCATTCCGTTTAGTATGCATCAGTTCAGTCACTTTTACGGTATTTGGCCGGAGAAAATGGCAAAATTCCGGAACACTTGCCAGAATGGCGGATCCGGCATTATTTTCCATTGAAATGTATTAATGCTGGATCCGGTACCAAGCGCAGACCTTTAAAAATGTGAAAAAGATAAATACCAGATCCGTTTTTCCGGATGACACCGGAGAGACTGATCCGGTATTTCAATGCATTTGTCAAACGGAAAAGATTTCCGGATCCGGCAGCCAGTTCTAGCAACGGAACAGTCTGCCGGATTCCTCTAACGCTAGTGTGAAAGTACCCTTAGCCCGTAGTCCACCTCTGATTGCATAGGAAGGTGGACAGAAGAGAAAACAGCATGGGACACTACAAGAGAGGAAATGGGTCTTCTAAAATTTTGATCACTGACTAGGTCATCAGTATTTGATTGTGGGGGTCTGACACCCAGGACTTCCGCCGATCAGCTGCTTAAGAAAGCAGCAGCATGGACGCTGCAGCCTTCTCGCAGCTCACCAAGCACAGCGCTGTACATTGTATAGCGGCTGTGCTTGGTATCACAGCTCATCTCATTCAGTTCAGTAGGGCTGAGCAGGGTACCAAGCACAACTGCTATACAATGTACGCCGATGTGCTTAGTGACCTGCAAGAATGCCTTGGCACTCACAGGAGAACCAGTGCCTTCTCAAACAGCTGATCTGCGGGGGTCCCTCCCGGGTGTCGGACCCCACGGTCAGATACTGATGACATATGGGGAGGATATGTCATCAATATCAAAATCTCGGAAAGACTCTAACTATTTTTATTGCATGTATATTGCAATAATACTTCATTTGAAATACATGTTCATTGCACCGTAATACTTTTAGTAGCATAACCCCTTTAAGGAGAGTGAACACAGGCAAGGAAGTTTGTCGAGGAAGAAAAAAATTGCATCCTGGAGTGTGGCAGATGTTCAGCATCAAATACATGATATAAACATAGAAATAGTGAGCAAACAAGAAGAGAAACAGTATCTGATGGAAATATGTAAACTGAAATCCTAAACACACTTCTTATGGAGCAGTGAAATGTAATACACGTTATTAAAGGCGCAAGTGAATCAATAAGCACACAATTATATGGCTAGGTGTATGGCTAGGGTGCAACTGTCATGTATAAATGCTGGACTTAGATGAATTATTTTATCAGAAGAACCATTCATTCATGGTTGAACCTAAAAAGTATCTACAGTGCTGGATATTATATATAGGTAGAGTAGGGCCTCTTTCACACTTGCGTTGTGTGGATCCGGTGTGCACTTCCGTCGCCGGAAGTGCCCGCCGGATCCGTAACAACGCAAGTGAACTGAAAGCATTTGAAGACTGATCAGTCTTCAAAATGCTTTCAGTGTTACCATGGCAGCCAGGACGCTATTAAAGTCCTGGTTGCCATAGTAGTAGTGGGGAGCGGGGGAGCAATATACTTACCGCCTGTGCGGCTCCCGGGGCGCTCCAGAATGACGTCAGAGCGCCCCATGCGCATGGATCACGTGATCCATGCATGTGGGGCGCCCTGACGTCACTCTGGAGCGCCCCGGGAGCCGCACGGGCGGTAAGTATACTGCTCCCCCGCTCCCCACTACACTTTACCATGGCAACCAAGACTTTAGAGTCCTGGCTGTCATGGTAACCATGTTTAGCTTAAGGCCGGATCCGGATTCCTTTATTATTTCTACTACAAGTTATAAGTGAATTGCTAGCAGTCTGCAGTGAGGGTACAGAGGGGAGGTAACCAGTGTACCTGGTAAGGTCTGAAAATGGCATCACTGATTGGATAGAGTGAGTCTGGATGGGTACACCCCCCAACTGGTTACCACCCCTTTGTACCCTTACTGCAGACTGCTAGCAATTCATTCATGACTTCTAGTAGAAATGATAAAGGGATGGCACAACATACAGACATAAGAATAGATGCTCCAGAATGGTTATTACATGGGGAATGCATGAAGTTATTAAAACAGGCATTTCCAGAGTGGTGACTGGTCCTCTTTAAGGTGCACCATTTCAGAAACAAAGCAGTCAGACTTAAAACTGACACAAAACAACCGCAAATGATAAAGGTCCCCCTATGTCTTTATTTCCTAAAATTAAAACAAAATGGAAGCAGATGTAGCAAGGGATAACAGCCACACCGGTTTGAAGGGATTATCTTTTAGGATGAGGCCACACTGTGACTTTTTGTAGCGCGGCTGACTATTTAACTACAGCTGCAGTCCGAATGGATGCATTCCGCTGAATGCAATCTTGTGGATTGCAGCTGTCATTCAATAGTTAAAATTAGGGCTGCACGATATGGGAATTTTGTGCGATTGCGATTAGGGCCCTAAAAATTGCGATAACGATATGCGATGCGATATTTTAAGGGAATTGTGCTAGAGGTCTATCTGCTTGGATTTTCGAGGTAAAAGCACAGACAGATGACTGATAATGTGAAATGTAGTTATGCTGAACTCAAAAACTGAAATGCGCAGTGTTTTTCAAAATAAAATACATATTTGCATTACTGCAAAAGTACAAAATACTAAACTCGCCATTTTCTTAATAGCGCTGCACAGAACAGATAAATAAAATAGATATAAGAACATAAAATGGGGATTGCAGTCAGCACAACCCAATACGCAGGTGCACGTTGCTATGGTGAAATACACATATAAACGTAAAAACAAAGGTGCAATGGCACACTGCAGCTAGAGCTCCGTCCTGCCACTATGCTGGATGTTAGATGAAGCATTAGTTTATATTTTGGCCAAATTATGTAAGCCACAGATATAAGAACATGTGTTCATTAAAATAACGGCTTGCCTCCAGCCCCTCCTCCCTCCCCGCACTGTAACTGATATCGGTGGCCGCGCCAGCAGCATAGCGGCCGGAGATACAGTTTCAGTGTCACGTAGAAAGTCAACCATCGCTTTATAAGACGCACTACCATCCCCCCCCCCACTTTTGGGGGGAAAGAAGTGTGTCTTATAAAGCGAAAAATACGGTAATATAATTGCAGCATTTTTGGGTCAGCAAATTGCGATTGCGATATGGCGATTAATTGCGATAACGATTGCTTTCGCGATATATTGTGCAGGCCTAGTTAAAATCAGTCACGCTAAAAAAAAGTCGCCCAGGCTTATGCCTCTGGACGCACACACCTGAATTTGAATCACTCCCAAGGTGAAAGATAGTTTTATTCTTATTTTCCTGTGGAGGGAAGTGAATTCTGTTCTATTCTGTCTATGCTGGACCCAGTGGGGCAATTCTGGACATATATGCGGTGGTTTGTGGTAAGTGTTATATATTTGTCTTTGTGTATTAAAGTATTATTCCCATCTCAGCCGTTTATGACTAATATCAGAATACCATTCTTATGTGATGGCCAGGGAGGTCAAAGTTTTGGAAACAGCCGAGCAAGCTGTGCTATGCAATTGAAGTGAATATCTCTGTGATCTACGCTGTTTCTGGAGATCCTAAGTCGCTGCGCTGCTTCTGGATCTTCCATTCACTTCTATGCTCATCTGGCTCTTCCCTTCAGATTGGAGGGGGTGCGCAGGTGCTTTTGAATGATGCCACCAGCGGTGCCCGATCTCTCCATTCACTTAGACTGTGCTGGTGTCTAATTGTAGACATTACCACATATTGGCACTTTAGAAAACTGGCAGCCTGAATTCATGCTGACGTTGGTTGCTATGACTATTCATATGACATCATATGTAAACTGACAGCCTCACCGGAACTCCATTCCCTAATAAAGTCTTCACACCTGAGCAAAATTGGCCGCACTTTGGGTTAAACAATCTGCAGACGTTTTTGCCACCTTTCATGGAAATGACCTGTAAGTCCCGTTTTCCTCGCCCACACGGAGTGATTGACAGCTCTCCCTGTATACACACTCATAAAACCTGTCAATCACCCTGTGCAGATGAGTAAAGCCGCACACACAGGCTTTCTCTATGAGCCCTGGCAGCGCTCCAATAGTGCATTACATGAAACTACCCAATCAAATCCTCCTCTGTTATCCAATCGCATGGGACACTTGATATATCTGCATGAAGTAGAACGGCACATGCTCAGTTTAGCAAGCAGATTACAGGGTAAGGTAATTCAGGTCAACTCCTAACTATTGGAAATAGGAAACTGGGAGCAGGAATATAAAATTTAGAAAAGTGTGCTAGCTACAGTTCCCTATAATAGTATCAGCCACAGGGAGCTAAAAGTTACAGTGACTGCAAATGTACCCTCATTATACTCTATGTCATGAGAAAGGACCTACATGTTTGAGGTCCGAAACGCGTAGACTGTACACACTGTATATGTAATTGATGTCTGAATTTTATTCCTAACCAATAAAGAACTTTTATGGGAAGCTGGACCTTACAACTTTTTTGGAAATTTTGGCTTGACCACGTCCCGGTCTTTTGTCCGTGCCTCCTAAGAAGACGCACAGGTGAGCGCTGCAGTAGTCACACTTCTTGTAACCCCCATTATACTGTATCATGGTTATAACCAAAGTGACAACCATACAGTAGTTCAACACATAACAGCCCATTAAGGTAGGTTCACATAGACCACAAAAGTTCCAGCAAGGGCCTCCATTGCGGATTTTGGAAGAAATTGTACAAAATAGCTCTGCTTGTAGTGGTATTTTGTCTGTTAGAGTTAAGGAAACTGTAATGGAGACCCAGCAGACCCCATAATAGTCAATGGTATCAGTGGGGCACCATTGGTGTCCAGTATATGCCAGGTTCAGGGCTTCCATTCCTTTTTGTTTTTCTGCTACTATACCAGAACAGAAATATAGAATAAAAACAGTGATTTGAACCTAGCCTTAGAAGAGTATCTCATTTTTAATGCATGGCTTACTTTGGGTCAATTTAAGAGATAAGTCATACCTACACTGACGTCCCACTGCTGCCGTTCAAATGCTGCTCCCAACTTTCTGGTCACAGGAAATGCCATGAAAGTCCTGCTTCGCCAATCACTGGCTAAGGCAGTTCACTGTTACGGCTAGTGATTGGCAACTCAAAGCCTGTCTTGCATGTCAAGCCAGGAACAGGAAGAGCGACAAGGACCTGAGCATTGTCGAAACAACAGTAAGGCTTCAGTTTTATTTTTCACCCCTAAAAAATTTTATACTATCGGACAACCCCTTTAAAAGTGCTTCCCAGAGTAAAACATTTTAATCAAGATGCCAACTGCTTTGCCCTACACTACCTGCTAGGAAGGTACATACAAGTGAACAGTCAGCTGCTTGGTCTTAAAGGGGTTCTGCAGTTTGTTTAAACTGATGATCTATCCTCTGGATAGATCATCAGCATCTAATCGGCGGGGGTCCGACACCCGGGAACACTGCCGATTAGCAGGCCCAGTGACGTCACGACTTGTATCGACTGGCCTGTTCACTTGAATGGTGATACAAGTCGTGACGTCACTGGGCCTGCGGTAAACAGTGAGAAGGTCGCGACGTTCCAGGAGCGCCGCTGACTTCTCATACAGCTGATCGGCGGGGGTCCCGGGTGTCGGACCCCCGCCGATTAGATGCTGATGATCTATCCAGAGGATAGATCATTAGTTTAAACAAACTGCAGAACCCCTTTAACTTCTCCTTCAGTAATCTGATGAAGAAGTTTGTCAAACAGTAAAAGATTCTGAAAGATTGCTTTCCTGGTATTCCATGGCAGACTTCATGGCAACCATTTACATAGTCCGCAGGCATTATACATGTGTAGAAATGACAATAATTACTCAGTACACAGTATTGCTCATGAAGAGAGCTTTTGAAAATGAACTAAACTTAACAAACTCACCAAAACGTCTGCAAAATACTCCAAACGTTGCACTTTCCTCCACAACTCGCAGGTCGGCTAGTAGAGACAGTTCTAGACCTCCAGCCACGCAATAGCCGCTAACAGCAGCAATGACTGGTTTAGAAAACTGCATCCTAGAAGGTCCCTGAGTAGAAATGTAAAAAATGTATAAACATCATTACAATGTGTTTCTCAGATTAATTCTACAGTACATGGCGCTTTAAACTCGGTTCCATACCATGGGGCCAGGTCCACTAGCAACATCCTGCTCTACCTTTAGAGAGGCTGCATTGTTGGCCACCTCTTTCAAATCAAAACCAGCACAGAAATTGCCCCCTGAAAATAAATCACATATATTAGCTGTTACTTATAGACAAATGTCTTTTCCCCAGATTTTTCATAGTAAAAGTAAAATACAAAACAGGCAAATACTTCTCTTATTGAAAATCAATTAAATTGTTATTTACTCTACTTCCAATAACATAATTTTTGATTAATGTGCCATTAAATCATGTGAATAACATCATTTACATGGGATTTTCTGACCTTTACTAAATGATTCTAAGAGGCTGGTAATGACTAATAGGAAAAACCAATATGATTAGCTATTAAATCTTGTCGTTTATATACCCAATAATGACAAAGTCAAAAATCTGAATATTCTTTGCTAATTTATTGAACCTGAAAAACCAGTCTTGCAATGACATAAGTATTCAGACCCTTTACTCAGTACTCAGTTGAAGCACCTTTTGCGGCGATTACAGCCTCCAGTCTTCTTGGGTATGATGCCACAAGGTTTGCACGTGTGGATTTGGGGATTTTATGCCATTCTTCTCTGCAGATTCTCTCAAGCTCTGTCAGGTTGGTTGAGGGCTATTAGCAGACAGACAATTTCTGGTTTCTCCAGAGATGTTTAATTGGATTCAAGTCAGGTATTGGCTGGGCCACTCTAAGACATTCAAAGAGTTGTCATTCTTTAGTTGTCTTGACTGTGTGATTAGGGTCATTGTCTTGTTGGAAGGTAAACCTTTGGCCCAGTCTAAGGTCCAATGAACTCTTGATTAGGTTTTCATTAAGAACACTTCTGTCCTTTGCTCTATTCGGCTTTCCTTCAACCCTGATCAGTCTCACTGTCCAAGCCTTTGAAAAACACCGCCACAGCATGATGCTGCCACCACACTTCACTGTAGGTCTGGTATTGGGCAGGTGATGAGCAGTGCCTGGTTTCTTCCAAACACGATGCATACAATTAACTACTACAGGACCGCCTAACGCAGGGATGCGTCCTGCGGGCGGTCCTGTAGATCTGTGTGGACGCATCGGCGCATCATCTCGCAAGACGCGCGAGTTCCTGTGAACGCGCACGCACGCGCGCGTCTCAAGAGTTGAACTACAGCCTGCCAGCGATGATCAATCGCTGGCAGGCTGTAGATGCGATATAAATCGCATCAAACATGTATACCAGACGCTGTTTTGTGAACAGCGTCTGGTATACCTGCTACCTGGTCCTCTGGTGGTCCCATTTGCTGGGATCGACCACCAGAGGACCAGGTAACTATGTAAAGTTGCACCAAACACTACACTAACCCCCCACCCCCTCACCTATTAACCCCTTGTTAACCCCTTGATCACCCCATCTAGACCCCCTGATCACCCCCCTGTCATTGATCACACCCCTTGTAAGGCTCCATTCAGACGTCCATATGTGTTTTGCGGATCCGTGGATTCACGGATCCGCGGAACTGATCCACGGATCCGCAGATCCTCAAAACACGGACACCGGCAATGTGCTTTCCGCATTTTGCAGATCCGCACATTGCCAGAGCTATATAGAAAATGCTTTTTCTTGTCCGCAATTGCGGACAAGAATAGGACATGTTCTATATTTTTGCGGAACGGAAGTGCAGACCCGGAAGCGCGGATCCGTAATTCCGGATCCGAGCGGGACAAAGTCTGTCCCAATAGAAATGAATGGGTCCACAATTCCGTTCCGCAAACAGAATTTCGGACGTGTGAATGGGGCATAAGGGTCCCTTATCCCCGCCAGTTAGTTAGCTACTTGTTAGGTAGCTAGCGCCCAGCCCACCGCACCGCAGTCACTGATTTTGGCAGAGATTTTTTCATCCACATTGATTGATGCGAATGAAAAAATCTGTGCCGTTCATTTATTTATTTATTTTTCAGCCCAGAGGCTGAACGGAAAAAAAAATCTCATTACCCGTATGCTCAATAGGGCAATGTGTTTTGGGGTGTATTTTTATATATACCCATACTTTGTGTGAGAAATATCTCTGTAAACGACAATTTTTAAATTTTTTTATACAAAGTTGTCAGTTTACAGAGATATTTTCTCACCTAACATGGGTATATGTAAAATACACCCTAAAACACATTGCCCTACTTCTCCTGAGTACGGCGATACCACATAAGTGACACTTTTTGCAGCCTGGGTGCGCAAAGGGGCCCAAATTCCAACGAGTACCTTTAGCTTTTACATGGCTGCTCACAATTTAGCCCGCCCAAAATGCCAGAACAGTAAACACACCCCACAAATGACCCCATTTCGGAAAGTAGACACCCCAAGGTATTCACTGAGGGGCATAGTGAGTCCGTGGGAGATTTTTTTTTTTGCCAGAAGTTAGCAGAAATGGAAACTTTATTATTATTTTTTTCCTCAGAAAGTGTCATTTTCCGCTAACTTGTGAAAAAAATGAAATGATACATGAACTCACCATGCCCCTCCGCGAATACTTTGGGGTGTCTTCTTTCTAAAATGGTGTCATTTGGGGGGTATTTATACTTTCCTGACATTCTAGCACCTGAAGAAACATGACAGGTGCTCAGAAAGTCAGAGCTGCTTCAAAATGCCGAAATTCACTTTTTTGCACCATAGTTTGTAAACGCTATAACTTTTACCCAAACCAATAAATATACACTTATTGCATTTTTTTTATCAAAGACATGTAGAACAATAAATTTAGAGAAAAATTTATATAGAAATGTAGTTTTTTTACAAAGTTGTCAGTTTACAGAGATATTTCTCTCACCCAACATGGGTATATGTAAAAATACACCCCAAAACACATTGCCCTACTTCTCCTGAGTACGGCGATACCACATAAGTGACACTTTTTTGCAGCCTGGGTGTGCAAAGGGGCCCAAATTCCAACGAGTACCTTTAGCTTTTACATGGCTGCTCACAATTTAGCCCCGCCCAAAATGCCAGAACAGTAAACACACCCCACAAATGACCCCATTTCGGAAAGTAGACACCCCAAGGTATTCACTGAGGGGCATAGTGAGTCCGTGGGAGATTTTTTTTTTTTTGCCAGAAGTTAGCAGAAATGGAAACTTTATTATTATTTTTTTCCTCAGAAAGTGTCATTTTCCGCTAACTTGTGAAAAAAATGAAATGATACATGAACTCACCATGCCCCTCCGCGAATACTTTGGGGTGTCTTCTTTCTAAAATGGTGTCATTTGGGGATATTTATACTATCCTGGCATTCTAGCACCTGAAGAAACATGACAGGCGCTCAGAAAGTCAGAGCTGCTTCAAAATGCCGAAATTCACTTTTTGCACCATAGTTTGTAAACGCTATAACTTTTACCCAAACCAATAAATATACACTTATTGCATTTTTTTTATCAAAGACATGTAGAACAATAAATTTAGAGAAAAATTTATATAGAAATGTAGTTTTTTTAAAAAAAATTTACAACAGAAAGTGAAAAATGTAATTTTTTTGCAAAAATGTCGTTAAATTTTTATTAATAGCAAAAAAAGTAAAAATGTCAGCAACAATGAAATAGCACCAAATGAAAGCTCTATTAGTGAGAAGAAAAGGAGGTAAAATTCATTTGGGTGGTAAGTTGTATGACGGAGCAATAAACGGTGAGTAGTAGTGTAGTGTAGTGCAGAATTGTAAAAAGTGGCCTGGTCATTAAGGGTGTTTAAGCTAGGGGGGCTGATGTGGTTAAAGTGTAACTGATATTAAAATTTTTATTTTGCTAATGTGTAGGGCAAAAGATATTGAACATTTTTGTAATATACTTCAATTAAGTATAACGTTTATTTTTGGTAGTAAATAGGAGCCGAAATGTCCCTTAGCAGCGCTCTCTGAAATGAGCATTGCTAAGGGCCATCCGTCTTCTATTAGCAAAGGAGAGACGGGCTGTTCGGGATCTGCGCTTCTGCATGCGCTGCTCCCCTGGTGGGCACAGGAGTCTTAGGAGATAAAATGACATCTATATTCCCCCTTTTGATGAAATATAATGCTTTTTAACAAACACTGACCTGCTTTTGGAGCACTTTTAGTGAGCTTTCCCCCGGCCAGAAGTAAGCGATCACTACATACAGTCCATGTCCATTGATCCCCCCACAATATATATTGAGAAGGAGGAATGGCGCCTGAGGATCAGTGGCGTCCCAGAGATTACAAGGCATATGCTCATGGAATCTATCGCAGGATGCATGGCTCTCACAGCATGACCAAAGGGAAGGCGGGTCACATGGCCAAGACATATGGCAAAACACCTGCCATCTAATGTCAGAAGGTCTGCGCCGGCTCACTACCATCACAAGCGCTGGGACACGCCATCTTACTATCTGGCAAAACACAACTATATTAGGCGGAATAAGTGATAGGATGAAATTGAATGAAAAAAAAAAAAGGCAACAATATAGGTGATAAAGTGTCCTTGTTGCACTGGAGTGCTGCTTCTCTATTGATTTCTGGACTGGTGAGAGTTTGGGTTGGATCTCCCCGGAGGCTTGCACCCACTTTTATTGTCACAGTGCTGCCTTATTTTCTTCAATTAACTTAGCTCAGGCACAGACCTAGTGTAGAACCTGGTGTCTGGTATCTGGTATATAATAAGCTGTAATATTACAGATGATCATTGTTCAACATTTGAAACAAAGCTAAAGGAACACTAACCCTATAAATGAAACAGAAAACATGGTTGTCCGCACTGTTTGTCTCAGAGTGCGGCATTTTCTATATGATCCTGACACAGTTTTGTAGAAATACTGAAATGGTGTTTGTGCTTATTTATTACATTTTTTTAGTGATAGAATAATTACTACATATTCTTATAGTCTGCTGCCTTACTACACGGAAATCAATACCTCTTGCATCATTGGTATAGACCAGTGATGGCAAACCTCCAGGACTCCAGCTGTGGTGAAACTATGACTCCCAGCATGCTCCATTCATTTCTATGGAGTTCTGAGAACAGCCAAGCAAGGGAGCATCATGGGAGTCATAGTTTTACCACAGCTGGAGTGCCGGAGGTTAGCCATCACTGGTATAGACCTTCTTCTTTGGAGCTCTTTTGGCAGTTCTTTCCTCCTCATGGCTTCGTTTTTGCTCTGATATGCATTGTCAACAGCAGTGGGTTAATCTGCTAGTGATCTCTTCCATCTTCTCCTGGTGGTCTGATTGGGGGGCTTAACAAAGGGGCAGGGATTACTCATCTTATTGTACTATTATTGCACACAGGGTAGATGGAGGAGGCTCCTGCTCCAGCCAGTTATCTAACAGACACGACATTGAGGAGGTAGAGAAGGTAGGATGTGGACTATATTCTGGGACACAGATTTCTTTATATACATTTTTCAGTTGCAATTGTAATTAGGGATGAGCGAACTTTTGCTTTAAGTTTGGCGTCCGAAGTTCGGGTTCCGGTTATCGCAGAATCCCGTTATGGATTTCACTACCACGGACCGTAACGGAATTTGGAAACCATAACGGCCCTTGTGGTTTCCAAATTCTGTTATGGTCCATGGTAGCGGAATCCATAACGGGATTCTGCGATAAACCGAACCCGAAATTCAACCCTAATTGTAATATAAGACAAAATAGGACCAATCGATGGAGGAGATTATAGGACGATTTTTATTTTACTGTGCATTTTCTTTAGTTAAATTAATGACCATTTTTACACAGCTCCAGAACACAGCTGCGGCTTTTTGTGTATAATACCACACCCTAAAAGTACATATTACTAAACAAGTATACAAACAGTGAGCAGATACAACATTGTAACCCTTGTGATATATTAGTAGGTCAAACAGAACATAACTTTCTCAAAGTAGTTGATCTCGAGATAGCTCACAGCAGCTGCAAGTCATTTCTAAATGAAAACATATTCAGATATTGGCACTTCTACAATGACGTAGAATTAGAGAAGGGTGTAAACAAAGATAGAACCTTTTAATTTACCCAAATACTGTCTTTTATAACTAGAAGTATTTTTCACTACTAAGATACTATATAATAAAAGCTAAGAATTAAAAAACACAATTGGTATAAAAAAAATTAGTAAGTGAATATTACCTTCCTATGAGCTCTTTCACACTTGCACTTTTGCTTTCCGTCCTAGAGTTCCGTCCTCGGGGCTCTAGGACGGAAAGATACTGATCAGGATAATCCTAATGCATTCTGAATGGAGAGAAATCCGTTCAGGATGCATCAGGATGTCTTCCGTTCAGTATGTGAACGTTTTTTGACTGTTGACAAAACCGTAGCATGCTGCGGATTTGTCTCCGTCCAAAAATCCGGAAGAAATGCTGTAACGCCAGATCCGGAATTAATGCCCATTGAAGTGCATTAATCCAGATCCGGCATTAAGCTAAACGTCGTTTCGGCGCATCACCGGATCCGACGTTTAGCTCTGTGCATGCTCAGCAGCAGTTCTGTTCGGGGCCCCAGTGTAAGCTGGGGCTCCGATTGGTTACCATGGCAGCCAGGACGCTACTGAACTCCAGGCTGCCATGGTAAGTACTCTGCAGCAGTGTACTTACCTGCGCTGCGGCCTTCGGGCGCTCCTTTATGATGTAACAGGTCCGTGAGGCGCATTGATCTATGCGCCGCAGGGACCTGTGACGTCATGAAGGAGCGCCCGGCGGCCGCAGCGCAGTTAAGTACACTGCTGCAGAGTACCATGGCAGCCAGGACTTCAGTAGCGTCCTGGCTGCCATGGTAACCTGAAAGCATTGACTGATCAGGATCCTGATCAGTCTTCAAATGCTTTCAGGCGACTTGCGTTCTGATGGATCCGGCAGGACAGAAGTGCCCGCTGGATCCTCAGAACGCAAGTGTGAAAGAGGCCTATGGGAAGTATGAATAGTTTTGTCTTGGTTACATACAGTATGATTAGGTTTTGCATTTTTTGTATCAGCAAATAGTGTGTCAGTTGAAGAGGTTTTCCAGGCTCCACAAGATGGTGACCTATCCTCAGGATAAAGAGAAAGACGGTCCAGCTTCACTAAAAAAATGCTTGAGGCTTTATTTAAATGAATAAAGGTCCACACTTATAGTGATCCGAAATCGGTCGATTTTTTTGCATTGCTGTATGTTGGTTTTTATTTGCACAGGATTTAAGTAAAGCCTCAAGCATTTTTTCAGTGAAGCTGGACCGTCTTTCTCTTCATTCTGGGATTTGTTGTGCGCCAAGATTCAGGGCGAGGTCCGGGCTCCTGGCTTCCTGTGGATGAGCGCGACACCCTTCAGTGTTGTTTTTATCCTCAGGATAGGTCATCAATATCTAATTGATGGGGGGTCTGACACCTCAACCAGCCAGCTGACCCCTGCAGCTTCTGACACCAGAAATAGCACTTTGAATAAAGCTGAGAGCACAGATTTGCTCAAAGTGTAGTGACTGTACCAGGTTACTGCAGCTCCCATTTACTCCAGACGCAAGAACTGATGTTAGTGACTACTAAAGTCACCGTCCGGACTACAAACTGCAAACCCCAAAATGGCTACTCATCTTCCAAAACCACTAAAGCAACCCCTAGGTATTCATCAGAACCAACTGCAAGGCAGGGTGGACTTGGCTGCTAGGGACCCAGGATACATCTGCAGAGATATAGCAGAGCAACGGTGCACGAACACTAGTTACAGACCTACCAGAATGACCAGGGAGGTATAAAGTGGAGTAAGCAAGCAGGGTCAAACCAGGAGAGACAGATACAATCAATGCAGTACACGAAAGGTTAATCCAGAGACAAGACAGGGTAGGTTACCTGGAGAGTTTATATAAGCAGGAATGGCGGCCCAAAACAAGCCAGATTACCAGAGAAGTCAGTAGGCGCACAGTGTAGAATACTAAATACAAACACAATCATCAGAATAAGAACCCTTAAGTGGTTCGACTACCAGTCACACTGACAGGTCAACCTGCTGGGACTTAGAAGGACAGCATGGCAGCCCTCCCAGCACTTCTCTGCATGGTGATTTGGCTGGGCGATCACCTGCAGTAAGCCGGCACGGCAACTACACTTTGAAAGGAGCTGTGCATCCACCTCCATCCAGAGTGCTAGTTCTGGTGCTGTAGGCTGCAGAGAACAGCAGATCAGTGGGGCTGCCGGCTGTCAGACCCCACCAATCAGATATTTATGAATATGTGGAGCCTGGAAAACCCATTTAAAGAGGTTGTCAAAGCCTTCATTTTTTTTTTGTAAGCAGCTGATAACAATATAAAACAAAAGGAGTAATACAAATCAAAACAATCCCCTCCCCCTTGCATCCTTCCATCCGTCTGTTAAGGCTACTTTCACACTAGCGTTTTCAATTCCGCTATTGAGATCCGTCATAGGATCTCAATAGCGGATGAAAACGCTTCAGTTATGTCCCCATTCATTGTCAATGGGGACAAAACTGAACTGAACGAAATGGAATGCCCTAAGAATGCATTCCATTTGGTTGCGCTCCTATCGCGGACAGAATAATGCTGCAAGCAGCGTTTTTCTGTCCGCGATGTAGTGCCGAGCAAGATGCACAATCGAAGTCAATGGGGACGGATCCGTTTTCTCGGACACAATAGAAAACGGATCCGTCCCCCATTGACTTTCAATGGTGTTGATGACGGATCCGTCATGGCTATAAAAGACATAATACAACCGGATCTGGTAATGTATTAATGTAATTGTATTATTGTAACAGGGGCAAGTGACCCCCGTTTTCGTGATTGGTGGGGGTTCAAATTGTTAAACCCCATTGATCTACCCCTTCAAGGCTGAGACAGGTGTATTTACAAGAGGACATAAAGGGTCAGTTGTAGAATTTCCTGAAATGGATTGTAGAGGTGCTCTTTTATCAGTCTTGAGAAGGACATATGGGTAGTACTTCCGGAGAAGAGCTCTATTAGACAGTGACTCTCCTTCAGTTTTGCTACTGGAGGGCTTGGCAACACAGACTGGAAGACAGGAGATTTTGTTAAGTTTTATGTCACGAGACATCCAAATCCTGCTTCTTGATGAAGGCACAGGAGAGAAGTCCGCTGTGGCCAGAACCAAGGCTGCCCATCTCGTGACATCCAACTAGATTTCCAATAGAGAGATTTAGATTTATCTACATTTTTGCAGTATTCAAGCCTGGACCAATCTTCTCATAAGCTACAATATCAAAGCTAATTCTTCCGGGTCTATTTCTTATAGCAGTTTAAATATCCCCTAATCCCTACAAAAATGTCATATTTTTCCAAACACTTCTCTTGAAATGCTAAAATCCATAAGGAAGAAATTACTAGGCAAGCCTATTTAGAACTGGAAGGTGAGGAAATAAAGTGACCAGCTAAGGCCATCTAAGAATAAATACATAACTAGCCACATAAGGAGAATGGGTTAAATATGATTTCACCACTGATGTCACTTTGTTTGCATTCACAATAAACCCTTCTAAGCGGGTCTTTCAGGAAATCAATGGCCAATTATCAATGATTTCTTTCCACAGATGAAAAATGTAGGATGTAAAATAATAAAAACAAGATACTTAGGAAAGTTTAAACCTAATAGCTTCCCAGCTCAGCTCTCCGACTTCCTGGTCGTGTAACAAAAGGTGCAAGTCATATTTTCTTTGCAAATACTGAAAAAGGGAGCCTGTATCTCAGCTTGAAAGAAAGTGACGGAGAACATGGAAACTTACACTTGGCCCCCTTGCGCATACGTCAGAATGACTACTGGAATTAGTGTGTTTAGGGTAGAATTACAGCTCCTGATGGCAAATCCTTTTTGAGACAACTCAGCTCACATTTTTGTAAAACTGAAGCTTAGCAGGGTAAAAGCTGACTCCTGTATTTCATGTGCTGCTTTTTATAGAGATACAGAATCTCTGACTTTTTGCTTTATCAGCTTGAACCTGACAGCAAATTGGTATTCTCTCCTTCTCGCCTGTGCCTTCATTTGTGTCAAACTAAACCATGAAAAAGGGCAACATAGTCTAATACGTAGGATATCTGTCCAGGCTCCGACCCACTAGACAAAAGAAAATTTGCATTTTATCACAGTATTTTAAAGCTTGAAAATAGATACAATTAGGCCACTTTCACACAGTCAGTGTTTGATCAGTGAGGTTCATCAGTGGAGGCATAATGGAAAGATTTGCATCTGTCCTGTGTTCTTGACCCACCAACGTGTTTTGATCTATACGATCTTAATCTTGGTAACTGCATTCGTTTAAATTTAGGAAATAAAGACTGAAGATTTTTACTTATCTCAGTGCTGGACATCTCTTACTAATCTTCTGGATTTGTACGGACTGGACCAGGTGCACGAGACACCATATGTGGAGGTGCTGGCTTACTCTTCTAATCGTTCTTGACCCACACCTGGGTCAAAAACTCTGATTCAAATCACTGATCAAACACTAAGGCCCCTTTCACACGGGCGAGTTTTCCGCGCGGGTGCAATGCGTGAGGAGAACGCATTGCACCCGCACTGAATCCGGACCCATTCATTTCTATGGGGCTGTGCACATGAGCGGTGATTTTCACGCATCACTTCTGCGTTGCGTGAAAATCGCAGCACGCTCTATATTGTGCGTTTTTCACGCAATGCAGGCCCCATAGAAGTGAATGGGGCTGCGGGAAAATCGCAAGCATCCGCAAGCAAGTGCGGATGCAGTGCGATTTTCCCGCATGGTTGCTAAGAGACGGGACCCGATCTTTATTAACCATGTTATAAGGGAAAATAATAGCATTCTCAGTAAAGAATGCTTTGTAGAATGTGGACTAAGGGGTTAAAAATAAAAAACTTAACTCACCTTAGCCACTTGATCGCGTAGTTGGCGATCTCTCTTCAAGCATTAGCTGTAGTCTAAAGGACCTGTGATGACGTCATGTCACATGGTCCAATTACATGGTCCATCACGGATAATAATAAATAATAAATTCTCCAGAATACTCAACCCGAAACCGGACTTCAGTGATGAAGTCCGGGTTCGGGTCTGGGTACCAAACATGCCGATATTTCCCACGCGCGTGCAAAACGTTTCACAAACGTTTGCACCCGCGCGGGAAAAACGCGCATATTCCCGCAACGCACCCGCCTCTTATCCGGGCGTCAACCATGACGCCCGTGTGAAAGAGGCCTAAGGCAAAAAACGGACACAAGGACCACACATGGATCCTTAATTGACAGCTTCACGGATGCATCACTGACCACCTGCTCACGGATTTGAGCACGGACATGTGAATGAGACTTAACACAATGAGGTTTTCTTGCTGGAACCTTCTTCACAAGATTTACTTTAGTAAGTGGCATTTATCATGTAGAGAAAGTGAATACAAGGCACTTACTAATGTATTGTGATTGTCCATATTGTTTCCTTTGTTGGCTGGATTCATTTTTCCATTACATTATACACTGCTTGTTTCCATGGTAACGACCACCCTGCAATCCATCAGTGGTGGTCGTGCTTGTACACTATAGGAAAAAGCATTAGCCTGTGTGCGGTGCCATGATCCCGGCCATCAGAGAGGCCAGTGCTTTCTCCTATGGTGTGCAAGCACGTCCACCACTGATGGATTGCAGGGTGGTCTGTAACCATGGAAACGAGCAGTGGAGAATGTGATGGAAAAATAAATGCAGCCAGCAAAGGAGACAATATGGACAATCCATACATTAGTAAGTGCCTTTTAATAACTTTCTCTAATGCCATTTGCTGAAGTGAGACAATCCCTTTAAGGGAATTTTCCATGAGTGGAATATCCTCAGAAGAAGTCCTCAATATCTGATCGATGGGCGTCAGACTGTTTGAAGAGACAGCACCACTCCAGTTAGCGCTACTGCCTCTTCCTAGGCCAGTGATGTCATGTTCATCCGCCACATGGCCGATGTTCAGCTCAGTCCCAATCAAGGGAATGGACCTATGCTGCAATACCAAGCACTGCCACTATATAATGCAGGCATCCTCAAACTGCGGCCCTCCAGCTGTTGCAAAACTACAACTCCCAGCATGCCCGAACAGCCTACAGGTATCAGCCTACAGCAGGGCATTGTGGGAGTTGTAGTTTTACAACAGCTGGAGGGCCGCAGTTTGAGGATGCCTGATATAATGTATGGCGCTGTGCTTGGTATGCTGTGAGGAGGTTGAAGCACTCACTGGAGCGTTGGGGCCTCTCTAAACAGTTGATGAGTGGATGTTCTGGTGTACCCCCATCAATTTGATATTGATGACCTATCCTGGGGATAGGTCATCCGTGTTTTACTCCTGGAAAAACCCTTTATAAACAGTTTTCTGAATATAGTGTTATTCATTTCTGTTAGCCTAGGAGGAAACCTGAATATGTGTTAGTGGTTACCCTAATAATCTCTCAGGAGACTGCAGAGCGCTTCCACACCGGCTCTCCATATGTATAATATTCGGTGCCTGTGGAGGACCTGACAAAGCCACAACTGATTATTTAAAGAAAAAAATCCACGGCATTTGGTATGGCTTTGCATCAATATATATCCAGTAATTTAATATATACGTTACACAGTGCAGACCTTTTTCATTAGGATGGTAATCCATTAGTAGGGTAAAAAGTACTCTTTACCCTACAGCCATAGTACTGGCTGATCTTTTTCAACAGCATATACACTATTGGGGTCATTTATCAAACTGGTGTAAAGGAGAACTGGCTTAGTTGCCCATAGCAACCAATCAGATTCCACCTTTCAGTTTCAAAAGGAGCTTTCCGAAATGAAAGGAGCAACTAAACCAGTTCTACTTTACACCAGTTTAATAAACGGGCCCATATGTTCCTTGAAGTCATTCAGAACAAGCCACAGTTTGAAGAATGGGAATATACCAGATACAGCTGAAAATGGTTCGGGAGGATAGAAACGTCAAGGCACAATGACTGTGTTACCTTTAACCTAGTAATAAAAAACCTGCTAATGTGAATTTTGCACTATACTTGCCATTATATAGTCTGTGAGTGCGGATTGCCAGGAAAAGCTCATGTCGATGGGCAGCAAAGGAGGTTCAATGTGTACAGATGCTAAGTGTATTTTTGGACTTATACAATTAATACATTTGTTCTGTAACATAATATTGAGAAATGATTAAATAATCAAATTTCTAGTGCATTTAGAAAAGTAGCTCAAAGCGGAAGTGCTATGGATACACTGACACCTAGTGGTGCATTATGACAAGTACTACCTTTAAAAAACTTTCCAACTGATAGTAAACAACTATTATTATTTTACTACTAGCAGAAGGACCCGGCTTCACATGGGTATATTTCATCTATTTCATTTAATGTTTGTGTGTGTCGTTAAAAGATATCGACAGTATCCCCCATAACAGTGAACTCCACAGTCCCCCACCCCTTAACACTGACCCCCCACACAGTGCCCCGCCACTTTAAAATGGAACCCCCCACAGCAGCCCATCCCCTTAACTTTGACCTTTACAGCAGCCCGCCCCTTCAACAGTGAGTTTCACAGCACCCCACTCCCTTGACAGTGACCTCCTCAGTCGCCCGACCCATAACAGTGACCTGGACAGTACCCCGCTGCCTTAACAGTGACCTCACAGCAGTTGCCCCTTTAATAGTGGCCCCTGCACCCTTAACAGTGACCTCCACAGTGTCCGCCCCTTTAACCCCTTAAGGACACGGCCCTATTTCACCTTAAGGACCAGGCCATTTTTTCAAAATCTGACCATTGTCACTTTATGTGGTGATAACTTTAAAACGCTTTTTCTTATCCAGTCCATTCTGAGATTGTTTTTTCGTCACATATTGTACTTCATGACAGTGGTAAAATGAAGTCGAAAAATTTCATTTTTATTTATAAAAAAATACCAAATTTACCAAAAATTTTGAAAAATTTGCAATTTTCCAAGTTTCAATTACTCTACTTCTATAATACATAGTAATACTGCCAAAAAAGTTATTGATTTACATTCCCCATATGTGTACTTCATGTATCGATCATTTTGGGAATGCTATTTCATTTTTGGGGACGTTACAAGGCTTAGAAGTTTAGAAGCAAATCTTGAAATTTTTCAGAAATTTTCAAAAACCCACTTTTTAGGGACCAGTTCAGGTCTGAAGTCACTTTGTGAGGCTTACATAATAGAAACCACCCAAAAATTACCCCATTCTAGAAACTACACCCCTCAAGGTATTCAAAACTGATTTTACAAACGTCATTAACCCTTTAGGTTTTCCACAAGAGTTAATGGCAAATAAAGATAAAATTTCAGAATTTCGATTTTTTGAAAATTTTTCCGTTTGAATCCATTTTTCCAGTAACAAAGCAAGGGTTAACAGCCAAACAAAACTCAATTTTTATTGCCCCGATTCTGTAGTTTTCAGAAACACCCTATATGTGGTCGTAAACTGCTGTATGGCCAAACTGCAGGGCGCAGAAGGAAAGGAGCGCCATATGGTTTTGGAAGGCAGATTTTGCTGGACTGGATTTTTGACACCATGTCCCATTTGAAGCCCCGATGCACCCCTAGAGTAGAAACTCCATAAAAGTGACTCCATCTAAGAAACTACGCCCCTCAAGGTATTCAAAACCAGTTTTACAAACTTTTTTAACCCTTTAGGTGTTCCACAAGAGTTATTGGCAAATGGAGATGAAATTTCCGAATTTCTATTTTTTGTTACCTTGTCTCAAAAAAAGTGTAATATAGAGCAACCAAAAATCATGTTTACCCTAGAATAGTACCAACAAAACTGACACCTTATCCCGTAGTTTCCAAAATGGGGTCACTTTTTTGGAGTTTCTACTGTAGGGGTGCATCAGGGGGCTTCAAATGGGACATAGTGTCAAAAAACCAGTCCAGCAAAATCTGCCTTCCAAAAACCATATGGCGTTCCCTTCCTTCTGTGCCCTGCCGTTTGGCCATACAGTAGTTTACGACCACATATGGGGTGTTTTTGCAAACAAGAGAATCAGGGCAATAAATATTGAGTTTTGCTTGGCTGTTAACCCTTGCTTTGTTACTGCAAAAATGGATTAAAATGGAAAATTTGCAAAAAAATAGCTGTTTTGGGACTGTTTTTATTTTTGTTATTTACATAGTTGAACTGACAGGTTAGATTGTGTGCTATTTCTATAGAGCAGGTTGTTACGGACGCGACAATACCAAATATGACTACTTTTGGGGTTTTTGTTTCAGTTTTACATAATAAAGCCTTTTTGAAAATAATTTTTTTAGTGTCTCCACATTCTGAAAGCCATAGTTTTATTTTATTTTTTGGGCGACTGTGTTATGTAGGGGCTCATTTTTGCGGGATGAGATGGCGGTTTGATTGGCACCATCTTGGGGTGCATATGACATTTTGGTCGCTTGCTATGACACTTTTGTGATGTAAGGTGACAAAAATGGCTCTTGACACCGTATTTTTATTTTTTTTTGCTGTGTTCAGCTGAGGGGTTAGGTCATGTGTTATTTATATAGATCAGGTTGTGACGGACGCGGCGATACATAATATGTATACTTTTTATTTATTTATATAAGTTTTACACAATAATATAATTTTTAAAACAAAAAAAAATCATGTTTTAGTGTCTCCATAGTTTGAGAGCCATATATATTTTTTTTTGGCCGATTGTCCTATGTAGGGGCTCATTTTTGCGGGATGAGATGGCGGTTTGATTGGCACCATCTTGGGGTGCATATGACTTTTGATCGCTTACTATTACACTTTTTGTGATGTAAGGTGACAAAAAAATGGCTTGTTTGACAACGTTTTTATTTTTATGTTTACGGCGTTCATCTGAGGGGTTAGGTCATGTTATATTTTTATAGAGCAGGTCCTTACGGACGCGGCGATACATAATATGTATACCTTTTTTTATTTATTTTGGTTTTACACAATAATATCCTTTTGAATGAAAAAAAAACATGTTTTAGTATCTCCATAGTCTGAGAGCCATATATTTTTCAGTTTTTAGGCAATTGTCTCAGGTTGGGTATCATTTTTGCGGGAGGAGGTGACGGTTAGATTGGCACTATTTGGGGGTCATATGACTTTTTGATCGCTTGCTATTACACTTTTGTGATGTAAGGTGGCAAAAAAATGGCTTTTGACAAAGTTTTTATTATTTTTTTTACAGTGTTTACTTGAGGGGTTAGGTCATGTGATATTTTTATAGAGCAGATTCTTACGGACGTGTAGATACCAAATATGTCTACTTTTTTTTTTTTTTTTACATTTAACACTAAAAGCATTTTGAAACAAAAAAATCATGTTTTTAGTCTGAGAGGCATAGTTTTTTATTTTTGGCCAATTGTTTTAGGTAGGGGCTCGTTTTTGCGGGATGAGATGGCGGTTTGATTGGTACTATTTTGGGAGGCAAACGCCTTTTTGATCGCTTTGTATTACACTTTTAGTGATGTAATGTGCCAAAAAATGGCTTATTTACACCATTTTTATTTTTTTTGTTTTATGGCGTTCACCTGAGGAGTTCAATCATGTGATATTTTTATAGAGCAGGTTTTTACGGACGCGGCGATACCTAATATGTGTATTTTTTTTTTTAGTTTTTATTCAGTGTTATGTGTTTGTTTCATTTTTACTTTTTTCACTTTTTACATTTTTTGACCCAGACCCACTTGGTTCTGAAAGATCCAGTGGATCTGGTGTCTGTATAATACAGTACAGTACACTATATAGTGCACTGTACTGTATTTTATACTTTAGAAAGTCTGAATAGACCTTTAGCAGGTCTATTCAGACTTTCAGCACCATGGAGAGCAGGACGCTTCTGAAAGCGTCCTGTCTCCATGGCAACCATCACCCCTGCCATAACTGGGCAGGGGGTGATGAATAGGGAGGAGGAGCACCCTCCCTCTTCGATCCCATCCTGTTGGGGGCTGCAAAGGCACAGCAGCCCCCGATGGGAAGAGGAGGAGCGCTCCCTCGGTTAACCCTTCCATACCGCGGTCCGTGCGGACCGCGGTGCAGAAGGGGTTAAGCGGCTGGCATCTGCAGCACAGATGCCAGCCGTTTCTATCAGAGTGTCAGCAATGTGCTGACACTCTGATACAATCCACTAGACACCAGGGATAGATTACAGGGAGGCGGGCGGGGATCGCAATCGCGATCCCGCCCGCCCGCACCGCCCGCCTCGCGCCGCCCGCAACCACCCCCTGCACCCCGCAGCCACAGTATGATTGGGGGCTGCAGGGGGTTAAAAACTATTTGGGGACATTAACTCTCTGATCCCCGCGGTCATAGACCGCGGGGATCAGAGACTACATGAGCGCTGCAAACCGCAGGTCTGAATTGACCTGCGGTTTGCAGCGATCGCCCATATGGGGGGGTCACAGGACCCCCCTGGGCATTGTAACAAGGTACCTGCTGAATGATTTCAGCAGGTACCTTGTTCCGATCACTGCCAGCTGAGCAGCAGTGATCGGAACAACTCATGACGTACCGGTACGTCATGTGTCCTTAAGGACTCGGGAAACATGCCGTACCGGTACGTCATGTGTCCCAAAGGGGTTAACAGTGACCTCAATAGCGGCCGCCTCTTAACAGTAACATCCACTGTGAACGCCTCTTTAACAGTGACAACCACAGTGCCCGCCCCTCTAACAGTGACCTCCACAGCACCCTGCCCCTTTAATGCTAGGGCTACACGACGACATGTGTCGCGCAACATTTTGTCTTAATTTTTTAAATGATAGACTATGGTGTCGCACATGTGACATGCTGCGACTCCGACACGACCGTTGCAAAAAATCCATCCAACACCATAGATTATCATTATTAAAAGTGTCGCGCGACATTGGTGCGACATCAATGTCACGCAACACATGTAGCAGTGTAGTTGTGCCCTATGTGTGGTGCGACTTATTGTCGTGCGGCACATCGTCGCGTAGCTATAGCCTAAAGCTGACCTACAGCAGTAAAGAGAAATGGCTGGATTGTTATGGAAACCTGGAGTAAAACTGTGTGTATGTGGAGACTAAGGGCTTCTGTTGGCTGATAAGGGACATGTGACCATGTGTGTGGCAGTTGGGATATGAAGAGAAAGACTTGCAGGCCTGTATTGGCTAATGCAGGTCATTTTTTGTGAATATCTCAGGAACGGTACATCCTAGAGAGCTGACACCTGGTCCAAAACCTTCCCAGACACCTGATGTGCCCGTGTGCTAAACTTGGTGAAGATCGGTCCAGCCGTTTAGTCGCGCATAAAGAACAGACAGACGTCGGGACAGACAGAAGCTCACTGTGTACCGGCCTGTTACCTCCACAGTATTCTTTCCCAGATAGTAAGTGATGCGTGTACCAAGCTTAGTAGAAATTGATCGATGAGTTTTTGAGTTACAGAGCAATATGTGTGTAGCAAAAATAGCTGGAGCATACAAACTCCATGCAGCTGCTGTGTAGGGGCGGATGACCCCCAAAAGATTTCTTTACAGGTAGCAAGGGATGCGTATACCAAGTTTCGTTGAAATCGATGGTTGCGCTTTTGAGTGATCGCGGAACATACATACATACTGTACATACATACATATACACACATATATACATCCTTCTTTATATATATAAAATAAGAATGAATTAATTCTATTACTATGAAAAATTATTATTTCTGATTATCTGTCTCTTAGCACTGTCCTGCCTCCACTATATTAACATGATGCTGAGATGTATACATAGTGCACTACGTCAACTAATGAATGGGATCCTCGAGATGTCTACAGCTACTATAAAGTGGATCAGTCAACGACAGCTTGTTTTTGGGTATTTCTTTTTAGGTGACCATCTTTTATTGTATCATATTATTCTCCATGGTTGTCCGAGTATAATAAATAAAAGTACCTGCAGGAAATGTGATAAAATAACCAGCCAGCCATTTACTGACAAATATAGAGCTGCTCCACCGTCCATGCTCTGGTGGTCCCATAAATATGACCGCTGCAGCCAATCACTGGCCTCAGTGGTGATGCTTGCACATGACCGCTGTAATAGTAATGCTTCAACACAGTTAATTCATTGAATATAGACTATTTTGTTCTGGAATTTACACACACTACTGATCTGAATATTAGCGTTTGGCTAAATTATTTGTGTAACTTCACTTATTATTATTTTTCCATACAGAAATGGTGTAAAATTACTGTTTCACAATCCCTATGACTGTCCCTCCCCACGAGCAGTCTCTAATCTATGAAAAGGTAGTCACTTACAGACTGCATATATGGTAAAGAGCATCGGTCATCTCTCCTGACCTATCTGTAAATGACTGTATCACCCATGTAATAACAATTCTGGAGCATCTTTTCTTATAATTCTGTATTGTGCCATTCCTCTGTTATTCCTACTAGAAATGCACTATCAAATTGACAACTGAGTGTTACAATCCAATGAGTACCAATCAGTACTGCCAGTGTCAGACTGAGCAAGGATGCTTCTCTTTGACAAGGGGAATGGAAGACCCAGTTGTAAATTTTAAGATTAATTTCCAGGAGCAGTAACCGAGGAACCTCACAAGATAGGGTTAGAAAAAGATACCGGCTCCGTCATTGACCAGCTGCTCACCTCAGCAACAGGTGCGATGTGGTAACATCATCACACCTGCTGAGCAGTGCAGGCGAGCGCACAGACAGGGGATAATTCCCCAGGAATCGGCCTGTGCACTCTCCTTCTCAGCTCAGCAGACACAATGACATCAGTACAGTGCACCTGCTGCTGGGAAAAGAATAATGTGCTATTTATCAGGGGAACAGCTTCTCAGGCAGCTTCTTAGAATCCCATAGACCTCAATAGTACTTTTTTCTGGTCTATGGGACAAGCAGTCAGAAAATCTCATGTTCATGTTCTAGTCCCCAAAGGGGACTAAAAATTACAGTAAAAAAAAAAAAGTTAAAATATGTAAAAAACACAAAAATATTTAAATTCAAATTCCACACTTTCCCGGTTTTACATATAAAAATAGATAAATAATAAAAATATAAACATAACAGGTATCGCCGCTTCCAAACAAGTCTGAATTATTACAATATCAAAATATTTTTCCTGCACGGTATACAGGCATAATGTTAAAAAAAGAGTAAAACTTGAACAAAAAAGTCATATATACCCCAAAATAGTAAAATTAAAAACTACAGTTTGTCCCACAAAAAACAAGCCTTCATACAGCTCTGCAGATAGAAATATAAAAGTTATAGCTGTCAGAATATGGCAATGCAGAGTAAATAAGTGTTTTCAAATGTTTTTTTTTTTAAGTAGTAACAAAAAATATAAACTAAATAAATTTGGTATCTCCGTAAGTGTACCGAATAAGGTCAGTTTCAGTGCATGGTGAAGAGCATAAAACAAAACCCCAAAAAACCTTGATGCATAAAGAATATTTTCCTGTTTTCCAATACATCCTATGGAAAAATAAACAGTGCTTTTAAAAAATAGAACTTGTCCCTAAAAAAAAAATGTGAACAGAAAACGAAATAAATAAATAAACAAATGCATGGCTCTTGGAAGGCGGGAAGGAAAAACTAAATGGAAAAAATAAAATTAGGCTGTTTCCCGAAAAGGTTGATAAGACTTGAATATTGCACTTTTCTAAGATAATCAGTGCCAGTTGAGAGGTCCCTACTGCTCTCCTTGTTGGTAAGTGACTAGTGCTCAGCTAAAAACTACGCCTGCCCCTTCCTCGTCACTGAGACAGAAAAGGTGGCATGTAGACAAACTATACTATACTATACTTTCACATTTCTAATTCATCTTTAAAAAGTAACATTAACATGATATTCACCCAGTCCATGGAGAACAGCCGCTGTTAGAGACGGGTCCTTCTCAAATCCTTCAAATGCACGGACAAGCTGCGATGCAGTCTCAGGATTTACAGCATTTCGGGCTTCAGGTCTGTTGATGCCGATTGTTAAAATAGTCCCATGTCTTTTTGTAATTACATTCATAATGCCTGGAATGAAACAATAGGAAAAAACTAAAATGAGCACGCTAAGGCTACTTTCACATTAGTGTTTTTTTGCGGATCTGTCATGGATCTGCAAAACGCTTCGTTACAATACAACCGCATGCATCCGTCATGAAGGGATCCGGTTGTATTGTCTTCCATAGCCATGACGGAACCGTCTTGAACACCACTGAAAGTCAATGGGGGACGGATCCGTTTTCTATTGTGTTAGAGAAAACGGATCCTTCCCCATTGACCTACATTGTGTGTCAGGACGGATCCGTCTGGCTTCGCACCACATTGTGGACAGAAAAACGCTGCTTGCAGAGTTTTTCTCTCCGCGATGGGGACGCAACTAAGCGGAACAGAATGCATTTTGGTGCATTCCGTTTCGTACAGTTTCGTTTTGTCCTCATTGACAATGAATGGGGACAAAACTGAAGCGTTTTCTTCCGCTATTGAGATCCTAGGACGGATCTCAATAACGGAATTGAAAACGCTAATGTGAAAGTAGCCTTAAATTTACATTCATCAATAGTATATTTTAAGTGGATTGTCTGGTCAATTAGAGGGCCAAAGAAAAAACAAAACCAGTCAGACTCACCTCCACCATTCCCCCACCTCTAACGTTCTGGAACTTGCCGGGTCGCTGCAGGTCTCTACTTCTTGGTGTCTCTCGACACACAGGAAATAGCCACTCAGCCAGTCACTGTGTGGGGTGGGTCAGCGCTGAAGCTAGTGGTTGGCTCAGTGGGCATTTCCTGTGTGTTGAGAAGCACCAAAAATCAAAGACCAGCATGGAAATGGAATGGGGGAAGGGGGAGGGGTGTAGTGGAGGTAAGAATTACTTGCTATGCAGAGCTATTGAAAAAGAAAAAAGATAAAAATCAGCAGGACAACCCCTTTATTAAAAAAAAATGTAATTCTAACAAATCTGATATTGTGATAAGGTTGTTTAGCTTGAAATATAGTATATCTCAGAAAACACTGATCCATCTGGTGGGGAGTCTTTAAGACAATGCTACAGTGATATAATATGCAAGATAGCCCTCCTCCAGTAGGAAGAAAAATTATCGGCGGGAAGATCGGCCAGTGTAATACCGCCTATAGGCTGTGTTCTATTAAGATGGTGTCACAATAGTACCAAGACTGTATACCATGGGATTGTGCTTATGGCAAAGCTGTGTTTTATTGTGATGATGCTATAGTAGTGTAATAGAGGGATTTCACAATAGTTCTATTATGTCACCGTAGCGTTATTTCTTTATTTGTAGGCTGTGTTCTGTTATCACAACATTGCAATGTCCCAATAGAATGTGTCTTTAGATCTCGGCTTTACTATATTATGATGATGTCACAATCCGTGGTTTCTTCATTTATAAGCAGTGTTTTACTGTTTACTTACTACATACTGAAGAAGATCCTTTTCACCATAGTAACAGTACAGAAAACAGTGTAGGAACAGTGCTCATATAATTCTTATCATTCGAGCCTAGTGGATCCAATACATTTTTTAATGATCTATCTGGCTTCCCTGCATAATAATTATTTTTGCCGATCACCCCCCATATGCAGAGGGTGATGCCTACAAAACTTCGAGTATCAAGAATGCCATCATGCATATCTTTTATATGGTCAATTAAACATGTGGATCCATGTCCTATAATTCCTGATCTGTAGTGCTCGTGGAGTCCCTTAAAGGGACAGCAAATCGTAGTGGGGGCGCGGCATAGGATGTAGGAAGTATTAATGGGTTAATTTACATATTATAAATTTCCTTAATATTGTAAACACCTATAGAGATGGGACCAACAGCATTACCTTAATCTGACAAGCGCACATCTCGCATGTCAGCTGGATGAATGCTGATATTGATAGATTCCTTTTAATTCTTTAGATTATGTTTTAGAAAATATACCTTGGGTCTTCATTAAAATATATAAGCATATAGAAAACCATTGACATAATGTCTCTGCTGTGTACCGACTGTAGTTTACCAGCTAAGAAAAGAAGCTGGACTGAAGAGTGATCACAAATAAAAGGAATACAGAGAACTCTTGCAGGTCTTAGTGGTTCACAACCATTGCCAAATAGTGGGCTGCAAGTCTTTAATATATTCCTCCTACCTAAATTAACAAAGTGGTTTCATCTTTATATTGGGCTGCTACACTCCAGGGATATGGAGTTGTTGTTTTTTGGTCAAGCTCTTGGTGACCATACCTGCATAAACAGAACGATGCGGGTGTCTAGGTAGAGGAACCACAGTGCGCTGAAGTCGACAAGCGCGTCTATGAAAACAAACTCAACATTTTTGGATCGGATCTTACAACGGTCGCTTAGGAGGGGGAAAAGCCTGATTTTCAATCTTAACTTCATCTCTGCTTTGAAATAAAAGATCTTCTTCATTTGAGTCTTTAAAGAAAAATGTTAAGTAGCAATTAACAATGTTTTATACATTTTGGAAATGTAAACTCGACGAGATAATAAGGGCTAAATGTAGTATAATAGACAGCTTCTTCAATAATGATAGTTCATGTTTGCGGCTGTCTCATGGGTACATTGTAAGACCAGCAAAGACAGTTTTTATGCCATTGAGGCATAGTGTGTACTTTATAGAAAATTCAATAGGGGTACTAAAACATGGAGGAATATCTACAACTACTTTTGCATTAATGTAGGCCTGTGATAGTCAGTAACTTTACATTTATTTACTTATACTGACTGAAAGAGTATTAAAAGGGTTGTCTGGCCTAGGAGCCAACAACCTCAATGATAGTAACCTGTGACCAATTAAAAAAAAAACTCACCTATACATGCTCCTGTCATTTCCGTGCCTCTGCACCATTCCCAGGCACTTCCAGTCCCCACTGGACCAAAAGTGGCCTGATCCCATGTTTACTGTTAGTGACATGCTACTCTGGTAGGGAATAGAAGTGGCCAGAAATGAGACAGTGGTGTGTGAAACCATGGACGGGTGAAGTTTTTTTAGTCGGCATTATCGACTCCTAGGCTGGACAACCCCTTAACTCAAAAGCATCCTCTCAGTTTCTCTTTTTAGAAGTAGGGGGTTTAAAGCATTTTGTACCATCAGCATGGTTTCTATGCTTTGGCATGATATTCCATGAACCACGAAATATCCTATGAACTTATAATGTTCAAGACTGTTGTCCCTCCACTAAAATTTCCATGGTAGCTTCCAACATAACGGAATAGTATTACGTTCCCACACTGAATCCTATCACAACCCATAGCCAGAGAAGCAATGAAGAGGATGACATAATGTGAGAAGGGCAACCTGAACAACACAAGCAGTCATTGCTGACAAAAGGAACAATCAATGTAAAGGGCAATTTATATGTGGTATGTAGGAAAATGTACCTATTAACAGTATATGTCTATTGATTTAAGAAATATACATATCCGCGATGTGGCAATGCGGATTTACTTCATATGCTGTGGACTTGCAGTGGATTGGACGGGTTCTGGACGGGAGTGTTGGACACTATATCTAGGAGAATGGCGGTAAGTAGAAATAGGGATCCAATAGTCTGTATACTAGGATATGTCTCTGAACTTGATATCGACAAATATGGCAAAGTGGCTGTAGGGAGACTTTTATATGTGGCCAGGAAACTCATTGCTATGCATTGGATACAAGCCCAGGGTCCGAGACTAGGAGAGTTTCTGTGTAAAGTTAACAGTGTGTTGGTGTCTGAGAAAGGGGTCTTCACTAAACGGGGGTGTCCGCAGAATGACATGGATGAAGTGGATGGTGAATATCCCTCTTGTTCTATGATTGTGTCTGATGGAGGGAAGGGGTGAGTGTCCTCTCGGGGGTGGGATAGGGAAGGGGGGATGGGTGTAAACTATATACATTGCGCTAAAATAATGAAAACACTAAGACATGTTGCACAGTATTTCTTTATTGTTCTAAATGCTGGCATATGGAGTATATTAACATTACTTCTCTTTTGTGCAATGATAATTTTTGCGTTTACATCAGAATGCTGTGTCTTTTTCTATTTTTTTGTATCTTTGTACATGATTGTACATGATGCTTTGCTTATGGTTTATTAATAAAAAGGATCTGATAAAAAAAAGAAATATACATACAAAAGTTAAACACACTTATACCCAAAATGTGTATAATCTAAAAATATTATTCATATATGTGTAGTAAATGAATGGAAACCGCTTTGTGCCATATTCAAACACTTCCAAGCCAGGATACTAAGGGTACTTTCACACTTGCGGCAGGGTGGATCCGACAGGCTGTTCACCCTGTTGGATCCGTCCTGCCGCTATTTCGCCGTGCCGCCTGACTGCCGCTCCGTCCCCATTGACTATAATAGGGACAGAGGCGGAGTTACGGCGCAGCACGGCGGGAGGCTGCCGGACTAAAAGTGCTGCATGTCTGACTTTTTAGTCCGGCGGCCTCTCGCCATGCACTGCGATGCTGTGTCTTAACTCCGCCTCCGCCACCTATTATAGTCAATGAGGACAGAGCGGCAATCCGGCGGCACGGCGAAATAACGGCAGGATGGATCCGACAAGCTCAGTACACAGGGGTTTCCAAACTTTTTAAAAATACTTTTACTTTATCAAGTATCTGATTGATGGGGGCCCTACACCCAGGACCCCAGCTGATCAGCTGGTTGAGAAGGCCATTGTGTTCTGGTGAGCACAGCGGCCTTGTTGAGACTTACACTAGGCCAATGATGTCACATTCACCGGCCACATGACTTATGCGCAGCTCAGAACCACTGAAGTGAATGGGGCTGAGCTGCAATACCAAGGACAGCCTCTATACAATGTATGGCGCTGTGCTTGCTAAGCTATGAGGAGGCCACGGCTCTCAGAGGAGCATTGCGGCCTCCACAAACAGCTGATTGGCAGGGGGGCCTGGGTGTCGGACCCCCACCAGTAAGATACTGATGACCTATCCTGAAGATAGGTCAAAGGTATAAAAATGTTGGAAAACCCCTTTAAGCTAAAACTTTATGTTTGACTAATTTCATAGACGGGTAATACGGCCGCAAGTTCCGCATGGCCGTGGGTGTAATGACCATAACTTACAGCGTCTATGTCTGTATTACACTTGTGTGAAATTCGCCTTTACCTGAAAACAATTCCCCTACCTATAAAATACTATTGAACAAAATGAAGTTGCATTCTACTCCATACTCTAAGTAATAGTGAATTGTGTAGTATGTGTAATGGCTCCTGCTCCATTAATCAGCCAATGCAATGTGAGATCACGTAATTGTATGTTTCCAAAATAATGAGTACATCTGAAACCAAGTGAAAGAATCCCATTCCCCAACCATTTCAATGTGGAGGACTCAATGACGCAGCTCAAACACCTGCCACCGCGATGGAATGGGAAAACATGACCCTGCACTGAGGACATGTAACATCTCAGCTATGCGGTTCCTCCCTTTTCTCAATTTTAGTGCTAATTGTAAATGTTCAGATCTTTTCCAGATGAGATACAAGAGATAAAAGCAATATAAATCTGGTAGATCCAATTCACATTGTGTAATTTAGTACTCCATATGCAAGAACACATTGAGTGACATTCTAAATGTACTTTTAAAATTAAAGGGCCATAAAACCCAGAATCCAAAGAAAAAAAAACAACCAACAAAATCTAACCTAATCTCCTTATGTGTCTCTGTTATTTGCTCTTGTTTCACTCAGATAGCACAATTGCAGACCATGAAAAATAAACTAGAAAAGCAGTGCATTGCTATTTTAGGCTGCAGCCATGCCTTCCCTCCCTACCCCTCCTATGATGGTAGTGCTTGTGAGCCAGAAAGTTTAGGAGGAGGGGGCTGGGTTTACTGGATACATTTTGTCTACACAGTGAGCATGGCAATTTTGTAGTAAGGAATCTCTTAGCTACTAATAGTACAGAATAGATTTAGTCCTCCCATCACTCCATGACTAATGTAAAAAATAAAAATCAGTTTTCATATAGTACATGACAATCTCTTTCTAAGCTAGAACCAGCCCTGTACCTCACATGGATCCAGAGATTTCCCCATTCATTGCTCTGCTACATTTATATCAAGCTGACGGCTCAAGGGTAGTATCTTTTCTAAGGGGGTGTGTCCATGCTCTCCCTATCACAACTTGAAGGATGGAACTGAGCATGTGCGGCCATCTCAGTGAGCAGGACAAAGAAATAAGGGGAAAAAAACAAGCTGCAGGTGGAGCTATACAGATACATTTTATTGAACATCTCAATAAGTAATTGCATGCTATTACAAAAGAATTCTAATCCAGTTGCTGGTTTGAAAACTATAGTATTTTTCGTGAAACAACCCCTTTAATTCTAAATTCGATTAGTTATCTAGTAATAAATCCCTTCATGTAGCTAGATCAGCTTGCCGTTAATGGATCTGGAAAACCTGGGTGACAAAACTGTAGAACTGCATATATTATGTAGCCCTGCTACCACATGATAGATCTACACATTGTATTAAGGCAGCAGTGTGTGCATTTTATATAACCAATATGGCCCCCATCACTAACCCACAAAGGTTGTTACCCAACCTTTCTTGACTATAGAATTCCAGATCAGCCTGTTTATGACTTTGTAAATCCCCAGTATTGTAGAAGAACGAGCTGGATTTGCTAGCCAGGGGCCTGGAAAAGCTTGGTAAGAGTCCTAGTGACAAATCCTCCATACTGTAGCATAGCTAGATAGACCTGTCATTCAAAAAAGCTGGATAACAACTTGATGATAATGCCTGTTGTGGTAAGGTGCAAGGTACCGTGGTCGACGGGAGGTACGTGTCACCGAGGTTCCTGGCCTCGGTGAGGTAAGAGCCGGGTTTTCTTGGGTGTCAGCAGCAGCTAGTGCTGCTTGACACATTTGTATTTAGTTTGGCTGCAAAGCCAATCCGGGCCGGCTCTTACTGGGAGTAGGCAAAGAGTTGGGTGGGTGCCTATTCCCCACGGTCCAGGCCGGTTTTTCCCGGACCTTTAAAAGACAGCCAGCACCAGCAGGTGGTGTGTGATTGTCCTGGAGCTGCTGCTAGTGCTGTGGAGCTCTCTGGGCTGGAAGCAAGAGCCCAGCAAGGAGGAGTGCAGACGGCCTGGAAGCCTGACGTCGATTGTCTTGCGGCTGGACTGACAGCCAGGTGCGAACCTGCACCTAAAACCTCCCAGGTGACTGGAACCTGTATTGGACTGTTTTGTTTTGCCTCATGATTTCTGATGTGTGTGAATTAACACCAAGAGACTGTTTATCGTTTATTTTGTGCAAGTGTGAATAAAACACTGTTTATTGCACTTTCTGGACTCCCTGTTTTGCCTCTGTACTGCACCCGCACCGCTATCTACCAGAGCGACTCCCCACATTTGGTGTCGGATGCGGGCATGCGCAGTGAGGCTGGCGTGAACGCCGAAAGTTTGTTGTTTTTGCTGGGCACGACTGCATGGCATATATTAAGCCGGCAAAGTTGCAAGCAGGAATTTCTGGCAACATGGAGGCTGCTGTGAAGGCTCTCATAGAGGCTAACGTGCAGCAGCGGGAGACCAACCAGCTACTATTACAGCACGTGATGGCGTTACAAGCTGCAGGAGCGTCCCACCACGACCATGATGCCCGGAAGCGGTCCGTGCGGCGATCCCAAAAATGACCCCCTCGGACGACGTTGAGACATATCTGGCGGTCTTTGAGAAGGTGGCCGTGAGGAAAAGTTACCCGTGACCAGTGGGCCGAGGTGGTCGCTCCGTTCCTGGCATCCGGACCCCAGCAAGTTTTTGACTTAGCAGATGACCAGGCTGCTGATTACCCCACGGTGAAGGGGAGATCCTGGCCAGACTGGGGGTAAGCGTGTTGGTCCGGGCTCAGCGGGTCCACCAGTGGGACTTTAAAGCGGCTGAACCCGCCAGGCCGCAGTACTATGAGTTGCTGCACAGGTTGCAAAAGTGGCTGCAGCCTGATGTTCTAAGTCCGACTGCTATGCTGGACCGTCTGCTGGCCGACATGTTCTGGAGGGCCCTGCCTTACCCCCTTCAGCACTGGATCGGCCAGGTATCCCCACTAATGCCCTTGAAATGGTTGATCTGGTGGAGCGCTATGAGGCCACAAAAAACTTGCAAGGGGGTGTTGTTGGGAGGGCGGTCAAACCCGGAGGTCTCCCATCCAGTCCCGACGTCTGATACCTGAGAGACCTGTTCGAGGTGTGCCCCTGTGGACCCGGCCCCGATTGTCTGCTGGCGGTGTCAGGAGCCTGGCCACGTAAGGGCCGACTGTCCCCACCGGGGAGAACCCATGGAGACTAATTATGGGTACCGGGCTTCCATGTATGCCCGGAGACTGTGTGCAACCGGCACCCCCGAGACAATAGACAATCGTCACCTGTGCCAGGTGCAAGTGGGTGATAATCTGGCAGTGGCGCTACTGGACTCAGGGAGCCTAGTAACCCTGGTAAGTGCTGCCCTGGTACAGCCCACCCAGTATACGGGCCGGAAAGTTGGTGTGGTGTGCATACACGGAGACTTAAAGGACTATCCCACTGCTGTAATGTCTCTGTCCACGGCCGGCACATGGACTTGTGAAGTGGCGATCTCCACAAAGCTACCTTATGAACTAATAATTGGGAGAGACTTCCCTGGTTTTCCGTCCCTATGGCCTGAGATGAAAGTGACTAATAGCCATGAGACAGGGGTAACCCTAGCAGAGTGGCCTGGTTCCAGTGGGAGGCCAGAGCCCTGGGAGCCCGAGTCCGAAGGGCCTGCGGTAGGGGTGACCACCACTTCTGTGATAGAGGGAGACACCCCCACTGAGTGTAATGGTGGGAGACATGGAGGACTTGCCACCAGGACCTGAGTTGGCAGACCTCCACGTCTCCGGAGACAATTTTGGGACCGCCCAACACCGGGACCAAACCCTAACCAGGGCCTGGGAGAATGTGGTGGAAATTGATGGTAAACCCCAGAAACCAGGGGCTGAGTTAATATTTCCCCGCTTTGTCGTTCACCAAGAAATGTTATATCGGGTGAACCAAATCCGAGGTGAATCTGTTGAACAGTTGGTGGTGCCCACAGCGTATCGCAAGCTGGTCATGGAGCTTGCCCACCAACATGTTCTTGGGGACACTTGGGGTGGCAGAAAACCCAGGACCGCATACTGCAGCGGTTTTATTGGCCTGGTGTGTTTAAGGAGGTAGAAGAATATTGTAAATCTTGTCCAACCTGTCAGGTAAATAGCCCCCAGCCACATTTCCGTAGTCCCCTTGTGCCTCTTTTAATCATTGAGGTCCCGTTTGAGTGTATCGCTATGGATCTAATCGGGCCTGTACCAAAGTCTGCCAGGGGCCACCAACACATTCTAGTAGTTCTCGACTATGCCACTCGGTATCCGGAGGCGGTGCCTCTGCGACATACCTCGGCTAAGCTCATTGCCAAAGAGTTAATGGAAATGTTTTCCCGTGTGGGCCTGCCAAAAGAGATGCTGACAGACCAAGGGACCCCTTTTATGTCCAAAGTTATGAGGGAACTGTGTAAATTATTGCGTATAAAGCAATTGCGGACGTCCGTTTACCATCCGCAAACAGACGGTCTTGTCGAAAGGTTTAACCAAACTCTAAAAAATATGTTAAAAAGGGTGGTGTCTAGAGATGGGAAGGACTGGGACCTGCTTCTGCCCTATCTCATGTTCGCAGTGCGAGAGGTGCCCCAGGCCTCTACTGGGTTCTCGCCCTTCGAACTGCTTTATGGCAGACACCCTCGGGGCCTGTTGGATATCCCCAAGGAAGCATGGGAACAACAGCCTGTCCCCCACAAAAGTGTCGTTGAGTATGTCACCCAGATGCAGGAACAGATGGAAAGGGTGTTGCCGCTGGTCCGGGAGCATATGGAGGCAGCGCAACAAGCCCAGAGTAGGGTGTATAATCGTCAGGCTCGGGTACGGGACTTCAATCCGGGAGATCGGGTTTTGGTTCTGGTACCCACCCTTGACAGCAAGTTCCTAGCTAGGTGGCAGGGCCCCTATGAGGTGATCGAGAAGGTAGGGGAAGTAAATTACAAGGTACACCAGCCAGGGCGGCGCAAGCCGGAGCAGGTATACCATGTGAATTTACTAAAGCCGTGGAAGGATAGGAACACGGCCGACAACCACAGCCCCCGGCCAGGGCTTCTAGGTGAGAAGGGTCCAGCCCTACAGTTCGAGGCCTGCGAAGCGGTAGCCACGGTAAAAATTGCAGACAGCCTGTCTTCAAAACAAACACAGAACCAGAGATAGGTGCACACTGCCGTCACACTAAACCCTCACACTGATGTTAAAAATTGAGAGGTTAGTTCGACATATCCTACTAGGAGGACATGTCTTAAGCCTCGGGCACCAGCGTCAAGGTCTCTCAAGTAGCCAAAGGGCCCTAACACTCACCTACCTGCGCCATATGGGCGATATCAGGGGCCAGTGGGCAATTACAGGAGCATTAGGACGACTCACAAACATCTCCTCTGTTACCTCCACCATGTAGCCATGCTTGCAATGGGAGGTGGGAGGTGTCTATGAGCCCTACCCAAGACTGACTGATATAGCCCAAAGCCTAGCAGGTGCACCCAATTGTGACCTGAAGATGAAAAACAGGCACATTTAAATTGGAGTTTATACACCTCCGTACTATATATATATATATATATAAACCATCAAAAAATGTGGTGATAAGAAAGCAGGATGCGCTCATACCCATATGCAGTTGTGCATTTCTATAGGGGAGCACATCCTGCACTTGTAGTCCGTTGCTAATGGCAATCACCAGCAAAAAATGCATACAATGGATGATGCCAGCAACGGACTACAAGTACCACAATGGACATCCTACATAAGATGAAATTTATGTGGATGTGGCAAGAATTCAGAACAAACACAGAACCAGAGATAGGTGCACACTGCCGTCACACTAAACCCTCACACTGATGTTAAAAATTGAGAGGTTAGTTCGACATATCCTACTAGGAGGACATGTCTTAAGCCTCGGGCACCAGCGTCAAGGTCTCTCAAGTAGCCCAAGGGCCCTAACACTCACCTACCTGCGCCATATGGGCGATATCAGGGGCCAGTGGGCAATTACAGGAGCATTGGGACGACTCACAAACATCTCCTCTGTTACCTCCAGCATGTAGCCATGCTTGCAATGGGAGGTGGGAGGTGTCTATGAGCCCTACCCAAGACTGACTGATATAGCCCAAAGCCTAGCAGGTGCACCCAATTGTGACCTGAAGATGAAAAACAGGCACATTTAAATTGGAGTTTATACACCTCCGTACATATATATATATATAAACCATCAAAAAATGTGGTGATAAGAAAGCAGGATGCGCTCATACCCATATGCAGTTGTGCCTGTCTTCCAAACAAGTTCAGGAAGTCAGGGAGTTCATCAGTCGGAACACGGATGTGTTCTCGGACCTCCCTGGCCGCACGTCTCTCATCCAACATGACATCGTCACTGAGCCTCAGGCTAAGATCCGGTTAAAACCATACCGGGTACCTGAGGCTCGGCGACGGGCCATCGCGGAGGAAGTGCAATTAATGTTGAAGCTCGATGTCATTGAGGAGTCGAAAAGTGAGTGGGCCAGTCCCATAGTTCTAATACACAAGCCGGATGGGACGTTGCGGTTCTGCAACGATTTTCGCAAGTTAAATGAAGTCTCCAAGTTTGATGCGTATCCCATGCCCCGGGTAGACGAGCTTGTTGAGAATTTAGGGCAAGCCCGTTATTTCTCTGTGCTAGACCTCACTAAAGGATACTGGCAAGTACCCTTAACGGAGGCGGCCAAGGAAAAAACCGCTTTTGTTACTCCGCAGGGCCTGTATCATTACAAGGTGTTACCCTTTGGCCTGCATGGCGCCCCCGCCACCTTCCAAAGGTTAATGGATATTGTGCTGTGACCTCACCGTCGATACGCTTCGGCCTACTTAGATGATGTAATCATCCACAGCACCGACTGGGAAAGCCATTTGCCCAAAGTGCAGGCGGTAGTGGATGCCCTGAGGAAAGCTGGACTAACCGCCAATCCAAAGAAGTGTGCGATTGGGTTGGAAGAGACCAAATATCTGGGATATGTTATTGGGCGGGAGTCATCAAGCCGCAGGTAACTAAGGTAGAGGCCATACGTAACTGGCCCCGACCGGTCACCACCAGGCAGGTAAAGTCCTTCCTGGGAATTGTAGGGTACTACATGCGGTTTGTGCCCCACTTTGCCTCAATAGCAGCGCCGTTGACAGACCTGTTGAAGGGGTGAAAGTCTGGGAAGGTTAGCTGGAGTGAGAAGGCGGAGGAGGCTTTCTCCGCGTTGAAGTCGGCCCTGTGTGGGTCCCCGGTTTTGGTGACACCCGACTTCAACAGGGAGTTCGTCGTTCAGACGGATGCCTCGGAGGTAGGTCTCGGTGCAGTACTGTCTCAGGAAGTCAATGGGGAAGAACATCCCGTTGTCTTCCTGAGCCGTAAACTCACCCCAGCCGAGACCAGGTATAGTATAGTGGAGAGGGAGTGCCTGGCTATCAAGTGGGCACTCGAATCTCTCCGCTATTACCTGTTAGGGAGGAGGGTCCGTCTGGTGACCGACCATTCCCCTCTCAAGTGGATGAGCCAGGCCAAGGAGAGGGAATGCTCGGGTCACCAGGTGGTTCCTATCCTTACAAAATTTCAAATTTTCGGTAGAACACAGGGCAGGCCGCTTGCAGGGTAACGCAGATGCCCTGTCCCGCGTCCACTGCCTCACATGTGTTCACCCCTCAGGGTTGAACAAAGGGGGGTATGTGGTAAGGTGCAAGGTACCGTGGTCGACGGGAGGTACGTGTCACCGAGGTTCCTGGCCTCGGTGAGGTAAGAGCCGGGTTTTCTTGGGTGTCAGCAGCAGCTAGTGCTGCTTGACACATTTGTATTTAGTTTGGCTGCAAAGCCAATCCGGGCCGGCTCTTACTGGGAGTAGGCAAAGAGTTGGGTGGGTGCCTATTCCCCACGGTCCAGGCCGGTTTTTCCCGGACCTTTAAAGACAGCCAGCACCAGCAGGTGGTGTGTGATTGTCCTGGAGCTGCTGCTAGTGCTGTGGAGCTCTCTGGGCTGGAAGCAAGAGCCCAGCAAGGAGGAGTGCAGACGGCCTGGAAGCCTGACGTCGATTGTCTTGCGGCTGGACTGACAGCCAGGTGCGAACCTGCACCTAAAACCTCCCAGGTGACTGGAACCTGTATTGGACTGTTTTGTTTTGCCTCATGATTTCTGATGTGTGTGAATTAACACCAAGAGACTGTTTATCGTTTATTTTGTGCAAGTGTGAATAAAACACTGTTTATTGCACTTTCTGGACTCCTTGTTTTGCCTCTGTACTGCACCCGCACCGCTATCTACCAGAGCGACTCCCCACACTGTAAAGCGATGTGGAATACGTTTGCACTATATAAGTGACTGTAGGGACTGCTAGAGAAATAAAGGTTCCTGGACTCCACTGTGGTGCTTTTTGTATATTTACTACAATGCTGAGTACATATAATGCAGATAGCCAGTTTCAGTACAAATGACATTTCGGCAAAAAGCCTCCTTCAGGAAACTGGATGTGCCGCACTGTGAATGTAAGAAAAGCCGATACTGGCGCTGAATACAGGCTCTGTGGCCTTGTGGGCCATGCTGTATAGGGCAGTAATGTTGCTCCTGTGGCCGCCATGCAACATTACTGCCCTATACAGCATGGCCCACAAGGCCACAGAGCCTGTATTCAGCTCCAGTATCGGCTTTTCTTACATTCACAGTGCGGCACATCCAGTTTCCTAAAGAAGGCTTTTTGCTGAAACGTCATTTGTACTGAAACTGGCTATCCGCATTATATGTACTCAGCATTGTCATAACTATACAAAAAGCACCACAGTGGAGTCCAGGAACCTTTATTTCTCTACATAAAAATTGGCTTGGGAACTATTCCCTGTGACCCACACCAATATAGTGGAGCGCCACCCAACCTGTGCACCTATGTAGGGACTGCTAGTCATTCCACTTACTCCAAAATAGTGCTAAAGCTAGACAGATTTATCTTTCGGGTCCCGGGAAGGCTGGGTTACAACCATGTGGCGCTGTAATAGATTTCAGAATACTAAATCCACCAAGATAAATCCCCCTCCTCACTCCTAAATAGTGTCACAGCTAGGCAGATGTGCCTTTCAGGATCCTGAGAAAGTTGTTCATAAATAGACTGGTGTGTGTATTATTTGTGGCTCAGTGTAGATGTGTCAGTGATGCTCTTGACATGTAACCTGGTCATGGTGACTAGTTGCTGCAAGTAGAACTGAGGTTTTTAGCTGGTTTGAGCTTCCTTGGAAAGAAGTTTTGCAACCACTGGTTTAGATCCTATTCCCAAAGGCACAGCAAGTGAACAAATGCATTAATAACCCCTTCCTTTTTTATTTTACCTGCATCTAGAAACATTTCCAAATATTTTCTGTCTGAAATTCATGTATACGACTATTGTATGCTAAGATTGTTAATGTATAACTAACAGTTATGTTCAACTTATTAGTGAAATCTGTCATATGCATATGAATATCACTATATAAAAGTATTTATAGAAATATATTTCTATAAATATGTATATAGTTATATAAATACTTCACTTATGAAAAAATATTTTTCAATTTTAATATGTAAAAAGTTCAGTAAAGGTGAATACTTATTTTCTTTTACATTATTGTTATTACATGATACTGGATTATCTTCTCATACAGAAAGTTAGAATATCTGTTTTGCTGGTAATTCTGTCCTTAGAATATGAAGGACAACTGTAAATTCAAGTCATGCAGCACTCACATCAACCCAGTAGCCATACTGTATCACATCAATATCTAAACATAAAATATACATATTGGGTTTCTGATATTAATGTACCTCACTGTGTAGATGTGTTCAGAAAATCCGTGTGCAGAGTTCAATCCGTATGTTGGTTTGACCTAGTGTGCATAGTTCATTCAAAGTGTCATGTGAGCTTGAGAACATATCTACTGATTATCTGTCATTCTCACAGCTCAGCTCTGCATGAGCCAAGATCAACAACTAAGTACCATTTATGTGCTAGTACATGGATCAGCAAACTCCAGCACCCCAGATACTGTGAAACTATAACTCCCAGCAGGACTGCACGATATGGGAATTTTGTGCGATTGCGATTAGGGCCCTAATAATTGCGATAACGATGCGATATTTTAAGGGAATTGTGCTAGAGGTCTATTTGCTTGGATTTTCCCATATGAGCCGCTGACGCGGCTGGGTATGACATTGTTATGGGGGATCTGTGGATGGCACTGTTATGTGGGGGATCTGTGAATGACGCTGTTATGGGGGATCTGTGGATGACGCTGTTATGGGGGATCTGTGGATGACGCTGTTATGTGGGGGATCTGTGAATGACGCTGTTATGGGGGATCTATGGATGACGCTGTTATGTGGGAGGATCTGTGGATGGAGCAGCTGTTATGTGGGGGACCTGTGGAGGACGCTGTTATGGGGGATCTGTGGAGGACGCTGTTATGGGGGACCTGTGGAGGACACTGTTATGGGGGACCTGTGGATGACGCTGTTATGTGGGGGATCTGTGGATGACACTGTTATGGGGGATCTGTGGATGACGCTGTTATGTGGGGATCTGTGAATGGCGCTGTTATGTGGGGATCTGTGGATGGCGCTGTTATGTGGGGATCTGTGGAGGGCGCTGTTATGTGGGGGATCTGTGGAGGACGCTGTTATGTGGGGGACCTGTGGAGGACGCTGTTATGGGGGATCTGTGGAGGACACTGTTATGGGGGACCTGTGGATGACACTGTTATGTGGGGATCTGTGGATGACACTGTTATGGGGGGATCTGTGGATGACACTGTTATGGGGGATCTGTGGAGGGCACTGTTATGGGGGACCTGTGGAGGGCGCTGTTATGGGGGACCTGTTGATGGCACTGTTATGGGGGATCTGTGGATGGCACTGTTATGGGGATCTGTGGATGGCACTGTTATGGGGGATCTGTGGATGGCACTGTTATGGGGGAATCTGTGGATGGCACCGTTATGGGGGAGATCTGTGGATGGCACTGTTATTGGGGGATCTGTGGATGGCACTGTTATAGGGGATGTGTGCTATGACACATAGGGCCATGAGGGGGGCCAGCATAAGACACACATGAATGACACACATATAGCATCTTATGCTGGTCCCCCTCATGGCCCTATGTGTCCCCTCATGTGTCCTAAACTGTGCACATAACTGTCTTTGTGTGTAAAGTGTTTAACTACTGTCTGAAACAATCTCTCCCCTATTGATAAAATGGCCAGCCTCTGTACTCACTTTCACTATAATGCACTGCAGCGAGCGGGCCGGCCGCGCACGTGACTGACATCACTTAGTCAAGCTCCTCCCACTTCATTCAGGAAGCAGGAGCGTGACTAAGTGATGTCAGTCACGTGCCGGCCCGCTTCCTGCCGCTCGCTGCAGTGCATTATAGTGAAAGTGAGTACAGAGGCTGGCCATTTTATCAATAGGAGTCGGAGAGAGATTGTTTCAGACAGTAGTAAAATACTTTACACACAAAGCCAGTTATGTGCGCGGGGCCCCTTCATATATAATCGCAGCATTTTCGGGTCAGCCAAATCGCCATATCGCAATCTGCGCTTATCGCGATTCGATTATTTTTTCGATATATCGTGCAGCCCTAACTCCCAGCATGCTCCATTCACTTCTATGGGAGTTCTGAGAACAGCCAAGCAAGTGTGAATGTTGGGAATTGCAGATTACTGTTTAAAAAAAAATAAGTAAGAAAAAACACTTACAACCGCAATTCCATAAAAGTTGGGACGCTGTGTAAAATGTAAATAAAAACAGAATTCAATAATTTCCTAATCTCGTAGACCCATATTTTATTCACCGTAGAACATAGAACACATATCAGATGTTAAAAACAAGACATTTTACCATTTCATGAAAAAAATGAACTAAATTGGAACTTAATGAACTCAGCACCCAAATTCTTCTTTCTCAAAACCATGCTGCTGTAAAGGATGCAGTATGTGGTGTAGCATTGTCTTGGAGAAATATGCAAGGCCTTCTGAGGTCTTAATGGGCGCATATGCTGTTCTAAAACCTGTATATACTGTTTAGCAGGCAAGTCTATAGAAAGGATAAGACGGCTCACTCCTTGTAATCAGGGTCAGGTGCTCTGGTCTGATTTGAATCACCCTATTCAAAAGCAGGTAGGTATAAAAAGAATCGACCGGCACTCATACACTGGGATTAATGTGAGATAGCTAAAACAATATGATATAGCTATTTAATAAAAGTGCAATGAAATAATACATTAAAAACATACAAAATATATAGATTATAAAAATAAACTGGATTAGCAATAGATGAGGTATTGAGTTCCAATGGTAGTGCAGTATCCTCAAATGGTGTCCTCCCAAGATCACTAGTACTCAATCATATGATGATTAAAAAAAGCGCACAGGATAAAAGCGCATAGGGTAGTGGTAGAAGTGCATGAGATGGTAAAAAAACGCCAAGGATGGTTGTTAAAGTGCATGAATAGTCTCTCTGTAGTGATGGTTTGTACGATAACTACTCACTATTTCGAGCTGGCCTCTTATTCTTATGGCGTCCCACGTGTAAGTGCTCTGTGCTCTTGGTGTAGTTCAAATTGTTTGTCGATTATAGATTTTTTCGACTATTGCGAATTTTCGGTAGTTTGTAGGTTGCAATGAAGCAAATGGAACCGGGCGTAGTATCAGCCCGCAACTTGTATATTGAATGTTCCAAAATATCGTGAGAATAGTCTCTACAGAGGGCGTTTCAATGTGGAAGTCCTTATTATCAATTTCTTATAAATCGCATGGCCATAAATAAATATCTTATTAATTAGTCATATATTAATAAATTCAGAACATGAGATATACCTAAAATACATAACTAATAACATATAGGCAAACAGTCAGTGTTATAGTCATAGAACATAGTTTGTCTATTCTCACGATATTTGGAACATTCAATATACAAGTTGCGGGCTGATACTACGCCCGGTTCCATTTACTTAATTGCGAACTACAAACTACCGAAAATTCGCAATAGTCGAAAAAATCTATAATCGACAAACGATTTGAACTACACCAAGAGCACAGAGCACTTACACGTGGGACGCCATAAGAATAAGAGCCAGCTCGAAACAGTGAGTAGTTATCGTACAAACCATCACTAACGAGAGACTATTCATGCACTTAACAACCATCCTTGGCGTTTTTTTACCATCTCATGCACTTCTACCACTACCCTATGCGCTTTTATCCTGTGCGCTTTTTTTTATCATCATATGATTGAGTACTAGTGATCTTGGGAGGACACCATTTGAGGATACTGCACTACCATTGGGACGCAATACCTCATCTATTGCTAATCCAGTTTATTTTTATAATCTATATATTTTGTATGTTTTTAATGTATTATTTCATTGCACTTTTATTAAATAGCTATATCATATTTTTTTAGCTGTCTCACATTAATCCCAGTGTATGAGTGCCAGTCGATTCTTTTTATATACTGTTTAGCATTGATAGTGCTTTTCCAGATATGTAAGCTGCCCATGCCATAGGCACTAATGCAACCTCATATCATCAGAGATGCAGGCTTTTGAACTGTGTGCTGATAACAAGCTGGATGGTCCTTCTCCTCCTGAGTCCATGGGATACAACATTCGTGGTTTACTAAAAGAATTTCAAATTTTGATCTATCTAACCACAAAATAGGTTTCCATCTTTCCTCAGTGCATTTTAAATGACCTTCCAGAATGTTCCTAAACCCATGCAGTGATTTCTTAGAATCAAACCTGTTTTTAATTCAGTGCCTCCTGAGGGCCCGTAGACTACAAACATCTAATATTGACCATCGGCATTGTTCCTGGCTCTTTCTTTTGGAAGGACAGTCTCTCTTTTTGACTCAAGTCCCTCTTTTCTCCTTAAATGTCCCTCTTTTTGACCTGGGAAATAGATGTGCATTAATAAACTTATTTAACTGTCCCAGAAACTATCTGCCTGGCTCCAATTCAGGGGCGTAACGACCGCAGTCGCAGAGTGTGCGACTGCGACCGGGACCGGCAGTGAAGGGGGCCCGCAGCTCCGCCACAATAATTTAATCTGGGCAGGCTGGCAGCAGTGGCGGCGGCAGGGCACAGGGAGATGAGCGCTTCCATTATGGAAGCGTTCATCTCCATAGGCATCTGTATCGCTGTCCTCAGGACAGCGATACAGATGGCTGTGCTGCGGAGGGGCAGGAGAGGGAGGCATCTCTCTTCCCTGTACCTCTGATAAGCTGCCGGCCAAAGCCCGCAGCCTATCAGAGGCCGCTGCATGAGGCGCGATGAGCCGTACAGCGTGGGACACAGGCCGGAAGAGGCCGGCATCACATCACTGCCATGGAGGTAAGTATAAGTGTTTATTTTTTTTTATACGGGATTATACTTGTTACTGGCACATGATGAGGAGGGGGGCATGGCGAGGCACTTGTTACTGGCACATGGGGGGGGGGGCATGGAGAGCCACTTGTTAGTGGCACATTATGGGGGGGCATGGAGAGGCACTTGTTACTGGCACATGGGGGGGCATGGAGAGGCACTTGTTACTAGCACATGATTGGGGGGGAGAGGCACTTGTTACTGGCACATGATTGGGGGGCATGGAGAGGCACTTGTTACATGCATCTGATGGGGGGCATGGAGAGCCACTTGTTACTGGCACATGATTTGGGGGGGCATGGAGAGGCACTTGTTACTGGCACATGATTTGGGGGGGCGCATGGAGAGGCACTTGTTACTGGCACATAATTGGGGGGCATGGAGAGGCACTTGTTACTGGCACATAATGGGGGGCATGGAGATGCACTTGTTACTTGCACATGATTGGGTGGGCATCTATGGGGGGCACTTGTTACTGTTACATGATTGGGGGGCATCTATGGGAGGGAACTCTTATTGGCACATTATTGGGGGCATCTATGGGGGCACTTCTTACTGGTACATTATTGGGGGGCATCTATGGGGGCATTTCTTACTGGCACATCATTGGGGGCACTATGGGGGCTTCTACTGAGGCCACAAAGAAGGGGTAATTCAAAGTTTGCCCTGGTGCCATAGAACTCTAGTTACGCCACTGTTCCAATTTATATATTTGCCCTCAACTTATATATTTTTTTAATTATTTGGTGCAATTTGGACCTTAAAATTTCTATAATGAGAGTTCAATCTGTATGTTAGGATGAGCAGTGTTTGACCTAGCGCACATAGTTCATTTAAAGTGTCATGTGAGCTTGAGACTATATCTACTGATTATCTATCATTCTCACAGCTCAGCTCCGCATGAGCCAAGATGAACAACTAAGTACCATTCATGTGCTAGTACATGGATCTGCAAACTCCGTCACCCCAGGTACTGTGAAACTATAACTCCCAGCATGCCCCATTCTCGTCTATGGGAGTTCTGAGAACACTGTTTTTAATACAGTGGCAAATGCCTGTGAATGCAGCTCAACTAATCACTGGCAGGAGCCATGCCCAGCCAGTAATTGGATCTTTTACACAATGAGGTACAAGTGTTCCTTCTTTGATCATCCAAAAAGTTGAGTGGTATGTTTGTTCCTTGCATACATGGACTCCTCCAGATTCACTGAATCTTTTCAAGGTATTATATACTGTAGATGCTGGAATATTCAAAGTCTTCGTCCTGAAATCGTTCTACAATTTTTAGATGCAGTTTTTCGCAGATTGATGAACCTCTGTCCACATTTGCTTTGTCGTGTGGCTTAGTTACATGCTGCTCATTCAGATGTTTTTTATTAGTTTCACTTGTATTTCCAGCCTTTTGTTGCCCCCGTTACAGCTTTTTTGAGATGTGTTGCTGCCATCAAGTTCTAAATAGTTAAGTTTTTTTATGAAAAGATAAAATGTCTTGCAACATTTTATATGTTTTCTATCATTTATTGTGCATAAAATATGGGTCTATGAGATTTTTCAAATCCTTGCTTTCTGTTTTACTTACATCTATTCACATTTTACACAGTGTAAAAAGGAAAAAAAACTGTCTGACAAATAGGAGTTTCTTTACGGGCTTCTGCTGTACAAAACATCGCCAGGAACCTGGGTTCTTCAAGGCTAATGGTAAAATCATAACTTTCAGATATGTAGCTCCTTGGCTTGACATTAACTGATGAATTAAATTATTCAGGCATGCCTGAATAATTGGAGAACAAATAAAGCACACAATAGGGTTGCATGCTCTACACAGTTTGTATGATCAATAGACAAAAGTGGAGGCTCACCTTAGGGGGTTGTGTTAAAGATATGCCGGATATGCTGCCGCAGGAACAGTTCCTTCGGGATGAGATGCCCAATCTCTCAAGGAGATGTATTGATTAAAATTAGTCCCTGCTTCAGCGCAAGAACACCGGCATATACAATTTGTGAAGTTTCAGGAATTCTTCTTTATTTCAAAGTAATTTGCACATCAGGAGTAAAACAAAGCGTGAGGGGTTAAAAAATATAAAAAAAATAAACTCACCTCATCCACTTGATCGCGCAGCCGGTATCATCTTCTTTCTTCTTCCAGCAGGACCTGCAAAACAACCTGCGCTGACGTCATCGCGCCCACCACGTCCTTTTGCAGGTCCTGCCGGAAGAACTAAGAAGACAATACCGGCTGCGCGATCAAGTGGATGAGGTGAGTTTATTTTTTTTATTTTTTAACCCCTTAATGGACATTTTAGTTACCAATCTGTAGTAAGAATGCTATTATTTTCCCTTATAACCATGTTAGAAGGAAAATAATACAGTGAATTTAGCGAGGTTGCTCATCACTATTTAGTATCCTCATCTCCTAGCAACCATTCATGAAAATTGCACGGCATCCGCACTTGCTTGCGGATGCGATGCAATTTTCACTCAGCCCCATTCATTTCTATGGAGCCTGCGTTGCGTGAAAAACACAGAATATAGAACATGCTGAGATTTTCACGCAATGCACAAGTGATGCGTGACAAACATTGCTCATGTACACAGCCCTATTGAAATGAATTGGTCAGGATTCAGTGCAGGTGCAATTAGTTCACAGCATGCATTGCACCCGTGCGGAATACTGGCCCGTGTGAAAGGGGCCATATGAGTATATAAGCTAAAAAAAAAAGCCAAAAATCGCACGTGTGGGACCGCATTGTTGTAAAAGGGAATAAAACATATATCATATACATGTATGAGTCAGTTTGCTGCGAACTTAAAGAGGACCTTTGATCAGGGAAAAAAATATCAACTAAGTGATGCTGACATGTAGAGCGGCGCCTTACTATTATCCCTGGGCACCGCTACGTTCTCCCGGTATTGGCTCCGGTATCTTCACTCACTTGTTTCTACTAGGCAGAGCCTGCCCTTGTATCTCCTTGGTGGTCTCCAGGTTTTTTGGGGGAGAAGGAGACGCCCAGGACAACAAGGGCAGGCTCCGCCTAGTAGAACCAAGTGAGGGAAGTTACCAGAGCCAATATCGGGAGACTGGAGCGGTGCCCAGGGATAATAGTAAGTGCAGGGAGATCCCTGGGCGCCGCTCTCCATGTCAGCATACTTAGTTCATATTTTTTTCCCTGATGAAAGGTCCTCTTTAAAGTGGCCCTGGAAAAAAAAAGAAGGTGGGGCAGTAAAAGTAGGCACCGTGAGATGCGGGCCACAGCTGTTAAAATCAGGAGGGCATGTGAGGTTGCTGGCCGGGTACATGAGGACCTGATTCTTACTTTGTCTTTACCACTGAGAACTCATTATGTCCCCAGCCAAAGACAGAAAGCAGGACTCGGGTGGCCCTCTGGGCATCGGCACATCAAGAAATTTTCCTGTAAGGGTACTTTCACATTAGCGGCAAGGGAGTCCGCCAGGCTGTTCCGGCGGGTGAACAGCCTGTCGGATCCGTCCTGCCGCTAGTTCATGTAAGCCCTGGACTATAATGGGGGCGGAGTTCTGGCAGCAGCACAGCAGCACACGGCGAGAGGCCGCCGGACTAAACGTACGACATGCAGTGCGCTGCTATGATGCTGCCAGAACTCCGCCCTGCCCCCATTATAGTTAATGGGGACGGAGCGGCAGTCCAGGGTCACACGTGAACTAGCGGCAGGACGACTCCCCTGCCGCTAGTGTGAAAATAGCCTAAGGTCTATGGCCAATCTACCCCTGAAGGTACCCCTTTAGCTCTGCTGCCAAAATATCGCAAGTGATGACATGTCAAATTTTGGTGGTAAAATTATAAACTTTTCTCGTGGCGAGCACCAAGAAATGTGGACGTGATTTACTAAGGAAATTTAGTTTAGCCTAAATGTATAATGTAGAATTGGTGCTACTGTACATCTGCTCGTAGCGGGTGACTCCTTTGGCTCAGATTACTCCAACCTATACGAAGATTGTCTTAAAAAGTAGAGCGTGCCTTTTATTTCTGTGGGATGGTACAAAGTATGGCTTTTCTACTTTCATAGCCACTGTGAGCCACATATGAATGTGCATTCACACTAATAAGTAAGCATCTGAGAAGCTGAACTAGCGAGCCACGTGACCTGGATGCCACCAAAACAAACAGCCTGGTGGGTATTTATACAAGGCACTTGTGGTCCCTGCAGTTTGTAGAAATAAGGGTGAACCCCAGAACGGTAGGTAGAACTTTTTTAAGGTGTTGAGTTGAAGAGATCACATCTCTTTACGAATACTCATTTGGGATTCTGCTCGTTTAGACCTGATAGGGCAGGTTCAGACATCGGACTTTGTGGCAGACCCTTGGATTTCTGCTGGGAATTTTCAGTTGAACATATTAGAGATCCCCCTGCAGATTTAGATCCATTGAATGGGGCTGACACGGAAGCAGTCACTCAACGCAGTTTCCACACGGAGAAGATGAACATGTCAATTTTGCGCTTTTTCCACAACATGGATTCGGATCTGCACCAGAGTCAAGCAGATTCAGAGTGGTTTTCATGTGGAATCCACACAGAACAAAACTCCATCTGAACATACCCTTAATATGCATGACTCCTTGATTTCCTCTACTTGCATCCACAGGCATAACTATAGCTGTATCAACCATACCAGCTGCTATAGGGCCCAGAGGGGCCCCACTCAGATGCAAGAACGCTGCACCTTCATGTAAGGGGTAATCTGGCACTACTATATGGGTTCTCTGATATATCTATTATGATGTTTCCATTATCCATACATTTCATTATTGCTTCTTATGCTGCCGTTTCAGTATACTGTCATTAGGTGTTGGGGCCCATCTCATTTTGCTATAGGGCCCCAGGAATTCTAATTACGACCCTGCTTGCATGCCTGCGTTCACACATTCACTGCTTACCGCCAGTCAACATGATTGGTCAAAACCTCTCAAACTAAACCCAAAAACTTGTTCTGGGAGGACATTGGATGGACTCAAGACTTTTTCTCTCATGATCAGTAGTGATCCCAGTGATCAACTGCGGCTATGTGATAACCCTTTTTATATAACCTAGCCCCATACACACACACTTCATGGTGGAAAGATATATAATAAAATACACACCTGACTGATGCGACCTGTTGGAAGAACTAGACAACAACCTCGTCTTACAGGAACGCACAGTTCCTTTAGAAAGGATCCAGCGAGATGTATGGCCCCAGAGTCGAACTCCAAGTGCAGATCTCACCATCCCAGGTCAGTAGAAATCTATAAATGAAATTGCCTTCATCAATGTGTGAACCTGCGCAGAAAGCAGTTGTCACTAGATGAAAGAATCCAAATCTAATTACTAAAGTAAAAGCAGATTTCAAGCAAAAATAGAAGGGTACAACTAAATCAGGAACTGATACGTTCGCCTGGTATGTTCACACAGATTTATTGCACACATTTTAGCGACTGTCTCATTCATTTCCTTGGGGTTTGCGGTAACCCATGGTACATGCAGCTGAAAATGCACCCGATTACTCCCATTTAATCACAGCCTGGATACCTTAACAGGCAGGATGGATTGCAAGACCTCAATTTTAGCAAAAGAGGTGGGACCCACATTATTACTTTTTATTATTTATATATTATATTTATTTATTAGATATTTATGTCATATCCTGTGGATACACCTTAAATGTCTAACATGGGATTACTTGTTTAAAGGGGTTGTCCACTTTTACCAGACAACCCCTTTAATTGGGTTTTACGGTAAATATTACTTTTTATCAACGCCCGCAGCATGCGTACCTACTCCCTGCCGTTCCGGTCCTGCGTACCTACTCCCTGTCTCCACTGTGACTGGCTTCAGTGGCGATGTGCTGCTTGTCTCCTCATCACCGCTGAAGCCAGTTATTGGCTGCAGCGGAGCCTGTGACCATGCAGAGCAGGAATGCAAACCACTCCAGGACTAGAATATGGCAGTGCAGAGGATCGGGCTGACTGGCAGCAGATAAGTAAGAACTTTCTGTTTCAGGAGGCAGGCTGCGGGCATTACACAAAAAGGTAATTATTACCGGAAAACCCCTTAAGGCTCTGTTGACTTCACACTATGCTATGTAGCTTTCTATGGAATATCTCGGAGGCCTAAAGGGCCTATTTTTTTTTTGGTTTCTGTTGGGTGAATACTGCCCTGTGGATACTCTTAGCATGTAGAGTTGCACGGGGTAGATCTATACGATACCGGGTCTTACTATTTACAGATACCAGGCTGCGCTGCTGCACAGCCTAGTATCAGTTAGTGAACATGGCACGTGCCGCTCTCAGCGCGCGCCATGTTCTACTGAGCAGCACAGTGGAGAAGGAGGGAGTCCCTTCCCACTGTGCCCCTGCTACCAATGAGAACATTGTACTGAGGAGGAGGGGAGGGGCTGTGGCCACTGTACCACCAATGAATGTAATTAACAAGGCACAGAGATCCCGCGAACCTCAGCAATTTACCCCTCAGGTGTGCAGTGCGCGCCCTCCTCCCGCCCTCCCCAGTAATCAAGTCATTGGGTCCCCTCCTCCTATCCTCATTGTTGTCAGTGGCAGCTTCCGATCAGAGCCCCAGCGGTGTAATCGTGGGGCTCCAATCGGTTACCATGGCAGCCAGGACGCTACTGAAGTCCTGGCTGCCATGGTAAGCTCCCTGCTGCTGTGTGCACAAAGCATAGGGCAGCAGGGAGAGTGTGAAGTCCTATTCACCCTAATAGAGCTCTATTACGGTGAATAGGATAAGGGTTCTAGCCCCTAAGGAGGCTAATAGTTAGTAAATAAAAAGCAAAAAAAAAAGTTTAAATCACTCTCTTTCAATACAAAAACAAACATATTACAAATCGCCATGCCCGAAAAAGTGCGAACCATTAAAATATTAAAAAAATCTCGTATGCTGTGATCGCCGTAACAGAAGGAAAAAAAAGGCACGATTCGCCATTTTTTTGTCACCTTGTCCCTCCCAAAAATAGGATTTGGACTGTTCTATTATGCGCCGGATGTTCCATAAAATGCGAAATGCATGCAGCTTTTCTGGTGTTTTATTTTTTTGTGTGGTATCGAATGGTATTGGTTTGTATGGTATCGAAATCGATCAGAATTTTGGTACCGTGACAACCCTATTAGCAGGTATGCTGGGAGCTAGTATAATAAAGTGTGTAACCAGCTGCGAGCCAGGCATACAGATGAAAGTACACATCACTTATGTGATATGAACATGCACACGTGGCTACACGATGAGAAAAAATTAAAAATAGACCATGAAATTGCGGACAAGAATACGCATTTTCTATGACAGCCGCGGCATGTGTGGTCTGCAAATTGTGGAACGCACATGGGCTGGTGTCCGTGTTTTGCAGATCCGCAAAACACCACAGTGGTGTGAATGTAGCCTTACACAGCAAGAAGGTGGCATATGTACTTTCATTGGGCAAGAGGCCGGCACTTTTAGGGTCCATTCACACATCCGCAAAACACTTACGGACTTGTGAATGGAGCCTTACAGTACACGTGGTTACGATGTTACGGTATACCTCCCAACTTTTAGGACAGTCAAAGAGGGACATGTAGAGTCAAGGCGACATGCACACGACCGCATGTGTTTTGCAGTCCGCAAATTGCGGATCTGCTAAAAAAAAAATGGATGATATCTGTATGCCATCCGTTTCTTTTTTGGCGGATTCATTGTAACAATGCCTAAAACGGACAAGAATAGCACATGTTCTATTTTTTTTGAGGGGCTAGGGAACGGACATATTTTTTGCGGACCCATTGAAATGAATGGGTCCGCATCCTATCCGCGCAAAAAAAAACGGAACGGACACGGAAACAAACAACGTTCGTGGGCATGTAGCCTTATTGTGTGAAATATCCATTTTTCCTGCACATCTATACACTTCAATAGTCTTCTTTTACACAACAGCGCAAAAATTATCGGAATATCGGAAGTCCAAATTGCATCAAAAAATGAAATAATTTACAAGGCGGCTCTAATATACGGAGAGGAACCAGACAAACCCTTTCTGGATCAATATTGTAAATGTAATGATGCGACTCTATACCTCAGATCAAAAAGAGGGACATTTAACCCCGTAGTGACCACTAATACGCCTTTTACTGACGTAAACAAAGGGGGTTTAAGCGAAACAAATGGCTTTAATCAGTGGTTACATGTGTACCCAAAATGGTGGCAAAAAAACCTGCAAAAAAAAACCTCATTCAGGTACATTGATGAAAAAACTAAAAAGTTATAGTTCGTGAAATGCGATTTTTTTTAAAAAAAAATGTGGGTACTTCGGTCAAAAGTAGGGACTGTCCCTCCACAATAGGGACACTTGGGGGGTCTGTTAGGGGGATACATGCCAGGACCAAAAAACTAGCATGATGAAAACACCACTGTGGGGCTCATCTGAGGGCATTTATTTATTCAATACCTACTTCATCGCACAGCTATTGTGCCCCGTGTGCAAGTGTGCTCCATGTGGCACAAGGTAGGTGAACACAGCATTTGTCACTTGGGGACACGGTGACAATTCTTACCTTCCTTGTGTGACTGTGAGAGAGGAAAACACGAGCAGTGTACGGAGCATGCGCACCAGAGCGCTGTTTGCTCGGGGTGGTCATGTGACCGCCCGGCAGCTGCCAGAGCACAGCAGAGCTGGTTGTGTTCTGTGAGCTGCTATGTACAAGGAGGGATCTCTGCATATTGTCATGTAGCGTTTACAGCAGGACACTTTCCATCTGTATATCTATGTTTTACTCTACATTACGCTTATTGGCACTTGTGTTGTCACTGCTTTGTACAGCGCCCGGGATATGTTGACGCTATACAGATTGTTGCTAATGATATATTATACCACAGGGACCTTGGAGTTTTACGGTGTGAATACGTTGTGCATGGACTACATATGGTAATAATAATAATTATATACTTAGGCTACTTTCACACTTGCGTTGTTGGAAGTCCGGAAATCCGTATGCAAACGGATTGCATTTGCATCCGGATACGGCCGACAAATGCATTGAAACACCGGATCCGTCTCTCCGTTGTCATCCGGAAAAACAGATCCGTTTTTATTTTTATATTTTTAAAAGTCTGCGCATGCGCAGATCGGAAAACCGGATCCAGCATTAATACATTTTAATGGAAATGAATGCCGGATCTGGCATTCTGGCAAGTGTTCCGGAATTTTGGCCAGAGAAAATACCCCAGCATGCTGCGGTATTTTCTCCGGCCAAATACTGTAAAGGGACTAAACTGAAGACATCCTGATGCATACTGAACGGATTGCTCTCCATTCAGAATGCATTAAGATAAAACTAAAGCGTTTTTTTCCGGTATTGAGCTGCTCTGACGGAACTCAATACCGGAAGACTTTAACGCTAGTGTGAAAGTACCCTTATTTATAAAACTAAAGGATCGTTTCACACTAGAGGTCTGTCAGGCTGTTATATAGCCTGCCGGATCTCCCAGCATTGCCGGAAGCTTGAAAGTCTCCATCTCGTTAACTATAATGGGGTCCCTGCTGGGACAGCTTGACGGATCTCCAGCACTAATGTGTACTTTCACACTAGCGTTTTCAGTCATATGATCTTAATAGTGGGGGAAAACGCTTCAGTTTTGTCCCCATTCATTGTCAATGGGGACAAAACTGAACTGAAGGGAACGGAGTGCACCAGAATGCATTCTCTTCCATTTCATTGCGTTCCCAGCGTCTCTGAGTCCGTCCTGGGATGGGGAGCAAGACGGATCCGTCATGACTCACAATGTAAGTCAATGATGACGGATCCGTTTTCTCTGACACAAAAGAAAACTGATCTGTCCCCCACTGACTTACAATGGTTTTAAGAACGGCACTCCGTGGTGTAGCGTGCGGTGCGCGTGTCTAGGGTCGGCGTCCCATGAATACAATGACAGAAGAGACCGGCACTTGCTGGGCTGGATGGGCTGGAACAAGTAAGTGACACGTTTCGACTCGATATGAGTCTTTGTCAAACAGGTCACCTGTTTTACAATGGTTTTAGAGACAGATCCGTCATGGCTATTTTAGAGGTAATACAACCGGATCTGTTCATAACAGGTGCAGACCATTGTATTATCATGACAGAAGCGTTTTTGCTGATCCATGATGGATCCAGCAAAAACGCAGATGTGAAAGTAGCCTAACATATATTTACCAATACCCACCAGCTTGGTGACTAGTATGAACAAAACATTGCCATGGCATGTGTAGGTGTCATGCCAAATAGTATACAGAGAGAGGTTGAAAACCAACAGACTAGAAAGACAGAAATGTGTGAATGGCTATACATACAATCAATGACAAAAAAATAGCACCCTCGCACCCCCCCAATCTGTCCTCAACTCTGCTGCCCACCTCTTCCCATCACCGCCTCCAAGATTTCTCCCGTGCATCCCCCATCCTCTGGAATTCCACCTTCAGTGGAATCCTTCAAAAAAAAAACTGAAAACCCACCTCTTCAGACAAGCCTACAACCAGTGACCCTGCTGCCTCTATACTGCCATGACCAGCTTCACCCTCACCTACTGTGTCCTTCCCCCCTTTTACCATGTAGATTGTTTGCCCTCACGGGCAGGGCCCTCTCTCCTTCTCACCTACTGTGTCCTCCTCCCATACCATGTAGATTGTAAGCCCTCACGGACAGGGCCCCCTCTCCTTCTCACCTACTGTGTCCTTCCCCCATACCATGTAGATTGTAAGCCCTCACGGGCAGGGCCCTCTCTCCTTCTCACCTACTGTGTCCTCCTCCCATACCAAAAAGATTGTAAGCCCTCACGGACAGGGCCCCCTCTCCTTCTCACCTACTGTGTCCTTCCCCCATACCATGTAGATTGTAAGCCCTCACGAGCAGGGCCCTCTCTCCTTCTCACCTACTGTGTCCTCCTCCCATACCATGTAGATTGTAAGCCCTCACGGGCAGGGCCCTCTCTCCTTCTCACCTACTGTGTCCTCCTCCCATACCATGTAGATTGTAAGCCCTCATGGGCAGGGCCCTCTCTCCTTCTCACCTACTGTGTCCTTCCCCCATACCATGTAGATTGTAAGCCCTCACGGGCAGGGCCCTCTCTCCTTCTCACCTACTGTGTCCTCCTCCCATACCAGGTAGATTGTAAGCCCTCACGGGCAGGGCCCTCTCTCCTTCTCACCTACTGTGTCCTTCTCCCATACCATGTAGATTGTAAGCCCTCATGGGCAGGGCCCTCTCTCCTTCTGTACCAGTTTGAAATTCATCTTCTTCATGCTTAGTGCAATTGTCTTTATTATGTATGTAAACCCTTTATCATATTGCTGGTAGAAGTATTGCAGCGCTAACCTGTGTTTTCTTTTTGGGAGGTACAGACAACTGACCCGGACACGGTCATATGTAAATAGCAAAAAAAGTTGTAACGTCCAGCTTCCCATAAAACGATTCTTTATTCATTCGACATAAAATCCAGACATCCAATACAGTATAAAATGTCTACGCGTTTCAGACTCTGGTGTATAGTTTCTTCAAGGAATTCTTAAAAGAACCTTTCACTGGTCCACAGTTTATTAGGCAAATGTATATACATGCAGAGCGGCACCCAGGGATGACCCTGCACTTACTTATATCCCTGGGTGCCGCTCCGTTCGTCCGCTGTAACCCCCGGTACCGGCGCTCGTGCTTCTTATTAACTTTGCCTGGGGCGGAAACATCTTCTTTTGCCCTGGGCGTCTCTTTCTCCCAGGCTGGAGCGCTGTGTCGCAGCGCTCAGCTCATATCCTGAATATAAGCTGAGCGCTGCGATTGGCCAGCGCTCCAGCCCTGGGAAAAGGAGACGGACGAACGGAGCGGCACCCAAGGATACAAGTAAGTGCAGGGTCATCCCTGGGTGCTGCTCTGCATGTATATACATTTGCCAAATAAACTGTGGACCAGTGAAAGGTCCTCTTTAAGTTCATAATGGTATCATGCAATAAAATAATTTTACTGTATATTACTGCTGCTTTTGATTCACATTAATGTAATAATAGAAATATACAAGAGAAGTAAAAAATGTTTTATTATGACAGAAACAAAATAAGAACAGTTCATAAAATGTACAAGAAGGATCACATCCGTCATTAAACAATGATTTCGATAAAGTAAAATATAAAAGAAACACTGTAATACTGATAATTTAAGATTCATGTAAACATTTTAATGAATATGTTTAATTCATTATTTTTTTAAGTGTAAATTTACCTTAAACCTCCATTTTCCAGTTTATAAAATGATATAATGTAAAAATGAGTTGTGTTACCTTGCCAGTACACTGCTGTACTTATACTATAGTCATATTTAGCTACCATATGTGATACAGGGCATGCTCACAACGTTCCATGCACTTCAATGGGGTCTGTAAAACCCCATGTGTGTACTTTAAAAGCCCCAGTCAGTTTTAGAGAACAGAATTTTAGTCATTTAGAGTTCTACAAAGAATCTGTCATGTGCCAATTTTTTTCCCCATTGCAGAAAGTGATAACATATCACCAGAATAAACCATCCTTTTCGGATTGTTGAGTGTCCCGTAGTTAGCCAAGAAATTTGATTTGTTACGAATTAATTCAACTCGAATCACTATAACTCAGGGTATGGCCACACGGAGCAGCTGTGCTGCGGGCAGACTTCGGCCATGGTGTGGTGAAGAACCACAAGGCTAATTAGCCTGCAGCTGCCTTTCATTTAATAATGAAGACTGGACTGTGTAGTCCTTCATTGTTAATGGTCACGCAACACCTTTAATGCACCTTTAAACAGGGGCTATTGCTGGTATGTGGACAATATGCCTATTATTGCTGTTCTTTCCTGCAATCTCCCGGTTATTTGACAGTAAACACAGACTATTAATCAGCTCTGGCATACCCACTTCTCCAACCCCAGCTCTCTCCAGTCCTACAAGTGGGAGCCCTTTTTCTGCCATCGGCTTTTCTTCGTTTTCCACATCATCTAATATCGATGAGAATATGTCATCAGGAACATCCAGCTCCTCCTCTCTCTGCATCTTGCTGACTTTTATAAGACATGTAGACTTTGAGGGATAATTTGGAAGAAGTAAAGCCAGCAAAAGATGAAGATAGTCATCATTAAGACCTGCCCTCCTAAGGGGTGCAGACTGGATGGTATTGATTGGTACACTGGAACTGGAATAATAAAGACTTCCATCTTATTGGTATTGAATTACGTATCTTAGTTTACATCTGCTGTAGGAATAAGTAAATGTAGGAATAAATAAATAAAACCGGTACAGAATATGTCTCCCTACACTCTCCCTGCAGTCTCCCTACACTCTCCCTATACTCTCCCTCCCAATATTCTTCTATTAATAATTTTCAGCAACACTGTTCCTAGTGCATGAACGTTTGCCACGTCTTTCCCTATGCTCAGCTCACAGGACAATGGCGGAGACCACGTGGGATGAGGGTTTTATAGGGCTGTGACATCACATGGGATGGCTATGTGTAGATTGCTGGCTGCGTGGCATTATGGGTGATCTCACATTCCTGGGCTTATTACTTTCACTTTGTAACACTTCCATTTTCGCCAAATATTTGTCACTACGAAGCACTAAGAAATTCGGATTCCTAAACTTCGGACCGAATTCCGTTTTGAATGCTTCGCTTCACACACTAACACTAGTCCCAACATTTGGACCCTCAGGGTGAAATTTTGTGCCAGTTTTTGGGGCAGTTTTTGAGTCTATGCCAGAAGTAGATCCAACAGGAAGACAAAGTATAAGTCCTTCCTTCAAATTGTTCATCCCCTTCTAACCGACGTCTTGCTTTGGCTCAAAAAACTACCCAAAAATTTTCTACAGAAACCAACATGCGGACCCATTCTAAGAATTAAGGGCTAGGTTTAGCACCAGTTCTTCCATGTTCGGACCATGGTCACAGCCATCGGCTATGTAAGCAGACTGAAGTAGGGGAAAACTTTAAAGAGGTGCAGCTTGAAACTAGTAATATGTTGCTTTCAGTCTCAGGATTGTGTGATTTTTGGTAGTCAGACCCCAGTCATAGCATATCGTGGGAAAATTCTTTAACGTACCATTAATAGTCCAGAACTGAATTCACACTTCTGCTGTTTGCTACTGAAACCAACTGGCAGTTTGTGGGCAGACAGATTGCAACCAGTTTAACACTCTCTGCTGCTATCTATGAAAAAATAACTATGTTAACTATTCATAAGTATATAAATAGTATATATGTTTGGTTTAATAAAGACTATTGTTCACACTTATGTATCCGGGAACATATGCTCTAAAAGTGTATCCTTAATAATAGAAGATTTATCCTAAATTGTTCATCAAAACTGTAGAAGGGATTACAAAGGCAATTTATATCTCATTTTGGTAGTAAAATCTGTGGGTATGTTTTATTGTTTAGTAGGTATGTATGACCAGGGGCAACTGATTATGAGCAGTGGCAACTGATATGAGAGTCATCAACATGTACATTTCCCTCGTTACCTTGTCTGCCTGTTGATATCTCATACAAGTCAGTGATGTCTATAAAGTATCAGGGCCATGTCTTTATATTAAGCTGTGTTACTCTAAAAATGACAGAAACATCAGAACTGCAAGGGGCTCCATTGTAATTCAGTGGATTCTGTCAAGCTTCTCTTGGGTTCTATTGTTGTTGTTTTTTTTATGTTGTTGTTGAAGGAAAGATAAGTCGCAGATGTGAACATTACCTTACAAAGAGTACATCCAGTGTTATAATCAATTCAGAGTGTTGGCTTTCTACCTCAATCTTTAGGTTAATATATTTGTTCAGCTATGATTGTACAACTCCCCGTGACAAACGGAGTGATTGCCTTCATAGAACATTTAGATAGATGGAGGCTCAATATTGCGACTGAACAGGCCAAGTCCTCCAGAGTGAGGGCTGCTCTTTGCAGAGTCTCTTCCTTCGAAACTGATGAAGAGGACCAAGTAGCCTCGAAAGCTTGTAATTTTATCATCTTTTCAGTTAGCCATTAAAAGGTATCAACCACTGAGGAATCTCAATCTTTTTTCATCTTACCTTCTAAACTAGACAACCTCTTTAAAGAGGACATGTCCTTAGTTTTGTATTTTAACCAATCACAAGAAGGAGGAGACCTCAGCTCCCCTCAGTGGGTATTGTTATCTGCCTCTCTGTGAAGCTGTCCAGTCAGTGAAGACTTATAGTGATGTTGAAGACACTTTGATCTCAGCCTCTGTAATCCAGTTATACCAGAGCAGCTGCCATTGTGAACAGAGATGAAGAAGTCACAGGCAGAAGACCAGAAGATCCAGACAGCAGATTAATTCTGTGTTCGCAATGGTGGCCTCTCCGAAATGACTTGGTTACAGAGCGTCATAGCAACACAGTGAGGCAGAAGACAACGTCCACTGAAGAGAGCCGAGGTCTCCTCTCCCCTGTACATTTACTATGGATAGTCATATTGGGTGCCAAAATGGGGCAGTGGAGGGACAATGGACAAGCGCTGAAGTCAGGAGAGCACAGACTATAAGGGGAGGTAATTGGTTAAAAAAGTGGACAGGTACCAAAGATGACATTTTGAAGGCTCCAAATAGTGTATTTATATCCTCAAATGTACTAGACATTAGTTCAGCAGCTCTGATCCTGTGTGTCCAGAGCATGTCAGACAATTTTACATTTATAAATTCCTCCTATGGTCCTATGGAAAAAATAATACAAGAACACAACTTCTGTAATAAGAGTAATAAAATACTGCAGTCTGCCTTACACTGGGAGCTAAACGTGTTTTTGATGAAAGTAGTCTACTGAAAACAAGATGCAAGACATGACATGAAGACATCAGTGCAAGATGTATACTGTATTATGCGTACTGTACAAACCAGCTGCTGTACACTGTAACACATCAAATAGTTCCTTTTCCTGAGATGATATACAGGATGAAGTCTTCAAACGATCAGACTTTTCCAGAAGTTTCAGAAGTTCAGAAGTTTGGTCCTTTTCTGAAAGGGTCATCCCTAGCTCCGTATGCAGATAGACATGAAGATAGGTCACAAACTCCAGGAGTTCCAGGAAATCCACGCTTTCCTGGAGTTCCAGGTACTCCATTTTTTCCAGGATTTCCTGGAGGTCCAACCAGTCCCTCTCCATTACTTCCATTAATTCCAGGTAATCCTGTCAGGTACCAGTAAAAATTCATTTAAAATCATATCTATTTTTGTATACTTTGCAAAGGAATAATGTTCAATAAACAAAAATCTTTGAATTTTCTGCTTTGAATTTTTTTAAAAAAGATTTCCCTCCGGCATCATTTTTTTTTTTAACTTTTGTTATCCATCAATGAGACAGTCACAGGACATAAGAGGTGGGTGCTGAAGCCAATGACCCGGCCAAGTATGGAAATTTGGAGTCCATTATTCTGGGCATTCAGTTCAGACTCCACCTAGGCTTTTCTTAAGAACCTGTCCCTCATGTTACTCATTGACAGGTCATACAAGTAAAAATGAAAATGTATCATGCAATAAAAGCTACAGCTATATCTAGGTGTAGTAGGTAACTTTCTTTTCAACCTCTAGTATTTGGGATTATTTCTGTTGACATGATTTAGCAATATAATTTTAGATGTGTGGATTTATACCTGTATCATGTATACAGTAATTCCAATTTTTTATACCTTGAGCTCCTGGTGGTCCTTGCTCTCCTATGCCACGTTCTCCTTTAGAACCTTTATCTCCTTTTGGTCCTTTATCTCCTGCAATAAACAGATTTAATCATTTTCAAGACATAACTATATGTTAGTCATCATGAATTCAACATTCTTTTAGTGGCTGAATTGTAAACTGGATGCACTCTAAGGGTTTTTCTGACTCGTTTTGAGACTACGTAATTTTTATTTAAAAAATGGTAAATTTAAACACAAAATATGTACAGGGTAGGGAACTTGTAATAAATCCTTTATAATGGCACCTTTAATTCCTTGAAGTCCTGGTAATCCCTGAACTCCTGGATATCCAGATCTGCCTCCTCTTCCTGGGTACCCCGGTGGTCCTTTATCACCTGGTTTTCCTTGGATACCAGGCATCCCCGGATGCCCTGGCTTTCCCTCACAAGGTGGACATCTTGGGCTGATATTATGAAGTAAAGAAGGTAGCTGCTCTAAAAAGGGAAATGCATAGCACACGAAACAGGAAAAAGTAAGAAACATACAGTCTGCTTAAAACAGAAGCGGATTATTCTAAAGTCTATGTATAGTTTTAGTCTATGTATAGTTAGGTAAACTATAAACAAAGTGTTTTATAGACGAAGCCTTCACCACCATGAGAATCATCTACTAAGTGAAGCTTGGATTCCAATACAATTAGACTAGAGCAAGACTGTGCTGTCACATAGTTCATTATATATTACATTATGATCTTAGCACAAGTGATATTCACTGAGTTAATATATCTATGACTAACTTGTTATTATGACTTACCACGTAATAAATTACTGCACAACTTCATGACATGGTCATCAGTCATTGATTTTCCCTATAGCAAAAAACATACATTTTTCAGTTTTTACCAGCAGAGAGGACTGGATAATCAGCAAAACCTCTACCCGTCCCAGGATTGTGTGTAATAGCTTCCATGGAGGAAATTTACACTAGCATCATGGCTTCCATTTATAACATTGGAGCCAATATTTTTAAAGGCAAAAATAGAACTGCAGACTGTGGGAGATTGGCCAGTTTCACACGCACGTGTTTAGTCCGGGAAACACACCCCCTGTGATGGCTGTATTTCCTGGACCGACCACTGCTCATTTGAGATGAACTCACAGTATCATAATGATTTATGCTGCTGTGTACTTCTGCTCGATCGTGGATCTACTGAACTGTACTCACATAATGCCATGAGTACAGTTCAGTAGACCTGCAGTGAGGCATTGTATGCAGACATGAATAGAGCCTGCGATAAAGCTTTGTTCATATCTGCGTTGCAGATTCTGTTAAAAAACGATAGAAAAATAGTGAAATGTGCTGCGCTATTTTGTTCATTAAAATGACAGACACCATGATGGAAACTGAATTGACATCTTTAAAGTCATGGATTTCAACGGAAATCATTAGTAGAGATGCGAACAGAGCCTAATTTACAAAAAAACAATCTTTTAATTCTAGAATATGTAGCTTTTATGGCTAATTTTGCTACTAACCGGTTTTCCTGGAATACCAGGTATTCCAGATCTTCCTTGTTGGCCTATTTCCCCTGGAAAACCGCGAGGCCCTGGAAGTCCTTGTGTACCAGCTTCACCTTTTATGCCTTCTTTCCCTTTTTCACCATAGTCGCCAACTTCACCTTTCTGCAGTTCACAAAAACACAAAGATCTTAGTGTAGGCACATTACAGAGAAATAAATGCGATAAATCCTGTGTGCGTGTGAAAAGTATATCTATTTTTACTAATGCAGCGTAAAATTGATTTAGTATTCAACATAATGAAGTGTTGCTGTTTACTCTGTGGCCAGCAGGTGGCGACATTTTCATATAATACACTGAAACATGATATAATGCCCAGAAGTCTTCTTCCAAAACTCTTCTAGTTATATAGTATCTGTATCTTTCCATCTTTTATTGAGTCTTCTTTTCGGCATGGAAAATCTTAGCCAGGTCTAGGTACTACTCCTTAGTTGCTGTATGAGGTGTGCAAGCAGGGCTTTACATATAACTGCAGGTTTTGCCATCATGTAGTGCAGGGATCAGCAACCTCTGGCACTCTAGCTCTTCTGAAACTACAATTCCCAGAATACTCTTTTAATTTCTATCGGAGTTATGAGAACAACCAAGTATGTGTGCATTCTGGGAGTTAAAGTTTAACAGCAGCTGGAGTGCCAAGGGTTGCCGATTGCTGATGTACGTAGTGAGATAAGTGCTTTCCTTGGTAGTTCCAGCACTGTTCAATCCACTTCCCCAGTCTTCACAGCAACAACCCCCACCTTTCTCAGTAATCATAGCATGCTCCTCCCCCAGTCCACTCCCCTTTTAGCACTCAGCAATACTACCCCCAGTCCAACCTGCTCCCAGTTGTCACAGTACTACTATCTCCAACACCAGAAGACACCACCAATGTTACTTGTGGACTAATGTTTGGAGTTATGTAAATAAAATAAAGCACTGGAAAGCTGATGGTCAGCAATATATACATCAACGAAGCAAGTTTTAGGCAAAAAAATATATTTCCTAATTTTATTATTTACCTAGTTTTATTGTGGCCCTTTGTTGACATGCAGTTGCAGAGCTTTGGGGGCATGCAACAATCTCTGAGGTTTTCTTCATAAATATTTGTGGGTATCAACAAAGGCGACCTTTCCTCTCCCCCTGCTCTGCAAAGGGAGTGAATAAAATTGCTGCCCTGAGTGAAATGTCTGACTGCTGGGATACTCACGTTGTATGCGTGGGACTACAAGTTCCAGCAGTACAGTACAATGACATTGCTGATACACACAGGATCTTCCCCCCACCTGTTCTTGTGCAATGCTCTGCAGACACTTTCTCATAGCCAACAAAAGAGTACAGAGGAGAGAACTCCTCCAGTCTTTGTCAACTCTGTGTCTGCAGGGTGAGGAGGGAGAGAAGATCCTGTGCACAGCATTTGTCTCTTCAGTGCCTGGAGAAAAGGATACCCTGCAGCTGCTCAGTACCTGAAGCACAGCCTCCAACCCTGGGTCGGTGCTGCTGATGATAGAATGGGTTAAACTTTGCTGAAAAATCCAGTGGGAGGGGAGACACAGGGCAGACAACTCAGCCAGCAGATCGGGTAGTGCAGGGATATGGTGTATCACTCTAACCAGCTGTCACGTTAGTGATGTGGGAGGGAACACCTCACCGATAACAGGAGGTAAGGGGAAAGGAACTAGGCCTCAAAGCTAAGCAAAGGGAAATGGAGACCACCTATAGGAACCCTAATCCTAGCCCTGAGACCTATCCGTATGAACGGACCTTGAGGGTAGGAATATTCATATACTGGAACCTATTACCCTGGAATCCCTGAATTGCCCTGGAATAGTGTCAGGGCTTGAGACGACCTGTTTCTTACAATAAGAAGGAACCAGCATCTCCCTGAGACCTAGTAACAAAAGACAGAGGGGAAACAACAATATATAAAAGGGAAGTAACACTTAACTTCTAAAGTAAATGGACGAGCAGGAACTCAGAAGAGGACCACACGCCAGCACTTCCAATACCAAACTGGAGCTATCAACCGCATAACATGATGGGTGAAGCCAGACTAAATAGAGGAGTTGGAATGACCACAGAGCTACACCTGAGATAAGAGGTGTGGTCATTACCAGCAACAACACTGAAACAAGTGAAACCAAAGAGGCTGTCAGATCACATCACCTGCAGCCAGTCTCTTAGATCTTCTGACACCTGTCACGTTAGAGACCATGAGACCAGCACAGCCTTCACAGTGACCTTCCATGAACAGAGGCAGACCTGCTCCCTCAGACTTGTGCACGGAACTTCATCAGAGCAGGGAAAGAAGCTGACATCACAAGTCATGTGACCCTCAGCTAGCTAGGAAAACAGGGCCACTGTAGGTGAAGAAAGCGAATTGAAAACCCCTTACATTTGTTTAGTTACAAACATACAAAGAACAAAAAAATATATATATAACTTGGACAACCCTTTAACCCAGGGATGATAGAGTCTCACATCATGAAGCCAGAAGGCATTTTAGTACTTTTCCCACAGTACCTCTCCTTTGGCTCCTTTGCCTCCTTCTTCACCCTGCATTTTTAAGCAAAATGAAAAATTATTTAAATGATATATTTTCATATATATATTATATATTTTTTTTATTAGGTTTCCAAACATGAGCAATAGCATTGTGGTTACCCTTATTCCTGGAGGTCCAGGTTGACCAGCTTCACCTTTATCCCCCTGCAAGAAAATAGCACAGAAAATGGAATTAATTAATGAATCAGATAAGGGGCATGGGGTGAGGGGTTATGCTGAGTGCCATGCCAGGGGGTACACCAATAAAGATCCAGGGTTAGGGCAGCAAAATGAACTTTTGCCCTGGGTGAAAGGAACTGTAGCTATGGTTCTGAAAAGATCATATAACATTTGAACATGTATTAGGCGCAGCAGTCCATTTTGATTGTTTTCCAGTATTATTTGTGTAACGGTATTACACCAGAACTCTGCGAAGTGAAGGGCTTTAGCAAGATTTAAAAGAACCAAAAATATTAGAGAGAGGCTTTCAAAAGTGTGTTCCTGGGGCCAACATTTTGAAGCCACTGTTTATATGTATAGTGTATACAGTGCTTACTTCTGAGACATCCACCTCTCAGGGAAACAACAGACTCTTTGATGGCTGTTTGACAATCCTACTCAGCCAAAAAAAGTTGAAACGTGTATGGCTCTCTCTTTTGGAATCTAAGGGTACTTTCACACTTGCGGCAGAGGGATTCGGCAAGCAGTTCTGTGTTGAAACGGACAGCATTTGTAGACGGATCCGGATGCAGATCCGTCTCACAAATGCATTCCAAGAATGGATCCATCTCTCCGGTTGTCATCCGGAAAAACTGAATTTTTTTAACATTTTTAAAGGTCTGTGCATACGCAGACCGGAAGAACGGATCCGTCAATGCGGTATTTTTAATGCCGAATCCAGCACTAATACATTCCTAGGGAAATTAATGCCGGCATTCCGACATTTTGGACAGAGATAAAACCGCAGCATGCTGCGGTATTTTCTCCGTCCAAAACACTGTACAGTGACTGAACTGAAGACATTTTAATGAATCCTGAACGGATTTCTATCCATTCAGAATGCATTAGGATAAAACTGAAGCCTTTTTTTATGGTATTGAGCCCCGACGACGGAACTCAATGCCGGAAAAGAAAAACACTAGTGTGAAAGTACCCTAAGGGATTCAATAGTTTGAAGATCCCCATAACTGAATAGAGTCCATTGATTTCAATGGAGAGGACTATCATGTCTCTATACCATATGACTGCAATAAGAAAATCAGATAAAGTCTGAGTTTTAGAGGTGGGATAAGAGCAACACCAACCTTAACCTCTTGAGGACCCTGGGATTCTCTGTTTTTGCGGTTTCATTTTTCACTCCCTGCCTTCCCCGAGCCATAACTTTATAATTTTTTTGTTCATATATCTGTATAGTGCCAATTTTTTTTTTATTAAGTTGGACTTTTTAATGGTACCATTTACTATTGCATAAATTGTACTGGGAAGCAGGAACAAAATTCCAAATGAGATTGAATTGGAAAAAAACTGCAATACTACCACAGTTTTATGGGTTTTGTTTTTATGGTGTTCCCTATGCAGTAAAACTGACCAGTTACTTTTATTCTCCAGGTCAGTATTATTACAGCAATATCACATTTAGTTTTTCTTGTGTTTTAATACTGAAAAAAAAAAAAACGTTGGCAAAAATGAATTTTATATTTTCATCGCCATATTCTGACCCCCTTAACGTATAGTTATGTTTAAGGAGCTGTATGGGGGGCTCATTTTTTGCAGGATGATCTATAGGTTTTATTGATACCATTTTGGAGTGTGTACAGCTTTTTGATCGCTTTTTTACATTTTGGTAGATGAATTGCCAAAAAGACAAATTGGCCTCTTTGACTTTTTTCCGTTACACTGTTCGTCGTATGGAATAAATATTTTCATTTTTTAATAATATGGGTGTTTTCAGGTGTGGCAATGCCCATGGTGTTTCATTTCTTTTATTTTTATTTTTTTAATTCTAGGGAAAGAAGAGGGGTGATTTCAATTTTTATATATTTTAATTTTTTTATATTTAAAAAAAAATTAACTTTTTTTAAGTCACCCTAGATGCCTATTACATATCTATGCATGCATTTGTATGCATTACAGATTATGCCACCTGCAGGTCTACATTAGAATATACTACTATTCGGCCTGTGAGCCTTGTACAGGCTTAGGCCTATTACTAACATGGGCCACTTTCCGCGATCTCCGCAAAGCAAAGGTGGCCTGGGCTGGCAAGTGTGTGGCTCCCAGTTTTATCATTCCCAGATGCCGTGGTCACACTTGACCACGGCACCTGAGGGTCAAATGTCCATGATCGGCATTGTGGCCGATTGCAGACAGTAGCCCCTGGCCTCTGCTGTGAAAAAAAAGCAGAAACCCAACGGTTACAGCTCCCGCTGTGCTCGCAAGCAGGGGTGCTATCTTTAAAGACTGGACTTGTACATGTACGACGAAGGTCTGGAGATAATTAAAGGTGTGATATTCTATCCACAGGACAGGCAATCAATATCAAAACTGCGGGGGTCCAACACCCTGCACCTATACCAATCAGCTGTTGCAGAGTAGCTTCAGCGACAGAAGTCAGCATAGCTTCGTCCTGTGTAGCTGCCGTGCCATCATTCGGTGCTGAAAATCTGAAAATTCTGATCGTTGCCCTAGCCCCCCGCCAATCTGATATTGATGGCCTATTCTGAGGATAGACCATCAATGTTAAAAACTTGGAATACCCCTTTAATCCAGTCCAAGGACATTCCACATGTTAAATAAAAAGATCAATTTCACAGAAAGAAAAACATGTTTTTAAATGCTACTAAGTAACTCTTTCAGTTGAGCATAAATGTATTAATTGCATTAATATCTGCACTTTAATGTGTGCAGAAACTGTTAGATAGTGTAAGATGTTACAAATAAATTACCTGATCCCCTTTCACTCCATCATCTCCGCTGTCACCCTGCAAGACAGTTAATTACACTTTTATTTTTTAAAATACAAAAAATATTTCAAACATTTTGGCTGATTTAGACAGACATATGTTATGCTCTTGTGCAATCCTTGTAATCAATATACTGCACATGGACCTATTAAAGTCAGTGGTTCAGTTCACGCATCTGTTGGTTGCATGCACTATTTTTGTCAGTATTACAACCCACTATCATTCAGTCAAGTGTATGGATGCGCAGAAAAATGGATGCACATGGACACCCACACAGAATGAGATATGTCTATTTTTTTGCAGATGTAGACTGGATTAGCAATTTAAGTCAGGGCATAAAGGGGTTCTACACCTTTTTCTTACTGATGATCTATCCTTTGGATAGGTCATCAGCATCTGATCGGCGGGGGTTGTGACTTCAATGGCCTGCAGGATGCAGCGAAAAGGCAGCGGCGCTCAAACAATTGATCGTGGGGGTCCTGGGTGTCGGTCCCTGCCAATCAGATGCTCATGACCTATCCAATGTATTGATCAATGTATAGATAGTAAGAAACAGATGTAAAACCCCTTTAAGCCATTATTGTAACTTGCTCCAACAAATTGTGAGCCTTTTTTATTTTTTTTCTCAATTTTTCTAGCTTTTATTATTAATTCTGTGGACAACTTTGATAAGGAAACTTTGCTTTTTATATTACTAGTTAGTGGTTACCATGAGCAGAATAAAAGGCTGCAATCTTCATTCATTCATTGAGACTACCAGTTATTCAGTTTGCAACCTGTCCTAGTTTAAACTTTTGTCATATGAGTGTGTCTTTTCTAGCAATACTAGCTGGATATGAAGTCTGTGTGTCCAGGATGCTGCTGTTCGCTAGCATTTAAGTATCTGCACAGCTTAATTCCTGAACTGAATTTCTCCCTTCAGCTCCTGCAGACTGCCATATGGTTGTGGTCTTCTCCCAATTTACTTTCTGACATAATACAGCCTATATGATGTAGTATTCCTGAATGCTTAGATGCTTTTCCCCTCTCCGCTCTCTGATCTTCTATGTACAATCTTCTCCACATTCCTGCTGGTGTCTCTAACACTGGGCTACAGTGAAAGAAGAGAGGGTAGAGCAGAGAGCGTGGACACAGCCATGAGCAATGTGTTGTCAAATCTATGTTAGTAGCATTCTGACACAGAGTCCTGCTGCTCTTTCATATCCTATGGTGGGCTCCACCTTTCCCATATCACCGTTCATGATGACAGGTATGCTGGAGGAGTAGGCATACTACTTTCTCCACAGTACACACTTCAGGTTATGCCCCATGTTCTCTTACTCACATTCCCCAGCAACTTATCACCCTACCGATATTACTGGCCCTAATGTCTTCCCTCTCTTATACCGAACTGGCTGCCAGTCATTACAACCCTACCCTCAAAACCACCCTTGATAAAGCAAATTCCATTAACCTCTGACCTTCCTAATACAGACTTCCTTCCTTCAGTGGTGCTCTAGCTGTGCTGAATATTTATGGAAAAAATCACTTACATCTGAAGATTTTCTCCATTAAAATGTATACTTAAAGGGGTTATTGAAAATCTTTGCTTGGTATACTGGAGATAAAACTACATTTAAAGTATAATCACTGATAGCCTGATATTATATTAATTGATATAGGGGGTAATTTATTAAAACCTACGTTTTAGACGCTGGTCTTAATAACCCCTATATCTGACGGTAAATCATTCGGCACATCCAACGCAAGTCTAAATGTAAGTCAGCTTCCTTTTAGAAAATGATGAATGAGATGGATCTGCCGGCCTGTCCCCCCACAACACTCTTTTTAAGACCTGACGTGATCAGGGTTGCCACAGATTGCCGCACAACTAACTGTTGAGCCGCAATCTGTGCCAGAGATATGCCTATTAGGCGTATTTCTGGATAATAACCCTCATAGTGTATACAGAATGTAATTACCAAGTGTGGCCTCCATTACATCACTGCAGAGGTTGTTACCCGGCTTTTCCAGACTGTTTAAAGGGGGTTAGGGTTATCTCATTACTAATGTAAAATATGAAAATCAGACATCATCTAGTGCATGACAATCTCTTTCTAACAGAGCTAGAACCAGCCCTGTACCTCACATGGATCCAGAAATCTCCTCATTCATTGCTCTGCTAGATTTATATCAAGCTGACAGCTCAAAGGGAGTGTCTTTTCTGCTGCAGCTCAGCGGGTGTGTCCATGCTCTCCCTATCACAGCTCAGGAGGCAGTTGAAAGATGAACTGAGCATGTGCGGCCTTCTCAGTGAGCAGGACAAGGAAATAAGGAAAAAAAGAAACAGCAGGTGGCGCTATACAGATACATTTTATTGAATAACTCAGTGGCTATGCTAAATTTTTAATTACATGCAATTACAAAAGTATTCAGATACAAGTGCTGGTTTGAAAACTGAAGAATATTTTTCGTGGGACAAACCCAATAAAACTTATAATTCTTCCCTTCACTTTGCCAAACAAGCCTACTTCACGTCTCTCCGTTTCTTACTTTCCAACAAGCCAAAATGACTGTTTTCCCACCACTGACTTCTGTGCTGAAAATCTGGCCACTTACTTCAAAGATAAGAGTAATAACATCTGGCAGGAATTTATCACAAAGTCACCAACCAACTTCGATCCCCCTCCCTCTAACACTTCCTCTTGTTCCCTCTACTCATTTGACACTATAGCAGAAGAAGTCTCTAGCCTCCTCTCTTCTCAACCAACTACCCGCAGTCGTGTTTCTAAACTCTCCCACCTCCTCCAGTCCCTCTCGCCAACTCTTATTAGTCACCTTAGTACGATATCTAACCTTTTTTATACATTCTGTTATAACCCCACTACTAAAAAAGCATTCCTTGACACAACTTGTGCTGCTAGCTTCCAACCTTCCTCTAATCTCCCCTTTATTTCTAAACATTTCTGGAACATCTGGTCTACTCTAGCCTAATAAGTTACCTCTCTGCTAATTCTCTCCTTGACCAATACAATCTGACGTTTCTACTCTTCAGAAACTGCCATTACCAAAGTGTCTAATGATCTTCTGACAGAAAAAAGGAATGGCAACTACTCTACTGATTCTTCTGGATCTGTCTGCAGCATTTGACACCGTAGACCACAAACCTCTCCTTAATATGCTCTTCTCTATTGGTATCAAGGACACTGCTATCTCCTAGTTTTTTCCCTATCTCTCTGCCTACTCTTTCAGCGTATCATTTGCTGGTCATACTTCTCCTCATCCTCTCGCTGTTATAATAATAATAATCTTTATTTATATAGCGACAACGTATTTCAAAGTGCTTTACAATCAGAGGGTTCATGTACAAACAAAATCTTATATTACATCACAGTAAATTAAAACAAGAGGACAGAGCTTTCAATCTATGGCCAGGGAGACTCAGGGTGCACGTGCACTGGCTCTTTAAGAGCCGGAAAGCGCGCACGTGCCCTAGAGACAGGCCAGGAGGGCCTCATAGCAGTGCAGACTGTGGCCTGCAGAAGATATATGGGATTCTGGCAGTGGGGCCGGCTGCTGGTGGCCAGTAGAGGCCAAGCAGGTCCTGACTGCCAGGAAAAGGAAGGCAGGATAAGCCACAAAGCTGGACGGTGTCGGGCAAAGGCCCCATTGCAACACTTGGCTAGTCTGCAGAGAAATCGCTGACTTTTTTTTTCTTAGCAACTAATAAAAAATGTAATTTAAGTTTTGTGGTATATATGAAAATTAGTAAGTATAACTCCTCAGATATTGTAGATAATTATTTTACAATTTACCTTACATCCTTTTGGCCCTTGGCTTCCCATTGAACCTTCTAAGCCCGGCAAACCTGGATCCCCTCTTTGACCCTACAAAGATAAATCAATGGTTTTTACTGTATAAGGTTTTCATAAATAAATCCTTGTACAAACTAAACAATTTCGAAAAATAGTTTTAACATTGCTCGTAAAATCATGATTAACTTATATTCAGGGCCAATAATAAATATACTTTCCACTGGAGGAAGTTCTCATGGAGACAACCATAACTGTGCACTTACTTTTATTCCAGGGATGCCTGGTAGCCCCGGAGGCCCATTATCACCTTGGATACCCTGTCATACATAAAAAGAAAAAATGTCTAGAACAAAGATCAAAAGAAAAAAGAAAATGCATAACAAATGCAGCATTTTACTTTTGTCCCTTGTGGCCCTTCTGCTCCTGGGAGTCCAGGTGCCCCGCTTTCACCCTGCAATAAATAAAAACAAAATCATGGGAAATGAAAAACCTGGCAAACAACACAATGATGTGATGATAGTCTGGTAATGGTTGTGACCTCCACAGAGGACGAAGGTCAGTCAAGATTACAGTTTTTGTATCACATAATGGGACAGATTTATCAAAATTAGTCTAAAGGAAAACTGGTTTAGTTGCCCATAGCAACCAATCAGATTCCACCTTTCATTTTTCAGAGCTCCTTTGGAAACTGATTGGCTACTTTGGGCAACTAAACCAGTTTTCCTTTACACCATTTTGATAAATCTCCCCCATAGAATACTACAACTTACTTCACTATTCTAGGCATCAAAGAGCAGTAGAAACCACAGTTCTTTTGATTTAAAGGGGTTGTCCAGTTTTATGATATTGATGATGACCTGTCTTCAGTATAAAGTTGGTTAAAAGATGGCTGCACATTACATCATAAACTAACAGAAAAAAATAAAAAAAGGGGCTCATTCCAAAAAGCAAAGCAAAAGCTCTTAGCGCACATTTTTGATCAAAAGTATGTTGGGCCCAAGTACCACTTCACGGCGGCTTCCACACAAGGGTTCCTAACACTACAGATACTGCCTACTTGCCTAGGAGACTGGTAAGTCCGTAAGAGGCAGTATCTGTAGTGTTAGGGACTCTTGTGCGGAAGCTGCCGTGAAGTGGTACTTGGGCCCGACATACTTTTGATCAAAAATGTGCGCTAAGAGCTTCCTTCATTCCAATTTTTGGAATGAGCCCCTTTTTTTATTTTTTCCTGTTAGTTTATGATGTATTGTGCAGCCATCTTTTAACCAACTTTATTTACTTTATTTGCCTTATGGTTATGCACTTCTGAGTGTAGAAACATATCTGCTTAGTCTGAACTCTGTCTTACTGTCTTCAGTATAAGTCATCAATATCAAATCCTGCAATTGGTACCTTCAATGATCAGCTGTTTGAAGGGGCCAAAACACCCACAGGTAAGTGTAGGTTCTCAAAAGAGGTCGCCTTGCAGTTAATGTATGCTGCCCCCAGCCCATTTTGATTAAATATGCAGAAAAGTCCTAAAATTTCCATGTACAGCAAGTACAGCACTACAATTCAGGAAAACTAATGTGTACAATGTTTGCATGAGTCTTTGTGCATGGAGCAGTGTGCTGTTACATGTAGTGTTTGCTGCTTTTGCATGTCAGTCACGGTAGCTTGCACTTGTACATTTATTTTATCTTATTTGGAGGTGCTGTTTTAACGTTGTTTAAAAGCAAATAATTTCATTTATATGTACTCCAAAATTAGGCAATTGAAAAATGAAACTCTTCCCTCAAAAAACATGTCTCTAGGTGATGTTGTAAAATGGCTACCTGTGTCTAGGTGATGTTGTCAAAATTTTTTTGGTGTAAAATAATAAAAAACAAACACAGCAGATCTGTTTCTAAGACACTGACAGGCATGATGAGATACTCCTGTTGGTAGTTACATAGTTAATATGGTTTAAAAAAAGACATAAGTCCATCAAGTTCAACCAAGGGTCAGGTGGGGACGCGAATCCAAGAAGGAAATGAGACTCAGATTTCTACACGTTTTCATAAGCATTAAAGGGAACCTGTCATCAACTTTGTGCTGCCCAAACTAACAGCAGCATAAAGTAGAGACAGGTGAGTTGATTTCAGCGGTCTGTCATTTAAAAGTTAAAAGTAAGTGGTGGCCGAGAACCAACATCACAATCATTGCAGACTAGGCCTTGAAAAGAGTCACGGCCACCTGAGAAGAGTCATGGTTATTCATGAATTCCTGCTCTCCCTGCCTACCTGCTGATGATTGACAGTCTTCTACCTAGTTTTCTCCCTAGAACTGCCAATCATTAGTAGATGGGCGGGAGAGCAGGAGATTATGGATAACCAGGACTCTTCTCAGGTAGATTTGACTCTTTTCCAGGCCTGTGCTGCAATGATTATGATGCTGGTTCTCAGCAACCACTTACTTTTAGCTCATGAGTGACACACTGCTGAAATATTTTATGCTCAGTGAGGTTAGCATAAAGTTGATGACAGGTTCCCTTTAATGTCATTTACTTTTAAGAACTCATCTAAACCCTTTTTAAAACTGTCCACTGTTACTTCTGCGACCACGTCCTGAGGAAGTCTATTCCACAGATTCACAGTTCTTACAGTAAAGAAGTCTTGACGCTTCTGGAGACTGAACTTTTTCTTCTCCAGTCAGAGGCAGTGCCCCCTTGTCTTTGAAGGCATTTTACCTGGAACAGTTTTTCTCCATATTTTTTGTATGGTCTACTTATATATTTGTATAGGTTAATTATGTCCCCCTTAGACGTCTCTTCTCAAGACTAAATACAGTAAATTCAATTCTTTTAATCTTTTTTCATAACTAAGACCCTCCATGCCCCTTTTCAGTTTAGTTGCTCTCCCCTGTACTCTATCCAGCTCCAGAGCGTCCTTTCTATGGACTGGTGCCCAGAACTGAACTGCATATTCCAGATGAGGCTGCGCCAACGCTTTATAAAGTGGTAATATTACATCCCTGTCCTGCGAGTCCATGCCTCGTTTAATGCATGACAATATCCTGGTGGCCTTAGAAGCAGCTGTTTGACATTGTATGCTGTTATTTAATCTATGATCTACAAGGACACCCAAATCCTTCTCTATAAGTGATTCTCCCAGTGTTACATCACCTAGGACATATGAAGCATGGAGATTACTAATACCTAGATCAGGGATGCCCAACCTGCGTCCCTCCAGCTGTTGCAAAACTACAACTCCTAGCATGCCTGGACAGCCTACAGCTATCGGTCTATGCAGGGCATTGTGGGAGTTGTAGTTTCACAACAGCTGGAGGGCCGCAGGTTGGGCATCCCTGACCTAGATGCATAACATTACATTTATCCACATTGAACCTCATTTGCCAAGTTGATGCCCAATCACTCAAGTCAGCTTGTATTTTATGGACATCTTCCATGGACTGTCATCTGCAAAAATGCTTAGTGTCATCTGCAAAAATAGAAATGGTGCTATTAATCCCATCCTCAATATCATAATTTTTTTTTTTTTAATAATAGAGGACCTAGCACTGAACCTTGGGGTACACCACTTATAACCTTGAACAATTCTGAATATAAATCATTGACCACAACTCTCTGGACACGGTCCTTCAGCCAGTTTTCAATCCAATTACAGACTATACTTTCCAAGCCTATAGACCTTACTTTACCTATTAAACGTCTATGAGGGATAGTATCAAAAGCCTTTGCAAAATCCAGAAACACTATATCCACAGCCACCCCACTGTCCAGGCTTCTACTCATCTCTTCATAAAAACAAATCAGGTTAGTGTGACAACTTCTGTCCTTAGTAAACCCATGTTGGTTATCACTTATAATATTATTTACAGTCACATACTCCTGTATATAGTCCCTTAAGAGTCCTTCAAACATTTTCCCCACAACAGAAGTTAAACTAACTAATTTATAATTACCTGTGGAGGACCTAGATCCTTTTTTGAATATGGGCACCACATTTGCCTTGCGCCAATCACTTGGCACTGTACCAGTACCTAGAGGATCTTTCAAAATTATAAACAGGGGCAGAGCAGTGACTGAACTGAGCTCTTTAAGAACTCTTGGGTGTAATCCATCTGGACCCGGAGCCTTGTTCACATTTACCTTATTTAACTTGGACTTGGACTTGGATTTAGCTTGGACCATATCTACAGTTAGCCAATTGAGTATATTACTGGATGTACTAACAGCCCCAGAACCACAGATATCAGCTCCTTTCTCTTCTTTTGTATATAGAGAGCTAAAAAAAACATTTAGTAACTCTGCCTTTTCCCTATCTTCAGTGACTACCCCCCTTTTGCCACCTGCTGTTCATTTTGTATTTCTGCTCATTTTATATCCTTTTTACAGATTTTATTAAGCCCTTTGTAAACTTCAAACACTACAGCTAATCCCTTAAGATTTGCATTTTTTTAAATGCCATTTTTTGTATTTTATTGCCCTTTTTACAGTAGCTGTAAGCCATAGGGGGTTTAATTTTAGCCGTTTATACTTGTTACCTAAAGGAAAACATTTTTTTGTGCAATTACTCAATGTGGATTTAAAGCTCTCCCATTTATCCTCAGTATTTTTATGTGACAGTAGCTGCTACCAGTCTATGCCCTGAAATGACATAGTAGAAACCCCCCCTAAAAGACCCCTCAAGTTACTTGAAACTGATTTTACAAACTTTATTAACCCTTTAGGTGTTCCACAAGAATTAAAGGAAAATGGAGATTAAATTTCCAAATTTCACTTTTTTGGCAGATTTTTCATTTTAATCCATTTTTTTCTTTAACACATCAAAGGTTAACAGCCAAACAAAACTCAACATTTATTACCCTGATTCTGTGGTTTACAGAAACACCCCACATGTGGCCGTAAACTGATGTACGGACACACGGCAGGGGGCAGAAGGAAAGGAGCACCATATGGTTTTTGGAAGACAGATTTTGCTGGACTGGTTTTTAGATGCCATCTCCCATTTGAAGCCCCATGATGCACCCTTAGAAGAAGAAAATCCCAAAAAGTGACCCTATTTTGGAAACTAGGGGATAAGGTGCCAGTTTTATTGGTACTATTTTGGGGTACATATGATTTGTTGAATTGATGAATTGTTCTATATTACGTTTTTTGCACAGTTTTTCTTTTTTACAACATTAATCTGACAGGATAGATCATGTGCTATTTTTATAGAGCAGGTTGTTACGGACGCATTGATATCAAAGATGTCTATTTCCTTTGTTTGTTTGTTTCAGTTTTATATAATAAAACATTTTGGAAAAAAAATTATGTTCTTGTGTCTCCATTTTCTGAATGCCATATTTTTTTTTTCTAATGCCAATCGTCTTGTGCAGGGGCTCGGTACCATTTTTGGGTACATATGATTTTTTGATCAATTATTATTACACTTTATGGGGCAATGTGACCAAAAAATTATTTATTTTTACAGCGTTCACCTGAGGGGTTAGGTCATGTGACATTTTTATAGAGGAGGGGGATGAAGGACCTTCAGTGACATGACTGGGTCACATGGTCCAATCACCTGCTTCCATCATGGAAGCAGGTGATTGGACCATGTGACCCAGTCATGTCACTGAGGTCCTTCATCCCCCTCCTGCTGAAGACAGAACAGAACAGAACACCGGCAGCTATGCGATCAAATGTAGGAGGTGAGTTTATTTTTTTATTTTTTTTAACCCTCTATTGCCCTTTTTACTTTGCATTCTCTATTGAGAATGCTATTTTTTCCTTTATAACTATGTTATAAAGTAAAAGAATAAAGATCGTCTCCTAGTAAATGTTTATACGACTGATTTACTAAGGTTCCCCTGTATAGTGGCAGGGTAAAAATAGTTGTACTTAATAATAAATACCTAAAAAAAGATATTGTGAACATACAACACAATGTTTTGTACTAAATTCGTAAAATCCTTTTTGTTGATAGCAGTGCAAATGCTGGTAGATTAACTGTACCACTTGGTGGCAGTACAGACCAGTCGCTTAAAGCTCAGACTAAAATTTACTGTGATTCATTAGCTGGTTTCATATGTAACAAATAGGGATGAGCAAATCGACTTCAGATGAAACATCCCAAGTCGAATCACATAAAACTTAGTTTCAATAGAATTTATTGGCTCAGATGAGTTACTTCAGAAATTGATTTAGACTGTAAAAAAAACATTTCCCGAACTCGGGTTCGGTTCCAAGGCACCACTTGGAACCTTGGTGTCTTCTCTTAAAGGGGTTGTCTAACAGTATAAAAAAGAGGAGCACAACATATTCTAAAATAACAAAAAAAAAACAGTACTCACCCCTTCAATCCCCCGATGATGCTTTGGCTGTTCCCCTAGTGGCCTTTGCTTACAGACTACAAATGGTGATTTGCTGTACGGCATATGACCACTGCAGTCATTTAATGGTTGCAGTGGTAATGAGCTGTATTTAATAGTATCACTGCAGGGGACAACACTTGCGCTGGATTGGCAAAAGGACTGAATAGATTAGTATCATCCACTGCTCCTTCTTCTGTCAGAAGGGATTGTACAAGAATGGGGGGGGGGGGGGTTGGTAAATGCCCTCTCACGGCTGAACCTGTAAAGGAAAGATGACTTACCTGTTTCCTGGTGCCAAGTCCCCACTCCTTCTTCTCTAGGCCTGCTATCCTCCACTGGGCTCCCTCAATGTCAACATCTGGTTTGACATTGCCACAGACAATTACTGGCTGCAGCGGTGACTGGCTCCCCTTAAGTTATGGTCACATGATGCAAGGGGATCCAGTATCTACTGGAACCAGTGATTGGCTGCAGTGATGTCAGAAGAAGAAGTGGGGAGCTGGCACCGGGAAGCAGGTAAGAAATCTACCCTTTACAGGTCTGGCCAAATGGTGGTTGGTTTTTCAACCCCCCCCCCCCCCTCCCATCCCCATTCTTTCACAACCCCTTTAAGGTCCAGATAAACACAAGTTTTATAAAATTCACTTGTGTGAATATTTCACATCACATTAAAAAATTGTTAATAAGTTTTATTTCATCGAGATTTCTATTAATTTATAGCAATTACCTTAATGCCCAGAGGTCCAATGGCACCCTTTGGTCCCGGCATTCCCCTTTCTCCCTGCAAAAATAAGTTTGAGCTTTGATAAGTAATGTATGTAATTAAAATGTATCTCATATGTATTTCGTGTACCTCAATGTATGTGACCCAAATGCTAATATTTGTTAATCCATAATTAAATAATCATTAAATTATTGCAATGCAAATTGTCCACAGTCCACCAGATTCAGGCTAATGCAAAGTTTTCCAGAAATTCCCCATCATTAGTGCAGTATGCCCTAATGAGGTCTTTTAAAATAGATTATCTACCAGACCAGGCTACCCTTAAAGAGAGTCTATCACCTACTCTGAGTGTTTTAGACAGCTCAGACAGCGTTATAGAACATTTCCCCCCTATTAAAATAGTACCTCTATTGTGTCTGTCCCACGTAGAGATCCTGAAAAAAGTACTATAAAGTTGCAAGTTCCCAGGGGCTGAGTCATGGTTGAAAGTGCCCAGGCCCCTCGGCTATATGCCCAGATAACTGCTTCGTCCTCCTTCTTTGTCTTGGATATCTCGCGTGAGCGCTGGTCACCGCTGGGCCTACGCATGCGCACTGGTAAGATGCGTGGGCCTGGCAGTGGCAGGCGCTCATGCGAGATATCCAAGCCAGAGGAGGATGACGAAGTAGCAGAGGAGGATGGGCCAGATGACTGCAAGGAGAGCAGTTATTTGGACACATAGCTGAGGGGCCTGGGCACTTGCGGCAGTAACTCTGCTCCTGGGCACTTGCAGCAGATAATTTGCATAACTTTATAAAATACTTTTTTCAGAATCTCTACGTGGGAAAGACACAAGAGAGATAATATTTTAATGGGGGGAAAGGTTCTATAAAGTGATCTGAGCGGTCTAAAACACTCAGAGTAGTCGACACACCCCCTTTGACTAAATCCAGTTGCTTGGAAACCAATATACTAATACTGCACCCAATGTAACATGCCCAGTGCGTAGTCTATGTTCTATGTCTATGGATATCCTCATCTGAAACATTTGAAGCACATCCACAGAATATGGAGCACACAGGGTTGCCTTTAACCACATTTGCCAGTCCATGCAACCCGCTTTCCCCTAGAGAGGCTAAAAAGAGTTATGGAAAGATTTGAGTAAGCAAAAAGCTGGCGAGAGTTGCCGAACAAGGGTCTTGGAATGCCTCTTCCACTAATAGTTGAAGATCCAAGAGATGAATATGTCATGAATATTGAAGATGGGAATACTGATGCTGGGATAGATAGGTGGGAAATCTGCTGAACCCAATTAGTATGTGAGCAGAACTGGGTTTAACCTTCAGTACACTATAGAGTTTATGTTTTTGGATTTCCTGCTTTCATGGGTGCTGTTACACTTAACTTTCTTTCTGGGGTGTGAATATCCTGTTTATTATCTTTCATCCACTTTGATCATGAAGAAAAAGAAGAAATTTGCTAGCTGCATAATTCCTGGGCTACTTTTAAAAAAGATGCCTGAGGAAGAGGCCCAAGTAGCCCCGAAAGCTTGCAATTGTGCCATTATCTTTTCAGTAAGCCATTAAAAGGTATCAACCACTGAGGAATCGCAATCTGTTTTATCTTCTATTTACTGGCTAACACGGTACAAATATATTTTTTACTTTTGCATAATTCTGGAAACCATTTCAGCAGTTATGTGCTAATCAAGTAGATGAAGTAGTAATCATGTAAAATTACCTTTAATCCTATTGGACCAGTAAGACCAGAAGTGCCACGAAAACCCTAAAAAGACATTTAAATGTTTTCATTTTAATATATGCTATGTCTCAGTGTACCTGAAGAAGGGGCCCTATGCATTAAAGCATGTTATACTGTATTTGAAACCAGTAAACTTACATTCACCAGTACTTCTGGATTTATCTGCCATTACTATGTGAGTTTCACACTGACAATTGCCTATGAGACCCAGCTTGAGGCCTTCTGTACATGGCAGGCCCGGAGGCCTTTCTAAAGCTTGCAGGTGCCACGGCAACCATTGGCATGCCGGGATCGCATTGTGGAGAGCTGATGGACTTCTTCACTCAGTATATTCCTTAAATGCTGACCGCGGCATCTAAGAGGTTGATCCACTGGCATCTGAGGTTTCAGTGATGCCAGCGGATAAAGCAGTTGCCTGGCTGTCATTAATATCCAGGCCCTGGTACTGATCGAGCAAGTACAGTTACTGTGCCCATTCGATCAATGTGCCATATGCGTATGGCAGATTGCTGGAAGGTGTTACAATTACAAAGTATTGGATATCTGCAATACCAGCATTTTCATGCAAAGATTATCATGTACTAATTTGTTCACATGCGATCATTTACTCCCTGAATAAAGGATTGTAGTAAATGCAATACAACCTCTTTTAACTGAATGAGGATGTACAGCAATTCTGTAAACTAGCCTGTAAATATGGGTGACAGGTCATACTGTGAACAATTGGATGTGCTAGTAGATCTAACTGATACGGTATGTCATCAATGTCTTTTATTCAAGAAACAGTTGCTTAAAATATAAAGAAGTAGCAGTACTTAGCAGCTTAGCCCAACCCAACATTTAGAGACATTGGATCAAGTCAATACGTTCAAAGGGAGATCTTTCTTTTAAAGGGAATCTGTCAACTCCGAAACTCTCCCCAAACTAGAGTAAGAGGCGAATAGTATAAGTGACGCCGATTCCAGTTATGTAATTTTTATCTTCATACTCACTTGCTTTCTAAAACACCACACTTGTGCTCCGACAAACCAGCATCAAAATGCATTGAGAAGACTCCTGTGCTCACGCACATAATGGAGAGGACTTAAAGAGGAGTCCTCTCAATGCATTTTACTGCTGGTTTGTTGGAGCACTGCGTCAGAATGCAAGTGAGTATGAAGATAAAAATTACATAACCAGACTCAGCATCGTTTACACGACACACACCTACTCTAGTTTGGGGGTGTTTTTGGAATTAGAACTGACAGATTCCCTTTAATACATTATTATTTATGATAATACCTAAAGTGGAATAACATATATCTTTGTTCTTACCGGTAATCCGGGGCGGCCGTCTGTGCCAGGTAGACCTTGCTGACCTTTATCTCCCTACAAAAAACACCAAGGGCTATAAAACCAGTTTTCCAATGGAGTTGGTGCTTACAACAGAGAGAAGGAAACATCCCCAGTTTCCCACTCCACCCCGATTATATTTCTTTTGCTAATTATACTCCTAGGGGTGTAAAGTGGTTAATACCCAGTTTGGGGAATTTTTCATTTCCCCCACGCCATTTTTCTGGCATAAAAACCTTTTGTTTACACGCCATTGCACCTAAATTTATTCACAATTGGCGTTTCTATGCTGTCCTCACCACTTAACCAAGAAGGGTGCACAGTGAGGTCAGGGCCAGTGGGCTTGGCATATTTATTTTCTTTTACACTAGTTTTTGGGCGTAAAAGAAGACTGAAATCTACATCAGTTCCCAGCAGGAGTAGATTTCACTTTAGGTGCATGGTCTGCCAGAGGATGTGCCTATTTTTTGAAGAGGCATTCAAGAGGGCACTAGAAAGGAAGGGGTAAATATTTCTGTTCAATATCCATAATATTAATCTTGGATAAATATGGGTTAAGAAATTCTTGGAGGTCTAGTTTAGTTTAGGAGCTTGTAAGAAGGGTAAACTGCATAGCCTAATTTACAGCTAAAGGGTTGCTTCTTTCATCCTAAATACTTTCGCATAAAGTTATTTTGCATTGTTGTTTTATTCTTTTTTTGCAGGTCAAGCGGGTGACAGGCTGCAGTGTCCTGCTGCACCATTGCAAGTGTGATACTGTATCAAAAAAATGTAATTTTCTGGGTGACAGTTAAAGAAGAGGTAAGCGGATTGACTAGGCCAAGGAAGAGCCTTGTGCTGGCAAATGAGCAAGTATCTAAGAGGGAAGAATTAGAGCTGCTTTGCCCAATGAAGCTTAGAGTGAGGTACACATAGTTGATGGTAAGCTAGCTGATGACCTTTAGTGGTCAGGGAGCTGATAGACTGGTGCCATGTAGGAGGGGAACCTGCTAGTGTTCCCTGTGGTCCACAGCTGAGACAGTGGCAGCTAAAGTGCATCGTCAGCTCATGTGCTTAGCTCTGTGGAGTCTGCTGGTGCTATGGAAATATCAACCTGGTATTAGAAACCTGTAGGGGTGAACGTTACTGTGGAGTTGATGAGAATCCCTGACTTAAAGGGATTAGTGGGGACTGATTACCTTGCAAGCCTGAGATATGGCCTGGTAATACAGTCCTAAACTAGACTAGACTGTTTGGGTAGACAATAGAAGGGGTGTCAAAGCAAAAGACTCTGAGTGTCAGGGCCCTGACGTAAAAGCTGTCCTACCGTTGGTAGTGTGAGAGGTTGGAACTCTGTTTTTCTGATACAGAGCTCCAAATAATAAGGAGGAGGTGCAGAAAGTTTTTGTTCCTGTAGCCCTGCCCCTTGTTTTCTTTCTACACGGAATAGTGCTGGCTGGCTGGGAGGAGGAGCATTGGGTGGGATGGGGCCAAGTGAGTATTCCTCTTCTCTCCTCTGTGCTGCAGTCGCCCCTTCCTCGTGCAGCCTCTATTCACAGCTGCCTGTAACTTTCCGCTGTATCACCGGGTCTTATAAATAACCTGTAAATGGATCTACAGTATAGTGTGGTGACGAGAGCCTATGACCAACAGCTATGCCGCTGTTATATGGCAATAATAGTATAGATCATATGACATGAAATGACTCACCTTTGACCCTACTAGACCTGGTACACCATTTCTTCCTGGTAATCCAGATTCACCCTAAAACCAGAAATAGATTGCTTACTTATGTTATTCCTCTAATTCTTATTACTGCTACTGTTTTGTGCGTTTGTGAAATATTAAACTACATTCAGTGCTTCCATTACATTTGATGTCAAAATAAGAAACTATGATAGAAAAAGCCAATGAAATTAGTTGGTGTTGTGACCGTCATGTGATGGATTCAGGACTGCGTCATCGTACAGCGGGTCTGTGTGTGAAAAAGTTTTATTTTGCTGTGCCTCTAAACATTCTAATGAAGTTCAGCAGAACACTATAATGACTGAAAACTGGCTTCGGGTTGGATCCCATGGTATTTGGGCCCCAAATTTTTGATGAATCATAGTTACATATGGATAAAATGATCTATATGTGCAAATAACAGCAATAGTTTACAATGCAATGAAAAGTGGACATGAGGATATCCCATATGAGCCCTCAGAATCATTTCCTTTGATAGACCCATTGAACCCTGGTCCAACCCTGCCTGCTTATTGATTTTATTCATATATCAGCTTTTCACTGTAAGAATAACCACACTGAGATATTTTTAACTCTAGTTCTGTACTAAACTATTTGTGGGTAAGCATACTTTAATCTCTCCTGACATAAATAGCTTTTAACCCCTTCCTGCACCTGGGAGTAACTGTATATCCAAGGTGTGAGAGGGATGTGTGAAGTGGGCTCAAAAAACGATCCCACTCCATACACAGCATGTACTGGCTGTTTAATATAGCTGACACCTAGCGGCAATAACCAGGATTGGAGATGACTCTGATTCCAGTAATATAGACAAGGTTAGACAGAGGGGAGCCCCCTGGCTTATAATCGGAGCCACCATGGCAAAATCATGAGGTTCTGATTAATTACTATGGCAGCCTGTGGCCTTGTAAAGGCTCCCAGGCCTGCCATAGTAAACTGCCTTAACAGAAAACCTGGCAAAATCCCAGAGACTGCAGTAGTGCTCTATTGCAGTCTGTGTTACAAGCCATCAGAAGATCACATAAGTCCCCTAAAGAGACAAAAAAATGTGTTTTAAAAATATAAAAAACACCCAAAAAATTAAAATCACTCCTTTCTGTATAAAAATAAACATAAACCTATAAATATAATTGGTATTGCTGCATGCAACAATGTCGGCGCTATAGAAAACGAAAAATATATATCATGGACGGTGAAACTTTTAATGGAAAAAAATGAAAATAGCTAATTTGCTGTTTTATTGTCGGCTTTCGTCCTCCCCAAACAAATTTAACAAAAAGTGATAAAAAAGTAGTATATACCACAAAATGGTGCCGATAAGATCTAAAGTGTTGCCCGTAAAAAAACAAACAAACCCTGAAACAGCTCTGTAGAAAGAGATATGAAAATGTTATGTGTCAAGAATATGACATTGACAAGAAATGTTTCCTTTTTTAAAGATTTTTATTTTTTTAAACTAGTAAAACATAATAAAAACTTTATAAATTTGGTATTACCATAATCGTACTGACCTGCAGAATACGGTTGTCATGTAATTTTTAATACCACAAAAATCATAGCAAATTGCGTTTTTCCCGCAAATTTCCCCTACGTTTCCAAGCTATGGTAAATTTAGGCTATGACTACATGGTGCATGTCACACGACAAAAAAGTTGCGTGACTTTTTATGTAATGTTTGTAAATGTCAGTCGCAAAAAAAACAGACATGCTGGATTATCTGTCATATGTGACTGTAATGTAAGTCACACATGACACATGACTCGCCTGTGATTTGCTTGCGACTTAGCTGTGTTTTCACAGCCAAATCACAGTTCTCAAATAGTCGTGCGACAGCAAGTCGCACATATTTTTGTGTTGCGTGACTTTTCTGCTTCTTGCTATCGCCATGTAGCAGTATCCTAAATGGTGCCATTACCAAATATAACATGTCCCGCAAAAAATCAAGCCCTCATACATCTAAATGAATGGAAATTTAAAACAAAAAAGTAAAAAAGCTATGGCTTTTTGAAGACAGGGAGGAGAAGTAAAGTAAAATTAATTGAATTGAAATATACATTTTACAGCTACTTTCTCAATATGTTAAAGATGTATAAAACTGAAGGTTAATGCTAATTAATTTACTATGAATTCCAGGTTAGGTATTTCTACATAATTTATAGGATTCAAGAATATTACTTACTGGAGGTCCATAAGGTCCTGGAGGGCCGACTGTTCCCCTTTCCCCTTTACTGCCCTACAAATGAAAATTTAAAAATAAAATATGACCAAATATGCTTTCTCTGAGAGCAGTTTTCATATATATACTAGTAAAACGTATACGTTTGAAGGCCGATTTATTGGCCTGTATTTGTGGGAGGGGCGTTAGTAGCACATTTATACCAGGCAGGCGCCTCCCTTGGCTGTGTCGACGGTGCTGCGTAGTTGTGTGCAGTCTGAGCCATCCGATGTAGCACATGGGCTGAATCAGCAGCTTCCGTACCCAGTCGGCGTTCAGGAATCCAGCTGAGGTCCTTCCGGTCGGGCGAGGTTTGCTGCAAGCTCGTGCAGTGTCGTCCTGTTACAGTCCGGCGGGCGGTGTTTCAGCTCCTTTGGTGAGGAGGAGCAGCACCGCACCGGAGCGATCTACCTGGCAGCCCACGTTTGGCGCCCACGCGGCAATAAGAAAAAAAAAAAATCGTCCTGTTACACTCCGGCCGGCGGTGTTTCGGCTCCTTTGGTGAGGAGGAGCTGCACTGCACCGGAGCGATCTGCCTGGCAGACCACGCTTGGCGCCCACGCGGCAGTACGGTTAGGCAGCAGGGGTCATCGTGACTCTGTCTCGTTTTCTCGCAGGTTTCTATGTCTTGCATGGGCCGCCGTGCTTCGCTAGGGGCAGAGGGGGGGGGATGGTAGGGTATGTGCCATTGCTACAATGATGTTTTACACATTCATGTCAGCAGCACATGGGTGGTAGCACCAGATGCTTTTTGTATTTAGCGGCATGGACCTCGGTTATGCCATGGCACATCGCCGTGGTCCGTGACGCCCCCTCGGGGGGGAGGTTTAGGGGGTGAATATGTCATCAGTTTGTCCGTGTATATCTGTATGTCTTTCTTGTCTGCTTTCACTTCCCTGCTCGCCAGCAAACCTCTCTCTCTATCCGCTATTATTTCTCCAGACAGACTAAGGCCTTGTTCACACTGACATACAGCATTCTCCCCTTACTTGCATTATAGTGGGTGAGGTGCAGGCAGCTGATTAATCCAGGTGAAGCAGAGCTGCTGTTAACAAAGTGTTATTGTTTCTTTAGTATAAATGCTATTTTGCGATATGTATGTTAATAATTGTTCATCACCCCATGAACAAACTAGCCCTTATTATAATTACTAACTTCAATAGTATATTCCTCCCCCTTCTTTTTACCTTAGTAATATAATACCTTAGCATTTCCTGTTATTCATTTTCCTGCCAATTATTAAAATGAATGAATGATATAATAAACCACGCCCCTTTTACATCTGAAAAAGTGGAAGGGGAGTGGCTACAGCTCTGAATAGAAAAAACGCTGGACTCAAATCAACTACTGGACTCAAACCAGCTCATTAGCATATGGAATAAAAGTACTATTTCTCCACAATAAAGCAACAGATCACCAAGTGAAATGTATCATTATATTCAGCAGAGTGAGCCCTACAAGGCAGCATGCCTGCTTTATCAGTGAATTTCCTGGTGACAGGTTCCCTTTAAATAAGTGTTTTTGAGCTACTAGTAATTTAGAAATAAGGTTTATTAGATGACCAGCACAAAGTGAAAATGAAAGTACAATTCACACAGCTAGACAAACAGTTAACACTTTGTGACACAATGGCTGAATATTTTTAATAAAGACCAATTGGAAAAATGTATTTTTAGCCCAAAATGAGTAAAAAGCAATCATAATTTTTTTTTTTAGTAAGACCGCAGAGTGCACCTGTCTTTTCAATTGTTATTGCCATATTGTTTATCAGGATAGGATGTCTATTGTGGTACTTGTGGTCCGCTGCGGGCATGCTCCATTTTATGCATTTTTGCTGGGGATCGCCATTAGCAACGGGCTACAAGTGCTGGATCTGCTCCCCTTATCCTTACCCATATATATGCACAACTGGATTTGGTTTGAGCACATCCTGCCTGTTTAACACCACGCCATTTTTTCAGTTGTTTTGGATATAGAGATGATTGGAGGACGGAGGTGTATAAACTCCTATGTAAATGTGTCTGATTTTCCATCCACAGGCTACATTTTGGTGCACCTGTGAGGCCTGGGTCATATCAGCCAGTCTTGATTGGGGCTCACAGCCTCCTCCCTCCACTCATTGCAAGCATGACTACATGCTGGAGGTAGCTGGGAGTCTGCTGTGAGTCAGCCTTTACGCTCCTGTAATTCACCCACTGGCCCTGGTATTGCCCATACGGCACAGGTAGGTGAGTGTTAGGCCCCAAGCTATTTGAGAAACCTTGGCGCGGTGCTCGGGCTCAGACCTGTCCTCCATAGTAGGATATGTTGACCAATATCTCAATTTTAACATCAGTATGAGGGTTTAGTAAGACTGCAGAGTGGACCTGTCTTTTCAATTGTTATTATCATAAAACATTGCCCCAGAAGGTCTCCATAGCCTTTGAAGCATCTGAAAATCTCATCACCTCAGACAGAAGTACAAATTACTTATTAGCTCAGTCAGTACTTGAGAACTACTATTTATTAAAGGGTTTCTGTCATCACGTTTTGACATTATAAGCTGTCTGACATTAGCTTGATAATGTCTTTTTTATAAAAATCCGATTTATATTCAGGCTAAAAAACGTACTTTTATAATATGTAAATTAGCCTCTAGGAGCAGGGGCGTTGCCCTGCTCCTAGAGGCTCGTCTGTGCAACCTGCTGGCACGCCCCTTCTTACTTTGAGTGACAGTGCCGGGCAGCGATCCTCCGGCACTGTCTCCTGTGAAATCCCGCGCCTGCACGGCCGCTCTGTATTCGGCGCAGGCGCGGTGAGCAGAGGACAGCAGGACGCGGGATTTCACAAGGAGACAGTGCCGGAGGATCGCTGCCTGGCACTGTCACTCAAAGTAAGAAGGGGCGTGCCAGCAGGTTGCCGCACGGAGCCTCTAGGAGCAGGGCAACGCCCCCCCTGCTCCTAGAGGCTAATTTACATATTATAAAAGTACGTTTTTTAGCCTGAATATAAATCGGATTTTTATAAAAAAGACATTATCAAGCTGCTCTGACATTAGCACACAGCTAATGTCAGACAGCTTATAATGTCAAAACGTGATGACAGAAACCCTTTAAGCAAAACGAATTACAGCAGGGCAGATTTACTAATCCTGTCTAATATTTTAATTACTCAAATAATTTACTTAACCACTTGCTGCCACGCTAACTCCGATGGGCGTCAGCGCGGTGGCTCTCTCAGCTCTCACTGCCGCCTATCGGCGTAATCTCGTGAGACCCGAGATTTCGCATGAACGCGCGCGTGCTCATGCGATCGTAACCGGGACAACTGAAACTACAGCCTGCCAGCGCTGATCATGCGCTGGCAGGCTGTAGATGCGAGAAAAAAACGCATTTAAAACGCATATCAGACGCTGTTTTGTAAACAGCGTCTGATATGCCTGCTGTTTGTTCTTCTGGTGGTCCATTTGTCTGGGACCACCAGGGCAAACATAAGTAAAGTGCACCAATCACTACACACACACACCCCCCCCCACCCCCATCACTGATTAACCCCTGATCACCCATGTCACCCCCTGTCACCCCACCTGTCACTAATCACCCCCCTGTAAGGCTCATTCAGACGTCCGTATGTGTTTTGCGGATCCATGGATCTGCGGATCCGCAAAATACGGACACCGGCAATGTGCTTTCCGCATTTTGTGGATCCGCACATTGCCAGAACTATATAGAAAATGCCTTTTCTTGTCCGCAATTGCGGACAAGAATAGGACGTGTTCTATATTTTGGCGGATCCGGAAGTGCAGATCCGCAATTCCGGATCCGAGCGGGACAAAGTCTGTCCCCATAGAATTGAATGTATCTACAATTCCGTTCCGCAAAATTTTGCGGAACAGAATTTCGGACGTGTGAATGAGGCCTAAGGGTCCCTTAGCGATCGCAGCTTTACAGCTTTCCCCTCTTTTTTTTTTTTGCACATTTTTTAGAGATTTTTTCATCCACATTGATCAATGTGAATGAAGAAATCTGTGCCATTCATTTTTTTCTTTCAGCCCAGAGGCTGAACGGAAAAAAAAATTCTCGTATAGTCAATATAAGGAGAATAGCAAAAACTCCTAATTCTGGCCATACGGGTAATGATTGCGGAGACCCTCAAATGCCAGGGCAGTGGAAAAACCTCACAAGTGACCCTATTTTAGAAAGTAGACACCCCAAGGTATTTGCTAAGGGGCATAGTGGACATAGGACTGGACAAGTTGGATTCATATATTTAGTTTTTTTGTCATGGCAACATCATGGAATAAGATAGCGCTATAAAATTCTATTTGTACCTTTTTTCCTGGAATCCCAGGACTTCCAGGCTGACCACTTAGTCCGATCGTTCCCTGATATGTAAGAAAAAATCCATATTCAAACTGTACATATTGTAATACATTTACCTTTTGCAAGAACTAATTTGCTGTACTTTATTTAGTGGAAAGGCAGGTTTGTTCTATTTTTCCATTTTGGATGTTTAACAAGGCATAAGAAATTATAATTACCAGTAGTAGTGGATGCTTTTTTCTTATATATGTTTTTTTAATTGTTACCAAATACAATAAAACAACAAAATGAAAAAGTAAATAGACTATAAAGGTATCAGTATAAGTTATGTTACAGTTGTAGGGTGGGAGCCGAGTCCACCATAAGAAATGAATGCCTAACTGCTCCAAAGCTGTGGACCCTTTAAAGGTATGAGTAGCCCTCCTCTCTAACTCTGCTCTACTCCCGGTCAGAAAAGAGAAGATGCCAGCCCCTCTCCCTTGATGAAGATACCCTGTGGAGTGCGACCCATTTAATTGTAGAGTAGGAGAGAATGGTGGTGCCCTGATGATGTGGGAGGTGATAAATTGGCCAGCATCACTGCTTGGAAGAAGATGGTGCACACTCCACCATCCTTCCCAGTGCAACCATGGGCTACATTGGCGCACACTCACCACACCTCTTCCCCTGCTGGCAGTGAGCACTGGACAAGGCCTGCTGCAGTGGCAGTTACAGCATGGGAAGGATAAGTAGGCCCTAAGCTTTTCCCCATAAAAGTGATCCAGTAACACCAAATGTAATGCACAGCCCTCAACTAGAGGTGTACTAAAGTTTGGATCACAGACTACAAGCCGAGCAGTCCCTGACTGAGATGTGGAGAGTAGTCACCAAGCGGTGGTTACCAGCAGATTGCAGTGGGTGCCAGTAGGGGCCACAGTGCTGGTTGCATGGATGGAAATGTTCTTGCAGAAATGTCTGGCAATGTGACCAAAGGGCCTGATGAGAGTAGGGTCAACTGAGAGTGAAGCAGTAAAGGTTAGTGCCGTTGGGCCAAAGGGGAGCCAATGCCCTGGTCTGTCTGTAATTCTCTTTGACACAATGGAGCAATAGGAGGAGTAATACTTCAGGCAGGTGTTGGAGACTGAGCTGGACATCTGGGGCCTATTGGACAGGTAAGTTTCCCATGGGTCTAGTAAAGTGCTTATATGGACTGTATACAGTTCAGGACTATGCCATTAAAGGGACACTACCATCAATTTTTTTTATTTTTTTTTATCACACATTAACAACCTATATAGATTTTGAAATTTTTTATTTTTGTGTACAGTAAGGTTTTGTTATGTGTGAAAAGAAGTAGGTGCTTTGACTTCTTTATTTATGGACTATGCAAACTGTTGATTCTTATGCCATATCCTCTTTCCCCCAAAACCATGCCCAGTTCACACGAAGACCCACCCCTTTTTAAGCAAGTTGGAAAAATGCTGTAGAAAACCTAGCTGTGCCACAGATTCTAGGCACAAACACATAAGTAAATCTGGGACATCGAGATATTGGAATTGCCTGCATAGGAATGTTGTTGACATCAGGAGAAGGTAGAAATACATTACACAGTGTCGATGTAGTAAAGCTAGATCAATGATTTGACACTTGTTTGGGATTTTTGGAACAGGAAACAAAACTATTTCTAATACCTTAAGTCCTATTTGGCCCGACACACCAGGCATTCCAGGTGGTCCCTTAAAAAAATCAAGAATAATCATTTGTTAGTAGTTTATTTTTAGTTTAGTTGAGTTCATTCCAGAATAAGTTTAAAGGGTCACAAACTTTGCAAAAAACCTTTGATATGTCATAGAGGCATATTAAAAGTTTAGATTGGTGGGGGTCTGAGTGCTGAGACCTCCACCGGTCTCAAGAACTAGGGTAGAGAAGCACGTGCACTCTCTCTCCTTGATGCACAGGACGGATTCAAGACCATAGCCCATTGACTTTTATGGAAAGGGCCTCGTGCAGTGCTTCTCTGCGCTATACATGTGCTTCTCCCCCCACGTTCTAGAGATCGTGGGGATTTCAGCAATCAGACCACCGCCGATCTAAGCTTTTGATATGTCTCTATGATATATTAAAAGTTTTTTAAAAAGTTAGTGACCCTTTAAGGTAATAAATATATAGTGAAGTAAAAATATATCAACCTGCTAATATATTTATAGCACCCGACCTGAGCTACCAATCACCACTTGTCCGTATATATCTACTGTAGAATGTCAAAAATATATATATTGTATTGTCATGTATATTTTTAGCGGGGAAAAAAAGACTAGCATTGACTAATGGAGCCAAAAAATAGCGTTTTTATACCGTCAACTAGTTGCCGTTACTGAGGATCAGCACAATCTAGGGTGCAGTTATCCTTCTATAAGATAAAAGAACTCTCATACTTCTTACCTGAACTCCTGGTGGACCAGGATCACCCTTTATCCCAGGTGGCCCATGTGGACCCTAAAACAGACCAAAAAAGTATAGATACATTTTACTACATCATATCATCAACGTGCAAAAGGCTTTGAAATGGATGAATGCAATGCTTTTCCTAAGGCGGTATCCACAGCTGAAATGCTGCATTTTCCATCCAGATTTGTGGGATACTGTTGTAGCAAAGTGGATGAGATTGTAGCAACATTTACGATCCTGTGAAAAATGTCCTTGTGTAAACTAAACTGCGTGCCTACTTTAAATGTGCAGCATGTCAACTGTTTCTGCAGGTTTTCCCCTTTGCAATGCATATGTTGAAATCTGTAGCAAATCTGATGGTAAAACATGCGGAATTTGCAGGAGAATTGCTGTGAAATCTTAAATGGGTCTTTTCTGTAACATGTGGACATACTCTAAACCAGGGCTGCATTGTCACAAGGCTTATTTCAAGGGGCCGCAAATAATTTTTTTTTTGATTGATGCTTATTTGCATCAGCCTATTACACAGGCCAATGTAAAGTGACTGGGGAGGAATGATCGCTATCACAGTCATTTCTCCTTCATTTAGTTATATTGATTATCAGTAGCACATCCCTGATTACACAGAGAGATGTGCGGCGCGATTGTTCCCAGTAATTGAGCATGGCCCCTGAAACTGAAGAGTTAGGCCCCTTGCAGACGAGCATTTGTCACAGAGCGAGTCTGTAACGCAGCACCCGGCCGGAACTCCCAGCGCTGCCGGGGGTCACATAGCATTATATTGATTTATGATGCTATGTAACGCTTACAGTTCTGGAATGTATTGGATAACACTGACATAAAGCTGCTAGTGTTATCCAATACATTCCAGAACTGTAAGGGTTACATAGCATCATAAATCAATATAATGATATGTGACCCCGGCAGTGCTGGAAGTTCAGGCCAGGTGCTGCGTTGCGGACTTGCTCTGTGACAAATGCTTGTCTGCATAGCAGCCTTATACTTACCTGCTCCCTACGCTGTTTTTACTTGGCAGTGCATGGTCACATGCACCCCTCCAGCCAGTCAGCACCCCTCCAGCTGGCTTCAGCGTTGATGTGGCCACAAGCAGCATGTCACTGCTGTGGTCAGTCATTGACTGGAGCGGTGTATGTGACCATGGCCATGCGCTGACAGGTGTAAAAGTGCAGGAACCAAAAGATGGAGGCAGAGGGGGCCAGGGCGGCCTGAGGAAGGTAAGTATGAATCCTCTGTTTCAGGAGCCATGCTGCGGGAATGTGTTAAAAGTCATTTTTACAGGAAATGTGGCGACATTACCTTCCTGCCTCCTATTCATAAATGAGCGTTTTCCTCCACTGCAGAGGTTGGCGCTCATTGATTATTACCACCTTCGGCCCCCAGTTACAGACGCCATGTAAAAACCAGTAAGCACTTTCCCTTACTAGTGGAGAAAGTGCTTATTGGTTAACACTTTAATAACCAGGCCTGAACAGACCCTTTTTTTGTGATTTAGCTCACATGGTGATTCAAATAGTTGTAACTTTTTTATGTGTTGGGACTGTCAAAATAATTTTTGCAATAATTTTTCACTTGAGACATAGGGCCTTATAATTTATTTTTTAGTTTTATTTGGGGAAAACTGTACAAAACATTTTTAATAATTTTTTTTTCAAACTATAGCTCCTTATTCTTTAAATATGCAAACTGACACCAAAATAAATAATTATAATTAGTTCCCTATTTTGTGTCAGTCATTTTGTTATAAAATAGTTTCACATGGATGGGGCGATAATGGCGACAATTTTGGTTGGTGTGGGTGTTTTTTCTTTTATGCATTTTATTATTATTATTTTTTTCTTTTTTAACTTACCGTATTTTTAGCCCCATAGGACACACCGAGGATGTCAGATCAGACAACCAATCAGACCCCCAATGTTAATAAGACCATAAATCAGAACTCAGCTCAAACCCCAATGTAAATGACGCCCAATGCCACAGATCACCCCCCAATGCCTCAGATCACCCCTCTAGTTCAGATCAGCCCCAGCAGATGAGTACCCTCCCTAACAGCAATGCTCCTCACCAACATCGCAATCCTCTTCCTCCACATCCTCCATTGGCTGTGCTGTGATCTGACGTGCACAGCGTGAGGTCAAAGAGCGCCCTAGCGCTGTGCGCAGCCTGCACAGCCGACAGCCGAGGATCAGGAAGCGGTGAGTACAGAGCCTTCACCGCTTTCCGTCCCTCTGGTACTAACGAGCACTTCCATAATGTAAGCGCTCATTAATATTCACCCCATAAGACGCAGGGACATTTTCCTCCCACTTTGGGGGGGAAAACTGCATCTTTTGGGGTGAAAAATATGGTAATTTTTCTATATATTTCTGCTACAAATAATATCCCCCAAGAGGTCATAAAAAGACCTTTGGGGACACTGACACTTTTTGTTAATTTTAAACTTTTTCCTTTTTAGACCTCATGCACACGACCATATGTATTTTGCAGTCCGCAAAAAATACGGATGACATCCATGTGCATTTTGTATTTTGCAGAACAGAATAGCTGGCCCCTAATAGAATAGCCCTATCCTTGTCCGTAATGCGAACAATAATAGATGATGTTCTATTTTTTTGCGGAACGGAAATACGGACATACGGAAATGGAATGCACACAAAGTAACTTCCGTTTTTTTTTTTGGCGGACCTATTGAAATGAATGGTTTTGTGTATGATCCCAAAAAAATGGAACGGACACGGAAAGAAAATACGCTCGGGTGCATTAGGCCTTATTTCTTTACTTTTATTTGTATTTTATTAATATTTTATTTCTTGTTTGGGGGGGTTTATCACTTATTATTTAAATATATTTTTGCCATATAATATGTCCCACAAGAGGTCATAAAAAGACTGTTGGGGTACAATGAACACTTTACTATTTTGCACTTTTTTTTCCTTTTTATTTGTATTTTATAATTTATTTTTATTTTTATTTTCTATTATTTTTTTATATATTTTTGCCACAGAATGTGTCCCTCAAGGGATCACAAAAAGTATTTTTTTTATAATTTTCTATTTTATTTGCCACATATTTTGTTTTTTATTATGCTTTTTTAGTTTTCAATTTTTTAAATATTTTTTCAATTATTTTTTAATATATTTTTTCCACATAATTTGTCCCAAATGGTCATGAAAGACCTTTAGGGACACAGACTTTTTTTTTTGCACTATTTCCACTGTAACTGGGGCATTCATAGGAGCGCCAGTTACAGAGGAAACCAGCCTGCTGTGGAGGCGTTGTACACAAGCAGAGCTGATCAGGGTCTCAGCGTGCTGCCTATGTATCTGAGGAGAAGGCAGAATCGTTGATCAACTGCTTCTGCCTTCTCCACGCTCCCCAGGCTGTCCTGCTCCTGCTACAGAGCAGGAGCTGTAAGCTCTCTTGTGCGGCGCTGCAGGCAGAAAAACAGCTTTGGCTCTGGGGACCGTATGCGGCCCGCGGGCCGTGGGTTGTGCACCCCTGCTCTAAACCATAAGCCTTAAATTTTACAAATAGGAAACATTTAAGTCTAACTCCAAATCATGAAAAGATATACACATAGGCACAGATGCATACACAGATTTTCCTCCTCATTAACTAGCTTGTGGTCAAACTACATCAGAGCAACAATATGGATGCAGAGGTTGCAGTTGCACTTTAAGGGGCTGTCCGCTTTTTACTTTTGATGACCTATCCAGCTAGGCAGGGGTCTGACTCCCGGCACCTCCGTCAATCAGCTGTTTGAAGAGAAGGCAGCACTTATACAAGCTCTGCCTTCTTTGCTCTGTTTACCTGCTCACCCAGCAATTGCAGTGGTGGGCAGGTGTAATTACAAGTATGGCGTCCCCATTCACTTCTATGGGACAGCTCTGTAGAAGGCTACTTTCATATTAGCGTTTTCAATTCCGTTTGAGATTTGTCATAGGATGTCAATAGCGGAAGAAAACGCTTCAGTTTTGTCCCCATTCATTGTCAATGGGGAGAAAAATGAACGAAATGTAATGCACCAAAATGCATTCCGTTCCATTTGTTTGCGTCCCCATCGCAGACAGAATAACGCTGCAAACAGCGTTTTTCTGTCTGCCATGTGGTGCGGAGCAAGATAGGATCCTGACACACAATGTAAGTCAATGGGGACGGATCCGTTTTCTCTGACACAATCTGGCACAATAGAAAACAGATCCGCCCCATTGACTTTCAGTGGTGTTCATGACGGTTCCGTCATGGCTATAGAAGACATGGCCCCTAATAGAATAGCCCTATCCTTGTCCGTAATGCGAACTGTACTTTGGTGTTGACACAAACTTGATTTAATAAATTAGCAGATAGTACTATCTACTAATTTATTAAATCAAGTTTGTGTCAACACCAAAGATTGTTTCTGTGCGCCGTGGGAGCCTTTTCTCTCTATTTGGATCTATCCGCCTTCTTGGGGAACCCAGGCATCCCTACGTGGAAGTGCGTACATCCCTGGCTGCATAACCATCTACGCTGGGTGCTCAACACACCCGTCTGAAGTTCACGGTAGCGTTGTGCCTATTGATCGTACAACCCTTTAAGGTGAGCCTCCATTTTGGAGTACTTTATGTGTATTCATCTACCTGGACTGTACTACCCTATGGTGCGCCTCTTGTGTTTTTCATAGAACAACACCGCCTGTTACGCTGATCTGATATTGATGACCTATCCTGATGATAGGTCATCAATAGTAAAAAGCGGACAACCCCTTAAACCCTATACAAGTTACACCTTATGGACTACATATAAAGCAAAAAGTTATTAATTATTCTGATACAGTTATTAGAAAAATACATACCCTTTCTCCTGGCGTTCCAGGTATGCCAGGTGGTCCTGGAGGCCCTGGGAAACCCTGAAGACGTGAAGTATGTTCTTTAGTAATTAGTACCTTTTCTTTAAAAAATCCAACTGTATTTTGTAAATTGTAATTATTATATATATAGCAATGCGTTGCACATCACTTCCTCTTTTAAACTACATTTAATAGCTTTGCAGCAATAGTTACTTTCAAGGGGGCTTCTAGGATTTTAACACCTTAACTACCAAGCCTATTTTAGTATTCAGGTGAGAGAATTTTTTTGCACGGCTGCATTCTTAGAACTATAACTTTTTAACGATTCTATTAATTTAGCCATATGAGGGTTTGTTTGTTGTGCAATGAAGTGTATTTTTCAATAGCTCTGTTATGGGGTACATATAACATTAACTTTTTTTAACTATTTATGGCAAGAAGTGGAAAAAAAAACAGGCATTCCGTCATTGATATCAGGTTTTAATTATTGTGCCACACTTTTATTCTATGGGTCGGTATGATTACAATAATATCAAATCTGTGTAGTTATTACATAGTCACATAATTATACGGTTGAAAAAAGTCATAAGTCCATCAAGTTCAACCAAGGAATAGGTGGGGACGCGAATCCCAGAAGGAAGTGAGACTCCAATTTCTACACATTAATGTCATTTACTTTTAAGAATTCAACTAAACCTTTCCTGCTGTGACCACGTCCTGCGGAAGTCTATTCCACAGATTCACAGTTCATTTTTTACTGTTATTTCTTAGTACTTTTCGACAATAATAGCGCATCATGCAAAAAAAAAAAATATATATATATATATACATTTTTTTGTGCGACCTTTTAGGAGCCATAACTTTATATATTTTTCTGTTGATCTGGCTGTATGAGGGCTTGTTTTTTGCAGGGCAATATTTTATTTTGACATCATTTGGGATACATATAAATTAATGATGTTGAGGGTGGAAGTGGGAATAAAAAGCAGTTCCGCTGCATATGTATGCATGTTTTTTTTAACTTTTACAAAATAAACCACTTTATGGAACCACATTTAATTTAATTTTTTTCTTCCTTTTTTCACTCAGTAAACTTTTAAGCATTTAGTAAAAGCAGACCAGTGGGCTTTCGTTAGGCCCTGGCTGCCATGGCTTTCTTTTGGCACTCTGTGATAACATTTGCAGATTCAGGGGACCATGGGGACAAAGGGAGCCCTCTTCCCTCTGGCTAACTTCCTAGGTGCCTTGGTCACTATTAATCACAGCATCTTTGGGGTTAAATGGACAGGACTGAAAATATGTCCGATCCTGGCCATTACAGTGGGAGCTCAACTGTTAGTCAGTGCAGGGCTTCTGCTGCAATATTGATGACACAGTTCCTCTGCCCGCACGATGTTATGGAGGCCTAATGCAAGCTTATCCATTATGTGCATTTACGTTACGGTGGCTTAACGGGTTAATATTGATTACCTATCCTTTGGATTGGCCATAAATATTAGATTGATGAATGTCCAACTCTCAACATGACCACTGATCAGCTCCGTAAACAATTAGGAGGCTGCTGCACTAAGAGAAGTGATGCTTCCCCTTCAAACAGTTGATCAATAGGGTTGCTGAGATTTAGGCCCCCACTGTTTTAATATTGATGGTCTATTCTAAGTATAGTTCATCAAAATTCTATAATATCTTCATAGGTAGAATTTTTTGGCAGAAGTTGTATGCTATAGTAATACTCTACAAACATTAAAGTAACTCACAGTTTTTCCTTCAGGTCCTGGGACTCCTCCTTCACCGACAGATCCTTTGTTACCCTGTAGGATCACATGATTAAGAGAATGCATTTTATTATTTCTTAAGAATCTGGGTCTCATACAACTGTCTATGGGACTGACGGAGATATTGCAACACTTGGCTGTTTCTCTCAGTTTTGAAATGCAAATTAGTCGTCTATCCAAAAAGAAAAGAAAGATGTAAGGTATCTATCCTATAAGTCAATGCTCAACTTTTTAACTGGCCTTGAGACATAACTTAGTATTTTACCTAGGCAAGTTCCACATCTGCAGGCACTTAATATGGTGGATTTGGTGATCTCTGTAATGGAGACACCCCTTTGCTCGGTTTTCTTTCCTTTGAGGGATATCTGTCTTTCACTGTGTTGTAGACCCAATACTGGGGCTTCACATTTATTTTGCATATAGGTGTTTCGGGATAATTGCCCCTCATCAGTGCATAGCAGAGAGAACTGGCTTAACTGGGTGAGAGGCCTTTGTCTGGATCAATGGGCTACTAGTTTTCCTCGTGGAGAATGCCTAGCAGACATGAGAAGTCTAATAAGTCAGACAAAAAAAAAGAAAGCTGAGCCTCTAATTCCACCAGAGGTAAATTAGTTATCCTATAAGTCCGTTTTAAAAGTTCTGTACATCGCAATGTTTCAAATGTTGCAATTTTAGTATTTGCAGCCATTTTAGCACTTGTTACTTTTGTTTTTATAATAAAACAAGAGGTAGTAAGGAGGATCAGACATTTATAATGCAACTGTACATCCACCTAGGTTGGCACATGTGAATCCCTCCTAATCCACTGTGCATTAGGGAATTAGGTGCCAAATAACTGAGCCCCAAGGACCGGTTAATCAAGTGTCCTAAACTTTTAAATGAATTTAAAAGGGGCACAAAACAAACAGACATTAAGTAGAGGGGGAAAAAACTATGGACACCAGAGACTGGGACATCAAATTTGTTTTTCTTATGGTTGTATTTATCATATCCACAGTTGCCAAAAAAGTCAGCAGCAAGAGTGGTAGGCATCCGGCAAGTTGCCTACATTTCTCAAGAGTGCAACACGCTATTGGTCATGACATACCATGACTAAATGTGTGTTGCACGCTTGAAACATGTAGGCAGCTTGGATTTTAAATGTTGTATGTGTTCCAAATGAAGTTACTAGATACCTGCCAATTTTGCAGTGGGCTTTGTATGTGGGTGACAACCCTGTTCGTGTAGAAAGAAGATTTTAAAAATATATATGTTTGTCACTGTAAGACCCATTTGTATTGGGTCAGGGAAGCGCGCATGTGATTGCCCCATTTCACCCGAACCAAACAGTGCTGCCCTGACTGAACTCACAGTATAATAAAGATCTACAATCCTGTGAATTCCTGCCTGAATGTGGCCTTTCTGTACAGTACTCACAGCATTATGTCAGTACAGTACACTGGACCCATGGTGAGACGGGGATACACAGCAGCATAGATCATTATGATGCTGTGACTTTGGTAAGAGAAACTGTTTTTGGTCCGGTAAATGCGGCCGGCACATGAGGCGCATTGTTCCCATTGAGTGCACTAGTCTGAAACTGTCCAAAGGAGGACTAGGTGAGCTGATCCACACATTGCTTAGCCAACAAAGTCTGCTAAGATACCTAAAGTACACAAGCATGGTCCTGCCATTTATAGTATATAGTTGGATAGCCTCAGTGTCTTTCTACAAATGGGGAATTAGAAACTATGGGGCACCATAAGCTCCTGCGCTATCTGTAGATCCGCCAAAATTATGTAGAGGCGCCAGCCTTTACATAACTTCGGCAGATTGACCACCGCTTCTAAATGTAAAACAGATTCCTTGCTGTCTTACACTTAAACCTTTTTCTATGCCTCACGCTCACTTTTTTTTAGACCTGGCATGATGCCCCTATTGTTTTTGATGGGGAAATCCCTTTAAACACAATAAAGGATAGATAATCAATATCAGATCGGTGGTGGTTAGACACCTGGCCCCGGCCCCAATCGTTTGTTTGCTGCAGGTGCTAAAACTAATGTAGCAAATAACTCCCATTTAAGTAAATGGGAGCTGAGCTACAGTAACCCTAAAAGACCACTACACAGAGATATCAACTTCCAACTCATTCTGTGTTAGTTCTGGCACCAATGGCTGCTGCAAACAGCTGATCAGTGGGGTCCAGATGGTTGATCCTCACAATGTGGCATTGATGACTGATCCTTAAGGATAACCCTGAAAACCCCATTAGTATTAAGAAGCTTACTATTACTTTGAGATGTCATAGAGTTTGCAGCAACACATCAACAATGAAAGAAAAGATTTACCTCTGGTCCTGGTATTCCTGGAGTCCCAGGCTGACCTTCTGGACACTGACAAGCAGATGTAGGCACCCTCTCAAGTGGACACTATGGAGAGTGAAAACAAAGTCATTAATATGCATTTATATAGTTAAACAGGTTTTCAAGACTAAAACACTGATGGTTTATCCTTAGGATAGACCAAATATCATATCAGTGGAAGTCTGACTCTTGCCACCCACATTATCAGCAGATTAAAGGAAGCACAGCAATAAAGCAAGTGCTGTGTACCCTTCATTGTCCTCTTCATTGTCAAAGTACATTCTGTAGTGGCTGTGCCTGGTACTGCAAGCTAGTCCTATTTATTTAAAGAGGACCTTTCATCACCCTAACAAATCTAAACTAAGTATACATACATGTAGAGCGGCGCCCAGGGATCTCCCTGCACTTACTATTATCCCTGGGCGCCGCTCTGTTCTCCCGGTATGTCCTCCGGTAACTTCAGCTCTGCGTCTCAACTGGGAGGAGCCTGCCCTTGTTCTCCTGGGTGTCTCCTTCTCCCAGGCTGTAGCGCTGACCAACCGCAGCGCTCAGCTCATAGCCTGGGAGGTTTTCTTGTCCCAGGCTATGACCTGAGCACTGCGGTTGGTCAGCGCTACAGCCTGGGAGAAGGAGACGCCCAGGAGAACAAGGGCAGGCTCCTCCCAGTTGAGACGCAGAGCTGAAGTCACCGGAGGACATACCGGGAGAACGGAGCGGCGCCCAGGGATAATAGTAAGTGCAGGGAGATCCCTGGGCGCCGCTCTCCACGTATGTATACTTAGTTTAGATTTGTTAGGGTGATGAAAGGTCCTCTTTAAGTGGTGTTGAGAGTCACCTCCCCACCAATATATTATTGATGGCCTATATAGTAATAGACCATTACATATAGTCTCAGAAAACTTCTTTAAGTATGTATGGGCGTATAAAATAGATTTAATTTCAAGTAAAAGAAAACCCTAAAACATTATGCCAGTGTTTCTAGATTTATGTATTTATCTAAACTGTATACCATATATTCATAAAATGTTCATGTACTTACCCTAGGATCATCCTGGTAATAAAGAGAAAATAAAGAAAGTTAATATTCATCTACATCTTAGTATACATCTTTCTGAGGGCCAAGATGAACCCACTTTAGAATGATATTTGAATATCGTCTTAACAGAGTCCCAAATCTCCCAGAAACATATTTACTGTAGTTTTTTATGTTTATTGACATGAATAAACTCTTACCACAGAGTAAATTTCGCAGGCCGTCTCTCTTTCACTTTGCTGTGGATCACAGTACAAGCGCAATTTCTGAATCTCCATCTAAACATAGAGCAGATTTTGAATGAATAGGTTTTCTCGGTCATTTTCTGACTTCCATATTTTTTTTGATCAATCGCTCATACATACATTAGGATTTTTTGTTTAATTGCTTTCAAATACTGGGTCAAACTTAAAAGGACCTCATTATATGTCAGTGGGGTCCATCTTGCATATTTAGAATCCATTTGGTAGTGACGTCAGCGCAGGTCCTGCTGATTGAAGATAAAAGGATCTTCTATTTTCATTCAGCAGGACCAGCGCTGATGTCACCACGCTCACCATGTGGTGAGCGTGATTACATCATCAACCTTTTGCAGGTCCTGAAAAAAGAAGAAGAAAGAAGACAATGCCTGCTGCGTGGATGAGGTGAGTTAATTTTTATTATTTTTTTAACCTCTTAAGGCACATTTTAGTAAGCATTCTATATTAAGAATGCTATTATTTTCCCTTATAACCATGTTATAAGGGAGAATAATACAGTGAATAGACTTTAATTGGGTCCGGGGTTGCTCAACCCTATCATCTCCTAGCAACCATGCGTGAAATCGCACCGCATCTGCACTTGCTTGCGGATGCTTGCGATTTTCATGCAGCCCCATTCATTTCTATGGGGCCTGCGTTGCGTGAAAAACGCAGAATGTAGAACATGCTGTGATTTTCACGCAACGCACAAGTTATGTGTGAAATCACTGCTCATCTGCACAGCCCCATTGAAGTGAATGGGTCCGGATTCAGTGCGGGTGCAATCCGTTAATGTCACGCATTACACCCGTGCGGAATACTCGACCGGGTGAAAGGGGCCTAAGAATAATTAAATTGATTTGTACAACTCCATTTGTTCATCTCCACGAATTTACACTTGTAAAGGAGGTTCCCACAGCTCTAGACACCCCCTCTGCAGTCAGATTAACATAGTCGAACATCTTGCACGGCCTTAAACATCCTACGCATGCACCGTGACTCCGTGTATCAGCGTATCACATATGATACAAACAGTAAGAATGCACGAATGAGCGGCACTGCATAATTGGTCTCGTACGTCACAGTTCACACTGCACACGCAGTCAGGGTCTTCTCGTATGTATTTTTTCCTGCTTACACTCCGTGTAGCTGCCCGCCCCAGCCTGTATTACCATTTTGAATTGGTGTCAATAAAGAAGATGCAAGTATGTGGTGAGTGCCGCCTTCCTTTATTTTTCTTCTCTCTGCTGCTATCACATATGATATACCTACAAATCCACGTCAATGAATTTGCATGCAACGGCACATGCACGACATTATCATGGTCTCGCGAGACGTGCGGTTATGTTAATCTGCCGGAACAGTGGGAAATCGTCTATAGAGGGACATAATCCATGACTTGGATAACAGATATAGGAAGAAGCACCCAAGCATACATATATCCCCAAATGTCTTTACTTTTAGGTTGAAATAATTGTAATGGTTTACTGTGCCCAGTGCTTGTCTGTAAAGGCGTTGTCCAAGTTATTTTTTTGTTCTTTGTATGTTTCTAACTGAGCAAATGTAAGGGTTTTTCAATTCACTTCATCTACAGTGGCCCAATTCTCCTAGTTGGCTGAAGTCACATGACCTGTGATATTAGCTTCTTCCCTGCTCTGATGAGGTACTGTGCACAAGCCTGAGGGAACAGTAGGAGCAGGTCTGTGTTTGTGCCGGTTGGAGTGATAAACCACGCCCCCTGCACTGCCAAAATGCTTGTTAATCCGTCTGCCCTGTGTCTCCCCTCCCACCGAATTCTTCAGCAAAGTTTAACCCCTTCTACTATCAGCAGCTTAGACCCAGGCTTGGAGGCTCTGCCTCAGGTACTGAGTAGCTGCAGGCTTTCCTTTTCTCCAGGCACTGAAGAGACAAATGCTGTGCACAGGATCTTCCCTCCCTCCTCACTCTGCAGACACAGAGCTGATAAAGACTGGAGGAGTTCTGTCCTCTGTACTCTTCTGCACAAGAACAGGTAGGGGAAGATCCTGTGTGTATCAGCAATGTTATTGTAGTGTACAGCTGGGACTTACAACATCAGTATCTTAGCAGTCAGACAGCAGACAGGGCAGCACTTTTATTCATTCCCTTTGCAGAGCAGACTTTGTTTACACCCACAAATATTCATGAGGAAGACCTCAGAAATGGTTGTTACATGCCCCCACAGCTCTGCAACTGCGTGTCAACAAAGGGCCAGAACAGAACTAGGAAATTGAGTAAATCAGTTTTTTTTTTTTTTGCCTCAAACTTGCTTAAATTTGTCCAACCTGGAAATACTTTTGTGTTGAATATTGAAAAAGATCTTTCTCCAGTCCTTTATTTTCCAGAAATAATCAACCAGTCACTTTCAAAGTCCTTCAGGTAGTCATGTTCAGACTGTGGGTGAAAATTTTTCTATGGGGTCCTATGATTTTGGTATATGCCCCTATCTATTCCCTAATAAATCAGTGCATGTTGACCAAGTGTACAAAATTATGATTCTTATAATTAGTAAAACAGTCCTATACTAAGATAAGCAAAGTAATATACTGTCCACGTATAAAGCCATACTTACACTGACTGATTCATCTGTCTTCACTTTCTTTACAACCTGAGTTTTGCCATTAATAAAAATTGGTCCAATTTCGTCTATGACTCTGTTTTCAATAATTGAATCATCTAGAAATAAGACTGCACTGTTACTTCTCACTAGTATCTTCAGCTGATGCCACCGCTCATCAAATAGTTCCTAAAGAAGAATATAATGTAAATGAAATGAATTGAGAGGCTATTGGCACCTTTGTAACTGATTTTCCTCCATTTCAGCTTTGCAATTAGTCTTGCATAAACCATTTCTACTGTTTTGTGTCTACTGCACCACTGATACAATAATTAAACTTACATTGTTAAGGTTATAAATAGAGATGAGCGAATCGAAGCTGACGAAGTGGAATTCGATCCGAATTTCAGGAAAAATTCGATTTGCATCAAATGCGAATTTCCTCGCGCTTCGCAGGAACAAATCAAATTTTTTCTTAAAATGGCTGCTACACGTGTGAGGACATGGGGCAAGGAACTCTGGGAAGGCGGGATCACCCATAATGCCATGCATGCAGCCAATAAGCAGCCAGCCAGCCCTGTGATGTCACAGCCCTATAAATACGGCGGCCATCTTAGATTCTGCCATTCACCAGCGTGCTTAGTGCAGGGAGAGACGTGTCTGCAGGCGCTAGGGACAGTGATAGGAAAGACTTGATTGTGGTGAAAAGAAAAACGATTTACAAGTGCAGGGAAAGATTACTCAAGGTGTAGGGGACGAATAGGCTGGAATCATTTCACCAGAATTTGTGTTGAACAGGGTTCAGTAGGGGAGTTTACAGCCTGGGTAATAGGAACAATCCTATTACACCTTGCTGCATTGACTGGGGATCCAAATTGCCATTATACAGCTCTGTAATTCCAGCAAACCTGTCTTATTAGGGCGCAAGTGCTGTTTGATACAGGCATTAACAGAGTTTATTACAAGGAAATATTTGTACGTTTTATTTTCCCTTGTGCGGTGCAGTTATATGTTCTAAAGCATTTTTTGGCTTGTATTAGTGGGAAAAGGGCTTATTAGCTGTTGTCTGGTGAAGGGTGAAAATTACAGCCCTTTTTGTCATGCATTAGTGGCAAAAGTAAAATATATTTGCCGCTCAGCAGTGCAGTTATCTGTTCTAAAGCCCTTTTTTAATGTATTGGTGGAAAAAGAAAATAAATATTTGCTGCTCGGCGGTGCAGTTATCTGTTTTAAAGCCCTATTTTCTGTGTATTACTGGAAAAACAAAAAATATTTTTGCTGCTCAGCAGTGAAGTGATATATTCGGAAGCCCTGTATGGCATGCATTAGTGGCGAAATAAAAATATATTAGCCGTCCAGCGTTGCATATATATGTTGAAAAGCCTGTTGTGTAAAAGTAGAAAAAATTTGGGCCTAATTGATGTTCTGTGGTCCAGTGATATATTCGGAAGCCCTGTTTGCCGTGTATTAGTGGCCAAATAAAAATATATTCGGCATCCAGCGTTGCATATATCTGTTGAAAAACCTGTTGTGTAAAACTAGAAAAAAAATTGGGCCTAATTGACGTTCTGTGGTGCAGTGATATATTGGGAAGCCCAGTTCGCCGTGTATTAGTGACGAAAAAAATATGTATATTCGCCGTCCAGCGTTGCATATATTTGTTGAAAAGCCTGTAGTGTAAAAGTAGAAAAAATTTGGGCCTAATTGATGTTCTGTGGTCCAGTTATATATTCGGAAGCCCTGTTTGCCATGTATTAGTGGCAAAATAAAAATATATTCGCCGTCCAGCGCTGCATATATCCCGTTGAAAAGCCTGTTGTGTAAAAGTAGAAAAAAAATTGGGGCCTAATTGACTTTCTGCCGTGCAGTGATATATTGTGAAGACCAGTTTGCTGTGTATTAGTGGTGAAATAAAAATATACAGTATTCGCCGTCCAGCATTGCATTTATCTGTTAAAAAGCCTTTTTTGTAAAAGTGGGAAAAAATTAGGGCCTAATTGCCGCTCAGCGGTGCAGTGATATATTTTGGGAAGCCCTTTTGCCATGTATTACTGGTAGAAAAAAATAATTATATTCGCCATTCATCGTTGCATTTATCTGTTGATTAGCCTTGTGTAGTGTAAAAGGCCTATTTGCCGTTCAGCGGTGCAGTTATTTGTGGTAAAGGCCTTTTTGTGGTGAAATTTTTTTCTGTAAAGCAGGCTTTTTTGGGGAACTTTACAGGGATGCCTGTACACCTCCTTTTGCTGTATGGACCAAATTACGTAGTGGTGAAATTTGTTATATGAAACAGGCTTTTTGCCGAGGTGATTGGACACCTCCTTTTGCGATATGGACCAAATTACTTAGTGGTGAAATTCTTAATGTGACTTCTTAATGTGTTTTCTTGGGAAAATTTTGGGGTGATTGTACACCTCCTTTTGAGGTACGGGCCGAATTACATAGTAGTGAAATTTGTAATATGAAACTGGCTTTTTTTAGTCAAATTTATGGGTGATTGTACACCTCCTTTTGCAGTACGGGACGAATTACGTAGTGGTGAAATTTGTAATATGAAACAGGTTTTTTTTGGGAAAATTCATGGGTGACTGTACACCTCCTTTTGCAGTACGGGCCGAATTACGTAGTGGTGAAATTTGTAATATGAAACGGGCTGTGACACCGATGTATCATTTCTCATACACCAGACTAAAAGAGTATTCCAAGCACCTGTCTGCCCACACAGCTGCTGAGGAGCAGAAGGGTCTTGCCATTGAAGTGGGCTCAGAACTGAAACATTTACTTGACAAAGACATTTACTTGCCTGCCACTATTCCTGTATAACAGCTCCGAGGCGCTCGCTTTGGGGCGTGGTTCCAAAGAAACTTTGACTGTTGTTTCGGTAAGCTGGTGATAAGTTCTCAGGACCTTACGTGGCTAGCAGTGATATGGGCTGGGTATGACGTGTCTGGATCAGTGTCGGACACAGAGATTGATTTCTCTGTGCCCGTCGAACCTCGCATGGACATCTCTTATGCCATCCACGCAGAGGACTTCAAGACTTTATGGAATGATATTCATAAATCAAAGGACGAGGTCAACTCGGAGGAAGTGGACAATTTCTTCCAATGTCTTTTCTCGCATTTCTTCAGACACTTTAGAATCCACTTATCAGCAACCCCGATTGTCAAGCAAAAGTGAAGTTCCTCAGTAAGGATTACCTAATCCAAGTGCTGGGATTCATCACGGTTTTGCCCCTTCTGTGTTGTATTTTATGTGTGTTAATGTCCTGTTTGTTAAATAAAGTTTTTTTCTCCCCCATTCAAAAAAAAAGAAAAAAAGAAGAATTGGTTTGTGATTTGGTAGCCAAAAGCAGGAGTGGGTACAAAACACAGAAGACATGCAAATATTCCATTCACGTGTTATCTCTGTTTTGTATCCACTCCTGTTTTTTTTTGGCATTAGCAATACTGATGGATTACTGACCAAATGCCGACCGAGTGAAGGTGGGTTCTCCACAGACAAGTTCCTTTTTTGGGGGGTTATTGTTCTGACGGATCAGAGGAAGGGCAAAATAATCAATGACGTCAACACAAACTTACTACTGACTCTCTCTCCACTCTGTCAGGGGGGGCTCTACTTGTATAAGCGTTTAATAGAACAGGTTCTGTAGATATCTATGTGGAATCAGCTGACGACGGTGTAAAAGGAGTGCGCTTCTTCTTGACGCTAACATTGACCTGTAAGGCTGAGTTTTTATTTGGTCAGTTTTGGCCCCATGACTGCCCAAATAAGTGAAGTGTGCAGTGATTCTAAGAGCGATGCCTGTCATCTGCATGTCATATGGACTCAAAGTACTATTTCACTACCCAAGCAGACTCCCTATGCGTATTACTTCAAGGCAAGTATAAAAGCTCTCAGCAGCCAGGAAATAGCCGTTTTTTTAGCGCAATTTGCCGTGAATATATTCAGATCGAACCAAATTTTTTTTCCAAAAATTCGCCGAAGCGGCAAATCGAATTTTTTAAAAATTTGCTCATCTCTAGTTATAAATAACTTTGCAGTCATTTTGTTTTTTCTAAATTATTATTGCACTGCACCTATTATAGAGTAAAAGTAATTTTCATAATAGGTTTTTATTTAAAAAAAAGTTTGATCTAGTTGTGTTCTATAGCAGCTTGTTTTCACACATACTGCAGGTCTCGTCTGTCCCCTGTTCAGAGGAATCCATCAGAGAAGCTGAACCATTGATATTTATATAGCTACGAATATTCAAGCCAGTTAGGGACATTAATGGCAATGGTAATGTGATCCATATGTCTTTGTAACGAGGATCCATATTGTATTGCACTTATGGGCTAAAGATCATTTTCCTAATAGGTTTTCAGTCAATAATAAAATGGCCGCCGTCCTATTAGTACACATCTTTAGCTGAATCTCTGTTGGAATGGAGTTCATGAGGAGACATGAAGTACAAAGAGGACGGACAGGACAGACTGTTGTAATGGAGACTGCATACAAGTGCTGCTAATCATTAGCCATATCCCCACCTCCTCTCTGTGCTTTATGTCTCCTCGTGAACTCCATTTCTAGAGATTCAGCTGAAGATCTTAGCAGTTCTTTGAAGGGACTTGTCCTGCTGTGTGATTAGGACAGGTTCTGTGTGTACTAATAGGACGGCAGCCAATTTATTTCACCTAATGATTGCTCCCAAGATAAAACGAATTTGGGAATATTTTTATAATAAAGTAATATTGACGTATTTTTATTTTATTAATTCCTGGAGAACCCCTTGAAGCTATTTATACATTTTTAGTTAGCATTAGTCAGTCAGTTTATAATGGCCCATCCTTGTCACAAACACATGTTGATCAAATTATTACCGCATACACCTACATAATCTTTATAGTTAGTATTATAATACCCATCATTGTCACAAAGACATGTGAATAAAATTATTATTGTCATCAATGCCCTCAAAAGCTATATAATTATATATATATATGCATTGATGTAAATAAGTTTCCCGTGACAAGGCTTGTTCCTGATTTGAGGTCAGTAATTGCTTTTTACCTTTAATTTTGAACCTTTGAACTTTATCACTTGATAATTTTCATTCATCCCTGTGACAGTAAAGATCACTGAACTATCTGTGCCATCTAGAGTCACAGCTGCCTGGACCTCTCCAGCTTTGGACAAAATTCTCCACAGGTCAATAACTTCTTGTGTTTCTGGAGCTTTTAAACGTATGGTTGCCACAAATACATAGGAGGGAGGAAGGCCTTCTGGAAATATGTCTCTGTAAGACAAATACTGGTATATAAAGGCTAAATAACACTCCTAGAAATAAAATATATGAGTATGCATCTAAGTATTGGTGGCAATTAAATATCAACCCCTTTACTTATATAATTACCCTTCTACCTATTTAATGGTTGCAAGCTGGATATTAATTTGGGCTGAAAATGGAGAATTTTCCAGCACTCGGAATCTCCTCAGATTAAAATTATCCTGAGTGTAGAGCTATTTCTTCTATCCACAAAATAAGGGCCTGGTATTTGTTTCTCCCATATCCATTACCAATGGGCCTGTTCTTGACCCCCTTGGTTGGTTGCTAATAATCCAGTTCTATATACACAAACAGACTGAAAGGTGGCATGAAGCAGGATGTGCTCAACCCAAAAATGCAGTTGTGCATATATATACAGGGGAGCAGATCCTGCACTTGTGGCCCGTTACTAATGGCGATCCCCAGCAAAAATGCATACGGTGGAGGATGCCCGCAGCGGGCATCCTCCACTGTATAAACTCCCATGTAAATGTAGCCTGTTTTCCATCCACAGGCTATATTTAGGTGCACCTGTGAGGCCTGGGCCATATCAGCCAGTCTTGGGTGGGGCTCACAGCCTTCTCCCTCCTCCCATTGCAGGCATGGTTACATGCTGGAGGTAACTGAGGAGTCTGCTGCGAGTCGGCCTAATACATTCCTGTAATTTTACCCACTGGCCCCTGGTATTGCCCATATGGCACAGGTAGGTGAGTGTTAGGTCCCGAGCTACTTGAGAGACCTTGGCTTGGTGCTCGGGCTTAAGACATGTCCTCCACTGTAGGACATGTTGACTAACCTCCCAATTTTAACATCAGTTTGAGGGCTTAGTAAGACCGCAGTGTGCACCTGTTTTGTCATTTGTTGGAGGTGTATAAACTCCCATGTAAATGTAGCCTGTTTTCTATCCACAGGCTATATTTAGGTGCACCTGTGAGGCCTGGGCCATATCAGCAAGTCTTGGGTGGGGCTCACAGCCTTCTCCCTCCTCCCATTCCAGGCATGGTTACATGCTGGAGGTAACTGAGGAGTCTGCTGCGAGTCGGCCTAATACATTCCTGTAATTTTGCCCACTGGCCCCTGGTATTGCCCATATGGCACAGGTAGGTGAGTGTTAGGTCCCGAGCAACTTGAGAGACCTTAGTGTGGTGCTCGGGCTTAAGACATGTCCTCCACTGTAGGACATGTTGACTAACCTCTCAATTTTAACATCAATTTGAGGGCTTAGTAAGACTGCAGTGTGCACCTGTTTTATCATTTGTTATTGCTATATTGTAATAATCCAGTATCCCTTAGGGGGAGTTCTCCATAGGTTCTTGCTTGCCAGTAGAAGAAGGGATGAGATGAACCAAAGCTGAAACCCTTGTTATGGGGGATCTGTGGATGATGCATTGTTATGGGGATGTGTGGATGACTCACATATAGCATCTTATGCTGGTCCCCTCCTGGTCCTATGTGTCACAGTATTACGTTATTAATGTGTCCCCTCATGTCTCTGTGTGAACAGTGACTCCATTACACCAGGCCCCGCTCACAGCAGTCTTTACATGTAAAGTCTATTTATTTAATGCTCAAGCAGTGACTCTGCTTTGTTAAACTACTGTAATCACCTGTCACGCTCCTGCTCCGCCAGCTTCATTAATGAAGTGGGAGGAGCATGACCGAGTGATTTACGTTAGGCTGCCGGCCTGACCGCTGCTTTGATAGTGAGTACCACTACGGGACGATTACAGTAGTTTAACTAAACAGAGATTCTGTTTGAGCATTAAATAAATAGACTTTACATGTAAAGACTGCTGTGAGCGGGGCTCGGTGTAATGGAGTACAGTGACTGCATCGGGCCCCACCGCGAGTGCAACAGCAGTTGCTGGCCTCCAGCCCCTCCTCCCACCCCGCGTGATAGAGGTTTACTGTAAGTGATACATCGCAGGCCATGTAAAAATGGCACTATTCGCTTTATAAGACGCACTGCCATTTTCTCCCTACTTTTGGGGGGGGGGGGAAGTGCGTCTTATAAAGCGAAAAATACGGTATCTCCTAGTCTAAATATTTCAAAATATTTAACATAATCTGGAAGAGCAATTTTCTATCTAACATATGGGTGAATAGAATTAGTGAAGTGATAGGTGGCTGCCTACAAAGCATTGCCCAAACGCATAATATGAACCGCTATCTTATACCTATTATGCCATACAATTTAGGTCCGTATATTTCTTCCTAACTTTTTTTTGTTAATATATATATATATTATATATATATGTACTGTTCATCTTTAGTGATAACTGTTATAGTTTATAATATTTTTCTTGATACATATTGAAACATTTGTAGTATGATTTTTTACCTTGTATTTTCAGTCACATCAACATCAGGAGTAAGAAGATAGGCTTTTTCTGAAGTTAGCGATCCTACTATCTTTTGACCTTTTTTAGGAATTTTCATGCCCACAAGCAGCTCAAAGCCCTTTTCATCCCGTGATGCTACGGGTATTCGAGTAGGACACACGGATTCTGCGGGAAACATACTTTTTAAAAGTGCTATAAGTAATTCCTGGGATCAACAAAATACTCTTGTTCCATTACAGTAATACTATTAAACAGCATTATACTATAGGTTAAGTGATATCAAAGCTTTGAAATATACTAGTATTAGTTTACAATTAACGCTAAATCATCAAGCAATATCTGTAATTTCCAGCTTTATTAGTTACTGATATTATAATCACTTTCTATGTTATGAATTTTTGAGGCATTTTTGAGTTATATTTGGGCCATTTATATTGTGCACCATATTGTAACACAAAATATGATCTTATTTATAGAATAGAGTCTTCTAGGTGTAGCTTTAAAGGGGTAATTAACCCCTATAATGCCCCCCAAAATGCCAGGGCCCCTCACACAGGTTATACTTACCTCGCTCCACGAAACCCACGTTGCTTCTGATGCCGGCACGGCGGCTGCTGCATCTCTCCGTCACGTGGGTCAAAGCAAAAAAAATTTTTGACATGAATGCTGAGACAATCGCTGATCGCTAAAACAAGGAGATAGAAGCGCTCACACAGAGCTCTGGGTCTGCTCAATGCCGAAGATGGGCTTATTAGAAAGTCTATGAGTCTGTCTCCAGTCTGTACCCTAGAATGAGGAGAGCCAGCACTGTGTGAGCTCTTCTTTCTTCTCATTTTACCAATCGGCAGCGGATTCAGCATTTAGTCCTTCACCAATCAATACCTTTGATGGAACACTTTTACCATCATATTAAGGGAACCGCAGGAAATTTCTCTACCATTTACACACACCTAACTGTATTCTATAAAGGGTAAAGGAGTATGCAGGGAGTCTGGAAGATAATGGAGGACATTTATTAAGCATGTTGCACCAGAATTATGGCATAAAATGCGCAAAAAAGAAAGGTGTTTTAATTTGCACCAAATATATCAACTGTTTTCTCCACAATTTTCCCCATAAAGAATGCTTTACGCCAGAAATAAGTTATAAATTTCAAAGTGGGCAGGGGCTGTGAAATTGGTGCATATTAGGCCTCCTTTATGATATTCTTATGGGCAGAAACGGCTCAAATTGTTGCAGACAATTAAAGCCAGCTTATGTGGTGGTGTTATGCGTAAAAAGTCGCATTTATGGCATAAAGATGAGACTTTTTGTCAAAAACGGCATTATGCCTAATTCACACAGTGTTCGGTCAGTGATTTCCATCAGTGATTTCCATCAGTGATTTTGAGCCAAAACCAGGTGCGGCTCTAAACACAGAGCAGGCTCAGATCTTTCTCTTATAACTGATGTCTTTGGAGGCTCCAGTCCTGGTTTTAGCTCAAAATCACTGATGGAAATCACTGACCAAAACACTGACGTGTGCCAGATTTCCACTTAATGCAAATACAATCAGTGAATCCACACAATGCACAAAATCCAGTGTGCATTAATTTTAGAAAAGAATATTGATGCTGAACAGAACAGCCTAGCTGCTAGGGGTCATTAGTGGATCGAGGTGTCCATTTATCAGTAATATTTTGCTTCACTAGATTTATAGTTTCTGTTGGAATAAAACAGGGGGGGGAATTATCAAACTGGTGTAAAGTGGAACTGGCTTAGTTGCCCATAGCAACCAATCAGATTCCACCTTTCATTTTCCAAAGGAGCTGTGAAAAATAAAAGATTGTTTCTAATTGGTTGCTATGGGCAACTAAGCCAGCTCTACTTTACACCAGTTTGATAAATCTCCCACTATATTTTGTAAGCTGAAAAAAAAAAGCATACATTACATCAGACAATAGAATAGTGCAATGCTTGGGGAATATTTAGGCCTCTTTCACACTTGCGTTTTTGCTTTCCGTCCTAGAGTTCCGTCCTCGGGGCTCTAGGACGGAAAGATACTGATCAGGATAATCCTAATGCATTCTGAATGGAGAGAAATCCGTTCAGGAGGCATCAGGATGTCTTCTGTTCAGTATGTGAATGTTTTTTGGACGTTGACAAAACCGTAGCATGCTGCGGATTTGTCTCCGTCCAAAAACCCAGAAGACATGCCGTAACGCCGGATCCGAAATTAATGCCCATTGAAGTGCATTAATCCGGATCCGGCATTAAGCTAAACGTCGTTTCGGCGCATGGCCGGATCCGACGATTAGCTCTGCGCATGCGCAGCAGCAGTTCCGATCGGGGACGATGGCAGCCAGGACGCTACTGAAGTCCTGGCTGCCATACTAAGTACTACGCAGCAGTGTACTTACCTGCGCTGCGGCCTCCGCGCGCTCCTTCATGACGTCACAGATCCGGGCGGTGCATTGATCTATGCGCCGCGGGGACCTGTGACGTCATGAAGGAGCGCTCGGCGGCTGCAGCGCAGGTAAGTACACTGCTGCGGAGTACTTACCATGGCAGCAAGGACTTCAGTGGTGTCCTGGCTGCCATGGTAACCTGAAAGCATGGTAACCTAAAAGCATTACAAATGCTTTCAGGCGACTTGTGTTCAGACGGATCCAGCGGGACGGAAGTGCCAGCCGGATCCTCATAACGCAAGTGCCCTTAGAAATTTCCAAACATAACCTAAAGGCCTCTTGCACACGACCGTATGGCTTTTTCAGGTTTTGCAACCCGCTTTTATCGGAACAGATTTTCAGTTTTTTGCTTCCGTTGTGTTTCAGTTTTTCCGTTCTGTTTTTCCGTATGGCATATACAGTATACAGTAATTACATAGAAACAATTGGGTTGGGCTTAAAATTTTTAATAGATGGTTCCGCAAAAAACGGAACGGATACGGAAGACGCACGGATGCATTTCCGTATGCGTTACGTTTTTTTTGCAGACCTATTGACTTGAATGGAGCCACGGATCGTGATTTGCGGGCAATAATAAGACATGTTCTATATTTAAACAGAACGGAAAAACGGAAACGGAAGGCATACGGAGACACACCAGTATTTTTTGAAGTCCCATTGAACTGAATGGTTCAGTATACTGTCAGTATACTGAACTGAAAAAACGGCCAGTATACGGTCCGCAAAATACTGTCGTGTGCATGAGGCCAAACTGTGATCACTAAAAATATGAAAAGAAAAACACAAAAAATACATGTTCTTGTTCCATTTTTGTAAAAAATAAAATAAAACATTTAATACATGCAACCTATGATGTTGGTAACTGGTGTCTCCTCCGGAAGCCGATACAGTTGAAGCAGCATGGTGGCTCAGTGGTAGCTCTGGTACCTTGAAGAACAAGAGTCCTAGGTTCAAATACAACCAAGGACAAAATCTGCATGGACTTTGTATGTTCTCCCTGTCTTCTGGGTACTTCGGTTTCCTACCCCACTTCAAATATAGGGAATTCAGATTGTGAGCCCCATTGGGAACAGCAAGTGATGATAATGTCTGTAAAGTGCTGCAGAATACAAGCTATATAAGTGTGCAAAATACCTATCCTATGGTATGAAGGCATGGACTCCCAAATGCTGCCATGGTCTAGTCTATACTGTAGGTCAAATTAGCTAGCCTAGAGGACTGCAGGATAGTACTGAGGACTGCACAGTCCCTGCCATCACTGCCTTGTGCTGGATGGCTGACAGAAGAGGCTTCAGCTGTGCCACTAGTTAGGGGATTAATGTGAGTGAAGATTTATTATTTTCTATGAGTGGGCACTATAAACTATCAGGAGCAATATAGTCTACAAGGGACTCTATGACCTAGAAAGGGGGCACTATAATGTATGAGAAGGAATATCACCTAGGAGGGGTTACTATACCAGATGAGAAGGTACTGTAATGTATGAGAGGCAATAAAGCCTAGGAGGGGGTATGATATTAGATGAGGAGCACTATAATGTAGGAGGGAGCACTATAAACTATCAGGGGCAATATAGTCTACAAGGGGCTCTATGACCTAGAAAGGGGGGCACTATAATGTATGAGAAGGAATATCACCTAGGAGGGGTTACTATACCAGATGAAAGGGTACTGTAATGTATGAGGAGTAATATAGCCTAGGAGGGGGTATGATATTAGATGAGGAGCACTATAATGTAGGAGGGAGCACTATAAACTATCAGGGGCAATATAGTCTACAAGGGACTCTATGACCTAGAAAGGGGGCACTATAATGTATGAGAAGGAATATCACCTAGGAGGGGTTACTATACCAGATGAGAAGGTACTGTAATGTATGAGAAGCAATAAAGCCTAGGAGGGGGTATGATATTAGATGAGGAGCACTATAATGTAGGAGGGAGCACTATAAACTATCAGGGGCAATATAGTCTACAAGGGACTCCATGACCTAGAAAGGGGGCACTATAATGTATGAGAAGCAATATCACCTAGGAGGGGCTACTATACCAGATGAAAAGGTACTGTAATGTATGAGGAGTAATATAGCCTAGGAGGGGGTATGATATTAGATGAGCAGCACTATAATGTAGGAGGGAGCACTATAAACTATCAGGGGCAATATAGTCTACAAGGGGCTCTATGACCTAGAAAGGGGGCACTATAATGTATGAGAAGGAATATCACCTAGGAGGGGTTACTATACCAGATGAAAAGGTACTGTAATGTATGAGGAGTAATATAGCCTAGGAGGGGGTATGATATTAGATGAGGAGCACTATAATGTAGGAGGGAGTACTATAAATGATGAGAGGGTAATGTAATGTATGAGGAGCACTGTAATGTAAGAGGGGGCACTAAAACCTAATGTGATCATTTTTATTGCCTTGGGGCATAAAGGTGGCTGTTACTGTTCTGGGGGAAAAGCGAGTATTAATATTATTAAAAATAATAGTCTTTTTTGCCTCAAAACAGTAATAACAACTGCCTTTCTGCCCCCACATCATAAAATTTTCTATTATTATTTTTTAGAAGGCACAAAGAGCATTTTTCTCTGTGGGAGGCATGCAAGCATTATTACTGTTGTTTTTATAGTTTGTGGCATTGTTTGGTGCTAATAATGTTGGTGGTGCTACTTATCTGGCTGTAGTTTTTCAGGAATGCTGTCTGTGGACCGTGTTTTGAGGGGGGCGGATAACTATGACACCATTATATTTAAAGTATATTATTTGGGGGAATTGTGCAACACAGCAGGTACAATAATAAGGGGAAAGGGAGCGGTAACAAGCACAGAAATGGGGGTAGCGGAAGGGCAGGACTCAGTTGATCAGCTGTTTGAGAAAGCACCAGTAGTGCCGTGGCCACCTTGCCACTTAGCCTAAGCCATGTGATGTCACGTTCATCGGTCACGATTGGAGGATTGCTGTGAACGCCAGTGTCTTCCCAAACAGCTGATCTGCGGGGGTCCCGGGTGTCGGATCCCCACTGATCAGTGCTGATAACCTATCCAGAGTATAGGTCATCAATAGTAAAGACTCAGAAACCCATTTAATCATTGTATGGTAACATTTTGTCATGGTATATTTTGATATTACTATATGTACATAGATTATTTTTTGTGTGGGTGGTGGAAGCATATATAGAGGCTTAGTACACCAATTAAGTACCGGGTATCCACTCCCGTTTAGGAGCCAAAGATCAAAACACTAAACACCGAATATCATTGAATACAACACTCAAAGCGTTTTAGAACAAATTATATGCCTTTATTTCATACATGATTAAAGTATAAAAAATAGTAAACAATTGTGGCAAACAGAACAAAAATGAGAAAACTAAAAATGGAGGGGACCGCAGGATCAACACACAGAGGGCACACACACATAAGTGCATAAAAGGTATATGAAAACACCACTCGAAATTACATCATGATAATGGGCCTGGGAGAAATCCCAAAGACAGGCTTATCCTCAAAGAGTGATAACAAGATGGTAGTAAGAATACACGTATACTCGTAGTGCTGATCCTGCGTCGCTTCCTAACGCTGCTTGCCTTACAGGCTTCTTCCCCGGAAGAAGCCTGTAAGGGCGAAACGGCGTTGGGAGGAGGCGACCGCAGGATCCAGCACACTACGAGGGTATACGTTATTATTCTTACTACCATCTTGTTATCACTCTTTGAGGATAAGCCTGTCTTTTGGGATTTCTTTCCCAGGGCCCCATTATCATGATGTAATTTTTGAGTGGTGGTGTTCATATACCTTTTATGCACTTATGTGTGTGTGCACTCTGTGTGTTGATCCTGCGGTCCCCTCCATTTTTTGTTTTCTCATTTTTGTTCTGTTTGCCACAATTGTTTACTATTTTTTATACTTTAATCATGTATGAAATAAAGGCATATAATTTGTTCTAAAACACTTTGAGTGTTGTATTCAATGATATTCGGTGTTTAATATATAGAGGCTTGTGTCCCTGATATTAAGACCCTAACAATGCCCTGAGTGTGTCACAGTGATGACATCATAGGGGAGAGGTTGTTATTGAGATAATTGTAGGTCCTAGAAGTGGGATCTGTTCCTTTCACACTTTGGTATGTGATATATTTGTGATAATGTCAGTACAGTTATGTGGAATATGTTGGCTCTATATAAATAAAAATTAATACATATTTGCTATAAGGGCTAATTTGCCACTGACTATGCCACGTGTTATGAGGTGTAATCAGGGGTGCACCTAGCCTTTTGGCTGCCTGAGGCGAAAACTAAAATGGTGCCCCAACCGCCAATGCCAATTTCTTAACCTAACCCCTTCCCTCCAGGCCTACTGTTAAAGACATACTTGGAAAACATTACATACAGCACTACAAAACATACAGGGTAATACAGCGCCAAATACTGTGCCCACTGGTCTTCCCGATGCTATACTGCAGAAACAGATGAACCTCCCCCCCATCTGCTGCCCCCTCTTGCCCCTACCTGGTGCTGCCTGAGTCAATCACCTCACCTCGCCTCATTGGTGGTGCACCCCTGGGTGTAATTTAGAAAGTATATTGGGTAGTCTAATTATAAAGGATATTAATAGGGTTATCTGGACGGGGGTCAGGCGCCCTGCACCCCTGCTGATCAGCTGTATGAGGAGACTGCGCACGCAGTGCCGACGTGCCATCTTCCTTCTCTCTTACTGTTAACCACTGCTGTCTATGGCAAAGACCATAGACAGCAGCGGTGAACAGAAAGGGGGAAGGGAGACAGCACGTGGGCACTGCGCACACCGTCTCCTCATACAACTGATCCGCAGGGGTGCAGGGTGTCGGACCCCCGCCGATCTGATATTGATGACCTATCCTGAGGATTGGTCATCAATAGTAAAAGCCCGGACAACCCCTTTAATATCCTTTATAATTATGCTACGCCCACACATTATGCAGTACTATATACTGTATATTAGGGGATGCAATTTACACAGTTAGACCATAAACAGTGATGGGACACAGGAGCAAAGGATAGCCCAATCTTCAATACATTTTAGATTTTATAAGGGAGAGAGGGGAATTTATCATCTCCCCCTATGCCAGTTCCCTGGCATAAAAAAAGATTGCAAACCTTGTGTTTGAGACTTTGTAAACGCAACTGCTACAAAATTTTACGTCGCCCTCACCGCTTTCCAAAAAGAGAGCATGGAGAGGTTGGGGAAGGAGCCGACCTGGCAAACATCTTCATTCATGGCAGTTTTCTGGCATGAATGAGTACATAAATCTACGACGGCTAGGAGGTTGCCGTAGATTTCGGTCTGGCGCACGGCCTGCTGGAGGATACACCAAACCTATAACGAGGCCTGCTCCTCTCGGGCATGAATTTATCGTGAAGTCAAGACTAGTGAAGAAAACACCAGTCTTGATAAATGTCTCCCTATAACTTTACAATCAGTGCCTATTGCCCCTTGTATTGGGAGTGTAACAGGGGAAAGCAGAGCTTACTCACCGCAGTACCAGTCCACAGGATCACACCCAGCTCATTTTCTTAGAGTCTTTATATATTTTATAGAGCAATTTTACAGTTCACCGTGTACTTTTGACATGTCTGGAGCTGGGCATATACCAGGTCTATAACTTAAGAATGTTAGAATAACATAAGCTGTATTTCATCATTACCATTCATGAATGTAATATTGTGGATGTTATGCATTACATCAGCCATTCAGCATGTATTGGAGGTGTTTATGCTATGAGGATGATGACGCCATTGAGTAGTGGTAGATGTGGGTAGGGAAGGGGAAATCTGAAACATACCTATATTTAATATACATACATTATTTATTTTATATACATATATACAATCATGAAGAGTCTGCCGAAGGGCTAATGCACAAAGGGGGTCATTTATTAAGCTGAAATACGTTGCCGGGTCTAAAAAAGTGGGAGTGGCGTTAAATGTAAGACAGCTAGGAAGTTCTCTTACATTTACAACTGGCACTGGATGTGCCAGTCTTAATAAATGGCCCCCAAAGTCTATATAGCCTCCATGTACCCTAAAAGGGTGTACAGGGTGCCAAATATATGAAGATATCTCCCCCTAGTATGAGGCTATTACCCAGCATGCACATCAACATAAAGCAGGGTTTTGTACCTGCTACTGTATGTATTACGCATTTTGCTAATTATATAGCCTTACTTTATAGATACCTTTAGATAATTGAAAGAGAATCTGTCAGCATGATCAACCCCATGAAGCCAGGTATACTGCCTAGTAGGGTTGATCATGCTGATTAAACAATACCTTTATTATGTTTCCACATGGATCTGGTGCTTCCCCAGAAGAGCAGATTCTGAATGTGCATGTGCTGATGTGACAACATTGAGAAATGAAGCCTCTAGAATCTCCACTTCTGGGTGTATGGTCACATCATTGGTGCATGGACAGTCAGAATATGCACTTCCCAGAAAGCAGCAGATGCACTGTGCAAGCGCCAAGACTAAGAGCCACAGCGCAGGCACCAGAAGACAGGGTTAGATGAGATCTCTTGCTCTCTGCAATCCAGGGGAAGGAGGAATGGCCATAACTGAGAAGTGGAACCAAACTTGTGCTCCGGGGGCTCTGGCCATTACCTCGGTGCTCCTAGTACTTAATTTGCATATTAACACAAATGGGGATTGCTCAAGAATGGTGCAATGAAGAAACATAATGAAGATATCCTTTTAATCAAATTGATCAACCCTATCAGGCAGTATGCCTTGTTTATTATGGTTGATCATGCTGACAGAAGCTCTTTAATGTTTCAATGTTAGGAACACATTTGTATAAAATTAGTCTCCTCCTGACGTGTCCTTAGGCCACAAATTTTGGAATTTGTTTTATAATTATGCCTATTGTAATATAAATAAGAAAATATGTATTATTACACTTCAATAAAATCACACTATCAATGAATTAAATGGATTGGCAACCCCAGTGACCTATTATGGTGAATTCCCCAAAATGCTTCCTTTTCTGCACATGGATTTCTGCAAGCCCCATTCAGATGAACAGGACAGTCACATAAATTTCTACAACAAATCTGCCACATGTTAATTGACCCTTAGAGATTATGGATGTCATAGAGAGGATTATCCTTGAAGACACCCTCCAAATTGAAAACCAAGGATGACCATGTACACAGCACATTTTTGTCCACTTCAATTGGTGCCATCTTATACTATAGCGGCTGCTGCAAGGGGAAATGTGTAACCATCTTCAGCTTCTCTAATTGATGCTGCATGATTGTCAGGGCAGCTTACTTTTGAGAACACATTGTTAAAATGGGAATATGACTCTAAAGCAAGGATTCTAAAGTTGTTTTCTACTGGGAAGACTTTGTCATATTGGTGATTGAAATCCATGCTGGAATAAAATATTGCAAATTTTCTTGAACCCATCATAACATTTCTTGAACCCATCATAACATTAAAACAAGAACAACAGGAGACAATTATCTTTCTTTTTCTGATGCTGTAAGGCCCCTTTCACACGGGCGAGTTTTCCGCGCGGGTGCAATGCGTGAGGAGGACGCATTGCACCCGCACTGAATCCGGACCCATTCATTTCTATGGGGCTGTGCACATGAGCGGTGATTTTCACGCATCACTTCTGCGTTGCGTGAAAATCGCAGCATGCTCTATATTGTGCGTTCTTCACACAACACATGCCCCATAGAAGTGAATGGGGCTGCGGGAAAATCGCAAGCATCCGCAAGCAAGTGCGGATGCGTTGCGATTTTCCCGCATGGTTACTTAGCAACGGGACCCGATCTCTATTATTTTCCCTTATAACATGGTTATAAGGGGAAATAATAGCATTCTTAATAAAGAATGCATAGTAAAATGAAGTGGAAGGGGTTAAAAATAATAAAAGTTAACTAACCTTAGCCACTTGATCGCGTAGTTGCGATCTATCTTCTTTTTCCCTGCATCAGCTATGAACTAAAGGACCTGTGATGACGTCACATCACATGGTACAATCACATGGTCCATCTTACCATGGTGATGGACCATGTGATTGGACCATGTGATGTGACGTCATTACAGGTCCTTTAGTTGTTAGCTTATGCTGGGAAAGAGAGGAGAGATCGCGACTACGCAATCAAGCGGCTAAGGTAAATTAACTTTTATTATTTTTAACCCCTTCCACTTCATTTTACTATGCATTCTTTATTAAGAATGCTATTATTTCCCCTTATAACCATGTTATAAGGGAAAATAATAAATTCTCCAGAAGACCCGAAACCGGACTTCAGTGATGAAGTCCGGCTTCGGGTTGGGTACCAAACATGGTGATTTTTCTCACGCGCGTGCTAAGCGCATTACAAATGTTTGCTCCCGCGCAGGAAAATCGCGCATATTCCCGCAACGCACCCGCCTCTTATCCGGGTGTCAAACATAACGCCCGTGTGAAAGAGGCCTTACAGGCAGAGGGTCTAATATTTGGGAAAGAATGTTCATAGGAACGTTCATTTCATTACTGGACCGTGTAAAAACTCCACAATCAGCTTAGAAACGAGCAAATGATCTCGTTTTTATTTTATTCCACCTCAAAAAATGATGGTGTCTGCAGCCATTTCCCTATGTAAAAAGGGGATGTGCTGCTGGCGATATGCAAACTGTAAGGGAGGAGAATGATTGTACCAACGATTGTGCATCCCCCATGCACTTTGCATCGGCTTGTGCAAAGGCCCGCTAAACAAGAGCCAATCAACTTGTTATATCATTGATCGTCGCTATTTATGGCCCTGCATCAGGCGCATAAAAGAACCCATACAGATGAGTCCTATATGCTGATCTAGTTTCCATACAGTAGAACCACAGAAAATGCAGAAATAGCAGTTACTTGCCTGTAAAATGGACCCTAAATTTAAAGTTAGATTAGACAGTATGCAATACGATAAAGCATATTTTCCATGGAGTCATGAATAAATTTCTTTAGACAATTTCTTATAATTTACCTGTACCATGTATATGGGTATGTGCCATAGTAACAGAACAATGTTGTAAAATATAGTAACCTACAAAGCTAAGCAAATATAGAATATATACTATAAAATAGCCAAATGTTGTTGTCAAATCTTATAACATAAGCATACCCTTGAGAAAAACCCATCTAGAATACCTGCCATTACCTAGCCAACAGTAGTTTGGGGTGGGAAATGTCTCATCAGCTTCATCAAAGATATGTACATTTGAATACTCTTTGGTTATGTCAAACAATTACTGTCCAAAAGGTTTCAAAATTTGAGCGAATGCATTCATTATTTCTGTATCATTAAATTATGGGTCTACTAGTCTTAATAAATTATCTTGAATGCATGTGCGCTCTTATCATCACAAATCACAGTTATACAGTGGCACCTTACCTTCACATATCTTCTGTTGCATGGCCTCCTTAATCCTATCGATGGTGGTGTAGTCCTCTGCATACAGGACATAGTCAGTGGATGGAGAATTAGCAATTGCTACCAGTTCAGACTTGGTGATTTCAGAGCCAACTCCCACTGCAAACATAATAATATTTTGTGCTCTGGCTTCCGCCGCAATCTCCACCACATCATCCTGGGATTTGCCATCAGTGACTACAATGGCAATTTTGTTTTTGGCAAGATTTGTCCTTTGGGATGACGGAAAAACCTTCTCAGTTGCAAATTCAATTGCTCGTCCTGTCTGTGTATTTCCTCCCAAGTATTTCATACCTTTCAGCGCATTAATAAGTTGTTGATTTGTCCGATGTTGCCCAAGGGTAAATTCTAACCTTGGCAGATCACTGTATTGAACTACAGCCACCTGGGTGTAAGCAGGCCCAATGTCAAAGCTACTGGTTATGTTTATCAGCCAGTTCTTCGCAGTGTCAAAGTTAACGTATCCTACACTCCAGGACCCATCAACGATGAACACTAAATCGTTCACAGCAGTTCGGCAACCTGTCAACATATACAAACATGCTCAATTTAAGAGGAATGCACTTTCCCTAAAGGGACAATAGTCCTTTTCAATAAGACGTTTCATGTATGACAATGATGGTTTTCAACTACTACTACTACCACAGTTCCTCTGTGTTTAGTAAAAATGAGACTGTTTGACTTTATTTGGAAGTGATTCCAGGTCTGGAAATTGCATATGGTATGTACAGACAACCTATGAGATGGTAAGAGCAGTCCTTTTGTGACAGACGTGGATGGTCCCTCTCTGTAGGACATGATCAGTCCATCGTTTCAATGGACAAAATTTAACACTTCATGTCTCCTGTGGCAGACACTGTGGGAGACATGAATGGCCAGCTGCAGATTTTCCAAGTGATCACATCTGATTGCTGGTGCTTCTGAAGCCAGATCTTCTTGACTTTTGCCAGAATTAGCTAATTTTACAGTATAAGGGTCCATTGACACAGCTGTGCCTGTTTTGCATGTGCTTCCAGATCCATATCGCCACACCGCAAAAGATAGGACATGTCCATGTTTTAAAGGATCTGTGGTTTGTGGCCCATAAAACAGACATGGTTGTGTGAATAGACTTTTAGATTAATTAAAAATGTACAGTACATTTCGCTGAACATCTAAACTAGAACAATGAAAGCCCCTAAATATATAAATTTGGTCTTGCATTTTTGACCACTAAAAACCTAAAAAAAATGCCCTAGAAAGCCCTTGTGTTTTTTTTTTCCATACTGCATGAAATTTAGAATTTCCTAATTGCCATACACTTTAAAAGCTAGGTACACCTTTGGGGGCAATTTTGTTTTTATTATTGCATTGTACTCATTTTGAGCTAAAACAAATTATTTTAAATTGGTCTTTATTACAAATATGGAACCATTTTTTCTGTACAGGGATGAGACGCTCTAATAGAGAAATGTTCTCTCTGTTCTGTCAGCCAGCTAATATGACGGGCTCCTTATTTCTGCTGTCTGACATTCTAAACACTCATTATAGATCAGTTTTTGGCCTCATGCACACGGCCATTGTACGGCCGTTCCGTGCATTGGGGCCGGGCAACTGCAGTGTGCATGAGGCCTTTATCTCACTGATAAGAATGTGGCTTCAATAAGTGTTTATGACCTCTTAGAGATAAGGTTTATTAGATGACCAGCACAAAGTGAAAAGTACAATTCATACAGCTAGACAAACAGTTAACCCTTTGTGACAGAACGGCTCAATATTTTTAATAAAGACCAATTGAAAAAAATGATTTTTTAGCCCAAAATGAGTAAAATGCAATCATAAATAAAATTGCCTCCAAAGGTATACATAGCCTTTAAACTAACATCTGAAGCCACTAAAAGCACACAAGCACCAAAAAACCCCACAAAATACGTATAGATCAATCCATCCTAACAAATGAAATAGGGCAAGATAAATGCAGTATAAAAATAACATTTTGCTTTACTTTGCACGGTCGTATTCTTTTTATGCTGAAAACAATTTGATATATTTCCTCAAGACAATTACATTTTAATAGCTTTAGCCAGAACCAATAAAGCAAACAGTATCTCTATTGAAATAAAGGAGTTGGCTTCCAAATTGCTAACACCCTTCTAATTACACAGATCTACTGTCGTGAAGTTGTAATTATACTTTTTCAGTAATCTCTGAACCTTTGCTTTGGAGGGTCGTATTTGTTTTTACAGAACTAAATACCAGACCTCAGCCAGCCAAAAACAACTGGACAGTCATAAAATGGCCTTTTGGGAGAAAACACTAAAATGTATACCTATGAGTATGACTAGTAAATTGCTTACAGTGAATTAAGGAGAGAGGACTTTGCTATTTTGCATATGACTTCAACCACAATTTATTTACTAATGCAAATAATTATTGCTAACAAAAATGTCTTATGCTAGTTAAACCCAGTAGATATTGGTTACAGGAGAAGTTAAGTGCAGACAGCATAGGCTTGCGCACGGGGTGTGCTGGGTGTGCCTGGGCACACCCTAATCAAGCTGACTCGAGGTTCTGTCAGCGCCGGGAGGCGCTGAAAGCACTATACTCACCTCTTCCTTCCTGGTCCTCGGCGCTCCACTGTGAAGGCTGCGCACAGTGTGAGGCCGCGCTGTGACCTTACACTGTGCGTGCCCACACAGCAGACTGTACAAGAGGATTAAGAGTGCGGGCGATGAGGAGCGGCGGTGTCCGGAGCAGGAACGGTAAGTGTTTTATTTATTTATTTGGGGGCTGATGGAGGCACTGGGGGCTGAAGAGTTGCACTGGGGGCTGAAGAGAGGCTGCTGGGGGGCTGAAGAAGGGCACTGGGGGCTGATATGAGGCACTGGGGCTGATATGAGGCACTGGGGGCTGAAGAGGGGCATTGGGGGCTAATATAAGGCACTGGGGGATGAAGAGAGGCTGCTGGGGGGCTGATATGAGGCACTGGGGCCTGATATGAGACACTGGGGGCTGAGATGAGACACTGGGGGCTGAGATGAAGCACTGGGGCTCTTATCTGAGGTCTGATTGGGGGTCATTCACATTGGGGTCTTATTGGGGCTGTCAGCTGAGGTCTTATTAACATTGGGGGTCTGATTGGTGGTCTGACCTCAGATGTAATAAAAAATTAATTTTTCTTATTGTCCCCCTCTAAAACCTAGGTGCGTCTTATGGGCCAGAGGGTCTTATAGGGCGAAAAATACGGGTAAGTTTAAAAATGATTTCTTCTCCCTTCATTATATTGATAGTGCGGGTCTGTATGTATGTATGCAGAGTGTATTTGTGTATACATGTGTGTGTGTGTATGTGTATATAATATATACATACATACACACACACACGCACGGCCAAGGCGTGTGTGTTTGTTCTTTAGGGTGCACACCCTAATGCAATAGGCTGTGCACGTATATGGCATACAGTGGTAGATTTAGAGTATGTCTAACTTTGGACAGGCAGCACTATATACAACATTTTAAATCCTTGTCCAGTGGCCCTTTGCATTTGAGCCCTACATTTTACATATACACTAGGAAAGGCTCCCAGCATATACATGAAACTTACCTATAATGCTCCATTCACCAAACAGAGGTCTGAAACTTAGGGTAAAGGTGCTGGACTGGCCAAGCATGTCTCCAGACCTAGGCCACACAAAATATTGACACTTTGGCCTTTTTTTTTTTACTTAGGGGTGTATTCACTTTTGTTGCTAGCAGTTTAGACAATAATGGCTGTGTGTTATTTTGACGGCACACCAAATTTACACTGTTATACAAGCTGTACACTGACTACTTTACATTGTATCAAAGTGTCATATCTTCAGTGTTTTCCCATGAAAAGATAAAATATTTATGGGACTGACATTGAGGTTCCCATAGGAATTCATAGAAAAAATGTCTTCCTGTCCACATGTAAGATGCTGTGTTATTTGGAAAGTCAAAGTGCTGGTCACATAACACAGCTGAGGATCAGAAGTGAGGTTATAACTCAAAAGTGCAGTCTCTAGTAAGGGTACTTTCACACTTGCGTTGTTTTAGTTTTTTCCGGATCCGTTAGACGGATCTGGTGATATACCGGATGCATCTCATCCGGTATCATCCGGAATAACGGATCCCGTATTTCATTTTTTTCAAAGATTAAAAGCAAAAATAGCTCCTACTATATCCCGGCGCAGATAAGAAAACCGGCAATTTCTGGAACACTTGGTACCGGATCTGGTATGAATACATCTCTACGGAAATGAATGCCGGATCTGGCAAGTGCTGTATTGTTCCAGGATTTTGGCCGTAAAAAATACTGCAGTAAGCTGCGGTATTTTGTCCGGTCAAATACCGTACAAGGGACAAAAAGGAAGACATCCTAATGCATACTGAACGGATTGCTTTCCATTCAGGATGCATTAGGACAAAACTGATGCGTTTTTTTCCGGTATTAAGAGACCCTTTACCGAATTACAATACCGGAAAAGGATAACGCTAGTGTGAAAGTGCCCTAAGAAAATCACCTTCACTACACCATGTATCTTTCTAACAGGTCAGAGATAAAAATGTTTGTGGGAGTGCTTTTTTAAAGTGTGCTTCCTGCTTCATGAATATTATAAAGTTAGGTAGGTATTTATCTTTCTTGTTGAGTCTGTAGCACAATCCAGTAAGGCTCAGTGGATTTACAGGACTATATTCAGTTTCTTTGGCATCAGTGTGTCATCCGTTTGTCATGTCTCTGAGAAATGGACTGAACGTGAATGGCATTCTTCTGCTGTGTTTTTTTTTTTGCCGACCCATTAACTTGTATGGGTGAGTAGTGCGTGCAGTCATTTTCTTTACACAGACCGATGGTCCATGTGGAAAATCAGACATGTGGATTGGTCCATTAACGATAATGTCTTAGGCCTCTTTCACACGGGCGTCATGTCTGACGCCCGGATAAGAGGCGGGTGCGTTGAGGGAATATGCGCGTTTTTCCCGCGCGGGTGCAAACATTCGTAACGCGTTTTGCACGAGTGTGAGAAAATCGCCATGTTTGGTACCCAGATCCGAAGCCGGACTTCATCACTGAAGTCCGGTTTCGGGTCTTCTGGAGAATTGATTATTTTCCCTTATAACATGGTTATAAGGGGAAATAATAGCATTCTTAATAAAGAATGCATTGCAAAATGAAGTGGAAGGGGTTAAAAATAATAAAAGTTAACTTACCTTAGCCACTTGATCGTGTAGTTGCGATCTCTCCTCTCTTTCCCTGCATCAGCTAACAGCTAAAGGACCTGTGATGACGTCACATCACATGGTTCAATCACATGGTCGATCTTACCATGGTGATGGACCATGTGATTGGACCATGTGATGTGACATCATCACAGGTCCTGTAGTTGTTAGCTGATGCAGGTAAAGAGAGGAGAGATCGCGACTACGCGATCAAGTGGCTAAGATAAGTTAACTTTTATTATTTTTAACCCCTTCCACTTTATTTTACAATGCATTCTTTATTAAGAATGCTATTATTTCCCCTTACAACCATGTTATAAGGAAAAATAATAGAGATCGGGTCCCGTTGCTAAGCAACCATGCGGGAAAATCGCAACACATCCGCACTTGCTTGCGGATGCTTGCGATTTTCCCGCAGCCCCATTCACTTCTATGGGGCCTGCGTTGCGTGAAAAACGCACAATATAGAGCATGCTGCGATTTTCACGCAACGCAGAAGTGATGTGTGAAAATCACCGCTCATGTGCACAGCCCCATAGAAATGAATGGGTCTGGATTCAGTGCGGGTGCAATGCGTCCTCCTCACGCATTGCACCCGCGCGGAAAACTCACCTGTGTGAAAGGGGCCTTAGTGTTCACTCCCTCTGCCGTTCGTTATAGTGTTGGGATGCGAATATTCGCATTTCAAATTTTAATCGCGAATATAGTGCTATATATTCATATTTATATATTTATATTTATATAGTGCTATAATATTCATATTTGCGAATATTCTAGATTTTTTTTTTCCTCTGAACCCATGATCCCTTCTTGCTTCTTCCTTGTGGGCCAATGAGAAGTCTGCAATGTCTTTGTTTGAGCTGAGCAATATCCCTAGCAACCAATAGGAAAGAACCTCCGCACAGCCATTTTCTGTAGTTTTTTTCAGTTCTGAGAGAGACAGCAGTGTCATCGCTGTGCTCTGTGCTTTGCTATGTCACATTACATTAGATAGTTAGTTAGCTCATATATATATAATACAGATAGTTAGTGGGAGCTAGTCAGTGTAGGTTAGATAGTGATATAGTGTAGCTGGTTCCAGTGCAGGGTGTTAGGTAGGGCGCTAGGTTCTGCTGTCCATACATACATGCTACAGACATAGTGCTGTGATGTCACAAGTTCACTACACTACTTAGTGCACCAATCAGTAATATGTAGTCAGACCTCCTAAAATGCGAAGCTGCACACATTCTGCAAAAATATGCGCATCATTAATTGCCGATTTGCGCAATCGCGAATATATCAGAGCACTCTATCTGCATATAAAGCTATTGTAATGTTCTTCTAGCAGCTTGAAAAATGTAGCAATAGTGACCCACGCCTGTACTGCATGCGCATTACGCGCATATTACATTGTCGGTTTTTGCAATCAAGAAAATAATCTATGACGACTATTCGCCCAAATATTTGCGAAATATCGCAAATTCGAATATTGCCCCTGCTGCTCATCACTAGCCCGTTATACACATCGCTTGTCTGAATAGGCCCTAAAGTGAACAAATTAAGAAAATAAATCTCCTAGAGAAACTAGAATGAGCAGCAGATACAGGAGTCATGCAATAATCTGAAAACAAATAAGACCCTAAGCAAAAATATTTACAAAAATACTCAAAGACATCTCCAAATGTCAGGCAGCCCTTCTATGTATCTATTGATTACTGCAGAGTCCAGAAAGTGGTAGGGTGTGTTATGCTTAGTGCAGGTGCTAAGAGGGGAGGTCGAGATTCAAGCAGCACCAAAGAGTGAATTTTTGTGCACCATCCCCTCAGACCTGGCACTAGGCATAACCCAGATATCACATCAATAAAACATATATTTTAACACTAGAGGTAGAAGGTGCATACCTGCTTGAGTATTTTCATCATCATCATCATCATTATCTATATCTTGTCCACATATACACTCTGTGAGTATTATGATTGTAAGAACATTAAATGCCCAAATAGATTTCATTGTAGACTGGATTGATGCTTGAAGTGATCTGTAGGAAAACAAGAGAATCAACAACGCAAATTTGAATAAAAGGTGGAGGGTATTTTTTTGACTTTTTGAAGTTTTATGGTTGGATTAGTAACTGGACCGCACCATCTGATGTAGGTTCAGCTTTACAGGGGGAGGAAATTATCCTTGTCAATTTTCTGCTGTCTATCTATTGTTAGCTCTATCTTGAGTTGAAGACATGGGTAACCTGGGACAGACTGGTTAAACCAGGTCATACCCCACCTCAACCAATGGCGGTGTTGAACCTATAGTATTATAAAATCTGTTTTGTAAGTGTATAACTAAAAAAACTCTTGGAATAACAGGCACATGGGGAGGGGCATTTATCAAGACTTGCGTTCCCATATGCCAGTCTTAATCCCCCTGCTCTGGAGTAAGATGCATAGATGCCTCTAAATAAATTAGGCACATCTCTGGCACTTTGTGTGCCAGAATCTCAAATCTCTGCCTGCTATATATGTGCTATAACTTACAAGAGCAAGTTACAGTAAATCTGGTGTGCCATGATAGGCTCTTCCCATCCCACTAAGCCCTACCCCTTTCCATAGCCACTTTAGAAAATAACAAAAAGCTGATCAAGTCATGAAATATGGTACAAATATTGAGTTCACCATAATTTGCAACTTTTTTAACATCACAATAGTTGTTTAGATAGCATGATAAATGCCCCTCATAGTTCTATCACTTTATAAATCCCTAGTCAAACTGCAGATAGAGTATGAAGTACAATGTTGGGCACCTGGGCACAAGGAAGAAATAGCAGAGCTAGAGAGAGTTCGAAGGTGGGCCAATTATTGATGGAATGGGTGGTCAAAATTAGGGTTATTTCGTTTAGAAAAAAGTTGGCTGAGAGAAGACCTAATAACTATGTAATAATATATCAAAGGTCAATACTGAGATTTCCCCCATCATCTATTTATTACCAGGACTGTGACAAAGGGACATTCTCTACGTCTAGAGGAAAGAAGGTTTCTCCATCAACATAGAAGAGGATTCTTTATGGTAAGAGCGGGAGACTAATGAACTCTCTGCCTGAGGAGGTGATGATGGTGAACTCAAGAGTTCAAGAGGAGCCTGGATGAATTTCTGGAGTGTAATAATATTACAGGTTATAATTACTAGATTTCTGGAGAAGAGTCATTGATCCAGGGAATCATTCTGAAGGAAAGGAAATAGCTTTTGCCTCATAAGGGTTTTCTGCCTTCCTCTGGATAAACTTTGCAGGGTAATAGGTTGAACTGGATGAGGTATGTATTTTTTTTACCCTTACAAACTATGTTACTATATTACTTCAGTGCAGAGGTGTCTTGAACCCAATTTTCTAGACGGAATTAAGATGATGATAGATACTGATCATTTTCAAAGCCACCCAATGAAACTAGGTGTACCATGTCCAGTCAACAGAAGGCTATCCTGTCTGAAAATTTACTAAAAATGTGCATTATCAAATGCTGTTTATAAATTGTCCATAATTACACCTGTTGTTCCACAAATCTAGATGCCGTCCATGAATAAACCTTAATTGAGAAAGAGACATGGCCAATATCAATTTATCTAAAGAATGTTTTCACTTTCTCAGAAAATACTTTTGAAAGAATTAGAGTATGATTCATGGTTATATTGCTGGATGAATTCTAGGATAGCCTGGAGTGGTAACAAAGACCATCAATTTAATGTACATTCCCGGAGGTTCCCAGAAAAGCTTTTAGCTTCTTGCAGTTTTATTGGTGTGGGCATTGAAGTCCTCTACTCTAGGTTATCGACTGATTTATGGTGGAGGGTTAGAGGTCACCACAGCTCACTGTTTCGGGCCACCTCTTTCAGTACACAAGCTAGAGCCTGTCCATCCGTAGTCTGAAGACCATCATCAAAATGTCAGATTTTGCTATAAACATCTAGTTTGAAAAATTTTTTAACTTTTTTAACTTTTTGATTTTATGCCAGAAAGTCCTGTGCAGAAGCAGTATGTTGGCTCATTGCAATCCAATAGCTAGTTTGTCAAGAGTAAGGTGACCATCATAGAGCTCTTCTCTCTTGGTTCTCTAACAGTTCTTTCACCAATGTCCCACATTGGCACTAATAATGGCATCTTACACAAAAATATGTAGAGAAAAACCATATTCGCCTGCCGACTACCAGTTGAGGTATGTCTGCTGCATGTTAGTAACCATAAAACTGCCAAAGTGCCAAAAATGGGCACTACTAACCCTACTAGACAACTTGGCTAAATCTAGCCTAAAAGCGCTCATTGTTTTAGCCTCCATTCATACCTGGGATGAAAAGATGTGGATGTCACAAGAGCCTGTCCTCGTTTTTTATCCATTAACAAACAAGAAATATAACACTAGCTTTGGTATCGCCCCACCACTTCTCTTGACATGTCTGTTTTAGTAACTACTTTATTCCCTATACAAATATAATCCTGGAGCATCCATTCTTATAACGTATAACTGTTACCAGTTGGCATGTGTCCCTGCACAGCCTGACACTGTCAGCACGAGTGCACTGACAGACCGCAGCTGCTGGCATCCAGTTGTGCCTTGCTTGATAAACCTCTAGCAGGAATAACAGAGGAATGACACAACATAGAGTTAAGAATCAGAATAGATGCTCCAGAAATGTCATTTCATGTGGAATACAATCTTTTCCTAGAACAGACCCGTCAGAAAAGGTGTCAAGTCCTTTTGAAGTGTGAGCAGAGACTTATTAGCAAATTGGCATTTGTAGATAAAACATTTGTTTTACATGAGAAGAGACAGCAAGAACCTTTACTTGTTATTTCAAAACTCAAAAACTTAGAAGAGTTTACAGCAGGCTGTAGCTGGCAGACTAGTGGATATTGAATGAATGCATAATAGAGGACTGATGGAGAAAAACTGGAAAAGCAGGAAAACTGGTACCTATAAATACGTATAGCATATGTATATATATATATATATATATATATATATATATAACAAGAACAAAATACCTAATGTCTACTGATATTGTGGAAGTGCTAGAGAATGAGGCTTACCTGTGTTAGAGAGCAGGCAGTGTGCTGGCAGTCGTGTCACTCCGCTGCATACCTGGAGGTTACCTGGTGAGGAGCAGACTGGGAGGCAGTCAGTACAGTCCCTATAGTCACTGAAGCATGCTTTCCCTATCCCACATCAATCTATGCCAGACGCCTCTTTCTATTATATTTACACAGGCTGTCTTGCTGACTCTGATGTCACCAGCTCATTTCAAGCCCTGCCCACCAGCTCCACATAGAAATAAGATAAATTTGCATTTAAGAGGTTTTGGGAAAATATTTGCCCCCATACTGAAGTTCATTATTATTGTATGATTGTGACACTGAATAACCTCTATTAAGGAGGACCCGTCACCTCTCCTGACTTGTCTGTAGTAGTAACTATGTGCATTCCCCATGTTTTATTCATGTCTAGAGCTTCTATTTTTAAGACTCTATGTTGTGCTTTTCCTCTATTATACCTGCTAAAATTTCATGAATAAATGGACAACTGAGTATTACCAGTTGGGGTATGTTTCTGTACAGTCTGACATTGTCAGGTCAGTTCTGTCAGTCACAGACTGTGCAGCGACACACCATGCCCGATGTGGTGACGTTTGATAAAAGTTATAGAGGAATGTCACAACACACATTTATAAGAAAAGATACTCCAGAATTTTTATTACAAGGGGAATCTGAGTAGTTATTAAAACAGATGCAGTACTTGCAAATTGTTCTTGATTTGATGGGATTTAGTCTGTTCATGCTTTTCATTATGCTTTGTTTGTATTCCCAAAAGCTGTCTGCAGGAGGCACTGTTTAGCCAACAGTCAGGGTATAATTAACTCCTCCCTTTCTGAGGGAGGAGTTTTCTAGTCAGGATTGCATCAGCCACTTTAGTTGAGTTCCTGCTGTTGTAGGCAGATGATAGTTTAGCTCCAGCAGAAACATTGTTCCTGTTGAAAGAACAATCCCTATGACTTGCCTTGGAACAGTAGTGCAGCGCAGGTGGGTGGGATTGGGGCTGTGAGCTGGATATCTGCACCTTTCAGACCCTGTTCACACACCATAGGTAGTCTAGTGGTAGGACCCCATGCCATGCTGAGAAACGACATGGTGCATGAGGGGCTTCGATATGTTCCTGACCAGGAGATATTGGCGAATCGCTCAGCTTTAAACATCAGTTTGAGGGATTAGCCAGTGTTGTCAGGTGCTTATCCTTGTGGTGCACTTTTTTCTGTGATTTATTTGCCTTGAAACTGTGCCTCAATATCGTTGGATACTTGCAGAGTTGTTTATTTTCTACAATCAGCCTGGTTACTGACTCCAGCACCATTCGCTGGCCATGGCACCTACATCCCCTGCCCTGCACCCCTACAACTCTAACAACACCAAAGGCACCCCAACTACCATCAGGAAGTAGCCCCAACATCACTGGGAGGGAAGAGGGAAGAAAGGGTGCGTACTCCTATCACTGGCCCTAGGGAGCACTGGTGTAAGGATTGTCACTGTGAATGCTTATTGCAGCCAAAGCCATTACCACTCCGCTCCCGCTTGTGAGCACTGACATCACAGGAGAGGTGACAGGCCCTTTTAAAGCAACCTCATTTTATTTTAACTCACTTTAAATATTCTTTCTATTTTGAACAATCCATACTTGTTAGAATGGTCCCTATATCATAAATCGCTGCAGCACCACCACAGGTGAAATGAAGCATTACACAGTGCCCATTGAAATCGATGGGTTCTCCGTGTAATGCAAGACATGACAGGTCCAACAATATGAGAGATAATGTTTGCAACTGCTCTCTACTCTAGCTAAGAGATGAGGATCCTGAACTGGGGCCTTCTCTCCTTTATTCTAAAAGTACTTCTGTTCCAATACATTGGTAGTCTCATTTCACAATCTTCACTAAACCAATTAGGTATTAAACTGAAATTGAAAATGTCTCCAAACATCTACTAGCATCTACGTCGGCTAGCATTTATGTCTGAAAGTGGCCAGATCCCCTCCAATCCCCATTATAGTCAATAGGGATCTGGTGGTGATCTGCTGAATCCAGCAATGATAGATCCGGTGGACGCTGGCGGGCTGTTCTCTGCCGAAACATTCACCAGAGTTGTGAATGCAGCTTAAGCTGCAGACAAAAGACACTTTGAGAAGTACTTACCCTTCCTTCACTCCGACGATTCCACAAGACAATTCCACAGCCCACAGCCAGGATCACAGAATTATCAGAGCGAGAGAAGGGTAAGTGCTGCTCAAAGTGTCTTCTGTCCACAGGTTGGCTGAAAGAGGCTTTTAGGTGAAGGCCAGGAGAACCCTATCCCTTGCAATGCTTGCTCATGAATCCCGTCTTTAGCTGCCGTTACAGAGGCTTTAAGTTCTTTGGGTGTTCTTTGGGATGAGTTTCCTGAAAGAATTCTCACTACAGTAGGTTTGTTATTACTGGGAAGAATCATCATTGTCCCAAGTTCTTTCCATTTGGAGATAATGGGGGTCATTTACAAAGCTTGTATGCCAGTTTTCTGTTTTCAATTTTTGCACAATCCCATTTTGCAGCACATGACAAAGTCCCATTTGGATGAACAGGGCCATTGCAGGAATTTCTGCAGCAAATCTGCACATCAGCACACTGGCCCACGTTTACCAATGTGAGTGAGTGCGACTTGACAGTGTTGTAAATCGAGCCAAATTTGGCATTCTCGGGAAGGTGGCGCAATGTTGCACCAATTGGCACATTTCTGAAGCAAATTGGTTCATATAGTTTTAGAAAATTCCACTGCACCGAGATCACCAAAGGAGCTTGGCTTAGTAGGAAAGAGGCATTGCTTATCTGGAAAGGCGGTGTAAAATTCTGGTCCAACCGGTGGTTGGTGTAAGGTTAGACAAAAGTGTCCATCCCTGCACCCAATTTATCATCTATCATGAGCACCAGTGATAAATCTGGCGCATGTCTAGACAGTCGTTACGTCATCAACAGGATTAGTAAATCTGCTGTGCTGAAATAACATGTTTTAAAGGGAATCTGTCAAGTCATTTTCACCACTATAAGTAACAGTATTGCCCCACAAAAGACTGCAAACACATTCCAAACATACCTGTTTTGTCTATTCCATGTCCATGTTTTTTTATCCATTTACATTCCGTTTTTGGCTTCCCGTATACGGAACCATTCATTTCAATGTATCTGCAAAAAAAAAAAAAACGAAGGGAAACCATATACCTTCCATTTCCGTTTTTTCATTCCGTTCAAAGATAGAACATGTTCTATTATTGTCCGCATAACGGACAAGGATAGTACTGTTCTTTCGAGGGCCAGCTGTTCCGTTCCGCAAAAAAAGGAATGCACACGGACATCATCCGTATTTTTTGTGCATCCGTTTTTTGCGGACCACAAAATACTGAAAAAGCCCTACGGTCGTGTGCAAGAGGCCTAAGTCTGTTTGGCTTTGGGCACTTGGAACAACAAACCCCAGCCAGCCGGGCATTTGGGAGCAAACAGTGGATGTGAGTAGTGCTTCTTTATTTTTTTACATTTTTTATGTAAACCCCCTTTAAAGATTGCCACATTCTATAATAATCAGTTGGGATCTTACATAACCACATTTACCTAGATTTGGAAAGTTGTCATTTATTTTTTTACTCAGTTTTTGCATTTATTTCTTTTTTATTGTTGTATTTCTTATGTTTTACATTCCTAACTTTACAATATGCAGTAGTCACTGTTACTGCCTGTTCACTACTGTTATTCTTCTGCTCCATTCAAATAAACACATCAAAAATCACAGTGACATAAACCAGTCACCAGTGTGTAGGCTCACTGTAGATTCTGCTAAATGAATGGCCTCTTTTCTTATATTCTGAACCTCTTTCGATATAGAGTTTTGTCACTTCAGCAAATAGCATTTATCATGTAGAGAAAGTTAATACAAGGCACTTACTAATGTATTGTGATTGTCCATATTGCCTCCTTTGCTGGCTGGATTCATTTTTCCATCACATTATATACTTCTTGTTTCCATGGTTACAACCACCCTGCAATCCACCAGTGGTGGCTGTGCTTGTTCAATATAGAAAAAGGCACCAGATTATGTGACCTACCATGGTCCCGGCCACCAGAGAGGCCGGCAATTTTTCTTATGGTGTGCAAGCACCACCATTGCTGATAGATTTCAGGGTGGTCGTAACCATGGAAACGAGATGTGTATCATGTGATGGAAAAATGAATCCAGCCAGCAAAGGAAGCAATATGGCTAATAACAATAACTAGCAAGTGCCTTGAATTAACTTTCTCTACATGATAAATGCCTACTCGCTGAAGTGACAAAACTCCTTTAAGGCGCATTTACACAAGCAGACTTAGGCTACTTTCACACTAGTGGCACGGACCTCCGGCAGGCTCTTCCGTCGGGTGAACAGCCTGTCGGATCCGTCCTGCAGCCAGTGAACGTGTTCCCCCGGAGTACTGCTTCGGCCCCATTGACTATAATGGGGCGGGGCAGAGTTCCAGCAGAGGCACGGCAGCACACGGCGAGAGGCTGCCGGAATAAAGCTACGACGATCCATGCCGCTAGTGTGAAAGTAGACTTAGCAGGCAACTGTCAGAAAGGAACCGTTCCTTCCCAATAATTGCCAGCACATCAGTGGAGGTAAGATCTGCATTTACATACAGCAATCACCTCCACTGCATGGGGATAAGCAATGGCTACTGCCATCACTCATCCTCATACAGATTCATTGTTTCTGGGCAGTAGACCACTGTTTATTACAGTGCGATCTGCTGCCCAAAACCGATGACTAAGGCTGTGTACAGAAATTACTATTTCCCTAGATGAACAAGCATTTTGTTTGTTCATCAGGTGATCAGCGATACATGTACATGGGTCAATCATCAGGAACAAACATTTGTACTAACATTCATTCCCTATGATCAGCCCGACAGTCGCCCCTTGTAAATCCGCCTTTAGGGCTCATATACCCACCAATGTCGTAGGCACAGACCTTTAATATTGGCATGCCAAGTACCTACAGATCTTATTACGGATCCATAGATGCTCAATGGCCTCCTGTAATATTGCATGTGCTGGAGCATATCACAATTTTTCTTTGTGAGCAAAAAACTCCATCTGTTTCTCTTTATAATTGAAGGTACATGCAGTGGTGCGCCTAGCCTTTCTGCTGCCTGAGGTGAAAACTGAAACGGCGCCCCAACCCCTCAATGCCAATTTCTTAACCTAACCCCTTTGCCACAATAAAAACGCTCATTGCCCATGGCCCTTCGGCTGCCCCCATCTTGCCCCTACCTGGTGCTGCATGAGACGATCACCTCACCTGGCCTCATTGGTGGTGAGGACAAAATGTAACTGAACAGAACGGAATGCTCCAAAATGCATTCCATTACTTTCTCATACCGGGGAGCACACTGGTGTGAATGTAGCCTAAGCCAGTTTTCCTTTACACCAGTTTGATAAATCTCCCCCATAGTTTGTTATGTTCTCTAAAACATTAGCCAGAATCCTACTCCACACTGATGAGGGGCAACTCCCCAAAACAGCTGTCTGTGGATGGATAACTGGCTTAGGTCTTCCCCGTCACATCCTTAAGGATTGTAAAAAAGCGGGATCTTGACATAGGGGCCACTTAATATGGTGGATTTGGTGATCTCTGTAATGGAGACACCCCTTTGCTCAGTTTTCCTTCCTTTGAGGGATATCTGGCATTTACTGTGTTGTAGACCCACAACTGGGGCTCCACATTTATTTTGCATATTACTGTTTCCCAGGGAGCTTTGCACTTCGGATTGCTGTGTTGACACTTTTAAATGAGGCTCCGAAGTATTTTTTGTAGTTGGTCTCCCTGAGATCAGCTATTGTTTTGTTTGAGTAGTCTCCAAGACAGTGCTCCCGATTAGCCAAGATCCTACTTCCCACTGATGAAGAGCAACGCCCTGAAACAGCTGTCTGTGGATGGATAACGGGCTTAGGTTTTTCCCTTGTCACATCCTTAAGGCTTGTAACAGAGCTGGATCTCGACATAGGGGCCACTTTATATGATGGATTTGGTGATCTCTGAAACATAGAAACCCCTTTGCTTGGTTTTTCTTCACTGTGTTGAAGAGCCATAACTGGGGCTCCACAATTTTTTAAAATATTACAGTTTCCCAGGGAGCTTTGCACTTTGGATTGCTGTGTTGAGACTCTTAAATGAGGCTCTGCAGTATTTTTTGTAGCTATTCCCCCCAAGATCAGCTATTGTTCTAAAGAAATGGCACAGATGATACAACTGCCGCATTGGCTGAGCAGAACACCTGTGTTTGTGGATTAGTATTCCCACAACAGTGCACACTTCTGTTAAGCCCCCTTTACTGTATATGACCAAAGAAGAAAAACAGTAGAAAACACTACTACACAACAGTAAGTGTACCTGAATGGCCACCCAAGGATCTAGCACCATTCTACCAATACAATTATGCCAGATACCTGTACATTAGTGGGGTTCCTTTCTACATTCAAATATTTATGTAACAAAGTGAACCAAAGACTAAAATGGCCGTGTGTAGTAAGACACTGCGACGGTAACAATGTCAGTTGTTCACAAGAACTGCACTTCACCTCTAGCAGTCATCATCTCTATGCACTAATGGTGTCTCCTGGTACTTAGATATTTCCAGGAATTACAGTAGGTCCAATTTAGGTTAGTACAGATTTTTGGCTTTGTAAAAAGGATTTTTGAAAGAGGGAAAGCTCGGGAAACATGGCTGGAAAAGTTATATGTGTAGGACCACCACCAAGCGCACTCCCATTAGAAGTGAATGGAAGCAAACCGTGCATGACCGGCCACTGCTCCCATTTACTTCTATGGGCCCAACGGAAATGGCCCCATTGAAAATGAATGAAAGGTGGCTGCGCATGAGCAGTGCGCCCTCCGCCACTTTCAGGGCTCAGTCCTCCATATATATCACGTCTCATATGGTAGGTAACAGACGTGTGGCGCAGAGGAGAGGGAAGGAGAGTACCCTTTCACTAGGGAGAGGGAGAAGTGGTGACCCCTAACTCACCTAGCACTGGCACCTGGCTGCCCTGATGTCCCTAGACAGGCTTCTCACCCGTACGCTGATCACATGCCTCGTCCCTGGCTTACCCTGAAATACCCGGCGGTGTCCTGGGTCGGCTGGTGCCAACGTTCCCCAAACGCCCCAACTGGTACTTTGTGCCAAAAGTGCAGAAATCTGCCAGTTGCCCCCCTGGTCGCCCGATTGTGGCAGGTATAGGTTCGGTGACCGAGCCCCTGTCACAATATTTGGATTGGCTATTAAGGCCCCTACTACCTAGCGTACCCACCTATTTAAAGGACACCAATGCCTTCCTAAATGCAGTTTTGAATTTTGAATGGCAGGAAGACTTGTCATTGGTGTCACTTGACGTTGAAAGCCTATACACCCGCATCCCACAGGATGCCGTGCAGGCAGTCAAGCAGGTACTTTTTAACGCTGGTAGACGGGAACCTTTTTTGTCCTTTGTAGAAGAAGCCCTTAAGTTTGTTCTTGGGAACAATGTATTTATGTTTGGGGACCGTTGGTACAGGCAGATCCTCGGCACCGCAATGGGGACCCTGGTGTCTTGCATGTTTTCAAACATATACTTAGCAGTTTTGGAGGACCGATTTGTGTTTTCCCAGTCCAACAGGTTCACGCAGCATGTCAAATTATATCTTAGATATGTGGACAATGTTTTCATCGTTTGGCGGGGGTCGCGTACTGCCTGTGAGGAGTTTGTCAAGTACCTAAACACAAATGATATGAACATGGTATTTACCTTAAACTTTGGAGGCAACAGTCTTGAGTTCCTGGACGTGCATTTGGAGACGCATGGTGACAAGCTCCTCACCAGCACTTATCGAAAACCCACCGCCACTAATTCACTATTACACTATGGAAGCTACCACCCCTGGGCTGTCAAGCACGCAGTCCCATATGGTCAGTTTGTGCGCTTAAGACGCATTAATAACACGGAGGCTACCTATGATAGCCAGGCAAATGAACTCAAGGCCGGGTTATTAGCAAGGGGTTACCCTCTACCAGTCGTGGAAAAAGCTAAGGAAAGGACCGCCCAGTGTAAGCAACAGGATTTGCTACACAGAAACTAGACAACAAACATAAAAACAGCGGCAGGTTTGCATTTGCCTTTAAGTACAGTCCCATGGCAGATACAGTAAAACAGGCAATATTACGAAATTGGGATATGCTTAAAAATGATGAGGGCCTAAAAGAATATGCATCTAATAGACCCATTGTGACTTTCAGACGCTGCAGAACCATAAAGGATAAATTAGTCAAGAGTAGGTTTGTACAAGGTCGCTCCCCCAATTGGCTAACTGGTAACAAGTTGACAGGAAACCACAGATGTGGACACTGTTCATACTGTGCACAAATCATACAGGGCAAGAACCTAGAGTTTGGGGGTCTGCACCACAAAGTGAAGCAGTTCATCAACTGCCGTACAAATTATGTAGTTTATATCGTTACCTGTGGATGTGGATCCTACTATATAGGGAAAACGATCCGCCCATTGTTCGAGAGGTTTCGTGAGCACACAAACTCTATTAGGACAGGAAAAGGCTGTCCCAGGATAATAAACCATATCAACGAACGACATGGTGGACAGTACTCCTGCCTAAGGTTTGCTGGTTTAGAGCATGTACGCACCTCGGACTCTGGAGGGGATAGACATAGGGAACTTCTGCGGAAGGAAGCTGCCTGGATTATACGGGCGGAAGCTATGGGCCTACTCGGCCTCAATGACCGTAACGAAATGAGCGCACTGATTTGATGCGCCATATGTGTATCTCGATGTTTTTAATTGTTGTCATTTGTCATATTTGTAATGTATCATTTCCCCACCTCTTGCACCCAGTGGAACGCCCGAGACGCATGTTTGGCGTGATCTTGGGGGTGTGGTAGAGGCGGGCCCCAGGTGCACCTTTGCTGTGTGTCAGCAGCGTGCGCAGGCACCGCCCCCTCTCTCTTCCCCCCCGCCTCCGGTTGCCTAGCTAGCGGACGCTCCCTGTGTGCATAAGAGAAGAGTCGCCTTTTGGTGACGTCATGGGCCAGACGAAGAGCTAACCGGCGCGAAACGGCCGTCACCTTCAGTGCATGCCAGTGAACAAGTTTGTCCGCCCCAGCCCATGCTTGTTTTTGCAAGTGAATTAATAAAGCATCAAGCACGTTTGTCAAGTCATGGTGAGTGCCGCCATCTATTTTTTTCTTCATCTATGTGGATAATATCAATACACATTTCCTCGTTTGCTGCGCACCACCGATATTGACTTCGATTGACCAACTGTCCCAGTCGCCATTCATTTTTTATGCAAGGACATTATACAGAGAGGAGCAGTGCCACCCCCACCACTTTGTGAACATTATATTGCATAACCCTGAAATAAGCCCTAGGTAGTGAGTATGGCGGTGGGAGCATTAGTCCTCACCACTGACACCTAGGGTAACAACAGGGAAAGGATAAACAGCACTAACACCACAAACAATCTCCGAAGGGAGACAACAAACAGAGAGAACCGGAGATCCGACAGCACCAGTTCCAACGGCTCCACAGCAACTCCAACTCCACCAGAGGTCAGAATAGAAAATCTGGAAGGAAGGTCTGTATCTGGCAACAAGGGAAGCATAAAGGGAGAACATATAGTAGCTGGGAGTGGCTGACAGAGAACAGCTGAAAGGAAAAGCTACCGATTCCTAAATGGGACAAAAAGGATCGCAAACCTGGACCGGAATCCATTCCCAGCATTAGGTCATGGAGCGATCCCTTGAGAAACTAAGTGCATAGCCACCCGCTGTGACCTTCTGACCCCAGGCACAACAGGGTCAGCGATCATGACACCCTCGTGACAATATAGGTGCAGGTCCCTGCGGTGGGATCCGTTCCTATCAGACAATGGGGGCATATCCCAGCGATATGCCCCCATTGTCTGTGATGAGACAACCCCTTTAATGACAGAAATGTAGTATCAGGGGGCACACCTATCTATCCAAACCGAGTGCCGGCAGCAGTGTGAACCAATAATACAAATGTACAAACACAGAACACTGCACATAGTGAGGCCGCACATCAGAAATATCATATAAATAGTACAAATTTATTGTTTAAAAGCGCAAAGCATGACACAAGCAAGAAAAGGGATTAAAACATTGTATACAATGAATGATCAACAGTGTGGAGTAATAATCCAACACTGGCACCCACCACAGGACCCTATACTGATAATCCCGTACTGCAACCCCTAAGGAAATGCCTCACAATCAAACAGCAAAAAGCAAGCATAGCTGATGTAACATAAACAGGTTAGCATTGAGGCATGCTAGAGAGCAGCAATACTTATCAAATCACAAGGTAATGCACGGGTCCAAGGTGGGGGCACAAAGCAAGCTCGACGCGTATCGCCGGTATGACCCGGCTTCCTCAGGAGTCAGCGATCATGACACCCTCGTGACAATATAGGTGCGGGTCCCTGCGGTGGGATCCGTTCCTATCAGACAATGGGGGCATATCCCAGCGATATGCCCCCATTGTCTGTGATGAGACAACCCCTTTAATGACTCACAGAACAGTAAATAAGACAACATGCTGAAAAGGGAACAGGATTTATAGCTGGAGTGGACAAGAGAAAAATAGAATGGAATAAGAGAAAAACTTAGCAGAGGTGGCAATCAAGCATTGGTAGTAGAAACATCATTGAAGTTGTATCATAGAGCTTATTTAACTCCAAGTAGAATACCCAGGATTTATAACACAAATAATGATAAATGTTATAGAGAGTGCGGTGAGAAAGGAACATTAAAGCATACTGTATGTGGTGGGATTGTGGTATAGTAGGTAGGTTCTGGAAAGATGTTTCAGAGATGTTGTATAAGATAGTAGGAATATGAGTGACCTTGTCTCCTGATATTTACAGTTGTGTTCAAAATTATTCAACCCCCAAGGCTGTAAAGGGTTTTAGGGAATTTAGTGTACATTTGTAATTGTGTTTAGAATGAAATCTTACAAGGACTTTTTAAAGAACCAAATGCAACTAAAATGACATCAATTGTTTTTGTAATACAGTATTAAATGGTTTTTTTGTGATTTCTTCATTGACACAATTATTCAACCCCTTAAAGACGACCACTCTTAAGAACAGAGGTTCATTCAAGTGTTTTCCATCAGGTATTGAAAACACCTCTGGATGTCAAAGAGCAGCCATCAAGCATAATAAGCACCAATTAGGCAGATGTAAAATGACTGTGATACTCAGCTCCTTCTAGACATTTACTGGTGTGTTTACAAACATGGTGAAGTCAAGAGAATGGTCCAGGAAGACAAGAGAAGAGGTGATTTCTCTTCACAGGAAGGGCAATGGCTATAAGAAGATTGCAAAGATGTTAAACATACCAAGAGACACCATAGGAAGCATCATTCACAAATTCAAGGCAAAGGGCACTGTTGTAACGCTACCTGGTCGTGGCAGAAAGAAGATGCTGACTTCGACTGCTGTGCGCTACCTGAAGCGCAAAGTGTTGAAAAGTCCCTGTGTGATTGCTGAGGAACTGAAAAAAGATTTGTCAGATGGGGGTACTGAAGTTTCAGCTCAGACAATAAGGTGCACACTGCGTAATGAAGGCCTCCATGCCAGAACTCCCAGGCGCACCCCCTTGCTGTCTCCAAAGAATAAGAAGAGTCGACTGCAGTATGCCAAAAGTCATGTGGACAAACCACAAAAGTTTTGGGATAGTGTTCTGTGGACTGATGAAACAAAATTAGAACTGTTTGGGCCCATGGATCAACGCTATGTTTGGAGGAGGAAGAACAAGGCCTATGAAGAAAAGAACACCTTGCCTACTGTGAAGCATGGCGGGGGGTCAATCATGCTTTGGGGCTGTTTTGCTTCTACAGGTGCAGGGAAGCTTCAGCGTGTGCAAGGAACCATGAATTCTCTTCAGTACCAGGAGATATTGGATGAAAATGTGATGCAGTCCGTCACAAAGCTGAGGCTTGGGAGACGTTGGACCTTTCAACAGGACAATGATCCCAAGCATACCTCCAAGTCCACTAGAGCATGGTTGCAGATTAAAGGCTGGAACATTTTGAAGTGGCCATCGCAGTCACCAGACTTAAATCCGATTGAGAACCTCTGGTGGGACTTAAAGAAAGCAGTTGCAGCGCACAAGCCTAAGAATGTGACTGAACTGGAGGCTTTTGCTCATGAAGAATGGGCGAAGATACCCGTAGATCGCTGCAAGACACTTGTGTCAAGCTATGCTTCACGTTTAAAAGCTGGTATAACTGGAAAAGGATGTTGTACTAAGTACTAAGATTGAATGTCTCTTGGGGGTTGAATTAGGCCTTATTCACACATCCGTTGTGTTTTGCGGATCCACGGAGCCGCAGATCCGCAAAACACGGACACACAGGCAATGTGCATTCCGCATTTTTGCGGACCGCACATTGCCCGAACTCCATAGAAAATGCCTCTTCTTGTCCGCAATTGCGGACAAGAATAGGACATGCTCTACTTTTTTTGCGGAGCCGCGGACCGGAAAATCGGCGGCGCGCTCCGCAAAATCGGATGCGGAGAGCACAGTGTGTGCTCTCCGCATCTTTCCCGGCCCCATTCACAGTCAATGGGTCCGCATGTATTCCGCAAAATTGCGGAATACATGCGGACTACATTGCGGATGTGTGAATAGGGCCTAAAACTGATAATGATATGAGCACAGAAAAGACATTTGTGGTTATTTCATTATAAATGTTATGTTATATTTGTCTGACTTACAAGGGCCTCTTTGATGTAATCGTAAACAAGATGACTGAAATGATCAAAATCAATGTCAAACTGGCCAAAACACTCAATTTCAGTGGGGGTTGAATAATTTTGAACACAACTGTATCTATTGGGAATGGACTTTGATAGGATTCCCAAGAAAACTTATATTCCTGTTTATAAATTAGGGCATTTGATACAGAGGATAAATTTAGTTAAATGCGGGGAAAGATTAGATGCAGTTAGATTTGATAAATTAGCAACATTTGAAGAAATATGGGCAATGTTTCTGACAAATAAACAGGTTTTGGTTCCAATCTAATTGACGAGAGGAATGAGAGAGATTATTAAATTATTAAACTATTTAATTAGGATTTCTTTTTTATCGGGGGGGGGGGGGGATGATACTTTTTGCATAGTCATATTTTGTTATGATAATGTTAAAAGATTTTCTGTTTGAGTTTACTTTTCATTTGTCTTTTAGAAAAATAATAAATTGTATGGGAAATACAGTAGGGCCAAGGTACATACTGTACAACATACCGACTGCAACTACCGATGATGGCGGTCAGGTGGGAGCACGTGTTGCAAGAGGTCAGAGACGTGCGCAAGAGACAGGTGAGAGTGGCAGAAGTGAAGACCAAACAGATGTAGATGATGATGTAGCCAATCGCACATGGGAGCTGGGTGAAGAGGGGGCATCGTTATGATCAGGGGGCGAGGGTAGCAGCACACCCATGAGACAGCTGGGTGGAAGCATGCCCATGAGAGAGCAGGATGGAAGCATGCCTGTGAGACAGCAGAGTGGAAGCAGTGGGAGATCTGCAGAAAAACGCGGGAGGGGTACACCGTTTGCTACTCAGGAGACTACCTATGAGGAACACACTAGCAGTGAATGGATTCATAAAAGCAGCGGCAGGCAGGCATCACGAAGTGGGGGAGTGAAAATGCCATACTTGCCAGTATGGCTATTTTTTACCAAGTCACTGGCGGATGTTAGAGTTGCGATATGCAGAATGTGTGGGCAGAAGGTAAGGCGCGGCCAGGGTACTAATGTTGGCATGACAGCCCTGTGTCAACACATGGAGCGTCACCATAAAGTCTCGTAGGAAAACCATGCTACTCGTTTAGTGTTACAGCCTGATGCATCAACTGCACAAGGAACTTGTAGGGCCTCCCTGCTTTCATCTCCACTGCATACTGCCACGGTCTGTTGGGGTCATCTGCTTTGTGTTCGTCGTCGCCCTTCAGTTCCTCCTGCTCCTCCTGCTCCTGTCGCTTGGGCAGATAAACCATCTAGTTGTGTATAAAATTCCTGGGCTTTTATGTCCTCCTCCTTAGGGCTCAGGTGGCCGTGAAATGGCAACCACTGCATCTCCCACCAGCCCACACTCCCTCTCCAGCAGTCAGGGCTCACCAACATCAGCAAAAGGAAGCTGTCCTTCCTTCCCTCATAGACGTTGTCTATTGCTCCTGATGCTCCGCCACATCACTTATTTTGACAGCAATCGATCACCGAGATCATTGCAAAAAGACAACAGTATACGTGTACTCATCCAACTGAGAAGAAGCTGAACCTGCACCTGGCCAAGTTGCTGGTACTACAGTATCTCTCTTTCCATGTATTTGACTTTGCATGTTTCAGAGAATTGATGGCTTGTGCCCATCCAAGGTGGAGAGACCCAGGTCGACATTTCTTTTCCAAAAGCTGTACCAGCCCTACACATGTATGTTGAGCAGAAGGTGGGCCACTCCTTGGGCCTCTCGGTGTCTGGTAGAGTTCACGCCAGTGCTAACATATGGAGTTGTAACTTTGGTCAAGGACAATATATGTCATTCACAGTCCGCTGGGTGAATGTTGTTCCGGACCAGGCACACCAGCAACTTGGCCAGGTGATGGCAATGCCGCCTACACATTGTAATGCTGGGATTTCTGCGCCAATGTCCTTCATCCTCCAGCTGTCCTCACCCTCCCCTCTAGACATAGTTCACAGGGGTCCTCCAGCATATCACCTATACAAAGCTAGGCATTGTGAAGTGGTTCTGCACATGGTCAGCCTTGATGAACACACCGGGGAGGAACTGCTCTGCGTTATCAATAAAGAAAACGAAGGATGGCTGTCTCCGCGCCAACTGGAGATAGAGACCATAGTTACTTATAACGGGAAGAACATTTTGCCTGCACTGCGTCAGGGAGAACTTACCTATGCGCCCTGCATGATGCACATCTTCAATTTCATTGTCACCTGGTTCCTCAAGTCTTCTACTGAACTGCATGAGCTGTTAAAAATGTCCAGAAAACTGTGCATGCACTTCAGCCAGTCTTGCTCTGCAAACCACGCCCTCCTTCAACTGTGAAAACAAAATGCTCTTACCCAACATTGCCTGATATGCGACATTTACATCCGTTGGTACTCCATGCTCCATATGCTAGACCACCTGTACGAGCAGAGGAAGGCGGTCAACGATTTCTTAATGCTACTGATGGACAGTTCTACTCCCCGATGAAATTTCCACGATAGCCAGTGTCAGTTAAAAATCTGATTGGCGAGGGGACAGAAGATGTGGCACCTCCATTTCAAGGCCATCTGAGCCCTGAGGAGGATGAACTGACAGAGGAGGGGGAAGACATAAACGCCTAGGAAGTTTATACCCAAATAGGTGGTTTATCTGCCCAAGCAACGGGAGCAAGTGGAGCTGGAGGGAGATGATGAAGACAACACAGATGACACAGGTGCCAGTATGCAGTGCAGATGGAGGCAGGGAGGCCCTCCAAGTCCCTTGTGCAAATGGCCAGATGCATGTCATGTTTGTGTAGTGACAAGGCAGGGGTGCACACAGGTTTTTGATTTATTGAAGGGTGCTGTGTGCTTTTCTTTTTGTTTAACAGATGGGATTATCTATGAATCTTGCTGTACTGCACTGTAATGTAGATGGTGATAAATGACACCAGTAATACTGATGGCACAATACCTACAGAACGGATTAACAATAAATGTGGGTGCACTAGAACGTAATGCACATGGTGATACACTCTCCCTCTAATCTCCCTGCAGTTTAACTTCCAAGCCTTCACAATGAGATTGGCCAATTAAGTGGGATGAATATGATTAGGCATAGTGGCCTGTGTATACCTGATTTATCGCGATTCATGACAAATTAATTTGTAACAAATCGAATTTCTTGTCGAGGAGATTAATATAATTTAATGTTTTTTTTTAATTTTTTAAAGAAAAACAAGAGTTGATGGCATATCACGAACATGACCTGTACTGTCATTTGGGAGACTATAACGGTTATCTGGCTCCTCCACATAGTAATGTAGGCCTCTGACTTGGCTTTAATTTTAGTCAACAGCCTATGTATGAAGGCAGGGTGTGCTTTTACACAACCTGGGAATAACAGTCCTGACAGCAATGAAGAGAATGTGTGAAAGGGTGTCCAGTAACATGGAAAGTAGAGAGTCCAAGGGCTCATTAGGAACTGCAACGCTTGTCATTTTGTGGATCAGATCTAACGCTTCTCCAAAAAACATGAATAGGCAGACATTGCCATCATATCTAAGGCATAGAATCTTGAGCCTGGTTACAACACCAGCAAAATGTAAAATTCTAGACAGCAGGGTATGGGGCAGCTAGTTAATATACCAATTAGGCAAGATTTTAGAATTTGTTTTTTCCCCTTTAGGCCTCTTTCACACAGGCGTCACGTTTGACGCCTGGATAAGAGGCGGGTGCGTTGCGGGAAAATGCGCGATTTTTCCTCGCGTGTGCAATTTTTTGTAATGCGTTTTGCACGCGCGTGTGAAAAATCGTCATGTTTGGTACCCAGACCCGAACCCGGACTTCATCACTGAAGTCCGGTTTCGGGTTGAGTATTCTGTAGATTTTATTATTTTCCCTTATAACATGGTTATTAGGGAAAATAATAGCATTCTCAATACAGAATGCTTAGTAAAATGTGGATAGAGGGGTTAAAAATAAAAACTTAACTCACCTTAGCCACTTGATCGCGTAGTTGCGATCTCTTCTTCATTCATTAGCTGCCGTCTGAAGGACCTGTGATGAGATCACTGAACTCATCACATGGTCCAATCACATGGTCCATCACCATGGTGATGGACCATGTGATGTGACGTCACCACAGGTCCTTTAGATGGCTGCGAATGGTTGAAGAAGACAGAAGAGATTAGCAACTACGCGATCAAGTGGCTAAGGTGAGTTACGTTTTTTATTTTTAACCCCTTAATCTACATTCTACAAAGCATTCTTTATTGAGAATGCTATTATTTTCCCTTATAACCATGTTATAAGGGAAAATAATAAAGATCGGGTCCCGTCTCTAAGCAACCAATGCGGGAAAATCGCACTGCATCCTCACTTGATTGCGGATGCTTGCGATTTTCCCGCAGCCCCATTCACTTCAATGGGGCCTGCATTGCATGAAAAATGCAAAATATAGAGCATGCTGCGATTTTCACGCAACGCAGAAGTGATGCGTGAAAATCACCGCTCATGTGCACAGCCCCATAGAAATGAATGGGTCCGGATTCAGTGCGGGTGCAATGCGTCCACCTCACGCATTGCACCCGCGCGGAAATCACGCCCGTGTGAAAGGGGCCTTACATAAGTTAGAGAACTTATGGCACAAACTGAATGTTTTTTCCTACTCAGAAGGCAGAAAGGATCCAGCCAGGCTTGACATCAAAATTAGTAGCTTTTTTACATTTATATTTTTTGTCTTTTTAAACTGGAATCCTTGTAGAGCAGTGACCCTGATCCATAGTGAGGGTTACATCTTTCCATGTTATGTCTCTCCACATATATTTTTCTAAATAAATATTAACGTAATGTTTATTTATGTATTTTACTAAACCAATGTAAGTATACTGGAAATGACTGTACAGAAAACACATCTCTGCCGCAGTGTGACAGCTGTCATTTTAACAGATCACCGAGTAATGAACAAATGCCCCAAAGTCAAACCATATTCATTCCTGAGGTCAAATATACACATGATGTCATCACTTTCTCAGCAATAATAAATGACGTCTTTCCGTAGGGGAAATTATAATATTTACAACATGGCTTTGCACAAAAATACTACGGTAAAAGTAAAAAACACAAGTGACCCAAATGCATTTTTCGAATTACATTTAGGAGATTGTTTATCAGTAAGTAAGTCAGAGACACTCACTATGCAGTGACTCCGGGGGGGGCGATGTTGAGGATAGGAGTGGTGGCTGATAAAGTGTTGTGTCATGGTGTACTCCCTTCAGCCCGTTGCTTCCTGGGGATTGGTGCAGTGGAAATGTAGTACTGAAGTAGGAGGACAGAATTAAACGTATCAAAGTCTTTTTACTAAGTTCAATGTAGAACTTCGTTTAACACTAAGGCCTCTTTCACACCAGCGTGACGGATTCGTTCAGTAAAACTCACACCATTTTGCAATCAAGTTCAGTAAGTTTTGTCTGCAATTGCTTTCAGTTGTTCAGTTTTTTCCGCGCAGGTCCAATCCGTTTTGATGCATTTTTCATGTACATGATAAAAAACTGAAGGTTTACAAACAACATGTCCTAGCAACCATCAGTGAGAAACGCATTGCATCCGGACTTGCTTCGGGATGCAATGCGTTTTTCACTGAAGCCCCACTCACTTCTATGGGGCCAGGGCTGCATGAAAAACGCAGAATATAGAACATGCTGCGTTTTTCACGCAACGAAGAACTGATGCGTTAAAAAAAAGCTCATGTACACACACCCATTGAAATAAATGGGTCAGGATTAAGTGCGGGTACTACGCGTTCAAGTCATGCACTACACCCACCCGGAAAACTCGCTTGTGTGAAAGGGGCCTAAAGTTATACTGGCCTAATAGTGGTCTGGTATTAGGTGTCTAGGCTGTAATCTCTCACCTTGTAGCAGTGTCTTCAATTCCAGATGTAGCAGTTCTGTATGCTATCTTGCGTCTCAAGACTTTACTTGAGGATAGTTTGAGTAGTTCTTCCTGGAGATTGTGTCCCAGGACCAGGAGCTCTGCAAAGTGCTTCCTCTCCCCTCTGTCTCTGGACAGGAACTCCTCCTCCAGGCAGGGAGCAGAACCAGCCCACTCCCACCAAGACGGGAGGAACAAGGTGGCCAGCCCTGTTCCTTGCCAACCTTTGCCATTCATATCCTCTGCTGGTAACTACAGCCAGATGCATACAATGAAATACATAACAATACAAATTGTAGTACCCTAGGTCTGGAGCACTACAGCTATACTGTAAAAGGACTGGTTCGCTATAATGGTATGTTTACAAGCAGCAGATTTGTTGCAGGAAATTGTGAGGAATACAGCACTGAAGAGGGCAACAAACTGACCACACAGAGATGTGTATTCAACATAGTGGCGGAAAAAAAAGGGACCCAAAGGTCACATGTGGCTCCAAGGCCTCCAGTTGCCTCTACTTGTCTTAATACAGCCGCCTCCATAAATACATCCTCCATAGCAATACTCTGCCTCCATATCTACACTACAAAGTGCCACAGTAATACTTCTCAACTGTACCCAAATAATACCATTAAACAATGGCCATATGTGTTAAATAAAAGTAGCATACAGAGCTCCAAGTTACCTTTTCCTACAAAGTTGGAAGCCGGGATCAGGAGCCTAAATGAAGAAGGTTGTGAAAAGCTTCCTAAATGCTACAAAAAATGTTTTTCTTGCACATAGACCTAGCCCAACAAGCTTCAAGCCCATTTGTAGTTGAGCCCCCTGGAGGCTGCGGGGGTACAACCTAAGGAGGAAAAATGTAGCATAGAAAATTGCTGATTTCTACAGTGGCTATGGTGACCCATGGAGCTGGAGAGAGGGCAGATCATGTAACACCAGATCGTTCTTCCTAAGAGCTTATTAGATAGTATCCTATATACTGCATATAAGACATGAATAGCTTTTAGACGTATATAGGAAAAATGTCCAGCTCACCTGCTGTATGTCTTCCCTTTTGGGATCCCTCATGCACGGGCCATGCGGTAAGTGACCGTAGACTGAAGAATAAAAGATTCTGGCGGTCCAGCAAAAAAGTATTCAGCTGTATCTTCTTTATTATGGTGAAGGTTATCACAACTTGAAGCGCATATATTTACAACAGATTCACACCGTCAACGCGTTTCGAACGAAGTTCTTATTCATGACTGTCATGAATAAGAACTTCGCTCGAAACGCGTTGACGGTGTGAATCTGTTGTAAATATATGCGCTTTAAGTTATGATAATCTTCACCATAATAAAGAAGATACAGCTGAATACTTTTTTGCTGGACCGCCAGAATCTTTTATTCTTCATGAATAGCTTTTACCATTTGATTACTATCTACTTAAGGACTGCACAATATTTGTATTAATCTGACTATACGACATAGTTCACATACCTAAGTGCTACAAATCTGTTAGGATTGCACAGTGGCAAATGACAGTTAACCTTTCATTGAATGAATTTGCCCTCACTTGAATGTGTGCATAATAAACCCCCTCTTAACCCAGAGACAAAACACTGGTAGCCTGAAAATAAGCCAGTACCACATCTGCACAGGCTGCTATTGGAAATAAGTAAGGCATAAAAAAACAAAGTCTATCCAGTGCTTCTTGGGAAGCTGCGCCACCAAATGTTTATTATTGCTACAAGTCCATACAGATTCTCAGCTATATACAGTATATATAAAGTATATGTATAGTATTTGGTCCGACCCTAATTAGTTCACAGAATGATTTTTTTTTTCTTTTCTATGTTTGGAAAAAATGTATTTATGAAAAAGGCTTTCTAAAGATTTGGTTATGGCAAAACCCTTTGAAAGGGAAGGTCATCAGTATCAGATTAGTGGGTGTCCTACTCCTGGCAGCTGTTTGAAGAAAAATCAACACCCAGTGACGTCACGTTCATTGGTCACGTGGCCTAGGCACAGCTCAGTTAAGTGAATGGAGCTGAACTGCAATACCAAACAAAGCCACTATCCAATGGATGGCACTGTGCCTAGAAAGCTGTGATGAGACCATGGTTTTCACCAAAGCTCCACAGCCTCTTCAAAAACTGATCAACAGGGGTGCTGGCCATCGGACCCCTATGATCACATAACGATGAAATGTTCTAAGGATGGGTCATCAGTATTAAACACTAGTGCATGCTATAAATGCATGATAGACTTGTTTGCTCCATTATTTTTCCCACTGCAACATACCATATCTATTGTGTGGTGTTTTCCTCCAACTGACTTTTCAAGGGAGTATACTCATCATAAATGAATGGTACTGCTATGTTTTTCAGTTAAACCATGTTGTGCATTTTCGATTTGGAATTGGTGCTCCTACCAATAACATCACAGCCACCATATGTGACCCTGTATTACTGCCACATGTCAAGCAGGTATTAATTAAGGCATTAAGGGCAAATACAAAAAAAATGCGATTTTCTTATGCTCAGTATGCTCATGTGCCACTAACCAACATTCTTTGTTTAATTATTTTAGGGTGAAAATTCTGTTTGTAAGACCAAGGACTTAAAAAGGGGAAAAAATAAATTACCGCATATACCATGTATTGGCTATCTGGTAAATAGAGCTGTGGTCCTTCTTTACAATGAGTCTATTAGAAAATTACCTATTGTTTAGATCAACTTTTCTTTTAAACATATTTTGCCACGGATGTACCGAGACATACGGACGTTCCCGCGACAGGTGGTAGGAGATCTGTGAGACAGGCAACACGTGGTTTGATCTGACATGTTTTCCTTTTGGATCAAATTACGTCTGGTGCTTGCCACACCTTCTATCCCCGGTTGTTGCTATTGTGGTCATTTGGCCTTCTGTATTTATTGTTGTTTCTCTCACTATGCTATGCGGTTTATAGCTTCTGTTGGACTTGTGGTTAGCTTGTGTTGGTTCTCGGCTGAGTTCCTGGTGCTACCAAAGCTTTACTGAAAATAAGTGTTTCCATCCCCTTTTGTATTTTGTTTTGATATATGTGTGTGTTGCCTTTCCCTGTGGTTTGTCATTAGGCCTGAGGGAGACTCCTGTTCGTCCTTCCCTTTGGAGGAACAGGTAGACTCAGTCCTGACCTTAGTTCCAGGGTCCCATAGGGTGAGATAGGATTCTAGGTATCCAGAGTATGAACTTGCTGCCTTTGGGGCCTGTTCATACTGGTAGTCAGTCAGGACTGGAGTTAGGGTATTCTCTGGGAGGTGTCCATCTTCCTTACCTAGTTTCCAGGCCTTATTACGGTATCCCCTTTCCATCCTATGCTCGGTGTGGTGTTTTCCTCCCACACACGAGTGTGTCACATTTATTTGAACAGTTTTAGTGTTTTTTTTTCTAATTTTCCATATTATTATCTATATTAAAAATAAATGCTTACATCTTTTAAGACAATGGACTTTATTGTTCTTAACTAATCATTGGTTGGGTACTTGGGATAGTGAGTGTACGTTTTGAGGTGAATGTAAAAAATGCTGAAATCCTGCAGTTTTCACACTGAGCCTCACAATAAGCTGATACTTCCTGAGATCACTTCTTAGCAGTCATCTCGTTATCATCACAGGCAGATTATAATGAACATTAACGCTTCTGTTATAAAGCTCGAGGTAGATAACACAAAACTTCCACCACTAAGAATAGGTGATGAGTACAATTTACGTATTCCTCTTTTCTTCCTGCATAGTGACCACTGCACAGGTCACAGAGCATGCCCACATCACTCTCCCATAAAAGTCAGTTTCAGTATCCATGTGGCTGCTATAAAGCGAATCTCTGAACAGCACATAGCGAAAAAAGAAAATAGAATAAAAAAAAAAAAAGCCAAATAAAATTTAAAAATTATAATTTTGCTATCTGTTAATATAAAACATTTCATTTCTAGTACACAAAGGTAGATTTGTGAATTTTCACAAATACGTAGGGTTTAAACTGAGCCATGCTTCCTGAATTCTGCTCCTACAGCTGGGAGGATATTTGAGAGCTGATGAGAGAGCTTGTGATATAAATATTATTTCTACTCTATTAGAGGACTTGGATAAATGCACTAGTTAAATAAAATGCCTTGAAGTAAGTGGCTGCCTTGCCAGGTTTTCTCCATTCGCTGGCACAGCTTTCAATACACCTTTCTTTACATAAGTAAATGTTTCTGATGCATGTTTTGCTCACAGGGAAATAGCGCCAACTTTAAAATGTCACAGACAAATTGCGTTACTGATATTTCTTGTGGTTTCCTTGTCTTCGCACATATACTGACTATAAACAGTTTGCCTTTACAGTGTCAATGATTTTAGATTCCTTATTATTACGATATGCCTTCAGTTCCTGATCTGTGGGAGTCCGACTATTCACGTCACGACTCTTCACACATTTTCCCTGCATATTGACGCTCCTGTCTACCAAAGCAAAAGAGATATTGGTCCCTTTATACTTGACATCGGTATGAGCTTCAGAAGTCAGACCTTTCATAATGTTATGACAGACACTAACAATAGGGCATAACATTAAAAGATGGGAATACCCCTTTATCTCCAAAAAAGAACAGTGCTACATAGTGAACATATGACACTCACAGAAAACTGCCAATGTAACAGAACTGCATTCCATTAATGGACTTTCCAATAACCTCTTCTGTCCTCTCACTAACCGAAAGGGGATCATTCTTAAAGGGCATCTGTCAGCAGATTTGTACCTATGAAACTGACTGACCTGTTACATGTTCACTTGGCAGCTGTAGGTATCTGTGTTGGTCCCATGTTCATATGTGCCCGCATTACTGAGAAAAATTATGTTTTAATATATGTAAATGAGTCTCTAGGAGCGATGGGGGCGTTGCTGTTACTCCTAGAGGCTCTGCTCGCTCTGCAACTCCTGAGCCCTCTGCACTTTGATTGACCAGGCCAGGTAGTGTAACTGTGATCACGCCTGGCCTTGACTTCTCCTCAAGTCTGGCGCTGCGCCTTGCACTTCAGTATCTGGCACAGCAGCAGGGCAGGAAAGAGGCTTGCAGTTCAGAACGGAATGCAGCCCATTGAAAAAATGTCTATTATTGTCCGCGAAACAGACAAGAATAGGAGATGCTCTATTTTTTTGCGGTGCCACGGAATGGAGCAACGGATGCGGACAGCACACGGAGTGCTGTCTGCATCTTTTGCGGCCCCATTGAAGTAAATTAGTCCGCGCACGAGCTGCAAAATATGTGGCTCGGACGTGGACCAAAACAATGGCCGTGTGCATAAGGCCTTAGGGGGACTCTCTGCCTCACAAATGCTCCCAAGCTGAACTTTCACCCTCTGTCCCCCTTTCTTAGAAGTATAGTTCTTCCTTCTGCTCTGCTCTTTTCGATCCCAGTCAACACACAAGTAAGCCATTGACTGCCGAGCAACCCTGTCTCACCACAACATTTTTTAAAGGTGAACATAACACCCTATTTATGTCTTATTCATGTATTTAAGGAAACATCTATGCCCGCACTGCTTTAAAGTTGATACACGTGTGCGACAAGTCAGGACAGTAGTCCTTGCTTACGTTTTTTGAATTCAGTGATCTGTATTTTTGGCCATTCCCAATGTATTTTCCCATGCATTGAAAAGAAAAGAAAAAAATAAGTGTGAAATTCTTCAATGTCTACTTTAGCCCTATATAATCTAGTGTTAATATGTTGAAAAGGAAATGAATATTGAAGCAGATCTGGGTGTTATTTTCTGTACTAGCTGCTGCTTGTTCACACTGAGACTGCCAAAAGAAAACCAGACACTACAGGTTTAGACGCCTCCATAGACTGCATGTAATTTAGTGTTCCCGTCTAAAATGTCAAACGTAATAGTCTCTGGCAGTCATGTCAGCTTCTACCTTTATCTGTTCAAACCATGTTGCTAAACGTCTTATGACTTGCAAATTGATATTCAGAGCAAATAAACTCAATGCAATGTAATAGCACTGGTTGTAATGACAATTGTTGGTTAGATTTTAACAGTTTGCTTAGTTGTGTGATACCTCTCTTACCTTACAAATGGTATATACTTTGCGTTAGTACATACAAGCATAGCTAACTTGTTCTGATTAACTCTAAGTTGCCCAGCCAGACGTGTTATCCAAGACTATAACAGACCTCCCAGCTTTCTCTTCATCTCCCTGCTGTGTTAAAATCAACATCCTGTTGACGGGGGTGGGAAATTACGTGAGTGCTGCATCCAGTCGCTGGCTGCAAAGACAGTGCTGCAGCCAGCGATTGAGCCAGTCGTGAAGCGATAGATACCGAACCTAGTGGTTGGGACCAGGTAAGTATGATCACCATCGTGGGTCGACCACTCTGGAAAGTCTGTTGTAGTCTTGGCTAACCCCTTTTTCAAAAAAATTGGGTGTAGAGGGTGAACAAAAAATAAAGAAAAAATAAGTAAAGAGAAAATAAATGCCCCACCTCTCCTGCACCTCCACTCAGTTCCCCACTACTCTGATCCTTGATGGTCCTGCTGCAATTGTGTCACATCCATCATTTATGGGACTGCTGCAGCCAGTCATTGGCCTCAGTGGATACATGCCCTTCATGCACATGTGCTGCAGTGGTCATTTGAACTATAAACAGCATGTAAACCGTGCAGGCCCAGCGGCGATCAAAGTGGAGGAGACTGGAGCGGTGTCACAGGAACAGCGGGACATTAAAAAGGTGTGTGAGGGTTTTCCCATTATTTTATAATGCCCCAGCTGTCTGCCAAGTTTTAAAAACCTTGAAAAATCCTTTAAACGGAGTCTGACACCATTAAACCAGACACAATGCCTTGCAGGACTAACTCAGCTGAATGTACTTACCTTACACTTAGTGATCCGTTCATTCTGGAAAAAAAGTACTTTTAATCTATTGCTAGGATATGCCATCAATGTCAGATAGGTGTGGGTCCTGCTCCTATCTCCAGAACGGGACCTCCAAAGTGAACAGATAGCAGCCACGCATGCGCAGCCACCCTCCATTCTCCTCTATGGGAGCATTGGCTCGGTTATTTCCAGCAGACCCATTACGATGAATGCATGAGCGGTGTGCTCACCTTCAATTCAAGAGCCCCATTCTCTAGATAGGAACAGGTCCCAGAGGACAAAGAGTTTGCTCAGGAATGATGCAGTGGATTTTGCAGAGCAGTGCCCCATCCCCTGGTGCTCGAACTTGCTCGTTTGAATATGAATAAAAATGCAAAAGAAGGGTATCTTTTTAGGGTGGGTTCACATCTGCGTTCTGGATATCGTTATGGCGATAACAGAATCCATAAGACGGAAGTCAAAACGGAGACCTTTAAGAGGCATTCCCTTTTAACCGTCATAATAGAAGTCTATGTGAATCATAACAGATCCGTCTGGTTCCCTTTATGCAAGATGGAAAACAAAGTCCTGTCGACAGGACTTTTTTTCCGTTATGCATAGCGGAAACGGGACGGATCCGTTATGATCCCCATAGGCTTTTATTATGACGGAAAGCAAAACTAAATGCCTTGTAAAGGGTTCTGTTGGGCATTCCGTCATATTAGAAGTCTTTGGGCAGCATAACGGATCCTGCAGGACTGGACACCTGCATAATGGAAACCAGGACGGATCCGTTCTGCTTCCCATAGACTTGTATTATGAAGGATCAAAACAGAATGACTCTTAAGGCCCCTTGCTGACGAGCGTGTCCGGATTATGTCCAGATGCGTTGCGGATGCGTTCAGTGAAAACTGCGCGATTTCGCAAACTAATTCATTCAGTTTGGATCGCGATCGCGTTCAGTTGTTCACTTTTTATAGCGCGGGTGCAATGCGATTTACTGCGTTTTGCACGTGCGTGATAAAAAACTGAATGTGTACAAACAACATTTCTTAGAAACTATCTGTGAAAATCACATCACATGCGCACTTGCTTGCGGATGCGATGCGATATTCACCCACCCCTATTCTCTTCTATGGAGCCAGTATTGCGTGAAAGTCGCAGAATATAGAACATGCTGCGAATTTTCACGCAAAGCAAAAGTGATGCGTGAAATCCACCACTCATGTACACAGACCCATTTAAATAAATGGGTCCGGATTCTGTGCGGGCGCAATGCGTTCGCATCACGCATTGCACCCACGCGGAATTCTCGCACGTGTGAAAAAGGGCCTTAAAGACTTCCGTTTTGACTTCCGTCTTATGGATTCCGTTATTTTCCGTTACAACCATGTTATAACGGAAAGCCCTAACAGAATCCAGAACGCAGATGTGAACCCACCCTTAACCTCCATAGTGGTAATCCCGAGTGTGGCTCAGGGTTAACTTACACTGCAAGAAGCGGTAACCCCGAACCACACACGGGATTACCATGGGTTAATTAGAACGGGGCAGGAATGGATGCGGACAACACACAGTGTGCTGTCCACATGTGCATTTCCGGAGCACGACACGGACTTCCGGCCGCAGCTCCGGAAGAATGTACCACTTCGGGTATGAAAATACTGCCGGATTTAGACCGCCAGGGAGGTTAATCAGTATGATGAGCCCTACCAGGCAGTATGCTTGGTTTAATAGGGTTGATCCTGGTGACAGAGCCTCTTCAAGTGCAACAAAGCTACTCACCTGTAGTCTATACACTGCCAAATGTATTCAACATGCAGTCATTGTTAGAATGGCGCTCTCCAAACCAAGTTTATCTTTGTTACCGACTGTTTTATTTTATAGACACTGCAGGAGAAAACCACTAGAGATGACAATGATGATTCTTTCTCCGTCTCTACCATTTGTGATGAGCTGTAACGGCATTTTTATTTTATACAATATTTATGCTTACTTATCGTGATACTAGAGGGTATTATATAGCCATGCTTCAGTGATCATGAAGGGGCGGTGTTATGCAATGTTATGCCATAGTTTGCTTTGTGGATATAAATACGGTATAAGTGTGCACTGTGCTGCATCACAGCGGTTTTACATGAATGACTAGTAAAGCATCAGCACTTCAGATAATTAGACTCTTTCCCAATAAGCATGAAAGCTGGGGTTGAAATGTTCTTTTATCTTCCAGCATGTCTAAGACTGAGTGAGTTCTTTGGCTGCATCAGTGAATATTGCAGAAGCTGTCACGCACATACTTCTTAGCTCTTGTCATAAACGTGTACAAATATTCTTGGTTTAAGGTATATCTTTTTAGCCAACTAACTGCCAAAGGCACAATAAATTACAGACTAGGCAAATGTCAACATTTTTACGCATTTTATTTACCGATGAGCACATTTCTTAGTATTCAATTTGGATTCCATTCTGTCGAATCGGTCAGTGATTCGATTTGGGTCTGAACAAATCCGAACAAACCAAAGGGTTCTGGATGACATTCTGGGGTCTCCTTGGACTGTAACCAACTCATTTCAAGCTCTTTAACGCAAAGGAGGCATTTGTAATGTCAAATAGACAACATATATAGCTATAGGCATGGCTGGTGGTAAAAAACACTCTCTTTATAAAGAAAACTACCCTGTAGGACTCCAGACATACCGCCTGGAGCCATGTAATCCTCCCTTCTGTTTCTCCTCTTTTGATTTGAAAAATGGCTGACTCGACCAGAATTTTAGGAAAATGCAGAACAAATTTGATCAGTTTAGAATCAATTCCCTCATCTCTAGTATTATTACTTTTATGTATTTGTCCAGTGTGTACAGAACATGTGGTCTCATTTTTAATAGTATACTGACATCAGTTATGTAATTTAGTAGGTCGTTTATATTTTACACCGTACTCAATCCATAGGCATTGTAAATTTGGGGTTGGTGACTGCCTCATTCTTGTACACTCCTCTCATGTGTCCAAGGCTGTTTTATTACAGCAGAATATACAGCTGCTGTATCCTACCTACCCCAAGTTTATTTTGAAGGTCAAGGAAGGGGAGTAGGGTACCATCTGTATGAGATCCCCTTGTCGGGGCAGACAAGCTCACACAATTTGATGGAAAAAATGCTAAGAACCTCCCATTTGATTTATTTACTATACTAATTATAGTACAATTTAAAATACTTGACATATTATTAGGATTACTCATGTAGCGCAGAGGGCTGCTTCATTGTTGTGTGTGTGTGTGTATATATATACATACATACATACATACACGCACACATACTGTATATATCACCATTAAAGGGGATCGAACCCTTTACTGAAACCACAAAGGTGCAGCACTCTACACCTTTGTGTTTCATAGGCTTTACTTGGCTTTTTTTAGCATGTGGAATACGGATCCCATATGCTTTCTATGGATCCATACTTTACATACTGGAGAAGCTGAGCAGAGCAAATGAAACCCAAACTTGCAGAGTGCTCTGAGAAGCTCACCTGCCCCTTTGTGGTTTCAGCAAACATTTAGGTCCCCTTTAAGGCCCCATTCACACGTCCGTAGTGTGTTGCGGATCCGCAAATTGCAGATCTGCAACACACCTTGCCACCAGCCCCATAGAGATGCCTATACTTGTCCGCAATTGCGGGCCAGAATAGGACTTCCTCTATATTATTGCGGAGCCGCCGGCCGGAAGTTCGACGGCGTGCTCCACAAATGCGGATGCGGAGAGCACAGTGTGTGCTCTCAGCATCCATCACGTCCCCATTCAAAATGAATGGGTCCGCACCCGTTCCGCAAATTTGCGGAACGGGTGCGGACGAACAGTGCGGACGTGTGAATGGGGCCTAAAACCTCCATCAGGAAGATAAAATACATATCATTCAAGCTTTGAGAGCCCAAAATTAATGCTGATTACCAGTCCCTGGCCAAAGCCTTGTCACATCATGGTTGTGTTTTTTTTACTATGTTGTTTATGATCATGCTGCTTTGAGAACATTACTTCTCCATTTCTATACCTTTGCAGAATATTGCATATTTCTTTTGTGTACCATAGAATTAAACATCAGCACACCATAGAGATTCTGAGAATCCCACAAGCCCTTCATTGTTTCCATAGGCACGGGCTCTAGTTCATATGAGTGACTGTGCCTAGTGCTGTGGTACTGCCATAGTGTACAACTGCTCACTATATAGCATAACTTCTCAAAATAAAATAACATTGAGGAGGTCTACACATGAAATATGACACACATTACATACTTAAAAAAATACGTCCTGAAGGAAGGGTATTGTAATTAGTTTAGAATGTAAATAAAATATTCAGGAAAAACTGCAAAATAAATGTAGGTTTATTTATTTGGCACCTGATCCTTCTTGGCACATACACCACCATTTTATTCTGTATTACTACTTGGAGCACAAAGACGAATCCATGACTGAAATACGGTATGTTCTTTTTAGTTGCTAATGTACAAATACTCAAATATTATTTTAAAAAGTTCTGGAATCTGAAATCCTCATGTAGGTCCAGGTGCTTCATTCTATTCAAGTTGGAGATGAATTTGGTAAAAATTGGTAGATGAAAGAATCCTACACATATGAGATCAGCAGATAATCCAAGATCGTTTCTGTAGTTACAACATCTCCTTTATTAACCTGCATGTCCATTAGCCTAATAGGTAATGTTTGTACAGATCCATCACGTTGCTACCACACAATAAAGGTAGAATAAGCACCCAGTTATTGTCCTCTTCTGTGTCAGACTTTTACTCAAAATGGCATCCTCAGCCCCTGCTCATTTAGCATTGATGGAGCATTAATACCACAGTCCCTGGCTTCACAGAATCCTGGGACCCCTGCTGGGCCTTGTATCCCCTGCTGGCCTGGAGGTCCACTGTAACCAGGAGGACCTTGTGGTCCAGGTTGTCCTTCCTTGGCAACTCCTGGGTATCCTGGATAACCTATAAAATTGAAATAGGAAGAGTTAAAACTACGTTGCAGTTCATAAGATGAATCAATGAGAATATACACATGCAGAGCGACTGTTTTCTCAGCGTGTGAGCTATTTTACAGGATATGTCAAAATGACAGGAACTGGTACTGGGGAATAAGTCATGAATGTTCCATATAGTTACATTTTCCATTCCATGTTCTGGCCAACCTAAAATCTACTAAAGTGCTATTCCTACAGATAAAATCCGGGGAAAGTACACATTAGTGTTGCACCCCATAAATATATTAAATTTATTGTCATCAAGTATTCCAAACTTCGTGGGTATTTATCTTATATATTAGATTTTAGCATTAGGTAGATGAAATTTAGTTTATATAAAAATAATTACAATTAAGCAAATGGGTGGAATAAATATACCTGTACATGGGCTGGTTTAGGATTATTGGAGACACCATGTGATCTACTCTTGATGGTGAAGAATTTTAGAGATGTTTTTATCATGGGCTTCCAAATATTTCCTATCCCATGGTTACAAAGTTATCAGTAGATTGCAGAACCTAGTGGTGGGATGGATCCACAAGCTCTTCACCATTGTGAAATATAGATGCATCTCAATTCAAAGGGGGCCATTTTATATTCTTCGCATCATTCAAATCTGCTTTTTCTTAAGCAATAACTAAATCACAATATATTAACGTACACAAATATTCAGTTTTTACCTCTAGGTCCTTGAACTCCATCCGGGCCTGGTAGTCCTGTGCCTTGATTTCCTCTCTGCCCTTTCCCACCCTTCTCACCTGAAATATGAAAGCATGATAAACATAACATATATAGAAACCGCATTCTTTTACAAAGGGAAGCTTCCCGGGATGATCAAGACTAATGCAATGAGTCCTTTGGCATGGTGCGATAGGAATGATTTAGCTGTATTATATAACTGGACTCCTTATATCTCTATCTTGTGTCGTTTTAATTGCTGTCTTGGTTTCCATAGTGAGGGCGCTGGCAAGAGCGTAAATAGGCACATATGCCGACATCATCACGTGAGGCCTAGAGGAAGCACAGTATGTGCAAAACGGTTGTTGCCTACCAGTTGCGCTGTACCCACATCCGCGATGCTTTTATCAATGATGACATAAAGCTGCTTAAGAATCGTTGAGTGCCGCTATTCATTTCTACCAAGAAAATTTTGCACACTTGTTTAGCTGAGCACCAGTGTGTTCCACATAATTGAGGGACTCTGATCCTGTTTGTTTGTAACAAACCAAAATAACTGTGAGTTAAAAGCTATAGTAAACACCTGTTAACATTACAATATCTGAAATATCCAGCTTGGGAACTTCTCAACAACCTGGGGCTCTTTTCTCTTGATGTGATCCCCAATGGTGGATTTGAGTTGATGCCATGAAATTATACAGACTATGGCTTCTTTTACACTCGCGTTAGGCTTGTCCGGCAGGCTGTTCCAGCACACTGTGGTTTTTGTCCTCCCGCCTCTCGGCATGTTTGCCGTGCTATGGCCGGATCTCCGGCACGTCCCCATTCCCTCTGCCGGAACAGTCTGCAGGACAAGCCTAATGCGAGTGTGAAAGAAGCCTATATTAGGATAACTTAACCATTAGTGAAGGTCATGTTCTTTTTCATGTTCTCCATCCCATGCTTTAGCTAGGCCCTACCATATTTTTTCTTTGGTCTCTATTTGTTGGACGAGTGTGTACATTTATTTCAATGATGAGATGGACACAAGCTGCTGACACTTAAGACAGCTACTTATCCCTCAGCAGAACATAGGGTTAGGCATGATAAAATCCAACATAACCTATCCTCACTTTCACATCGGCTATCTGGCGAAATTAGGATGACTATTACTGGAGTTCTCTAATATATATGGATATGCCAAGTTTACGGTTTAACTAACTTACCTTGGTCTCCCTGAGCGCCTTTTTGTCCAGGTACTCCAATGGGTCCTCTAGGGCCCCCTTTTCCGTTCACTCCAGAAGAGCCTTGTTTTCCCTAAAAAAAAAAAAACAGAAAAAATTTTAAAAAAAATCCAGCTTTATAAAGAAATTGTTGATGAAATATATTCTTATTTAGTCTCTCAATTATTCAGCCTCTGATGATGTCCTATATATAGATATAGATAATAGGCAAAGATAGCAGCACCCTCTCCACTTTGATTGACCTTAGGAGAAGTCAAGGCCAGGCATGATGACGTTTAAACTGCCTGGCCCTGTCAATCAATGTGCAGGGAGCGCAACAGTTGTAGAGAGAGCTCAGCCTCTAGTCTAGGTGTTCATTATATGAACATGGGACCAACACGGATGCCTTCAGCTGCCAAGTGCACATGTAACTAGAGATGCACTGAGCCACACCCCCTGCACTGATCACATGACGGTGACGTCACCCCAGGTCCTTCGGCTTTTCCAAAGTTCGGGTTGGTGGAAGCCGCCCCTTATGGATTCCATATGCCGGGATAGTCCGCGGTAGTGGAATCCATAACGGGATGCGGCGATTACCCCAACCCGAACGCCGAACTAATTTTTGAAGTTCGCTCATCTCTAGTTACATGTGCACTTGGCAGCTGAAGCCATCACAGTAAGAAGACCACTGTATCTCTTCTAAATTTCTCTTGTCACAGGGTCATTGCTGGAGGATTGGAGGATGGCTACGTTTAACTAATATTTAAGAAAGGTAAAAAGGTGGAACTGTGGAACTACTTTCACACCTGTGGCATATAAAATATTTGAAGGTATAGAAGGTGGGCTGCAAATGTATATAGCAGTGAGTTAATTAATAAATGATAACCAGCATGGATTCAGGCAAAACAGGTCATGGACTAGGGGAGAATATAGGCAAATGGGTAAAGAATTGGTTACGGGGCAGAAAACAAGTAATTGTAAATAATATAAAAAGGGCTACAGTCAGCGTCAGGATTCCACAAGGATCTGTGTTAGGCCCATTTCTCTTTAATCCCTTCATTAATGAACTTCTGGACAGGATTGAAAGTAAAGTGTAAGTTTTTGCAGATGACTCTAAACTTTGTAGGATACTAAAAACTTAAAAAAAAATTCTTAAAATATTACAGAAAGATCTACAGTAGATACGCTGGTGTCATGGGCAAGAACGTGGCGGATGAATTTCAATGTTGATAAAGTAATGCACCCATCATAATACTGCATATACACTAAACGGAATAAAACTGTAGACAACTGTATAAGAAAAGGATTTGGTTACATATAAGGTAAGCAGCGCCACTCAATTTCAAGTAGTAGCTGCAAAAGCAAATCAGATTTTAGGGTGTATAAAAAGATAAAAGTCAGTGATCCCAATGTGATATTACCCCTGTATAAATCCCTTCAAGGCTAAATTTTGAATATGGGATTCCGTTTTGGGCTGACTGGGAAGGGGACAAATACTATTTTACAGCACTGTATATGACCATGCATTGGTTGAGAGTTGCCTATGAAATTAGTTAAATCTTAATTTATTGTATTGCAGGGCAGTGGTTTTAGCTGTAACCAGTTTATGAACAGTGGTTGTATACTGCAGCTTAATTGCTTCTTCTAACCTTCTTTCCAACTTTTCCTGTAACGCCCGGAGGTCCTGGTGGTCCTATCAAGGACACCCCTGCTGTGGGACAACCACTGGCACACTTTCCTCTTATGCTGGCTGCGTACTTTATTGTTGCCTCTATTACAACCTTGCGGCACAATTCATACACTAGCTGATCTGGCATGTCAGCTCCCTGTTAGAATAAATGAAAGAATTCAATGAAATAACACATAACTGCTTGAGATAACCCCAACGATCGTTAACATGATGTGACTAATGCTATACTTGACCATAAAGATTATCTGCTCACAAAACCTTGAGTATCCAAAAAATTAGACTGTTCACTACAAAAAAATAAGTAGCTTTCACTTGTAGTAATTATGAATTTGTAACTATGATGCACAGTAAACCATTTGAGGGTGAATACAGTATATACAGAATATTCTATTAAGTTCAAAAATACTTTTTTCATGTAAACTAATTGAGGATTTCACTAATTGGCCACAAAAATTAATATAGCATAACATTTACCAATTAAAAAACAACCTGTCATTTAACTGGACTTTTGGCTCTCTAGCACCATTAGGACTAACTGATAAATCCCCAATATAGTCTAAGAAAGCGCTAAAAGATTACAAACTGCTGTCTATTTAAGCCCACAATTGAACAATACTGATGTAGCTAGTGACTCCCTTCACTAAAACCCAACAAGGGACTGTTCAGCTAATTGTACCACCATGGACAGAGCTATAAACAGTCTAAATGATTTGTTTACTTGTGGTCCAGGTACTCCAGTAGGCCCAGGAGGACCCTGTTCTCCACGATCTCCAATTGGTCCAGAATAGCCTCTGGGGCCTGGTGATCCAGGAGCACCTGTCCTGCCCACCTGACCTGATGGTCCTGCACGACCCCGTTTTCCTTGCTGTAGTAGAACAAAAACAGTTTTTAATTAGTTATACCTATCTAATAATAATTTTTTTAAATGTCCAAATGGGTTAGAGATTTGATAAAATTAGAAATTGTGTTGCTGACTATTGACCTTTCATCATTATAGTAACATAGTTTATAGGGCTAAAAAAAGACATTGGTCCATCCAGCTCAGCCTGTAACCATTCACAATCCAATAGTAATTCACGGATAATATCAGCTATAGTAGATGGGTAATGGTAATGGACTGTATAAGTCACTGGGTGTGTGAAGGTCTACAAGGAATTATTTGGATATTGTAAAATAAAAAAAAATCTGATGTTAAAGGGGAATTGCATTAGATAACATTTATCACCTATTCCCCGTGATAATTATTCTCCACTGGAATTTACCTTTAATGCTAAACGGAAAAAAAAACAACTTAGAATCACTTACAGAACCCTTGTCTCCAGTGTCACCTGGATCCCCCTGTTGTAAAACAGCATGAAGCAAAAATTCAATCTTTAGAAATCCACACAAAAATGTACATCAATCTGCTCAGCTCCTCTTGCTCTATAACATGCTGCCTAAAGCCTCATTCACACGTCCGTGTCCGTGCTCAAATCAGTGAGCAGGTGGTCAGTGATGCATCCGTTAAGCTGTCCGTGAAGGATCCGTGTTGAGTCCGTGTGTCCGTTTTTTGGTGTCCGTGTTGCATCCTTGTTTCACAGCCGTAAAATTATTTTCAAAGCATCTCTTCTTAATGATCCGTAAAACACAGATGCAACACGGATGATATCTGTGTTGCATCCGTGGTTTTCACTGACCCATAGACTATAATAGGCATGAGGGATCCGGAAACACAGACCAAGATAGGACATGCATCCGTGCTGAAAACATGGACCCACGGACCGTGCTAAAACACTGATGTGTGAATACACACATTCAAATGAATGGGGACGTGTCCGTGAAGAACACGTTCAACACACGTACGTGAAACACTGATGTGTGAATGAGGTTTAAAGATTGCATTGAATGTTGCGGTTACCCTAAAGTTTTTTTTTAAGGTGAGCAGATCACACATTGTCCCCATGGGTGGAAACCTATTAATAAAGCCCCTTTACATGGTCCAACTGTGCAGGCAATTATTGAGAACAAACTGCTCATTCCAAATCATTGCTTGACTGTGAGCCGAGGCGACAGCTACATTCACATGCAGCAATCACCTCCACTGTATGAGGGCAAGTGAACTGTACTGCGATCGCTCATCCCCAAACAGATTCATTGTTTCTGGGCAGCAGATAACTGTTTACACAGGGCGATCTGTTGCCCAGAAACAATAATGCTTTCATCAAATTAATGAACATTTGCCCATTCATCAGATGATCAGCTGTACCTTTATACAGGGCAATTATTGAGAAAGAGCATTCTTAGGAAACCACCTTCCTAGTAGTTGCCCTGATAGTGGAGTTTTTGATGTTCAGGACAGGGTCCACAGAGCAAGTGACAATTTTTAGAACTGCTCTCCTCCCCTGAACAGGGGAACCTCATCTATTGACTGACATAGAGTTCATTGACAAGGCAAATAAAAATGGGTTTTCTAAACTGGACAACACCAGTTTGATGTCTAATTGCTCATATCTGCAATGCCCAGAACTAGACTGCTATTGTGCCATCCTGATCCTACTAACATGCCAAAGAACTGAAATTCTAGGCCTGACGAAATGGCTGTCACCTAAACTTTCACATCTTGATGTACCTGAAAACCTAATAATGAAGATCTTTTAACCTTCGGGAGAGTCTCATGCAGTTTTCATTTCTTTTATAATCAATACTCTTATGTATCCTTCATGCAATGGATGTCTAATCCGCAGTGCCATTGTTTTCTGTCACAATATGCTCACATCATGAAGGATGCTGGATTCTGAAACTAATAAAAAATAATCCTTGCCCTCCACTTCTTGCCCCATTCAAATAATGTTTGTAGCCAGCTGCTTTGTAGCCACCCATACACCCATGTAGAAATGCCACACGCTTGCCGAAGGAGGGGGTCAGCCAGCAGAGGTATCTGTGCTCTGCTCTGAAGGTTATGTCAGAGAACAAGTAACAGTTATGAGAATCAGAGGGTTCAGTACTATTGAAAGCTAGGCAGAAAGAACGAAATAAAAATGCATGTTTTTTTTTTATCAAAAACATTGTACAAACCGGATTCCCAAAAAGTTGGGACACTATACAAATCGTGAATAAAAACTGAATGCAATGATGTGGAGGTGCCAACTTCTAATATTTTATTCAGAATAGAACATAAATCACGGAACAAAAGTTTAAACTGAGAAAATGTACCATTTTAAGGGAAAAATATGTTGATTCAGAATTTCATGGTGTCAACAAATCCCAAAAAAGTTGGGACAATGCCATTTTCACCACTGTGTGGCATCTCCCCTTCTTCTTACAACACTCAACAGACGTCTGGGGACAGAGAAGACCAGTTTCTCAAGTTTAGAAATAGGAATGCTCTCCCATTCTTGTCTAATACAGGCCTCTAACTGTTCAATCGTCTTGGGCCTTCTTTGTTGCACCTTCCTCTTTATGATGCGCCAAATGTTCTCTATAGGTGAAAGATCTGGACTGCAGACTGGCCATTTCAGTACCCGGATCCTTCTCCTACGCAGCCATGATGTTGTGATTGATGCAGAATGTGGTCTGGCATTATCTTGTTGAAAAATGCAGGGTCTTCCCTGAAAGATGACGTCTGGATGGGAGCATATGTTGTTCTAGAACCTGAATATATTTTTTCTGCATTGATGGTGCCTTTCCAGACATGCAAGCTGCCCATGCCACACGCACTCATGCAACCCCATACCATCAGAGATGCAGGCTTCTGAACTGAGCATTGATAACAACTTGGGTTGTCCTTGTCCTCTTTGGTCCGGATGACATGGCGTCCCAGATTTCCAAAAAGAACTTCGAATCGTGACTCGTCTGACCACAGAACAGTCTTCCATTTTGCCACACTCCATTTTAAATGATCCCTGGCCCAGTGAAAACGCCTGAGCTTGTGGATCTTGCTTAGGAATGGCTTCTTCTTTGCACTGTAGAGTTTCAGCTGGCAACAGTGGATGGCATGGTGGATTATGTTCACTGACAATGGTTTCTGGAAGTATTCCTGAGCCCATTCTGTGATTTCTTTTCAGTAGCATTCCTGTTTGTGGTGCAGTGTCGTTTAAGGGCCCGGAGATCACGGGCATCCAGTATGGTTTTACGGCCTTGACCCTTACGCACAGAGATTCGGATGATCTTCGGATGATGTTATGCACAGTTGATGATGATAGATGCAAAGTCTTTGCAATTTTCCGCTGGGTAACACCTTTCTGATATTGCTCCACTATCTTTCTGCGCAACATTGTGGGAATTGGTGATCCTCTTCCCATCTTGGCTTCTGAGAGACACTGCCACTCTGAGAAGCTCTTTTTATACCCAATCATGTTGCCAATTGACCTAATTAGTGTTAATTGGTCTTCCAGCTCTTTGTTATGCTCAAATTTACTTTTTCCAGCCTTTTATTGTTACTTGTCCCAACTTTTTGGGATTTGTTGACACTGTGAAATTTTGAATCAACATATTTTTCCTTTAAAATGATACATTTACTCGGATTAAACGTTTGATCTGTCATCTACGTTCTATTAGAAATAAAATATTGACATTTGCCATCTCCACATCATTGCATTCAGTTTTTATTCACAATTTGTTTAGTGTCCCAACTTTTTGGAATCCGGTTTGTAGTTCCAAGTTGATGTCCAGGAAAAAGAAGTAAACAGAAAGATTTTTGGACTAAAAATGCAATATGTCCACAACAGGTTTTTAAAAGTGGATTTCATTCGAATTTGTGGGTAATAATGAAATAATTAGTCAATCTCATATCTATTGGGCAGCTCCTCCTAAGGCCCTATGCACACGACCGTATCCACTTTGCGATCCGCAAATCACTGATCTGCAAAACATGGATACTAGCCGTGTGCGTTCCACATTTTCCCGTTCTGCACGCCCCACCCTATGTTAAGAAATGCTTATTCTTCTCCACAAACGGACAATAGGACATGTTTTATCTATTTTGCGGGACGCACATACGTTGTGACCCCATTAAAATTAATGGGTCTGCATCCAATCCGCAAAAAAAAGGGTAGATCAGATGTGGACCAGAAATATAGTGGTGTGAATGAGGCCTAAAAGAAAACATTTAAAGGGTTTCTGTCACCACAATTATCCCTATTAAAGAGGCTGATATTATACATGTGAAAACGTCATCTGAATCTAACTGTGCTAGTCTGTTTTTTTATGTATGCGCCTGTTTTTGCGCAAGTATAAGTTTTATTATATGCAAATTAGTCTCTAGGAGCAGGGGGGCGTTGCTCCTGCTCCTAGAGGCTCCGTTCTCCCACCTTATTCCACGCCCTTCTACTGTTGATTGACAGGGCCCCGGCCTTGTGCTGGGGAAATCTCGTGCCTGCGCTGTCCCATTCAGTATTCAGCGCAGGCGCAGTAAAGGAAGGACGCTCGTCGGCTGCCAGCTTTCTCACTGCGCCTGCGCCAAATACGTCACAGTGCTCTGGGAAGAAAAGAAAGCTGGCATCGCAGAGAAGAAGGAGGAGAGTGCTGTGACGTCGCTGGATCCTCCTATGTGGTAAGTATTTTCTTAATTAGCCAGCGCTTTATTCCCACTGATACCACTGATGATCAAAGGGGGCATTAAATGAAACAATATTTTATATAAAAAAGCAATACTAATAATTATTAGATTTATAAACACTATATCACCAACGAATCAAATTAATTTAGCCACCAGATAATATATATAGGTAAGGCTGATTAGCAGCCTGCATTTGTGGGAGGGGCCTGCCTTATTTATTCCCCCCGCTCCGGCTCATACCTCCTGCTCCGGCCGCGCGCCCTGCATACGCCTGTTCCTCCCTCCAGCGGAAGCTCCTCCAGGTTGCCCTGGCAACGGCTCTGGCGTCTCCTCCCGCTCCTCGTACAGGCTGGGTAAGCTGTCTTGGGGAGCTGCGGTCTGCACGCCCGACATCGCGGACCGCCGGCTCCCTGCATCCCTCTGCCTCTCTATTAGCATGGGTCGTAAGCCCGTGTATCTGCGGCACTACGAGGGGCTTATTCTACGTACTCCACGTGCGGTCACTTTCACCCTCTATTGTTTCAGCGGCTCTGCTCCCGCTCCAGCTGCTGCGCCTGGCTGACCTGCGTGCTGTGCTTCATGCGTGGTTATTGAGCAGGGTCCAAGGGGCCGGCCTGTGGTGGCCACGCAGGGGTTTATTCTGCCGGGTAGTACTTGAGTTGCAAGGGGAATAGCTGGCCAGCATAATATTCTTAATTTTGGTTGCCTGTGTTTGTTAGTATCTGCCAACCATCTTGGCTGTGTCGCTTTTTTGCTTTAAAGCTTGCTTAGGTGTTTGCGGTGTTTTCTTTGTTATTTTTTAAAACAGATGGAATTCAAGGTGGCGTGGCTTCACATCAGTTAGTGGCTGCATCTCTCTGTCATAACCAGGCTTCACGTCATATCTTGTGAAGGGTAACCCAGCCCTGAAAAGTAAATCTATATATATGTACTTTAAAAAAAAAAAAAAAAGTATCACGGATCAAATGCTGTGGTGTCGTTATTTATTTTTAGGTCTAAATTTATCCAAGCCAACCTGCTCCTCCTCCCGGACTCGCTTTTGGGTTATTTAATTCTGATTACCGATTGTGCCTGTGCGCCCCCCCCATCTGGACCTCCCAGGTATTGCTGGTAATACCGAGTATTAGATTCTAACGCAGGGGGTTCTTCAGTCACGTCCTTTTCTTGGCCATTTTAAATTATTTGGGGCCTCTGGGGCCTGGGGCCTGGACAGAATCCCGGATGGGGTTCTGTCGAGGGATAAGGGCTTTTTCTTTAAACACCGGTCACGTCATATTCTTCCACTGGTGTCGGTTTTTCTATGGGTCTGGCTTCGCCGGTTCTTCCGGGCTTGCACATCCCAGGTGCTCTGCATTGTTCTGCCGTCTATTTTGTATGTCCCCTGGTCCGCCCAGGTCTGTGTGTCAACTTTCCCGCTCAGGTCCGTGTGTTCCCCGCTCTGCACAAGTCTGTATGCCTCTGGGGTCGCCCAGGTCTGTATGTCTCCTGGTTCACTCTGTTCCGTTCGTCTTTTGGTTTACCTCGGTCTGTATGTCACCTGGTTTGCCCATGCCTGTATGTCTCATGGTACGTCCGGGTCTATGTGTCTCCTGGTTCGCCCAGGTCTATGTGTCTCCTGGATCGCCCAGGGCTATGTGTCTCCTGGATCGCCCAGGGCTATGTGTCTCCTGGATCGCCCAGGGCTATGTGTTTCCTGGATCGCCCAGGGCTATGTGTCTCCTGGATCGCCCAGGGCTATGTGTCTCCTGGATCGCCCAGGGCTATGTGTCTCCTGGATCGCCCAGGGCTATGTGTCTCCTGGATCGCCCAGGGCTATGTGTCTCCTGGATCGCCCAGGGCTATGTGTCTCCTGGATCGCCCAGGGCTATGTGTCTCCTGGATCGCCCAGGGCTATGTGTCTCCTGGATCGCCCAGGCCTATGTGTCTCCTGAATCGCCCAGGTTCGTGTGTCTCATGGATCACGCTGGTCCGTTAATCTCCTGGTTCGCCCAGGTCTGTCTATTTTCTTGGCTCGTTTCGGCCCGTGGCATCAGGTCATCGACCTCCGATGCTCCCACTCCTTCGCCTAGTCGACCGGCTCGCCGGGCCGCCAGTCCTTGGTTTGCTCAGAGGGGCCGGTCTTCGAGCAGCGGTTCCCACCAGGGCCTCCTTTTGCTAGGTGTTGGTTTCTCGTTCAGTAAACTGCCGCCTTTCCGATCACATTCTCTCTTTGGGGTACCAACCGACCCCCGTCTTCACTCACCGGGGACTCCCACACAGTCCCTTGATTGTAGGGGTACAGTTCGCTCTTCCAGGTTTCCATTAAAACCCTTCATCATTTCTAAATTTGCAGACTAGTGGTCTCAGCAAGCCAAAAAAGTCAAGGTCACAAGGTAAGTCCTGCCGTTTAGTCATTTACTCCCTAGGTTCTTTCGTGTACTCAGGTTATTATTTCCATGATTAGGCCTGCTCGCGCCCACCAGGACATCTGGTTTGTCGTCTCTCCGGTTAGCAAACGCAATCTGTGCCAAGATGTCTCAAGCGTCGGATCTGGATGATAACCTGTCTCTCCCCGGGACATCAGCTTCGGGACATGCCAGCAACGCGTCTCTTAAGAACTGGACTGTGGCTAGGTTAATTGCTGAACTCAATCGCAGGGGCATCAGGCACTCCGCGTCAGCTCGCAAAGCGGAACTTTATCGTCTCCTGATGACCGCTCCGAGCTCCGTGGACGAGCAGCCTAGTATGTCTATTCAGCAAACACTAAACCAGATCCAGTCTTCCATTTCTGGGCTGGCTAGCTCGATGGCGGAAATTCAGAATAGGGTCACAGTTCTGGAGTCCAGACCGTCAGTCGCGCTTGCCCCCCCGGTCATCCCGGATCCGCCGGTGCAAGAAATAGATGCGGCAGGTAGGCCAGTCCTCAGTCCCCAGATAGCGCCAGCACATTTTATCCCAGAGCACATCAAAAAGATATTCTCGCTGGGAAAGATGTGAATCTGGCCTCCATACTGATAGCGTCCCAGGATATCTCCGAAAATCGAGTCTACAACTGCGGGAGGTCTCGGTAGTTCTCAAGGCCAAAGATGCTAGACTTAATCGCAAACTTTCTATCCCAGAATTCGTTTTGGCCTTCGGACTCTACCGAGACATCGTGTGTTCGGCCCAGCCCAACCGCCGGGAGGAACTGGACACGTATCTTCACCGAGTTACAGATCTGGGCCATAAGTACGGAGGCTCAGCTTTTACGACTACCACCGTTCGTTCTCAGCGAAGGCCGCAGCGGCTCTATCTCAGTTTCAGTTTACTACTAATTGGGCCGACATGGACATGGAACTGTTCTGCCGCCATTTTGCGGGCCTCAGGGCCCCTGCTTGTCCCTCATGTCAGTCAATTTTTCATACCTCCGAGTGGTGCCCCAACTTGACCCCACCCACCCAGTCCAATCCTTCCCGGGCACATCAGGTCCAGTCAGGAGTTCGGCTTCCATGGATAAGCTGGGCAGGCCGATTGTCTACTTAGGCAGCAGCCAGTTGTGTAACAACTTTAACGCTGGGGCTGCTCCTTCAACGCTTGCAGAGCCCTGCATATTTGTTCTGCCTGCTTCCGGGCTCACCCCGCGCAGCTTGTCCCAGGAAGTCCAAGAGCTCCTGACTAGCCGACATTAACGTTGACCTACTAGCGGCTCTCCTGTCGGAACATCCAGATCAGGGCTTTGTCGAGTTCCTGCTTTCTGGATTCAAGGTTGGTTTCCACACAGGGTTAGTCACTTACCCTCAGGTGTCCTGGGAAGGTCCCAACCTTCGTTCTGCCATCAACGAACCAGAGGTGGTTTCAGCTCTCTTACAGTCCGAGGTGGAGAAAGGATTCCTCATAGGCCCTTTCAATGAGATCCCATTCCAGTCTTGGAGGATTAATCCTGTCGGCGTGGTGTCTAAACAAAATACAAATAAAAAGCGTCTAATCTACGACCTTTCCGCTCCTCATATGTCCGCTGTTCCCAGTATGAATTCCCTCATTCCTTCAGAGGAATACTCTATGCAGTATTCGTCGGTGGATGAGGCTATTCAGCTCATCATTCAGGCAGGGGTGGGTGCCTGGTTGGCTAAGGCGGACATCGCAGATGCCTTTAAGCTGCTTCCCGTGCACCCTCACCTCTGGAGATATTATGGCATCAGATGGTCAGATAGCTTCTTTTCGCTAACCGCCTCACGTTCGGGTCAAAAAGTAGCCCCTGGCTTTTTGACCAGTTCGCGAAAGCCCTTCACTGGATCCTGGTTCAGTACGGGGCCTTTCCAGGGTCATTCATTATCTTGACGATTTTTGTTAATTCAGGAACCTGGTCGGGCCCCTGTCATACCAAAGGTCCTTCTGGACATCTTCTCTCAGCTACAGGTGCCAGTAGCCGCTAATAAGACAGAGGGTCCAGCCACTTCTGTGACCTTTTAGGGATCACATTGGACTCAGTGAGAATGCAGGCAAGCTTACCTCCCGAGAAACTGCAGAAGATCAGGTCAGCCATCGCCAGGGTCATTGGCATGGGCTCCCTGACAAAAGCTGAGCTGCAGTCCTTACTGGGCCTCCTCAACCACGCGGTCAGAATAATGCCACAGGGTCGTTCTTTCCTATCCAGACTCCTGCAGCTGTTGCCCGGTACCCCTGAGCAGGATTCTCTGGTTCGTCTGGACGGCCACGCCATGTCGGATCTTGTCATGTGGGACGCCTTCCTCGAAAATTGGAACGGCATTTCCCTGTTCGTTCCCAATTGGAATGCCTCGTCCCCCATCATTTTTTCGGATGCAGCCGGTTCCTCTGGCTTCGCCGCTATTTATGATTCCCACTGGCTGGCGGCCGGATGGCCTCTGGATCTTAGTTCAGATTTAGCGGCTATTGGATCTTCTCCACTCCTGGAGCTGTACCCAATAGTGGCAGCTGCTTTAGTTTGGGGTGATAGGTGGGCCAACTCACCGATTATCTTCGCCACAGACAACAGATCTCTGGTTGACATACTTAACTCCGGTCGCGCAAAATCCCCTAAGATTATGGCATTACTCCGTAAATTGGTATGGCTTTCCCTTACGTTCAACTTTCATATCCGTAGTGAACACATTCCGGGGAATCTAATCGCGCCGCTGACGCTTTATCCCGGTTTAATTTTGCCCTGTTCTTTCAGGAAATGCCCGATGCGGATCGTTCAGGAACGCAAGTCCCTCCTTTCTGCTCATTCACCCTGGACTAGCGGCGTTGGTGGCCCAAGCGGAAACCCTGGTGGAAAAATCTCTGTCACGTAATACCGCCAGGAATTATCAAGCAGGGATCAAGACCTTTAACAGTTTCAGGGCAAAGTTTCCCAGGGGTCAGTTGGGCGAGACTTCGTACATCTTGGCATTCATTGCGTTCTGCCACACTCAACTGCACCTCTCTCATAACACCATTAAGTTGTACCTGGCTGGTCTTCAACATTCCCGCATGCTGGCAAATCCGGCCGGAGGTTCTATTCATTCCATCCAGGCTGTTAAAGCAGCCCTTCGGGGTGCAGAAGGTAGGGCCAAGGTCCCGCCCCAGCAGGTTACCAGTTTCAGGGGAGTTGTTTCGGGCCCTGTCCACAGCTCTAGACGGTTGTCCTTTTGGCCCCTTTGCAAGCACTGTAATTAAAGCGGCCATGTACTTAAGCTTTTACGGCTTCCTCCGACCCGGGAATTCTCGATTAGTCCAGGGCAGGTTAACTTCCCTATGAAGCAGCACCTGGTAGGGGTTGATAATTATTTCATCCTTCAGATTCCCACATCCAAAACCAACCAGACCGGTCCCCTGCTGAAGTCAGGTTTTTCCGTCTGGGAATCAGTGGTGTCCGGTAGGGGTCCTTCGCCAACTACTCACGTGCCTCGGTCCCCAACCCGCCGAAGGGCCCTTACTCCCTTGGGAAGGCAAGCCCTTGACCACTTCAAAATTTATAAGTTGTGTCCGTTCATTGATCCAAGGCATGGGTCTCGATCCAAGGGTCATTTCAGGGCACTCGCTTAGAATCGGGGCAGCCTCGGCGGCCTCTAAGCATAACATCCCAGCGCACATCATACGGTCCATGGGGCGATGGCGCTCATCATGCTTCGCCAGATATATTCCGGACCCACAGGCTGAGATCTCCCGAGCATTCTGTTACTTGGCTATGTAATGGTTTAATAAAGTTAAGTTGCAACCTACCAGGTGTCTTTTGCCCCCTTCTTGGCCTACCCACGTCCGTGGCTCCCGGCACACCTCAGCCACTGTGGTTAGGGGTTAGGTGCCCGCTCACCAGCCTAGCCCTGACCACAAATAGGTAAGGCTGATTAGCAGCCTGCATTTGTGGGAGGGGCCTGCCTTATTTATTCCCCCCGCTCCGGCTCATACCTCCTGCTCCGGCCGCGCGCCCTCCCTCCCACCCCTTTTTCTTCAATTCTCCCTCCAGGGTATGCCCCCTTCTTGGCCTACCCACGTCCGTGGCTCCCGGCACACCTCAGCCACTGTGGTTAGGGGTTAGGTGCCCGCTCACCAGCCTAGCCCTGACCACAAATATATATATATATATTATCTGGTGGACAAATTAATTTGATTCTTTGGTGATATAGTGTTCATAAATCTAATAATTATTAATACTACTATTTCTTTATATAAAATATAATGTCAGCCTGTTTAATAGGGATAATTGTCGTGACAGAGTAGCTGACCATAAATATACCAGTAGCCATAGGCGTAAACGGACTCTATTCTAATAGGAGGTCGTTACAGGGGCTTGCATGCATTGGTATATGTAACATGAATAATTTCCCATATTCTGTAAATCTTTTTCCCAGTGTTGTATATATTTTCATGTTCAATTTCAATAAAATCTCTGATCACATTGCCTCCCAATGTAACAGTTGAGAACTTAGTGCAGCAGGTATACTGTTTTATGGTGGCATGATTAATAGGTTATGTACCTTGGTTCCAGTCTTTCCTGTCACACCTTGTCTCCCCTTTTCACCCTAAAAAAAATGAAATGAGTACATGTAGACTTTACTAATCATTAAAAATTTAGGTATACCATTGTTTTTATTAATCCCCTGATACTGTACATTGCCTATTTCTGGTATTGCTGACTGCGGGGAATGGGTAAGGTATTATAAGGTACGTAGTGAGAGGATGACCAAACTTTGTTTTCATTTATGCTCCGAGGTGAAGAGGAATTTAAATGTGGAAAGAGAAAATATATAAAACCAATCATAATAAGCAAATTGGTCTTACTAAGACCGACCAGACAGTGTTGCTTTGATTTTGGAAATTGAAATTAACAAAAGCAAAAAAGCAATACAAGTATTTTACTAGTTGTACCATCACTGGTTTTCGGCTTAAAGGGAATCTGTCACCTGCATATTACCAAAAAATGTTTTTCATTAATCCAGGTGTAATAAATTACCTTATTCCCAGGAACGCCCCCCTGATGTGCCTGGCCCGCCTAAATTTGAAAAAAGAGGAACGCCTCCAGCATGTAAAATCGCCTTCCAGAGGCAAGGATAAGTGCTCCAACCCCCGCCCCCCCCAGGTCCGCTCTCTGCTAGAAACTTCCCCGATCCTCCTCTCGCACGGCAGCCTGAAATCCCGCGCAGGCGCAGTCCCGCCGGTTGCCTGCGTCATGGTACGGCAACTGAGGGCAACAGCGTAACTGCGCCTGCGCGGGATTTCGGGCTGCCGTGCGACAGGAGGATTGGGGATTTTACATGCTGGAGGCGTTCTTCTTTTTTCAAATTTAGGCGGGCCGGGCACATCAGGGGGGCGTTCCTGGGCACCTTGGAAAAGGAATAACGCCCCTCTGGGCTTCTTACAGCCCAATTAGCATATCGGATAAAGCGTTTTTTTGAAGAAAAGACAAGGCACACAATTAAAAGAAGACGACATATGGAAATAAGGTAATTTATTACACCTGGATTAATGAAAAAAAAATTTGGGTAATATGCAGGTGACAGATTCCCTTTAAGTTAATTTATAGTTGTGATTAGGGATGAGCGAATCGCATTAAATTTCGTTCTAATACTGTACGGAGCAGGAGCTAAAGAGTATTAGAATGAATTGGCTCTGATGAGCCAAAGTTATTGCTTTGCAAAGTCTCGCGAGACCGCGCAATAACTTCATAAATTAATTTGTACTGTAAAAAAACATTTCCCGAACCGTTCCAAGTGTTTTTTTTTACAGTACAATGTTTTTTTACAGTACAAATTAATTTATGAAGTTATTGCGCGGTCTCATCGGAGCCAATACATTCTAATATCTTGTTCGGAGCTCCTGTTCCTTACAGTATTAGAACGAAGTTTTATGCGAATCGACTTTGGATGTTTCATCCGAGGTCGATTCGCTCATTCCTAATCACAACTATACTATTATTACTACTGTTAGGGACAAAAGAAGAATTTATCATCTAGCAAATACAGCAGTGTAATTATCTGTTTCGTATATACTTGCATGCTACAGACCCTTTTACATGGGCAGAGGATTGGGTCAATTATTGTAAACGAACATTCATATGTAAAGGTGCCCCCACTCCAGTGGCATAACTATCATGGAGGCAGAACATACAACTGCCGTGGGGTCTGGGCAAAGTTAGGCCCAGTGCTAAACTGCTTCACCTGTTCTCAACATAGATTCATTGCATTTCCTGCAGTAGCCACTAGGGAGAACTAAGGAGTGCATAGAGATTTTACAACTTCTATTGAGTGCAATGGTATCTAAAAATTAAAATGCTGACCTCTCCCACAAGCATCCAGCGCCCCACAAGCCTCTATACCCGCTGAACAGATAAAAAATGTGACCGCAGATGAAGGTCTAATGTGACCGAAACGTTCGGTCTATAATTACTGTTCATACTCACTAAATACGAATATTGGGCCAATGGATAAAACTACTGTATGGATTGAATGAATAAATGCTTTTGAATTGCAACATTGAAAATTGTGTGCCTCAATTTCACTACACGCTCCCTAGCCGTGACTGGAGGCAGACAGATTTTTCAAGCACCGAGTAAAGGGAAAAAAAGGATTTAGAGCTGTATGGGGGACATTTACAAATGTATTTATATAGTTTTCTAGTATAAATACATTAAGAAATCTGGTATTCATAATGAGCACCATATTCATGAAGCAGTCAGATAAAGGCTGCGAGATGGAGCATTTTTGTTTTTAAATTCCTCTACTAAAAAAAAATTATAAATTTTGTCTAAAATCTCACTATGGAGGGTGGCCCATACCAAGTTTTTGCTCTGGGGCCCTATGAGATCTGTGTACACTTCTGTACCACTAATTTGCCAGGTGAGCGCATCATTTGCACCAAATATAATTGTTTGTTGGCAGCACATCACCCTGTGTAAACCGGTTATGTGGTGCTAACAATATGCAAAGTCAATGGGGAGGAATGATCGTAATAATTGATCATTTGTTCCCCATCCACTTTGTCTCTAACCATGTAAACGATTGCTCATCAACTTGTATATCATCAATAGGTGCTCATCTAGTGCTGTAATCACCACACTGTGCATTATCACAAGTCAAATTACTTTTATGTGCATTACCTGTGTTGTAGGTCTGGTCATAGAAATCTCTTTCTGCATTCATTGCAAGTGGATAGTAGCTATGGTATGAGCAAAGTTTGAGACACCTCAACCCAAGTTTTAAAACTTCTGGGAAATAGATTATAGTAATAACCTGACAGCACACAAGTGTATGCCGGAGCCCACCGGCATTATTGTTGGAAGTGAAGGGTCATACCACCTGGGCTGCCTTCCATGACCCTGCGCCAATGTTTGCTCTCGGAAACTATATTTCTATGCAGAATAGTAGAAAGCCACCTGCAAATATTTCCAGTGAATGCTATTTTGTGTGTTTTATAAATGCTTTGCTCTAGTAAATCAAAAGTATTACCGGTAATCTTCATTTTGCATTCATGACTACACCAATGATGGTATGACTCCCAGATAAAATATGTGGAAGCAACATACCAGAAAGAGCAATGAAAGCAAAACAATATAAACTGAAAATTCACAAAACTATCAAACTTTATAGTATGTTCTTTATTATTTTTAGGAATTCAGATGTCCAATATCGCTTTCCATACTGTCATTATGCTGCTTGTCTTTTTTCATTCAGCCAGACAAGTAATAGTTAATGCGTCTCTAACTTTTCAACAAACTCTGCATTTATCAGTAGTACAGTGTGTATACATGGGGAATAACACTATTTAGGGCCACTATATGAGAATAACACTATTTAGGGCCACTATATGAGAATACCACGATTTAGGGCCACTATATGAGAATAACACGATTTTAGGGCCACTATATGAGAATAACACTATTTAGGGCCACTATATGAGAATAACACTATTTAGGGCCACTATATGACTTGCAGCTGACATTTTTTAGCAGTTTTCCTCTGTGCGTGCTGAATGTCTAGTTTTGAAGTTCTCTCAGACATGGCGGGCAGAGTCTAGCTGTCATCAACTCCATACAGGAAGTAGAGGAGAATCTGCTTCCTAACCTTCTCTTACCCTCTCAGAAGCAGCCCTAGGATCACGGAGGACATTGTAGAGAAATACTGCATCGCATCCCGAGATGGAATCAAAGCATTTTTCAAAGTGAAAAGCAATTAGCAAGGGTGCAGTGGTAAGCAGCTGATAACATGGAAACAAGCCTTTTCTTACTGATAAAATATATTGCAGAGTTTCTTGTGGTCGCTTGTACTATTGATTTATGCAAAGTTGTGTGAAGTTAGCGATGATTTATATGTGTCCAGCATAGTGAATACTGACATGCAACAGTGGCATACATTTAATAGAGAGGCCCCATAGCAAATATCGAAATGGGATCACGTTTTGTTGGTTCATATTACCATACACCCCCATGCTGGTAGGGAGTGGGACACTTGCTTAGGTTCTAACCAACCACTTTCTCCATGAGCTGTATGATTTGCCTCTATGGTGTCTATGCCCTTGGCTTATATGACCAGCTTTTCTATGCATGGATGTCAATTCTTGAGGAAACAGAAAAACAACTGAGGGTAGTCACACACGGATTAGCCTCATTGAATGGGGGTAATCTGCATGCAGATCCACAGGAGTGCAAATATCATTTTCTTTCAAATCAGTACTGGATTTTTCAGTCACAAAAATCTATTGTCTAAATATGTCCTAACAGAGAAAAGTTTTATGACACCCAACACTGCACCTGTGACTCCAATGAAACTGGAAAAGATCTGTGTGTAATTAACTGGTATGTGTGGACTCAAGTTTTCAGCCTGCCTGGTTAACACTTTAGAGGCTCTTTAAGGGTGCCCTCACGTGTGGCAGATTTTCTTGCAGAGATTTCTGCTACGAAAAATCTATTTGAATGGGACTTGAAGAAATCCATGTGCTTCTTGCCAAAACAACCCTGTTCATGTGAACAGAACTGTTTTTCACTCGCAGAATTTTCAGCTAAAAACTCAAATGGGTACAACTGCACCAATTAACTGAATTATATTCTTTAAAAAAAATATAAACACCACAAGACTGATAATACCTGTATGCCATCATCTCCAGTCTCCCCTTGTGAGCCCTGTATAAAAGGACAGAAGGGAACATTACACCCTATACAATATCCCATAATAATGTAGCACTTACAACCAAGATTCATTCAAAACATGTTTGTTTACCTTGGGACCACTGAGACCCTGTGGTCCTGGTTTTCCAGGGATCCCATCATCACCTCTTGAACCCTTGGCACCCTATAATGACAATAAGCACGAACCAAACTTGTTAAAAAGTTACATTTTTATTGCATTTTTAAATAGCTGATTGAATTTGTATCTTGTCAGTTGTCTAACTATCATTAAAGCATATCTGTACTCATCTCTCTACTAATTTCCAGATATATTCAGATTTTTACACCATTCTACAGTTTCGTGTTTATTATAATGGTTGCACCATTTGGAATTAACTATTTTTCCATTTACAGGCACAGTAAATTATTTCTCAGGTCTAAAAGTGGATTTAGACAGGCAGATTATTGGGCAGATTAGTGGGAATGAGCGCTCCTGCAAAGCTCGTTCCCAACAATCTGCTCCTGTAAATGTGCCGCCGATCACCCGATGAACAAGTGAAACGCTTGTTCATCAGGTGATCCTGTAGTTGATGCAAGCACCTAAATTATCATTTCTGGGCAGCAGATTGTGCTGTCTAAACAGCAATCTGCTGCCTAGAAACAATGCATGAGGTCCTTGTACTGTGGAGGAGATTGCTGCATGTAAATGCAACGCTTTACCCACACTTAACGAGAAACCAACTGTTGGGAAAGAGAGCTTCCTTTACGACAATCTGCTGCTGCTTGGTATGTGTAAATGTGCCTTAGCATTTTCCATCAGATCTGATGAAAATGTATACATATTAAACCTACCTAAATCTTTAGATGACCTGACAGAAATCTGAATTTCTCCTGGCAAGTCTGAATTAGATTTGGAAAGCTCCAGCAGTTTAATGCATGACACCATTTAAATAAGGGAGGTGCTTTAAAGGGGTTTTCGGGTCTTCAATATTGATGGTCTATCCTCAGGATAAGTCATCCATATCTGATCGGTGGAGGTCCAGTTCCCAGGACCTCCGCTTATCAGCTGTTTAAAAAGGCAGTGGTGCTATGGTGAGCACTAAGTTCTCTTCCTAGGCTAATGATGCTACTTGATCACTCACAAGGCCTAGTTGCAGCTCAATCACAACTGATATGCAATGTATGGCTCTGTGATTGGTAAGCTGCAAAGAGGCCACAGCGCTCACTGGTGAACAATGGTGTCTTCAAACAGCTGATCGTTGGGGTGCTGGGAGCTTGATCAAAAATGTATGACCTATCCTAAAGTAGCTGAAATAAATTGGATTATGGAGAATGTAGTAAGGAAAATGATTGAGAATATAATGATGCGAAGACAAGGGAAACATGACAGTATCATGCACATTAGGAGGGAGACCTGTCCATGCAAGCTCACAGTGTTGGTCAAGGTTGACCAACTTGGACATTCCCTTCTCAAAACTAAGCCACTCTGACAAACTGCTGATTTATGTGGCTCTAAATAGGATATGAATATGGTTAGAGAAAGATCGAACAGGTTCTGGTTTCCACACTCTGGTGACTACTAACATTGATAGGATACAATCACCTTAAAATGATGTTCCTCTCATATTTCCAAACTAGCATATATTCTCAAAGGATTTTACATATGAACCTGCATAGTATACATAGTAAATACACCAAACTTACCTCTGATCCTTCAATACCTGGAGGACCAGGTGGCCCTCTGTCTCCCTTGTCTCCCTGTAATGAAAAGAACATATTTTTCTGTAGACATACAATTTTTGAGAATATGAAAAAAAAAAACATATAGCATATTAGCAGAGAAACTGAGAACTTCATGAAAACCAGCTTCTCCTTGGGCTATATATATATTGATATGAAAACAATGATTTATATTGTTAGTTTATGCCCCTTTCACAAGTGCCCCTGTAGATGTTAGCTATGGACATATAGTACATACCTTTGGTCCCATTATTCCCAAATCACCTTCTTTGCCACGTACTCCAGTAACTCCCTGTAAAATTCAGAGAATTAAAAAGGTTTTAATGATTACATTTCTTAATTTAGAGAACGGGATGTTGAACAACTTTCTAAAATACATCAATGTAAAATTTTGCTTGCAGGCCTTTATTATATCCATATAGTAGCTTCTCTCTAAAGAAACAAATGGCACATCCCATTTTAGTGCTGTAAAATGCATCCATAGGAGGGTTGAATAGGACTAAACATGGTGTCAGTCATGTGAGCAGTCATGTGACCCTCACAAGTATCATGTGACCTGGCTTTCAGTTAAATGCTCAGGTATCTAACAGGTAGTAGTAGAGTAGTGAGGAGCAGAAGAGATACAGTATATACACTGCGACTATCTGCAGCAGCAGCAACAGTGAACTTATTAACAACTTAACATCACCAAGATACAGGCAGCCATTGTACATCACCTAGAGACAGGTAGCCATGTAAATACACACAGTGAGGTGGTTACTGTAATAACTACAATACAAATCATTATTCCAACACTAGTCCTATTTAATTATCACATGGATATGTCATGTGTGCCAACCCAGCATACGTATGTTATCTAACACTGCTGCTTACTGAATGTCAGGGATTTTATGATTTAAAGAATGTCATTGATGCCATATTTCAGTTAGGCCATGGATGCATTACACAGGACTATAACATCCTACTGCATATAGGGACAACTGTCTGATATAAGAAAGGTCTGTATGCAGAATTTTAATAACATGTATATTAGAAAATTATATGATTTGTATGATAAACAAATAAAAAAACAAAAACTGTAGTACTCATTTAAAGGGTACAATAAGCTAAACATTTAGTATCATACACCTTGGTAACTCACATCTTTCCCATCGGTCCCACGGAAGCCAGGTATGCCAGACAATCCTGTTATGCCCTGTAAATAAAAATGTTTTTTTTAAAACTTCTTTTCATATTTAATACTTAGAATTATTACTTGACATAGCCCGCTTCCTCCATTTCGAGGGATATTTTATTTATCTCAGGAAAATAATCTGTCATAAATTGTCCCATGAGTAAGGGTAACTCCATTCTTTATTATAACTAATTCATAGTTTTCTACTTTTTATTCTATCTACTGGTGATCCTGTCTTGGTTATGTTTGGTTCACTTCAGGTCAAGTTCTTCAGTGGGTCTGGGTCTTGAGGACATAACATGGACACTAAAATGAGGCTAAACATTAAGTCAGGAGAGAGATATGAGAAGTATTAGATCTCTTCCAGTGTTGGCTGTGGGGGTAAATAAGAATGTTCCTTTGTAAACTGAGTGAAATTAACCATTTAAAGACTGGGTTATTTACCCCACTTCCTGACCAGGTAATTTTTTTTTCTTTTAGGACTTGTGTCTTTGAAAGTCATAACCTTTTTGTCCGTTCGATCATGTAAATATTTTTTAGCCTTCTTTTCCAGTCCATATATGGGGCTATATTTTTATGTCAATTTTATTTAAGTATTTTTTTTATAGCCTGAAAATGAAAAAATAAATAAAAAAAAGGATAAAGGTCTATTTTTTTATTTTTTTATTTTGTTAATAGCAATGTGCAACTAATTTTTCTTTTAGATATGTCCCCTTTATGTAAAGGTTACTTTGATATACAGGATGTAAGGGTTATAGTCACCAGAGGCGGGGCTAGAATCTACTATGTGCCATGCAGTGGCTTTGTAATTTTTTATTTTATCTTTATATTTTTTTCACGTTTATTTTGTTTACACTTATTTATTTTTGTACACTTTGTTCACCCATAAAGTCATACGAATCCTTTGGAGAGCATTTTAAATGAGTTGTGAGGTGGCTTCTGAGGAGGTGTGGCAGCGACTGTGCATCTGTTTAGGAGGAACCACTGAACACATAGTAAGAGCAGTGAGCCTGAGGTTGTTTGGAGTATGGCTAGGACCGCTAGTATTCACAGAGGGGCCTTCTGTAAGCATTGATTCTAATGTAGGCCTGGTGCATCTGTGAGAGGTGCATCTGAGATCGGAGAATGAGCCCAATGCAGTCAAAACTGTTGGAACCATAGGAATTAGTTGTATAAAGAAGCCTGCGTCTACATTAGAAGAAACCCACCCTGTCCCCCATTGTGTGGGGTTGGCAGAATAACACCTCTTAAACAATGGAGGGAGAGACAGGATAATGGCTGTAGGGGCGCAGTGCACAGAATCAGCCTCCAGCTGAAGAGCCTTCAAGCATGAATGTGGTATGAAGAGCCTGGTAAATAGGGTTCTCTCCTCCTCCACAATTTATCACCTAAAGTCCCGCACTGCCCTTTGAAGTTAACATGTATTCTGATAACTGTTCAAAAGAACTTTTAGTTGGGCAAGTTAATCTGTAACAAATTACGTGTGGTTGCCAGTCCCTGCATCTCACCACTCTTTTACATGCCAGCAGTGACATGAGGACAAAAAAGTGTTTAAGGGCTCATGCACACGTTGTTGTCTGGAGCCTGTATTGCGGCCCGCAAACAGCAGGTCCGCAATATACGGGCACCACCCGTTTGTGCACCACATCACGGATCGCATCCATTCACTTAAATTGGTCCGCAATCTAGAAGGTGCCTCCGCACCGCAAAAAAGTAGTGCATGCGGACCTTCAGATACGGATCGCAAACCCCACTCAAGTGAATTGGTTCTGCGTCGGCATATAGCTGCCCAACTGTCAGTGCCCGTGCATTGTGGACCGCAATTTCTGGTCCGCAGCGCAGGCTCAGCCAGCACATGTTTGTGTGCATGCGCCCTAATACTGTACGCTAGTGCCAAACCTATCGTACGCCATGTGCCTTAGTGATACATTTGAGCAGGTGACACCTGGATGGATGTGGCTTCCCATAAAACAGTTGTCTTGCAAATTCCTTTCTAAGTGCATTCTCCAAGATGGCCAATATTCCTAATGAACTTAAAACTGGGAATCTGTATATAGTATAACAGTTAACAGCCTAAATTAATCGCTTTTCATGTTCCTATGAAATCTAACACTATTTATATATTAATTCACAACTTATAAAATGTAACCTCAAACATCTCTATGATAACTACTGGTTAATTGGTTTATGGTGCCTGCTTCTATTTTTCTTGGCACAATGCACTTTGGCACGAGGGGCAGATTACAGCACTCCTCCTTGGAATAAACCAGTACTTATAGGAGCACGACATTTGATTTTTATTCATAGTATAAAGAACTTTTTTAGTCAGACTTGCTAAGTTTGCACAAAAGTTCCTCAATTGCTTTCTTTCCATCGTGTTAGTTTTAAGTGATTGCTCAACTCTGTATAAACACGGCAGAACCCAAAAGTAATAGTTCATTGTAAATGAGTCTTTGTACAAGCAGTGCTCGTTCCTGCACAGCATTTCACCTTCTTGGATATATAATTATGATTACGGATATTGCTAGGCATATACTTTTTATGCAATATTTAACCCTTAAAATGAATTAGCCTCATTTTTAGGAACAATATTCTGTCTTCATCAAAGAGGCCTTTCTGCTCCCCAGCAGTTAAAGGTATTTTGGGAGATTTACATATTGATGGCCTATCCTCAGAATAGGTCATTAATTTCAGGTGTGGGTCCGACACCCTCCCCTCAAGTGAATGGTACCGAGCTGAGTACCATGTACAAACCTGTGCTTAGTGAGGTGCGAGGAGGCTGTGGCGTCCACTGGAGCACTGTGGCCTCCTCAATCAGCTTATTGGTGCGGGTGCCAGCTGTCAGAACCCTGTCAATCTCATATTGATAACGTATCCTGAGGATAGGTCATCAATATGTAATTAAGTGTACAATGTTAACCATACTGGATACAAAATGATCGCTATGGGGAAGAGAGGGATCCACTTACATGCCACGGTCAGCATTGACTGCAGTAGCTAAGGAGTTAATCTGCCAGGATTGGAGTTATGTCCGATTCCAGTAGTCAGAAGAGGGTGCCAGCTAGATAATACAGTTGGCACTCACATGGGATGACAAGGGCACAGCTCCTGAACTTGCAGCATCACAGCACCGTAATAGTACATTTTAGACACTCAATTAAAGAACCACATTCTGATAAAAATCTTACAAGGAGAATTTGTCTTTCATAAAGATGAGAGATTGAAATCAAAGTTTCATCCCTCCCTTAAAAAAGAAGTAATACAAACCGAATATGAAATCTGCAATTCCCGAACTAGAAGAATTCTGCATGTAAATGGGAGATAATCTCTAGGCCATGCCAGACTAGGTTATCTATTGCTACTTAATTTATTCAGTTTATGCTAATTGCTTCTTTATGTTTTCACAAAGGGATAAATGGTGTAATTGGTCAATATTAGCGAGTTTTTCATAATCTCAATAGTTATTCCTTTTAGGCCTCATCTCTCCTGTTCAGTGACCAAATAAAACTATTTATTTCTACCAAAGTTTAGACCCCAAGGTTTGATGTCAGAGATTGTGTGGTGTTTGTTCTGCAACCCTCATAGCTGAGTCCCTTTCACCAACATCACCAAGTGAGTTCGAGAAATGCAAAGGTTATGATTATAATGCACAGTGCTTGTCCTCCTTTTCTTTTCTACCCTTACATTGCCTATCACTGCCCTAATTTCTATTACATACTGTTTCCACCCTCCGTTTTCTGCACACACAACTTCTGTCTCCCTGCCCATCATTCAGAGTGATCTCTAACTGCCCCCTTCTGAGGCTTCTTGAAGAACCTCAACTGCTGGGCCCCGAAGTAGCCACCATACCTGCTGTCCTGGACGTTAAACCCATGATTTACTTACAGATGGATTTGACCCATATATGGGGATGAATCAGACGCCTACGTCCGAGTAACTTTGTTTCTACCTCTACTGGAACAACATAGCAAAATTATTTTTCACGTGTAATACTTCAAGCTCCTTACCCAATACAATTACACCAACATTATATAAGGAATTGGTTGTGATTGTGACCAGAACAAACATGTATATGAAATGTGATACTTGACCTTTATGCCTTGCTCTCCGGGTTCACCAGGCATTCCTAGGTAGCCCTAATAAAGAGCAGAAACAATGTTTGGCACTTCAAAGCAGATCACATAGGTATTCTAAAATCTATTATATTTAGAAGGTTATATGGATTAGGCCTCATGTACATGACCATCTCTGATTTTTGGTCTAAAAAAAAAAAAAAAGGAAGGGGGGAGGGGGGTTTCTATGTTCTACGGGGGATAAAAAAAATTCTTTATTCAGGATATTGCTTGACACCTCTGTAGCTAATGCCATCTACTGTCACATCATTGGAAAGATTATGTCTCCTTGTACTATTATGTATCCTGAATACAATAAAAATATATATATAAAAGAAAAAAAAGGAAATGGACAACAACTTTTAGTAAGCAGCTACCATATACAAACAATCAAACTATCAAGGTGTAGTTACCACATATCCTAGATCTCCAATGCTTCCCAAAAACCCTGGAGCACCAGCATCCCCCTGTTGTGAGAGAATATGTGGATTATTACTCTTGTTCACATAGAAATATTGCATATGCATATAAATACATTGTGTTTTTTAGATACAATATGTATAATAACATATTTCAAGTTCAGATAAATTCATTGTATTCCTAATTCCTTTTATTTCTTCGTTTGAGTGTATGTTGGACCAATGGGATTTAAACAGGATTAAGTGATATATAATCAGAATTTTCTGTATAATATTTTTACTATTCGTATTTCAATATACAAGGGGGCATGGATTGGCAAAGGAGCATGACTTAGTAAAAAGGGAAGGGGACGTACAATGATTTGATAGGAAGAGCCCGACACCCTGCACCCCCGCCAATTAACTGTTTGAAAAGGAGGCGGCGTTCCATGCTAGCGCTGCTTCCTCTTCATTACACTTCTCGTCATCTCCTAAGGAGCGGCGGCGTTGTGTAATTACAAGTACTTGCACCATTCAAGTGAATAGAGCGAGTACTTGTCATTACACTGCACTTCGGGAAAGAACAGGAAGCAGCACTCGCATGAATGGTTGCCTCTTCTTTAAATAGCTGATCGGCAGGGTTCTCAGGTGTCGGACCTCCGTCGATCAGAAATTGATGACCTATTCTGAGGATAGGTCATCCATATAAATCGCTGTACAACCCTCTTAAGATGAACAACATGTGCCAAAAAGTGCAACAAATTTTGCTTCTGCTGGGGTGGTATTTTGTGCTGCACTGTGGCATTTGAATCTGCTGGGGTGGTATTTTGTGCTGCACTGTGGCATTTGAATCTGCTGGGGTGGTATTTTGCACTGCACTGTGGCATTTGATTCTGCTGGGGTGGTATTTTGTGCTGCACTGTGGCATTTGAATCTGCTGCGGCAGTATTTTGTGCTGCACTGTGGCATTTGAATTTGCAGGGGTTATATATTGTGCTGCACTGTGGTATTTGATTTTGCTGGGGTGATATTTGTGCTGCACTGTGGCATTTGATTCTGCTGCCGCAGTATTTTGTGCTGCACTGCAGCATTTGATTCTGCTGGGGAGATATTTTGTGCTGCACTGTGGCATTTGATTCTGCTGTGGCAGTATTTTGTGCTGCACTGTGGCATTTGATTCTGCTGGGGAGATATTTTGTGCTGCACTGTGGCATTTGATTCTGCTGGGGTGATATATTGTGCTGCACTGTGGCATTTGATTCTGCTGCGGCAGTATTTTGTGCTGCATTGTGGCATTTGATTCTGCTGGGGTGGTATTTTGTGCTGCACTGTGGCATTTGAATCTGCTGGGGTGGTATTTTGCACTGCACTGTGGCATTTGATTCTGCTGCGGCAGTATTTTGCGCTGCACTGTGGCATTTGATTCTGCTGCGGCAGTATTTTGTGCTGCACTGTGGCATTTGAATCTGCAGGGGTTATATATTGTGCTGCACTGTGGTATTTGATTTTGCTGGGGTGATATTTGTGCTGCACTGTGGCATTTGATTCTGCTGCCGCAGTTTTTTGTGCTGCACTGCAGCATTTGATTCTGCTGGGGTGATATTTTGTGCTGCACTGTGGCATTTGATTCTGCTGCTGCAGTATTTTGTGCTGCACTGCAGCATTTGATTCTGCTGGGGTGATATTTTGTGCTGCACTGTGGCATTTGATTCTGCTGCGGCAGTATTTTGTGCTGCACTGTGGCATTTGATTCTGCTGCGGCAGTATTTTGTGCTGTATTGTGACATTTGATTCTGCTGGGGTGATATATTGTGCTGCACTGTGGCATTTGATTCTGCTGCCGCAGTATTTTGTGCTGCACTGCAGCATTTGAATCTGCAGGGGTTATATATTGTGCTGCACTGTGGTATTTGATTCTGCTGCGGCAGTATTTTGTGCTGTATTGTGACATTGATTCTGCTGGGGTGATATATTGTGCTGCACTGTGGCATTTGATTCTGCTGGGGAGATATATTGTGCTGCACTGTGGCATTTGAATCTGCAGGGGTGATATATTGTGCTGCACTGTGGTATTTGGTTCAGCTCTGATTGTTTATTGTCCTGCACTGTGATATCCATTGCCTGTTTTGCAGGCTGCAAAACACGGATACCAGCCGTGTGCATTCCGCATTTTGTGAAACAGAACGTCTGGCCCACAACAGAACTGTCCTATCCTTGTCTGTAATGTGGAGAATAGGACGTTCTATTTTTTAGTGGAACGACCATAATGAAACAGAATGCACATGGAGTTTATTCTATTTTGTATGCAGACCCATTGATGGGAATAGATCCGCATACAGGCCGCAAAAAGAACTGCACATAAACGGAAAAAAAATCCTCAGAGATCAGATAAGACACAACCGAAACATGTCAACTAATCAGACTGTGACTGTTAGTATTTTTTTCACTTGGCTGAACATGCTTCAATAAATCGGAGGCTGGATTTTTCTTCATTTGATTGGTGTTGGTGCTGTCCGTGCCCTGGGTGAGCTAGCTATTTCTAACATTGAACTATGCTATTTAGTATTGCTAACCCTGCCTACTTGTGTTCTTCCCGTCTTCTGTCAACTTGGACCAGCTACAACATGGGGCCACATTTAGTTTTTATTTCAGGACCACTCTAAGTACCCAATCCGCCCCTCTCCAAGTATATGAAAGGAAAAGACTGTGTTTTGCTGCCTACAACAACCAATCAGCGCTCAGCATTCATTTCTTGAACTGCTCTGGCAATGAGAGCTGTGCTGTGATTGCTTGCTATAGTTTTTTCAGCACCTAAACACTTCTCTGGGCAGATATATCACATGGCTAAACATACACCTAATAATACGATATTAATTAATATTAAATCCATAGGTCATAATTTACAAAACACGGTTTCATTCTCAGTTTGCAGTAGGACGTGAAGCAAGTAGACATATGAGTATTGGCCAGCCCAAGCGTATTTGTGTTGCACATTTTACTCCACATAGACCTTAAGAAAGAGCCTTTATGTTGCTAAAGGACTTTACCTGGAAATTTCACTGAAAGATAATAAGCTTGAAAGCCATGTCTGTGTAGTGTTGGAAATTTGGATTTTTCAGCTGGCCACCACTTTACTTATCCCAGTTTGCCAAGATCTTTGGAAAGGGAGCATTGTAAACTTTGCATATTCCAAGACTAACTGTTTACAATGATGTATCTCAATTGCATTAATATTATTCTCTTCATCCCTTAAACTGGAACGTTTTCCAGACTAGGACAACTAAAAACCTACCTTCTGTCCATTTGGTCCCTCAGATCCTTGCTTTCCTGGTGGCCCTCGAGATCCCTGCAGTAAATAATTCCATGATATCAATTCCAAGTATTATTATACTATACCATTTAGAATAATGAGTATATCGATGTTATTAGTCATAATGAATGCCAAGTTCTTTCCAAGTTATTTTTGACATATCCCTTAAACCACTGGTTCTTCGGTATTTTATCCAGGGATATGAGCACCTTTAGGCAAATTCTGAGACATGCCAGAAGATTGCATTGCTGGGGCTGAGGGGTACACGAGTAAGGAGTCCTATGGATTTCATTCAGAGTACGTCAGAATCAGCCTGAAATATTGGAAACCTACAAGTAGGGCTAAAGGAATACATGCTGAAACTCATTTACAGCAGAGTTTAGTGGGGTCTCCAGTTTATGAATGCAATCCATGTCAGTCAATGCCTAAAAACACATATCCTTAGGGCTCTTTCACACTTGCGTATTTCTTTTCCGGCATAGAGTTCCGTCGTCAAGGCTCTATGCCGGAAAAATCCTGATCATGCATTCTGAATGGAGAGAAATCCGTTCAGGATGCATCAGGATGTCTTCAGTTCAGGACTGGAACGTTTTTTGGCCGGAGAAAATACCGCAGCATGTATGCCAAAAATCCTGAACACTTGCCGCAAGGTCGGATCCGGAATTAATGCCCATTGAAAGGCATTAATCCGGATCCGGCCTTAAGCTAAACGTCGTTTCGGCGCATCGCCGGATCCGACGTTTAGCTTTTTCTCAATGGTTACCATGGCACCCAGGACGCTAAAGTCCTGGTTGCCATAGTAAAGTGTAGTGGGGAGCGGGGGAGCAGTATACTTACCGCCCGTGCGGCTCCGGAGCGCTCAGAGTGACGTCAGGGCGCCTCACGCGCATGGATCACGTGATCCATGCGCATGGGGCGCTCTGACGTCATTCTGGAGCGCCCCGGGAGCTGCACGGACTGTAAGTATACTGCTCCCCCGCTCCCCACTACTACTATGGCAACCAGGACTTTAATAGCGTCCTGGCTGCCATGGTAACCTGAATAGTTCGAAGACTGATCAGGATCCTGATCAGTCTTCTAATGCTTTCAGGCGACTTGCGTTCTGACGGATCCGGCGGGACGGAAGTGCCCACCGGATCCTCAGAACGCAAGTGTGAAAGAGGCCTTAAATGGGTTATACCATAATTAATGTGAAATAAAATAAAAATGAAAATCCGATATCATCTAGTGTGGGGAACAGTAACTTCCAGCACTCCAGCTGTTCAGAAACTACAACTTCCAGAATCCTTCTTTTACTTCTTTGGGAGTTACAAGAACAGCTGAGCAAGTATTCATGCTGGGAGTTGTAGTTTCACAGCAGCTAGAGTGCCCAAGGTTGCTGAACCCTGATCTAGTACATGACAATATCTTTCTAACAAACTTCGAATCAACCCTGTACCTCACATGGATTCAGAGATATCCTCATAAATTGCTCCAGTTGCTCTGCTAGATTTATTTCAAGCTATCAGCTTAGTGGGTGTGCATTCTCAGGGGGCGTGTACTTTCTACTGCAGCTAGTGGCAGTTGAAGGATAGAACTGGGTATGTGCTTCCATCTCAGTGAGCACGACAGAGAAGTTAGAAAAAGGGCAAAGAGCAGGTGGCGCTTTACAGAGAATAACGCTGTGGCTATACTTAATTTTTAATCAGATGCAATTATAAAAGGATTTAGATGCAGGGGCTGGGTTACACAATATAAAATATTTTTTTGTCGGACAACCCCTTTAAACTGTCTTGCATAATCACTGCCGCTATGTGCTCATTTTAAAATTCATTTATGGATTTTTTTATGCTACCGCATAAAGCTTTTTCAGATATAGTAACCACATAATGCAGCCATTCTGTGCACCCTCCTGCTTTCTCCTCCTGCTTCCTCTGCCATCCCCTCCCTCTCCATGATTGACAGGTCCAGGTGAGATTACTCTGCAGACATCTGACCCTGTCAATCAAGAAGTAAAGCTGGCAGAGGAAGCAGGAGGAGCAAGCAGGAGGGTGCACAGAATGGCTTGGGATCGCCCTCAGTGCACTTAAGTGCTCATTTGCATATGATTAGAAATACCCTTTCTTCAGAATGAAGCAATAGATCTGTAACTGAAAGGTATCATTACAGTCAGCTGACTAGTTCTAAAAGACATTGTGCCCGGCTAAACAGTGAACTAACTGGTGACAGATTCCCTTTAAAAGTTTAGTGATGTTAAAACAGCTTGAACGATGAAGAATTGAATTAAATTGTAGGCCGAAGTTTACATGTTAAGCTTCTTCTGAAAATAATACATTGTCAACATTTACCTTTTCACCAGGAGGCCCATCTATTCCAGTATTACCGATCTTGCCAATGGCACCCTGGAACAGAAAGTTAAAAAACATTATTTTTTATTGATCTAGACGAAAAGTGCAATGAAATACACATTTAATATGGAGATAAAAACAGATACGTTTATTTCCAACAAGGTTAAAAACTACATCAACAAAAAAGTGCATTTTTCTACATATTATTAAAGTAGTAATATGAAGTGTATGGTACAGTATGAAATAAAACACACTGGGAAATTCAATATAAATGCAGAATCTGTGAAGAAACTTTGCCACTCTTTCCAAGACTTACAAAAAGTTTCATGCTTGGCAAAAAAGAGAGTTGACTTTCAAGTAACATCCTGTGAAACTAACTTATTAAGATGTTCTGCTGCTTTTTACTTAACATGGTGGATAGTACCGGTATGTGCCCAAGATTAGTATATTAGCCTGGTATACTACATATCTTCCAGTGTATATTTATATATTAAGTTAACCCCGTAGTGACCAAGCCTGTTTGGGCCTTAATGACCAAGCCAGATTTTGGAAATCTGACATGTGTCACTTTAGCAGAGAATAACTTTGTAAAGGTTTTGCACATCAAAGTAATTCTGACATTGTTTTCTTGTCACATATTGTACTTTACCTAGGTGGTAAAATTTTAACAATAAACTATGCGCATCTTTATTAAAAAACATAAAAATCTAAAAAAAATTGTCAAAATTGGCATATTTTCCTATTTTTAACTGCAATATTTCACATACATACATAAATACTATTCAACATTTTTATCAGAAATATATTTCCACATCTTTACTTTATTTCGGCTGCACTTACAAAAAACTTTTCCTTTTTTTTAATTTAGGAGACTTACCATTTTAACATTATTTTTTAAATTTTTGAAGTACATATTTTTTCCTGCAACAAGCCAAGTTTGCAGAGGCTTATAAGTGTCAGAATAATATAACCCGCCAAAAGTGACCCTATTTTGAAAACTAGACCCCCTAAGGTATTCATCTAGGGGTGTAGTGAGATTTTAGACCCCCTAGTTTTTTGTAGAAATTAATGCTAAGCAGGCAAAAAAATATTTTTCATTTTTTACACGAAAGTGTCAATTTAAAGACTGCTTTTTTTCTACAAAGCACATGAAAATGAAGAAGTACACCCCAAAATGTATCACCCTATTTCTCCTGTCTTCAGAAATACTCCCATTGTGGCCCTAATCTTATGTTTTGACAAACTGCAGGGCCCAGACATAAAGGAGCACCCAGTGGCTTTCAGAGCAAAACATTTGCTTGTAATGGCATTGAGCTGACAAAACAATAGAAATGTCACGGTCTCTAACGTGACAGGTGTCAGAAGATCTAAGAGACTGGCTGCACGTGATGTGATCTGACAGCCTCTTTGGTTTCACTTGTTTCAGTGTTGTTGCTGGTAATGACCACACCTCTTGTCTCAGGTGTAGCTCAGTGGTCATTCCAACACCTCTATTTAGTCGGGCTTCACCCATCATGCTATGCGGTTGATAGCTTCAGTTTGGTATTGGAAGTGCTGGTGTGTGGTCCTCTTCTGAGTTCCTGCTCGTCCATTTACTTCAGAAGTTAAGTGTTACTTCCCTTTTATATTTTGTTGTTTTCCCTCTGTCTTTTGTTACTAGGCCTTAGGGAGATGCTTGTTCTTTTATATTGGAAGGAACAGGTTGTCTCAAGCCCTTACCCTATTCCAGGGCAATTCAGGGTTTCCAGGGCCATAGATTCCAGTGTATGAACATTCTTACCCTCAAGCTCCATTCGTACGGATAGGAGTCAGGGCTAGGATTAAGGTTTCCATAGGGTGTGTCCGTTTCCCTTTCCCTAGCTTTGAGGCCTAGTTCCTTTTCCCTTCCCTCCTGTTGTCGGTGTGGTGTTCCCTCCCACATCACTAACCTGACAAGAGATAAACCCCATTTTGAAAACAAGACCCCCTAAGGCAGGGGTGCACAACCTTTTCTGGTTGGGGGCCACATTGTCAGACTGAACCAATTCCAAGGGCCGACAATAAAACTTAAAGGGGTATTATCAACTGAAATACTGTATTTTTGGCATAGTGAACATACAGTATGTACTATAAATGTCTAGTTACGGTTCTAGGACTCCCATCTAATAGAAGAATACATGAAAGATAAATGTAAGAAGCCATAAGACATAGATGCACATGTCTTTTACCAGATGTTTAGGGGCCGCACAGAATGGTATCGAGGGCCGCATGTGGACCCTAAGGTATTCATCTAGGGGTGTAGTGAGCTTTTAGATTCCCTAGTTTTTTGTAGAAATTAATGCTAAGCAGGTGAAAAAATATTTTTCATTTTTTACATAAGTGTCAATTTAAAGACTGATTTTTTTCTACAGAGCACATGAAAATGAAAAGTACACCCCAAAATGTATCACCCCATTTCTCCTGTCTTCAGAAATATCCCCATTGTGGCCCTAATCTTATGTTTTGACACACAGCAGGGCCCAAACATAAAGGAGGACCTGGGGCCTTTCAGATAATAAACTGAAAATGATTCAGGCCCCATTGCACACATGTAATGGCGTTGAGCTGCAAAATTATAGAAAACCCTTATAAATGACCCCATTTTAAAAACTAAAGCATGCATCTAGTGGTGTAGTGAGCATGCCGAGTGCAAAATTATTATAGAATGAAATAATGAGTATACAGTGTATATGGTTTTATTCAAATTGTTAGTAAAATTTTCACAGGTGAAAAAATATTTTTAGATGGGTACCCGTTACTGTCTTAGAAATCTGCCACATTCTTATCTTTGTGGCGCGTACAGATGAGAAGTGAAGCTGTGCACTTATAAGGGAGGCAGATTTCTAAAAAGGCATTTGCCTGTATACATGACTGTCTCGCCAAACTGAAAAAAAAGGAAAAAAAGTGAACTGTAGTGAAAGGCAACAAGTCCAAGAAAACAGAGCAAAATGTCTCCAACTGTGTTGCAAATTCCAGTTTGTTCACAAGATACAAGAACACCGATAGGGCTATAATGACAAGCTGGCACTCAAGGACAGTGACTGGTCGTACAACATCTCTTTAGCCCCATCAATCCCTATATGAGAGACGACCGTGCTAAGTGACATGGTGAACTATAACAGGCCCCTGCCCGGCAAGGTAGAAACCGCTATGCACACAATCAACCAGTCACCTACAGAGTATATAAAAGGACAGTGTCCAGAACCATCTGTAGGAACAGTAATGGATCACTAATTCCCAAAATGATATCAGTATTTCTAGAAGTGTTGTGGGGTGTCCACAAAAAAAAAAATAAAAAAATATCAGGCCAATATCATGATACAGTAATGTGAATGGAATTAACAGCTTTGTGCGACAGGAGATAGTCATAAAAAATGAAATTAGGAAAATTAAAAAAACAAATCAGAGAAAGGTAAAATTTGTTCCAATAAATATAATGAATATAACAAACCAGGTCAGCTGACCCAAGAAAACCTCAAAAGAGCGCACATCCAAAATTATAAAAATATAAGTTTATTAACACATAATGCAATAAACAGACTAAGTTAAAAATTGTATAGATGGAAATGCCCCATGGTAACGTCCGGCTTCCTCCCTGAGGCAAGACGGAAATGCCCCACGCGTATCCCTGAGGAAGCCGGTCGTTACGGGCGATACGCGTGGGGCATTTCAGTCTTGCCACAGATCTCTATATATAGTCCTAGGGTACTATCAGGCGGTGTTCACAGGTATCAGGTGCTTAGTGTATTTGATGTTGGGGTTTTATTTGGTCTATTATATCATTAATGCACGATTCATGGTGTATTAGTTTATGTTCTTATACTTTAATCATTATGTTGTGACACCCTCTTTACCTGTGAAACATGCCAGTTTTTTTCAGCATTTTCTTGTATTATGTTTTCTTGGGTCAGCTGACCTGGTTTGTTATATTCATATACTTTATAACCTCATGCTCACTCCTTTACCAACTTAGTGTGCCCCCATTACCCAGGTTTCTTACATAGTAAATATAATGGATGTGATCTCATGATAGCGTTATCATGGGGACAACATGATCAGGGACCAATAGTAATGGTCCCTGATGGTTACTGTGCTGAAGGCAGATCTTCAGCACAGTAACCAGTGCGCATGTCTGCGCCATTTATTTATTTATTTTTTTATTGGTAGGGGCTCCTGCCCTTTATTAAACTTTTTAAAACTTAATTAGTGGCCATATTGCTGTGGGTGTGGGGGACCCGATGGCAGCGTCCTTTTATATACTCTCTCCTCTTCTGAGCAGAGAGAACTATTCCGGGGGCGGTGGTGGCCGGCATATAGTTTGCGCATGTGCCCAGTCGCCGCCATCTTTGTTGAGGTACTGGGGGTGGGGTGAGGTTCAGGACCCAGCTTTGCCTTATGGGGAAGCTGGGGAACCCGATCCTTGCACCGGAGACTTTCTCTTCTTACATGAGAGGAAGGAGAAAGTTTACTGCCAGCAGCTCCACTGCCGGCATTTTCGGTGATCGCCGTGATAGACTGTATCACGACGATCACGTGATCAGAGACCGCTTGTCACGATCTCTGATCACTGCCCCCAGCCCTCAGCTACCTCTGGTAGCTGCGGGCAGGGAGTTCCTGCGCTTTTTTGTAGCGCTAGCTTGAGCTGAAGTGCCGCCATGACCGCCCAAGGCCCCTTAGTGACCGCCGTTAAAACATGCATGGGTGGTCACTAAGGGGTTAATGGTGTGGTCATGTGCTTGTATCCTTTGTGATATAAAGATATCATAAAAAGAATCCTTGGCACACACCTCTACAAGCCTTAGTGGAGAACTTCTACACCAAACCTCTTTGGTAGGCTAGGCAAAACCAAGTGTACCAGAAGCCAGAAGGCTTCATTCTGAGAAGGGGCCAGAATTGGACTGGTCCATCAGAGTACCAGAGGATTCTCCGGTGAGCCCAGGCTCTGATACTATAATAGGCCTTAAAAATCCAGGAGAAAAACAAACAATTTGGCTGATTTGGAGCCAATAGCTTGCCAACATTTCTGTGATTCAAAACCTAGTAAACTTTATGTTTAATGAAAATTAAACTTTTGATGATATGGAGGTTGGGCCTCAGGAATAATTTTCTCTGGTTGGCCTCAGGAAACCCAGTCCAAAACTGGAAGGGGCTTTCCAGTTGGGATTATCCCTTTATGTATTGTTGTAGGGAAATGTCTATTGTGGTTTTTGCAATTGACATGACAGAGAGTATTCATCTGTTATCCTACCCTCTATGATGACTATAGATAGGATTTAACTTACCATATCTCCTTTCTCACCAGGTTCTCCTTGCGGCCCTGTAAGTCCTGGTTCACCCTGTAACATAGAAAAGTCATTAGACTAGTGTCTATGTCAGTCCTTAATTGTTTGGCAGGGCTCATTTTCTATAGTGTGCTAGAAAAAAATGTGGATATGCTGAGAACATATCGGTGTATAGTGATTAATGAAAGACCTATCAGAGAAGCTAAGCTGGACATGGAGAAGATGATGGGAATTGCCCTCATGGCTCTTATCCCCATTTCCGGCATAAAATATAGGTGTCTGTAACCAGGGAGCCAGTTGGCATTTCATGCTGCCTGTGGTAGGAACAAAGCTCCTGATAAAGAAATATGGGTTTAGGGTTATCCTTTACGCTCTCTTTTTACTTGGTTCTATTATTGTATTGAATCTTCCTTTTTCTGTTTATAGGTTTGATCAACGGTTTCTGATTTGTGTGGTTACTAACCCATAGCTTGCATTATGTGATGATCTGATAAATGACAGAATTCCCAGTGACAATTCTTTTACAGTTACCTCTAAGTGTCTATGAAGTACTGGGAAGTAATTTCTGGAGCTGTGCTGGTATGTAATGCAGTGCACTGTGAAATTTGTAAGAATTTCAAACTGCAGATTACAGCTTAGAGCTATGGCTGCCAAAATCTCATAAAATGGATATAAGAGTGACCTACTAAGGCAATGATAGTATCCGCCTGTAAGGCTGGATGTCCATAGGATGGTTGCAGGCCCAGCTGCAATGGCCAATTATCCCATGTGTTTGCAGATTTAAAAAGGTATGGTACCGTGCGTGGCGGCCCTGCGGAACCCCAGCCGAAGTGTACCGAGAAACATTGTCAAGTTATCATTACTCACCATATACAGAAGACAACAAAGTTTCCCTTTCTTATAGAAGCAACACACAATACAATTGCTTAGTTATTCCATAACATGTCCAACTACATTTAGGACTGACTAAGCCACTGAAGAATGTACCTGTGGCTATTGCCTATAAACCTATAAACCACAATGCTTTTTGCCATTATCTATCTGGAGTCTATGAGGCATTTTTCTTCAATTTTAAGGCAAAATAGTCTCCTCAGTGATGTTCTCAGCTCAACTGCAGATGAAGAGAAGTGCCCATCGTTTATCACAGAGGCACTTTCATGGATTTACTGTAGTCTAATTAGTCTGGTGAATTATATTATACTGAAGTGTAATATGTTACATTTATTAAGAGGTGCACTATGTTCATAAATTGGTGCATCTTATGCTGTCAATTCACCAGAGACTGATTAGATATACATATGGAAGTTGCATGTCAAGTCTACATATAATTGCATATTTTCTGTTTTAGGATTCATATTTCAGTGAAGTCTAACAGCGGAAGTGTGTGTCACAGTGGTATTCAACCATGCTAAAACACTGCCACTGAACTGAGGCATCTATCCCAACTTGCATAGAAAGAAAAACATTGCGGTCTGACTAGGTAGAGAAAGGAAAAGATTATTCCACCTGATTATAGTGTCATCTTCTGCCCTCAATACTAGTATGGAGTACAGCTAACAAGCTGGAGTTACTGAATATAGTGTCTCGAATTTATGATATATTGGCTTTAGCGTTAGGTCATACGCTAAGGCTAAAGACAGTTCTAGTAGTGCTGGCATAGCTTGTCAAGTACAGTAGCTGTCAGGCAGGCGCTATTGCCTCCAACATCTGCAAATTTATTGGGGGCTATGGTACAGACCACATTTTACCTTCTTTCCTGGTAAGCCTTTTATTCCCTTTTCTCCAGGAACACCAACATAGCCCTACAAAATGAACACAGAAACATTAGTCAGCGTAATTGTAGACATCATTGCATTGGTATTATGGACATGCATACCAAAGAGGCAACATGAGAGTAGAGGGCAGAGCATGCCCCCTTCCAGAGGGTTGTGGTGGCAGCAAACAGTACAGTGCCACCTTTGCTGCCATAATGACATATTTGGATTATTTTATCTTAGTAGATACATTTTGAAAGCTAAGCCAAATGCTGAATTGGACCTGTATTTTCTAAAATATACAGTGCTCCCTCAAGATACAGTGGCCTCAGGATACACTATTTTCAACATATAATGGGTCATCGTAAGTGGAAACCACACTCAACTTATAACGATTCAACCAATAAACATGGGTATTTCTCTGGTAAACCCCATTTACTGGTTGTCTAGCAGCTCCTCTTTACAGTACAGTGTGGTACTACATGTTATGTACTGCCTTCTGTCAGTGCCAGGATGAGCTGCTCATTTAGACGTCCATTGAGGGCGACTCCATTTTATTATTCTGGTATACTTTGTGTTATATGGGACCCCGAAGAAGTTCCTATCCTCATCACAGAAAGTGATTTACAGCTTCTGCTTAGTTAGAAGCTTAGTTCTATGGTTAGTTTTCCATAGAATTATGGACTCAAGTTCCAATAGTTTCAACATAGAATGGTCCTCCTGGAGCCAATTAATATTTTAACTTGAGGGACCACTGTATTTTCATAATTTTTTTATTTGAACCCCCACCAATCACTAGAAAAGGGACTTCTGAGCCCTCATTTCCCTTACTATAGGCCATCAATATCAGACTATGGGGGTCTGACACCTGGCACCCCTGAAAGATTGAATGAGCAAGTACAGCAGCCTCTTTATTAGCAGGCACAGTGCTGTACATTTTGTAGAAGTTGTGCATGGTGCTACAGCTTTTTCCAGGTATTTCTCATTCAAGTGAATGGGACAGAGCTATGTGTACAGAATGTACGTCACTGCTTGGTAATGAAGAGGCCACAATGGTCACCTTAATGCCATGGGTTCTTCAAAAAGCCGATATTTGGGGCGCCCAAAGACAGTCCCAAATGGTTCTGATACCGATGATGGATGAGCCATCAAGCCCTTTTATGTACAAGCATGTTCGCATTAACAAACTTTGAGCTTATCATTAGTTTAAACCAATAGGAGGGTTTTAATTAAAGGGGTTCTGCAGTTTGTTTAAACTGATGATCTATCCTCTGGATAGATCATCAGCATCTGATCGGCGGAGGTCCGACACCCGGGACCCCCTCCGATCAGCTGTTTGAGAAGGCAGCGGCGCTCCTGGAGCGCTGCTAATCATGCACGCTGATGTCATGACTTGTATCAACTGGCCTGGGCAGGGCTAAGCTTCATTCAAGTGTACAGAGCTTAGCCGCGCCCAGGCCAGTTGGTACAAGTCGTGACGTCACTGGGCCAGCGGTAAACAGTGAGACTTTAAGTTACATTTAATATGCTGCACAGTTCGAGTATCTTGTGGGTTAATTTGCAATAGTTCAGACATTTTAGTTTTAGTTTTTTTTAAGAAATTGATGTTTTCTTAATTGTGTATATGGTATGTATCATGCAACTGGCCTCAGTGTCTAACCTAAATCTTACACTGTATATCATCAATACAAATCAGTTCATACTAACCTTTGGCACAGTAAATGGCAAAAAATACAGGGATAAACCTGTTTGCATGCATGCCGTGCTCACTCAGTTTTTAAAGGAACAATAAAAGTAAAATTTTAAATCGCCCACGGAATCCTGTTGCTGGAGTTTTTTCCGCTAACCATACTTCAAGACTGCCCTGGACTTTTACAGGCATGAATATGTGGTGTGAGACACAAGCAACATTGTGGGTGAGCTGACACATTTTTACAAGGATAAATCTATGACTACATTAGTTATCTACATAATAAAGATATGGGCCAGCACAGTGATAAAAGGAATGCCTAGATAGGTATCACAGGAGTCAAGAAAGCCTCAGTTATTCCTTTTCAGTTCCTTTTTACCCCCTCAGAGCTCCTTCAAGGCATAGCATCCAGCCAACTAACTAGTACGCTGCTCTGTACTGACAGCAATCTCTGGTAAGATTGGTAAGAGGAGACCAAATTTGCATACAATTTGAAAAGACATACACAATAATTTTCAGTAAGTACAACTGAGGACTTACAATGTCTCCTCCGAACCCAGAAGGACCATCAGAACCATCTGGACCTGGGTCTCCCTGTTCAGAAATGAACAGAGAAGTAAAATGAACATGTTTATTAGTACATTTCATCCAATAATACTCAACCATTTCAAGTTTAAGATGTGTTCTTAGTTAGTCAAGTTGCACTACTGAACTTAAAGGGGTTGTCTAGGTTCAGAGCTGAACCCGGACATATCCCCATTTTCACCCAAGTAGCCCCTCTGATATGAACATTGGAGCATTTCATGCCTTGAGCTGAATCGTGCAGGACAAAAGCTTTTTATGGAGTTCCGGTGATGTACTGTGCACTCCATCGGAATGCTAGGCAGAGGCTTCCGCCTAGCAGTGAGCCCAGTGACGTCATCGCCCCCTAATGGGCGGGCTTTAGCCACAAACATTGCAGTGGCGGGAGCTCAGTACTACAGCACTGCTTCCATTGAAGTCAATGGGAGCAGTGCTGTTGTAGTAAACTCCCATTTCTACAATGACAACAGTGCTGTGTAGTACCAGCAATGACTTCCATCAACGGGACTACACAAAGCAGCTGATCTGTGGGGGATGCTGGGTGTCTCTATAGCAAAGTCAGAAAGAATAGCTGTTGGCCAAATAGGCACTTTGCTGGCAAGTGCATGATCAGCTTGAACTGATCCGTCACTCGATACATTGAAAGTCAATGGGTGATGGATCACATTTTTTAGGCTCCTAAAAACACAGACCCGTTACCATTGACTTACATTGTTTTCAGTGCCGGATCAGTTTTTTTCTCGTTTTTATGACTGGACACAAAACAGAATGCTGCCGGAACGGAAGACATCCTGATGAATCCTGAACGGATCTCTTTCCATTGAGAATGCATGGGGACTAAACTGAAACATTTAGTGTTAAAGTAGCAGGCATTCCCAAGCCATCTACTGTGTGTCCAGCCTGGACCAGGAAGCATCAGAACGGCATCAGAATGGAGATTGTTCAGTGAGGTAACCCTTTAAGGGAAGTAGGGAGTTGAGGAATAATACCTAACCAGAGGTAATTCTATTCTTGCATAATTTTACATTGTGTACTGGACATTTGTCTGCAGTTCGAGATTACAAAAAATGTTTACACATAGATTGAATTTTTATAGAATTTGCAAAACCTGAATATCATTTAATTTAACAAAATGCATTAAAATGATCCTTGTAAGAACTTTGAAAATAATAAGAGTTCAGCTAGAAATTTGCACAAAATTGACATACTGGACTTGAATTACATACCCTGGGCCCAGTATCACCTCTTCTTCCTTGTGCTCCTCTAGATCCTTTAGATCCCTGTAAACAACATGCAAATATGTGATAAATATCTTGTATGTCTACACATATAACAAAGGTATTACATATCCTCTTCAGTAACTATCTGAGCCACCGATGCCCACATGTCTAGGTACCCTTTTACTAAACACCCCATTTGTCATTGCAGATCACATTTTCTGATAAGTGCCAGAACACATCATGGTGCAACCAAACCAAATCTGAGAAAAGCAAGGATAACATTCTTGCCTAGCAAGATATTTATTGAAACTAAATAGGATATGCATGGGATCTGTAGATTTAGTGTAGTAGGTGTGATGAAGTCAACTATGAGGCTTTTAGGATGTGTCACAAATGTTAAGTATTCATATCATGTATCCCAACGGAGTTTAGATGGTTTCATATTGTACAATTGGTCCTGCAAAAATGGAACACAATTACAAAGGATTGGGCAGTATGAAATCCAAAATGCCTTGTGTATGGCTTTATGCACTGCTTGTGCTATTTGTTATAATGTCATTGTTTTTTAGAAAACTTTTGATATGTCATAGTGACATATTAAAGGTTTTAAACTGTGGGGGTTCAAGTGCTTCGACCTCTGATGATCGCTAAAACAAGTAGAAATAAATGCCAACACAGGTCTGTCTCTCCTCCCTGCTCAATAGAAATATCTCAGCACTCCGAACCCCACTGATCAAAACCTTTCTTATGTAACTATGACATATCAAAAGTTTTGCTAAAATACACACACACACACACTAAGGGCTCATTGAGACGAACGTAAGGGCTCCATACCCGTGGTGTGGATCGCAAATAGCAGTCCGCAATGCATGGGCACCAGCCGTGTGCACTCCATGGTGCGGATGCGGACACATTGACTTGAATGGGTCCACGATCCACTAGATAGGGCAAAAGATAGGATATGATAAGGCCCATGTTTATAGCGCTTCCGTGGGCTTCCAATCCCTGCCTCCATTCCGTAAAAGATAGGACATGTCCTATCTTTTGCTTTATCTTGCAGATCATGGACTTAAGTCAAAAGGTCCGCATCCGCACCACAGAGTCCACACGGAGTGTGCACGGAGCCCTTACAGTCGTGTGAATGGGGCCCAAACCTGACATTATCATGAGTCACGGCTGCACAGACGTGTCCGTCTAGCACTTGCATTCACTATTACTATTGATTTTCTTACCTTATTTTATATATTACACTTCACTGTTGACAACTTTGACCTTCACCATCAGAGGCAAATACATCTTATATATATACATATACTTAAAGGGTTTGGCTACCTTCTTGGTATGTGTTTGTAAGATAATTACATGACATTTACTAATACAGCCTTTATTGAAATTCTGCACCATTTTCTACATTTCATAAGGTATGCCCACTTGTTTACAAAGTCTTTTGTGCTGTCCACACAGAGATTCTGTCCATAAAATGGCTGCTAATGGAAGGTCATGTGACTTGGCAAATCACCCCCGTGTGATGTCTCTTTCTTTCAGGTACACTGGACCTGCCGTCTGCACTTGTTTTATTGGAAGTTTAGTGCACGGGCAGTGGGTTTGAATGGAGGAGACATCACATGGAGGTGATCTGCCTGGTCACATGACCCTCCATCAGCAGCCATTTTATTGGCAGGACCTCTGTGTGGACAGCGCAAAAGACTTTGGTGTGGAATTCCAACAAAGGCTATATTAGTAAGTGCCACATAATCATCTCACGAACATATTGATCAACAATAACCAGAAAGTGGGCAACACTTTTAACCCCTTAAGGACACGGCCCTATTTCACCTTAAGGACCAGGCCATTTTTTCAAAATCTGACCATTGTCACTTTATGTGGTGATAACTTTAAAACGCTTTTTCTTATCCAGGCCATTCTGAGATTGTTTTTTCGTCACATATTGTACTTCATGACAGTGGTAAAATGAAGTCGAAAAATTTCATTTTTATTTATAAAAAAATACCAAATTTACCAAAAATATTGAAAAATTTGCAATTTTCCAAGTTTCAATTACTCTACTTCTATAATACATAGTAATACTGCCAAAAAAAGTTATTGATTTACATTCCCCATATGTCTACTTCATGTATCGATCATTTTGGGAATGCCATTTTATTTTTTGGGGATGTTACAAGGGCTTAGAAGTTTAGAAGCAAATCTTGAATTTTTTCAGAAATTTTCAAAAACCCACTTTTTAGGGACCAGTTCAGGTCTGAAGTCACTTTGTGAGGCTTACATAATAGAAACCACCCAAAAATTACCCCATTCTAGAAACTACACCCCTCAAGGTATTCAAAACTGATTTTACAAACATCATTAACCCTTTAGGTTTTCCACAAGAGTTAATGGCAAATGGAGATAAAATTTCAGAATTTCGATTTTTTTGAAAAATTTTCCGTTTGAATCCATTTTTTCCAGTAACAAAGCAAGGGTTAACAGCCAAACAAAACTCAATTTTTATTGCCCCGATTCTGTAGTTTTCAGAAACACCCTATACAGTGGAGGAAATAATTATTTGACCCCTCACTGATTTTGTAAGTTTGTCCAATGACAAAGAAATGAAAAGTCTCAGAACAGTATCATTTCAATGGTAGGTTTATTGTAACAGTGGCAGATAGCACATCAAAAGGAAAATCGAAAAAATAACTTTAAATAAAAGATAGCAACTGATTTGCATTTCATTGAGTGAAATAAGTATTTGAACCCCTACCAACCATTAAGAGTTCTGGCTCCCACAGAGTGGTTAGACACTTCTACTCAATTAGTCACCCTCATTAAGGACACCTGTCTTAACTAGTCACCTGTATAAAAGACACCTGTCCACAGAATCAATCAATCAAGCAGACTCCAAACTCTCCAACATGGGAAAGACCAAAGAGCTGTCCAAGGATGTCAGAGACAAAATTGTAGACCTGCACAAGGCTGGAATGGGCTACAAAACCATTAGCAAGAAGCTGGGAGAGAAGGTGACAACTGTTGGTGCGATTGTTCGAAAATGGAAGGAGCACAAAATGACCATCAATCGACCTCGCTCTGGGGCTCCACGCAAGATCTCACCTCGTGGGGTGTCAATGGTTCTGAGAAAGGTGAAAAAGCATCCTAGAACTACACGGGAGGAGTTAGTTAATGACCTCAAATTAGCAGGGACCACAGTCACCAAGAAAACCATTGGAAACACATTACACCGCAATGGATTAAAAATCCTGCAGGGCTCGCAAGGTCCCCCTGCTCAGGAAGGCACATGTGCAGGCCCGTCTGAAGTTTGCCAATGAACACCTGAATGATTCAGAGAGTGACTGGGAGAAGGTGCTGTGGTCTGATGAGACCAAAATAGAGCTCTTTGGCATTAACTCAACTCGCTGTGTTTGGAGGAAGAAAAATGCTGCCTATGACCCCTAAAACACCGTCCCCACCGTCAAGCATGGGGGTGGGAAACATTTTGCTTTGGGGGTGTTTTTCTGCTAAGGGCACAGGACAACTTATTCGCATTAACGGGAAAATGGACGGAGCCATGTATCGTGAAATCCTGAGCGACAACCTCCTTCCCTCTGCCAGGAAACTGAAAATGGGTCGTGGATGGGTGTTCCAGCACGACAATGACCCAAAACATACAGCAAAGGCAACAAAGGAGTGGCTCAAGAAGAAGCACATTAAGGTCATGGAGTGGCCTAGTCAGTCTCCGGACCTTAATCCAATCGAAAACCTATGGAGGAGCTCAAGCTCAGAGTTGCACAGAGACAGCCTCGAAACCTTAGGGATTTAGAGATGATCTGCAAAGAGGAGTGGACCAACATTCCTCCTAAAATGTGCGCAAACTTGGTCATCAATTACGAGAAACGTTTGACCTCTGTGCTTGCAAACAAGGGTTTTTCCACCAAGTATTAAGTCTTTTTTTGTTAGAGGGTTCAAATACTTATTTCACTCAATGAAATGCAAATCAGTTGCTATCTTTTATTTAAAGTTATTTTTTCGATTTTCCTTTTGATGTGCTATCTGCCACTGTTACAATAAACCTACCATTGAAATGATACTGTTCTGAGACTTTTCATTTCTTTGTCATTGGACAAACTTACAAAATCAGTGAGGGGTCAAATAATTATTTCCTCCACTGTATGTGGTCGTAAACTGCTGTATGGCCAAACTGCAGGGCGCAGAAGGAAAGGAGCGCCATATGGTTTTTGGAAGGCAGATTTTGCTGGACTGGATTTTTGACACCATGTCCCATTTGAAGCCCCCCGATGCACCCCTAGAGTAGAAACTCCATAAAAGTGACTCCATCTAAGAAACTACGCCCCTCAAGGTATTCAAAACCAGTTTTACAAACTTTGTTAACCCTTTAGGTGTTCCACAAGAGTTATTGGCAAATGGAGATGAAAATTCTATTTTTTGTTACCTTGTCTCAAAAAAAGTGTAATATAGAGCAACCAAAAATCATGTTTACCCTAGAATAGTACCAACAAAACTGACACCTTATCCCGTAGTTTCCAAAATGGGGTCACTTTTTGGAGTTTCTACTGTAGGGGTGCATCAGGGGGGCTTCAAATGGGACATAGTGTCAAAAAACAGTCCAGCAAAATCTGCCTTCCAAAAACCATATGGCGTTCCCTTCCTTCTGTGCCCTGCCGTTTGGCCATACAGTAGTTTACGACCACATATGGGGTGTTTGTGCAAACAAGAGAATCAGGGCAATAAATATTGAGTTTTGTTTGGCTGTTAACCCTTGCTTTGTTACTGCAAAAATGGATTAAAATGGAAAATTTGCAAAAAAATAGCTGTTTTGGGACTGTTTTTATTTTTGTTATTTACATAGTTGAACTGACAGGTTAGATTGTGTGCTATTTCTATAGAGCAGGTTGTTACGGACGCGACAATACCAAATATGACTACTTTTTGGGGTTTTTGTTTCAGTTTTACATAATAAAGCATTTTTGAAAATAATTTTTTTAGTGTCTCCACATTCTGAAAGCCATAGTTTTATTTTATTTTTTGGGCGACTGTGTTATGTAGGGGCTCATTTTTGCGGGATGAGATGGCGGTTTGATTGGCACCATCTTGGGGTGCATATGACATTTTGGTTGCTTGCTATGACACTTTTGTGATGTAAGGTGACAAAAATGGCTTTTGACACCGTATTTTTTTTTTTTTGCTGTGTTCAGCTGAGGGGTTAGGTCATGTGTTATTTATATAGATCAGGTTGTGACGGACGCTGCGATACATAATATGTATACTTTTTATTTATTTATATAAGTTTTACACAATAATATCATTTTTAAAACAAAAAAATCATGTTTTAGTGTCTCCATAGTTTGAGAGCCATATATATTTTTTTTTTGGGCGATTGTCCTATGTAGGGGCTCATTTTTGCGGGATGAGATGGCGGTTCGAATGGTACTATCTTGGGGTGCATATGACTTTTTGATCGCTTACTATTACACTTTTGTGATGTAAGGTGACAAAAAAATGGCTTGTTTGACAACGTTTTTATTTTTATGTTTACGGCGTTCATCTGAGGGGTTAGGTCATGTTATATTTTTATAGAGCAGGTCCTTACGGACGCAGCGATACATAATATGTATACCTTTTTTTATTTATTTTGGTTTTACACAATAATATCCTTTTTGAATGAAAAAAAACATGTTTTAGTATCTCCATAGTCTGAGAGCCATATATTTTTCAGTTTTTAGGCAATTGTCTCAGGTTGGGTATAATTTTTGCGGGATGAGGTGACGGTTAGATTGGCACTATTTGGGGGTCATATGACTTTTTGATCGCTTGCTATTACACTTTTTGTGATGTAAGGTGGCAAAAAATGGCTTTTGACAAAGTTTTTATTATTTTTTTTACAGTGTTTACTTGAGGGGTTAGGTCATGTGATATTTTTATAGAGCAGATTCTTACGGACGTGGAGATACCCAATATGTCTACTTTTTAATTTTTTTTTACATTTAACACTAAAAGCATTTTTGAAACAAAAAAATCATGTTTTAGTCTGAGAGGCATAGTTTTTTATTTTTGGCCAATTGTTTTAGGTAGGGGCTCGTTTTTTGCGGGATGAGATGGCGGTTTGATTGGTACTATTTTGGGAGGCAAACGCCTTTTGATCGCTTTGTATTACACTTTAGTGATGTAATGTGCCAAAAATGGCTTATTTACACCATTTTTGGGTTTTTTTTATGGCGTTCACCTGAGGAGTTCAGTCATGTGATATTTTTATAGAGCAGGTTTTTACGGACGCGGCGATACCTAATATGTGTAGTGTATTTTTTTTTATTTTTATTCAGTGATATGTGTTTTTTCATTTTTACTTTTTTTCACTTTTTACATTTTTTGACCCAGACCCACTTGGTTCTGAAAGATCCAGTGGATCTGGTGTCTGTATAATACAGTACAGTACACTATATAGTGCACTGTACTGTATTTTGTACTTTAGAAAGTCTGAATAGACCTTTAGCAGGTCTATTCAGACTTTCAGCACCATGGAGAGCAGGGCGCTTCTGAAAGCGTCCTGTCTCCATGGCAACCATCACCCGCTGCCATAACTGGGCAGGGGGTGATGGATGGGAGGGAGTGGAGCTCCCTCCTCTGCGATCCCATCCTGTTGGGGGCTGCAAAGGCACAGCAGCCCCCGATGGGAGAGGGAGGAGCGCTCCCTCCCTGTTAACCCTTCCATACCGCGGTCCGTACGGACCGCGGTACGGAAGGGGTTAAACAGCTGGCATCTGCAGCACAGATGCCAGCCGTTTCTATCAGAGTGTCAGCAATGTGCTGGCACTCTGATAGAACCACTAGACACCAGGGATAGATTACAGAGGAGGCGGGCGGGGGATCGCAATCGCAAAGTGTATGGAGCTGGATATTGCAGCACTGCTCCTATTGAAGAGAATGGAAGCACTGTTTTAGTAACCATCTCCGTTCACTACAGAAACTGAGCTGTGTAGTTGACTTCTGGTGCCTGAGCTACTGCATCTACTGTTAAACTGTTGATCGGCAGGTGTGCAGGGTGCCAGACCCCGCCAATTAGGCTATTAATGTTAAAGTACCAGAGAACCCCTTTAAGACCTTCCTCCTTCTGCTGGTAAGTACTAGTTACTAAGTTCCTGTAGTGACACACTCTAGAAGTCTACCAGCTGTCCCTGTCCTGTTGCATTTGACTTTTACCATATGCCAAATATCCCAGGTACATCAACTTACTTGTCTTCCGTAAACTCCTACATAACCTGCTGGTCCTTCTTTGCCTTTTTCACCCTATAAAATAAAAGGCATAATTTTAGCTCTTAAAAAAAAAAGGATACTTTTTTTTTTACTCAATATTCATAGAAAACAATTATTTTTCTTTTTAATTTCTGCATTACTATGTAGTTGAACATTAAATGCTAAATATTGTCCTTCTATAGTAGTCAGCCCCAATAATAAGACCTCCTTTATAGATAGGTAAAATGTCTGTTTACTGCTGCGAGAAGGTGTTATCTGAATGGTGATCCACATAATAATAGTAGACCTAGAACTGGGATAACAGCATGACAGCTTCATTTATCTCTTGATAGGCCTAGATGCCCACAGCATTGCATTGATTAGTGTTGTGTGTGATGCTCTGATTGAGTTATGCAGGGGAACTCTCTCTGGTCACAGTGACAAAGTTAAGCCAGACTATTTGCTGTGCTAAAGGTCCAACCAAAGAGGAACTTAAAGAGCCAGGACAGGAAGTAGAATACATGGAGTAATTTACAAAAAATATATCCAGAAAACCACCCACCTGTTTAAAAAATGCATAGAGTATTCACAAATAGATTGTTAATATCTGATTAAAAAAATGTATGGAATGTCCCTTTAAACTGTCTCTTTATATACATGCATCTAATATGAATTCTCCTTACTTTTGATCCAGGAAATCCAGAAAAGCCTGGTTCACCAGGGAGGCAGTTGCAACTAGTCGGTGCTTCACTTTCACCTAAATTTGAACACTTCATACAAAAGATAAATAAAGAAACAATATCCATTAAAATGTATTCATAAAAAGAAACTAACACATAGCACAGATGTTGTAACTTTTCCAAGAGATGAAATCTCTCCAAAAGACCGCCCTTTTGAGAAGACTAACCCTTTGTCTACACCAGATTCCCTGTGATCCATTTTCAAAACCATTATGTCCCATGCACACTGGCCAGTGTCGGACTGGAGTGTCTAGGGTCCACAAGTAAAATGAATTCTAGGGGCCCACTGTATAGCTACATGCAAATATTACCTGCCTGCACAACAGTAAGATGCTGCAAGATGCTACATGATGATTGATTATGGGGATCTCTGCAACAACTTCAAAAGGTGGCTCCCAGGGGAAAGACGGTACTGTTTGGATGCCTCTGTACCTAGAGGTCATCTTGGCCACCCAATGCATCTATAAAAATAAACTGGGTAGTTTGTTATTTAATGTACCCGGTTTTTTATATATAGACTGGTTGAGATGCTGTTCTGAGGGTCCGGGAGCCCACCATTGTCAGGGGACCACCTTGGGATTGACCTGTTTCCACGTGGGCTGTATACTTACTGTATACTCTAAGTGTACTTTAACCTCTCATCTTTCTTCAGGAACAAAAAAAAAGAATCTAAAACAAGCCTATATGTCTGATCATTGGTACTGGCTAGTCTTTCATGTCTATGCTTTTCGATCTGACTTACTATTTAGAGGTTTTTTTCTTACCATTAGATTTTTTTCCTTTTTTTTTTGTTTATTTAAGAAAATAAAATAATAAAACCACTTTTTAAAAAAACAAATAAAACCTGTTCAAGAAGATAAAACCATGTCTAGACCGAGGGGGGTCATGGTTGTTCAAGGAGTTCAAATCTCAGGTGACTTCTTCTCAATAACTTGTCAATGATTTATAAAATAAAATTATAACTATAGTAATATTACCGTAAGTTAACCAATAAACTTACTAGTCCAGTTAATTCACAACATGTATCTTCCTCTGCTCTTGCTGCGTCAGCTAAAATATCCAACTGTTGTATGTCAATCTAAGTAAAAACAACACATTATTGAATTTATTTTGGCTCTTGACAGAGTGCAGTACATTGCTAAACATTTTATACCATTTTTGAAAAGTTTTACTAGAAACATTCAGAAACTAATAAGTAAGCATAAATCAATAACATTTAAAAACCGCATCACAAAAATATATGTTATTAATATCTTAATAATTGGGCAACAATTTTTTTCTTTGCAATATTTTTAAATAAATTCATACTGTATATTCTGTTTCTCTAATTTGTCATAATCAGCTACAGAAAGGCATTCTATGTTAGGCCCCATTCACACGTCCGCAATGTTCGTCCACACCCGCTCCGCAAATCTGCGGAACGGGTGCAGACCTATTCATTTTGAATGGGGACGTGATGGATGCGGAGAGCACACACTGTGCTCTCCGTATCCGCATTTGCGGAACGCGCCGCCGATCTTCCGGCCGGCGGCTCCGCAATAATATGGAGCATGTCCTATTCTTGCCCGCAATTGCGGATAAGTATTGGCATCTCTATGGGGCTGATAGCAAGGTGTGTTGCGGACGTGTGAATGGGGCCTTATTCTGTTTTTCTCAAATTTTTGTAAAGAAACAATTTTATTAACACCCATGGGGATTTGATTGTTGAAAATGTAATCCTCTGGTAAAAAGTAACCTTTATTACGTTAGGTTTACGTTATTTTTGGTTGGCAGAATGGCATAATCTGTAACCCAGTAACAGGAACCTGGATGTGAGTAAAACCTAAAATAATTCACTGACTGGCCAAACAAGAAGCGTCAGTCATATTTATGGCATATCCATAGACATAAATGTCCTTTAGTTGGATTTGTGACTTCCATTTTGAAATATAAGTGACAAAATACCAGCGGTGACAATCAAGAGATGGAGAAGCAGAGAGAGCTACAGACCAGTCAACCATTTGTGACTTGCCCTCCACGCTTACCCAAAACATCCTGTTAGATGGACCTTCTACAAATACACCTTACTTACATTAGCCGTAGCATCATCTTTCTGTAAATTTTTTGTTTATTAAAGAGAAATAACATATATCAAAAGCAGAACAACGGTGATATCACCATGACATTAAGCACAGATAAGTATACAATCGAGTCAAAAGTGTATCATTTGGCTTACATTGACATAAAAAAAAAAAAAAAAGTAAAGAAAATTAAAGATAATCATTATAATGTGATTCAGCTTTGATGACACACAAACAAGTTATCATTTCTGTCAATGGTGAAACAGGGGGGACAGGGAAGAGGGGCGGGAAAGGGGGGAGAGGGGAAGGAAAGAAGGGGAGGGAGGGACATGGGGAAAAAGTATGAAGTAATAAAAAGGAAATCCAGTAATACACCTTACTTACATTAGCCGTAGCATCATCTTTCAATTTACGAGCCATAGTGCTGATGCCATCTGTCTTGATTGTGCCATACAGACTGACAGGAGAAGATCCAACTTGTTGGCAATCCACATAGAGAGTAAACTGATTTCTCCGAACACTCAAGGACAGCTTGTGCCATTTTCCATCGAAGAGTTTGTCCACATTCTCGAATGTTATTACTTTATCTCGCCCTGACGCAGCTACACTGTAAACATCTACAGCATTCATTTCCCCATAAAGTCGCAGCCTGAATTGTTCAGTCCCAGTTCTTGACTCAATCTGCAATAGATTCCAAACCTCTCCCGATGTCTTTTCTTTTATTCTAAAAGTGGAGATTAAGGAAAATTCCTGTGGTACTCCATATGGGAAAATAAGCCTAAAAGGAAAGGAAAGGAAAAAGAAGAAATTAGACATTGTATCACCACTTCTGATCTGGATATAAATAAAATAAGAAGAGATATCCTAATGCAAACAGTAGTGCTAGATATTTATTACACCAGGCTATAGTCATTATTGACTATAATATAAGCATCTTTTGTGATAATTGTTCATCACACAAATGTCTGTAGACACTTTTAGAAACAAAAATCCAAACAGATGATGGAATTGCTTGCAGCAGAACAGTTAAAGGTGTTTCATCACAGGCAACCCCTTTCACAATTAAGTCAGTTGACCGCCTTGGGTCCCACTTGACATCCCTATCAAACAGCTAATTTTCCCAGGGGAAACCATGTCCAGCCAGGTATTTCCACAGCTGTAGCATTTGAAACCGAACACTACATGGTGGGAATTTACACGAATGACTGTCCATTACAGATCAGCAAATATAATTTGAATTTTTTCAGCAATTCAGATTCCAGCCCAAAACTAAATCTTTAGCGATTCAATTGGGAGGAATCTCTTAAAATGGCAGCCACCATTTTACAGGACAGAAGATGCAGAAGAAAGCATCTGCCACCACAAGGTGATTACTTGTGGATCATGTTTTAATTTAAAATTCTACAGTGCAGTGTGGTCTTAAACATACTACCACCGGTTACCATCCATTTACCCATAACCACATATGTCACTGTCACATTACTAATGCTGTATTGACATTAATGAACTTGACAGGGGTTGGACACTGTCCTAGGAGACCTCAGAAAGTCATACACAACTTTTCAGGGCAAACTGACCACTTTCGAATCAAGCTTTGTTTCAGATTTATTCGCATTTGCATTGACTCTGCCAACCGATTAATTAGACTAGGAACATAAAATGACCTTGAAGGAATTCATTCTTCTCTACTGTCCATGTAATAGAAGGACAACTTGAGGCTAGAATGGGAGTCTCTTGTATTGTTTTTGTCTTCATGTGACAGACCTTTTAAGAAGGAATTGTGGTGACTGAGCACTCCTCTGTCTAACAGCATGGATGTATTAATTTATTTATTTAAACCACAATTAAAAGCAATATTCCACTGGGCCAAAACTTTACTTTACAGTACTTTAGGAATTGACTTACTAGTCAAGCCAGAGAAGTGATGACTAACTCATGTTTAGAAAGGATGTAGGATTAAGACTTTGTGGGCAAAGTTTTATTTGGAAAGAGAGTCTCAGAAAAGATTCTCAGAAAAAGTGTGTGTGTGTGAGAAAATATGTGAGTGTAATAAAAGACACATAGATATTTTGTTTTCTAACATTTAATCTATGAACACTCTTAATTTGGTTAAAATATTAGTAAGCTATGCCAGATTTCCAGGTAAAGAATACAATACCGTGATTGTCTTGTAACATGGGCTCTTGAGCCAAGTTGATATGCTTTCATATTATTTTGTGATCCAGTAACGATTCTCACTCCAGAAATACTTGATACCCGAAATTCTTCAATTAAGTTTGTTGCTAAAAAAAAAGTTAGAACAAAAAGAAAATACAGTGGAACAATTTTTATGCACTAATACCACCACTCCCATGTCTACAAATAGGAATGAAAGTTTAGTAAATAATAAAAAAAATCATACAAAAAAATATTTTCCTGCATTGTATAAACCAGGAACGCCCTAACCTGAGCCCATCCAGCTGTTGCAAAACTACAACTTCCTCGACAGCCTACAGCTCTTAGGAAATGTTGGGAGTTGTAGTTTTGCAACAACTGGAGGGCCACAGGTTGAACATCCCTGGTATAAACGGTCTGAAAAATACATTACTTCAAAACATATTTTCTTCATAAAGTCCCCATACTGTGCAATTTGCTTCATCTAACTTAATTTAGAATCTAGCTTTTGTCATAAGCAGAGGCTCCTATCCCCTTCATACTAGGGGCATAGCTGTAAGAGGTGCTCTCACACTCAGACCCTGGTGTCTGAGGGGGCCCAAAAGATGTTCTGCCACATAAGACATCAGTAAACTATACATATGGCATATGTTAGGTGGGGACCATGTCACAGATTTTGCTTTGGGACTTAGGAGCCTGAGGTTCACCTCTACCCCCTGCTCATCCTGTGAGAGAAGTTTTATTTCTCTCTCTCTCTCTCATATATATATATATATATATATATATATATAGTGAAAATTCTGTAGTACACATTTTTGTCAACAAGATGGCCGCTATCCAGATGTATGAGCCATGTGTACATTTCTTTTGTTTTAAGGTTAATAGGGGAGGGGAAGAAGGGGATTAGGTTACAGGTTTCAAATCTACCTATGAACTCAGAGTTGAAGTTGCTGAAACCACTCTTATCAAGTTAAAGAGCCAATAGTCTCTTCTTAAGGAACACCCCTTTCATGATGTCATATCTGTTATTTAAGTGTATGTAGCTTGAATAAAGGGTGTCTTCTACCAGCTCATGAGAAGAGGCTTTCAAGAAACCAACTTGTGTGTCTGGTCTCATTATGAAAGAAGTATGGCACGTGCATACTTAGACTTCTAAATTAATTTGGCACCACACAAAGAAGATTAGAGAAGCGCATGAATTTCGCTAACAATCCCAAACTTACTTATTGGGTGCCTGTTGACCCTGAAATCTATCGGGATCTTGTTGTAGAGTGCTTCTGCAGCATACACTTACATGCTTATGCCCTAGGTCTCTGTTGTCATTCCATCAGAGAGTTTTTTTCCTCTATTGGTTCCTGGGCAAATCATGCAGAGATAACCAGAAGCCTACTTCACCAACTTGGCTGGTTAGAAACTACAAATGTGTAGTTCAATCTTATAGTCATGCTCCCTACCAGCTGCCTACTATGTCTTACTAACAGGGTCCAAATTTTGCACCCATAAAATGCACCTCAATATGCATCTACATTGTAGCACCTGAAATGGGCGTACAGACTTTTATAGAAGCATTTTGCTCTACTCAGAGGCTAGCACAGAGACAATCAAGTGACAACATGAATATGGTGAAAAAAAAATTGGAAAATGTAATGAATACCCTCATCCTGGTAGTAAAGCTCTGGTGCTGGTAAACTGTTCTCATTCTCACTTGGAGTGGTGCGGCCATGATATGGAAATCTTGTTGTAATTGTAGTCACATCTCTTGCTGCAAAAAATGATTCTGTGGGATATGGGTAAGGACCTGATTGTTCTGTTACAAGCTGTGTGTCCGGATAGTAGCCGGAAAATGTAACTTCATCTGTATAATGTCCTTCTGGGACATTAGTTCTAGAGGGAATCTCTGATGCAGTTATCAAATAATCATCTCCTGATGAGTAGTTATCATATGGATCTCTCCCATTTTCATTCTCTTCGGAATAGATTTCTCTCTGGAATTCATTATCACCTAATTTGAAAACAAAAACACATAAGTGAAAGGATATGATTTTGACAGTTGAGCGATTAGAGAGGAGAAAATAATTATGAACCAAGTATGATATAGGCTACAAAATAACCTCTAATGCAAAATTAAATCTATAATATGTTAGACATTTTTCAGCACACCTCTAAGTGCTGGTGGTTGTAACATAAGGGGGGCACATTCTAAATTTCAACGCTGTACAGCAAGAAAGCGAACTACCAATAGGAAGCTCCAGCCGCCGTCACGTGGGACGCCACTGGATGACGGTAGGGACCACGTGGGACGCCACAATAGGTCCTGGCAGGTCACAGCACACAAGACCGAGTGAACGGAGACTGGGAGGAGAAGATCACTGTGAGCGGTAACGTACTCTACAAATGATTTGGGTCACACACAATTAACCCTGCTTTGTGAGATTCGAACCGCAATACTTTATCTTTCGGGACTATTGATATAAGAACCGCAGTATTGGGCGGTGGAATACAGTGTTTTTAATCGCTGACATATATATTGGATTGTGATCTCCTACCCTCCAGAACTATCGATGTAAAAACCGCAATATAGGGAGGTGGATTGTAAGGATCTGAGCATTTGGAGTTATGGAGCAATACGGGGAGTACGTGCACCCCATGGTTAAACAATAGAACAAACCAGCTGTCTGTATGAATAAGAATATATCCACATGTGTTTTACCCTATGGTGAACACTAATATTAAAACCGCATGCAAGGCGGAAGACGGCAGCTGTTGAAATACAAGAGGTTTGTGTAATGTAATTGGATATATCCGTGTGAAGGTGAACATATTGAGAACGGTATAGGATATATTGTGGAGATCTGAATTTTTAGGTTTATTTTTACTGTTTTTAAATATGTTTTAAATATGTTTTCAGTATATATATACTAGATGTGATATGGATATATGGTCCAAATAAATTTTAATGGTGGTTCATTATTGGTGTGCTACTAGTCTCCATTCGCTACAGTGTTAGTTGAGTGCCTCCCTTCTTGATATATTACCACATTCTAAATGTGTTCGGTTCATTGCTTAGTAGCAGACAAAGTGGAATCTATTGCAAAATTCAGCACCAGCAGGGGGTGTCATGTACGTATTTGCCTTGCTAGTGGTGGCACCGGCATCACTCAGTTACCACAGCAATCAGCCCCGCTGACAATGGGACTGATCAGCCTATCAGGTAGCAGGATGCCGGGCCAATCAGGCTCGTACCGGCATCATGTGCTTCCTGTCAAAGTGTTATTTAAAGAGGACCTGTCAACACTCCTGACATCCCTGTTTTAATAGCTTCATGCATTTCCTATGTAATAGCAATTCTGGAAGATCTCGTCTTATGGCTCTATGCTCTGCCATTCCTTTATTATTTCTACTAGAAGTTATGACTGAATTGCTAGCAGTCTGCAGTAAGGGTACAGAGGGGTGGTAACCAGTTGGGGGGGGGGTGTAACTACACAGACTCACTCTATCCAATCAGTGCTGCCATTTTCAGACTGTGCAGGCACACACACCCAACTTGTTACCACCCCTCTGTACCCTTACTGCAGACTGCTAGCAATTCATTCATAACTTCTAAATAAAGGAATGGTACAACATAGAGCCACAAGAATAGATGCTCCAGAATTGTTATTACATGGGGGATGCATGAAGCTATTAAAACAGGCATGTCAGAAGTGGTGAAAGGTCCTCTTTAAACAGGCAAATACTGGCCACAGTTGCCTTTAATTGGTCTTTATGCCTCACTAGCATGTATTGTACTATTGTTTGGAACCCTGGTATTCTGACTTTTGGATTGTCCCTGATCTTGCTTCTGACTGCTGAGTATTCCTCCGACATTATTTCCTGGCACTAACCCAATCTGGTAATTAACTCAGTTTGTATCTTGGTTCTGACGTATCTCTCTGGTTTGGACCTGTTTTTGTCTGACTACTCTTTTACCCCACCAGGTTTGGGCCCCTGCATTTAGTTAAGTTAGGGACTGTCGCCAATTTGGGAGCCACCATTTAGGGAGGATTGTCCAAATAGGTATGAACATTGGTGCAGTGGACTACAGGGCTGCACTGTCCCCTACCCTACTTGACAGGGGGCTTTTTTTTATCCTGCAAGCGCTCAGCTCACAGCCTGGGAGGCTTTTTTCTCCCAGGCTATGAGCTGAGCACTGCGATTAGCCAGCGCTAGAGCCTGGGAGAAGGAGACGCCCAGGACAAAAGGGCAGACTCCTCCTAGGTGAGCTGAACCTCTGAACATACCGGAGGCAATACCGAGAGAACGTAGCGGCGCCCAGGGATAATAGTAAGTGCAAGGAGATCCCTGGGAGCCGCTCTATATGTAGGCATACTTAGTTTATATTTGTTATCCTGATGAAAGGTCCTCTTTAAGCCTGTATTACACTGGCAGATTTTCTGCCAGATGATCGCTAACGAGCATTCGTAGCAGGCTTGTTAGCGATCATCTGGCAGTCTAATACTGCCGCAGATTACCGATGAACGAGCAAAGGCTTATTCATCAGGAAATCGTGATCTTTCAGCATGCTGAAAGATCATGGTTTGCCGGCAGCAGATTGTGCAGTCTAATCATGATCTGCTACTGGCAAATAACTAGACAGCATGGGGATGAGCAATGGCATAACCATCGCTCCTCCTCATGTTATGGAGGAGATCACTGCATGTAATAGCAGCAGTTTCCCCCGCTAGCGAGCAGGTGATTGCCGGGAAGGAACGCTTCCGTTCCGACAATCGCCTGTAGAATCGTCTTGTCTAATACCAGCCTTACCAACAGCAGAAAATGTCTTTATGAACTCCTGAATTTTATCACATGATCTACAAGTAGGTCTTAAAACTCAATTGAAAGTGGACTTTGCATCATGGCAATGAACCTAACTATACCAGTAGAGGCACTAAAGAATCGCTAAAAAAAGGAATGAGGTTTCTTGAGTGGCCAGGTCACAGCCCAGGTCTAACTAGAGAAAGCATGCAAGAATCCCCTAAACTGCTCACATCTAAAAGTAAAGAAAAAAGTTCTCCCAGGCAATGTTAGAGAGTAGTAGAGAGTAATTATAAGAAACACCTGCAAAAGGTAAAAAGTTGTTACTGCTAAATTACAGAGGATTAGAACTAAAGTTACACCTGTTTGTCCAAAGAGAGCAACTGGCATATATAGGGATATTTAGTGTAAAAGTATTGCACCATTTTTTTCAACTACTTCTTTTAAGGTAGAGGAAATATTGCTATGTCAATGTATGATAAAAAAAAATATCCAAGGCATGCTTCTTTTTTGCATGTCTGTACATGATCAATATTTTACATGCTAAATAGCTTTTATCCATCCTTGTTTGTTGTCAGCTAGCATTGGAATGACCCAGGCATCGTTGTTTTCACTTTCAACAAACTGTAATTGCTATAATTAGAGTAAATGGCTTTCAACTTTGGTTAATTTCCAGTATGTCAAATGGCAGATTCCATGTCATATGCAGAATTATGAGTCATGATTTAAGCCAGGCAATCTTCATTCAGGAGATGAGGAGGTTACTCATGTCATAACAGAGTTGTGAAATTATACATAGTTGTAAACTCAAACTATAGCAAATGTGTAACCTATTGAATAGTTAAAGTCACAAGCATCAACATCACGAAAAACATACAGATTAATTCAAGGCGAGTTCGCAGCTAGAACACTACATGGGAGACTCTGTCCAATATAAATTCTCAAAATTGCTTCTTCTCCAGAGGCTAGAGATGACACCATCACAAAATGTTTATGTATTTAGATAGCAGTAAAAGTTTTAGAAAAATAAATGAACAAATCAATATTTTTCCATGTGGAAATTTCTTAGGAACTTCTATACAATCAGCACAGTTTGTAGAGAATGTAGACGTCAGGGAACATTAAAAAGGTAGTCCTCATCACTACGTAGCCACCAGATATGTCTATTTACTGTAAAATGAGCATTGTGACTAGTATAGTATGTAGAGATGAGCGAATCGAAGTTGACGAAGTGGAATTCGATCCGAATTTCCTCACGCTTCGTGGTAACGAATAGCATTTTTTCTTAAAATGGCTGCTGCACGTGTTAGGACATGGAGCAAGGAACTTTGGGAACGAGGGATCACCCACAATGCCATGCATGCAGCTAATCAGCAGCCAGCCAGCCCTGTGATGTCACAGCCCTATAAATAGCCTCAGCCATCTTGGATTCAGCCATTTTCCAGTGTACTTAGTGCCGGAAAAAAATAAGGGCCTATTTGCCATTCAGCAGTTATGTTCTAAAGCCCTATTTGACATGTGTTAGTGGGAAAAAAAAAAAATAGATTATTTGCCGTTCATCGGTGCAGTTATATGTTCTAAAGCCCTTTTTGGCGTGTGTTAGTGGAAAAAAAATACATATTATTTGCCGTTCAGCAGTGCAGTTATATGTTCTAAAGCCTTTTGTGGAGTGTATAAGTAGAAAAAAGTAAGGGCCTATTTGCCGTTCAGCGGTGCAGTTATATGTTCTAAAGCCCTTTTTGGCATGTATTAGTGGCACAAAAATATATATTTTCCATTCAGTGGTGCAGTCATATGTTCTAAAGCCCTTTTTGGCGTGCATTAGTGGAGAAAATATATATATTTGCCATTCAGGGGTGCAGTTATATGTTCTAAAGCCCTTTTTGGCATGTATTAGTGGCAAAAAAATATATATTTTCCATTCAGTGGTGCAGTCATATGTTCTAAAGCCCTTTTTGGCATGTATTAGTGGCACAAAAATAAATATTTTCCATTCAGTGGTGCAGTCATATGTTCTAAAGCCCTTTTTGGCATGTATTATTGGCAAAAAAATATTTTCTATTCAGTGGTGCAGTTATATGTTCTAAAGCCCTTTTTGGCGTGTATTAGTGGAGAAAATATATATATTTGCCATTCAGGGGTGCAGTTATATGTTCTGAAGCCCTTTTTGGCGTGTATTAGTGGCAAAAATATTATATATATGTTTGCTGTTCAACGGTGCAGTTATATGTTTGAAACCTCTTTTTGGCGTGTATTAGTGGCAAAGAAAATATATATTTGTTGTTCAGCTGTTATATGTTTTAAAGCCTTTTGTGGCGTGTATAAGTGGAAAACAATAAGGGCCTATTTGCCGTTCAGCGGTCACATGGCCTAGGCGCAGCTCAGCCCCGTAGAAGTGAACAGGGTTGAGCGTGATACCAAGCACAATGTATGGTGCTGTGCTTGATAAGCACGAAGAAGGCCATGGTGCTTACAGAAGCAACAGTGCCTTGTCAAAGAGTTGAATGGTGGGGGTTCTGGGTGTTGGACCCCCACTGATCAGATACTGATACCTGAGGATGGGTCATAGATCATCAGTATTAAAGTTTTGGAAACCTCTTTTAACTGTATCTGCATCCTCAAGAGACAGACACAGTTGAATAGAATGTTGAAGAAGGGAGTCATCAGTTCCCTGCTCCACCATCCACCGTGAGACTGCTGTTGTCAGTGGCCTGGCACAGGTGAGATGTTATCTCATTGCACTTGCTGTGAACCGCAGACAGCAGAAGCCAGGAGGCCTGCACTAGGGGATGAGATTTGCTTGTCATGGAAAAGCAACTAGATAAGTATAAATTTTGGAGGCATTAAAGGGCATCATACTGCATGCGGAACACTAAAGCGACATTATACTGCATGGGGGGCATTAAGGAACCATCATACTTTGTGGGGGCACTAAGAGTGGAACAATAATGCCTGAGGGCAATTTTACTGTGTAAGGAGCACTAATGGGCATTACTGTTATAAAGGGGACACACAGGGGACATTCTTACTGTGTTGGGGAACTAAGGGGCATTACTACTATGAGTGGAACACTAAAGGAGCATCCTTACAGTAGTGGGACACAATGGAGCACTATTACTGCATGGGAGCACAAAGGGAGCTGGAAGAGATTGGCCATGTATGGATGAGGATTAAAAGGGTTTAGAAGTGTGGCTTAATGTAAAAAAAAAAAAAAAAGATTCATCTGACGTGTTATGCACGCTGCTGGTGTTGTCCCTCTACATTTTTTCAAAGCTGGGATGTACAGCCTATCATGAGGCACAGTGTGTAAAAACTGCCATATTTCAGGTTTATTTATAAATATTGATGGTGGCATTGAAAATGAAAAAAGTCATTTCTGGTAATACTTTCCTTTTAAGTATAAATTTACCTGAATTGTCTCCTGAATACTCCTGTCCTTGACTATAAAGTAATTGTGTGGCAATCAGTGAACACACAAACAGCCATGTTCCAATATGTTTCCTCTTCCCACACATATTCTGAAAGAAAAGGACAGGACGCGTGACTAAAGACACCACTAGAAATACAGGAACATAGAATATACTATATAATATAATATATATATATATATATATATATAAATAAAAAGAAAAAGAAAAACCGCAGCACTTCCGATATGGTGATAACGTGGGATCCTTTATTCACCCGTGCAACGCTTCGAACCTCTTGCTGGGATCGTTGTCAAGCCTTGACAACGATCCCAGCAAGAAGATCGAAACGTTGCACGGGTGAATAAAGGATCCTACGTTATCACCATATCGGCAGTGCTACGTTTTTTTTTTTCTATATGCACTTTGCCTTGGTCGGACAATACCGCTGGCACTCCGCCATCTCAAAGGAGTTCTGCTCTGAACTGTATTCCTATAGTATATATTTATATATATATATATATATATATATATATATATATATATATATATAAAGATGCTATTCTGTAGGACAATAAAAAAATTATTAATGAACTTGCAAAACCATGATATAATGTAACTAACCCCAAAATACATCATTTCCATAGTTGTGCATGAGGTGTCTTATGTCTATATGATGTGGCTCCTCCATTGTAAACATACAGACTACTCTTATAAATTATTTCAATAAATCTTCTGGATTCGACACCAGTATGACTGCGTGCGGATGTGGATAAGTATAGGTACATATGCATTCAGGCTAAATATCCCAGGAAACACATAAGAGAAGGACTTTTAGGATTCCATTGTTTTTCTTCCCCTATAATTCCTTAAAGATTGAGGCGTGACACTTCACATACTTCCACCAGATACATTCTCAGCCCCCTATGCATGAGACATGCCTCTTTGTTCTAAGTAAAGACCATGCTAGACTAAAACAAAGATTGCTTTCATAAGATACCGACCAAGCAAAACCAACAAGTACATGCAAACGTATGAGAAGATAACTAGGACTTTGTTTGCATTACAATAAAGTTTTTACATGTTCTTAGGAAGCCATGATGTGTGCAAGTTGACATTATTAAAAAATTATGATAAAACTGTATGAAGGTGGAATATTAGTGATTGGGTAAAGCGGTATATAAATGTACACTTCTCAAACTGGATATAAGGATGTCTGCTGCATCAGAGAGAATGGGGAGATCTGTTAATAACACATGAATTTACAAGTCACCAAAAATGGTGCAGGTACTGTTGCTGCGTTCCACTGCAGAAAAGAGAACAGAAGTAAAAATGTAGGAGCTGACAGAGAATTCAGCCCCTGGTCAGACATCAGCTAGAGTTAGGCCAGAAAAGAACTTCTGGAAAAGCAGACCATAAGAAAGAGAGAGCGGTGCAGAGTAGAAGTCTGTACAAGTGAATTGCATTCCAGAAGGTTATAGACTCTATAGCCACATGGTTCAGTACTGTAAAGCCCTAGACAAGTTTACAAAGGGCAAAAATCCGGATATGTGATACTGTTCCACATCCCACCAAGCACATTGTTTAAACCTAAATGGTGAGTACAGCAATCTGCTCAAAAAAGGTGCAGAGCATATTCTGACATTAGGGTCCACCCTGTGGTTGCATCCCACCAGAGAAAGCGTGCACCCTCATTCCTGAATGCTTATGCCAAAATCATTGACAGTATAAGTGCAGTATAAAAATTGCTATAAAAGAACATATTGGCCTATTAACTACCTGTGCAGCCGTGTCATCTGTAAGAACTGTGGAAAGTGCATTTGTGTATCACCTGTCAGTCCACTTCAACCTGAGAACTGTAAATGATGTGCCTGAACTACTACTGCAAAAGTGCCTCATCATTGCCTCCTCCACTGCTGCACAGGACCCTGTCTTGCATTTCAAAACAACCAAAACACCAAGGGCACCGCAACCGACATCAAAACCAGGGTGTCCCCCAGCCTAAGGCTGTCGGGTGAACACTGTAAAAATATATTGCCAAAACAGCTATTTTTGGTCACCTCCCCTACCAAAAAAGATAGCAAGTGACAAAAAAAAAAAAAATCTTATGGATCCTAAAGTGGTACCAATGAAAAAAATCACCTCATCTGGCAAAAAATGATCCCTCACACCAAACCATAGCTAGAAAAAAAAAAAATGGCGACACAAAAACTTTATTTTTTTTTCCAAGCATACCTTAAGGGCTCTTTCACACAAGTGTGTCCCTTGCGGGAATCATGTTCTGTGTGAGAGAGGGATTGTGCGGTCTGGACTATGAAAGTGCACTAGAGATATTCCAGTCTACACCAGGCATGTTGAAGTCACCCATAACTACGATATCTCCTTTTTCTGCCATTTAAAAAATGTCATCCACCAACTTGAAATCATAATCCTCACTTTGCCCTGGAGGCCTATATACCACACCTATTCTAATAAGAGTTCCCTCTTTAGTTTGCATGCAAATCCAATGAGTTTCCAGCACTTTGTGTGTTGAGTTGTAGTAACCAGATCCAAGTTATCCCTAGACATGATCACCATAAGTTCTCATAGCATTTTTTTTCTAAGCTACAAGCATTTTTACACATATGTAGAACATTACTGTTATTCCCGGTACTATTCATAACATCAGCAGCCTCTACTGGACAAACAACCACATTTCCCTAATTACCATCCCACTGTCCGGGGACAGAGATCATCCTCATGGCTTTAACTTCTGTACCCTACTTCTAGTTTAAATATCTGTCAACAAAAACTTCTGAATGAACATGCAATATGTTCTATCTGAACTTCTGCCAAGAAGAAACGGTAGCTTTTTTATTTTTTAAAAGCTTGGCAATCAAGAACTTTCCAAATGTTTATAACAGGGCATTATCACCACAAGGTACATCTACATATGGCGCATTAAGGAAGACACATCAATTACTGTGCTGGTTTTCAGATATGAGAAGAGTCAGAAGACCACATAAATGGCTGTTTTTTAGGGTACTTTCACACTAGCGTTGGTGCGGATCCGTCTGTTTATTTGCACAGACGGATTCGCACCTATAATGCAAAGGTTTGTATCCGTTCAGAACTGATCCGTTTGTATTAGCTTTAAAGAAAAATGACAAAGTCCAAAACGGATCCGTTTTGAATTACATTGAAAGTCAATGGGGAACGGATCCGTTTTCAAATGCACCATATTGTATCACTGACAACGGATCCGTCCCCATTGACTTACATTGTAAAAAAAAACGGATCCGTTAGGCTCCGCCTCTTCAGACGGACACCAAAATGCTGCATGCTGCGTTTTGGTGTCCGCCTCCAAAACGGAATACAGGCGGAACGGAGCCGAACTGATGCATTCTGAACGGATCTTTATCCATTCAGAATGCATTGGGGTTTAACTGATCCGTTTTGGACCGTTTGTGAGATCCCTGAAACGGATCTCACAAACGGAATCCAAAACGCTAGTGTGAAAGTACCCTTATTAAAAGGAACCATAGTCCCATTGATTACAACGGAAGAGATGTTAGCATAATTAAGCGGCACCATAAATGGTATATTAGACGAAACTTAACATAAGCTTTATGAGTGGGCCATCTTTCCAGATTACTCTGCTTTCATTCTGTGAAAAGTTCAATAGTAATATGGGTTTAAGTCTTGGCTCCTGCACATCATTTCTATGTATTTTTTTGTGTGTAGAATTTATCACCTTTCATTCTTTTATTGTCAATTATCAAAAATACAAGTTTAAAAAAAAAGAATGGGCAGAGATTTGAGTAATGCCACATTTACACTACCCAATTGTCGGGCAGATTATTGGGAACGAACCTTCATACAAACGCTTGTTCCAGATAATCGCCCCCTGTAAAGGTGCCGCAGGTAATCTGATAAACAAGCAAATTGCTCATTCAAAGTACTTTGCTCTGGACACCTCAATCATCGTTTCTGGCAGCAGATCAATGGCAGTAGCCATCGCTTGTCCTCATTCAGTGAATGTGATCACTACCAGTAAATGCAGAAAATGATGTGCTCGTCAGTGTGGTGTAAATGCTCCTTAAAGTGGCTCTCACCTGAAACACTGGCGGTACAGTATATCGCTAGGATATGCCACCAATGTCAGATAGGCACCTATCTAGAATAAAGCTCCCAAAGTGAACAAGAGTGCATCGCACATGCGCAGCCGCTCTTCATTCATTTCTATGGGAGTGCCGGCGGCTCTATAGAGGTGAATGGGGCAGCAGACTCACTTGCGAGGTGAGCTCTCTATTTATTTCGCTGGGGTTTCTGGAAATAGCTGCATGTGCTGTTCCCATAGGAATAAATAGCATGCGACCATGCATGTGCCCTCTTGTTCTCTTTGGGAGCTTGGTTCTACAGATAGGTGCCGTTAGAAGAGACAGAACCAGCACCTATCTGACATTAGTGGCATATCCTAGCAATATGTCACCAGGTTCCACGTGAGACAACTCCTTTAAGCATCAAACACAATTACTGTGAATTCATTGCCAGTTTAACAGGATGCGAGTCTGGACATATAATGGCCCGCAGGCTACAAGTGATATACTGTATGTAGCTGCCAGATATTGCACCTTGCAGGTCAGTCATTTTACTATGGGTTATGCAAATAGGCAAATCAAGGAAGGCATTTCAGTCTGCTATGAAGGTAGTTTGCTCTCTAGGACATGTGAAAAACGCCTAGGTGTAAAAGGTATGCAAAATATTTTATGTTCCAGCTATCCATTCATATTGTTCTCAACCTCAAGTATGAAAAACTTAAGTCAACTGTTTGCACATATTAGATGAAAGCAATTTATTGACTTAAAAATGATGTTATAGAAGCACAGACAACTCTTCTTCAGTCCTTGTATTGCTTTATCAAATGATATGATAATACTGGTAACAGTGATTTATATAATAATACTATGTCTAATTACATGGCTTGTCATATTCTCAAACAGAATAAATCTACATTTGCATTTTTAACACTTGCTGTCATTAACTTAATTAATTATGAACACGTACTTATTAATTTCTATAGGACTCCAACTCATGCCTGAAGCCACTTTCACACAGTCAGTAGAAATTCCTTCATTTAAATAAAATAAATTAATTTAATTAGAATTTGTAAGCCGAAACCAGGAGTGGGTTCACAATACAACAGAGGCGCAAATCCTTCCATTATATATATATATATATATACAGAAGAAAAATGGCGGCACTGAAGTAGACTCCATATAAATGTTTCAATCGCGGGTGCTACGTCCAAAGGTCATAAGCTTCTTACCCAATATGCATCAGGAAAAAGAAGGACAGCACTCCAATGTAATAAAAAATAGTGAATTTAATCACCCATGTGGTACAAAAAACGCTACGTTTCGGCTCAGCAATAGAGCCTTTTTCAAGCCTCTTGAAAAAGGCTCTATTGCTGAGCCGAAACGTCGCGTTTTTTGTACCACATGGGTGATTAAATTCACTATTTTTTATTACATTGGAGTGCTGCCCTTCTTTTTCCTGATATATATATATATATATATATTTTTTTTTTCTTCTTCTTTTCTGTAGGACCCACTGCTGGCTTTGGCTTACAAACACTGTTGCAAAATACAGACGTAATACTGACTGTGTGAAAGTGGCCAAAGTGCAACATAGATATTCTACAGAATCTGCTACAACCACAGCAACTTTCACATGGCAGTATTTGGTATCTGGAAGCAAAAAAAATTAAAATGGGTCAGAAACACAGGAGGAAATTTTTTTCCTTATATTTCTCTTTGTAGGTTCCATTCCATGTTATGGGATGTCTTCCATATATGACTCAAATACACAAATCTAATTTGTAATTTGAACTCTTTCGTTGCAGCTTTTTAAAGGATGAGATATGTTGACATGTACAATGTGCATGGTACAGAATATACTTTGCCATACACCATATTCTGTGTAGAGATCATATATGTATGCAATGTCCACATTATATCTCTGTACAACACAGGAGATACAATTTTACAGGTTGTATAGCATCCTAACAGAACATGCAAATCATAAGGTAGCAACATTTGGTCCATCACTTACCTTCGGATTTGGTAGAATCACGATATTCATATACTCAATGGCAATTTCACTTTAAGCTTGGACTGAAGAAACCTTTTTACTACAATATGTATATTATACTCATTCTATTAATTTTCTGGATCCTCTGTATCCTTTGGCCAACGTGTCCGAGCTTCGGAGAGACAGGTCTTTACTGCAGCATGTCAAAGGCCTTCTGCATTTTACTGTGTGTCTGCAGAGTTCAGAGGACCCTGAGTAGCCAATCTGGTGAGAAATACCTGACCTAGCAAATATATTCACAAAAATGTTACGCTCTCAATGTTAGTCCTTTACTCATATTCACAGAAGGCAAGATTTATGAGATGTCTCACCCATGTGATACATCGTTCATCTCTGAAACTGCCGCCTGTGTGAGAAGAGCAACTCAAGTTACAGGGCATATCTATTCCCTAGTGGAAGAAGACAATTTTCGAAATTTGCTAATTTTTATATTAAGTTTCTTTCTACCGTATATTAAGGCTACTATCATACTTGCGTTTAACTTTTCTGGTATGGAGATCCGGCAGAGGATCTCAATACCGGAGAAAAACGCTTCGTTTTGTCCCTATTCATTGTCAAATGGGGACAAAACTGAACTCCAAAATGTATTATGTTCCTTTTGGTTGCGTTCCCATACCAGAGAGAAAACCACAGCATGTGGCGGTTTTCTGTCCGCCATCGGATGCGGAGCAAAATGGATCCGGCATGACATACAATGCAAGGATGCGGTTTTCGGACACAAAAGAAACGTCACTGCTATTTAAAGATAATACAACTGGGTCATGTCTTTAGTCTAATCACAGCCTACGATACAGTCTTAAGAAGAGTCAGCACAATAGCCCGGATCATCAGGGGGGATTAACACTCTATTGGTCATATTAAATGATAAATGTAATACTGACGTGCTATTTTGTAGCAAAACCATTGAATAAAAAGACATAACAAATACTTGGTATTTCCAGTTTGCCTTTAATAATGAGTACAATGGCTAGCAGGACACCTCACAATTCCACAGTTAATATTGACAATTGTACCCCAAATGTATAGGAAGAATATATAATATACTTAAAGGGGTTATCCAAGACCTGTAACGCCCTGCCTTACACATATTGTACTTACATCACTCGCGGCACACACGTCGCTTCTGATGCTGGCATTGCTGCCACTGCATGTCCCCGAACAAACGGCGACGGGGGCGGTAGAAACGGGTTTCAGCCAATAGCAGACCGCAACGATAACGAGCCTCCCTAGCGTCATCCGTGATGCTAGGGAGGCTAGTTTCTGTCGTGGTCTGCAATTAGCTGCCACCGAACCATCCGACACAACCCCCCCAGGATGCTTTCATCAGGGCAGCGGGGAGATGTAGCGGCAGCCGTGCATGTTCAGAAGTACAATCTGTGTGAGGGTCCCAAGCATATGGGGGCATTATAGATCTTGGATAACCCCTTTAATGTTGAGAATTGATGCTGTCAAGGTATCTTGATCCCGGACATACGATATGTCATATTTTGACACAGTGCTGGCTAAATGCATATACTCCCTAGACATAGATGATAGTCTTAGGAGGGCGTACCATTCCCAGAAGTGTGTCAGCTCAGAGGGAATGTTCAGACGTAACTTTTATTTGTTTCTATTAAGAGTCAACATGACACCAAAACAAACAAACATAAAGGGGGTAGGTCTATTGAACACTCTTGCTGGCAGGGGCGTAACTACCAGGGAAGCAGGGGAAGCAGCTGCTTCGGGGCCCGGGCTTACAGGGGGCCCGGCAAGCACGTGTTTGTCCTCACTTCTCTCCTCCCCTGGGTAATCAGCACGTGTCCTCAAACTCCTCTCCCGATCGCAGTGTCCTCTCGCCCTTGTCTATTTATTTAAAACTTATTTCTTCTTTCTGAAAAGCTTGCCCTGGGGATTGAACCAGCAACCATTAGGTTCAAAGGCAAGACACTTTACCACTAGGCTATATCTGCTGCCTAGCCCAATAGCTTTAAAAAGAAAAAAAAAAATATGACCTCTAGATGTGGAGAACTTTGATAGTGTATCCATACACATTACAGCTGCACCAGCACATTGTATATGGATGTAGCAGAGCTTGGTGTGTTGGGGCAGCTGTAATGTGTATAGATACACTATCAAAGTTCTCCTTATCTAGAGGTCTTTTTTTTTTTTTTTTTTAGTTATTTGGCTATGCAGCTGATACAGCCTTGTGGATAAGTGTCTTGCCTTTCATCCTAATGGTCACAGGTTCGATTCCCCTCACAAACTTTTTCTGAAAGACAGGATAAATGAGGCTTGCCTAACATGGAGGTAAGTATATGTGTGTTTTTTATTTTTTTATTTTTAAATACTGGACTTTTACTTTACTGCCACAGGGAGGAGGGGGCTATTGGCACTATGATATTGGCAAATGGGGGGAGAGATAGGCACTTCATATTGGCACACACATTAGGGGCAGGGGAGAGGATGGCACTATGATATTGGGATGGGGGAAGACAGAGGCACTTGATATTGGCACATTATAGGGGGCACTATGGGGAGAGGAGCACTATGGGGGCATCTGGTGCTATATGGCTGGCTACTGGCACATTATAGGGTGGGTTTATATGGCTGACTACTGCCACATTATAGGGGGGTTATATGGCTGACTACTGGCACATTATAGGAGGGGTTATATGGCTGACTACTGGCACATTATAGGGTGGGTTTATATGGCTGACTACTGGCACATTATAGGGGGTTATATGGCTGACTACTGGCACATTATAGGGGGTTATATGGCTGACTACTGGCACATTATAGGGGGTTATATGGCTGACTACTGGCACATTATAGGAGGGTTATATGGCTGACTACTGGCACATTATAGGGGGTTATATGGCTGACTACTGGCACATTATAGGGGGTTATATGGCTGACTACTGGCACATTATAGGGGGTTATATGGCTGACTACTGGCACATTATAGGGGGTTATATGGCTGACTACTGGCACATTATAGGGGGTTATATGGCTGACTACTGGCACATTATAGGGGGTTATATGGCTGGCTACTGGCACATTATAGGGGGGCTGGGGGGGCTATATGGCTGACTACTGGCACATTATAGGGGGGCTATATGGCTGGCACATTATAGAGGGGGAGCGAAACGCGCGGGTAGGGGGGGGCCCAATACAAAAATTTGCTGTGGGGCCCAGTCATTTCTAGCTACGCCCCTGCTTGCTGGGGGTCATCGGCACATTCCTAGTCTCCTGATCAGCAGACTCAATGGAGCACTCGCCCTTAGAAGGGCGACACCAGCCAGTATTTGAACCTAAACCCTAGACTTTCTGCACACTAACCCTAGCTGTAGACTATATTGGGCTCCTCTGACGCGTTTCGTCAGGATGTCAGGGAGTACATGGATCTAGGTCTGTGCAAGATGGCAAGGCACAATGAGGTCTACAACTAGGGCACTATAAAAGGGCCTATGATAACTACAGGGTGCAGTATAAAGGGCCTATGATAACTACTATGATAGTCCCCCTCTTTTCAATAACAGACATAATCCTTCCATCCATGGAGTCTGACAGTTCCGAACAAGATTTTGTGCAGCAGCGACCACTGCCTCCCAGACACTGTTCAGAGAGGTGGACTGTTTTTCATAAATCTCCCGTTTAAGAAGGGCCCATAAGTTCTCAATAGGGTTTATGTCAGATAAAGAAGGGGGCCATGTCATTATTCTGTCATCTTTAATAGGATTGTCTCACCTCAGACACTGGGGGCTACTTTTGGGACCTGCACCTATCTTTAGAAGGGAGGCCACAAAGTGAAGGATAGCGCACCGCGCATGCGCGACCGCCCTCCAAATATTCCTATGGGAGAGCTGAAAATAGCTGAGCGTTGGCCCAGTTATTTCTGTCAGCCCCATAGAAGTGATATGCTTCAATCTAATAAGCATTCAAGTTTATACAGCTTGGAGATTATGCCAGGCTCTGTTTCTGCAAGTGTCCAGGAGGTGGCGCTTCTCTGTGAATTGTTCACTGCTTTCTTAATTCAGATGTGTTACAGCCCCTCACTTCTCCTTCTGTTGAGTGACAGCTGCAGAGTTCTTCTGGTTGGATTCTACAGCTGTCACTCAAAGAAGAGGGGCGGGGGCCCACTGCAGAACAGTGAAGCTCCACCTCCTGGACACGAAGGAGCAGAATCTGGCAGTAGAAAAGTTCAGTCGTACCACTCCTGATAATTAAGGCTCTGCAAAAAAAAAAATATGTTTGTCCCATTGTCCCCGACCCCACCTAGCGCTGTCAGTTTTATAACGGCTGGCAGACTTAAATCTGAATTCACATTTTGTTTTGTACTTTTACCATCTCTGAGAAAACACAGAAAACGTGGCATACATTTTTTTAGTATAGGAAAGCAAGCACATACAGTACTCTGCAGGAGTTCTAGGCAGGTGTGGAAAGAATGCTGCATAGTAAGAATGCTTTCAAAAATAGAAGTGTTATCAGTTTATTTATTTTTTTATAAATTTTTAATAAATCATTATAATGCTGTGCGATCCTGCCAGAGCAGCAAAGGTCAGAGCAGGAACTCACACAGCGAGTCTCTTGCATTAAACTTGCTTGTCTGTGTCTGGCCTAAACTATTTCACGGATGTCCCTAAATGTGTTTGCGGCTGAGCTATCATAAAGAGTCCAATCTGAAAGAGAGAATGCTACCGGTGGGGTTCTGCACTGGTGCCACAGCCCGGATGGTTAAAGAAAAAAAATATATGAAAAATATATATATACAAACCGGATTCCAAAAAAGTTGGGACACTATACAAATCGTGAATAAAAACTGAATGCAATGATGTGGAGGTGCCAACTTCTAATATTTTATTCAGTATAGAACATAAATCACGGAGCAAAAGTTTAAACTGAGAAAAGACCGAATTAGACTTACCGGTAATTCCGTTTCCTTGAATCCACCATGACGGCACCTTACAGAGAGATGACCCTTGACCTTATAGGGGCAGGAACACACAGAGATTAAAAGGCCACCACCCACACACACACCTCAGTGCTTTCCAAATTACCTAGTGGGTGAGCCTAAACGTTTATAATGGAAAAAGATTTTTTATTTTTCCTTTTTGTGTTTTTTTGTTGTTTTTTTTTTTTTAGGGTAGGGAATATATAGGCCGTCATGGTGGATTCAAGGAAACGGAATTACCGGTAAGTCTAATTCGGTCTTTCCATTTCATCCACCATGACGGCACCTTACAGAGATCTACCAGATTACTGACGAGGGGCGGCCGCTCGCAGAACACTCTGGCCGAAGGACATGTCTGTGCTATTTGCTATGTCGATTCTATAGTGTTTTGCGAAGGTACTTTTGCTTGACCAGGTAGCTGCTTTGCAAATATTCTCAAGGGAGACACCCGCTCTTTCTGCCCATGAGGAAGCCATAGCCCGAGTAGAATGTGCTCTAATATTTAAGGGACAGACTTTTCCTGCCAATTTATAACAGCATGATATAGTATCTTTGATCCATCTTCCTATTGAAGCTTTAGACGCTCTTTTGCCTTTGTTGTGTCCGCCGAATAAGACTAGGAGGTTATTCTCTTTCCTAAATACTTCCGAGGCCTCCAAATAGGCTATTATCGTATTTCTTACGTCTAAGGGATGTTCGCCGTCATTCCTTTGATCATCTTCTATAGAATGGAATTTTGGCAGAATGATTTCTTGGTCCCTATGAAAATCGGACACAACTTTAGGGAGGAAGTTAGGATCTAACCTAAGGACTATTCTGTCAATAAAAATGGCTAAGTACGGTTCTCTGCACGATAGGGCTTGTATTTCTCCCAGCCGTCTAGCTGATGTTATTGCTATCAGGAAAGCTGTCTTGTACGTAAGATGTTTTAACGAAATCTGATTCATGGGAGTAAAGGGAGGATTCGTGAGTCCCCTTAGTACCACTCCTAAGTCCCATAGTGGAATTTTTGGAGATAGGGATGGTCTCAGTCTTGAGGCTGCTTTAATAAACCTTCTAATCCATCTATGATTAGCAATATCTTGATCATAAAAGGCGCTAAGAGCCGATATTTGCACCTTCAGGGTACTTGGCCTAAGGCCCAAGTCGAGGCCGTTCTGTAAAAATCTAAGATATTCTGAATACATAGTTTGTTGATGTTCGGTGTGTTGTCCCCAAGCCAGGAACAGTATCTCCTCCATATTTTCATGTAAATCGCCCGTGTGACCTTTTTCCTGGAAGACCTAAGGGTGGATATAACTTTGTCCGACAAACCTTTCCTTTTAGGATTTCGCCCTCAGGATCCATACTGATAGTCTGAACCTGTCTGGGTCGTCGTGAACAATGGGACCCTGGAAGAGCATCCTGTCCTGGGGTGGAATTATCCAGGGGTCTTCCACGGCGAGCTGTTTCAGGGTGGCAAACCAGCTCCTCTTGGGCCAGAAGGGGGCTACTAGGATTACTGTAACCGGATCCCTCTGAATTTTTGTAGGACCCTGGGAATCAGGGGCAAAGGAGGAAAGGCATACGCTCTTTCCCAGTTCCATTCTACTGAGAATGCGTCCACCGCCCATGGTCTTTCCCTGGGATTTAGAGAGCAGAAAGCTTTTACTTTTGCATTCTGTCTTGAGGCAAAGAGATCTATTTGCGGTTTTCCCCATTTTCTGCAGATCTCCTGGAAGATCTCTTGTTTTAAGGACCATTCGCCTGGAAGAAGTATTTTCCTGCTGAGGAAGTCTGCTTCTGTGTTTGTTTCTCCTTTGATGTGGAAGGCAGTCAGAGAACACAGGTTTTTTTCTGCCCAGTCGAAAATTTTTCTTGTTAGGTACATCAGCTCTGGGGCCCTTGTACCCCTTGATGTTTCAAATATGCGACAGCAGTTGAGTTGTCGGAGAAAATCTCGAGGTGGTTTTTTGTATTAATTTTCCTCCTGCTTTTAAGGCCTCCCATATCGCTCTTAGCTCCCGATAGTTTGAAGACTTTGCCGCAATATCTTCTGACCACTCGCCCTGGAAGTTTTTGAAGGAAATTTGTGCGCCCCAACCGAAACCGCTTGCGTCTGTGGTTATTTGGGCTTTTGGATATTTGATCCATGGGATCCCTTTTATTAGGTTTTGTTGTTTCCTCCACCATGTTAGATCTACCTTCACATGCTGAGGTATTTTGATTATCTTGTCCAAGGAGGTGCTTTTTTGTTCCAGTTTGACAGGATCCAAGTCTGTAGTATCCTTGAGTGTACTTGTGCCCAGCTTACTGCCTGGATGCATGAAGTCAGGATACCCAGAGTGCTCATGCCCTTTCTTATGGAGCATCTTTTAGCTCTTGAAAGGCTTTTATCTTCCCCTTTATTATGGCTATTTTTTCCTGTGGAAGAGATGTACTTTGGTTTTCTGAGTCCAGTAGTACTCCTAAGTATTTTATTTTTGTGGAAGGGAGGAGGTTTGACTTTTTATATTCAGGATCCAACCCAATTGTTCAGTTTTTCCTGAAATATTTTTGTCGCATCTCTTGCCTCTGGTTCCGAGTTGGCGACCAGAAGAAAGTCGTCCAGGTAGGGGAATATTTTTAGTCCTTCTTTCCGCATTGGGGCTAACATTTCTACAACTAGCTTCGTAAACACTCGTGGTGCTGTAGAAATTCCGAACGGTAAGGCTGCGAACTGAAAATGATGAACCATACCGTGATCGTCTTTTAGTGCAAATCTGAGATATTTTTGGGATTTTGCGTGAATGGGTATGTGATAATAAGCATCTCTTAAGTCGATTGTGGTCATGAATGCGTCCTGATTTATTAGTGGAGCTATGGAGGGTATGGTTTCCATTTTGAATTTCCTGTACACTATTGACTGGTTTAGTTGTTTTAGGTTTATGATTGTGCGTGATGAGCCGTCTGGTTTTTGAACTAGAAATAGTCTTGAGTAGAAGCCCCTCCCTCGTTCTGAGGCTGGGACTTCTGTTATCACGTTCGCCATTTTTAAATCTAGTACACCTTTCCAAATTTGGTACATTACCGAAACGCTGTGTGATGTTATTTGGTATTTTAGCGGGGTTTTGAGGAAAATTCTATTTTGTAGCCCTCTTTTATGATATTTAACGCCCAGGGATTCTGGGTGGTCAGGGCCCAAGTAGGTAGAAAATTTTTAACCTCCCCGACTTTGGCGTCATGCCCTATCTGAGGGTTTATCCTTAGAGCTGAAGAAGGTACCTCTTCCTCTTCCTCCTTTTGCATAGCTCCAGCGGCCCGTTTTACCCTTCCCCTGTATGACCTGGATTGTGAGGGAAAGGGACGAAAAGGCTTCTTTTAACTTCCTCTGGGAATTTTTTCTTTATGTCAGCCGCTTTTTCTAGTATAGTATCAAGGACTGGTCCGAAGACGTATTCTCCTGAAAAGGGGATAGAGCACAGTTTCGCTTTTGAGGCTCTGTCCCCGTTCCAGGATTTCATCCATAGGGCCCTCCTGGATGCATTTGATAGGGCCGCGTCTTTGGCGGCAAACCTAATTGATTCCGCCGAGGCATCAGCTAGAAATGCTGTGGCGGATTTTAATAATTGGAAGGAGTTTACAATCTCCTCTCTAGGGGACCCGTTTTTACCTTTTCTTCTATCTCATTGAGCCAGATATATAAGGCCCTTGCCACAGAAGTTGCTGCCGTATTAGTCTTGATACCCAGCATTGAGGTTTCCCAGCATCTTTTTAAAAGAGAATCTGCCTTTCTCTCCATTGGGTCCCTGAGCTGTGAGGAGTCTTCGAAGGGCAGAGAGGTCTTTTTAACTACTTTGGCTACCTGAATGTCCACTTTTGGGATATTATCAAAAATCTTTGTTTCAGCGGTGTCAAAGAGGAGTCGGTTTTTGAAATCCCTAGAAAGATTTAATCTTTTTCTGGGTCCGACCATTCGTCTAGTATCATTTCTTTAATATTCTCATTAAAGGGGAATACTTTGGTTTTCTTTGCTCTTAGCCCACCGAACATTTCATCCTGGATTGATTTTGGCTTGGCTACTTCCTCGATTCCCATGGTAGACCTGACTGCTGATATAAGGTCGTGCATGTCATCTGAGGAAAAGAAGAACTTCCTTTCTTCATCTGCAAGCTCCCCTTCTGATAAAGCATCTATGCTATCTTGTTTAGAGGCGGAGGCTATCTCTTCCACATCCTCTGCATCAGAGGAGGACGGAGCAGAGACCTTTGACCTTTTAGCCGGAGGAGCCAAGGTAGCAGATTTTAGAGAAGCCATAGAGCTCTTGATCTCACTCTGAATAAGTTGTTTAACCTCTGAAAGGAAGGATGGCTGTTCCTTCTTAACAATCTCAGTAATGCAAGATTTACATAGTTTCTTCTTATAGCCTTCGGGTAGTTTTGAACCACAAGTTGCACATTTAACTGATTTTGATTTAACTCTGGGCTCTTTGACTCCCTGAAAGAGAGGAGCACCAGAGGTTAAAAAGGCATATAAGACACGATAGAAGGTAACTTGTCCCACCACAGGGGTACTCACGGCTTGAGCGACCGAGGGTGTGTCAGAGGTCTCCAAGTGAGTTCCAGCGTTATCTGGAGCCGACATGCTGACAGGGAAGTTTGTGCAGGTTTCAGCTTGTGGCGCTAAACACACGCCAGAACGCCCTTTTATCCGCTTGTCACCTCCCCCTGCCTCTCCTTTCTCACCTGCTCCTGGAGAGAGCGTCCGTCGAAATCGCGAGATCTCGTGCAGTATCGCGAGATCTCGCTCCCGGGTTCAAGGATGAGGAGGAACTCCCGCTGCGGCGTGCAGCCTCATGTCGGGGGAAGTCAGGCAGCCGGACCGCGCGAGCTTCCCCGTAGAAGCGCTCCTCATAGCGGCAAGCAGGTAACCCCCAGGGGAAACGAGTGCCCGGAGTAGACCTCCCAGGGGATTTTTAATGAGGCTAGGGCCATAAACAGGCGTCCAAATGGAGCGAGTATGCCCAGGGATGCAATATAGTAAGGAAGGCAGCCCCATTCTCCCCATGAAGCAAAATAAAAGTAAAATAAAGATAAGGTACTCCTCAGAGAGGAGCTCTGTGTATAGTGCCCTATAGGGACAGGAAACACTGAGGTGTGTGTGTGGGTGGTGGCCTTTTAATCTCTGTGTGTTCCTGCCCCTATAAGGTCAAGGGTCATCTCTCTGTAAGGTGCCGTCATGGTGGATGAAATGGAAATGTACCATTTTAATGGAAAAATATGTTGATTCAGAATTTCATGGTGTCCACAAATCCCCAAAAAGTTGGGACAAGGCCATTTTCACCACTGTGTGGCATCTCCCCTTCTTCTTACAACACTCAACAGACGTCTGGGGACCCAGGAGACCAGTTTCTCAAGTTTAGAAATAGGAATGCTCTCCCATTCTTGTCTAATACAGGCCTCTAACTGTTCAATCGTCTTGGGCCTTCTTTGTTGCACCTTCCTCTTTATGATACGCCAAATGTTCTCTATAGGTGAAAGATCTGGACTGCAGACTAGCCATTTCAGTACCCGGATCCTTCTCCTACGCAGCCATGATGTTGTGATTGATGCAGAATGTGGTCTGGCATTATCTTGTTGAAAAATGCAGGGTCTTCCCTGAAAGAGATGACGTCTGGATGGGAGCATATGTTGTTCTAGAACCTGAATATATTTTTCTGCATTGATGGTGCCTTTCCAGACATGCAAGCTGCCCATGCCACACGCACTCATGCAACCCCATACCATCAGAGATGCAGGCTTCTGAACTGAGCGTTGATAACAACTTGGGTTGTCCTTGTCCTCTTTGGTCCGGATGACATGGCGTCCCAGATTTCCAAAAAGAACTTTGAATCGTGACTCGTCTGACCACAGAACAGTCTTCCATTTTTGCCACACTCCATTTTAAATGATCCCTGGCCCAGTGAAAACGCCTGAGCTTGTGGATCTTGCTTAGAAATGGCTTCTTCTTTGCACTGTAGAGTTTCAGCTGGCAACGGCGGATGGCACGGTGGATTGTGTTCACTGACAATGGTTTCTGGAAGTATTCCTGAGCCCATTCTGTGATTTCCTTTACAGTAGCATTCCTGTTTGTGGTGCAGTGTCGTTTAAGGGCCCGGAGATCACGGGCATCCAGTATGGTTTTACGGCCTTGACCCTTACGCACAGAGATTGTTCCAGATTCTCTGAATCTTCGGATGATGTTATGCACAGTTGATGATGATAGATGCAAAGTCTTTGCAATTTTCCGCTGGGTAACACCTTTCTGATATTGCTCCACTATCTTTCTGCGCAACATTGTGGGAATTGGTGATCCTCTACCCATCTTGGCTTCTGAGAGACACTGCCACTCTGAGAAGCTCTTTTATACCCAATCATGTTGCCAATTGACCTAATTAGTGTTAATTGGTCTTCCAGCTCTTCGTTATGCTCAAATTTACTTTTTCCAGCCTCTTATTGCTACTTGTCCCAACTTTTTGGGGATTTGTTGACACGTGAAATTTTGAATCAACATATTTTTCCTTTAAAATGATACATTTACTCGGATTAAACGTTTGATCTGTCATCTACGTTCTATTACAAATAAAATATTGACATTTGCCATCTCCACATCATTGCATTCAGTTTTTAGTCACAATTTGTTTAGTGTCCCAACTTTTTTGGAATCCGGTTTGTGTATTATATATATATATATATATATATATATATATATATATATATATATATATATATATACACACACACACACACACACACATATATCTTTGTATATTGATGCAGAAGAAAGTTTCTTAAGAAAACAGCAGAAGAAAGTCAGTTTCCTGATAACGAGATTACTCTATTTTTGTAAATTTACAATTGAATTTATTTCAAAATAACCATTGACACAAGACTAGAAAACTGTTACTTTTCAATTCAACTGTATTAAGCATCATGCTGAACAAGGGATAACTTCTAATGAAGCCAAACAAAAATATCCTGGAGTGTGCAACACGAGCGGGGGCTACTCCTTGCCCCTTCTCCTCTTGTAGCTGTGGTGGTTATCTCCATCCCTGAAGCAGAAGAAAGAAAAGTAATATTTTACATGGTAAGATTTCAGAAAGTAAGGCCATCCTGTGGGCAACATCTAGTTAACAACACGCTTATTCATCTTTGAAATGCGACATCAGTCTGGTCCCTAATGCTCTGATCCCCACGTGCTATTCAGTTCCTGTGACCACTTGCAGCCAATCACAGGCCTAAGCAGTCACATGCCATTCATGTACACCTGACCGCTGAGGTCAGTGATTGGCTACAGTGGTCACAGGAACAAAGAATGTGATGTAACAGACCAAAAGGGAATCGGGACGCTGGGGACCTGACTGGCAGCATGGGACATTTTAAGGTAAGGTTTTTTTTTCCCCTAGTATTCACAGCCCCCTGGCTCGCTGTAAATTAAAAAAAAAAAATCCTGGAAACCCCTTTAAGGCTCTTTCACACGGGCGTCACGTTTGACGCCCGGATTGGATGTGGGTGCGTTGCGGGAATATGCGCGATTTTTCCGCGCATGTGCAAACTTTTGTAATGCGTTTTGCACGCGCGTGTGAAAAATAACCATGTTTGGTACCCAGACCCGAAGCCCGACTTCATCGCTGAAGTCCGGTTTCGGGTCCGTGATGGACCATGTGATTGGACCATGTGATGTGACGTCATCACAGGTCCTTTAGACTGCAGCTAATGCTTGAAGAAGAGAGGAGAGATCACCAACTACGCGATCAAGTGGCTAAAGTAAGTTAAGTTTTTTATTTTTAACCCCTTAATCAACATTCTACAAAGAATTCTTTATTAAGAATGCTATTATTTCCCCTTATAGCCATGCGGGAAAAATCGTCACTGCATCCGCACTTGCTTGTGGATGCTTGCGATTTTCCCGCAGCCCTATTCACTTCTATGGGGCCTGCGTTGCGTGAAAAACGCAGAAACTGGAGCATGCTGCGATTTTAACACAACGCAGAAGTGAAAATCACCGCTCATGTGCACAGCCCCATAGAAATGAATGGGTCCGGATTCAGTGCAGGTGCAATGCGTCCACCTCACACATTGCACCCGCGCGGAAATCACGCCGTGTGAAAGGGGCCTAACATTCATATTCTGGTAACCATCGTCTATATGTTTTTAGTTAATTTGACCAGGCTAATTCAGGAGTATAATTTATCTGGAATATTAATCTATCTAGAGCTGGGACAAGGCAGCTTAGTCAGGCGCCACCTTTTCCTTTGCGATATGGGATATCCGCCATTAGGGGACGTTCACATGGCAGTTTATGCAGCCAGAATTTTGCCGTGGACTCTGCACCAAAATTCTGGCGGAGGCTGTGTGGTGTCTGCCTCTCTCTGTATTTAAAAGGAGGCAGTGCTGCAGTTCGTGCAGCTGGCGGTTTAAAGCCATGACTGCACAAAGACGTCAGCATCAATATCCTCCATGTGAACATAACCTTCCGATAACCATTCGTTTTTACAGCTCGATAAAACGCACAGACCTCGTGCCGCACTCTGTCCACATCTGGGACACTGAGCTGCTGCATTTCTATACTGTGCAAAACAGAGCGGTATAATAAAGTCTAGAGTCTTTAACAATTATATGGATTATATCCCACTGTTTTTCATAAACAAGGTCCTTCATCTATTATAACAACTCTCTGATATATATTGGGGGGCTTTTCAAACCTAATGCAATCGAAAATGGAGAAGTTCCCCATGGCATCCAATCAAGCTTCTGTTTTCAATTCCCAAAGGGGCTCTGAAAATTTAGTTGGAATCTGATTGGTTGTCATGAGCAACTACTCCGCTTTTACTTTGCACCACTTTCGAATTACTCACCATTTTATGATATTTGCTTGCTGTCAGTGAATGAGAACACTCTTGCACACAGGCAAACTGGTACAGATCTTGACTTGCTCTCAGCTACTGATACAACTATTGCTCTGTGAGCTAAACAATATGGACACACAGAGCATTGTCTAGGCAGGATACAACTGTATCCGCTCAGCGGGAGCAGGACTGGGTATGGGGCAGTGTTCTCATTCACACACAGAAAACTAAAATCTTGAAAATGATAATTGAAACATTGCATATGTGAAAGTTGTAGAACACGTTAAATGCATAAAACCAAAACACGCCTTTAAGCTATATCCATACGTGTCCGAAATGCTGGGGATTTGCCTTTGCGGAATTGCAGGCTGCAATTGTACAGTACCAGCAAAGTGGATGAAATTTTAGTAACTCATCCACGAGCGGTGTAAGAAAAATGCAGTGCATTACGTCAATTTATGCTGCGGATTTCACCCTTTGCAATGGAGAAGACACACAGACCCAGTTTAAACTGCTTGGAATGGGGAGGGGAGTCCGTTGTGTGGCTTCTCCCCACCCTGCTTGGCTTAATTGATGGGTCTCTCCCTATGCATAAGCAGGGACAGGATTGTCAGTCAAGCCAAGTAGACTCCTCTCGCCTTTCCCGGTTAGTTTAGAAAATCTGTTTTCTCTGAAAGGCAGCGTTTCAGTGTAAAGCATAGCTCTTTGTCATGAGGGACCGTTTCAGGATTTCATGCCGTCCATAATTTGGAAAGCATGACTGATGCCAGGTTCCCTTTAAACATTTCCTGTACAGGGTGCCTCAAAACAAAATACGATCTTGCCTGTCTTTTTCATGTCTGGACTCCTTGTCCCTGCCTCTACTGCGCCGTCTTCGTGGAGTACTGCTGCGCTCTCTTTTCCGTGCAGATCGATGTCTGTCCCTGTGACTGTCCCCAGACTGTCTGGACTCTGTAGAACGAGATCGCTCCCGCCTGAAGAAGCAGCAAAGAAGACATATAATTAATCAACACGCTGGACCAGTAATTAGCTTTGTCTTGCATACTGGATACCCGAAATCGGACTACAAGAACGATGTGTATGGCAGGGTTTTTTACCTCTGGAATACCTTTGAAACCCTTCCCCCACAAAGTAAAGCTCGAACAGAATAAAGGCCCATTAACATGAGCAGTTTATCGGGCCGATCAGGAACGAACGTTCGTACGAACACTTGCTCCTGATAATTGCCTTCCGTAAAAGTGCCACCAATCAAGCTAAACACTCATCTGTCGTTTATGCGGCACATAAAATCATCATCTGTGCAATCAGGGAAATGGAATCTGTAGGGGGATGAATGATCACAATAGCGGATGATTAATGCATGTAAATGCAGCTGAAATGAGTGGGCATTTATTGGGAGGGAACATGACACTGCACTCGCATGAAAAACATTGCCCTGCGTTTTTGATCTGAGTGCAGTGCCCACTGCCAGGAGTAGAAAAAGAAGTGCGCTGCAAAAAAGTATGCATTTTAATTATTATTTAATTAAAATATTAACCCTTGCTGTTGAAGCCAATGCCCCCTTACCCCAACTGCACCCTTGCTAAAATGTAACATTTAACATGGGAGATTTTTGCATTCACCTTTTCATCGAGGAAGAAGAAATTGAGGAGCTTGCTTCATCATGGATTTCATCATGCCACTTGCTGCTCAGCTCCTCCATATGCACATTAATGACATCTCGCATTATCTGGAAAGAAAACAGGTAAATGGTGTCTTGCCACAGACAAAGGGGGAATGTATCAAACCAGGACTAAAGAATTCTGGCTTAAAAAATTCTAGCTTTGCGCCCATCACAGTGGGTGGGAAGGTGGCTGTGGTTGGCAATGTTAATTGGTTTCAGTCCACGTATCACTGCAACTTAAACTACTAAATAATTTGCACTCCAGTAGGGGGTGGTAAAAAAAAACTAAGAAAAACAACAACTGGAGGAGCATTTCCAGACAAATTATTGCGTTATGTTTAAAGATGAGCCAAATTTTAAAGGGTTGTCCCATCTCAGACAATATCGCTAGGATATGCCCCCATTGTCTGATAGGTGCAGGTCTCGCACCTATATCGAGAACAGAGCCCCGAAAGTGAAGGAGGGCGCACTGCACTTGTGCAGCTGCCCTCCATTCATTTTCTATGGGGCCGGCTATTTCGTCGGCCCCATAGAAATGAATGGGCGCACAGGCCGCACATGCGCAGCCGCCCTCCATTCATTTTCTATGGAGCTGGCTATTTCCGTCGGCCCCATAGAAATTAATGGGAACATAGGCCGCACATGCGCGGTACGCTCCCATTCACTTCTATGGGAGCAGAGCTTGGTGGTGGACGGATCCCGGGAAATCTGGGGTCCTCCAGCCACAGCTCTCCCCGCTCATTTCTCGATATAGGTGCGGGTCAGAGCAGTGGGACCTGCACCTATCAGACAATGGGACATATTCTAGTGATATGTCCCCATTGTCTGAGATGGGAAAACCCCTTTAACATGTGATGGATTATAAATGTGACGCAAAGTATTCCAATGCAGACTCCAAACAAAATGGATGTAAAATATTACCCTCATGATAAATCCTTCCCAAAGTACTGTTTGTCCAACTAAAAGGGATTGGACAGCCTATGTGCATATAGCCTTTAAAGTGGTTATCCACCCCCTGAAATGCTCCCCCATATGGCCTGGGACCCTCACACACAGTGAAACTTACCTTGCTCCCCGACACCCGTGTCACTTCTGAAGCCCGCACACCCGCGTGCTGCATCTCCCCGTCGTGTGGATGAAAACATTTGTGTGGGGGGGGGGGGGGGGGCAACCATTAGCGGGCGGTGACGGGAATGAGCCACCCTAGCGTCACCCGAGATGCTAGGGAGGCTTGTTCCATTCCCCGCCTGCTATTGGCTGCCCCACCGATGCTGGATGTTTTAATCCGCACGACGGAGTTGCAGCGGCGGCCATGCGAGCTTCAGAAGTGATATGGGGGAGCATTTCAGGAGTTGGATAACCCCTTTAAGGGCATCAATATGAATTAACACAGTATATCGCTTTACAATGTCTGGTTGCCTGCAGCTTTCTGAGCAGTCAACTGATGGTATATGTTCATATGTGCCCACATTGCTGAGAAAAATAAAGTTTTAATACATGCAAATGAGCCTCTAGGAGCAACAGGGGCGTTTCTGTTACACCTAGAGGCTCTGCTTTCTCTGCAATTGCTGCCGCCTCTCCACTTTGATTGACAGGTCCATTCAGTGTAAACTTGATCACACCTGGACCTGTCCAAGTGCAGAGGGCACGGCAGTTGCAGAGAGAGCAGAGCCTCTAGGTGTAACGGCAATGGCTCCGTTGCTCCTAGAGGCTCATTTGCATATATTTAAACCTAATTTTTCTCAGCAATGCAGACACATATGAACATGGGACCAACCCAGATGTCTTCAGCTGGGTGCCAGGCACATATGTAACAGATCGGCCAGCTTCATAGGTACCAATCTGCTGACAGATGCCCTTTAATAGGATGACATTTCCTCTAAACCTATTCATGAGGTGTATTCATGGTAGAGGTAGAATCTTCTCCATTCGGGAACTGTACTTTGCCAACATGCTACTCTGCCTTTTCGTTTTCAAACACATATACATACCAAAAGCAAAGTATTAGCATACAAAATACACGCGCAATTACTAAGAAACCATACTACACTCCCAACATATTACCTCTGTATAGGACTTCTTTGTGATGTGGACGTTCTTAGCCCTGTAAGACTGGCGTCTCCTTTTGTAGTCCCTCATTTCTGCCATGATTTCCAAGTGGGACTTGGGACACTTCTGCTCATCATCTTCAAAAGATATATACATTTTAATTAAAAAAAAATATATATTCTAAAGCATAAAAAACATTTTGAAAACGACACTATTTTTGAAGAGGTTTTCCAGGGGTACAATACAATGACCTATCATCGGTCGGGGACCGACTCTCGGACCCTCAACCGATCATCGTTTTGAAAGGGATGCGGTGCTCAGAGGAGTGCTGGGGTCTCCTCACAACATACAGCGCCCTACATTGTATAGTGGTTGTGCTTGGTATTGCATTCACTTGAATGGGACTGAGCTGCACATAGGCCACGAGCCTGGTAAGAGGTCCCAACGCTGACCCAAGCATTGCAGCCTCTTCAAACAGCAGATCGGCGGGGGTTTCATCAATATTTTACTCATGGAAAACCCCTTTGAAGTGTTCCTCTCATTTTTATTTCACAATTCAACAATAGTACAGAATAAGTGAAAACCGTGAGCTCTAATATATTTTTTATAAAGAAAAGTACCTGTTTCTACACATATTTCCCAGGCACTGATCACAGGCTCTGAACTGAATGCTCAAATCATTATACAGAAGTCTGTACACGGTCTGAGAGAGCAGACCTTGAGGAAGCTTCAGATGAGCGGTTTATCTTAACCCACAGAGTAATATTTTAACTGATGGGGCGAGATAAATCAGCCTGTAGTAGCTGCAGCAATGGATAGTCTCGCTCCACTTTCTTTGCCTCAACAGCTCGTCCTCCTCCTCCTTTCTTCATAGACTTCAATGGGCTGTGTACCAACTTACATGTATAGATTTGACCTAACTAAGGGCTCTTTCACACGAACGTGTCCCTTGTGGGAATCGCACTCTGTGTGAGAGAGGGATCCTGCGTTCTGGACTTACAAAAGGGCACTGCGTTACCATGATTGGCAATGCTATGTGCCTCTGTGTGACCTTTCTGTTACAGAATCATACTGACATAAAGCTGTGAGTACGATTCTGTAGAAGAAAGGTCAGGCGGACAAGCACAGTTTCATCAATCATGATAATGCGCTGTGCTTCTGTAAGTCCAGAACACGGGATCCCTCTCTCGCACAGAGCAAGATTTCCGCAAGGGACACGTTCGTGTGAAAGAGCCCTAAAGTAACTGATATGAAGACTTCATACCTGTCATATATGCCTATAGGTCTACATGCACATATGTTCATAAAGTCCCCAGACCTGAAGAGACCTACAAATCTTTGCAACTCAAGCGTTCACTGCATGTGGATAGCAAGGTGGACAAATGGTCCTGATTAGGTGCAGGGGAAGATGAGCTGTGCAACTGATCATCTTCTCCTCTAGTAGAAAATTCCCGTCCACAAAACACGACAGAGAACATATACTGTCCCTGACTGGCATGAGTGGGTGAGAACATGAAGAAAAGTTCCCGTGGTCATTGCTAGACTGGACATGTTGAGAGATGACAGTAACAGGTTGTGATCGTTCTTGAACTTCTCCCCTCCTTTCTTCTCTCACAGAACCAGAAAGTAAAACTTTTCATGTTGTTCCAACTCATAACAAGTTTTCTATCCTGACAAACACCTGGAATATTGGTACTATTAGAAAGCCAAGCTTAATATGATACCAAGACCTAAGCCCCAGCGCTGGCAAGCGTTTACAGACAGGACACAGTGAAAGCATTAATGGAAGTCCCATGGGTATCCCGCCTTAAAATAAAGAGAACATTGAGAAACCTTGACCGATTTTGGCAGTTAAATCCTCAAACAAATCGGATGCACTCGACTCTGAAGGCTTCTGCTTCTTAGTCTCCAGAAGGACATGGTCATAAACAGCAAGACGTTCGGCAGCCGTCAGATCACAAATGGCGCGTTTATGGTTCAGAGGAACTTCAGCGGCTGAAGAGGAATAGTCACCTGGAACACAGAAAAACACAGCCATATTGATATTACACATTCTCCTACCACGTATCTTCATATATGAATACATTGCATGCTCCTCTACACACACCACAACCTCCCAAGAGAAGAACCCATTACCGATACGCTGTTACGTGAATGAAGCATACTTTGGCTTACAATTCTTTTCATCTGGGTTAAAGGTTGAACTGCACCACTGAAGAAAGCAATAGCCATACGCATGAACTTACATTCGCCCAGTCGTCTGGGACATGTGTGATCTGCAATATCTGCCTAATATTTCAATAAGCGGCCGGTCAATAAACTACAAACCAGCAGTTATGGCTCACTGCAGATGATGGCGAGCTTAGGCCGCAAGATAGCTGATGTAGCAAATACCACCAAAAAAAATCGTATGTGAATAAAGCCTTAGTTCTAAGTTCAGTTGACAGAGAAAAAAAAAATCCTGAATAAGGAGGTAGACGAAGAAAGGTGTCAGTCTCTTCCTTGGTAAGGTGGTGACATCACTAGCCTAGGAGCATGCCTATGTAAAGAAGTCCTCTATCAGATAAGACATTCTATCATGTGATGATGGGGGTTGTTGCACTTCAGTAAGTGGCATTTATTATGTGGAGAAAGTGAATACAAGGCACTTACTAATGTATTGTGATTGTCCATGTTGCCTCCTTTGCTGTCTTGAATTATTTTTTTTATCGCTTTATACACTGCTCAATTCCAGGGGTTACAACCACCCGCGCCATGCCTGCAAATTATAGGAAAAAGCGCGGCAGTAGGAGCGTGCATAGGCGCACATGCACAGCAGCTCAGTCCTGACCACCTCATATCTGATCTGTAGTGGTGGTCGTAACCTCTGGATAGGAGCAGTGTATAATGCGATGGGAAAATGAATCCAGCCAGCAAAGGAGGCAATATGGACAATCACAATACATTAGGAAGTGCCTTGTATTAACTTTCTCTAGATGGTAAATGCTATTTGCTGAAGTGAGACAACCCCTTTAAATAAAGGAACATTAGAAGACTGCTTGATATCTAGCTAAAGTGGTCACATGGCTACAATGGTCCGCGGAAGTTGATGGCTTCCATTGAGGCACACCAAAAAGGAGACCTGAAGAAACGCAGCTGACAATTCATATCTACCCAGATCAATCCATCCACCTATATCTACACAGATCTAAGAGATATATATATTTATATATATTTTTTTTTTTAAAGGATATAACACATAAAAAGGATACTGCACTTAAGCACAGTGGTTGTTATGTGAGATGTCAGGACGCTATCTCCACTCTATACTCACCCATGCTGTGGAAAGAAAAAGAACCAAAGAGATTACACTTTGATTTACACAATGAACGTAAGAAAATGTACATGACTGCAAAATAGTCATCTCTTTAAAAGTGGCTGAAAACTTCAGACACAAGATTATACATTAGGCACATTCCAACTAGCACCTAGCTGTGGGTGTACATAGATGATGAACTGGCTCCATCTGGTGGTCAAAGTTGTGTACTGCACAATGATGATCATGAAGTCTGAACATGAAAACCGGATTGTATAATGGACCCATCACAACACTAATCCACTTACGTTTGTCCCACAGCTTATCTTCACTTATGGCAGGGGCACTATTCTTGGCATCCTTTATTATCTGAAACTGCTTCGATTTATCTGTTGGAATGAACGTATAATTATAATTTAATAAGCACAGGAATAATTTTGCCTCCAATACACATTTACATTCTAGAATGACACAAAATTCCCCCAATATCAATTTGGAAGTTGTCTGTAAGGGCCCATTCACACGTCCGCAAATTGCGGATCAGCAAAACACGGACACCGGCCATGTGTGTTCCGCATTTTGCAGACCGTACATGGCTGGCACTTTTAGGGTCTGCAAAATGGATCCAGATCTGTTCCGCAACGGATCCGGACCCATTCATTTTCCATGGGGCCGGAAAAGATGTGGACAGCACACAGTGTGCTTCCGCATCCGCACTTCCGTTCTGCAAAAAAAAAGAAAAAATGCAACATGTCCTATTCTTGTCCGCAGACACGGACAAGAAAAGGCATTTCTATTTAAAGCGGAACGCACATGGCCGGTGTCCAAATTTGCGGGCCGCAAAACACTTGCGGACGTGGGAATGGACCCTAATAGAAATGCCTTTTTCTTGTCCGTGTCTGCGAACAAGAATAGCACATGTTCTATTTTTTTGCAGAACTGAAGTGCGGTACGCATCTTTTGCGGCCCTATTTAAAATATAGGAGTCCGCACCCGTTCCGCAAAATTGCGGAACGGATCCGGACCCATTTTGTGGACGTGTGAATGGACCCTAAGGGTACTTCATAGGAGACCATACACTGGGTTCCTTTGGCACTTGGATTTCTACAGCACAACTGGCACAAACATGCAAAGACTTTTGAGAAGATATTCTATAAGCAGTCGGGAGGTGGGGGTCCTGCGCCCCCGATTTCAGAGATATCCCTTAAACCCTGACAAATATGGAGACTGATAAGACTTAGAGCACATCGCATGCAAGGCCACCACTACTCTACACACAGGGCGCAGAGGACCCTATAGATACAACCATAAATGCTTGTGACGGGAACATGAGTTATATATTTATTTGCAGTCTGAAGTGATGAGGAAATGATAGCATCACTGCTAGTTCTGCATATGGAAACCAAAATCATACATACCTATGAGAACGGACGTCACCTTTGCTTTTTCATAGAAAAACTGGGTGTCTTGAACGTCTGCCTGTGTGTTAAAGAGCTGGCATATAACATTCTGTGTGGTCAGGGGCAATGAAAGCAAAATCATCAGGAAAAAAATCCAGATCAACTCAAGCACGCTAGACCTAGCACCCAAAGGATGATAAATATAATAATCATGGGGGAGGGGGAGATCCAGAGAACAAAAGGCAAGATGTGCAAAGCCCAGAGATCAGCAACCTCCAGCGGTTCTGAAACTACAACTCCCAGAATCCTCTTTTCACTTCTATGGGAGTTACAAGTGTGCATGCTGGGAGTTGTAGTTTCACAGCAGCTAGAGTGCTGAAGGTTGCTGATCCCTGGCGCAGAAGGTGCACTTACTTGCTGAGCACATACAGTAGGCTGGGGGCCGGAGTACGTGCTGGCTTCTTTTTATATGGAGTTTGGTCCATTTAGGGCAGGGATGCCCAACCTGCGGCCCTCCAGCTTTTGCAAAACTACAATAATTCCAGGCATGCCTGCACAGCTTTCAGCTATTAGGGCATGCTGGGAATTGTAGTTTTGCAACAGCTGGAGGGCCGCAGGTTGAGCTTCCCCGATTTAGTGGATTTTCCACATCAAAAACTGTGTATAATGTATGTAGATTTGTCAGATTTTGTTGCCGGTTTGCCATGGAATTCACACTATACCTTGCAAAGTGTTGAAAAGTGACATGGCTATGGGTTTTCTAGAAGGGGGGGGGTCCGACTCCCGGCATCCACACCAATCGGCTATTTGGAGAGGTTGCAGCGCTCACCTCACAGCGCCATACATTGTATAGTGGCTGCGCTTGGTATTGCAGCCCAGGCCCATGGGAATGGGACTGAGCTGTATACGGGCTATGTGATGCCTTGTTGTCAAACAGCTTATCGGCAGGTGTGCCGGGTGTCAGACCGCCACCGATCTAACATGGATGACCTATCCTAAGGACAGGACATCCATACTGATTGCCTGGAAAACCCCCCTGTAGGTCAATTAAGGGTCCATTCACACGTGCGGAGCGCAGAACACCGACGCCGCACATGTCCGGCCCTAACAGAGAAGACCTATTCTTGTCCGCAGCTGCGGACAAGAATAGGACATGCTCCATTTCTTTGCAGAGCTGTGGACCGGAAGTTCGGGGCTGCGCTCCGGAAATGCGGATGCGGAGAGCACATCGTGTACTCTCCGCATCCATTCCGTCCCCAGAGAGAATGAATGGGTCCGCACAATTGCGGACGGACGTCTGAATGGAGCCTTACCTAGATGACTTTTCCCGCAGTGTGTGGATTGCTGGAATTGTACGGAGAACGATAGGCTGATCAAAGTTAAGGCCTCTTTCACACTTGCGTTCTGAGGATCCGACAGGCACTTCCGTCCCGCCGGATCCATCAGAACGCAAGTCGCCTGAAAGCATTAGAAGACTGATCAGGATCCTGCACGGATGGTAAGTATACTGCTCCCCCGCTCCCCACTACATTTTACCATGGCAACCAGGACTTTAGCGTCCTGGCTGCCAAGGTAACTATTGAGAAAAAGCTAAACGTCGGATCCGGCGATGCGCCGAAACGACGTTTAGCTTAAGGCCGGATCCGGATTAATGCCTTTCAATGGGCATTAATTCCGGATCCGGCCTTGCGGCAAGTTCCGGTCCTGAACTGAAGACATCCTGATGCATCCTGAACGGATTTCTCTCCATTCAGAATGCATTGGGATAATCCTGATCAGGATTTTTCTGGCATAGAGACCCGACGACGGATCTCTATGCCGGAAAACAAAAACGCCAGTGTGAAAGAGCCCTGATACGATGGCGTCTCAGGCTCCAGGTTAAAGAGGATTTCGCACAACGGACATTTATCACAGGTCAGGTGGTACGTGTACGACTGCTGGGGGCCACAAACCGTGTGCTCTGCTGTTACCCCGGCTTCAAGGGCCTTAAGCCACCGACATAAAAAAGCAATGTATCATCTTTCACTTGACATAGATACTTCCCAGGCCCACTTACCTCCTCCTTGCTGTATCCTATCTTCCGCCGTTTGCATAGGACTACGTGCTTCTCCAGAGAGGACCTTGCCATCCTGTGATTGGAGTCATAGGGACACACGGCGGTCTCCTAGTGGGAGAAACACAGTTTAGGCTTAGGACTGCCCAATGCCAGTAGGCTGCGATCAGGTCAAATAACAGAAACAAAAAGCAAACCTTAAGCCAAGAGAAGCCCCCCAAAAAAGAACACAAACTAAAACTAGTGCAGCCATATAACAAAAGATCAGGAATGGACCAAATACAGATGCCAACTTTCTAGCCATGTCTCTAAAACAGTGTTTCCCACTTGGCTGTGCGGGCATGCTGGGAGTTGTAGTTCTGCAACAGCTGGAGGCGCACTGGATGGGAAACACTGCTCTAAAAGGTTTCATAGTTGGGCCCATTAGGCTCTCAGACAGTGGGACTTGGGCTATGCGATGACCTGGAGCTTTGCGACATACGATCACAGTATTGCGGTGCCACATCACACCTAATGGCAGTGAACGGCGACGAGCTCAGAAATTCAGACCCGAGGACCACATCCCCTTGGACTGAATAGCGCAGAGCGCTGCAGATGTGAACCTAGCCTTACACCGCAGAACCTCCACAGACATGGAGAAGTGCCATCACTGTGTAGGATTCGTGTCGCCCCAGTGAACGGTTCAGGGGCACGTCCCCAGCACCCCGCAATGAGAGAGGAGGTAATCTGGGCAGATGTATGCTTCAGTGGCTAAAGGTATTTCACGTGAAGAGACAATGCTGGAGCATCTTTTCTTATTACTCACTGTGTCGTTCCTCTACGATTCCAACTAGAAGTTATTGTTACCAGTTGGGGCGTGTCCCTGCACAGTCTTAGGCCTCTTTCACACGAGCGTGACGGATTAGGTCCGAATGCGTTTAGGGAAACTCGCACCATTTTTCAAGCAAGTTCAGTCAGTTTTGTCGGCAACTGTGTTCAGTTTTTGCCGCGGGTGCAATGCGTTTTGATTAGAGATGAGCGAACTTCTATTTTTAGTTCGGCGTCCAAAGTTCGGGTTATCGTAGCATCCCGTTATGGATTCCGCTACCGCGGACCATAACGGCATTTGGAATCCATAAGGGGCTGCTTCATTGAACCCGAACCTTGGACAACCCTAAGGACCTGGGGTGACGTCACCGTCATGTGATCAGTTCAGGGGGTGTGGCTCAGTACTGGATCACCTCTTATCCAATCCAGTGCTGAGCCACGCCCCCTGCACTGATCACATGACGTTGTTTGTAAACTGAAGGTTTACAAACAACATCTCTTAGCAACCATCAGTGAAAAACGCATCGCATCCGCATTTGCTTCCGGATGCAATGAGTTTTTCACTGAAGCCCCATTCACTTCTATGGGGCCAGGGCTGCGTGAAAAAAGCTGATGGCATCGAGCCCCACGCCTGGCAAATAGCAGGTCATGCCAAGAGAAGTTGCGGGCAGCCAGGCGCTTCCACAAGGGCGGCTAAAATCTGCCAGAACGGAAGCTGCCCCAATTGCGAATACCTTCCTTCTGGCTAGTAAAGGCGAGCCCCGAGTGGTCCCCTAAGACGTGCATAACATTATTCTAGTGCAGGGATCAGCAACCTTCAGCACTCCAGCTGCTGTGAAACTACAACTCCCAGCATGCAAACATGTTTGGCTGCCACAGAAGTGAATGAGGCATTCTGGGAGTTGTAGTTTCTGAACAGCTGGAGTGCAGGAGGTTGCTGATCCCTGTTCTAGTAGCTGACAACTCATTACATGAGATTCTAGAAATGGGATAGGATCTGACAACCATGATGCCTATGGTGACTGGCTGACTCTCCTCCCCATGTAAGGGGCACATGAAGCGCCATTTGACACTACGGCCACCAGGCGGCGCTGTACACACACTGCTCAGTACACACCTGTTCTCCACCCGCCGCCTCCTGCTCCCAGCCCAGCTCCTGCAGCAGCTCCGTCAGACGGCTCCGGCATCGCTCAGTGAAGTCCTTTAAATCCTGCAGTAAGTGAGCAGCAGAAGCCTCCATTTCTGCATCTGCCCTTACACCGGAAACGACGGGAATACACAGGAAGAGGCGGGCGGCACTGCGTATCACGCCTCGTTCTCCTGGATTGGAGGGTCCCCCTAGTGGCCGGAATCCCGTATAACAGCAGGTAGATAACAGAGCGCTCATCAATACTGAAGGTGGTCTTTATTCTAATAGTGGTTTCACCTCCTTCATGCACACACTGAACATCTAAATGAAGCTCATAAACTTTGGTACAGAATGCCCCTACACAGTGATAATGCCCACCTTTGTGCCCTCACACACAGTATTGCAGCCTTTATTTCCCATACAAAAGGAATAATGTCCTCTTTGTGCCTCCTAGAAAATAATAAAAATAATTATAATGGATATTTTTATTGTGTCCGGGCAGCAAGTTGGTTGCCCCTTGGTGTTCCCTCATCTGTAACAGTGCCCCTCACGGTTTATAATGGTACAGTAGTGGCCCCTCAGCTGTAACAGTGGCCCTCACAGTTTATAATGGTACAGTAGGGGCCCCTCAGCTGTAACAGTGGCCCTCACAGTTTATAATGGTACAGTAGTGGCCCCTCAGTTGTAACAGTGCCCCTCACAGTGTATAATGGTACATTAGTGGCCCCTCAGCTGTAACAGTGCCCCTCACGGTTTATAATGGTACAGTAGTGGCCCCTCAGCTGTAACAGTGGCCCTCACGGTTTATAATGGTACAGTAGTGGCCCCTCAGCTGTAACAGTGCCCCTCACAGTTTATAATGGTACAGTAGTGGTCCCTCAGCTGTAACAGTGCCCCTCACAGTGTATAATGGTACAGTAGTGGCCCCTCAGCTGTAACAGTGCCCCTCACGGTTTATAATGGTACAGTAGTGGTCCCTCAGCTGTAACAGTGCCCCTCACAGTGTATACTGGTACAGTAGTGGCCCCTCAGCTGTAACAATGCCCCTCACAGTGTATAATTGTACAGTAGTGGTCCCTCAGCTGTAACAGTGGCCCTCACGGTTTATAATGGTACAGTAGTGGCCCCTCAGCTGTAACAGTGCCCCTCACAGTTTATAATGGTACATTAGTGGTCCCTCAGCTGTAACAGTGCCCCTCACAGTGTATAATGGTACAGTAGTGGCCCCTCAGCTGTAACAGTGCCCCTCACAGTGTATAATGGTACAGTAGTGGCCCCTCAGCTGTAACAGTGCCCCTCACGGTTTATAATGGTACAGTAGTGGCCCCTATGCTGTAACAGTGCCCCTCACAGTGTATAATGGTACGGTATTGGCCCCTCAGCTGTAACAGTGCCCCTCACAGTGTATAATGGTACAGTAGTGGCCCCTCAGCTGTAACAGTGCCCCTCACGGTTTATAATGGTACAGTAGTGGCCCCTATGCTGTAACAGTGCCCCTCACAGTTTATAATGGTACAGTAGTGGCCCCTCAGCTGTAACAGTGCCCCTAACGGTTTATAATGGTACAGTAGTGGCCCCTCAGCTGTAACAGTGCCCCTCACAGTGTATAATGGTACAGTAGTGGCCCCTCAGCTGTAACAGTGCCCCTCACGGTTTATAATGGTACATTAGTGGTCCCTCAGCTGTAACAGTGCCCCTCATGGTTTATAATGGTACAGTAGTGGCCCCTCAGCTGTAACAGTGCCCCTCACAGTTTATAATGGTACAGTAGTGGTCCCTCAGCTGTAACAGTGCCCCTCACAGTTTGTAATGGTACAGTAGTGGCCCCTCAGCTGTAACAGTGCCCCTCACAGTTTGTAATGGTACAGTAGTGGCCCCTCAGCTGCAACAGTGCCCCTCACAGTGTATAATGGTACAGTAGTGGCCCCTATGCTGTAACAGTGAACTTTCATAGTTTTTTATGCCCCATAGTGACCCCCTCATAGTTTATAATGTAACTTAGTGCTTTTATAATGGTACAGTAGTGCCTTCCCAGCTGTAACAGTGCCCCTCACAGTTTATAAAGTACCTGTAGTGCCCCCTCAGCTGTAATAGTGCACTCCCATAGTTTATAATGTACCTGTATTGCCCTCTCAGCTGTAATAGTGCACTCTCATAGTTTATAATGTACCTGTAGTGCCCCCTCAGCTGTAATAGTGCACTCTCATAGTTTATAATGTACCTGTAGTGCCCCCTCAGCTGTAATAGTGCACTCATATAGTTTAAAATGTACCCTAGTGCCCCCTCAGCTGTAATAGTGCACTCTCATAGTTTATAATGTACCTGTATTGCCCTCTCAGCTGTAATAGTGCACTCTTATAGTGTATAATGTACCTGTAGTGCCCCCTAAGCTGTAATAGTGCACTACCATAGTTTATAATGTACCTGTATTGCCCTCACAGCTGTAATAGTGCACCCTCACAGTTTATAATGTACCTGTAGTGCCCCCTCAGCTGTAATAGTGCACTCTCATAGTTTATAATGTACCTGTAGTGCCCCCTCAGCTGTAATAGTGCACTCTCATAGTTTATAATGTACCTGTAGTGCCCCCTCAGCTGTAATAGTGCACTCATATAGTTTAAAATGTACCCTAGTGCCCCCTCAGCTGTAATAGTGCACTCTTATAGTTTATAATGCACCTGTAGTGCCCCCTCAGCTGTAATAGTGCACTCTTATAGTTTATAATGAACCTGTAGTGCCCCCTCAGCTGTAATAGTGCACTTTCATAGTTTATAATGTACCTGTAGTGCCCCCTCAGCTGTAATAGTGCACTCATATAGTTTAAAATGTACCCTAGTGCCCCCTCAGCTGTAATAGTGCACTCTTATAGTTTATAAAGTACCTGTAGTGCCCCCTCAGCTGTAATAGTGCACTCTCATAGTTTATAATGTACTTGTAGTGCCCACTCAGCTGTAATAGTGCACTCCCATAGTTTATAATGTACCTGTAGTGCCCCCTCAGCTGTAATAGTGCACTCTCGTAGTTTATAATGTAACTGTAGTGCCCCCTCAGCTGTAATAGTGCACTCTTATAGTTTATAATGCACCTGTAGTGCCCCTCAGCTGTAATAGTGCACTCTTATAGTTTATAATGCACCTGTAGTGCCCCCTCAGCTGTAATAGTGCACTTTCATAGTTTATAATGTACCTGTAGTGCCCCTCAGCTGTAATAGTGCACTGTTATAGTTTATAATGCACCTGTAGTGCCCCCTCAGCTGTAATAGTGCACTCTCGTAGTTTATAATGCACCTGTAGTGCCCCCTCAGCTGTAATAGTACACTCTCATAGTTTATATTATAATGTACCTGTAGTGCCCCTCAGCTGTAATAGTGCACTCTCATAGTTTATATTATAATGTACCTGTAGTGCCCTCTCAGCTGTAATAGTGCACTCTCATAGTTTATATTATAATGTACCTGTACCTGTAATGTACCTCAATATTACAGCGGGACATTACTTTCCAAGCTCGTTATCCATTCCAACTTTTGCATAGTGCAGAACCTGCAGCCCAGACTCCACCCAAATAAAGCTATAAAAGGGATTTGAATTTGGGGGACAGATTAGCCACTGAAGAAGGGGATAATAACCCCGAAACGCGTATGGTCGGACCCCCACTATCACCCAGTCTACACCGGCTTTTGCTGCATTGTGCGTTCTCTGCTACAGGACATCGTGCGGCGGTCATAGACCCATGTGAACCCGGATACCACGAGGACGCCAAGTTCAAAGAAGCAACGCTTGCAGGACGATCCAGACGGTCTGACGTCCAGAGTGGGTAATGTAATTGATATATGCACAGCAGAGACGATTTTGTGAACGCCGGCAGTAGCGAGACACGTGTCACATAATATTCCAGCGGGACGCTGCTGGTGGAAGCATACAGCGGGACGCCGCTGTTACACTCGGCTTCGGCCGTGAAAGGGACTTGTAGTGTGCTAGAAGGGAGCACTGTCTCCTGCTATTGACTATAGAGGCTGCAGGCACGCACTAGGGGCAGAGTATTAATGTGTATGACCTATCTACACGCATTCATGACAGTTGGACTTTTCCACAACATGGCCAAGTGAGGATTGAAATCGTTGGAATTAGTGAATACTCCATTTATGAGGACTATTGAGGTCGCCTATGCACTTTACATAGATAGGTGCGAGTGCTGGATCGGAGGCAGCACAATATTGTTATCTTGCACAGCGTGGGCACGGTTGCTAATGGTTACAACCGTATGGTAATTGCATCTTCATGCACTGAATGTACTTTGTTGTACTGACACTTTTACATTTTTCTCACTGCTTGTGGAGGCAACTCATTGCCAATTTTGTTATCGGTTTGCACTTTTCAGCACATTGTATGCCTATTTTGGATCTGCATTCTTTTTAACAATAAACAATTAATTTTACAGTTGTGTTCAAAATTATTCAACCCCCACTGAAATTGGGTGTTTTGGCCAGTTTGACATTGATTTTGATCATTTCAGTCATCTTGTTTACAATTAAATCAAAGAGGCAATTGTAAGTCAGACAAATATAACATAACATTTATAATGAAATAACCACAAATGTCTTTTCTGTGCTCACATCATTATCAGTTTTATTCAACCCCCAAGTGACATTCAATCTTAGTACTTAGTACAACATCCTTTTCCAGTTATAGCAGCTTTTAAACGTGAAGCATAGCTTGACACAAGTGTCTTGCAGCGATCTACGGGTATCTTCGCCCATTCTTCATGGGCAAAAGCCTCCAGTTCAGTCACATTCTTAGGCTTGCGCGCTGCAACTGCTTTCTTTAAGTCCCACCAGAGGTTCTCAATCGGATTTAAGTCTGGTGACTGTGATGGCCACTTCAAAATGTTCCAGCCTTTAATCTGCAACCATGCTCTAGTGGACTTGGAGGTATGCTTGGGATCATTGTCCTGTTGAAAGGTCCCACGTCTCCCAAGCCTCAGGTTTGTGACGGACTGCATCACATTTTCATCCAATATCTCCTAGTACTGAGGAGAATTCATGGTACCTTGCACACGCTGAAGCTTCCCTGTACCTGTAGAAGCAAAACAGCCCCAAAGCATGATTGACCCCCCGCCATGCTTCACAGTAGGCAAGGTGTTCTTTTCTTCATAGGCCTCCTCCAAACATAGCGTTGATCCATGGGCCCAAACAGTTCTAATTTTGTTTCATCAGTCCACAGAACACAAATGTGCTTTGTCCACATGACTTTTGGCATACTGCAGTCGACTCTTCTTATTCTTTGGAGACAGCAAGGGGGTGCGCCTAGGAGTTCTGGCATGGAGGCCTTCATTACGCAGTGTGCGCCTTATTGTCTGAGCTGAAACTTCAGTACCCGCATCTGACAAATCTTTTTTCAGTTCCTCAGCAGTCACACGGGGACTTTTCTCCACTTTGCGCTTCAGGTAGCACACAGCAGTCGAAGTCAGCATCTTCTTTCTGCCTCGACCAGGTAGCGTTTCAACAGTGCCCTTTGCCTTGAATTTGCGAATGATGCTTCCTATGGTATCTCTTGGTATGGTTAACATCTTTGCAATCTTCTTATAGCCATTGCCCTTCCTGTGAAGAGAAATCACCTCTTCTCTTGTCTTCCTGGACCATTCTCTTGACTTCACCATGTTTGTAAACACACCAGTAAATGTCTAGAAGGAGCTGAGTATCACAGTCATTTTACATCTGCCTAATTGGTGCTTATTCTGCTTGATTGCTGCTCCTTGACATCCACAGGTGTTTTCAATACCTGATCGAAAACACTTGAATGAACCTTTGTTCTTAAGAGTGGTCGTCTTTAAGGGGTTGAATAATTGTGTCAATGAAGAAATCACAAAAACAATTGATGTCATTTTAGTTGCATTTGGTTCTTTAAAAAGTCCTTGTAAGATTTCATTCTGAACACAATTACAAATGTACACTAAATTCCCTAAAACCCTTTACAGCATTGGGGGTTGAATAATTTTGAACACAACTGTATATCCCTATATCAGAGGAGTGCCCAGATTTCCTTGTAAATAGTTTATAATGTACCTGTAGTGACCTCTCAGCTGTAATAGTGCACTCTCATAGTTTATAATGTACCTGTAGTGCCCCCTCAGCTGTAATAGTGCACTCTCATAGTTTATAATGTACCTGTAGTGCCCCCTCAGCTATAATACTGCACTCTCATAGTTTATAATGTACCTGTAGTGCCCCCTCAGCTGTAATAGGGCACTCTCATAGTTTATAATGTACTTATAGTGCCCCCTCAGCTATAATACTGCACTCTCATAGTTTATAATGTACCTGTAGTGCCCCCTCTGCCAGCTGTACTAGTGCACTCTCATAGTTTATAATGTACCTGTAGTGCCCCCTCAGATATAATAGTGCATTCTCATATTTTAAAATGTACCCTAGTGCCCTCTCAGCTGTAATAGTGCACTCTCATAGTTTATAATATACCTGTTGTGCCCCCTCAGCTGTAATAGTGCACTCTCATAGTTTATAATGTACCTGTAGTGCCCTCTCAGCTGTAATAGTGCACTCTCATAGTTTATAATGTACCTGTAGTGCCCCCTCAGCTGTAATAGTGCACTCTCATAGGTTATAATGCACCTGTAGTGCCCCCTCAGCTGTAATAGTGCACTCTCATAGGTTATAATGTACCTGTATTGCCCCCTCAGCTGTAATAGTGCACTCTCATAGTTTGTAATGCACCTGTAGTGCCCCCTCAGCTGTAATAGTGCACTCTCATAGTTTATAATGCACCTGTAGTGCACCCACAGCCGCAATAGTGCACTTTCATAGTTTATAATGTACCTGTAGTGCCCCCTCAGCTGTAATAGTGCACCCTTATAGTTTATAATATACCTGTAGCGCCCTCTTAGCTGTAATAGTGCACTATCATAGTTTATAATGTACCTGTAGTGACCCCTAAGCTGTAATAGTGCACTCTCATAGTTTATAAAGTACCTGTAGTGCCCTCTCAGCTGTAATAGTGCACTCTCATAGTTTATAATGTACCTGTAATGCCCTCTCAGCTGTAATAGTGCACTCTCATAGGTTATAATGCACCTGTAGTGCCCCCTCAGCTGTAATAGTGCACTCTCATAGTTTATAATGTACCTGTAATGCCCCCTCAGCTGTAATAGTGCACTCTCATAGTTTATAATGTACCCTAGTGCCCCTCAGCTGTAATAGTGCACTCTCATAGTTTATAATGCACCTGTTGTCCCCCTCAGCTGTAATAGTGCACTCTCATAGTTTATAATGTACCTGTAGTAACCCCTAAGCGGTAATAGTGCACTCTCATAGTTTATAATGCACCTGTAGTGCCCCCTCAGCTGTACTAGTGCACTCTCATAGTTTATAATGCACCTGTAGTGCACCCACAGCCGCAATAGTGCACTTTCATAGTTTATAATGTACCTGTGGTGCCCCCTCAGCTGTAATAGTGCACCCTTATAGTTTATAATATACCTGTAGCGCCCTCTTAGCTGTAATAGTGCACTATCATAGTTTATAATGTACCTGTAGTGCCCCCTGAGCTGTAATAGTGCACTCTCATAGTTTATAATGTACCTGTAGTGACCCCTAAACTGTAATAGTGCACTCTCATAGTTTATAATGTACCTGTAGTGCCCTCTCAGCTGTAATAGTGCACTCTCATAGTTTATAATGTACCTGTAATGCCCGCTCAGCTGTAATAGTGCACTCTCATGGTTATAATGCACCTGTAGTGCCCCCTCAGCTGTAATAGTGCACTCTCATAGTTTATAATGTACCTGTAGTGCCCCCTCAGCTGTAATAGTACACTCTCATAGTTTGTAATGCACCTGTAGTGCCCCCTCAGCTGTAATAGTGCACTTTCATAGTTTATAATGTACCCTAGTGCCCTCTCAGCTGTAATCGTGCACTCTCATAGTTTATAATGCACCTGTTGTCCCCCTCAGCTGTAATAGTGCACTCTCATAGTTTATAATGTACCTGTAGTGACCCCTAAGCTGTACTAGTGCACTCTCATTGTTTATAATGTACCCTAGTGCCCTGTCAGCTGTAATAGTGCACTCTCATGGTTTATAATGTACCTGTAGTGCCCCCTCAGCTGTAATAGTGCACTCTCATAGTTTATAATGTACCTGTAGTGCCCCCTCAGCTGTAATAGTGCACTCTCATAGTTTATAATGTACCTGTAGTGCCCCCTCAGCTGTAATAGTGCACTCTCATAGTTTATATTGTACCTGTAGTACCCTTTTAGCTGTAATAGTGCACTCTCATAGTTTATAATGTACCTGTAGTGCCCTCTCAGCTGTAATAGTGCACTCTCATAGTTTATATTGTACCTGTAGTACCCCTTTAGCTGTAATAGTGCACTCTCATAGTTTATAATGTACCCTACTGCCCCATCAGCTGTAATAGTGCACTCTCATAGTTTATAATGTACCCTACTGTCCCCTCAGCCAGCTTTAATAATGCACTCTCATAGTTTATAATGTACCTGTTGTACCCCTTTAGCTGTAATAGTGCACTCTCATAGTTTATAATGTACCTGTAGTGCCCTCTCATCTGTCATAGTGTACTCTCATAGTTTATAATGTACCTGTAGTACCCCTTTAGCTGTAATAGTGCACTCTCATAGTTTATAATGTACCCTACTGCTCCCTCAGCCAGCTGTAATAGTGCACTCTCATAGTTTATAATGTACCTGTAGTGCCCCCTCAGCTGTAATAGTGCACTCTTATAGTTTATAATGTACCTGTAGTGCCCCCTCAGCTGTAATTGTGCACTCTTATAGTTTATAATGTACCTGTAGTGCCCTCTCATCTGTCATAGTGTACTCTCATAGTTTATAATGTACCTGTAGTACCCCTTTAGCTGTAATAGTGCACTCTCATAGTTTATAATGTACCCTACTGCCCCCTCAGCTGTAATAGTGCACTATCATAGTTTATAATGTACCTGTAGTACCCCTCAGCTGTAATAGTGCACTCTTATAGTTTATAATGTACCTGTAGTGCCCTCTCATCTGTCATAGTGTACTCTCATAGTTTATAATGTACCCTAGTGCCCTCTCAGCTGTAATAGTGCACTCTCATAGTTTATAATGTACCTGTAGTGCCCTGTCAGCTGTAATAGTGCACACTCATAGTTTATAAGGTACCTGTAGTACTCCCTCAGCTGTAATAGTGCACTCTTATAGTTTATAATGTACCTGTAGTGCCCCCTCAGCTGTAATAGTGCACTCTTATAGTTTATAATGTACCTGTAGTGCCCCCTCAGCTGTAATAGTGCACTCTCATAGGTTATAATGTACCTGTAGTACCCCTTTAGCTGTAATAGTGCACTCTCATAGTTTATGATGTACCTGTAGTGCCCTCTCAGCTGTAATAGTGCACTCTAATAGTTTATAATGTACCCTACTGCCCCCTCACCTGTAATAGTGCACTCTTATAGTTTATAATGTACCCTACTGCCCCCTCAGCCAGCTGTAATAATGAACACTCGTAGTTTATTATAAGTTATAACCAATAGTGATCCCCTGATAGTTAATAGTACCCCATATTGACAAGTGGTGTGCCCAAGGTCTGAGCATGTGGAGTCAGTGGTCTGGACAGGCAGCACAAAGCAGTGATGTTGTTGCACCACCTGTGCCAGAATGTTGACGTCCTGAGCGCTGCTCTGCAGTCCACTTGGCCTAAAGTAAACCGTGGCTTAAAGATTAGCAGCAAAGGGATTCTATGGCTTGCTGTTCTGTATCTGTGGTGTGGTCCTCAAAACACGAATACTGGCCATGTGCATTCCACATTTTGCGAAAAGGAAAGGCGAGCCCTATGATAGAAATGCCTATTCTTGTCCTCAATTGTGGACAAGAATAGGACATGTTCTGTCTTTTTTGTGGGGCCACGGTATGGAAGTACGGATGCACGGTGTGCTGTACGCATCTTTTGCGGCCCCAAATATAAGGTCGCCTGAATGAACCCTTAAGTGGAGTTCACCGAAGGTGGGGATCCGTATCAGCATCCCGCTTTTCAGCGGTTCTTCGAACCATCTGTTCTTTTAACAAGAGGGGAGTTTCCGATGTGTCCTGCATTTTATGTTTCCCATAGACCTTCAGATACCATCTGGAGCTGAAGAAACGCCACAAACTTCCCAGGTGTGTTTTCAGCCTAAAGCATAAAGCATCCACTCCAAAATGTAGGTCCTAGGGTAGCCGTTGATAGGGTGTATGTCGTGGACTTTATAATGGTTTTCACTTATATTAACAAAATTGAGACAGAACAGGAAAATAACTGCAGAGGGAGGAGTTTAGGAGAATTCTCGAACCCTTCAAGGATGATGACTTTGTAGGTGGATTTGTCCCTATTCTGGATACACAGGACACTGATTATTTTCAGTTATTAACTTGTCACCAAAAATGCAATCCAATCTGACAGCACCATGTTATAGAGCAGTAGTGTTAAATAATATGTGATATAATATTAATTGATATTTAATATGAAATATGTATTACACTGCACATTGATTGAAACCATGTATAGTAATGTACTTGGCAATGAGAGGTCTGTATGAGAACGTCAAAACCTATATTTGAAGTCTACCATATATGACAGTGTAAAGTGCATACACGCCTGTTTTCTATGGAAAAAATGATTGACAGAGACAGAGAAGTTGGGTCTTCCCACTCTCTCACTCTGGCGGCAGATGCTGCTGCAGATGGAAGGAACACATGGAGCCTGAAGGAGGAGAATCTACTCTTCAGAAAGGACAGTTCAAAAACTTTTATATTCACGCATGGGCAATTAGACTAAGTTTTCCTAAACTATTTTTGTAAGTAATCAACTTTTATGAAGATTGACAATAAATCGCATTATTCGTTTTTTTTATATAACTCTTGTTGAATCCTGGTGAATGAGTCTTCCGGGTGTTCCTTACTCCAAATAAGCATACACTAGATTTGGATAGGATTACCAATCAAGTTATTATATTTGTGATACATAAAAATATCATATTTGAAATGATATTTTACAAAGAGAAGCTGAGCAGATATATAGTTTTGTGGGAAAAGATTCAATACAACTTGTCATTTTTACATCTGCAGCCCTGTGAAGAGCTATCGGTACAGGAGGGAGGTGTTATCAGTGACTGACAGCTCTCTCTATGTACACTTATACACACAATGCCATCAAGCACTGATAATCTCTCCCTCCTGTACCAATGCTGTAAGAGGTAGAAAAAGCAGAGATATAAATGTATAAATTACAGGTTTTATTGAATCTTTTCCCACAAAAATTAATCTGCTCCTTCTGCTCTATAACATGGTGCTGTTAGATCGCATCGCATTTTTTGGTAACAGGTCCTCTTTAAAGCTGCTGAATTCTAATGCAAAATCTGTAACTGGGACTACACCAAATACTGGTGTCTTTGTATGTGGTAGTGGTCCCCCAGGCACTAACGCCCAGGTACCACTGCAATGTACCATCATTGCATCCCTGAAGTAAAACTGAATGGCTCTATAATATTTCAGTATGCTATGTAGAGGTCAAAGGGCTCCTAGGCCAGAGGGATCACAGTCTCTGCTCACCACAGTAATGCAGATTGGGAAGAGTGCTCCTGAGGAAGAACTATGCAGCACTGAAGTTACAGCAGAACAGTCCTCTGTATCCCACACATCTCTGTGCTCAGTGCATAAAGGAAACAGGAAATTATAGCCTGTCAACAGTGGTACCTGGAGAGGTGACTAACCACAGGTATGTAGCATTAACCCTTCTACTGCCCTTCACCATGGATATTAGAATCAACTATTTGACTGGCCTAGATCACTAAGGATCCTCATATCAACTCCTTCACTGTCCTTGACTACCAGGTATACTAACATTAATACCTTCACTGGCCTAGACCTCCAAGTATACTGACATTGACACCTTTACTGCACAAGGCCATCAGCTATACTGACATGAACCACTTCACTGCCCTAAACCAGAATTCTGGAATAACCATCCTCACTGCCCTAAACCCCCCGATATACTGACTTTACCTTTTCACTGTCCTAGTTTACAGTGAATCCCTACATGAACCCCGTTCACTGCCCTAGACCACTAGTTGTACTGACATTAACCCCTTCACTGCCCTAGACCACCAGGTATTCTTAACTTCACTGTGACCATGAATTTTGACCACAACATATTCCTTTTCAAACTTTATATATGCATACAGCCAAAATGTTAGTTGCAAATCAGTTGACATCAACAAGGCAGACTCTCTGTGTAAATGATGCAGTCATTTTTTGATATGTGTAAGTTAAAGGGGTTCTCCGGGAATTAAGAAAATTAAAATACTTAAATATTACTGTATAATAAATATATTCCCAAATACCTTTCATTATTTATAATGGCTCATTGTCACGGACGTACCGAGACATACGGACGTCCCCGCGACAGTGAGTGGCAGGAGATCTTTGAGACTGGCAACACATGGTTTGATTTGACATGTTAACCTTGTGGATCAATAGGAGTCTGTGTTGTTTCTGCTGCTGGCCACACCCTTAACCTCCAGGTGTTGCTATTGTGGTCATTTAACGTTCCCTATTTATAGTTGTTTCTCCCACAATGCTGTGCGGTTAATAGCTTCAGTTGGACCTGTGGATAGCTGGTGTTTGGATCTCGGCTGAGTTCCTGGTGCTGCCATAGCTTCTTGCAAGTTAAGAGTTACCTTTCCCTTTGTATTTAGGATTTTTTGTGTGTTGCATTACCTTGTTATTTTGTATTAGGCCTTGGGGAGACTCCCATTGATCCTTCCTTTTGGAGGAACAGGATGTCTCATTCCTGCCATTAGTACCTGGGTCTTTTAGGGTTATATAGGACTTTAGGTATTCCTGTGTATGACCTCACCTACCTCTGGGGTCTGTTCATACTGGTAGTCAGTCAAAGCTTTGATTAGGGTTTTCACTAGGAGGTGTCCATCTTCATTCCCTAGTTTTCAGGCCTTATTTCCTTTACCCTTTCCCTCCTACGTTCGGTGTGGGGTTTCCTTCCCACACTAGAGCATGACATAATAAACCCCCCAAACCACCATTTTTTTTTTTTGCTTATCGAGTGCAGCCATGGATCCAATTGCTGCACTGGCAGGACAGTTGCAAGGGCTGTCTTTGGAAGTAGCTGACCTCCGTATGACCGCCTGGCAGATTCAGAGACCACAGGCTGTTGATCCTGGTGGTGGTGGTGGAGACCAGGCCTATCTGGAGGCAAAAGTTGCCCTCCCGGACAGATTCTCTGGGGGATGTGATAATTTAATTTTGTTTGTAAATTCAAAGAACAAGAAACACCACAAATGGCCGCACCTCTATAGAATCATGAAGTTTATTTAAACACAGCACAAGACAAACATTTAAATTAAAAATGGAAAATCCATATAATTTTCACGACAATAGCATGGGCCAAAATTCCAGAATAAATAGGCTGCATAACATCAATCCATATGTTAAATAGTCAAGATCTAAGTTGAAAAAACGGGACGGTGGGCTGGGTTCTGTGATGCGTTTCCGGTGTTTGGAGCGCGCAATGGACCCGGCTTCCGCCTGGCGCCATCTTGTGCGCTCGTGGTATGGAAAACGCCGACCTGATACAGCCAGCGCCATTATGCATGCTCTGTCCCTACATCGGGGCAAAATAAGGTATCACCCTTCTTTATTAATTTATGTAATATCACATGTGCAACCTATATTGGTTTATGGGATAATTAATTATATGGTATATATATTGCTATGCATAGCACAGCTTGGCTAGACCTCTGAGGAAGCCAGCTGTTATGCTGGCGATACGCGTGAGGGGCTTTTAACATGGACCTATACTGACTACCGTGTTCCACTGCCTGCTATTTGATTGAAGTATTTTTTATAGGAGGAATTTTTCCAGCATTCTATATACCCCCCCCCCCCTTTTTTTTCAAATTTAGATCTTGACTATTTAACATATGGATTGATGTTATGCAGGCTATTTATTCTGGAATTTCGGCGCATGCTATTTTCTTGATAATTATATGGATTTTCAATTTTTTATTAAAATTTTTGTCTTGTGCTGTGTTTAAATAAACTTCAGGATTTTATAGAGGTGCGGCCATTTGTGGTATTTCTTGTTCTTTGAATTTATTGGTTTAGTGTATAACACGTCGGCTTGCACTCTTTACTTTACGATCTGGTGTGTCCCCATTATCTTTGGTTTACAATTTCATTTTGATTAGGGAGGCATGCAAACTGTATTTTAGGCTATGTCCACACTCATCTGGGGATGAGAAACAGCGAGTCGGTGTGGTTATTTCATTGCCTTTCTGCTGACCGGATCGCAATCTCTCCAGTCGGTGGATACGTTTTTCAAAGCTTTGGGTCTTTTCTATGACGAACTGGATCGGACATCTCTGGCTGAAACCAAGCTGCATTGCCTTCATCGGGAAGATCGTTCTGCTGAGATTTATTGCTCTGAGTTTAGGAGGTGGGCTACGGCTACTGAGTGGAACGATCCGGCTCTCCATAGCCAGTTTTATCAGGGTTTATCAGGGAGGCTGAAGGACGCTTTGGTCTTTCATGAAATTCCTGTGTCTCTGGAGGCTGCTATGTCTCTTTCCATATGCATTGATAGACGTCTGAGAGAAAGATCTAGGGGCCCCCACTCTCAGGACGTACTATCACATGATGTATCGTCCTTCTCTGACACTTTGGGGGAAGATACTCCTGAGTTTAGGTCAGGGGACAAACCCATGCAGTTAGGGGGAGCTACTCCCGGATCTGCTTTTAAGCATACTGGTCGTAAGAAGGGAGTGTGTTTTTTCTGCAGATAGGAGGTACATTTTATCGGAGTATGTTCATACATTCAGCGTAAAAAAAAAAAAAAAAAAAAAGGGACGTTTAATTCCCATCTGACTCTTGGTGAGAGGGGTGAGAGGAGAGTCAGAAAATGTGCATTTGTCTTTCACTGGTGTACCCGATTTCTCCTGACTGCTGAGGTGGCGCTAAAGCCTAAATCTGTGGGGATTGAGGTGTTTATCGATAGCGGGGCAGGGGTGAACCTGATTGATGCTCTGTTTGTCCATATGCATGGGTTGTCACCGAGTGCATTCGAGAAAAATATTTCCATTTTTGCTATTGATTCTGCACCTCTAGCTCAGAAGAGTTTATCGCAAGTGGTGCATGATATCAGATTAATAATGGGTAACTTTCATCAGAAATTTATCTCGTGTTTTGTGTTGGAGGGTCTCCCTGCTCCGGTGGTTCTGGGTTTGCCGTGGTTGAGCAAGCACAATCCAACTATCGATTGGCAAGCTAGACAGATTCTGGATTTGGGTGATTATTGCATTGACAGTTGTCTTAATACATCTTTTTTTGTTTTAGCTACTAAGACATTGCCTTCATTTATATCTGATTTTGCCGATGTATTTTCTGAGAGTGGATGCCGGGATTTACCGTCACATCGGGAATATGATTGTCCTATCAACCTTATTCCCGGAGCTAAGCTGCCCAAATCTAGGTTGTGTAACCTTTCTGGACCTGAATGACTGACCATGAGAGAGTATATTACCGAGAGTTTGGCTAAAAGACACATTAGACCTTCCAAATATCCAGTGGCAGCAGGGTTTTTTTTTTTTTGTTAAAAAAAAAAAGACGAAGGCCTTCGGCCATGTCTCGATTTCCGTGAACTCAATCGGATTACTGTCCGTGATCCTTACCCCCTTCCTTTGATTCCTGATTTGTTTAACCGGATTGTTGGTGCCAAGGTTTTCTCCAAGGTGGACTTAAGGGGGGCATATAATCTGGTCATGAGCAAGGAAGAGGATGAATGGAAGATGGCTTTCAATACTCCCAAGGGTCACTTTGAGAACCTGGTCATACCTTTTGGGTTGACCTATGCTCCTGCGTTTTTTTAGCATTTTGTTAATAACATTTTTCATCACCTGGTGGGGAGGTTTGTAGTCATATATTTGGATGACATACTAATTTATTCTCCAGACGTGGAGATACATGCAGATCCTAAGGGATAATAAATTGTATGCAAAATTAGAAATGTGTGTTTTTGCTGTACATGAGGTGTAATTTTTGGGATACCTGTTGTCGTCTTCGGGTTTTCGAATAGATCTGGAGAAAGTCCGTGCTGTATTGGACTGGGATCGACCTGAAAATCTGAAGGCTCTTATGCGGTTTTTGGGGTTCACCAATTATTACCGAAAATGTATTAAGAACTATTGGACAGTGGTGAAACCCTTAAGGGACATGACTAAGAAAGGGACGGATGTCGAAGTGTGGTCTGATTCAGCATTGTGAGCTTTATTCTGCGGTTAAGGAATGCTTCTCTTCTGCCCCTATATTGGTGCAGCCAGATGTATCACAACCTTTCATTGTGGACGTGGACGCCTCTTAGGTGGGAGTAGGATCAGTTTTATTGCAGTGCCCGTCGCCTAGTAAATGGCGTCCATATGCCTTTTTCTTTAATAAACTCTATTCCGCAGAGAGAAATTACGATGTGGGTAACAGAGTTACTGGCTATTAAGTTGGCTTTCGAGGAATGGCGTCACTGGTTGGAAGGGGCGATTCATCCAATCATGGTGTTCACAGATCACAAAAACCTGGCTTACCTGGAGTCGGCTAAACGACTGAACCCGAGGCAGGCCAGATGTTCTGTGTTTTTGACCAGATTCAATTTCACTGTCACTTATCGTCCTGGGGTAAAGAAAGTCAAGGCAGATGCCTTGTCACGTAGTTTTCCTGAAGGTGGTGATTTTGAAAATCCAAGTCCTATTCTATGCTCTATACCCTGACCTAGAGGTGAAGGTGTTAGAGGCCCAGGGAGATGCGCTGGATTCTTGCCCCTCTGGGAAATTGTTTGTGCCATCGGAATTGTGTTACAAGGTGTTTGAGGAACATCACTGTGCGGTTCTTACTTGACACCCTGGGAGTAGATCTGCTGCGGACCTCATCTCTCGTAGATTCTGGTGGCCGGGGTTGTGTAAGTGTGTTGAGGACTATGTGTCGGCCTGTAGTTTCTGTGCGCATGCTAAGGTGACACATTCTCGGCATTCCGGATCCCTACTTCCGTTGCCCATCCCATCCAGACCATGGACTCACTTATCTATGGATTTTATCACTGATCTGCCTAATTCGTCAGGAAAGACAGTTATTTTTGTGGCCGTTGATCGTTTTAGTAAAATGGTATACTTTATAGCATTGTTTGGCCTACCTAATGCTAAAACACTTGCTCAAGTCTTTGTTGATAACACTGTGAAACTCCATGGCATTCCCTCTGACGTGGTTTCGGATTGTGGGACTCAGTTTGTGTCCAGATTCTGGAAGGCATTCTGTACTTGGCTGGGGGAACAAATGTCTTTTTCTTCGGCTTTTCATCCTCAGTCGAACGGACAGATGGAGTGCACTAATCAGAGCCTGGAGACTTACTTAAGATGTTTTGTCTCTGAGAACCAGGAGGAGTGGTCCTCGTTTTTGTCTTTGGCAGAGTTTGCCATAAATAATCGTAGACAGGAGTCCACTGGCAAATCGCCATTTTTTTGGGCATATGGTTTTCACCCGCAGTTTGGCACATTTTCTGTTTCAGATACTTCTGGTATTCCTGAGGAGGAATGTTTTTCGTCATCATTATCATCTATATGGCGGAAAATTCAAAATAACTTTATGAATATGGGCAAAAAGTATAAACGTGTGGCTGACAGGAAACGTATGAAGGGTCCGGACCTAAGAGTGGGTGATTTGGTGTGGCTGTCCACAAGAAACATTAAGTTGGAGGTACCTTCTTGGAAGTTGGGTCCAAGGTTTATTGGTATATATAAGATCATGGTCATTAATAATCCTGTAGCTTTTCGTCTTGAACTTCCTCAGGTTCTGAAAATACATAATTTGTTTAATAAATCTTTGTTGAACCTTTGGAGCCGTCTTCCTTGCCACCCACTCCTGTCATGGTGGACAGTAAGTTTGGAATTCGCCAAAATAATTGACTCTCGAGCTCACCGGAGATCTCTTCAGTATCTTGTTCACTGGAAAGGTTATGGACCTGAGGAGAGGATGTGGGTACCAGCATCTGGCGTGAATGCCAGTCGTTTGGTGAAAGCTTTTGCAAGGTCTCACCCAGATAAGGTCGGTCCTGGGTGTCCGGAGGTCACTCGTAGAATTGGGGGGGGGGTACTGTCACAGGCCTACCGAGACATACGGACGTCCCTGTGAGAGTGAGTGGCAGGAGATCTTTGAGACTGGCAACACGTGGTTTGATTTGACATGTTTACCTTGTGGATCAATATGCGTCTTTGTTGTTTCTGGTACTGGCCACACCTTTAACCTCCAGGTGTTGCTATTGTGGTCATTTAAATTTCCCTATTTATAGTTGTTTTTCCCACAATCTTGTGAGGTTTATAGCTTCAGTTGGACTTGTGGATAGCTGGTGTTTGGATCTCGGCTGAGTTCCTGGTGCTGCCATAGCTTCTTGGAAGTTGAGCGTTACTTTTCCCTTTGTATTTTGGCTTTTCTGTGTGTTTCATTTCTATGTCGTTTTTATTAGGCCTTAGGGAGACTCCCGTTCATCCTTCCTTTTGGAGGAACAGGATGTCTCATTCCTGTCATTAGTACCTGGGTCTTTTAGGGTTAGATAGGACTTTAGGTATACCTGTGTATAAATTCACCTACCTCTGGGGTCTGTTCATACTGGTAGTCACTCAGGGATTTGATTAGGGTTTTCACTAAGAGGTGTCCATCTTCCTTCCCTAGTTTTCAGGCCTTATTTCCTTTCCCCTTTCTCTCCTATGTTCGGTGTGGGGTTTCTCTCCCATACTAGAGCATGACACTCATGTTGTCTAGGGAGCAATCATCAGGGGAAACAAAATGGCTGCCGTCCTAATCGTACAGCAGGACAAGTTACTTCACAACACTGAGCTAAAGAGCTGCCCCACCTCTGCTATACCTGTTAAGGGTTATGATCCTGAATACAGATAAGATCTTTAGCTGAATCTCTGTAAGAATGGAGACAAAGTACAGACAGGACAGACTGTAGGCTGTGGTAATGGAGACTGCATATAATAGCTGCTGCTCCTGATGAACTCCATTTTTACAGAGATTAACCTGAAGATCTTATCAGCTGTATACTGACAAACAGAGCAGAGAGGAGGATGAGGCAGCTCTTTAGCTCAGTGCTCTTAAGTAACTTGTCCTGCTGTATAATCAGGACAGGTTTTGTGTGTACTAATCGGACGTCGGCTATTTTATTTCTCCTAATGATTGCTCCCTAGACAAAACGAGCCATTATAACTAATAAAAGGTATTTGAGAATATATTTATCATAAATTAATATCTAAGTGTTTTCATTTTCTTAATTCCCGGAAAACCCCTTTAATGAGAGTGAATGTAGTTTACCATCAAAAATTGTAGCTTCAAAAGAATTTTGCAGTTATATATTCTTAAGTAGGATGGTGTGTAGATGTTATAATGTGAAAACTTTTCATGTATCATATGATATATAATAAGATTAGTATGGACGGAAATGTGAGAATTATGTTACATCATAAAGAAATGAAGATATAAAATCAACTTTATTCCAGACGCATAAAAAGGCATATGGTGAGATTTCATCTTGCAGATCTGGATTTTAAGAAACTTCGATTTAAATACTTGACTGATTTATGACTACAGTAGATTATTAGGTTTGTAGTGCAGATTGACAAGGATTATAATATACTGTGTCTGACACTATTCTAGCTAACCAGATCTCCTTTTAAAATCTGAGGAAATGTTTTGAATTAGGTAACACAGGTGTATCGATATAGCAAAACATGTATACGTTATTGTAGCTAGTGTTCCTTTGCTTTCGTAGTTTTTATGGCACAAATGTTCCTTTATTTTTTTAAGGCAAGCATAAATATACCAATAAATATACACTGTATAGATAAAAAAAACTCATTCAATTGGGATAAAAAGGATTATATTCATTTCCAGCTCTGTAATGAGTGTGCTTCATTTGGACTGATTAGTCTCATGTCATACCTCCATGTTAGTACTCTTATATAGTATATACTGTTTCAGGACTTCATGGGTAAACACATTTTAAAAACATGTTTTTTAAAATTTGCCTCCCTCCACCAAAGAGTAAAATAGGACTATTTTATTAAGTCTTTTGATGGTCACGTACACAAACATTACTGTGCCTTTCAGCGCCACCTACAGACTTGGAGATAAAATGTGGTCAGAATTTCAGCATAGATTACCTTTGTGAGACATTTACAAAGTGCACCTTTTTAAAAAGTTGGAAAAAAAAGTCAGAAATAAGCTCATCCTTATTTTTCTTACAGCACAGAAACCTGATATTTTAACAGGGGTGTGTAGACTTTTTATATCCACTGTAGATGGTATGGGGAAAAAAATAAAATCAGATTTCCCACGCTCTCAGAATACAGGGCAATTTTTCTACAATAAATTTGCAAATATGTAATTTCTGGTATCTTCAGATTGATATTACATACTTTGGAATTAGTGAAATTAGTGAAATATACTTTATTATTATGTAAGCATTTGGTTTTATTTGTGGAAATTATAGGGTGTTTTTATCAAACATTCTCCCAAACATCATTAGAGTACAAAATAAAAAACTGAAACTGTTAAAATGTTTCAAACTTTATTGCCAGCCAATATAACAAACAAGCAAGTTGAATATAAAATGCTGTCTCTGGTAAATCACACAGTTGTATGAAAGTATGGCATAAAATGAACTTTATTAAAGCTGGGAAGTTAATCTTTATAAAAATCTAAGACTGGAACCTTAACCACTTTTGTGCTTTTAGAATTGCATTACAGAAATTCAAGCCAAATTGCAAGAACTAAAAAATGCAGAAGTAGCTAGGAAGCCTTCACCAAGAATGTCTAAGGCTACTTTCACACTAGTGTTTTGGCTTTATGTTTTTGAGATCCGTTCAGGGCTCTCAAAATTGGTCCAAAACGGATCAGTTTTGCCCTAATGCATTCTGAATGGAAAAGGATCTGCTCAGAATGCATCAGTTTGCCTCCGTTCGGTCACCATTCCGCTCTGGAGGTGGATACCAAAATGCTGCCTTCAGCGTTTATCTGGCCGCGATGTGGTGCGGAGCAAGACGGATCTGGTTGCATTATGTCTTCTATAGCCATGATAGATCCGTCATAAACACCATTGAAAGTCAATGGGGACGGATCCGTTTTCTCTGACACAATAGAAAATAGATCCGTCCCCCATTGACTTTCAGTGGTGTTCATGACGGATCCTTCATGGCTATAGAAGACATAATACAACCGGATCCGTTCATGACAAATGCATGTGGTTGTATTATGGTTATGGATATCGTTTTTGCAGATCCATGATGGCTCCGCTAAAAACCCTAATGTGAAAGTAGCCTTATTTGGATAAAATTGGTAGAAAAAGCACAGCAAATGTAAACTACATTACAAATAATGTGTTACCCATACACATTGCTAGATACATAAAACGTTTTGTTTTTCAGTGCACATTTTATAACATTTCAAATAAGAAAATATGAAGCATCTATTTTAAACAAATGTTATTTTTAAAGGCAAAAACCTCTATAGTTTAACCCCATAAGATAGTCAAACCCACTACCAATTAGATTCCAAAAGAACTACTGCTAACAGACTGAAAAGAATAGCTGTGTGAAGAGGATGAACCATCAAAACTTCCTCGTCGGGATCCACTACGTGAACCTGAACGAGATCCTGAACGGGATCCAGGTGCTGAAGAAACATTGTATGGGCTGCTTATTCCTTTAGAAGACACTGAAGCTGCTTCCAGCATTCTCAGACCTGTTATATCTTCAACCATTGAACGATCAACTGCTTCTTTGTAGGAGATTTTCAGTTTAGTTTTTGGGCAGGTCAGAATTTTGGGGTAATTGTTGACGTCCCGCAGTTTCTGAGCAGCACGGCCTTCAATGATACCTTTCCGTATAGCTTCTTCTGTTGTAATTCTGGATTGTGTTTCTGGATCGATAAGGCCCCCAGTTAGATACTGAAACTCAAGGAAACGTTGTCCAGCTTCATATGGCAGCCAGTTCACCTTCATGGCTTCAGCAGCAGATAATTTTTTCTGCCCTCTAACTCCATCAAAACCAGAATATGCTTTGTGAGCTTGTTTCAGCCTGGCTGACATATCATGGTCTATTATGGCTTGGTCTACAGCATCTTGAAGAGAAATTTTTTGACCACTGGTTGGGTTGATAATGCCACCTGTGCATGCTTGTGCTTCAAGTAAACGCTGTCCAGTAATTGTATCAACAATACCACGCTTGATGCCCTCTGAGATGGAGATTTTTTCTAAATTTTCAGTATCAAATATGGCTGCAATAGGACTAGTTTCTTCTAAGGAGTCCGAATATGACCCACTTTTAGACCAGGAACTTGTTCTAATTCTGGGAGATGAGAGGGATGAGAATGAATCTTGTCGGGAAGTAACTAGCACATCATCACTTAGGTTCTTGTTAGAAATCATGTCTGCAAATTCAGTAAGGCTTAAGGTACCAGCACGGTATTGTTCAAAGTTGCTTTTGGTGATCATGTTTAAATCTATTGCTTCTTGTACATCATATTGATTGCCTGTCTTGCGGTCAACAAGTACAACTCTGGTTGAACCATCTGAACCTGTAGTAGTTATTTCTTCCCAATCACACTCTTGTTCTGAAAGCTCGAGATAGGTGTCATAATCAATCAGCTCTTTGTTATAAGCTTCCTTTACAGTCATTTCTCTGTTGGTATCTGGGTCCACTATTACCACTCTACGTTTCCTAGAAGTTTTCTTTTGGGATGCCTGGACCAACTTTTTCTTTTCTTTTAAAGGCAATAGACAAAGATTGGTTTTTCATCAACAATGCATCTTTCTTTTAGTTGCAAATATGTCAGATTTTCTTCTGTGTTGGGGTCAAAAAAGCCTTTGGTGTCATCACTAGGATCTGAAAGGATTTCATTCATTTGTTTATTAAAATATCCACGTTTATATGCAACATCAACTGGTAAACGATGACTTGCTTTTGGATCAATGATTCCACCAGTAGCAATCTGAGCTTCCAGCAAGCGGATGCCATGCCCCTTCTCAATAAGTTCCTTGTTCATAGCCTGAAATAAAGAAATTATATTTCCAGTTTCTGGGTCTTTGTAACCTGTTACAGCTCTTTCTGCAGACACTAGTTTTTCTTTAAATTCAATTCCAACAAGTCCTCTTCTGTAAGCTTCTTCCACTGTCAGTCTTAGATTATTTACTGGGTCCACTATGAACCCTGTTGCTGCCTGTGCCTCCAGTAGTTCCAGTGTTGTTCCTGGTCTAAGCAATCCTTTTTTCATTGCTTCATAGATTCCTAGTTTTTCCTTTGTAGCCTCATGGTAGATACCAGCAATACAACTGGATCCCTGCAGAAAATCTTTAATTCTTTCACTGACTTCTTCTACAGAAATCTGCCCAGATTCTAGTTGATCTACTGTAGAAGAACGAATAATGCCAGACTCTACTAACTCTGTTAGAGGTACTTGATGTCTAATACCTTGGAATGATAGGCTTTTCTTCATTACTGGAATCAAAAGTAGGCCTGTGGGAGGGTCAACTCTGCATTTCTGCCTAAGCTGTGCATAACTGACATTCTTCTTAGTGACTGGTTCCACATAATACTTTCCATCATCACTGGGGTCATTCAGAGATCTGTATAAATCACGATCAATCAAGCCACGTGATAATGCAACCTCAATAGGCACAAAGACACTGTTTACTGGGTCTACTATTCCTCCAGCAGCCAGTTGAGCTTCTAAAAGCCGTATACCAACTTCCCGACTAATCAGATTTTTCTTGATAGCCTCTGAAACTGATACGATTTTTCCTGAAAAAGGATCTTTAAAACCAGTGACCGCTTTTTCTGCAGTATAAATGGCCTCTCTGTCTTGGAAATCAATGAGATCCCTAGCTACGGCATTGTCCACTGATAACTTTTCATTCCTTTGCATGTCTATTATTCCGCCTGTTGCAGCTTGAGCCTCTAGAAGCATGACCGTGCTCTCAGGTGAAATCAATTTCTTACGCTTTGCATCCACAAATGAATATTTTTCTTTAGGTGTTACAGATACTCCGGCAATTGCACCAGCACCTTTCAAAAAAGGTTCAATTTCAGCGGCAATTTCTTCCATTGTTCTCTGACCCTTTATTAATTTTTCATAAGTAGACTTTGTGATTATTTGGCATTCCAGAAGTTGATGTGCTGTAACTTTTTTTCTCAGACCATCAAAAACAAACTTAGAAAGATCAATTGACATATCTTCATCAGTTTGAATATGCTTACTTGAAGATACAGGTCGCCTCCTAAGATTCTCCAGCTCCCTTTCAAGAGCAAGTCGTTGATTATCAAAATCTACCTGAGTCAATCGTTGAGTTTCTTCTATCTTCCTCCTATATCTCTCTTCAATAGACCTAATCTCTGCCTGTAATCTTTCAATTTCAGTTTTGTATGACACTTTTTCTCTTTCACTTCTCTCCCAATCACTCTCGATTCTCTTTACATCTTCCTCCTTGCGGTTGTATTGTGTCTTCCACTGATTAAGGTCATTTCGAATTAGCTGTTTCTCCTCTTCCAGGCGTTGCTTATTTCGTGATTCTGCATCTAATGCTGCCTTTGCACGGCTTAATTCCTCCTCAAGACGCTGTAACCTTGTTCTGTCTTGTTCCAAAAGTTTTATTTTCATTAAAAGGCTCTCTTTTTCTTGAATTACTTCAGTACATTTAGAACTAGATTCCTGTATCTTACTAGTGGCCTACAACAAAGACAAAAATACAAAGAAAAGATTGTTTATTGCTAGAATCAGCCTACTTCACACTCAGCATTTTAAACTACTACCAGTATAAGGTCTAAAATGTGACACACTACTGGTTTTATTCAAGTATGGTATGATAATGAACCATACCATTATTTAATGAAGGAGAAACTATGTACTTGGCTGCGTTCCTATACCACATAAAATGTTTGAAATGTATTAATGGACTTCATTTATGTAACTTTAGAATAAGAACAAGGCTATGTTTGGTAGGTTTAGTAGTAGATTTTGTTTTGAGCATGTATTTCTATAATGGGTCTAAAAACTGAAAAACACAAAACAGAAAAAACAGTTTACAAACAAAAAGACACAATTTAATGAGAACAGTCTCTGACTCACTGACATCGTCGACAGATAATACATATGATTAGAACATGAAAACAGTTAGTTAAGACTCCATAAATCAAATGAAATCACAACATATACAAAGAGAAACGTTTAATAAGATTGACAATATGTAGATTTTGTTATATTAGACGTCACAGAAACAGTTATTAGTTGCTAAAATACCATAGTTCAAATAAGGGCACATACTGCTCTACTGCCATGCCTAAAGTTAACAAGACAAATGCGATAAGTAGTTAATATATCTAAATGTAACTGGCCATGCATAATATACTGTACTCATTTTTAATTAAAATACTTTATGTACTTTTTTTTTTTTTATTTGGCTGTGACTGCATATTTTGCACTCAGTTAAATGTTAATTGTTATATATAGAGAATTTAAGTGCTATTTTATCATTAACAATAAACATAAAATTGATCATAAAAGTAAATCTATTTAAATTGGAAATTGTGTATGAGCTTTCCAGAACACGTTTATGCCTGCATTCTGCATAGTGGGTAACCTTAAGGGCACCCCTGCCCTGAAGGGGCCTAAAGTTAGAAATACTTTGATTTTAGCCATTTTAAATCCAGTTATAAAGTGGCATTATAAGTAATTACATATGTTAGGTCATTAAATGATTAATTACTGGACAGAAAACACATTAAAGGAAATTATTTGAATACCTCTAGTGCTTGCTTTTGGAATTTTTCAATTTCCTGTCTCAAAATTTGCCTCTCTTTCTGTAATTCATTTATTAGGCCCTGTAGTTCCAGTGATCGCTTGTTGCTGATTTGCAGCTGGTTCTTTAGTTCTGTAATAGTTGCATTTTTTTCACCATCCACTTCATCTTTACATTTCTTGACTTCCTCATATTCTAGTCTAACATAGCGCAGCTCTTCTTCCAGCCTCAGGTGCTCTTTAGTCAGATTTTCTGTTATTGACTGCAGCCTTTCTATCTCTATTTTACTCTCATTTAGGCTTCGATTTCTCTCTTCAATGGTTTTCTGCAGGTGCTCATTTCTTATATGAGCCTGCCGTAGGTTTTCCTGCTCTACGTGTAGCTGCCGACGTAGATTTTCCACCTCAGCTACAAGTTTACTCAGCTCATCAATGTTTCTTTGCTGGTCTCTGAGTTGACCATCTAAAGACTCTCTCTGTTGCCTCAAGTCTTCTTCAGTTTGCCGTTTAATGATTGTAATTTGCTCTACTTGTTGTGTTAGAGTTGTGATCTTTTTCAGTTGTTCACTATTAGTTCTTCTAAGAGCTTCCAACTCTTCTTCAAACTTTTTATTTTTTGCATACTCATCTGTACTAATTCTTTTTTGCCTGTTTATCTCTTCCTCGAGTTTATTCTTCTGTGTCTGCAGCTCTTTCAGATTGACTTGAAGTCTGCTAATTTCATTATCTTTCCCTTGTTTTTCTGTGGACAGTTTTTCATAGTCTGATTTAAGTCTTATTAATTCTTGCTCCTGAATCTTTAATTTACTTATGGTCTCTGTAGCATTGTTGTTGGATTTCTGTAGGTCAAACTGTGCCCTTTGTAACTTAACATGCTCATCCTCAAGTTTTTTCTTTTGGTCTAATTCAACCTCAATAACTTTTTTCAGCCTTTCAATTTCTTTATTGCGTTCCTGGATCGTTTTGGCAGCATCATCAAGGGATTTTTTGTTTCTTTGCTCCTCCTCAGTTCTACGCATGTTAAGTTGCCTTAATTCAATCTCTAGTTGTTGCTTCCTTTGAGTCAACTCTGTAGTGAATGACTTCTGCTGGTGAACATCATTCTCGTTTTTTTTCAAATTATTTGTCATTTGTGTTAGAGAGGACTTTAGTCTGTTTACCTCTGACAACAAGTCTCGTTTCTCTCTTGTTAGATTATCTAACTGTTGATTTAAGCCAGTGATGTTGTCTTCTTTTTCAATACTTAGTTCATGGATAGTGGTTTTTGTAATATTAATTTCTGTCTCATACTTGTTTCTTAAATTTATAAGCTGATCGTCATAACTGTTTCTTACCTTTACAAGCTCGTTTTCATATTGTTTCTGACGTGCAGCTTCCTCCTGAAGTTGGTACTTCATCTTGTTAATCTCATCGTTTCTATCTTGAATTGTCCTGCTAGCTTCTTCCAGTGATATCTTAAATCTTGTAACTTCATCTGAATGACTGGTAATTAACTTTTGTAATTCCTTTTCTAAATGCTGCTTTCTCTGAGCAAGCTCAGACCCTGAGGCTTTCTGCTGGAGAGCATCATCTTCTGCCCTTCTGCGCTGTTCATTTGTTTGGACAATGTTTTCATTAAGTCGGGTGATTTCTTGGGTAAGATCTCTATTTTCTCTGGCTAATTTCTCAAGTTGGGCTCGTAATTCATATGTGTCTTCTTCCTTCTGAACGGTTATTTGCTGTATTGTGGTCTTCGTAATGTTTATTTCAGATTCATACTTGTTCCTCAAACTACTGACCTCGTCACTATACTGCTTCCTTACCTTTGACAGCTCATTCTCATAGTCCCGCTTCCTCTGGGCCTCTTCCTGCAGAAGAACTCTTAGCCTCTCTATCTCATATTCCTTCTCCTTGATTGTCTTCTCAGTTTCAATTTTGTGGCGGTTGACACCTTCTAATTCACTATGCCTCTTTTGCTGAATTTGGTCAAATTCATTCTTCTGGAGTTCACATCTGTCCTCCATTGCTTTTCTCCTCCTTTTCTCATCATCAATCTCATATGTGAGCCTGGTTATCTTTTCATTAAGTTCATTTATCTGACTGTAACATTTTTCAAGGTTCTGTTTTACAGTAGACCCTTCCATTTCTGCCTTCCTCTTCATTTCTTCCAGAAGAAGGAATCTTGATTTGTACTCTGAGCATTCTATCTGATACTTTTGAAGATTCTGATCAAGAAATTTGTTTTTCTGGGAATTATCTGAGTTTGCATCTCTAGCAAGGCGCAGTTCCTCTTCAAGTAGCTCAATCCTAGTGTTTTTCATCTGTTGAAAAATACAAATATTTGTCACAATTTTATTTTATAATCTTATTATATTTGCACACAAATTATTCCATTATATCAGTATTCATTTAGATACTTCAGTGTGTTAATGAATAATACCCGCTCCGAAAATATCTACTTGGTTATGCATCAGCTGCTTTCCTTATAATGCTGGTTCTCTACAACAAGAATTTTGGAAAAGTTCAAGAAATGAAGATGGGGACTCAACAACAAAAAGCCCAGTGTCTATTGGATTATATGTAGGTGAATGATCTTTACATATTGCTTTTGGAACAATTGAATAATTGAGTGAGATGTTATGATAATCTATGTTATGAATTATCATAGAATTAGAATAATCTATGTTAGACTTTATGGGTAAACTAAAATATTTTCTCAACTGATGAGATTCATGCAATACAGTTAAGCAAATTCTGTACAGTATTGTGCAAATGTTTTAGGCAGGTGTGGAAAAATGCTACAAAGTAAGGATGCTTTTAAAAATAGAAAGGTTATTAGTTTATTTTATCAATTCACAAAATGCGAAGTGAATGAATAAAAGAGAAATCTAAAATCAATTCAATATTTGGTGTTACCCTTTGCCTTCAAAACAGTATCAATTATTCTTGGCACACTTGCACATAGTTTTTGAAGGACCTTGGGAAGGAGGTTGTTCCAAACATCTTGGAGAACTAATCACAGATCTTCTGTGGATGTAGACTTGCTCATGTCCTTCTTTCTCCTTATGTAATCCCAAACCGACTTGATGTTGAGAACAGGGCTCTGTGGGGGCCATTTAATCACTTCCAAGACTTCATGTTCTTCTTTACACTGAATATAGTTCTTAATGACTTTGGCTGTATTCTAAGGGTTGTTGTCCTTCTGCAGAATAAATCTGAGCAAATCCCCAAATCTATTCACTGAAATGTATAGGGCCCCCACTATGCTTCACTGTTGCCTGCAAACACTCATTACTGCCCTGCTCTCCAGCCCTTCAACACACAAGCTGGCTTCTATTACAGCCAAATACTTCAAATATTGACTCATCAGTCCAGAGCATCTGCTCCAAACAGTAGATGGGTGTTCCTGGGTCCCACTGGTTTCTGCCAGTTCTGAGCTGATGGCACTGCTGGACATCTTCTAATTTCGAAGGGAAGTAAGCATGATGTGTCTTTCATCTGCTGCACTTTTTTCAGCAAATAGACATGGAGATTTGGTCAGGATTTATGGTGCTTAATTAGCTCCAACTTTATTCTGCAGCAGGACAGTGGCCCCAAATATGCAGCCAATGTCATTAAGAACTATCTTCAATGTAAATAAGAACATGGAGTGGAAGTAATCATATGGCCCCACAGAGCTCTGATCTCAACATCATCAAGTCTGTCTGCAATTACATGAAGAGACAGAAAGACTTGAGCAAGCCTACATCCACAAAAGATCTGTGGTTAGTTCTCCAAGATGTTTGGATCAGCCTCCCTGCTGAGTTCCTTCAAAAAGAAGTGATGCTGTTTTGAAGGTGTTTATACCAAATGTATTGATTTAATTTCTCTTTTGTTCATTCACTTTGTATGTTAATAGTTTATTTTTATAAATTAACAACACTTCCATTTTGAAGGCATTCTTACTTTGCAGCATTTTTTCCACATCTGCCTAAAACTCCCGCACAGTACTGTATGTCTGTAAATTTATTTGCTTCGAAGGAGATCACTGCATGTAAATGCATCTTTCACCTTCACCGAGGATCAGCCAACTGTTGGGAAAGAACCCTTCCTAACAATTGTCTGCTCAGTTGATCAGTCTAAAAAAGCCTTTGGGTGATCAGCTGAACCCACCAATTTCAAATAGATTTAAATTGTATGGATAGCTGTAGACTGTTCCATGCACAATAACTGAACGATAACTTTGCTGACGTAGCACAAATACCATGCATTAGCAGGCACTTTATTTCTATACATGTTTTGTGGCAATTATAAGCCCAAGCCAAAAGTGCCACTTTATGTACATTGCAGATGCTTTTTATGTTAAGGTATGTACAAGCTTGGATTAGGAATTAACATTTTAGAGGTGTTTTATAATAAAGTACCTTTAAGTCTTCCATGCTCTTTGATATCTCATGCAAAAGTCTGTAGAAATCATTTCCTCTAGTGAGCAACTCAATGTAGCGTGCTTGGATGTCAGAAGCCTGAAGAAATAAATTACAAGACTATTATCTTATATCTTAGATAATTACGGTAGTTCATGGTGAAACAATGTTGATCTCTGATATATATCATGTCTAATTAGCTGCTTCTCTAATATAATAACATAATGACATAATTTGCTATTATAATAATGATATTACATTCAGATTGTTTTGTCACGTGTTCCCAAAAATATATTTCTTGATTTTCCATGGTTTATAAAGGACTTGGGTATTCTGGTTACATGTAAGCTAAGGAGCACTACATAATGTCAGGCAGCAGCTACTAAAGCAAATAAGATTTCAGGGAGTATAAACAGAGATAACCTAATGTAATATTACCCCGTTGTAAATCCTTTCTAAGACCACATTTAAATATGGGATTCAGTTTTGGGCCACACATACTATAAAGGATATAGGAGAGCCAGAAAGGGTTCAGAGACAGGTGACAAGCCCTTGGGATGGAATGGCTCTCTTCTAATGAAAGACGTAAAAAAATTCAGCTTGGAAAAAAGACACCTTGGATGTGATCTTATTTACATGTATAATCTATGGAATCTCCTACCCCAAGAGGCGGTAAAGGCGGAAACTATGTTAACTTTTATAAAGGTGCTAGATGCTTATCCAGTAGCAAAAGGTATTGGTGGTTATAACTAATCTAACAATCAATGTCGTATAATTGATCTAAGAAAGGTTGAATTTGATGGACCCGTGTCTTTTTCAACCTATGTAACTATAGCACCAACTTCTCTGTTGTATGGTCAGTACTTGTAGCGCTACCAATTTACTGTTATGAGACTATGATATATATAACTTAAAAATGTCCAACCAACCTGTTGCAAGACGACAACTGCTGGGGATTGTACCACAGTCCTTTTTATTGGGATGTTAAGTAAGGTTTCCAGTCCAGAACTGTATGATGCTAACTGGAGCTCATAATCCTAAATAAGTGCAGGAAAGAACATTGTTATTAGTATAAATGCCCTCTTATATAATATATATTGAAATATTTGTACACAGATTACTTGAACGGGAGCTAGGTTACAGTAACCCGGCTACTACACTTTACACAAAAATGTATTACAAGTGATAGTTCTGGCTTCAGGGAACATATGATCGGCGGGGGTGCCCGTTTTTGGACCCCACCCGTCTCCTAAGGGTAGTCCCTCAATATGTGGATCCTGGAAAACCCCTTTAATTTTTAATAAATAAATATAAAATGTTCAAAAACTGCTTTAAAGGGGTTGTGCCAAATTTAGAAGTTATCCAATAGCAGGGGGTCTGTCCACTGGGGCCCCCACCGGCTCTGAAAATGGTGTTCCTATTCTCCTGATCTGATGGAGCAGCGAGTTGACCATGCACCTTGCTGCTCTATTCTCTCTCTATGGGACCGCCAGAAATAGCCAAGCACGGTACTCCGCTATCTCTAGCACTCCCATAGAGAATAGAGGATAAATACCTGATCACTGAGTGCTCGATCGCTGAGACCCCCACGATCTTGAGAATGGGTCTTATGTGCCCATCCTGATATAGCGCCCTGCCGATTCATTAATTGTCTATAGGACTGCTGGAGATAGCAGAGTATAGTGCTCAGCTAATTCTGGTAGTCATATAAAGAGTGAATGGAGAGGCAGGGCACATGCTCAGCCTGCTGGTTGTCGGGATGGGAACATAGGACCCTTGATCTCAGGATCGGTGGGGCCCCAGTGATCACTTAGTTTTTTCCCATCCTGGGGTTGGAGAGAACTTTAATACTTGGCACATCCTCTTTAAAGTCCTCTGTGCTATGTGGGTCTCATATACCCTTACCTTGATACATGATGCGCATTGGTCTGCAGTCTTCATTACCTCTTCTACCTTTTCTCTTTTGCCTTGTATTTCAACATTCAGATTCTGTGAAGCAAAAGAAAAGTTTGAATTCTGGTACTATTAATATGTAAAGTGTCTACATTTTGGTCTCAGAGACAATTAGGGTGCTTACAGACCAGCGTGAAGGTCTTAACATAACCTTGCAACTATAAATTTGTTAACAAAGACGTTAAGACAGGTAATAGTTCATCAGGCAGATTTTACTGGACAGTTTTGAAGAATGGTAGAACTAGAATTCAGAGGCTGACCAGGAATAGAATGCAGGGCTTGACATTGATGCTATGGGTAAGGGCGTTTAGCGTATCTGGTTAGTTCCCATCTATAGCAGAGGCATTACTTGTCCAGTAAGTTTACCCACCTTTTGTTCATTTAGGTATCTCGCAACAGTATTGGCATCTGAAAGCTTTGCAGACTCTAAGACGTCTAGCTTCTGTTTGGTGTCACTGATCCACTTGCTCAGGGACTGATACATATCTCTATAATTCCTCAGCTGTTTTCCTTGCTTCTCAAGCTCCCAAGATCTAAAATAAAGAATAAACAAGACATGAATACATTTACAGCCCACATATGAGATGCATCGCCGCTGCAGTCTTATGTTAATTCTCCATATTATTGTAATGGTCACCACAGTCCTATAGTGAAAATAGGTGGCCCATATCCAATGTCCTAGAGCTCTTCATTCTCACCCTGACGTCAGTGAAATGGCTACATATAAACTTCTGTTCCCAGATTATTATGCTCTTCTCTGATATTGTACACAGGTTATATATAGAAACATTTACCTGTCATCAATCTCTTTTTCTATCCTGTGCCAGCGCTCAGTCAGTTGATTGGCTTTGTCAGCGAATTTGGAGAGGTCTAGTTCACAGTACGGATAGGCCTGGACAACACGCTCATTTATCTGCAGTGTTTTCTTCAGCTCTGTATCCAGAGATATCAACTGTGTTTTCTTATGCTCTAGTTCAGCTTTCATGTTCTAAAAGATATATACATTATAAAACTTATTATGTAGAAAAGGACACACAGGTAAAGTGGTATGGTAGGTCTTGCATATGGATAAAAAAAAAAACAAGTAAAGTTCACGCTGTCAATATCATCAGCCTGGTCCAAAGGTAAAGTCTCCTGGTCTACTGGCACCCAATAAGCAAAACACTTCTTTATCATTAGTGTAAGGAACCACCCTGTTTGGACACCATGAAGAATTTAAGTAGATGCAAAAATATATAGAGATTGTCATTAATGGTGGATGCACCATTACAGATGGGCAGATATCCGTATAAAATATATCACAGGGGACAGGGCCGGTTCTAGGTTAAATGGGGCCCGGGGGCGAAAAACAGTAAGGGGCCCCCCTCCATGTCACGTCATCAATCACCCCCTTCACGTCACATTAACCCCCCCCCATGGCAGCATACAGAAATACAACGCCCCATACCCCCCCCCAGTCCCCCGAATGGCACATTTCTCCCCATGTATGGGCCAGTGGCAGCAGCACATCTCTTCTACCCCCTCCCCCGTCCCATGGCTCATTTCTCCAGCACATCTGCACATATCCCCCCCCCCCCCATGGCTCATTTCTCCTCCAGTACAGATGCACATCCCCCCCATGCTCCCCCAAATGGTTAATTTCTCCAGGACTCCAGCACAGACTAGTCAGTCTACAATGCACATCTCCACACCCCACAATTTACCTAGAACAGATATGCATCCCCTTGTTCCTTCCCTTCCCTGTGTATGGTCACTGGTGGGCAGAGCAGAGACTCTGAGAGCCATAGAGGAGCAGAAGTCAGCAGGCGGCACGGTGAGCGAGGGCAGTGCGCACTGTGCTCGCTCCTTCTTCTTCTGGTTCTAGGGGCGGGGCTCTGGCGACGTCAAGACCGCGAAGACGTGCCTGTGCGGCGGCACGCTCTGAGCCCCAGCAGCCACTGCTCTCTTAAAGAGGCAGAGAGACGCTCAGAGCAGAAGCGGCACGGCCTGCCCCATATCCAATTGTAGTAAGTTAGTTGCGGCCGGCGCTGCTTGGGGGCCCCTAAGGACTTGGGGGCCCGGGGGCAATTGCCCCCCTTGCCTCTATGGAAGCGCCGGCCCTGACAGGGGATTTATCGAAACTAGTATAATGTAAAAGTGGTCGAGTTGCCCAGAGCAACCAGTCTAATTCAAGCTGTTATTGGTGTCCCTTTTCAACTGAAATCTGTGACCTGATTGGTTGCTAGTGGCAACCCCTCCACATTTCCTTTGCAACAGGTTTTATAAATCTCCCTATAGATCCCATTGTGCCTATTTGGTACTATGTCAATTTAATTCACTTAAAGGGAACCTGTCACACTGAACATGGTGTTTGAGCTGCAGGCAGCATGTTATAGAGAAGGAGGAGCTGAGCAGATTGATATATAGTTTTATGGAAAAAGATTCAGTGAAACTTGTATTTTATACATTTAAATTTCAGTTTTTTCTGTACTTTGAAGTAAAGGAGGCGGTGCTATCAGTGATTGACAGCTCTCTGTATACACAGTCATAGAGGGAAGGCTGTCAATCACTGATAGGTCCGCCTCCTTGACGTCAAAGACCAGTTTAAGACAATTTAAATGTATAAAATACAAGCTTCACAGAATATTTTCCATAAAACTAGATATCAATCGGCTCAGCTTTTCCTGCTCTATAACATGACGCCTGCAGATTATAATGGGTTTTCATGGTGACAGGTTCCAGGAAGCACAGCTCCATTCAAAGTGTAGTGGTCGTGCTGGGTAACTGCAGTTCCCATTGAAGTGAATAGGATCTGAAGTGCAGTAACCCGACAACCACTACACTTTGAACGAAGCTGTGCTACCAGCTAAGCCAACATCTGATTAGTGGGGGTGAAGGGTGTCAGACCCTATGCTCACAGCTGCAGTGAATGTCCACCTTTTAATACAATGTTGTTTTTATGTTCAGCATTCTGTGTTAATTAATTTCTTGTCATCAATATCAGATTGGTAGAGGTCAAGAAGCCTGGACATTTACTTTAAGTTAGTCAAATCTGAGCCCACATACAAAGGAGAAATGGAGACTTACATTTAAAGACAATTTAGTGTGCCCTCTGGCATTTTCCTTACCTTCAGCGCATTTCTATATGCTTCAACTTTTGCTGGATCAAGGGAAATGGTTTCTTCTTCTGTTAATCGAGCTTCATAAACCTTTATCAGATCTTCAATCTGAAGAATACTCTGGAGTAGAATTTTCAGTGACTGGAGTCTTAAGGGCACATAATGAAAATAATTAGCAGGCATATAATAGATACCTGTCTAAAGAATGAAGACTGGACACTAATTTTCTGGTTGAAAGTGAAGCTGTTTAATATGAAGTTCCGTTCCATAAGTTTAATTCCCATATGCTGTATAATGCTAGTGCATAATATTATTAGTGGGGAGATCTAATAACTATGTATAACTATATCAGGGGTCAGTACAGAGATCTCTCCCATCATCTATTTATCCCTAGGACTGTGACGAGGGGACATCCTCTGCGTCTGGAGGAAAGAAGGTTTGTACACAAACATAGAAAAGGATTCTTCATGGTAAGAGCAGTGAGACTATGGAACTCTGCCTGAGGAGGTGGTGATGGTGAATTCACTAAAAGACTTTAAGAGGGGCCTGGATGTATTTCTGAAATGTAATCATGGGTGTAGCTATAGGGGGTGCAGAGGTAGCAGTCGCTACCGGCCCAGGAGCCTGAGGGGGCCCAAAGACCCTTGTGCCGCATAAGAAAACACACAAAGCACTGAGGCAAGGGGGGCCCCAAGCTGAACTCTTGCACCAGGGCCCATTAGCTACGCCCCTGAGTGTAATAATATTACAGGTTATAGTTATTAGATTTCTGGAGAAATCGTTAAATCACAGAGTTATTGTGATTGGCTGACTGGATTCGGGAAGGAATTTTTTTCCCTCTAAAATGAAGAAAATTTGCTTCTACCTCACAGGGTTTTTTAGCCTTCCTCTGGATCAAGTTGCAGGATAACAGGAGGAACTGAATGAACAGATGTCTTTTTTTTAGCCTTACAGACTATGTTACTATGTAAAATTCAAATAGCGTCAAAAGATTCTGTGGACCTTCCAACATGGACCTTTAATGAGACTTAAATGTTAGACTAGAATTTTAAAAAAAAATCCCAATCATCTGGCAGGGGAATTTTCCCTTTGTCAGACCATCAAGTGCCAAATTAATGGAATTTTGCAATATTATTATCATACTTGTTATTACTTTAGGGAAATTAGTCTATGTAGTATAATTCTGGGTTGTTTTATGGTGATCTTTCAAACCCTTTCAAACATAAGGTTGGTTGGCTGCTTTATATGGCAGTGCAGATTGCTGAAATCTCTCATAAAACATAAATATAGTAATAAGACTAAGATTTATTAAACCACCATAGTTATGCGTATGGAGTTCGAAATGTATTAATGCTCTATTCTACCTTTCTAAGTGGTCTGCAGAGAAGCCTTGAATATTCTCCATTTTCTTTAACAGTGCATTCAGCTCAGACTGGAAATACGATGACTTGTCAGAGTCTTTTAAGCTCAGGATCATCTCTTTAATCTTGGTAATTTGGGCTGATATGTTCTGTCCATCTCCTCTCAAAGACTGTCAAAGATAGGCAGAGGAAAGACACCAGAATTATATATAACACCAAACTAAAAAACTATAAGGATGCCTTACTCATCATGGAAATACATAAGAATCCAGAGAATACCTCCATAACTTGCAAACCATTTTCATTTTTTCATACACAAATATTATAACTCCAAATATTGAAGGTGTTTTTCCAAGACTATAATATCGATGATCTATCCTTAGGATGGGATGTCAGTATCAGGTTGGTAGGTGTCCAACTTCCGACCTTCAGTATTATTACCTTGGAAAATCACCTTTAAGCGCAATATAAAAGAATAAAATTAATTACTCATCTTTAATATTGACATACCCCTATATCGTTTATTCTGTAAGACAAATCTCTGAATGTTTCTTGGTCAACATTGTAGACATTCCTTTGCACAAGCCTTGTCTCGTGGATCTCCATTTGCTGGCGGATCTTTTGTAGCTCTAACAACAACCAGTTCTCGTGCTTCAGCCTGTCATGGTCTACTACAGTAGTAGAAATATTGCTTCCTTTTACATTTGAGGCAGAAGTTTGGGTAACAACTTCAACTCTTTCAGCTGAAAGAAAGTAATAAAGATACAAAAATGTTAAGGAACCAAAAAATGCTAATATAGTCATGAAATCCAAATATTAAGAGGTACATACACATACCAACTTTACTAAGACATATTTGGGACCTGTCAAAAAGACTTATTTTGCCTAGTTTTAGGACAACTATGGTCCATGAACATTCAGATATACAGTTGGATGAAACTAGGCTCAGATAATAGCATAAAACGACTATTGTGCTTTTCAGCCTTTATATATAAACGGTATCCCTTAGAAGATATGACATCTGATGATGCATATACCACCACATGAAAATATAGAGGCTTGCATGCACCTGTTTAAATGCATTACCACTGTATTTAAAATCTACATGGTCGAGTCACATTATTATGACCACTTTCTACTTTCAAACGTCAGCAGCTCATAAAGGAAGTCACGTGTCATAGGCTGGCTTGGTGGGTATATCATGTGTGCGATAGGCTATCTGTATACATATCTTTCGTTGCGGACATGGGTAAAAGGGGCAATTTATCAGAGCTGCAAAAAGGGATGAATATTAGCTTTCAGGCTAACGGTGGCAGTATTTCTGAAATAGCACAGTTTGGGAACTGGTTTGCAAGCTGCTGTGGTATAAGGTGCATTGTGAATGGACAAATGGCACCATAGTGAATAAGCGACATGGAAACTGTGGAGCAGCACATGCCATTAATGTGAAAGGTGAACGTTCACTGCGAAGGTGCACGAGGGCAGACCGACTTGCTACACTGGAGCAACTCACTGCCAAAATGAACCAGGTTGCTACCAGATGTGTGTCTAAAGCTCTATGGGGCTATGAAGCAGATGGATGGTCACTGCACCTGAGCTAACAAAGTAACATCAACAGAAAAAGCTTCAATTTTCACGGCAGTATCGGAATTGGACCTCCACTGATTGGCAAAGGGTTTCCCTCTCCGATGATTCAAATTTTCTGTTTCATCAAACAGATGGACGTTGGCGTGTCAAGCAAGAAACATCAGAACAGACACCATGCAACCAGCGCTGCAAGAACACATGCTGGTGGTTCCAGTGTTATGGTCTGAGGAATGTTTTCTTGGCATTCTCTGAGCCTACTCATAGAAAGGAAAGGCACACTCAACCAATTTATGAATCCATCCTTGCAGATTACGTACACCCATACATGCCGATTGTCATCCCTAGGGCGGATGGCATCTTCCAGCAAGACAATGCGACATGTCACATCGCTAGAAATGTCCAACATTGTTAGGAAGAGCATGACAACGACTTCCAAGTACTACCCTGGCCCCCTAATTCCCCAGACTTGAACCCAATTGAGAATCTGTGCAACCACCTTGATTGTTGTGTTCAATGGATCTTTCTCACACACCCTCAAGCAGCTGTGGGATGTACTGCAGTCAGCATGACTCCAGATACCTGTGACAACCTGCCAGGACCTTATTGAGTCACTCCCATCCCATCTAGCTGCTGTCCATGCTGAACATGGTGGTTGTTCTGGATACTAGCTGGTGGTCATAATAATGTGACTCGACTATGTATGTGATACGGATCCTGAAAATGGTTGCATGCATGAGGCCTTAAATTACTATATTTATATTACCTGGAGTCCTGAAATAAACACTGTATATTGTTTTTAGAGTCTATGACAGCTTGAATTTAATGCACAGAGGTCATCACTTTGTTTCTATCTCCATGATTGAATACTTTTGTCTAAGTACTTTGGTTTAGCCCTGTTCTCCAAAATCATACTGATGATTCAACATTATGACAATGGCCCTAAGCTTTGGGTGTACAGTAAAAGCTGTATTAGATAGATTGTCTACCAGATGATCGTTAACAAGCTTTTGTAGTAACATTCATTAGCGATCATCTGGCAGTCTAATACTGCCATTAATTACCCGACAAACATGCAAACAGTCGTTCATCGGGCAATCCAAATCTTTCAACAGGTTTAAAAAATCATTGTTTGCCGGCGGCAGATCGTGGTATCTAATCACGATCTGCTGCCGACAAACAATGATTCAATATAGGGAAGAGCAATGGCATAACGATGAATCCTCCATACATTGAAGCAGTCTCCTCCTCTAACAAGCAGGCGGTTGCTGGGAAGAAACACTTCCCTTCCGACAATCGCCTGATCTGGCTGTCTACTACAGGCTTAAGGATTAGGTTGTGTTAGCAAATTAGCAGTGTAGCACATATCTACTTACAGGTGTTTATTTGTGGTGGTGGTCTTGTCTTGATGTACGTGGTCTCCTTAGTTTGGTAGCTAGGGAGCTGTACCACCAGGGTCTGATAATGTTTTTGCGCTTCAGAAAACTGACTGTGCATTTTCCTTTTGTCTTCTTCACCGAACATGTTTGAACCCTGGCTGTTTCTCATGAACTCCTGATAATGTATTTCCAAATCGGTAACAACCTTTTGGTAGTCTTCTTGGCGCATGGTCTTCAGCTGTAATAGGAAGTTATAGATTTAGTAACATACTTAAATAAAATATATTGTATTAATTGAGATATGAGTGGTTTAAACTTCTACCTTAGCAAGTGTCATGGTCCTAATTTTCTCTATGTCAATCATGCAGTAGTGCCATGACACCAAGCTCTTCATATTGATGTAAAGTTGGTTCCAGAGAGCCAGAATTGCTTCATAAAACTGCTCTATTCTGAAGTATTTAAAACACAAATTATGTTATACTTATGCTCGAGAAAATGGTACAAGTTGAAGAATTTCAATTTTAATGGCAAGCGTTCAATATCTAGTCTAGAGGAAGCTATAAACAGCTGGATTTATGGTCAGTTACTTGATCATTCCATCCAATCAGACCATACATAGCCAGATTTAGAAAGCCAAAACTAACTCCAGCACTTAAAAGGGTTTTCCTAGATTTTAACTCCTTGATAGGTCATCAGCATCTGATTGGTGGGGGTCCGACACCCGGGTCCCTAGCCGATCAGCTGTTTAAGAAGGCACATGTTCTCCTGACTTCTCCCTGCTCACCAAGCACAGCACCATACATTGTACAGTGGCTGTGCTTGATATCACGCTCATCTCCATTCACTTCAATGGGGATTAGCTGTGCCTAGGCCATTTGACCAATGAGCATGTTGTCACTGGCCTAGGAAATGCTAGAGAAGGCCGCGGCGGCGCTGCTAATACTACTCAAACAGCTGATATGGGGGTCCTGGGACACAAACTGCTCAGATACTGTTGCCCTATCTAGAGGTCATCAGTATTAAAATCTTAGAAAACCCCTTTAACCCTTTCTATCCCAGAGATTTTTTTTTTTTGCGTTTTTGTTTTGCTCTCCCTGCCTTCCCAGAGCCATAACTTTTTTATTTGTCTGTTCACATAGCCATATGATGGCTTGTTTTTTGCAGGACAAGTTGTACTTTCCAACACCACCATTTAATATTGCATATGATGTAGTGGGAAGCGGGAAAAAAAATTCAAAATGGGGTGAAATTGCAAAAAAAAAAAGCTATTCCACCATAGTTTTACGTTCTTTTTTAAGACGTTCGATGTGCGATAAAACTGACCAGTTACTTTTATTCTACAGGTCGATACAAATCCGTTGATACCTTATATATAGTTTTTCTTGCGTTTTGATAGAATAATAGTTGCCATATTTTGACCCCTATAACTTTTTTCTTTTATTATGAGTACGGAGCTGTGTGGGGGCTCATTTTTTGCGGGGCGATGTGAAATTTTCATTGATACCATTCTGGGATTTGTATGACTATTTCGAATCGTCCATTTTGACCCTTTTTTTCGTTTTGCTGTTTGCCGTATGGGGAATATATTTTTATATTATGGGCATTTACGCACATGGCGACACCCATGATGTTTATTTTTAAAAAATTTTAGTTCTTTTATTTTGGGAAAAGGGGGTGATTTTAATTTTTTATTTTTTTTATTTTTGTATTTTTAAAAATACATAATTTTTAACACTTTTTTTTTATAGTTCCCATAGAGAACTTTAACAAGCAATCATTAAATTCCTATTCTCATAGACCCCAATGTGCTAGCATTAGAGCCTATGAGAAAATTGCTAGTTTCCTATGGAGCCCTATTACAGGCAAGGGCTCCATAGGAAGTACTATGCAGCAGCCTCCTGTCATTCACAAAGAAACAGAAACAGCAAGCAACCCGCGGCTATGGCATCCGCTTCACTCAGGAGCGGGCGCCATCTTTAAAGCCCCGGCCAGCGCTATTACGGAGCTGGTCGGGAAAGGGTTAATGACATGTTACTTATCGGTGAAAACATTTAAAATGAACTTACTTGGAAGACAGGTCTACAGCTCCTGGATTTGGTGGTGGGATAATCAAACTGACAGAAGGAACCACCATGTCTAGCCCACCAGGACCAGTCACGTTCCATTTGCTGCGCTGAGAATTATTCTTCAAGATGCATTCATCTCCTTTGTGTATAACTTTCTGTGTGGAAATGTCATCCAATGCATTGTAGTAAACCATTTCATAGATTTTTTAATATATAAGTGCACACTGATGAACATCAAATGTTTGTTCAACATGGAAATCGTTCATGTTTACATAACTGTCAATTTATTCCAGATAAATGTAGTAGAAAGTCGCCAGAGATATCAGTGGCATGTAGCAGAATGTAATAACTATGTTGCAGGATGATCATCGTTCATTGGACCTAGTTTGCTGTTACAAGGAGGTACATGGCACTGATATTTCTGCTGAATTCCTATTGCAAATAACTTTCCAAAGTCAATCAAAACATTGCAAGTGACGTTATCCATTTTCTTGCATGTCAAAATAAACGTACACTTATTTAAGCATCAGTCATTGAATGAAACCACATTAACATATTAGGGAACTGCTTTATCTTTATCTGGAGACTCACAAGTGGCCCCTGTGTAAATCCAAACACGCATTTCTCTGTTTCTATTATTTACGTGCCATCTAATGAAAATGTAATCAAATACTATATGGTACCTGTTCCTGCTTGTAGTCACAAAGAGCCTTGAGAACGATTGGTTTGTCTCTTTTGTAGTCCGGGTTTCTTGGCTTGAGCTGTACTATTTTCTTGGATTTATTGACCAAATTTTGAACCTGTCTTTTGTATTCATTAATTTTGTCTCTTTCTTTCTGTAAAGGAGAGGAAATCAACCTTTAACCACACAAACCCCAGTAGCCAGTTCAATTAGTTCATTTGATAATCTGCCATATAGTAAAAAAATATATATATATATATAGATATAGAAGACCGAGTGGAGATGTCTATGCCTGCTTGGTGATTTAGTAGAAATGAAGGTCAGAATCATACCTCCAAATCTTTAATCATTTCCAGGACGCGTGACAACGGCATGCTTTTGTCACATGGGTACTTCTTCCGGATAGTGTCTTGAAGGTTTGTTAAGTAAGTCTGGGTGCTCTCTGCCTCATCAAAAAACTGAAAACAAATGATAATAAGAGTGAGAGTGAAAGAAAATATTCCAATTAAACAAATAACACATTAGTAAGATTATGTGTAATGAGAGTTTATTACTTTTTATCATGCATAGGAATTTATAAAAGAGTTGTCGAATAGATTTAAAGAGGTTGTCCCATTTGGCACATTGATGGGATATCGCTACGATATGCCATCATTGTCTCATAGGAGTGGGTTTCCAGAGGTGGGACAAGCATCTGTGTCAAGAACGAGGCCCAGCTGGGTCAACCTCTTTAATAGCAAACTACTTTAGCTTGGGACATGTTATATAATGAAGAATCCATATATCAAAAGGTGTCTAGAACATGGAAAAAATTTGCTAAATTAAGGTAAAGAATAACGTTTAGAAAGACGCACCACATCTATCACACAGCTTGTGCCACTGTGATAAATTTGGCGCATCCTCTGCCTTCCTGGTCTAGTTTTATATATGGTAATTTTTCATGTATGTTTTCAAAGTAAAACAGGGAACTGAAAGAAAAATAGGGAAAAGATTTATACAAATATATGTATTATCAATATCTATCCAAAAATGAGTGGAAGTGTCCCCACAATACACATACATTGGTATTAGAGGCAACCCCAACAATCAGCTGCCACAGTATTCCTTAAGCATCATGGTCTTTTCCTAGGCCATTGACGTCACGTACATCAGTCACATGGCCTAGGCGCAGATCAGCCCCATTCAAGTAGATGGGGCTGAGCTGCAATACCAAGTACAGCTGCTTTCCCATGTATGCTCATTGGAGTGCTGTGGCCTCGTTAAACTTCTGATTGGCAGGGGTGCCGAGTGTCTGACCCCCAACGATCAGGTATTGATGACCAATCATGAGGATAGGGCATAAATGTTAAAGACTCATAAAATCCCTTTAAAATGATAGGAACATTCAAAAGTCTACAGGTATGGATGACATGACTTGTAGTCTTATTGGCCCTTGAGTTTTTACAGAGTAACAGCAATTACAACACATAATAGCTTACTTGAAAGTAGGAAGCATTTTCTTTCAGGTGAACATCAATGCATTTGGTAATTTGAAGAATCCAGCTCCACTGAGTCTGCAGGGTATCCATGTAAGCCTAAGAAAGAATAGCCAATATTAGTACAGATAGAATAAACACAATATTCTTTGAAGGGGTTGTCTGGTTTAGGAAAGCAGTTTTCTGATCCTCTGTTAGGTAATTCTAGGTAACTGCGGTTGTCAATCCACCACATTGCCACACTGCGATAAAGTGTATGTATTGCTCAAGAGGACCCATGCATTGAATTTCAATTAGTACTGTGTGTTACTTAATTTCCTCAGCAGCAACAATGAGTTAAATGCAGTAACCATTGATCATTACCATTGTCCATCTAAAGCTAGCCATACAATTACAATAACTGTCAGCCCAACGCTCATGCAGCTGACATCTATTCCTCCTGACTCCTCATATACATTTGCTTGGTTTCAGCCCAGCAGCTATATGTTCTCAGTGGGAGAGGGGAGTAAGACCCTTCCAGACACCTCTGCTGACAGCATATCTCCCAAGAGAACAAAAGATCTGGCATGTTAAAATTCAACATGACTAAATGGGGATTTAGACGGGCAGATTATCGGGAACAAACGTTCCTGCAAACGCTCGTTTATCGGGTGATCCTGTCGTTCGTGCAAGCATCTAAATTATCTTTTCTGGGCAGCAGATCGTGCTGTCTAAACAGCGATCTGCTGCCCAGAAACATTGCAGCTGTATGAAGATGAGCGATCACAATAGCAATCCCTCATTCTCATACTGTGGAGGTGATCGGTGCATGTAAATGCAACGCTTCACCTCCATTGAGCGAGCTTCCTTCCCAACAATTGGCTGGTCTTCAGCACCTTTAGAGGGGGCAATTCAGCAGGCGATTGTCCAAAAGGAAGCATTCCTTCCTGGCAAACGCCTGCTCATCCCCATACAGACTCATTGGGCTGTCTAAACATGCTCTGCTGCCGGCAAACAGCGATTTAGGCGCCTACACAAACAATCCAATCACTTGACGAACGAGCGTTTCGCTCATTCATCAGGTAATTGGCAGCACCTTTACACCACCAGATAATCGTTATTGAACGTTCCTATAAACACTCATTAGCGATTATATGTCAGATTCTCGGTACGTGTAAAGGGCTCTTTATTCTTCCTTCCCCTAACATCATTATCAGGGCAGAATCGGCACACCCCCATGCACATGAAATAGTCGTCTGGTTTAGCTGACTTTGCTCTTTCATTTATGGGCACCCTAAGTGTGGTCATCTTTTGATGCCAAAGCAGCCTTTAACTGAACAAACCCATTGGACTCTAATCTTGTCAGAGGCACATGTAACACAATATTGAGATTTGGCTTAAAATGGATTTGTCAAGATCAGTAATATAGTAGGTTTTCTTTGCAGTCCTAGCCAAAACCAGACATCATGATGCACCGTGAAGACTGACAAACACTTAAACAGCCAACAACCTTATCTCACTATACCTACAGTATATTTCTACCTAAAAGCCCCCAAATAGTAATCACAGGGGTGGCTGAAATTTTCCATTAGGCACTCTGAATAACTTTCTAATGAGTAGTTACCATGGAGCAAAAGTTGCAAGTTCAGCTTGTATTGTGTACTGGAGAGCACTTACTGGGATTTCTTGTCAAAATCAATGACCTCGTTCCAGAGTTCTGTAGATTAGAGGGAACTTTCAACTTTATCATAACCCTACCTCAATCTTGTCTGCTGCTGGATGTTGATTCATGATCAGCTGGTCACTTTCTAGCTTCAGCTTGTTCAGATCTTTTTCCTTTACCTCCAACTGACTCATAAGTTTCTGGAGAATAAGAAAATAAAAAGTTAAAGGAGCATGTAGCTGATGACAAGGGGAAGAAAAGTATGATTTTTGGTTATTTTCCCTAGTGACACCAAATGCTGCGTTTAAAATCCTAAGGAAGTAATCACTGTAAGCTTTGTCAAGCCTTTAATAATAGGCTCCCTTCACACATGATCTTCGCTGTAACTCATAAGGTGTAGACAACTATCGGCAATATGATTATGGGCCATCTTCATAGCGGCTCTCCGCAAGTATAATTTTTAATAATAATCTCTACAGTATTCCAGGCTGCTTGCTAATCCAGCACAATTATTTCCTTATCAAAGGAAAATTACTGAGTAAAAATATCTATTGCATCTTTAGTCCCCTCTACAACATAAATGGTCTTCATCTGTTCCTAAAAGATCCATGGCTGGTATGATGGATCTGTTTTAAGGTAGGTCCTAATGAATCCTAACTGATACAAATCTGTTTATAATGGGATCTGTTAGGTTCTCATGGAGATTCTGGCGTTTTTACCCTCTAGAACAGTGCCGTTGACTGTGCTAATCTTGCCGCCAAAAGCACCGAAACCCAACAGAATGGTTAAAGCACTTACGGAGAATGACTCCTGCTTCCTTGGAATGTCAGTGTTCTTGTCACTCCAATCATAGACAAGTTCTTCTTCCTCTCGATCATTGATCCACATGATTTCCTTAGATGTGGCCTGAATGATGTTCTGCAGCTGACGCAGCTGATCCATTCTTTCAAACGAGAGTTTCTAAGTTTGTGAAACAGACGAATATTAGAATGAGAATAAATAAAAGGATGGCCTTGATGAACATACGGCTTTGTAAACTGGGCTCTCTCTCAGTCAGTCTCTGCATTTCATTCTGGTTACACAGCTACAGTGATGGGGCACCACATGAGCACAACCTACAACTGAAGTGGAGATCCCCTCTAACAAGTGCAAAATAGTGGAACAAGTGTTCAGAATTGGCCCTTACCAGCAACGCATCATATTCTTCTTCTAGTTGATAAATTGCTCCCTTTTCACGCTAGAGAAATAAAAGAAGACCTTACATTAACACTATTGTAAATTCAAATATAAATATTCTAATCATAACAAAATCATTAGACGTGTGTTAGTACAGCCAGTAAATTAAATGGTTCTGTCCTATAGACCTTTGCCAGCAGCTGAAAGTACTAAGTAATGGCAGATTTTATTATCTGTATTAATTACCAGATCCGCTTTAATTTTGTCCAGCTCCCACCGATAGTCAGCAATGGCGTTGTGGAATTTTCTGTGGCTACCAATCTGCTGTTCTACAGAAGCGGCATCGAATCCCCAATCAACAATTTCCATTTGACGCTAAATTTATAAGAAAGAAAACAAAGAGTTAAGAGAATAAATAAAAAGTATAAGTTGTCCCAAGCTTTTGTGGGCTCCATCCCAATAATGATGATTCCATTATCAAAATTGCTGTAATTGCAACGAGTACTAAATTTTGCTTACAGTCATGTATACCAGTTTTACAAAACTCTGTATCATACACGCTCAGGTCATGTTGACTTGAAACTACATGCATGGAGAGGTCCCGGTATACAGGTCCATAGAAGGATAGGTGTTATGTATTAGAAAATATTTGTTTTAAGAGCAAAGGGTTTTTCCAGGACTTAAATATTAAAGGGACTGTGTCACAAAACATATTCTACATTTATCAAATCAGGACCTGGCTCTAAATACTTTTGTAATTGCATGCTATTAAAAATTTAGTATAGCCTGTGAGCTAGTCAATGAAATGTATCTGTATAGCGCCACCTGCTGTTTGTTGTTTTCCTTCATTTTTGTCAATCTCACTGAGCTGGTCGAACATGCTCAGTTTTAATCTTTAACTGCCACCAGCCATATGTTCTGTTAGAAGCTGTGGCAATTACAGATAGCTGCAGCAGAAAGGACATGCGCCCTGAGCTGCCAGGCTGAAGAGAATTTAGCAGAGCAATTGGAGCAGTGAATGCGGAGATCTCTGGATCCATGTAAAGTACAGGGCTGGTTCTATCTTTGTTAGAAAGGTATTGTCATGTATTATATGGTTTCTGATTTTCATTTTTTACATCAATCATGGCATAACCCCTTTAATGACCTATGCTTTGAATAGTCATCGATATCAGATTGGTGGGGGTCTGACTCTTAAATCCCCTCTTCCTGCCAATCAGTTGATAGAAGGAGCTGCATCACATTAGAACTAGCACAGCTCCATACACTATATTGGCCAGGAAATGTAATGGGACTGAGCTTGCAGTACACTTCCTGGCCACTACACAGTGTACGGAGCTGTGCTCAGCGGTGGACTGGCTATACAGGAAATTTCCCAGTGGGCAGTCACCTGAGCCCTTGTCATGGCCGCCAGCCGTGTACATAATGATCTGATGCTCCCAGTATTAATTAATGCTTAGAGCATCAGGCACGTATGCACCTGACCAACACCGCCGGTGCCCTCCTGAATTTAAATGCATCACTGTCCTCAGTTGATTACTGCGGTGAGGGTAGCAGTATTTGGTGCTACGCTGTGGTATATGGTTCTGGTGAAGCAGTATTTTGTGCTGCACTATGGTATTTCAGACCCCGTCTACTTCTAGTGTCCCTGCTTACTTGTGTTGCCCCGTCTTCTGTCAATTTGGAACCGTCTAAAACATGGGGTCACTTTTAGCATTTTTCCAGGGCCACTTTAAGTTCCCAGTCTGCCCCTGGCTGTGCTGGTTTCAGGGGTGGACTGGGAACTTGAAGTGGTCCTGGAAAAAATACTAAAAGTGGCCCTGTTTTGTAGTTGGGTCCGAATTGATGGAAGGCAGAGCCAGCAGTACCATATTGTGGCACATTATACCATCCCAACAGAGCCAAATACTACAGTCCATCACAAAATACTGCCAGCAGCACAAAATACATCCCCAAAAACTTCCAGTGGCCTGCTGTGAGGAGGGCCCAGACGGCCCCCTGGGCATCGGCCCACCAGGAAATTTCCCTGTTAGGTCTAGGGCCAATCCGCCCCTGGCTAGTTCTTACACGATGCAACTCTTTCTATCAGCAGATCAGTGACGGTGATGGCAGTCAAACCCCCACCACCTATCTGATAGGTCATCAGTATTTAAGTCATAGAAAAGCTCTGTAAATGTTTCAAAAGAAAATAATGATTCATGTACTGTATGCAAAATCCAGAACCTAAAGCTTTGCACATCCAGTCCTCATTCTGTAAAACTGTTTGGGTGGAGAGATACCAGACTAATGTATAATTTAGAGTTGCACATGTTGAGATGAAGTAACATGCTATGAGCTGGAACACCTACACCCAAGGCATTATGGCAGATGTCCAAGAAGAGCAGCCATTTTACATACACAGCCACATAGGACTTCTAGTTTTTTTTTGTTTGTTTTTTATCATGCCGAGACAAAATAGCTGGTCTTCTGAATCACCTGTCCTTGCATATTGCCTGGAAACATCACGGTTAATAGGTATGGTCACTCAAGCAAGATTACCACTTTGTTCTAGACAGTTGTTCTAAGGCAATTAAGATACATTAAGTTTAGTGAAACATTTTTTGTAGAATAAATGCTATAAGAGGTTTGTAAGTAAACTTGGTTGAGAACGATTGTCGGCACAATGTTGGCATCTTATGACAAAGTCACTACTTACTCTTTGCTGCCGAATTTGATTTAAGGTCTCTGTAGTGGTCCTCTTTGTGTAATCATCCCATCCAGAGCCACTCTGGGAAGAAAATCCACCACCTTTAGATCCTTTGCGCATACGTGGACCATGAATGGCTTTGTCAAGGGCACGCATCTGGTCATAAAGCTGAAGCAATCTACAAAATACAAGATAATATTTTTTGACAAACCAAAGCACAGCAGCAACAAATTCCAGTTCATTCTGTTATGTGTTTAGTTTTCCCTGTTGTCAGACAAAACATCATGTTGACTAGCTTTTGCATGACCATACTTCCTATGGTAGGAGTCACAAGGCTGTCCCATCATTCTCATCTCCTTGATCAGGCCTTCAACCATCTCCATCTCTTCCTGGGCTCCCCCAAGACATTCTTCCAGTTCTCTGTTGCGAACGAGTTGGCTTCCATCACCATATTTTAGCTCCTGTAAAATAAAGTGCCTATATTATTGGTTATGCTACGGCTAAAGTGATATATGTTGCAGGGAAAATGTGTTTCATGCCAATCACTTTAAAAAAAAACAAGAGAAAATATAAAATGCGGGATAAATAATTATTATCTGGCTATTATTATTGCATTTTAACAGTTTTCAGTTAAAAAACAACAACATTATCCCAACAGGAACGCGATCTTATAGTTAATAAGAGTTTAGACTGCTGTGAGAATACATAAAAGAGCAATGAAACACCCCCATCAGACTGAGAAAAGGAAAGTGGACAGTACACTGCTTCTGAACCTCTATGCTAAATATCTCACACCGCTTCTCTATACACCTATGTGCAAATTCCTTCACCAAAAATTATAGTTAGACTCTCCTTCCTATGGGGCCAAAATTCAGTTTAGTGCTCTAGCCCTGTATTGAAAACCTTGGTCAAAGAAGAGTGGTACATGAACCACATGCTCCAGCAGCCTCATCTTCACTAGCTATTCTCCCCACCTTCTCTTTTTCTTCTTACCAACCTTACACTTCTAACGCTGGCCATACACATTAGATAGAATTTGGTGGGACCCATTGTTTTCACTTGCCACCAGCATATCATCTAATGTGCATAGTGGCCTCCTGATTCTCCACTGGCAGATAAGGATGGGACCAGATGGACGCCGGATCCTCTTGTTTACAAGGAAATAAGTTGCTACCAGAGGTGTCTGACACCAGCTTTCTCCCCTCTCCCCGTTCAGAACACCTTTAATTTGTATGGAGGGATCAGGAAATATCTAAGGCTACTTTCACACTGCCGTTTCTGGGTCCGTTTGTGAGATCCGTTTCAGGGCTCCCACAAGCGGCCCAAAACGGATTAGTTTGGCCCCAATGCATTCTAAACGGATAAGGATCCGTTCAGAATGCATCAGTTTGGCTCCGTTCTGCCTCCGTGTGCTCTGGAGGCGGACACCAAAACGCTGCTTGCAGCGTTTTGGTGTCCATCTGACGATGCAGAGCCAAACGGATCCGTCCTGACTTACAATGTAAGTCAATGGGGACGGATCCGTTTTCATTGACTCAATATGGTGCAATTGAAAATGGATCCGTCCCCCATTGACTTTCAATGGTGTTTAAAACGGATCCGTTTTGACTTTGTTCATGATCCGTTCTGAACGGACACAAGCATTTGCATTATCGGTGCGGATCCGTCTGTGCAGATACAAGATGGATCCGCACCAAACGCAGGTCTGAAAATAGCCTTAGTTCGCCAAACAAGCATTGAGCCAACAGTTATCTAATGTGTATGTTCAGCCAAAAGATGCATTTCCATGGGCGATTCAAGGGCAATCATAATGACAAACCACACGTTCCTGATAATTGCCCGATTGTGAGAGGAGATGACAACTGCGTTTACATGTAGCAATCATCTCCTCTGAGTGGGGACGAGCAATCGCTACTGTAATTGCTTCACCCAATACTGATCATTGTTTCTGAATAGGAGATCCCTTTTCACACAGCACAATATGCTGCTGCCAAATGATGCTTTTACGTGCCGCACCGAAGATGCTTTCACCCGATGAATGAGCCAGACAATTTCAGAAAGCTGCATTTAGTTTATTAGACTTGGTTTGAAACATATTCTATCAATCACAAAATTGTAGCTATCTTCTTAAATCACAGGAGAATGTAAAAGGCATTGTGTTTGTTGGTGAGAGAGGATTGTTATGTTGTTAGAGTCATAATTTTATCTTTGCTTCTGTTTATATTGTTGAAAGCCCCTTCACAGGGGCCAATGATCGGGGGAATTATTGGGAAGGAGCATTCCTAGGAATGCTTATTTCTGATAATTGTCCTGTGTAAAAGGTACTGACAGTCACCCCATGAATGAGGCTACTTTCACACTAGCATTAATACTTTCCGGTATTGAGATCCTTCATAGGGTCTCAATACCGGAAAAAACGCTTATGTTTTGTCCCCATTCATTGTCAATGGGGACAGAACGAAATGCTCCAAAATGCATTCCGTTCCGTTCTCATACTGGAAAGCAAACTGCAGCATGCTGCGGTTTGCTTTCCATCCTGAGATGCGGAGCAAAACGTCCGTCATGACCCACAATGCAAGTTAATGGGGACGGATCCGTTTTTCTCTGACACAATAGAAAACGGATCTGTCCCCCATTGACTTTCAATGGAGTTCATGACGGATCCGTCTTGGCTAGGTTAAAGATAATACAACCGGATCCGCTCATGACGAATGCAGATGGTTGTATTATCAGTAACGGAAGCGCTTTTTCTAAACCCTGCCGGATCCAACAAAAACGCTAGTGTGAAAGTAGCCTAAGCTAAAACACACCCAAGATCTTGGCAGCAGATCATTCTGTGTAAAGAGAAATCTTATGTCCACACAGAGAATTTGTATAGGATCGCTCTTTCCCATACAGAATGTAAATGCAGCTCTCACCCCCACTGATGATCAGGCAATTATTAGGAATGAATGGTTCATTACCTACAATTGCCTGCTCCATTGGCCCATGTAAAGGGGCCTAAATTATCATGCATGGTGATTATATGGGGGTTTGTTAGTAATCTTGTCATTACGTAATACTGTGTTTTGGCTAAAGTGTATCTATCACCAGAATATACTGTCCCACGTCAATGGGTTGCCCAGAGACATAAAAAGCTGGTTTCTTGTTTTTCAAATATAAATTAATAAAACTTACTAATATAGTTAATACTGCTATATCGGCCCAATGCTTCAAACACAAACTCTTTGTTCCTGATTATTGCCTATACATGGACTATGTAAAGGGATCTTTACCTAACGGACAGAACCAGGCGGGCAGCCCCTTTCAAGCATGACATGCACGCACAGAGGAACCTCCCTGCCCGTTTCTAAACAAATGCAAAAGTCAAGCTTCTGGAACCACGAGAGGTGGCATGAAATTGGGCCCATGTAGCTGTATTCACAATTTTGTTATATTAAGGTTTTCTCAATTTACATTTAAGTTCCTCGGCAACCCTTTCAAGGGCAAGATACAGTGACAGGTCTGCTGGGTGCGTTAAGTATTTGGAATAATATGGAGAACTCACAGTTATGAGTCTGATGTATTCATGAGCCTGGTGCTCACCCTTCGCCCACCCCCCAATAATTGATAGCCATTGTGTTTACAGCTAGATACATGACAGTCACAGGTTTCAGAAGCCAGGCCCATGGTAATTAGCTGCTTCACCATGAGACAACCCAACTCCAAAATATTGGTATAATAAATGCACCTATGAATAAAAGACTATTAATATATGGATTAGTTCATCCAAGACATGCAGTAAATCAGACAAGGTACGGCATACATGTCATGCTAAATATAGCGTATGAGGTAATACCATTATTTTTTAGAAGTATTTTGGCTTTTCATTTTTATGACTGACAAGTTGTCAGTTTCATATATGTATTATCACTCTTGTGTACTTGTAATAAGACTCAATACATACCGGGGCTGCAATCAGTTCAGCACGGATTAAGCTATCGGATATATGCTGTAGGATGTCTTGCACGGTGTTTGGACGGCGGGACATTGTCCCTGTTTGTCTGAAAAAAATAAAACATAAAATTACATTAAATAATTGATAATTTATTAGCATTGATTACTGACATATTATAGTGGGTCTAGAGGTAACAGTCAGACCCACATAACAAGACACAAGTAAAATATGGACGGCAGGCAGGGGTTCCAGTTGGAGCTCCCTGGATCTGGCATAGCCAGACGTTACTGCAATGCCCGCCGGCCCCATTGACTGTAATGGGATCTGGAGGAGATCCGGCTAATGCCCCAGCAAATATGTCTGGATTCGACCGGACAAAAAGCGTTGTGTGCAGTGGTTTTTTTTCTGTCCGAATCCCGCAGTATTTTCCAGGTAGCGGCTGGATCTCTGCCAGACCCCATTATAGTCAATGAGGTGGTGGGCATTCTGGTAACGTCCAGCTATGCTGGATCCAGAGAGCTCCGACAGGCTGTTCTCTGCCGGAACAACCCGCCCAAACTATTACATTAGTGTAAAACTAGCCTTAAATCGACCCCCATGAACAGCTCTCAGTACACGGGGGAGGCGTTATTAGTGATTGATAGCATTCTCTGTGTTAGTGTGTATACAGAGATAGCTGCCAGTCACCGATAACACCTCCCCCCTATACTGAGAACCGTTCACGTGGATGGATTTGCACTGCATTTCATGGTGATGGGTTCTCTTTAAATACTCTGTAGGACTGTGATTTTCTGCTATGGATATATCATATAAAATAAATTGCTGCCATAGCAATTCATGGATCTAGTGGTGTTAAAAATAATATTTTTAACTGGAAATTTACATTCCTTGTCGTTGTCTTGCAGAGCAGAAAGCAGTCTACAGTCTGTCTATAACAGGGCTAAGCAGCTTCCGGCACCCCAGTTGTTGTGCACCCCCCAGAATGCTACATTCACTTATATGGGAGTTCTTAGAATAGCCGAGAAAATGTGTAGTTTAACAGCATCAGGCAAATTATCGCGGATTAGCCTTTGTATAAATGCTCATTCCCAATACATCTGTACGTGTAAAAGGAACCTTAGGCCCCTTTCACACACGCGTATTTGCAATCCGTATATGACACATACTTTGTGTATCGGAATTCACTGCTAAGATTAATAAATGGGGCTATTCACATGGGAGAATATTTTTTATCAGTATTTGAAATACGCAGCATGTCCTAGTTTTGTGTGTACATGCTTCCAAATACACCCATTATAGCCTATAGGAGCGCATCAACAATGTAGGAAGGAAGGAATACACATGTAAATCCAGATGAAGTACTGAAGCAATACTGATACTGGTAAATCATCCAGAATCCTTGAATATTCTGGAGCCAGAAGACAGACATATTTCGATACGCTCGTGTGAAAGTTGCCGTAGGCCTTTGATCAGCAATTTCCATCAGTGATGTGAGCCAATACCAGGTGCAGGTCAAACACACAGAACAGGTGCAAATCTTTCCATTATTCCTAATCTGTGTCTAGGCTCCAGTGTGTAACCTCCTGGTTTTCGCTCCCAATTACTGATGGAAAATACTGACCAAACACTAAGGATCCATTCACACGTCCGTGGTGTATTGCAGATCCCCAATACACTGGGCCACACATGGCCGGCACTAAAAAGAGAAGTCCTATTCTTGTCCACAGCTCTATTTTCTTGCGGAGCTGCGGACCGGAAGTTCGGGGCCGCGCTCCGGAAATACGGATATGGAGAGCACATAGTGTGCTCTCCGCATCCATTCCGTCCCCATAGAGAATGAATGGGTCCGCACCCGTTCTGAAGAATTGCGGAACGGGTGCGGGCCACATTCATGGACGTGTGACTGCCAAAGGAACAGAATTCATACTGTATCAGTTTCCTACTATAGACAGCCATGATAGAATATGAAGTATATTAGTTGCATTTGGTTGTGACTGGTTCTTTGGAACTAAATATTCATTTATATTTACAGACCAGTAACAATGTATCGTTATCACAGACATAAACATGCAATTTTTTTTCTCAAATCCCTACTGCGTCAGCTATAAAACTTGTGCTATATCCAAAAAAAAAAAGCCACCTCCCCCAGGTGTCTGTGAGATATCTTGCTGAGATCTTGTAATTTTTTTTTTGCCAGGACAAGCCAATGCTCGTCTGGTATGGGTGGGTACGGGTGATTTCATTATGTGCAGTGTCTCGGCTTGCAAGCAGTCATTTTCCCTTCAACAAAAGAGTAATTATGCTGACTCACTAAAAAAAGGCGTGTGAAATACATATAGACGCATTAGAAGAAAAGACCGCTTATTATTACACAAGTGAACTGAATTACAGTGGACCAGTCTCTGAAGAAAAATGCAAGAAATCAGAGAAAACGTCTTATGTTACAGCAAATATCCACGAGGAAGGAGCGGTCGGTGACTAATGCAAGTGCTAGAGAGCTAGACACTGGTCAGGTCTTTATCAGCAGACCTGATTGTCATCTGTATGAGAAGCCAATTGTTTGCTTTCCTGATGGATTCTACCTGTCTGACGTCATCAGGTTTATTATAGCAGACGTATTTCTAGACTCACAGAGGTCTACACTTCCATGCACAATAGTCACTTCCTCGACTGGTGGATTTAACATTACACATCGATACACCTCTATTGACCTAGGAGCTGTGCAGAAACACCTATATGCAATAAAAAAAACTGAACGTAGAAGACTGAAGCATATTGAGAACGCTCTGATAATCATTTATACTTGAGCTGTCAGACCCTAGAATAGGCAGCTAAGTTCCTCCACATAGGCTTAAAGAGGTTTTCTCACTTCAGCAAATGGCATTTTTTATGTAGAATTAATACAAGGCACTAGGTAATGTATTGTGATTCTCCATGTTGCCTCCTTTGCTCTCTGGAATCACATTATACACGGTTCCTTTCCAGGGTTAAGACCATCCTGCAAATCCAGCAGTGGCGGCCGTGCTTGCTCACTAAAGGAAAAAGCACCGGACTCTCTGGTGTCCGGGACCGCTGGAGTGTGCAGATGTCGGCATTTATCCCAAAAGTGTGGAATCACGGCCACCATGCTGGACTGCAGGGTGGTCGTAATCCCTGGATACAATCAGTATATAATGTGGTGGAAAAATGAACATGATAAATGCTACTTGTTGAAGCGAGACAACCCCTTTAAAGTGGCTATTCAGGATTTGTTTTTTTTATATACCCCTCCTTCTCCCCATGCGGCACCTGTAAAGACTGCTATACTTACCTGCTCCCTGCCACTCCATTCAGGCGTTGTGGCCCCCAGGCTGCCTTCACTGGACTTCTGGTCTCTGCTTGTAAACTTTCTGCATGCACAGGGTCACATATGCTGCTGCAGCTTCAGCAGTGACATATCCTCAAGTAGAAGGTGACCCAGCAGTGACATGCCACTTGTGGATGCGTTGCCGTTGAGGACACTCACCGGCCGCAGTGGTGCAAGTCTAAATGCATGGATCAGTAGTCCGGTGAAGATGGCCTAGAAGCCATGGAGCCCAAACAGAGCATCAGAAACACTTAAGTTGAGTTCTCTTCTTTGGGGGAAAAGAAAAAATATCTTGGAGAATGTCTTAGGTTATCCATCTAATAGACAACATGATGACCCTTAATGCAAAACCCATGAAACTAGGTTGTTTACCAGATACAGACAGAGATCAGTTCTCCATTACTAGATCATAAATGATGAATAATGTAAGCCTGTCTGTCATTACTTATCTTTATTAGCATCTTAACATACCACCACAATTTTAAAGAGGACCTGTCACCTCTCCGGACATGCCTATTTTAATAGCTACATGCATTCCCCATGTAATAATTATGGAGCATCTGTTCTTATGGCTCTGTGTTGTGCCATTCCTTTATTATTTCTACTAGAAGTTATGAATTAATTGCTATTAGCCTTCAATAAGGGTACAGAGGGGAGGTAACCAGTTGGGGGGGTGTACTGATTGGATAGAGTAAATCTGTGCAGGGACACATTCCCAACTGGTTACCACCCCTCTGTACCCTTACTGCAGACTGCTAGTAATTTATTCATAACTTCTAGTAGAAATAATACAGGAATATCACAACATAAGAATAGATGCTCCGGAATTGGTATTACATGGGGAATGCATGAAGCTAATAAAACAGGCATGTCAGGAGAGGGGACAAAGCCTATTTGAAGGACAGTAGTTTGATTGCAAAAATGTAATTAGTAGACCACCTTTTGCAAGGGTTGGCAGGTAGGATGAAATAATTTTTGTAATTATAAAGAACATTACGATGCTAGGATTTTGTACTAAATCCCACGAAAATCACTGTATCTAACAATCCTATTGCATTCTTTTCAAAGAAACACTAAAAGACAAAAGAATTAAATATCCCAGCAACTCCTCCCTTCACGTCTACTTGATCCTTGGTCCAGTTTTGTCTCATATAACAATTAAAACTGAGAAACTTTTAAAGAAGTCTCCTCTGTGTGTTCCAAGAGCTCAGCGATTCTACCCTTTACTCCTGCTTACTGTCATGGGTCTGGCTGTAAGACAGCTGTCTGGAGCAGAAGCCTCCCTGCTGTTCCCTGTCTGTGGTATGACAAAGAAATTGTTAACCCCTTCCCCTTTGAAAAGCCTCACCCTCTCATCTGGTGAAATCGAAAGATCAGCAGGAGATTAACCCTGCAGGATTTCGACAAGACTGTGTCAGTATCATGTAAAACATAAGGGCAGCAATATTTCTTGCTTGCTTTTAGCATTCATTTCTAGGTATAGTGTTTATTTATGCTTCATTCATTAAGTTGTATCCAATATAATACTTAAGTAACTCACCCTTCAAGTTGGAAAATGTACACTCATTGTTATATTATATTATATAAGTATATCATTATACAACAGCCCAGCCTATGTCCCAGATAAGGTGTAACCCAGGTCCAAGAAATTAGCCATAGCATTCTGACAATGTACATGGCACTGGTTTATACATAAGGGCGGTTTTGTAAGCACAAGCAGCTCAGGTCAATTAGTAAGTTTGCATATTTCCTTTTATCTAATGAAAATTACAGCTGTAATGAGACTGGCGCCATGGGTAACACCAATAGTGTTTTCATGTTATAGCTTCTAAAACATCTCCTAATCAACTTAAGCTTTGCTTCTCCAAGTTCCACCGAGAATGTACAAAAGTCCCCACGTGTATATACAGTAATAGGAAGGCAAATATAATTTTTTTTGTAGTTTGTAAAAAAATACATATCATTTTGCTTAAGAATGTTTCCAGGTAGAGAGTTCAGTACTCAAACTGTCCATTACTGCCTGAGGAAACCCCACATTTAGATGATTGTCATACCACAGCATACGTTTTCCAGCTGTCTCTTCAACAAGGTTTCAAGGTTGGCACGCCATCCAAAAAAGCAGAGTTCATATTCATCACTGATGGTTCTGATCGGGAACAAAAACTTTCCTTGAGCCAAAATATATTGCGTTACCGTTCTACATAGGCCTAACAGAAATCTTTACCCCAAATTGTAATGTGTATGCAATATAAGACCTCATGCACACGACATATTTTTCACCTGTGTCTGTATGAAGGACAAAAAAATATATATCTCACTGTAGAACATTCTTTCACTGGAAGCTTGTTCATGTACCACCCAGCTGCACCATGCATACTCAGGGACTAGAGCAGGGATCAGCAACCTCCAGCACGTCAGATGTTATGAAACTACAACTCCCAGAATCCTCTTTTCACTTCTATGGGAGTTACAAGAATAGCATAGTAAGTGTGCATGCTGGGAGTTGTAGTTTTACAGCAGCTGGAGTGCCAAAGGTTGCTGATGCCTGGACTAGAGAATATCGAACAAAATTTTTTATTATCACCGCTTTATTTCTAGACAATGATGTTCTAATATTGTTCGGCTAAAACTAATCCTTGTTTTTAAAGGGACACTTCCATCAAAAAATGATATCACATATTAATAACCTGTAGGTGAATATTCTATGAAATTCATTTAATAAAATAGACCGGTGGATGGTTTTCTGGATAGAATTTTTTTAAGTCACTCCATATATTCCACTTCCTCTCCTGGCTTTTTAACTTCCTCTTTGGTTGGATTTGCAGCAAAGAACAGTCTCGCTTGACCCTCTCACTCAGACTATGGTGACTCAATTAGAGTATCACACTGTTAAGTGTAGTGTTCTTCTGAGGGCATCTTCATCTAGACCAGGGATGGGCAAACTCGGCCCTCCAGCTGCTGTTAAACTACAATTCCCACCATCCCCTGATGTAGACTGATATCTGTAAGCAGTCTTTGCATGCTGGGAGTTGTAGTTTTGCAGCTGGAGGGCCGAGTTTGCCCATCACTGATCTAGAGCTATCAAGAGAACAGTGGAGCTGTTGCCGTTATCCCGATTCAACTATTATGATAATTACCCTTTCGATAAAATCTTCTGACAGCAGTAACTGATAATGGATTACCTATGTATATGGGAGTATTATCTCTCTGTGATGATTATTACAGCAAGACAATATATAAAATTTAAAATTTAGACTGGAATTCCTGCACAATTATGGTTTGTTCTCTATGGGGCCAGTCAGCACACTATCCCATTCCTACTCCACATACCTTGGACATGTTAGACAATTTTTTTGAGAGGTTCAATATATGCATATCAATACAATACTTGTTTACAGGAGTTAGCAGCATGGGTATATTTATGATTTTTAAATATAGTGACTTTTTCCTATTGATCAGGCAGGAGAATGAGTTCTTGCTTCCGGTAAAACAACATGCTAGATGCATATAATGTACCCATACGTGGCGCCCATTTAACCCAACCAGGGAGATATTAGTCTTGCGGCCCAACTTGAAGGACATTGTATGCAACATTTCTTCATGCCAGACCGACGACTTGTAAAGATGTCTTATTTTACTGCCAGAATCTTCTGCGTTCAAAATTGGCCAACTGATCCCAATGAAAGCTGGAAGCCCAACCTCCAGACATGTAAATGCACCATTAAAATTTTATATGAATGTCAAAATGTTTCTTACCAAATAAATGCTATACTCAATATGAACAATAAACCATTAAATGCTGGGTCACTCCTTGACAATCCCCTTATACAAGTCATAATCACTTTATGAGCTTTATTCATTTGTATGAGTAATACAATAAAGGTGTGGTCATATTAGAGAGTAATTAAAAGTCAAGACTCGAGAGTTACATATGAAACCCTCGCCTATCTGCAGTGACCAGTTGCTTCACTGCTAAAGGGTTAGTGTTAGACTACATTCTGGTTTACTTCAAAAGTTGTTGAGATGTTAACTATGCACTTTCATTGGTACAAGTGGCTATATGACTTTAATATGCACTATGTATCTCAAATGGCTGAGTATGGGTAGGAAAAACTTAACTGGCAGTCTTTAATAGTTGCTGGGTGGTGGGCTAGATCCCTTTTCCCTGGCTAGTAAGTTGTTTGCAGTAAGGCTAAGACTAAGAGTGAAAATGTGCATGTAGTTACTGGTGCACAAGCCACCCAAGCTGAGAAAAGAAATTCTTATCCAAGTAGACACCATCCCTGTGTGATTTCAAGCTGTCAAAAAAGCATCTATACTAACAACTACCCTCTAAGAGAGAACAGATGTTTTCCATAAGGTTGAGGACTAATTTAAAGGGACAGCACTTGGACAAAGGCGGTAAAGGTAATGCACACATATGGCTGTAGACTTTACTGCATGTGGTTTGGATTATATTTCTCCTAGTAACCAACACACTACTGAGACGGATTGGCCATCCGTTCTAGGACCGCCCCGCAGTGGGGCATTGCAGAGAGATATTGCGAGAAAATACATGCCTTTGTTCAGTTGGGAATATGCCTTGTGTCCACAGAGAGGGACTCAGGGAGGACCATCATAGTAGTCATCCCCTACACAGAGCCTTTGGGAAAAGTCCACTGTGTGAAATATCTGATAACTGTGACAACCATTATCCACTCAGTAAACGAGAGACTATATTGTACAACAACCAAGCTGGCCTGGTCATTTGGTCTCCATGTCCCATCCAGGCCCCTGTTCTCCTGCCTTGCAGACCGCTGTTCATCTAACCCCAAAACTCAAGGGTGTCTTCCAAGGGAAAGAAGGATTGCCCTCTCCAAGCCCTGCACGCCTGGCCTGGGAGAGCATTGGAGCAGGGTTATCCACCGTGAGGACTTTAACCACCCTCATTGCTGCAGCTACCATTTTTATCCTCTCCAGCTCACGAGGGCGGGTGTGTCACATGTACAGTACTACACCAGCAAACATATATGCTACACAATGAAAGTCTAGAGTTGGTGGAACTATACGACTATGCATCATGTATGGGGCCTCTCCTAACTGTTGCCCAATAGAGATGTCCCATGGGAAAAATATTAGGAAGTTGGATTTAATCCTTTTGTTCTCAGGAGATGTCACCTCCAGTGGAGAATTGATTACTCCACTATCCCTACTGAGAAAACATGCACGTTCAGGCTGACAGCTATCTAATGTGTATGGCCTTATCTGATCAGAACTACTCCTTTTACAAGCAAGAACGTTATGATATTAAAACAAGGAATGTTTAAGAAAGTTTGGCTCACTGTTTGGGCTATTTTACACCAACAGATTATCTGACCGATATCTGTCCAATCAGACGTATAGTTGTGTGTATAATACAAGATCTGTGTGTGTAATAGGCTATCTGACCAATGATTGGTCAGAAACCTGTCAGTTAATCTGTTGGTGTAATACAGCCCCTAATTGTGAAGAAGGTAGGGTATTTATTAGCTTTGAGAAAGGGGTCTACTATATATTTCATAGAAAAAGTATTATCAGAGTACGGTAATTATGGATAATGAAAATGTCCATCTCTGGAAATAATTGGAAGAAGCTAAAGTTCAGAACTCCTTTTTACTTGATAAAATTAATTTCCAGGTTTAGTGTTCCTTAAAGGGAATCTGTAGGCTCCAAAGCCCCCCCCCCCCCCCATCTAGAGTAAGTGGTGTATTAGACACCCCGATCACACAGGCGCTTGTCGGGAGGGAAACGTTCCCGCCTGCTCGCTTGTTGAGGAGACCGATTCTATTACATGCAGTGATCTCCTCAGCAACATGGTGAGGAGCGATCACTATTCAATCGCTAGTCCTCATGCTCTATAGTGGTTTACCTGTGGCAAATCGTAATTAGACAGCACGATCTGCCGCCGGCAAATTCTAATCTTTCAGCATGTTTCATTTCTGTTGGTGGCCTATCTCCAGGGAAAACAAAATTATTGGGTCAAAATATTCATTTCGCCCACTTCTTCTCTCCACCAACATCATCTGTTCTTGGCAGGTTTGGATGAAAATACAATGTGTATGGGGTCCTTTATAATCAATCAATGCATTCTCGGACCTCGTGGACTGCTACCGGGCTCACATTATATTTTTCCCATACGTTGGAAAAAAAGGATACAAAAAGCACAGCACACTACGCTTTTGTATCCTGCGGAGTCCAGTAAAAAAATGTATATGTTAACATATTTTTTTTATTTATTTTTTTAACAGTGAATGGATGCCACTGTATGGCATCAGTGAGGCATCCGTTTAACCTATCCTTTTTTTTCTATATGTTAAACGGATGGGAAAAATGTGATGTGAACCCAGCCTAATTTACATGCTGGTCACTGAAGTAGACAGATATACAGACTGCTTAAAATTACCTGCAGGGAGCCCAGCATGTAAATGAGCACCCCCCCTGTAGATTCTGTCATCAAGATAAGCTCTTCTGGAATGCATTTAACTGTGAATATGCTGGATAATGTAAACACTATAGTGTACTCTGTTATTCTAAGCTGGTCTGTAAAGGGTGTATTAGACACCCCAATGCCGTTGACAATTGTCCGGTGGGAAGCATTCCCTCCCGGCAATGGTCAGAAAGCTAGCGGAGGACACAGCTGGTATAACATTCAGCGATGTCTTCCATGGCAAGGGGAGGAGTGATTGCTATGTCATCGCTAGTCCCCATGCAGGGCAGTGGTGTACCGGCCGCAGATTGCTATTACACAGCACGATCTGCCGCCGGCACCATTGTGATTTTTAAGCATGCTTAAAAATCACAATTGCCCGATGAACGAACGTTTGCTCGTTCATCAGGTATTTGGAGGCAGTATTAGACTGCCAAAATTATCACTAACAAGTGTTCATAGGAAATTTAATACACCCTTAACTCTTAGGGCTGTATTACCCCAATAGATTATCTCACCAATAGCTGTCCAATCAGACCAATAGTTGGTGTGTATAACAAAAGATCTGTGTGTGTAATGGGCCATCTGACCAATGATTGGTCAGAAAAGCTGTCAGATAATCTGTTGGTGTAATGCAGCCCTTACACAATGACCAATTGGTTCGTTCCCGATGCAGTTGTCTGCACAGTGCCTTAAGGAATTGGTTATGGAGGCATTCTCTGTTTTATTCAGACTTCTCATATACAGTTTGTGTTGTAAAAGTACACAGCTCCAGCCACAAACTATATTCAGTGAGCTCAAAGTACACACCGCGCAGTAGATTGAAAAGTAAACATTACAGTAGGTAAGAAGAGAAGATGAAGGAATATTTACAGTTCCGCAGCAGAGACTAACTGTTCTGAACTTAACCATAATTCCAAATGCCAGTATATCAAAGATCAGGTAGAACTGGTACCCTGGCACAATTGATTTATATTGACCACCTGTCTATACCTCGACGTGGATGGTATAAGATCCATATACACTAACGCAATAACCATAGAAAGGTAGCTTGGTATGTCCTCACACCAGTATCCCTAATATTTGTTATGCCACTCTTCTTCTGTGCCTGTGGGCCAACACCAGGAATTGGGGTACAGTCGCAACCTCTGAAACCCATATACCTGTACCACTTGAAACATACTACAATGAAGACAAAAAGGGTCATTATTGGGGTCTAAAAAACTCCATAATGAATCATTAGAATAAAAAAAACTATTCCTGACAATGAATGTTACACTGGACTGGATTTTCATAATATTGTAAATGGAACATTAGACAGAGCCACAGGGAATAAAACTCACCTACAACTGCTTTCCCATCCTGGTATATGGTCTCTCCTGTTGGCATAATGCTAATATATACAGGGAACTTTTGCCCAAAACAACTTCAAACTAATACAGCTCCATTTTTATGCTGCAAGTAATGTAAATGAATAAAATTGTAAGTTACCTATGTTAAGAAAAATGCTACAAGCAAGATAAGACCTGGACCCTCTGATGCTATTGCCCAAGGCAAATTTATTATTTGCCTCTACTTGTCTGGTTGGGACCTGGGTAGAAAATGAATTCTTCTAGTTGTAAACAACGTTGACTTTAAGGTACGAGTCGACATACCATTTGCCTAGGTGTAAATAGGACCCATTTTACATGCTAGCTGTCTTATGTATGTATATATTTTTTAAGGGAATGAGAGATGGACTTCAGACCAAGCAGGAATCCACAGTCCTTATGGTATGCCAATAGCAAAATGTGCTTATAATAACATCAGTTAAGAAACTATTGTCAAAAGGGACAATGTATGACGGAAGATGCCATATAAAATCACTGACAAACATTTCTTCGACAACACAAGTTAAGATATAGGATGGCCACCTTATTGGTTGGCTCAAGCTAAGAATGGACTAATGAGTTTTCTAGAGCTGGCCATACACATTAGGGTGCCCATGTGCATGCAATAGCTGTCAGTTGAATCGGCCAACAATTATTTACCCCGACTTCCTCCCAGATCCTCCATACACATGGTCGGTTTGGCTGAACATATATATGTGTACTCTGTGGGGAGATCAGAGAAAGCCGCTGTCAGACAACTCTGCCGGCAGCTTATCTCCTAGGAGAACAAAAGGATCGGACAAAAATTTTCATTTCACCTGATCCTCGTCTCCCCTGACATCATCTTTCTTCGGAGAGTAGGGGCCCCCCCTTCACACTCATTAGAGTGTAAGATGACAAAAGACTAACGTGTATGGCCTGCTTTAGATGTGTATGGTGACCTCCTGACTCTCACCTGACAGCTGATGTTGGGAGAGATAAGGATTGTGCACGTTGGATTCAATTGTCCAGTCCTTTTCTTAGCAGGGAGATAAGGATCTCGCATTCACTACACATGCATGCTCAGCCAAGTTGACAAGCCATTTCCATTGGAGGATTGGAAGACATAGCTGTTGGCTGAACAAGAGTTCAAATGACGGCTAACCATTGTGTATGGCCAGCTTAAAGGGGTTGTCCCACGAAAAATATTCTACAGTTTTCAAACCAGCACCTGGATCTGAATACTTTTGTAATTGTGGGTCGTTAACAATTTAGCATAGGCAGTGAATTTTTCACTGAAATCCATCTATATAGCACCACCTGCTCTTTTTTCCAGCTCACGAGGTTGACGTACATGCTCAGTTTCATACTTTAATTGCCACCAGACCAATTGAAGCAATAAATGGGGAGATTTCTCAATCCATGTGAGGTACAGGGCTGGTTCTAGCTTTGTTAGAAAGAGACATGTAATACTGATTTTCATTTTTTTACATTTTTCATTGGATAACCCCTTTAAGTCCATAGGTTTTGTAAGTCTGCCTTAAAGCAACTTATCAAGAAAAAAGTTGCATCAGAAGATGTTATAAAACAGGTAGTGCTCATTCACATCTCATTACCAAAGGATTCAATGTATATAAAGTACCAAGGGACTGAAGCTGACCATGTACTTCAAGCCATTAGCCAGTATATGCAATGTATATCACAGTCTATCCTTTCCATTGAGTTGATGACCAGTAGACAGTGGGGTGGCTATAGTGGGTGTCTAAGAGGCAGTAGCTACTGGGTCCTGGTACCTGGTCGGAGCCCGTTGGCTTTGGACTTGACTTTTGTTTGACTAGATTTTGCCCATCGTTTTTATATTCTCTTATTAACTAGACTGGAAGCTATGCAGGAAATGGGAGTAATTCAGAGCTTTCCTTCAAAGTTGACAGAGCACATGTTGACATTGGCCTGATATCTTGATAAGGTTACAGCCAAGTCATGTTTTGTTGCCTGTATGAGAGCTGAATTCACAGACATATAGTATCAAAAACAGCTTTTATGGTAAAAAGAACAGCTTGTTAAAGTATCTCTAGATATTTGCTGACACATCAAACTGGACACCGAGATGCTTCAAGTCACCTATGGTCACCTCCAGTTCTCAGACCTCATATCTGTAACCAAGAGAGAAAGGATCCCATATGGACACCTTAGTTATGCAACACAGAGTATTTTTTGTTATAAAAAACAACCAATAGGGCATCGTTTATATCATATTCTGCTATCTGAATAAACAATATGGGAATATCTGGAGTTACACCAAAAAAACATTTAGGAATGGATTCATATTTGTATAAGTAAATTGACTTCCTTTTAAATTGGCTCGAGCGTATGTACAATATAGGGAATTTACATTGGGAGACTGAGGTGGTTGACTACATGTAAATCATGGAAAAAAAATTATTCGGGCCCTTGTACATGGTCATATTATGGCTCCACTTTGTGCTGATCCATAATAAAGCCATCACAGAGGTGTATGATCCCTCTCGGTGTATGTCTCTGATTTCATGCAGAGGCATACAGTTCTTTTTTCTGTTGGATTTTGTACAAAGAAGGTCCTATACGGATCACAAGCTCCGTAAGGCATAAGGTTCTGTTGTGTGCTTGAGCGCTCACAAATTTCCATGTCTGAATTGTGATTCTCTAGATATTTAAAGGCTATTCCAGTTATGTGACATTATCACCTATCCTGTGGATAACTATGAAATCGGTGGGGATCCTACAGCTGGGACCCCATAACCCATTGAGCCCCCAAAATGAACAGGCATGTGTGCAGCCACTCTATTAATTTCTATGCGAGTTCCGGAGATAGCTAAGTATAGCGCATGGCTATCTCCGGAACTCTTATAGAAACGGCTGCGCACATGATCGACTGGCCGCTCTGTTCATTTCAGGGGCCTTCACAGGGTATGGGGTTCCTGTTCTCATTATCGGTGGGGGTTCTACCACTAGACCTGTAGATAGGAGATAACGTCATATAACCGGAATGCCCCTTTAATTATATCCATTTACCCAGACTGTACTAGAAATGACTCATCTAGAGCATGTAATAAAAGTGGTCAGTGAGTAAAGATCATATCACGCACTGCAACAAGCAAATAGTCATTAGCATATAGATCTTTAGATGCAGATTGTGAGTACAAGGATCATTACATCTACAATTCCCAGTGTCGAGTAACCAAATAATTCCCATGGCATATCACCACAAGACAAAAAGAAGCGGTCCAAGAGAAGCCATTATGGTCTGTGGCCAATAGCAGATCTTCAAGATTTACTGTGTATTGCAAAAAAAGCATGTAAGACCATCACAAAGATTTACTGTGCTCAGTTTTGTCCTTAGACAGGCCCTTTATCTGCAGTGGATAAAACAAGGAGAGGGAGTCATCCTGGAATGTGAGGTCACAAAAGCACCAAGAGTTAACCCCTTGAGGCAAGGTTCCACGTGCATGGGATGGACAAAAATCAATATTTAATTGGACAGCGGGCTAACTGGTTAGCTGCGCTCTCCTTACCCCTCCCTAACCCCAAGCAAGTTTCAAAAATTCCATAGCTTCTTTCTAGTTTTCTTGCTTTATTTTTCAAATTGCTGCAAACACTATATCTTCTCTATCGTCACGTGCTTGCACTTTGTACCCATACATCGTTATCATGTAAGGCCAATATATACATTAATACCAGAGAACCCCAAAGGGATTATAAGTATTTAATTCTTCAACTATTACCATGTCCACGTGGGGTATGTGCTCACTCATTCTAAGGTCTCATGCACACAGTCGTATTTGTGGTCCATGTATGATGCTTATTTTTTACAGATCGCACGTGGGCTATTCATTTCTATGGGTCCGCAATAAAACGGACAGCACACGGATGTCATCCGTGTGCTGTCCGCATCCATATATCAGTCACGCAACATATATAACATGACCTATTCTTGTCCATTTTGCGGACAAGAATCGCCATTTCTACTGATGGGAGTGAGAAAAAGGATGATTGCACACAGAAGGTATCCGTATTTTGCGGATCTGCACTTTTTGTACCACAAAACAGATATGGTCGTGTGCAGGAGGCCTAATATACAGTCTACAACAGGCATGCTCAACCTGCGGCCCTCCAGCTGTTGCAAAACTACAACTCCCATTATTCCCAGACAGCCTACAGCTATCAGCCTACAGAAGGGCATGGTGGGAGTTGTAGTTTTACAACAGATGGAAGGCCGCAGGTTGAGCATCCCTGGTCTACAACAATTAGTAGATATCGGACACTGTGGCTGTAGAGAAAGGACTGCTCCATTCATATGAGTCAAGTACATGTTGTAAACTATGTAATGAATGGCTGGTGCTGCTTCAACACATCGACATATCTCCTAAGTGTGCCTCTCTTGGAGGGACAGTCCCGATTTTTGATCCAAGTCCCTCTTCACACATTAATGTTAACTCTGTCTTTTCGACTTTTGTATGTTCACACAATGTATTATGTGTCTCTCTTTGGGTACAGCCACACATTTCAGGTTTCTTGATGCAGTTTTAACATTTTTTTGGGACTGTACAGTGTCCCCGTATTGATAGCTTTTCCTCAGGATAGGTCATCGATATCAGATCAGCGAGGGTCTGACTCTCGGCGCCCCTGCTGATCAACTGGTTAAAGAGGCCGCGACACTTGTGCGAGCACTGCATCTTTTTCAGTGTTTACCGGCACACTGTCTACATTGTAGTGGCGGTGCAGTGTAATGCCAGCTTTCTCTCCCGTTTACGTGAATGGGACGAACAGCTGTAATTAGACTGCACTGCGGCAACAAGGGAGACGGCGTGTAGATAAACTTTGAAGAGAGCACAGCGCCCGCATGAGTGCCATGCATGGACGTAGCTATAGGGGGTGCAGAGGTAGCAGTCGCTACCGGGCCCAGGAGCCTTAGGGGGCCCAAAGACCCTTGTGCCACATGAGGAGACACACAAAGCACTGAGGGAAGGGGGGCCCAAGCTGAACTCTTGCACCAGGGCCCATGAGCTGTTAGCTATGCCCCTGGTGCCATGGCCTCTTTAAACAGCTTATTAGCAGGGTCCTGGGAGTCAGGCCCCCCACTAATCTGATATTGATGACCGGTCCTGAGATACAACCCCTTTAGGCTAGTTGCAAACTAGTATCAGAGATCCGGCAGGCTGTTCAGGCAGGGAACAGCCTGCCAGACCTCTGCACACTCTGTTATTGATGGAGGTTTGTAAGGCTCCGTCCTGCCGCATTCAGTATAATGGGGATCGGCGAAGATCCGTCTGCATTCCGGCTCAGATGCCGAGAATCTCGGATGCTAGTTTCTCTCCTTTTATGGTCAGCTCTTGATTTTGGCAACAAAAACTTCATCAAGGAGTCTGAACGGGAACTAAATCTGAACTGTTCTACAGGAACAGTACTGTGTACATCCAGCATGACCATGGAAGAAGCATACATCCTCGCAGCCTGTTGATATACAGTGTACGCCTGATCAGCAGGATATGAGCAAATGGAACTGGTATCTTTTCTAGCTTCAAGTAGATAAACAGAAAAAAAACACCTCCACAGAAGTGGATCCAGTAAGGAGAAGAAGTCCTTCCTTTATATGTCACCTTCCTCTTGAATCCACTTCTGGCTTTGGCTCAAAAAATTGCTGAAAAACACTGCAAAACAGTTTTGATTATCCACTTATAATTTTTTTTAGACCAAGGCTGGAATGGGGCATGGGATTTCTGCCATCAAACAGCTTTTCTCTGATGTCATCCCAGTACTAATCCAGTTGTATTATTTAGGACAGTCTGGTTGCTATGGATACCTGACCTAAGGGCAAGTTTACACATTGCAGAATTTGTGGTGGACAAAAACAGTTGTGCATATGATTGCAGTTTTTAAACTCCTTTCGCAGGTAATGGAATAAATTAACGAACAGTCCGTAGGATAATGGTCGTACTAAGGATTTGAAAGTCTGATTCACATGCATGTAAAAAATCCGCTGCATGTAGAAGAGGATTAAAAAATAGACTTGCATTGCACTGTACTTTGCTGCAAATTTACTACAGAAATCTGCAACATGTGAACTTACATGTACATGGGGTTGTCAGATATATCATCCATAGCAACCATATTATAGAGTTCAGTGCCCGATATCTCACCCCATAACGTACAGAGGACCCCCTTCAATCAGGCACAGAAATATAAAAATATCTATGAATGAACGTACAATGTGCATAATGACTGATCTAAAACCATAACACAGAGCTGTAGTTGTGGCAGTAAATCATACGCATTGTTTTTGAATGGTCTCCCCATCTGGGGAGGGGGAGTTAAGCAGATCTTGTGGGAAAATGAAAGATATAAAGTAACCTGCCAAACCTCCTCCATAAACACTATCTTCCTTGAGAAAGCCTAGGGCAGAAACAAAAAGAATTCCTCAGTCTGCTCGGCAACTTCGCCTAGTGATCTCACCCCACGGCCTGTTACTTCCACCTTAGCACTGGGGGAGGGTAGAACACCATGGAAGTCTGTGTACACTTTGCCATGAAGTCAAAGATGCTCTAACACTAAAAGGTTTCAGTAAAAAAAAAAAACATATAGTAAACAGGAAGTGGGCGACCATGAACATATGATAATCAAATGGCATTTATATAGTTCACAGGGGGCGTAACGCTTGAAACATGGTAAATAATTCACAGCAGGTTAAAGTATGCAGTGTATCGTGGTGACCTCCTCTAGAGCTGCTGAAGAGAAACCCAACTGTGTGATCTTCTAGAATTATTTCAAGACTTCGAGAACTCTTATTATCGTTACTATACAATTATTACCAGCTATATAGCATTAGCCGCCCCTGCAATAGTACCAATTGGTCATCCGGGCAGTTTTTTTTTAGGCAAAACAAGTAGTAGAAGTTTTTTCTTTCCTTAGGTTCCACTCCTCTCCTTGTCTTTATAGAAATACCCCAAAACTGCATCAAACTGGTCAATGTGAACAGGTGCCAATTCCATAAAACGTACAACTATCCACTACTGAAATGGCAGAGTTATCTAGTAGTAGACTTTCAAGTTTAAGGTCGCATTCAGACAGTCAGGGTTTTAGCAGTGATTTGCACCAGCCAGTGTGAGCCAAAACCAGAAGTGGAGGCTATACAGAAATAAGGTGTAATAGAAAGATTTGTATCTGTTATTGGCTCACAATCAACTGGTGAAAATCACTGATCAAACACTGACTGTGCAAAGCTGGAACTACGCGATTTTGGCCATGACAGGTGTCACACAACCAAACATCACAGTGTAGCAGTACACCCTCAAATCATAAGGAAACTGAATGGGGTCGCAGCATGACTTAAAAAATAGCCATGGCCTCAACCCTAGAAGTGCAAAAAATCCAACACTGCTAAATTTTTTGGTAGTCGCAGTCGTGGCAAGTTTCAGCTCCACCAACTTCTGTAATGTTGCGAGGCTGCACCGCTACATAGTGATCTTTGGTCATGCGACACTTGTCACAGCTCGAGTCGCCATGTAGCCCCAGCCCTATTGTATATAGAATTAAAACTGTGAAAACACTACATAAATGTCCAATCAGGTTTAACTTTTTTCCCCAGCTGTCATATAATTTACTAATAGTAGACGACCCCCATGTCCACTCATTTACTACAATGACATCATAGAATACGTATAAGTTTCTCACCCATAGCCATCTCCGGTCTGTTCACTGTAAGACTGCTGGATGTAGTAACCCTTGTGCGGCGTAATTCCTCCTCCTCCTCCTCCAACCATTTTGTGGTGGTTGTTCATCTCATACCTTATATCCGGGCCAGACTCTGCTCTAGTGAGCCTGCCTAGGGTATTGATCCGGGTATGGGACCCTCCGTTAATGCTCATTTTGTTGTCAGATCTAGAGCCGACAAAGCATTCGCCTTGAAAAGGTAAAGTAATCTGAGTCTACAGGTGGGTGAGGGGAAGCGTACGTGAGGACAGGTAAAGCTAGCCCAATCCTGGGCCACAAATTCCAAATGTGGCGAGAAGTTTAGGAAGGTAGCAAAGGCGGAATAAATCTGCTGTAGGTGCAGGGTGTCAGGAATGAGGCAGGATAGGCACAGAGCTCCCTCCTGTTTGCTCTACAGCTCTGTGCCTCTGTAATCAGAGAGAGTGTGAACCAAGAGCAGGGGAGGAGTAGGAGGTGGCAGGTCTTACCCAGCCCTCTCCTGTGAAAACGCCAGGGGCACACCTTTGTTTCTCTGTGTGTGTATGTCTTGTTTTTTTTCAAAAGTATTGTGATTGCTGGCAACACCCTAAATATCTGCTGTCCCAGCCCTGCATCCACCTCATAAAAATGACAGCTCTATCCATCGGAGTATTGCAAGCTCTCTCCAGCAAGCATAGCTCAGCACAACCCAATGAAATGCATTGTGCAGAAGGCTTCCAGCAGATATAAGAAGTCATGTGTAAAGTTCCTGAACCCGACAATGAAACTACATTTTTATACACAACTCCCATACTATTTTAAGGAGAGCACCTAGCTAACTGCACCATTGGGTAGGACAAGTAGTTCAAAGAAACTTTTTGTACAGTAAAGACAATACAATTCAAATTCTAGCCTAGCAATTAATTACGTAATCGGTAGCTGTCCTATTGAATAATATACAGCAAACAAGCCAGTCTACATAAAAGGCAGATGGTGGAAGTTGTAGTGGAGAACAAGCTGAGTAATTATTTGCAAGCTAAGCATCAAATTTAGCAAGGTAATTCCAGATGTACAACCATTGTGTCTCTCTATAGAATCAACGAGGTGAGCTTGCATTGAACCATGCAAATTCCATTCAGAGCTTGAAGCTGTGCCCCTCCCTGCACTCAACATAATGGCTATTTGCAAGGATGTGAAGATTAAAAAAAAAAAAACACAAGGCAGGAAAAAAATTCAAAGTGAGCTGTGGTCAACTCACAAACCCAAGCAGAACAGGTCACTAGATCACCTCCTACTGTGAGCCCATTTGGCCTGAAGCCACCGCTGTGTGAAACTTTCTCTCTTGTGAGAAGCAAACTGTATCGCCTTGTCCTACCTTGTCTTAAGCATTATAAGTGTCCAAGACAAAAGTCCTCCAGAGTCTCCCTCCTTACTGCCACTCAGCAAGTATCACTCAGCTTCCGCATTGAAAGGCTCTAAATACCTGCCTTCTCATTTCTGCTCTTTACCTGGTATCTTAACAATTTATAGTTTAGCTCTGACCAGTCAGACACAATATCCTGTGTCTTAAAACTCGTCACCTTTGTTATACATTCACTACAATATCTGCGCTCTCATAGGATGCTTTACATTTTTAAAAACAATTCTCTTTATGGAGAAAGCATGCCTGCAAATTTTAACAAACTTAGGGGGTAATTTATGACTAGATATACGCCACTGTTGTGGCGTATATCTGGTGCAGATTCTGTTGCACGCAATAGTGCGGCAGAATCTGCAACTTAATCCCCACTCACACCAGGTCTAAAAAAATAGGCATGGCGGGAAAGGGGACAGGCCGGCAGCCCTTCTCATCCATTATTTTGCACGCCTGGTTTAAGTGTAGAAAATGGTCTAAATTAGAGATTAGCAAATTTCATATTTTTTAATTAGTTCACGCTTCGTTTGGTGGTAAAAGCAGAATTGCGTTATGGATTCCATTTACCATGGACCATAACACAATTCTATGACGGAATGCCTTTAGAGGCATTCTGTTATTCATTCCATCATAATAGAAGTCTATGGGCTGCTAAACTGATCCGTCCCGTTTCCGTTATGCAGGGGAGTCCTCTCCTGCATAACGGAAACAGGACGGATCCGTTATGCAGGCATCCATAGCGGAATCCATAACGCAATTCTGCTTTTACCACCAAACGAAGCGTGAACAAATTTCATAACATGAAATTCTCTCATCTCTAGTCTAAATGTAAGACAGCTAGTACGCTGTATTACATTTAGTAGCGTCGGTGGATATATCTGCAAAGAATAAATCAAGGCAACTGGACTTGCTGTAGATTTCTTGAAAACGTTTCACTCGTTCTTCCAACGAGCTTTCTCAATTCTGAGTGACTTGTACAAGAATTCTCTGGGAATAAATATGTAACTGAATCAACATCTGGTAATTAGGTCATTATACCCAGCATGGGGTCAAAGGTGTTGATTCCATAGTCCTAATTGGAGTCAGTAGGTGATAATGACCTCCCAGAAAAAGGTGTCAAGACAGCATTGTAAGTGGCAGACAATAGATGTCTAACCCCACCGCCTCTATTCAAGCTTGGCTTCTCCAATACACCGATGTTATGTGGAGGCCGGCGCCTCTCCATAACTTCAGCAGATCCACCTCCAACTAGAGCTTATTAAGACCAGCGTCTAAAACGCCGGTCTTAATAAACGTGCCCCTTAGTGTTAATTTGGCTGATGATGTCATTGGGCCATGTTAAAGACCACACAATGCAACACTAAGCATGGACAAGGGCAAAACTGGTGTAGAGTGGAGGTGGCGTAACCTAAGATTATGATAATCCATGGCAATCACTCATACTTGATAACGTAGGGGGTCATTTACCAACAGTTTTATTGCTCTTTTTGGTCTAAAATTGTCACATGACCCAATGTTGCGACTTTTCAAATGCCCATGCAAAAATATTTGTGTCACATGGATGTTTATACGTCATGTACGACACAAAGGAGTGTCGAGGGAGTAGCAGGGGTACGCCGGGGGCTGGGTCAGGGCCAGCACTCTGGATATTACAAATTTACTAATGTTATGCCAGGAAAAAGGTGTAAAAGTTGCTGAAAACCTACGCCAGCCAAAGGCACACTGTCGCGCTTCGGTTTGGGGGGTAAACACCATACAGAGCATAGGAGGGAAGCGGGAGAACAGGGAATCAAGCCTGAGAACTAGGGAAGGAAGATGGATACCTCCTAGTAAAAACCCTAACCAAAATCCTGACTGACTACCAGTATGAACAGACACCAAAGGTAGGTGAGTTCATACGCAGCAATACCTAGAGTCATATCTAGCCCTATAGGACCCTGGTACTAATGGCAGGGACGAGACTACCTGTTTCTCCAAAAGGAAGGATGAACAGGTGTCTTCTTCAGGCCTAATACAAACAGTAGAGAAATGCAACACACAGAACTCAAACAAAATAATAAAGGGAAAGGAAAGACATAACTTCTAAGGGGCTATGGAAGCACCAGGAACTCAGCCGAGATGCAACCACAAACTATCCACAGGCACAGAAGCTATAAACCGCACAGCATTGTGGGAGAAGCAACTATAAATAAGGAAGGTTAAATGACCACATTAGCAACACCTGGAGGCAAGAGGTGTGGCCATTACCAAAAACAGCACAGACGCGTATTGATCCATTGAATCCACATGGAAACCTGTCTGATCAAACCACGTGTTGCCAGTCTCACAGATCTCCTGCCACTCACTGTCACCGGGACGTCCGTATGTCTCAGTACGTCCGTGACACACGCTCTGTCATAAATTAGGCTTATCTTCCAGCAGCAAAGCCGGAGTAAAAGGTAGTAAAAAGACCATCAAAAAATGAGTCTTAGTAAATGACCCCTTTAGTCTTTATTGGCTTCACAGCAGGTTTACATGGGAGATGAAAGATACAAGTGGATAAGCCAAAGGCCATTTCATGTACATGGACACCTTCTCAAGGCCTTCACAAATTGTCCATGTATGAGAGACCGCTCTTGGATTGTTGAATATCTGCTATTATTGCACTGAGCACCACACTGGGTGTATCTGTAGCTGCAAGTCTCAGAGTGTGGGTTTTTGATTGACTTAAGAGGTGGTCCTGGTATTTTGACTGAGCATAATCAGTGGAATGACAAGACCAGGCAGTGCTGTTTACCAAGCATGCAACCCACCTCAGAGTAATATTATACCCTATTATATTCACATGCTGCAGATTTGTTGCAGAACATTCTGTGACTGTACCATTTATATGAATCAGTCTCACAGAAATTAATGAGTTTAAAAAACACATTTAAATGAGTGGAACTGATTTTTCATCCCAGAAACTTCTGCAAAAATATCTGCTGATTGGGATTAAACCCTAATTTCCTCTCTTTATATTCCTAGACTGCCTCTCTTCAAACTTGCATTTCCAGATTTAGGAAGATAGTTGACTTGAACCTTTGAATGGTCCAAGCTGTATAGGCAGATTTCATGGGATTCTAAAAGTCTTGAGCATGAATGTCCATTGGAGAGTCTAAAAGAATAGTTAGTGGCCAAATAAGCAGCGACTCTACGTGTATGGGTGCCATAAAAGACTCAAAAGAGATTAATAATTTTTTTTTTAATTTAAGGAGGGTGCAACAATATCAAATGGTAAGTATCTCTACTGACAGCTCTCATTACCGAGCTGAAGGACCTACACAGGATGCATACATAACAATTCTGTCCTACTATACAATGTAGACTATTGTGATACCAGTGTGTTATCAGTGGTTATCCAGGGGTCTGCAGGGAGTCCTTCCCACATTGTGAATCAAGACTGTGAATGAACCCTGTCAAGCAAAAAAGATAGTGATCATTTGGTAGCTGTTTTTCCCAACAACCCCATAAATATTCGCCATCTGTTTGATTGTGTGTGTTATTTTTAGGTAGGAAAATAAAAAATTGTCAGATGGGTCTGACACCACATATCGCCACAAAAACAAAGGATCAGATGAGTTAAAATCCAACATTCTTGTCCCATGTTTTATTTGATCAGACAAGTCAGTGGACAGACGAGCTTCTCCCATATATATTAGATTGTTGACATCCAATTATATACCGTATATACACACACAGTCCAGTGACCTTATTATGACCACTTCCTACTTTTAACATCGGCAGCTTGTAGTTCATGAAGGAAGTCACATATCGTGAACTGGCATAGTGGGTATATAAGATGTGCAATAGGCTATCTGTAGACATATCCCTTGTTGCTGTCATGGGTAAAGGGGGCAATTTATCATAGTTTCAAAAAGGGATGATTATTGGCTTTCAACCTGCACAGTTTGTGGACTGTTCACATGCTGCTGTGGTGAAAGTGTATCATAAGTGGACAAATGGCACTATTGCGAATAAGTGACGTGAAAACTGCAGAGCACCACGTGCCATTGCTGGGACAGGTGAACATTGGCTGCAAGGGTGGACTGACATGCTACAGTGGAGCAGCTCACCACCAAAATTAACCTGGTGGCAACCAGATGTGTGTCTAAGGCCTCATGCACACGACCGTTTTTTTATGCTGTCCGCAAAAAGGGGTTCCGTTGTTCAGTGATCCGTGTCCGTTTTTGCCTTCCGTTGTGTTTCCGTGTGTCTTCCGTTTTTTTTAGCGGACACGACCCAAAAGATTTCACCAAAAGACAGGATGACAATTTTTCCCAACTGCCTGCCAAGGGATCCGCAAAAAAAACGGACACGGAACGCTAATGACACACGGATGGCCATCCGCATTTTTTCACGGACTCATTGACTTGAATGGGTCCGTGAACCGTTTTTCACGGACAACAATAGGACAGGTTATATTTTTTTGACGGACTGGAATCACGGACCACGGAAGCGGAGGACAAACGGTGCATTTGCCGAGGTTTCCACGGACCCATTTAAAACCAATGGGTCCGCAGAAAATCACAAAAAACGGAGCAACGGACACGGAATCAAACAACGGTCGTGTGCATGAGGCCTAAAACAACAGTTCAGTGAACCATACTGTGTATGGTGGTCTGAAGCAGACGGATGGTCACTGCACCTCTGTTAACAAAGTTGCATCGGCAGAAAAGGCTTTAATTTTCACGGCAGTATAAGAATTGGACCTACACTGATTGGCAAAGAGTTTTCTTCTCTGATGCGTTTTCTGCTTCATGGAACGGATGGACATTGGTGTGTCGGGCTAGAAACATCATAGAACAAACACTCTACAACCAGCTGAAAGATCACAAGCTGGTGGTGACCATGGTATGGTCTGGGGAATGTTTTCATGGCATTATCTGGGTTCACTCATTCATGTAGAAGTCATTCTCAACTGATTTGGGTATGAAGTCATAGTTGCAGAGCATATACACCCATACATCCTGGGGCGGATCTTCCAGAAATACATGTCACATGGCTAAAAATGTCCGATGTTGGTTGAAGAGCATGACCAAGACTTCCAAGTGCTAGCCCTGGCCCCAGAGGCGTAGCTAAAGGGGGTGCAGAGGTAGCAGTCACTACAGGGCCCAGGAGCCTGAGGGGGCCCAAAGACCCTTGTGCCGCATAAGAAAACACCGGTTTTATAGAAAGTATATGCTGGTCAAGTTAAAACTTTGGCTGGAGGGAAGGGATTAAGTCAAGAATTTGTGGCCATTTCAATTTTTGCCTCAGACAGCACGAAGCCTATATGCTTTCCTGGCCACAAAGCACTAAGGTAAGGGGGGCCCAAGCTGAACTCTCGCACCAGGGCCCATGAGCCTTTAGCTACGCCCCTGCCTGGCCCCTAATTCCCCAGACTTCAACCCAGTTGAGCATCTGTTGGACCAGCTCATTCATCGTATACTCTTTTTGGATCTTCCCCTTGCACCCTCCAGCCACTGTGGGAAGCACTGAAGTCTCCATGGCTCCTGATACCTGTGACCACCTACTAGGACCTTGCACACAGCAGTTACTATGGATATTAGCAGATGGTAATAATAATGTGATTCGACTATGTGTGTTTTTATTTGAGAGAAAAGGATCACAATTTTTGACTTCTTAGAGGTGTCAGAATAGACAGAATAGAACAATTCATAAAATGTCAGAGTATATTATTTTTATCAGATTCGGTTTTTTTTATCAAATGTTTTTGAAAATAGTATTATAAAATGTGGATGTGGATGGCATTTATGATACCTATAATCCTATTTACTACAACTGTAACGAAAAGACAGGCCTGCATCTACAAGAAACCAGTTTTTCTTCAGTATCTAACATTCCCCATTAGGCCTCATGCACACGACCGTTTTTTTGCGGTGTACGGGCCGTTTTATGAGTTCCGTATACGGTCCGTATACTGGACCCATTCATTTCAATGGGTCTGCAAAAAACGGAAGTGTTTCCGTATGCATTCCGTTTCCGTATTTCAGTTTTTCCGTTCCGTGCAAAGATAGAACATGTCCTATTATTGCCCGCAAATCATGGTCCGTGGCTCCATTCAAGTCAATGGGTCCGCAAAAAAAACGGAACACATACGGAAATGCATCCGTATGTCTTCCGTATCTGTTCCGTTTTTGCTTAACCATCTATTAAAAATTTTAAGCCAGCCCAATTTTTTCTATGTAATTACTGTATACTGTATATGCCATATGGAAAAACGGAACGGAAAAACGGAACGGAAACACAATGTAAACACAACGGATAACAAAAACGGAACAACGGATCCGTAAAAAACGGACCACAAAACCATACGGTCGTGTGCAATAAGCCTTAGGCTCCATTCACACGACCGTATCTTGCTATTTAAGCTGATATAGTGACAATAAGCAGTTTTTAACTGTTTATGTCATCGCCATCACTATAGTAAATCCACCTTGTACATAGCAGGAAGGAAATAGCGGCATCAAATCCTGTTTTAGTCCATTTTATGGCTTAACACGTAATCAGAAGGTAATTAGATGTTTATCAGCTCTGATTTTGGTAAATGTCACCAGTACTGTTTTTTTTCCCTTCCCATTCCCTTGTTGAAAGAACCCTTCTCTGACCGCTCATACATCTGTCGGCCAAACTCTTGCTCACCTGACAGCTATCTCTGGTGACATCCCCCGTACACATGCATGCTAAACTTTGCCAAGGATGCATAGGTTTTGAATGTGGAGAGGGGAGTAAGTCACTGCCAGGAACCTCTGGCCCAGCTTTTTCCCCCTGCAAAATAAAAAAGGATTGAGCACATTATAGTCCAATAGCCTAATTCTTCTCTTCCCCAATATCTGTTGTAAAGCATGAGTCACTGAAATCTGCAATTCGACTGCTATTATTTTACTGCTGGGTTCACATCACATTTTTGTCTAACGTTTAACATATTTAACATATACGTTAAACGGATGCATTTGACTGATGGTGTCCATCACCATAGAGTTCCATCGTAAAAAAAAAATTATTATACGTTAATGTATACGTTTTCTTACTGGACCACACTGAAAGTGTAGTGTTCTACACCTTTGTATGCTTATTTTTCTAACTTATACGTTAAACGTAGGGCAAAAACATTATGTGAAACCACCCTAATGTGTATGACCAGTTTAAGATTGTCATGCTGGTCATAGGAACAGTAGGCACTCAGTATGCCACCATATGATGTATTCTATAAGATATCCTACTTTCCACTAGAAATAATGCTTCTAAGATGACGTTCACATCACCGCTAGTTGTTTCCATCGTTCTGTCTTTTAGGTCATTAAGGATAGGAAAAAGGGAAATGCCGGATCTGAGATGAATGGAGCTGGATGGACCCATGGACTATAATGAGGTGCGTTCAGGTTTACGTTCAGTAACTGTCATACCCAATGAAAAAATGTAGGACATGTAGGCACGGGCGTAGGAAGCGGGGGGGGTCGGATCCCCCCAGGAAATAATGCAGGGGGGACAGTTATGCTAAAATCCCCCCCAGCGGCAGCGGGACAATGTGTGCGGCGGTGACGGGGCACAGGGAGATGAACGCTTCCATTGCGGAAGCGTTCATCTCCATAGTCATCTGTATCACCGTCCTCAGGACAGCAATACAGATGGCTGTGCTGCGGAGCAGGAGAGGGTGTGTTTTTTTTTTTTTTAAACCGGACCCACTGGCCCATAGGGGGGGGGGAGATTTTGGCACTTGGGGGGGGGGGCAGAGAGATATGTGGGTGTGGCTTGAGGGTGGGCGGGAACACAGGGGCCCCATAAGTGCTGTCCCCCCCAGATTTTTGAGGCTTCCTACGCCCATGCATGTAGGACTTTTTGTCCAATCATTTTGTCAGACTCTGCAACAAAGTCCCAAAGCGAGCCTATAGTGCAGATGTGAACAAGCCCTATGTTAAACTATTTCTATTATATGGTATTAAGCATTGCACCATTTTTTTGGAGATTCTTATAGTATAGACCTGTATCAGGCTATGGGTGCCACGTTACAGGACATCAAGTAGTAGTAAATAACCAGAAAATGATCCTGTATTTTCATGTGCTTCCGTTAATTATACATAATCTGTGCCAATTTGTAGAAAGAGAAACAAGGATCACACATCCACATGCATTGCTCTGTTGCTTCTCAGCATAGTTTTATACATGTACACTTTGTATATGTTTTGATCAAAATGCATGGGCCCACTCATCACATCAAAGTGGCTTCTTTCAAGTGGGTCCCTACTGTACTTTGGCACAGAGCTACATGGTCACCAACACAGCCCGCATAGGCTGCGAGACCCATAAGCCCAACAATATATATTCTGTAGGATCAAGCCACTTTGGCCCCACAGGCAAAGCTCTTCAGCAGCAACAGCCACCAGGCAGTACTGAACAGATCTCAAAAGCCATCCTTACAACGTGGTCTTGGAAACTAAACTGAGACCCAGTAGGTGTACAGAATCTGTGAGAATGTGATGGCATATTCTAACACATGCTGTATTATGCTGATATCCTCCACTATTCTCATAGGGGCCCCATGTGGCAGCAAACAAAAGTTTCTACAGGTCTGTAATATCCAAATCTATATATTATTAAAAACATAAAAAACACTATATAGTTAGTATTGTGTTGATTTACAAGCTGTGCTTTATATTATTGACCATATCTATTTCTTTGATTAGAATTTAATGAAGCTATAGGAATCATAAAGCACAATCAACCTTTTTAACTTTCCCCGTTTTTTGTGAAACGATTCTGCAAATTAAAAATTGGCAATTCACTTCAGACAAATCATGCAAAACTGCGCCTGCCATTTAATTGTTAAAATGCAAGGGAAACAAGGCAGGGAGCATGAAGACTGAGGATCATATGACCCTGAGAGGGGCACTCGCTAGTGGACTTTCCCACCATGTTTTGCAGGCAGCCAGTCAGGGAGCAGGATATTGGCTGGTCCTTCAGGCTCTGTGCCAGCAAGGTGGCACAGACGCCAATCTGAGCTCAGTCAGACACCAATTACAGACACAAGCCGGCTATCTTAGGGTTATCCGCATTTTTTCACGGACTCATTGACTTGAATGGGTCCGTGAACCGTTTTTCACGGACAACAATAGGACAGGTTATATTTTTTTGACGGACTGGAATCACGGACCACGGAAGCGGAGGACAAACGGTGCATTTGCCGAGGTTTCCACGGACCCATTTAAAACCAATGGGTCCGCAGAAAATCACAAAAAACGGAGCAACGGACACGGAATCAAACAACGGTCGTGTGCATGAGGCCTAAAACAACAGTTCAGTGAACCATACTGTGTATGGTGGTCTGAAGCAGACGGATGGTCACTGCACCTCTGTTAACAAAGTTGCATCGGCAGAAAAGGCTTTAATTTTCACGGCAGTATAAGAATTGGACCTACACTGATTGGCAAAGAGTTTTCTTCTCTGATGCGTTTTCTGCTTCATGGAACGGATGGACATTGGTGTGTCGGGCTAGAAACATCATAGAACAAACACTCTACAACCAGCTGAAAGATCACAAGCTGGTGGTGACCATGGTATGGTCTGGGGAATGTTTTCATGGCATTATCTGGGTTCACTCATTCATGTAGAAGTCATTCTCAACTGATTTGGGTATGAAGTCATAGTTGCAGAGCATATACACCCATACATCCTGGGGCGGATCTTCCAGAAATACATGTCACATGGCTAAAAATGTCCGATGTTGGTTGAAGAGCATGACCAAGACTTCCAAGTGCTAGCCCTGGCCCCAGAGGCGTAGCTAAAGGGGGTGCAGAGGTAGCAGTCACTACAGGGCCCAGGAGCCTGAGGGGGCCCAAAGACCCTTGTGCCGCATAAGAAAACACCGGTTTTATAGAAAGTATATGCTGGTCAAGTTAAAACTTTGGCTGGAGGGAAGGGATTAAGTCAAGAATTTGTGGCCATTTCAATTTTTGCCTCAGACAGCACGAAGCCTATATGCTTTCCTGGCCACAAAGCACTAAGGTAAGGGGGGCCCAAGCTGAACTCTCGCACCAGGGCCCATGAGCCTTTAGCTACGCCCCTGCCTGGCCCCTAATTCCCCAGACTTCAACCCAGTTGAGCATCTGTTGGACCAGCTCATTCATCGTATACTCTTTTTGGATCTTCCCCTTGCACCCTCCAGCCACTGTGGGAAGCACTGAAGTCTCCATGGCTCCTGATACCTGTGACCACCTACTAGGACCTTGCACACAGCAGTTACTATGGATATTAGCAGATGGTAATAATAATGTGATTCGACTATGTGTGTTTTTTATTTGAGAGAAAAGGGATCACAATTTTTGACTTCTTAGAGGTGTCAGAATAGACAGAATAGAACAATTCATAAAATGTCAGAGTATATTATTTTTATCAGATTCGGTTTTTTTTATCAAATGTTTTTGAAAATAGTATTATAAAATGTGGATGTGGATGGCATTTATGATACCTATAATCCTATTTACTACAACTGTAACGAAAAGACAGGCCTGCATCTACAAGAAACCAGTTTTTCTTCAGTATCTAACATTCCCCATTAGGCCTCATGCACACGACCGTTTTTTTGCGGGTGTACGGGCCGTTTTTATGAGTTCCGTATACGGTCCGTATACGGACCCATTCATTTCAATGGGTCTGCAAAAAAAACGGAAGTGTTTCCGTATGCATTCCGTTTCCGTATTTCAGTTTTTCCGTTCCGTGCAAAGATAGAACATGTCCTATTATTGCCCGCAAATCATGGTCCGTGGCTCCATTCAAGTCAATGGGTCCGCAAAAAAAACGGAACACATACGGAAATGCATCCGTATGTCTTCCGTATCTGTTCCGTTTTTGCTTAACCATCTATTAAAAATTTTAAGCCAGCCCAATTTTTTCTATGTAATTACTGTATACTGTATATGCCATATGGAAAAACGGAACGGAAAAACGGAACGGAAACACAATGTAAACACAACGGATAACAAAAACGGAACAACGGATCCGTAAAAAACGGACCACAAAACCATACGGTCGTGTGCAATAAGCCTTAGGCTCCATTCACACGACCGTATCTTGCTATTTAAGCTGATTATTTTACTGCTGGGTTCACATCACATTTTTGTCTAACGTTTAACATATTTAACATATACGTTAAACGGATGCATTTGACTGATGGTGTCCATCACCATAGAGTTCCATCGTAAAAAAAAAATTATTATACGTTAATGTATACGTTTTCTTACTGGACCACACTGAAAGTGTAGTGTTCTACACCTTTGTATGCTTATTTTTCTAACTTATACGTTAAACGTAGGGCAAAAACATTATGTGAAACCACCCTAATGTGTATGACCAGTTTAAGATTGTCATGCTGGTCATAGGAACAGTAGGCACTCAGTATGCCACCATATGATGTATTCTATAAGATATCCTACTTTCCACTAGAAATAATGCTTCTAAGATGACGTTCACATCACCGCTAGTTGTTTCCATCGTTCTGTCTTTTAGGTCATTAAGGATAGGAAAAAGGGAAATGCCGGATCTGAGATGAATGGAGCTGGATGGACCCATGGACTATAATGAGGTGCGTTCAGGTTTACGTTCAGTAACTGTCATACCCAATGAAAAAATGTAGGACATGTAGGCACGGGCGTAGGAAGCGGGGGGGGTCGGATCCCCCCAGGAAATAATGCAGGGGGGACAGTTATGCTAAAATCCCCCCCAGCGGCAGCGGGACAATGTGTGCGGCGGTGACGGGGCATCAGGAGATGAACGCTTCCATTGCGGAGCGTTCATCTCCATAGTCATCTGTATCACCGTCCTCAGGACAGCAATACAGATGGCTGTGCTGCGGAGCAGGAGAGGGTGTGTTTTTTTTTAAACCGGACCCACTGGCCCATAGGGGAGATTTTGGCACTTGGGGGGCAGAGATATGTGGGTGTGGCTTGAGGGTGGGGCGGGAACACAGGGGCCCCATAAGTGCTGTCCCCCAGATTTTTGAGGCTTCCTACGCCCATGCATGTAGGACTTTTGTCCAATCATTTTGTCAGACTCTGCAACAAAGTCCCAAAGCGAGCCTATAGTGCAGATGTGAACAAGCCCTATGTTAAACTATTTCTATTATATGGTATTAAGCATTGCACCATTTTTTGGAGATTCTTATAGTATAGACCTGTATCAGGCTATGGGTGCCACGTTACAGGACATCAAGTAGTAGTAAATAACCAGAAAATGATCCTGTATTTTCATGTGCTTCCGTTAATTATACATAATCTGTGCCAATTTGTAGAAAGAGAAACAAGGATCACACATCCACATGCATTGCTCTGTTGCTTCTCAGCATAGTTTTATACATGTACACTTTGTATATGTTTTGGTCAAAATGCATGGGCCCACTCATCACATCAAAGTGGCTTCTTTCAAGTGGGTCCCTACTGTACTTTGGCACAGAGCTACATGGTCACCAACACAGCCCGCATAGGCTGCGAGACCCATAAGCCCAACAATATATATTCTGTAGGATCAAGCCACTTTGGCCCCACAGGCAAAGCTCTTCAGCAGCAACAGCCACCAGGCAGTACTGAACAGATCTCAAAAGCCATCCTTACAACGTGGTCTTGGAAACTAAACTGAGACCCAGTAGGTGTACAGAATCTGTGAGAATGTGATGGCATATTCTAACACATGCTGTATTATGCTGATATCCTCCACTATTCTCATAGGGGCCCCATGTGGCAGCAAACAAAAGTTTCTACAGGTCTGTAATATCCAAATCTATATATTATTAAAAACATAAAAAACACTATATAGTTAGTATTGTGTTGATTTACAAGCTGTGCTTTATATTATTGACCATATCTATTTCTTTGAAGCTATAGGAATCATAAAGCACAATCAACCTTTTTAACTTTCCCCGTTTTTTGTGAAACGATTCTGCAAATTAAAAATTGGCAATTCACTTCAGACAAATCATGCAAAACTGCGCCTGCCATTTAATTGTTAAAATGCAAGGGAAACAAGGCAGGGAGCATGAAGACTGAGGATCATATGACCCTGAGAGGGGCACTCGCTAGTGGACTTTCCCACCATGTTTTGCAGGCAGCCAGTCAGGGAGCAGGATATTGGCTGGTCCTTCAGGCTCTGTGCCAGCAAGGTGGCACAGACGCCAATCTGAGCTCAGTCAGACACCAATTACAGACACAAGCCGGCTATCTTAGGGTGTTGCAGGGATAGTTTAGGGAGATAGTTAGGCAGATTGAATTAATAGGTGGAAAAGTCAGGCTTTATCAGTAGAGAGGGAGATCTGTGTGTGACTGTGTTTTGCAGTGAGAATGCACTGCAGGCACAAAAATCCTGAAAAAATATATTTTTTCTTTGCATGAGCAGACAGTTGTTTTTTCAAAACCTCAAGCTTCTACAGTTCATAAGTGTTTTATATATATATTTCCAGCATTTTGCTGGATATGCTGCATAATTGCCCCTCTTTCTGTTATTTACCAAAAAACATTTGCAATTTTGCTACTGTTTATAATTGCACAGTTTAACTAATCTTACTGTGTCAATATACCAGCTTGAGGCCTCTTTCACACTTGCGTTCTGAGGATCCGGCAGGCACTTCCGTCCCGCCGGATCCGTCAGAACGCAAGTCGCCTGAAAGCATTAGAAGACTGATCAGGATCCTGATCAGTCTTCGAAATGCTTTGAGGTTACTATAGCAGCCAGGACGCTAATAAAGTCCTGGTTGCCATAGTAGTAGTGGGGAGCGGGGGAGCGGTATACTTACAGTCCGTGCGGCTCCCGGGGCGCTCCTGAATGACGTCAGAGAGCCCCATGCGCATGGATAACGTGATCCATGCGATCACGTGATCCATGCGTGTGGAGCGCCCTGACGTCACTCTGGAGTGCCCCGGGAGCCGCACGGACTGTAAGTATACCGCTCCCACTACACTTTACCATGGCAGCCGGGACTTTAGCGTCCTGGCTGCCATGGTAACCATTGAGAAAAAGCTAAACGTCGGATCCGGCGATGCGCCGAAACGACATTTAGCTTAAGGCCTGATCCGGATTAATGCCTTTCAATGGGCATTAATTCCGAAGCCGGCCTTGCGGCAAGTGTTCAGGATTTTTGGCCAGAGCAAAAAGCGCAGCATGCTGCGGTATTTTCTCCGGCCAAAAAACGTTCCGGTCCTGAACTGAAGACATCCTGATGCATCCTGAACGGATTTCTCTCCATTCAGAATGCATTGGGATAATCCTGATCAGGATTTTTCTGGCGAAGAGACCAGATGACGGATCTCTATGCCGGAAAACAAAAACACTAGTGTGAAAGAGCCCTAATTCAGCGCATTTTACTGCCTCAATATACCAATTTAATTCAGCACATTTTACTGCATTAATATGCCATTTTAATTCAGTGCATTTTGCTGCTTTAATGCACCACTGTAAATTGGTGTGGTGGTACTAGTAGTGGCAGTTGTAGCCACAGTGGTGACAATAGGGGCAGTGTCAGGTATGTCAACAGTGGCAATTGGAGCAAATACAGAGGAGGGAATCATGAGAGGGGCTAAGTAGACAAATATGAAATATCACAGTCTTATAAAAACTGCAGGGAGGGTGAAGAGTATAATCAAAATTGTGCATTGGACAGGACCTGGGAGCCAGATTGGCCTGCTGAGGAGGAAATGGAACGTACGGCCAAAAGTTTCTTCTCCACAGGGCCACACATAAATCTACTGACGTGCAAGATATGCACGGTGAAAATACACAGTGGGTGATCAAACAGAAAAATGGGTTTTAGTGCAGCACATGATGCGGCATGACTGGATCCAGTGGGAAAATAGAACTGTACAGCTTTTTGCACAAGACTGTCCTCCTTTCCCAAGTCTTCTTTGTAGCACCCAGACTGCATCCACAAGCAGTATAGTGTCCATCAGCTACTTCCTTCTCCTGCTCACTCTTGTCTTTTTCCTTGTCCTCTGCTCCATCGTGAGATGCAATTACTTGTGTGCAAGCTGAATTCTCATTTGGCCAAGTTGTTTGCATTGAAGTTGCTGCCATTCCACTTAGTTGTGGTAATTATCTTGCAGTGCCACACCTTTACCTCAATGTAATTCTGCTCCATGGCATCACTACTTTTGGCCAGCTGTCTGTTAAAAACAGGAGTGGACTGGAAGCTTAAAGTGGCCCTGGAAAACAACCTAAAAGTGTAGGCGAGTCCAAATTGACAGAAGGCAGGGACAACACAAGTAGGCGGGGCCAGAAACACTATAGTGCATCACAAAATACCGCCCCAGCAGAACCAAACACCATACCACAAAATACTGCTGCCCCGCTGCAGTATTTGACTATATCATTGTTCTCAGTTGAATTCAGGAAGGCTCCTGCGGCCACTAGCCAGGTGCATAAGTACCCTATACTCCTAATATTAATTAATGTTGAGAGCATCAGCCCACCAGGAAGTTACCCTGTAGGGTCTATGGCCAGTCCACCCCTGCATAAAAATTGTCTTGTTCTCTAAATGTCCCACAGTTCCTCAACTTTACCTAAATGTAATTCAGCAGGCGTTAGTAAAATTGTCTCAAATTGTCATGCAGTTTCTTAACTTCACCAAAATTTTACTGTTCTGTTTACCTCTCTGACCCCATGGACTTCTGGGTGTGCAGAATGGAACCCAGTGGCTGGAACTGGCCACTTTGCTATTGCTGTACTGTTTTGTCCAGCTTATGTCACAGAGGATTTTCAGTGCGGCAAGTGTCTTCACAACCAAGCAGACAAAATTGTCCTGTTCAAGTATCCAAAACATTGCCTTTGAATCAGGCACATGGATCCGTGAGGATTTTCCACATATCTGGCTGATGAATAGATCTGCCAATGCTGACAGTAACTATTTATCACCAGCCCAATGATGCAACTGCCACTGTCTTCCTGTCCATCGTGTTCCATACTGTACTGCAGGTGGTGCCACTACTACTACCCCTAAATGGCTGCACATTTCCTGTCTTGTCCATGAGGTTCTACACTGCACTGCCACTGCTCCCATAAAAGAGAACATTTTTGGGCACTTGCTAAAAACAAGCCACTGCATTTTCCAATGCTACTACTTGTGTATAAACACCAACAGGCATCTGCCGCCAGTAAGGAACAATATATGAAAAAATTTTTAATTTGAAAAAAGCATAACAAGCTTTTTGTTAACACCGTCAAACACGCGTTTACTCATAGCCCATGTCAAGCCATCTTTCTGACATGATTTACTATTGCTGTCATTGCTTAAGCTTAAAGGTGGGTGGAATATTAAATTTTTTATTTTTTTTAAAAGAGAGAAAGACAAGAGAAAAAAAATATGAATTCTAGGAGACCTCAGAGTGTCACACACCAATTTTCAGGCCAGTTGGGGCACTTTTGATTCGGACCCCAATCAAATTTTTTTAACTAATTCGTTAGAAAGGGACCCAAAATGAATTTTAAAAAAATCACAAATTTCTACTGCAAATACATAGGAACATTTTGCAGAATTGATATATAATGGATATGCTGATAACCTGTATATCTAATGAGTATGTTGTCAATTGATTTCCATTCTTATGTTTCATTAGAAAAGTATTTTACAAAATGTAATCTCTTCATCTGCTAAGATCTGAATATAGTAGCATCTGCAATCTATAGTCTACAACTGAACATTGCTCGTACGCTGTATTAACAGGTACTATCAACATAAACTGCTTACCCTGGGTTTCCTGTGCTACCAGTGCTAATGTCAACACAGTAACTCAGACATATCTTTATCACTATCATTTGTGAGCCAAAAAAAAAAATTATGCAAAACAGTAATGCTGGTTTTACAAAGTCAGCATATAATTGATTTTAATATACACAGGAAGCAGAACAAAGGGTAGAAAGTAGAAGCTGAAGAAAGATGATCATAAAATAATTCCATGTCAGATACTCATAACAGGTATAGAAAGTCATATAAGGGACCTATAAGCACAGTGCCTAAACAGAGGTGGCATACAGCACCGCACAGTGAGAAGGGATCACCTGACACCTGGTAGACGTCCATAGAGAGATGCAAAATGATGACCAGCTCATAGCAGGTAATAACCTTGAACTGAATGAAGCAGAATTGGGAAAAAATATGTACTTTCACAATTATTTTTCAGGTTTACAGAGTTGACTGGGTGGGAAAAATGACATGTACCCTTTAACATCAGGTCACAGTGTCATGCAGGCTGAAAGAAAACCAGGGGGGGTAAGTGGATCGGCAGAGTGGAAGCGCCTTCAGGAGCAGGAGAGGTAAGTTTATGTAAAGGGGTTCTGCACTTTGTTTAAACTGATGATCTATCCTCTAGTCTAGATAGATCATCAGCATCTGATCGGCAGAGGTCCGACACCCGTGACCCCCGTTGATCAGCTGTTTGAGAAGGTAGCAGCGCTCCAGGTGCGCCACCGCCTTCTCACCATTTACCGCCGGCCCAGTGACGTCACGGCTAGTATCAATTGGCCTGGGCGGGGCTAAGCTCCATTGAGGTGAACAGAGCTTATCCGCGCCCAGGCAAGTTGATACTAGTCGTGGCGTCACTGCGCCGGCAGTAAACAGTAAGAAGGCCTGGGCGCTCCAGGAGCGCCTTCTCAAACAGCTGATCAGCGAGAGTCCCGGGTGTCGGACCCCTGCCGATTAGATGCTGATGATCTATCCAGAGGATAGATCATCAGTTTAAAAAAGTGCAGAACCCCTTTAATGACTGATCTGAAGTCTGATGGGGGTCTAATCTGAGGCTGATGGAGGTGTTTAATCTGAGGCTGATGGGGGTCTGATCTAAGGCTGATGGAGGGGTCAGATCTGAGGCTGTTAGAGGGGTCCAATCTGAGGGTGATGGAGGGGTCTAATCTGAGGGGGGTCCGAACTGAGGGTCTGAGCAGAGGCAGATGGGGTCTGAACTGAGGCTGATGCGAGGTCTGAGCTGAGGCTAATGGGGGTCTAACCTGAGGCTAATGGAGGTCTGGTCTAAGGCTGCTGTGCGCTGCTGTTCCCCTGCTTACCGCTGCGGTCCCAGCCGCCGTGTTCAGCTGTGATCTGCTGCCAGTGTTTCCTTTCAACCTGGCCACAGCATGCTTGCTGCTTGTTTCCTGCAGCATTTCCTTAAGGGCATGCGCTCGTCATTTTCTGTGTTTTATGGATTTGATCATGTGACCTCGCCAACCAATCCTGGCCCTCCTGCACATATACAAGTGGCTCAGCTCCCTTCCCAGATGCCTAGGTGTCAAGGTCCTTGTGTCCTGCTAAGGTTCCTGATATCCGCTTGTGTTCCTGTGTTCCTGACTCGTACTTGTGTTCCTGGATTCTGCTATGCATTTGATCCCTGCCTGCTTGCCTTAACTCTCCTGTTGCCGACCAGGATTGCCTGACTTGTACCTGTGCTGCCTGCCCTGATCTATTTCCTGTCTGAATTCGCCTTTGCCTCATCCTTTGGTCCTGCACTGTTGCTCCTAGTAACGACTCAGCCTGCTGACAACGCCTGTACCTCTGTTACCTTTCTCAGGTACCTCCTGGTCCACCTGGACTAGTTGCCTCGTGTGCCTATCTTCTTCTAGAGGTAGCGACCTGGTGTTCCCCTCGGGAAAGTCTATCCCCACCATCAGGGGTACTGTGAGGATCGAGGGGTTCACTTAGACAACGTCCTTAGAGGAGGTAGGACACGTGGGGTCTGATAGGAGTCTGATCTGAGGCTGATTGAGATTGGGGATTAGATATAAGGCTGCTGGAGTTTAGGGGTCTGATTTTGGGGTCTGATCTGAGGTATAGAGCATGCTGACCTCCATTTTTGGGGTATGTGAGACTTTTTGTTCATTTTTATTCAATTTATTGGGGGAGGTGAAAGGATGAAAAAAAGGTGAATCAGCCATTTTGATGTTTTTATTCCATTACACTGTTTGCCATATTGGATTAATATTTTTATATTTTAATAGTATAGCTGTCTTTGCACGTGGCGATGCCCATGATGTTTATTTTTCAGTGTTATTTATTTAAAAACTTGTATTCTGGGTAAAGGTGATTTTTTTTAAACTTTTTACTTTCTTTTAGTCCCACAAGGGCCTAACATCACGCAATCCTTAGATTGCCACTTCTATATTTTAATACAATTAAATCCATTGATAAGGACTTTGTCAGCGGCCCTTGATGAGTGGTTTGGAGGTGCGAGGCATGGCTCCCTCGTGATGCAGATGTTCTATACTTCTTTGTCTCTTAGAGGATGGTAACTTTTCCACAGCATGCAAGGATGGAGGTTCTGTGGAGTAGAGCTGCTTGAGCTACACACTCAGCTCCTCACTCACTCAGGTCCAGCCTTCCTCCTTCTGAGTAGGACACAATAAACTAAATAGTACTACTATGTTACTGATCTTGGTATAACAGTAAAGCACAGAAAATAAATCACCCCAAATAGCAAATATTAAGCCTTTGCGGGGGTCCTCTGGGGCACTGCACATGTTCAACCATGGTAACCATGGAAACCAGCAGCGTATAATGTGATGAAAAATGAATGCAGCCAGCAAAGGAGGCAATATGGGTAATAACAATACATTAGTAAGTGCCTTGTATTAACTTTCTCCATTTTTGCCATTTGTTGAAGTGAGACAGCCCTTTAAAGGGAATCTGTCAGCAGTTTTGTGCTGCCCTCACTTTTAAATCCTAACAGCTCCAGTACATGCAAATATTCATGAGGTCACGGCTCTCCCCACCCACCTGCCTCTGATTGACAGTTATTTTCCATAAGAATCAGCAGCAGGTGGGCAGGGGGAGCCGTGAGCTCCTGATTCCTTGACTCATCATTATGCACTGGAGCTGTTCACTACAAGATTTCAGCAAAATACCTGGGTTATTTAAAGAAAGCGACTGTCACTAGTTTATGGTGCTCTTAGTTAGGACACCATAAAACTGGTCACATATTCACTTTAAAGGGGTTGTCCGGGTTTAGAGCTCTAAAACAGCCTATGGTACTGCTATAAAACGCCTATTTCTTCCGGTGATATCACCGGGATCACTGCTAGGCGGACGCAGGCTGTAAACAAAGCAGACCTTGCCTAGTGTGATGCAGCATTGTGCAAGGGGGAACATCGGAGCAAGAAAGGCTCCGATGCTCCACTCAGACATGCTGACTGAGAGAAGAAGAGGTTATGTCCAGCTCTGAACTCAGACAACTCTTTTAAGTATACTTCTGACTAGGCTTTAATGTTACGTTAAACATTATATGTGATACATGCGACTTTCCTGATTAAAGTATAACTGTCAAATTATTATTTTTTTTACTATTGGATTTTGATGATTAATATCACCTTGTTGGCCCTGTTTTAATTTCTGATTGTTTAATAAATAACCCTAAAAGCCACCTAAAGGTCCCCAGTATTGGCTATTGTTACCTGAGATAAAATCAGGTTGCTATGCTCCTTCCGTCTACCAGATGAGGACGGAGGACAGAGCACGCTGCGTGTACTGGGAACTGATAGTGAGTCAACATTGTAAGGGAATGTATTAAAAGCCAGGTTCTTCCTGACAGGAGATAACAGTGCTGGGCTGTGTGTGTGAACTTCTCCACATGCCTGTGCTTGGCAGACACTCCCTTAGCAGTGCTGGAGAATGTAGAGCTCAGGGAGATCTGCCCTCTGCTCAGTGTATAAATGAAAGCCTTATCTGATAAGAGGAGAGCTTGTAGGAGGACTATAGGCTTCAGCCAGACCTGGGAACTTCACTGCAAGACCCCCCTATACAGAGCTGGTCTTCACTGCAGGCGTCCTATGGATTAGCCTCAGGGCTGAGGGCGGCCATCTTAACAGAATAGTGAAATTGCAGTTTTATGCAGACTGGTTGCTAAGGGCTGAATCTTATTAAATAAGGGGTAAGTAAGTCTAATAGTTATTGATTCAGGAATATTATCATATTAGTAACTACATATATGAAAACTGAAATTAGGGTCTAAATGTGACAGTTATCCTTTAAAAGTCAAATTTCCCCTCTAAATCACGTGGGTAATCAACTGGTGAGCAGTTTAGACCCCTGCATTTCGGGTTTCAAATGTATTTGTGTCCTCAGGATGCAGAGAGTTGAATACAATGATGAAGCAGGTAGCCGTCCGCTCCCTGCTTCACCATTCCCGTGCTGCCCATACTGTAGCACAAGGGCAGCACAGTATATTCACAGTTCTGACTGGACAAATGGGAGATGAGTCCAATGAGACTCGTGGCCCGAACCTCCCCTGCCTGTTACACATAGGAAAGAACCCTGCCAGTCATGGGCAGGACATTGTTCTAAATAGTAGCCCAGAAATTACAGCCCCTATAATATCCGACCCTCATCGGGCGCAGAATAGTAAAGGTGACAGGTCACGCTATTTTTTAAATGCTCAGTTTGTCGCAAGTTTTACACTACGTAAACTTGTTGCATGATATAAAAATGAGTTAATAATGCACATTTACCTACTTTAGAGGCATTTTACAACCTGCGTGCGCCATTTAATAAATAAAGTGAATTTAAGCGCCACTTTTGAATTTTGGTGCATTGACTTTTTTGGTGCAAATAACCTTATTAATATTTAGAAATGTCCCTAAATGTGTCAGGTGGAGAATCAATGTCAACAGCTGAGGCCCAGAACAAAGGGTATGACAGACAGTCACCGGTAAGGAGATTACCTCCGCAGAATTTCCATCATGTAACTTTCTAATGGGCCAGAGGATACAAATGTTTGTGGGAGTGTTTGCGACTTTAGCTGTGGATTTCGCTCTTTTCAATGGAAGGGTGAGATTTGCGACAAAACCACATCAAATCCACACCAAAAACCCCTGTTATACATTGCAGATTTTAGTGCGGATATGGTGCAGAAGCGCACGGAAATTCATGTCGATCTTATGTGCGTTTAGCCGCACTCGTGTGCAGGTGGTCTAATTATTCTAGGTTTTCCCAAATTAAATACACTTCAGGCTAAGGTCACACTTCAGTTATTTGATCAGTTATTGTGAGCCAAAACCAGGTGTGGGTGAAAAACTCAGAACGGGTGCAGATCTTTCCATTATACCTGATCTCTGAGTAGGATAACGAGTAGCGATTTTTCGAACCTTTTGTGGTGGCGCTGAAAAGGAGGCAATATTCCACGTAGTATTGTTAAAAGGAAAGTAAACTTTTATTTTTTTGTCAATGGACTCTGGGTTGCGCGCTACGGTGGGTGACAGCGCGACCCGCTAGTAACCTTGGCCCCTACCGCAAGAATCCACATTTGAAGATCAGGAGTGCAGGGATAGGACTGGCCATCCACTATGTGCCATTCCTTTCCCCACACATACAGACATTCCACACTCTAATGTACAAACAGAAATTAAAAAGACCATACATGTAGAGGATAACAAGTGTATACCAACTAGCCTTGGTTTACGCTGTCAGTCAGGCAGATATGGGCGGCGTCTATCTAGCATCACTAGTGACATCATGCATGCTGGCTCTCCACCCACAACCACTGGCCTGCGCGACAAAACACTGTTTAAAAGATGATACCTTGACATCATTGTCCTGATGAAGGCTGTGCGCCCTCGAAACGCGTTGACAAAAGAATTAAAGTTTACCTTCCTTTTAACAATACTACGCCTCCTGTTTTCAGCATCACCACAAAAGGTTCGAAAAATCGCTACTCGTTATCCTTTATACCTTATCTCTCTTGCCACATTTGGGGCAGAGAAAAGGAACCTTGGCAGCAGTACAGGACCCCGCTTGCTGGACGGGCAAATACCAGCAAAAGTTTTCTACAGTTGTTGTGGCTCATCACAACAATAAATGGTAAGCGCTCCTTATTTGTAGTGCCTTAAAAACTGTTATACAGCCAAACACACGAGGCGCGGCCTCCTGTCTCTTTTTCTCTTTTTATATGATCTCTGAGTAGGGTTCACTACTGGTTTTGGCTCACAATAACTGATGAAAATAACTGATCAAATAACTAAAGTGTGAACTCAGCCTCACTCTGATAATTTATAAATGTAATTGTAGTGTATTTTTTACACGTGCCATCCACGTTCTATGTTTTCAGACAGTCTATTATATGTGCGAGTCCACAGCGCAGCTCCTGTCCTGACCTCCCAGCACTGACTGGGTCACATAGCATTATATTGATTTATGATGCTATGTAACCCTTAGGCCCCTTTTACACGGGCGTGATTTCCCCACGGGTGCAATGCGTGAGGTGAACGCATTGCACCCGCACTGAATCCGGACCCATTCATTTCTATGGGGCTGTGCACATGAGCGGTGATTTTCACGCATCACTTCTGCGTTGCGTGAAAATCGCAGCATGCTCTATATTGTACGTTTTTCATGCAACGCAGGCCCCATAGAAGTGAATGGGGCTGCGGGAAAATCGCAATCATCCGCAAGCAAGTGCGGAAGCAGTGCGATTTTCCCGCAAGGTTGCTAAGAGACGGGACCCGATCTTTATTATTTTCTCTTATAACATGGTTATAAGGGAAAATAATAGCATTCTCAATACAGAATGCTTTGTAAAATGTGGATTAAGGGGTTAAAAATTAAAAAATGAACTCACCTTAGCCACTTGATCGAGTAGTTGCCGATCTCTTCTCTCTTCAAGCATTAGCTGCCGTCTAAAGGACCTGTGGTGATGTCACATCACATGGTCCAATCACATGGTCCATCACCATGGTGATGGACCATGTGATCGGACCATGTGATGAGCTCAGTGACCTCATCACAGGTCCTTTAGACGGCAGCTAATGAATGAAGAAGAGATCGGCAACTACGCGATCAAGTGGATATGGTGAGTTAATTTTTTTTATTTTTAACCCCTCCATCCACATTTTACTAAGCATTCTGTAGTGAGAATGCTATTATTTTCCCTTATAACCATGTTATAAGGGAAAATAATAAAATCTACAGAATACTCAACCCGAAACCGGACTTCAGTGATGAAGTTCCGGTTCGGGTCTGGGTACCAAACATGCCGATTTTTCCCACGCGCGTGCAAAGCGCATTAAAACGCTTTGCACTCGCACGGGAAAATCACGCATTTTTCAAGAATCACACCCGCCTCTGATCCGGGCGTCAAACGTGATGCCCGTGTGAAAGAGGCCTTACAGTTCTGGAATGTATTGGATAACACTGGTAGCATTATGTCAGTGTCATCCAATAGGGTTACATAGCATCATAAATCGATATAATGCATGTGGCCCTGTCAGTGCTGGGAGGTTAGGCCGGGAGCTGCGCTGCGGACTCGCAGCATGACACACGCTCGCCTGCAAGGGGCCTTACAGATGTAGCTAACAAACAACCACAAGTGATGTGTAATAAAAGCACACTGAAACTATCGCTATGAATCATAATTGCAGCCCATAACTCCAACCCCTGTGATTTCCCACCAAATCTAGAATTAATAGCCGTGACATCAGCAGTGGTTACTAAGACATGACTACATAGACTATTCTTGTGTTCCTAACACTCTCAAGGTTTATACCTCTTCAAGTAACAGCATATCAGATGACTAATGGCTGGGGTTCAGTGGTTTAATATTCTTGGTGGAGCAACTGTTTCCTTGTCTTCCAAGAAGCACAATAAAAATAAGGAATGTTGGGTGAAGTGACAGCAATTAATGATGAAAACCAAGCAATGTGTATTCAGAGTCGTGTAACAGATTTCGGTGGTACTAGCCTTAGGGCTCATGCACACGACCATATGTATTATGCACTCTGCAAAACAAGGATCCGCAAAAAAAACGGATGATGTCCATGTGCATTCTGTATTTTGCGAAACGGAACAGCTGACCACTAATGGAGTCCTGTCCATGTTCTCTTTTTTGAGGAATGGACATGTGGACATACTAAGACGGAATGCAGGCGGAGCAACTCTCTTTTTTTTTTTATTAATAGTTCCGCATATGTCCCACAGAAAAACGGTAACGGAAAAAAAATATGTTCATGAGCCTTTATAGCTCATTTAGACAAGTAGACAATCTTTAATAATCATACGCTAATGATGTTGGACGATATTGTAAATGTATGTTGTGACTGAACGATTTTACTGAAAACGCTCATTCATCGCTTTTAAAATCACTTATGTGACGGAACAATTATGCACTCATACAAGTCCACCATTCGGGTGGCTGCGCACAGTGCAGATTTATGTGCTCAGAACATGAAATCCGCACCAAAACCATACAAAAAAATACTCATAAGGCCTCTTGCACACGAACGTATTTTTTTTTCAGTGTTTTGCGGTCCGTTTATAACGGACCGTTGTTCCGTTTTTTGTTTCCGTTTTGTTTCCGTTTCGGTTCCGTTGTTCCGTTCCATTTTTCCGTTTGGCATATACAGTATACAGTAATAACAGAAAAAATTGGGCTGGTCTTAAAATTTTCAATAGATGGTTCCGCAAAAAACGGAATGGATACGGAAGACATACGGATGCACTTCAGTATGCTTTCCGGTTTTTTTTCAGACCCATTGACTTGAATGGAGCCACTGAACGTGATTTGCGGACAAGAATAGGACATGGTCTATATTTAAACGGAACAGAAAAAGCTGAAAAACGGAAACGGAAGGCATACGGAGACACTTCAGTATTTTTTGCAGACCCATTGAAGTGAATGGTTCAGTATACTGTCAGTATACTGAACTGAAAAAACTGCCAGTATACGGTCCGCAAAATACTGTCGTGTGCAAGGGGCCTAAATCCTACCCTATTTATCTGGCTTTGGTGCATTTTTTGTATGGTTTCTATGCGGTTTTTAGTGTGAATTTGATGCAGTTTTCCATTGAAAAGGGTAAAATCCACACAAGAAATAAAAAAACAACAATTGACATGGCGCAGATTTGAAAATCTGCGTGGCAGGAAAATGCAAAGTGTGCATGAGATTTGTGTACTCTCATACTGTTACACTTTGCTGCTACTGTATTACGTTGCGGTTCCTCTGCACGAAAATCCACCCTGAAAAACCACACATAATCCACATCGTGTGCAGATACCCTCAGAGCGGTTAATAACTCCATCTCCTCCATATAGTAGAGGATGCCATTGCCCCTTATTAGCATGCATGGTACCCTTGAGGACATCAGCGGTAACAATAGTGAATCTATTGGATTATATTTCATTCATCTTTGGGACGCAAAATCACACGTTACAGTCATGTAAAAATTGTAAAAATAGAATTTTTATGTGAAACAATACAAAATAATCAGCAGTAAGACATTTGGTTTAGGCCTCATGCACACGAATGTATTTTCTTTCCGTGTATGGAACCATTCATTTCAATGGGTCCGCAAAAAAAACGGAAGGTACTCCGTGTGCATTTCATTTCCGTATGTCCGTATTTCCGTTCCGCAGAACATGTCCTATTATTGTCCGCATTACGGACAAGGATAGGACTGCTCTATTAGGGGCCAGCTGTTCCGTTCCGCGGACCGCAAAGTACATACAGTCGTGTGCATGAGGCCTTAGTCTGAGCCATCAAGGTGACCCTGAAGGAGCCTTCTCTTCTTTGCTTACCAACAAATGCAAAGGTGAACAAACAAGTTCTGCTGGGACTTGTCCTGGTGGAAGTGGATTAAAGGGACACTTCCATCAGAAAAGGGGTATTTTTTAAACTAAATATTTATAGAAAACATTTTTCTTAGAATTGTTTGGGTTGTTTTTTTAGGTTTTTTTTTTCATACTATATGACTGAAAATTATTATTGTCCTTCTGTAGCAGTGATCACAGGTAAAAGTTCTCAATGTCATGCTCTATACTATACCTGCTATGTCCGTCACCACTGACTGGATTCCATACATCAAATTCAATTCTTCTTCCTGAACTCACTGACTCTATGTTACCTTACCACACCCAGTTCTGCAAATAAACATGTTAACACTTTCAGTATTTGAGGTCCCATTCTCCTCTGCTCTTTGCCTGAGCACCTAGGCTGATTTGTTAGTTTTTGTATTAATGGGATTGATTCGGATTGCCACCCACCTTTTACCTTCTGCTTGGATGAATTCCGTCTTCTGATTTTGCTACAATAAATTGGTCCTACTCACAACAAGCTGTTGCCAATGAATGCCAAACAAGAACCGCTGCCTTCCTTCTGTGGCAAACCAGAGAAACCACTATCCAGGTAGGCCTAGTGTAATGCAATGGCAGAGCAAAGTAATCTCAGGCGAGGTGAGGCAATCGTCTCAGGTGGCGCGGCCCTGGTGGCAAATGGGTGGTGGCAGCAGCAGGGCAGCAGGACTGGAGATGAGCACTTTCATTGTGGAAGCGCTCGTCTCTATATTCATCTGTATCGCCGTCATCATGATAGTGAAACAGTTGAATGGTGAGGCGGCGCAGGGGTGAGGCGTCTTTTAGCGTATTTTATACTGGCAGATTATGGGGGCACTATGGGGAAGGAGGGAGAGGAGCACTATGGGGGAATTGACTTGGGGCATTATGTAGGGGTATTTTATACTTGCAGACATCATGGGGGCACTATGGGGACATTAGCTGAACTGGGGGCACTAAAAGGAGGTATTTTTTGTACTGGCGCACAGAACAGGGGCATTTTTTGTACTGATGCTCATTTTAAGGGGGCATTTTTTTTACTGTCACATTATAAGGCTCCATTCAGATGTCCGTATGTGTTTTGCAGATCCGCAAAACACGGACACCGGCAATGTGCTTTCCGCATTTTGTGGATCCGCACATTGCCAGAACCATATAGAAAATGCCTTTTATTGTCCGCAATTGCGGACAAGAATAGGACATGTTCTATATTTTTGTGGATCGGAAGTGCGAAGTGTGGATCCGCAATTCCGGATCCGAGAGGGACAAAGTCTGTCCCCATAGAAATGAATGCGTCTGCAATTCCGTTACACAAAATGCGGAACAGAATTGCGGACGTGTGAATGGGGCCTAGGGATAATTATTTCTACTGGGGGGGGGGGCAGTATGGTGGGCTTTATTACTACTGGGGGACTAGGGGGAACATGATTATCAGTATGGGCACTATGGGAGCATTATTTCTTCTGGAGCACAGTGGGGACATTAGTACTGTTGGGCTGTTGGGGGCACTATTACTACCAAGTGCACTCTGGCAGAGAACTATTAGAACTATTAGTTGGGACTTTGGGGAGCACTATTACTGTGGGGGCACCCTGGCACACAATTAGCTTAGCACAGTTATTTTTGGGGGACATAATGTTTACACTATTGCTGTGCGCAGTTATTTTAGGACACTGCGTTCCAATAATTATTGAAGGACACTATCTGCATGGTACTAGTATTATCAGGGGGACTGTTTCTGCAGTATATTGGGGAGCACAGCAGGCACAGTATTAGAGGTGGCAGGATGAGTTGTCCAGAAGGTGGGAGGATGATGAAAAGTAGGAAACTAAGATTTTTTTGTCAAACTGCAGAGACAAGAGATGGGTGAAAAATCATCATGGCGGTCTTGTCTTAATGGAGAAGATGAGGAAGAGAACATCTACGCTGTTTTCAATTTTCACCTCAGGCAGCAGGAAGGCTAGGTGCACCCCTGTACCCAGGAGATGCTTTAGCGGCAAGGTAATCATCACTGGAATAGAAGGTGGACTGGAATGACTGACAGAATGACTGATATTTTTATATAAGATGCAAACAGATGACCAGTGCATTGATATTACTATAATGTGAAAATGTCAGACCAGCCACACTACTGGGATAAGATGAGAGGGGTAGGAAGTTTTAATTGAGTCACTCCTCCCTGGTCTGACAGAATGTTAAGTGACACTCTCTGCCATGCTAAAATTCCAGACAAAGTTAAAAAAAAAAAAGGTTCCCGCCTATGAGAAGTTGTGGGAGCCCTGACTTGCTACCCCATATTCCGCTGATATTAGATACTGTAATTCCTTGTGATTTACTGTCCTTCTAGTATTCTGTATTTTTGTGATACTCTGAATTTTGTTACTGTCTTATTTTCTCCTTTATTATTTTTATATATATTTCTTTTGTTTTCTCTATTACTCAATATGCTCTGATTGTTCCCGTAATCAGTATGCTGATATACCGCATGTACCATTACCTATTCTGCGATTGTGGAGTCTTACGTTGTTTACTGTTAAACCCAAATAAATACCTTTTGCAATAAAAAAAAACATATGGAAAGTAGTATACATTGAGTGCCTTCTAAAAATTAAATCCAAAAAACCAACCTATTTTGAAATAAAAAATAAAATATCCACATATAGGAACATTTATTTATGTTTTCTTTAAGGCACAGTAACAGCACGTTTGAATGTCACTACATATGTAAGAGGGACATGTACAGTGTGCACTAAATCAAAGGTCTTTGTGTCTTTGTAAACAAACTCATAATAAATTATTAAAAAACACTGTGTATTCATCCCAGATGTTCTATGTGGACAGTGTCTTATAATCACATAAATGAGACTCCCCCAGGCTTCAGTATAGTACCCCGTGCTACAATGTGTCATCCCCAAAGGGTATTTAAAAATTTATTTTCACACCGTGTATTATGAAAAAGCCCAAATATATCTAGGAATTAAAAGGGTAATGAAGCAAGCAAATTACTATCATCTGGGTCACAGACTGGCTGCAATAAATCTGGAATTCTTCCAACTGCTTGGCCCAACAAATTATCTTCTATACATATCTTTCCTTGTTTGTGTTCAAGAGGGTTTTGTTGATGTTATATTTTTGTCCTTGTGGCTTGATATAAAAAATGAAAATCAGACATCATATAGCACATGACAATACCTTTCTAACAAATCTACAACCAGGAAAGGGCCCACCAGTCACCATGAGGAGAACAACTCACTTGAGACATCCACCCCAAGATGGCACCTCACATGTGTGTTGGAGCTTAGAGCGTGCCACTACATGGATGAGGTTGATAGACGCCAGAGAACTCTTCTGCAGGAGAGGCACAGGACCACAATAGGGTATAGGTAGTAGGTAAAATCCAAGTAGCAATAAGCATACCAACTGAAAAGGACGGGGGCATACTGTATGGAAACAGAGAAATAAAAAAAATCAGATGGGACAAAAAGCTGACATACCCATGTGGTACTAGCGTGTTATGGGACTATAGAATAAGGAAGGAGAGAAGCAAAATTAATAATGAAAAGGAGGGGGGTTGTTAAGAAAATTGGACAGGACTAATACAAATATGGAGGGTAGAGAAAATAGAGAGACCGAGTAGGTAGTTAGAAAAAATGGCATACTACCTCATGTACCCCTGCACTTTAATATATTTAATTTGCGGTCGGACCACCACATTTGTGTTGTTTTTAACTTTTTAATTTGTTTGTGTATGCCAATCATGTTGATAATATGTGTTAAATAAAATTTATTATATAATCATGTTTACGGTGTGAATACTGAGCTTTCTATTATCAAACCACATATACCTCCATTGGTTTTTGTTACTTTGAGTTTCAGCTCCCTCCAAAGGTTTTCAATTGGGTTCAGGTCTGGAGACTGGCTAGGCCACTCCAGGACCTTGAAATGCTTAGTTGCCCTGGCTGTGTGTTTCTGGTCATTGTCATGCTGGAAGACCCAGCCACGACCCATCTTCAATGCTATTTCTGAGGGCAGGAGGTTGTTGGCCAAAATCTCGAGATACATTGCCCCATATATCCTCCCTTCAATACGGTGCAGTCGTTCTGTCCCCTTTGCAGAAAAGCACCCCCATAGTATGATGTTTCCACCCCCATGCTTCATGGTTGGGATAGTGTTCTTGGGGTTGTACTCATCCGTCTTCTTCCTCCAAACACGGCAAATGGAGTTGATACCAAAAAGTTCTATTTTGGTCTCATCTGACTGTATGACCTTCTCCCATGCCTCCTCTGGATCATCCAGATGATGATTGGCGAACTTCAAATGGGCCTGGACATATGCTGGCGTGGGCAGGGGGACCTTGCATGCCCTGCAGGATTTTATTCCATGACGGAGTAGTGTGTTACTAATGGTAATATTTGAGAATGTGGTCCCAGCTCTCAGCTCATTGACAAGGTCCTCCCGTGTAGTTGTGGGCTGATTCCTGACATTTCTCAGAATCCTCCTTACCCCATGAGGTGAGATTTTGCATGGAGCCCCAGACTGAGGAAGATTGACAGTCATCTTGTGTTTCTTCCATTTTCTAATAATTGCACCAACAGTTGTTGCCTTCTGTCCAAGCTGCTTGCCTATTGTCCTGTAGCCCATACCAGCCTTGTGGAGGTCTACAATTTTGTCCCTGATGTCCTTGGACAGCTCTTTGGTCTTGGTCATGGAGAGGTTGGAGTGTGATTGATTGAGTGTGTGGACAGGTGTCTTTTATACAGGTAACAAGTTCAAACAGGTGCAATTAATACAGGTAATAAGTGCAGTTATAGGAGGGCTTCTTAAAACTAACAGGTCTGTGAGAGACAGAATTCCTGCTGGTTGGTAGGTGATTAAATACTTATTTCATGCAATAAAATGCAAATTCATTATTTAAAAATCATACAATCATACAATTTTAGATTCTGTCTCACAGTTGAAGTGCACCTATGTTAGAAAATACAGACCTCTCCATTCTTTGTAGTTGGGAAAACTTGCAAAATTGCCAGTGTATCTATTACTTTTTTTCCCCACTATATAAATGGGCAGTACAAAAAGTATGGTGAAAAGCTGTTTAAAGGGAGTCTTTCACCCCAAAAACCCATTTTTCAACACTCACATCATTCTATGCAAAATTGCCCCCACATTAAAAAGCTTCTTACCCTATTGCTGTACCTCCTACAGATCTTCAGAAAATCACTTTAATTGCATATGCCAATCACTGTTGAAGGTGCCCAGGGACGGCGTCATAACGGCCGGTGCCCAGGCCGCGCACTCATCTTCATAACTTTCCACTCCCCCTTTCACCCAGACAGCCCGCCCAGTGTCTTCACCTTGTCCTCCTCCTACAGTGGCCAAATCCCGCGCCTGCGCCAAGTATCCGGATGTTCGCGCCTGCGCACTGGTTTCCTGATTACTGGCAGAAGCATCGGAGTATCCAGTGTGCAGGCGCAGGCCCGTACAGTGACACTCCTGCAAGCGCCACATCGGAGGGCTGTCCTTACTGTGCAGCGCTTGCTGTAATGTGACATACAGGCCGGGGCTTGCACACTGGATACTCCGATGCTTCTGCCAGTAATTGGTAAACCAGTGCCCAGACGCGGACCTCCCGTTCGTCGGCGCAGGCGCGGGATTTGGCTATGGACGAAGGAGGTGAAGACCCAGACAAAGGGCGCGCCGATTGGGTGAAAGGGAAGTGGTTGCTTATGAAAATCAGTGCGGGGCCCTGGGCACTAGCCGTTTGAACGCCACCCCTGGGCACCTTCAAATACTGATTTGCATATGGAATGTTTTTTGGACGACCTATGGAACGGACAACAATATGGTAAGATGCATTTTAATGTGGGGGCTGTATTGGACACAATGGTGTAAGTGTTAGATATTGCAATTCTGGGGTGAAAGACTCCTATTAACTTAAAATCTCCTCAGAAGACAAGGGGCAAGAAAAAAAAAGTTCAGTCTCCAGAGATGTCAAGGCTTCTTTACCATAAAAGCTGTGAATCTGTGGAATAGTCTACCTCAGGACATGGTCACAGCAGGAATAGTGGACAGTTTTTAAAAAGGCTAAGAACTAAATAACATTAATGCTTATGAAAATACTACTCCCCTTTCCTCAAAGAAAATGTGTCACCAAAAAGTTTATCTGCCATTTAAAGCCAGATAGTGACACATGTCCTTTTTTGTAATCTCTTTTTATTTTCTGATAGATTTTTTTAATACTATTTCATGAACATGATTATGGGGGGCGGCCATCTTTCCTGAGCTGTTCTTAACAGCATTTAAAAAGCAGTAAGAACATTGCTTTATGGCAGCCCCATGGACCTCGTTGACTTCTATGGGAGAGTTTTCTAGGCATGCTCTGTGACCTGTGCAGAGGTCATCGTACAAGGAAAGAATAAATAAGCTTTGACAATCACCTGTTGTAAATGGTGGATCCTGTCTTATCTGTACACAGAGGTGATATCATTACAGGCAGGATTAGAATAATATGTAACTGCAATAAAGTGATCTGTACAGACCAAGAAGTAGCACCTATTATTAGGCTTAGTGGCCAGTGTGAAACCTGCAGGATGTTATGGTTTTGGTTTAAATATAGATATTAACATGAAGAAATATAAATAACATCATCAAAGATTCTTAAAAAAAGTATGTTAAACATAAAATACGTGATATAAACAATAGGTCATTTTCTGATGACACATTCCCTTTAAGTCACATCCCCACCCATCCCTTGGTTGAAGTTGATGGACTTATATTTTTTTTCAACCGTTTTATGTAGCTATGTATCTTATACTTTCCATGGTTCTCCACATACTCAAAAAGGCAGAACCGATAACCTATTTCTACCCCTTCAAGTTTTTTTTTGAGTAACTAAACTTTTGTATACATTTTTGTTAACCTGTCCCTAATGCCCTAATAAAAAATTTTGTAATTAAGTTTTTAATGTTTTTTTTGTATTTTTATTACACTTTTCCCTACCTGAAGCGCATGTTTCGCTGTGCGCTTAAAATTCTGCCTGCTTCGCTAAGCTGAGAGTCCTGAATGTCAGCTCTTTGCTTAGCGAAGCAGGCACAGGCAGGAACCCGCTCAGCTAATCCTAGCATAGCACATGGTTACAAGCTACCCATGTGCTATGCCAGCATTTAGTAAACCTCCAGGGGGCACAGGCAGGAGCAGCAATGTCCGCTCCTGCCCGTACTCCTTGCGCTGGAGTCAGCGGTGTACAGAAGGGTATATTTTAAGCGCATGGCAAAATGTGCACTTTAGGGAGGGAAAAGTGTATTAAAAATACAAAAAACATTAATAAAATATATTACAAAAAATGTTATTAGGGCATTAGGGACAGGTTAACAAAAATGTATACAAAAGTTTAGTTAGGCCTCTTGCACACGACAGTATTTTGCAGACCGTATACTGGTAGTTTTTTCAGTTCAGTATACTGACAGTATACTGAACCATTCACTTTAATGGGTCTGCAAAAAATACTGAAGTGTCTCCGTATACCTTCCGTTTCCGTTTTTCCGTTCCGAACATGTCCTATTCTTGTCCGCAAATCACGTTCAGTGGCTCCTTTCAAGTCAATGGGTCCGCAAAAAAAACGGAAAGCATACGGAAAGCCATCCGTATGTCTTCCGTATCCGTTCCGTTTTTGCTGAACAATCTATTGAAAATTTTAAGACCAGCCCAATTTTTATTATGGAATTACTGTATACTGTATATACCAAACGGAAAAACGGAACGGAACAACGGAACCAAAACGGAAACACAACGGAAGCAAAAAATTGAAAAACGGATCAGATAAAAACAGACCGCAAAACACTGAAAAATCCATACTAGTCGTGTGCAAGAGGCCTTTCTATAATGAAGTATGAGGGAACTATATGGCTGCAGTTGACATTATATTAGCTCAGTGAAATTGTTATTCCTGTGTAACATCACATCACCACAAATACGATCAAGTACGTTTTCAAATAATGCTAGAGACTGCAGGATCTGTAAAAATAAGATTACATAAAATGGAAAGTATCAAGTATCAGTATCATAAAGTGGCAGTTTATATTCACCAGGTTTTTAATGTAGCAACCAAAGAAATGAGTTTACATAGCTTTCACCAGGGATTTGGGTTTTATTTTACTACATTTGGTTAAATGTTCAGAGTGAGGTCTAATCTCTTTGTTGGTATTACATTGTTCTACATTTTGCTCACAATTTCTGGGATTATAGAATCATCGGATGTCTGTAGTCTGTCTATCTGATTGACCTTGATCAGATATAGGGATATTTAAGTATCTTGCCCACATTTACAGAACAATGTGATTAAAAGGGTTTTCTGGGACTCCTATATTGATGTTCTATTCTCAGGGTAGGTCATGAGAATCTGATTAGTGGGGGGCCGACACCCAGCACCCCCACTGATCAGCTATTTTAAGAGACCACAGACCTTGGGTGAGCACTGGACCTCCTCGCAGCTCTCCAAGCAGAGCTCCAGGCCCATTCACTTGAACAATACTGATCTGATCAAGACCAAGTGACCGATGAAGCTTGATATCACTGGTCTAGGAAGAGGCCATGGCGCTCTTAAAACAGCTGATCAGTAGGGGTCCAGGGAGTTGGACCCCACCAATTAGATATTGATGACCTATCCAGATCAGTATGAATTCTGGAAAAACCATTTGTCGCCTTTAAAACTTTTATTCAGATTAACTCAACAGTATCATCAATTGCTTATCAGATATCTAGCACATGACCACATTGCAGTATGCAAAATGGTCCTTAGATTGATGGATTTTTTTATTAGTCCCTACAGTGTTAAAGGGGTTATCTAGCCTGTAAAAATTTTTGTAAAAGAGTCAGAATGGCTTAAAAAAAATAAGAGGTCACCTCAACAATCCTACTCTGCTTCCTGGGTCATCTCCTGGCCTTTAGTTCCTGGCTCCTATCAGCACGGAAGTGGGATTTTTCAACCCATCACTGGCTGTAAAAGGTCACCGCTGTGGACAGTGATTGGCTCAGTGATCACATTTAATGTAAATGTTGATGGTGAGTGCAGAGAGCACAGAAACTGGAGCATGTCTGTGATTGACAACCCCTGTCCAGCAGTAATGGCTCAGATTGGAAAAACACTCTGATCCTGGCTGTTTAAGCCATTAGGTCCCATGATCAGTGCCAACTGCAGCTTAAAGAAAGTTAGGGGGCTCCCTTTGTCCTGTCCCTATCAGTCATTTTACATGCACAGTAAGTAATGTACTGTCATACAGGCATATGAAAGTAGATTACCTAAAAAAAAGTTAATAAAAAAGTTACAATTTAACTACAAAATATTGCTCTTCTTAAAGGGAATAAATCAAGAAATGACCCACTGTTTGTATCAAGCTTGTACGCTAAACATATCTTTCATAATTTTTGTTGGTGATGATGTTCTTTTTCATTTTCCACATAAAAAAAAAAATATAGGTGGTCCATTCCCTTATAGGGGTTAAAATCTGCTGCTCATCACCAAAACGGAAAATCTCAGTTTCCACATACGTGCAGAACTTCGCAGCAGACATTACATGGGTGACATGACTACTTCACATGAAGATGTCAACTATGAAAAGCATTTCACAGTGTGATTAAAATTCAACTAAGACTTTCCCATATTCCTCTTTTTATGTTGCCATCGTTGAAATTCCTTCAAATTAGACTGCTTAAAAAGTATCCAGAATAAAATTGGATCAAGTAAAGATACAAACGCAGCAGATTTTCCATGGGAATGTTTCTTTTGACAAACCTGTTGCAACAAGACAAAAATTAATATGTGCAAGCAAGTTTTTTTTCTCCATCTTCGCCTGACAGGTATCCAAGAGCTGAGGTTTCGAGACTAAAGTCTGTGAGTCAATCCGCCTTCATGCATTATCTAAATAGTACTGTGTCACACCCAAACAATGTCAAACTCCCTCTTTCTGACGAACCTACTCCACCGCTGGTTGGTTACTTATTGATAGGCTAAAACCAGTATCTTTAGCACTCTTCACCATGGGCTTACATAAAAACAGTCGATGATTTTGAAGCTGAGCCAGCAGGGATGAGGATCCCGAAGAAAGCATAGCATTTGCTTGGGAATTAATGAGGCTTTGGGTGTGTCTGTATGTTCCGACGCGCACACTATGCTGATAGGCTCGCAAATTTATAGACATGTTTTAACCAGGGCGGAGGTTTGCGTGAAGAAGACTCCACATTTGTACATTTTCTGAAGCTTACACTATGATTGGGTGGATTTGTTCTTACTTCTCCATAAACAAAAACTAATTTTTCATTTTAAACACTTACCTGAGCTTGTTACACCTGCTTTTAGACTTTCATATTTTTATTCACACGACTTAAGATGACAGTTTCATTATCTGTTGTTTGTGGAGTTTAATGGGTGCAGAGGAGTTCGTTGTTCAGATTGAGTAGACTTGCTAAACTGGTGCCCATATTACACATCGATGCTTGAATTTAGACAAGATGGATGTTTTTATATGCATATAAGACAGAAAGTAAGACAACCACTACATAGCTAATGTTGTAGCTCAGGTTCTTTTTTTGGGAGCCTGTACTTGTATATCAGGGAATTGAACATAAAGGAAACCCTCTTTCAGAAGACCACCCAGATTTGCATTGAAATGGTCGCCTAATAGTCTCCATCAGAGGAAAACAGACAGTTTCGATGGTCCCTTGTGTTTTCCTCAATGTGCCATGGTGGACACACATGCTCAGTCTTGCTTCTCTCTGCTCCTTTTGGGTATGTGAGGCATTACTGGTGTGGTGAGCTGACTGTTTCTGATGCTGCAGGATCTTATCTTTTTTCTCAGAGCAGATACTGAACAAGTGCAATTACAGCTACTTTCACACTTGCGGCAGGACAGATCGCCTGCCGGATCCGTCCTTCCGCAAGTCCCCGTGCACTGCCGTGCTGCCGCTCTGTCCCTATTGACTACAATGGGGCGGGGGTGGGGGGCAGAGCTATAGTGCAGCACAGTAGTGCACGGCCTGAGATCACCAGACTAAAAGTCCTGCATGTCCGACTTTTCAGTCTGGCGATCTCTGCCATGCACTGCCGTGCTGCGCCATAGCTCCGCCCCCCACCCCATTATAGTCAATGGGGACGGAGCGGCAGCACGGCAGTGCACAAGCACTTGCGGCGGGACGGATCCGTCCTGCTGCAAGTGTAAAAGTAGCCTTACAGCCTAAAAACAGCCAGCTCACACTACTGATCCCTCTGTATGCCTGCAGGAGCAGAGAGAGACAAGACTGAGCATGTGTGTCCACCTTGGCACATTTAATGAAGTGGACACAGAAAACCTGCTCAATAAAAACAGCAGGTGATGCTATACCAACATTATTTCTGGAATATCTGGGTACATAAGCATTTTTTAATAAATATAAAAATTATAATTATGAGCTGGATTTAACTATGAGGTATATTCTGTGGGGGACAACCACTCTATATTCAATTTGACATACAAGCATTATTGAATTTTATGAATTTCTAATTTATAAAATTATAGAATACATCACACAGTGAGTTCCGCAGAAGAAGAATAAGCATGGGGCCCTCAGACCCAACAAAGATAGCTGTAGTGAATTAATTCAAGGATCATGAACAGGGGATTGGGTCAAAAAAGCAATCACCAAGCCCTCCTGTCCCAGCACCAAAAGGGTTCTAGTTAAAGTTTACTATGGGCGCCTCTCACATATTTCACTGTGCATAGTGTCCAGTCCACCTTTCTCTAGTCTTTTCATTAAAGGAGTTTTACCACAATCGACAGTATAGCACTCGGCTGTTACCGCCAGCACCATAAAGATTGAATGAAACTCAAACTCCTTGTCGTGGTTGTGCGGTAAGAAAGAACTGGAAACCTAAAACCACGGTTCTAGTGATCTATGGGGGTCTCAGTGGTGAGGCACCCAGTGAACAGATGCTTATCCCCTCTCCTGTGGATAGGTGCAGGCTCGGGCAGGCCCACAGGGTTACAGGTGAATCCCCCGATGGGCCCCTAGTCTCCCACCCCCTGCAAAAGTGGCACATAACACAGTAGACTTACTGCACTACAAATAGATAGGTAGTGTACAACACCTTAATCAGCCTATGTTCATATAAAAAACTTTTTAGATCATTTATTATATTTGAATGTATCCGTATGGTGGGCCCCCAAAACAAATTTTACTGATGGGCCCTTGGTACCCCAGTCCAACACTGGATAGATGATAAATGTAAATTGTGTGAAAACCCCTGTAACAGGAATCCAGTCAGATTACAGCTGTCATTATTCTGAATGAGATTGAAAAATCCAAGCAGTGATGTGATGGGTGGCTTCAGGTTGCCTTGGCACTAGCTTTCATGCTCCTCCCCATGTTGTTATCATTGTTGCACCCCCTGAGTATGCCCTTAAAATTGCAGCATCTGCAAAATGGAGACTGTTTCTTTAAAATGAAAACGTGACAAAAATGTGATTATTTCACTTCACTATTTGAATGCATTCTGAATTTGTGATTGGTGCTGGACGTTGCTGTGAAAATATAATGCAAATCCTTGGAGGTCATATTACACCATCCTTGCAGAGTGAGCGAGAGAACACACCTTTACCTGAGGGGAGGGAGAAATCTGCACAACCATCAAAGTCCACTCCCAGCACCATGTTGTAGTCAAGCAGTTTAGCTATGGGCGTGGGGGGGAACACCCTCATTCAAGCTCTAAACTCACACTAACCATGCCGTCTTATACCGTATAAAGACTTCTGCAGGTAGCAGCTTGTGTCATCAATTCCCACCCCAAGATCTTGCTCTAAACTTTATTAAATTCAGTAGCTTGCTTATGTTTTTTTTTTTGCATTTGTTCTAGAAAGCTACAAATAGTTCCTTTGTAATAATTGCATATAATGTTATCTACTTTACAGACACAATAAAACACACATTGGAGGATAAAGGTCACAGGAGTATTCAGTGTGTGTGGAAGGGTTGGTGTCATATTCAGTGAGCAAATTCTCAGAACATGATATACATTTCCTTGAATGACTAATCAAATCCTTGTGTTAATATTTCACTGTAATGAAACTGAGAAGTTGTAATCTAGTAGATCCCCACAAAAGTTTGAACCAGTGAATGTGAAGAGCTGTCACTGTAGAGGTCCTAGAACCAGGGTGGACGCGTAGTGAGGTGGGGTGAGAGTTATATAACGATGATCAGGACACACTCAGGTGCAATGCAACCACAAAGTCTCTACTGAATGATACCAGCACCGTAGAGCGGAGGGGTACACAACAGTCTTCTCAGTAAGATGTACAGCTCTGTAATGCCACCAACTAAGGTAAAGGTGTACATGACCCAACTTAAAGATTGGATGGCGGCAATTCAGGCTATGGTGGATTTCCTTCCTTTTAGTCTGCATATTCTCCCTGATACAGGGGGTACCTCTTCCTGCACAAACTGCCCACAGGCATTCACTGTCTATTGGCTCACTGGCAACTCCACCTGCTGCTCTGACTATGTAATTTGTGTATTTGTGGGGAGACCACGCTCCACCCACTGTCGCAACCGGGCAGGGAGGCTAACTGGCACCTGCACAGATGGCCTCTATTCCACTGTGGTAATTTTCTCTTGACTGACCCTTTATGGGGCACCCTGTCACTAACAGCAAGGGTAAGATTCAGGCGGTTTGGGCCAGTTCTCCCAATCCAGTTTTTAAAATTGAAACCAGATCACAGAACTATTTGATGACAGAATGTCATAGACGTTCCCGCGACAGGTGGCAGGAGATCTGTGAGACTGGCAACACGTGGTTTGATCTGACATGTTTTCCTTTTGGATCAAACAACGTCTGTGTTGTTTCTGGTGCTTGCCACACCTTCTATCCCCATGTGTTGCTATTGTGGTCATTTAACCTTCTGTATTTATTGTTGTTTCTCCCACTATGCTATGTGGTTTATAGCTTCTGTTGGACTTGTGGTTAGCTTGTGTTTGGTTCTTGGATGAGTTCCTGGTGCTACCAAAGCATTGAAGATAAGTGTTTCCGTTCCCTTTTGTATTTTGTTTGATATATGTGTGTGTTGCCTTGCCCTGTTGTTTGTCATTAGGCCTGAGTGAGACTCCTGTTTGTCCTTCTCTTTGGAGGAACAGGTAGACAGGAACAGGTAGACTCAGTCCTGACATTAGTTCCAGGGTCCTATAGGGTGAGATAGGATTCTAGGTATCCGGTGTATGAACTTGCTTACATTTGGGGCCTGTTCGTACTGGTAGTCTGTCAGGACTGGAGTTAGGGTTTTCTCTAGGAGGTGTCCATCTTCCTTCCCTAGTTTCCAGGCCTTATTCCAGTATCCCCTTTCCCTCCTATGCTCAGTGTGGTGTTTTCCTCCCACACACGAGCGTGACACTGAGTGCTGTTCCAGGGCTCTATCCTGCTGTCAGTAGCAGACAGAAATATAGAGCACCTTTTCTTGTCTGTCACAGATATCTGTTTTGTCATACTCTATTCATTCTGATAGGTCACAGATCAATAGGTCTGAACCCTATGAGGCAGGATGATGACTGGCAACTCAAGCGGAGGCCAGAAAAGGCCTGTGGTGGTATGTAGCGGGAGTCCGGTGAGTGTTTGATTTTTTTCTCAGTCATTTTGGGGGCATAACAACTATTGGGGGAACTACCAAAGGGAATTATGGCATTATAACTACTGAGCCACTATGGGAGGGCAATATACCTGCTGGGGGCTCTGTAGGGGACCATTATAACTACTGGGGCACTATAGGGGGCATTGTATCCACTGAGGGCACTATAGGGAAATCATAAGTACAGGAAACAATATAGGTTGCATTATAACTACTAGGGGCACTATAGGGGGCATTATAACTAGGGGCACTATTACAATGGGGGCACTATATGGGCATTAAAACTACTGAATGCATTATAGGGGCATTATTACTACTGGGCCCTATAGGGGCATACTAACTACTGAATGCACTATAGGGCATTAGAACTACTGGGGGCACTTTAAGCACATTCTAACTACTAGGGGCACTATTACTATGGGGACACTATAGGGGGGCCCAGTCACTATTGAGGGCTCTATAGAGGGTCCTTATTACTACTTGGGGCTCTATAGGGGTGCCTTATTACTTATGGGGCACTGTGAGGGTAATATTACTACCTAGAGGTTTAGCACTACTAGGGGCACTATAAAGGGGTATTTTATTCCTGGGACACTCTAGTGGCCTTTATTCTTACTGGGGGCACTATGGAGAAAATTGTTTCCACTATAAGCACTATGGGAGAATTATTACTACTGAAGATACTACGGGGGCATTATTATTATTGGTGGGACTTTTGGGAGCACTATCTGTATGGGGAGGACTATCTGTATGGCACTATTATTTCAACAGTGTATTGGAGGTAGCAGCAGGATAATACTAGAAGAAGAGTAATTATGTAAAAGTGAGAAATCTAAGATGTTTGTATGGCAAACTCTGCAAAGGTGAGACGTGGCTGAAAGAAGTTGCCGCGGTGGTCTGTGCTGAAGGGAGAAGATGAGGATAGAAAACATGTATTATCAGAGGAGACTGGATGTAATAGTTAGGTACTCCTGTATGTTTGATAGTGATGAATGTAATATCCAAATATGTCTTTGGAGCTAGGGCTTGGGGGGGCCTCGTGGGTCGAGAATTTGGCATGTGTGCATAGGGGATTGGCCCAGGAACTTTTGAGACCATAACAATGTCTTTGACTGTGTTGCTGTAGCCTGGCAGCTCAGGGGATGTGTGCTTTCTGTTGCAACTTACTCCTTGTAACTTCTACAGTTTCTAACAGAACATATGGCTGATGGCAGTTGAAGATTTAAACTAAGCATGTGCGACCACCTCAGTGAGACGGACAAAAAATAAGGAAAAGAACCAACAGCATGTGGCGCTGTACAGATATATTTTATTGAATAGCTTACTGACCATACTACATTTTTAATTACATGCAATTCAGATCCAAGTGCTGGTTTAAAAAGACTAGAATATGGTTCATGACACAACCTCTTTAACTGACATTTTTTTCAATGATGTCTTTCTGAGAAACAGAAATAAAAAAAAAAAAGTCCCCTTCAATTTTATGGGGACTGTAGGTCAGTGAAAACAGTCAAAATAGAACAACAAGACACAACCAGCTTCTGGACCCCCTATAGCAAATGTGCAAAGTTTTGTTTTAGTTGAAGTGCTGCTGCTACATAAGGATGCCGCAAGGAACCTTGGTCTGCTCTATTTGGCTGCGGTGAGCCCTCTGCAAGTGGAACTTTTGTGGGGAATTTATGAAGACCGGCGATTCAGATGCCAGTCATCATTCCTCCTGTGCTGGCGTTTCATCTGCCTAAGTTATGTAGAGGCACCAGCCTCTACATAGCTTAGGCAGACTTTACTCTTGTCTAAATCTATGCCAGCTCCCTGCCATTCTATTTTCTGTACTGAAACAAGAAAGTAGCATCTACAGTCTGGCGGGAATAATTGGAATTTTTGCACTTTTTTTTTATTTATAATGAGGCATATTTAGCCTCATTGGACTATTATCCATTAGGACAACTGTTACTTTATTTAGATGTGTGATTACATTTTTGATTACATTCTATTTATATACTGCAGCTGGTTTTAGCTTTCATTATATTTTATTTTATATTGGTTTTGCCTTTGGTTTATTATTTAGTGTATGTTTTTTTGGATCATTTAATCCATTTCACATGAATAAAAACTTTATATTGAAGGTATTTATTGCCTAGAGAGCCTTATTTTTTTCATTTTCAATATACAGTGCCTTGAAAAAGTATTCATACCCCTTGAACTTTTCTACATTTGACATTACACCCACAAACGTTAATGTATTTTATTGGGATTTTATGTGATAGACCAAAACAAAGTAGCAAGTATGTGTGAAGTGAAAAGAAAATGATACCTGGTTTTCAAAATTATCTAAGTATGGCATGCATTTGTATTTAGCCCCCTGTACTCTGATACCGCTAAATAAAATCCAGTGTGACCAATTGCCTTCAGAAGTCGCCTAATTAGTAAATACAGTCCATCTGTGTGTAATTTATTCTCAGTATAACTAAAGCTGTTCTGTGAAGGCCTCAGAGGTTTGTTAGTGAACCTTAGTGATCAAACAGCATCATTAAAAACAAGGAACATACCAGACAGGTCAGGGATAAAGTTGTAGAGAAGTATAAAGCAGGGTTAGGTTATAAAAAAAATATCCCAAGCTCCCAACATCTCCCGGAGCACTGTTCAATCCATCATCCGAAAATGGAAGGAGTATGGCACAACTGCAAACCTACCAACACATGGCCATTCACCTAAACTGACAGCCCGGGCAAGTAGAGCACTAAGTATAGAGGCAGGGTCCCATGGTCACTCTGGAGGAGTTGCAGAGATCCACAGCTCAGGTTGGAGAATTTGTCCACAGGACAACCATTAGTCGTGTTCTCCACAAATCTGGCCTTTATGGAAGAGTGGCAAGAAGAATGCAAGCCATAAGAACTCCCATTTGCAGTATGCCACAAGCCACAAGTTTGCAAAGTTGCATCTAAACAAACCACAAGACTTCTGGAACAATGTTTTTCGGACTGCAAAAGATATACAGTCGTGCACGAGGCCTAATTGTTTGCTGCTTCCCCAGTTTAAAACCAATACAGAATATCTCAGGTCTATATAAAGGTGAATTGGTAGTCTTTGTACAAATGTCAATGCAATAGAATGGCTAAGCTGTGTGTAAGTTGTGTTAAGGCTGTTTGACCGCCCGATTCTGCCGACGATTGCCAGGAAGGAAGAGTTACTTCCTGGCAATCACCAGCTTGCTAGCGGAGGAGCCCGCTGCCATTACATGCAGCGATCTCCTCCTCAGCATAGTGAGGAGCGATCGTTATGCCATTGCTCTTCCCTATACTGAATCATTGATTAGACACCACAATCTGGTGCCTGCAACCAATAATGTTTAAACCTGTCAAAAGATTTGGATTGCCCGATGATTTTCTCTGTATGGTGCTCTTAGTGCAACATGTAAGACTTGTCTATAGGTGCTTCCAATACATTAGGATAACACCTCGATGCGTGGGTGTAGTTAGTGCAAGAGGGATGACTGCTCTGCGTATGGGTGTTGTCAGTGCCAGAGGGTGACTCTTCTATGTGTGGGTATTGTTAATCCGATAGGAATGACTGCTCTGTGCATGGGTGTTGTCAGTAGATACGGGTGGACTTTTTTTTGTATACGTGCTGTCAAGTATTAAGGATAAGAATGTGTATGGATATGGTCAGTGGGATGAGGTGACCAGTAAACACCGTTAGACAAACTGCAAGTAGATCCATCTCCTTGTCAAAAATATTATCTTATTTGGACCTAAATCAACCTGCTCCGCTAAGCTAAGACACCTGCCTGGCAGTTCTTAGCTTAGCGGAGCAGGCACAGGCAGGAGCCCACTCAGCTAATCCTGGCATAGCACAGGGGTACAGGGTTCACATGTGCTATGCCAGGAGTTAGTAATCCTCCGGAGGGCACGGGCAGGAGCAGCAGTATGAGCTCCTGCCCGTACTCCCAGCGCTGCTGCGACCTCAGTCATAAATTTCACACTCCGTACACCGCTGAGCAGTCATTGGTGTACGGAGAACTGAGTTTTAAGCCACAGTGATAAATAAAATACAAAATTGATTAATAAAGTACATTAGAAATAGTTTTATTAGGGTATTAGGGACATCATATTAAAATTGTTACAAAGGTTTAGTTACTCTTTAAAGTAAAAACAAAAATCCTGCAGTTTTTACACTGGCCACTATGTCTAATAATTGGCGCCACTTCTTCATCTGTACAGATTACTTTGTGCAAGTTAACTCATTCTAATCCTGCCTGTAATGATATAATCTCTGTGTACAGATAAGACAGGATCCACCATTCACAATAGGCGATTGTCAAATCATATCTATTCTTTCCTTGTACAATGACCTCTGCACAGGTCACAGAGCATGCCTAGAAAACTCTCCCAAAGAAGTCAACGAGGTCCCCTCCAGACCATTGTGTCTATGGCCCATAGGGCTGTCACAAAGCAATTGTTTTAATGCTTTGTACATGTTGTTAAGAACAGCTCAGACAAGATGATCGCCGCCATAAATACGTTCAGGAAATAAAATAAAAAAAATCTACAAACAGAAAATAAAAACTGATTAGAAAATAGAGATTTGTTACTATCTGATTTTAACAGGCAGATAACATTTTTGGTGACACATTTCCTTTAACTCCCAGCCACCAGAAGAGTGAGGGATGTGTGAGCATTCAGTCATGGGTGATGTTAGATGTTTAGTTGTGAGAAGCAGGCAGGCTCGGACTGGCCCACAGGGGTACAGGTGAGTCCTCCGGTGGGCCCCTGACCAAGATGGGCTCCTAGTCTCCCCCCCCCTGCACAAGTGGCACATAACATAGTAGACTACATGAACATATTCAATGTACAGCACCTCCACCAGCCTATGGTCATATAAAAACATTGATAGATTAATAATAAACTGGCGAGTTTCTGTAATATAGACATGATCAGATAGCTGACATGACTTCTAGTTATAGAGGAAAGCTACCAGTGTCCTTTTTTCCCCAGGACCTACCTTCTTAAAGTTGCGCAGGGACCCCATATTCAATCATCTGGTAGCATCTTGCTGCGGTGTGAGCAGGTAATATTTGAATGTGTCCATAGGTTGGACCCCCAAAATAAATTTTACTGGTGGGCCCTAGGCACCCCAGTCTGACACTGGAAGTAGGTGAACCCTATGAAGGGATGCAGTTCTGGTGATTGTACACTAACTTGTGCATACACCATTTATAATGATGAGCATCCATTAAAACTGAGATTTTCAAAAATTCCAGGTGGTCATCTAGATACAGGTCAGGTTTCCCTGACCTGTGGCTGTCCAGCTATTGCAAAACTTCAAATCCCATAAATCCCTCACAGACGAAAGTTTTACAAGCTGGTTATTTGCAACAGATAGCCACAGGTTGGGGAAGAACGGTTTAAGGTGAAGTTTGTACTTGGAGATTTAAGCTGACTCATACACAGAGCCAGTCCTCATGTGGTTCTTTGTCAAGAACAGTTATAATCATTTGGTGATAAGGTAATGTTTGGAGATGGAGATGGAGATGGTTGGAAAGTAACTACTGCTACCAATGGAGATCAGATCAGGCTAAATCCTTGCAAATGCACCATACTGGAAGGAGGGTTTTCTTTCCGATCTTTAAATCACCCATCTCAGCAACTTAGTACACATACAGTGCCTTGAAAAAGTATTCATACCCCTTGAACTTTTTCCACATTTTCTCACATTACACCCACAAACTTAGATGTATTTTATTGGGATTTTATGTGACAGACCAACACAAAGTAGCAAGTATGTGTGAAGTGAAAAGAAAGCTGGTAGAGACATACTCCAAAAGCTGTAATTGCAGGGAAAGGTGGTCCTACAAAGAATTGACTCAAGAGGCTGAATAGAAAAGCACGCCACCCTTTTCAAATTTTAATTCATTGAAAATTTTGCAAACTATGTATCATTTTCTTTTCACTTCACACATACTTCCTACTTTATGTTGGTCTATCACATAAAAGCCCAATAAAATACATTTAAGTTTTTGGGTGTAACCCAAAAAAATGTGGAAAAGTTCAATGGCTTGCTCACATCTATAATGGAGGCTCTGTTCAGGTACTCTGTCGCAGATTCCATAAAAAAAGACTGGACAAAAAGGTCCTACATGCAAAAATTTTTGTCCTGTAAAAAATCAGCATTCAGAACGGAAACTGAATTGACCCGATTGTGGTCAATAGAGTCTGTTCAGCTCCGTTCATTTCAGCTATGTGCTGAATCTGGCACTTCCTTTATCTTTATTGTTCCGCTCCTGTAGCGGAGAAGAACATCAGAAAGTGGTGTGAACCCAGCGTAACTTGCAATATTTGGTCTTCAAGACACTTTCCATCCAGAACTGAGTTCAATAGTCCTCACTGCTTCTATAATGATGGTGCAGTCTTCATTGTACAGGATGTACTTGGGAGACTGAGTGCACTCTTCTTTGAAGCAGGAAGTTTCATGCTAGAAGGGATTCACAGGTCCAATTGAGCAGAGCCATGTTTATGTGCAGGTTTCTCTTAGGAGTGACTTTCCGATGGTGGTGTTCAAGATAGATACAAGTTAAACAAACCCAAGTCTGCATCTTTATCCATTGACCCTTAATATTTTTCAATGTCGATACGTTCTACTTTCTCTCAGAATTATATCATGGAGTGCACAACGAAAGTTTCTATTTAAAGACCCCTTGGTACTACCTAGCTGACCTTGGTAAGACCAAGGGGTCTTTAAATAAACTGTCTTTGTGCACTCCATGATAAAATTCATAGAACAAAAAAGCAAATTGACAATTTTACTACAACTAGTTTTTAGGGGGCATGTTGGAAAACTGTTAGAGAAGCACTGCCAAAATGGTTGTTGGGTAGTGCATTCCTAGTAGGCTGTCAGGCTGCTGACCACGGAGTTGGACTGGTAGCAATCATATCATGTCACTTTCCATTTTGGACTTTAGAATTAATAAAGTAAGTTTAAGGTGGAGAACCTGCTCCGTGCACCACGCTGTAGGATGCAGCTCGCTATATACTGTCCTTTCTGACAAGCCATAGTTTTGATAAATCTCTCACTGTGATTTCAAATCAAAAGCTGGTACTGATCATCTTATATTCATGTTTGGATGGTAACTCTCTATAATCCAACTCCTTAATCTCTGAATATTCTAATTGAATATATTTGAGATGATTCACTTGTCTACACCTGCAAAGCACAAAATATAATTAAAAGTGTTGGTATTCCAGGGGAGGCTCCCTAGTATAGTATTAGACACCCTCCTTTGTCTTCAAGTTAGCGTGTGATAATACACAAGGTCAATTAAAAAAAAATACAAGACAATTCTACACAAAAAGGTACCTAAAAAGTTACTATAACATAGCATTAATCCACGCATACAAACACTGCATGCAGCAATGAAATGTAATGTGACAAGGCTACATGCACATGCTGCCAGATAACACTAATTTATAGTTGGAATTAGCAGACCCCAGCACATCTGTCTAGGGTCTTCTATATCTGGAGTTGTCCAGGATTAGAAGAAGATAGCCATATTTTCCCTAAACAGTGCCACACCTTACACAAGAGATGTGTAGCATATTGCTGCCAAAAATAGCACATAGCTTTTGTAGCATGGCCACACGGACCAGAAAGCACACAGAAACCCTGCCATATTTTTTGCAAATCTGGTCAGTCTCTTTAACGGATGTGATGTTAGTTTGTCAGTGGACTTAATTGCCAAAGGTAACATTTTACCATTATTTGACCATAGAAGCACTTCCTAGAGCTGTGGTTCAAAGGGCATTTTGGTTGTAAGTGACAGATGTCACATAAGATTTTTTTTACTGCAATATGGCTGTACACGTAAAACTGTGTTATGTCTAGTAAAAGTCTAATATCCCAGGAAAAAACCTTCAAGATGTAATCATTTTATAGGATCAGTCCTGCAAAAAGCCTGTTTCATGAGAATCTAGAGTGCAAAGAACCAGATTTGTAGTAGTAGTAACATATCAACATGCAATGATGAATTATGAGATGTAGAATACTGTATAACTGTACTGGTTTGATGTATGTATAACGCCCCCTGGTGGTCAATGTCCAACCTTTATGTGTATACAAATAAAAATTAAATATTGTGAGTGGATAAATGGCACCATTGCGAATAAGCAACATGGAAACTGCAGAGTACCACGTGCTATTAGTTGGTAAGGGTATTGTACACTCTTTGATGGCTAAGGATACATTCAGTCTGTGGAGGATTTCTCTGTGTTTTCCTCTGATGTATGCCATTGTTTAGGTATAAAATAGAAAATATCATAAGTTCCCATGTTAAAAAAAACATATGCTGTGTGGTATCCAACAGAGGCCAGAGGAACAGTCTTTTGGCTTCCATTGGGTGAATGCAGGCATTTGTTTGACAAATGTTATATTATATAATGGCCCCCTCTGTAATATTAGGATATATAATGCCCCCCTCTGTATTAGTATAATATATGATGGCCCCCTCTGTATTATTAGTATATATAATGGCTCCTCTGTAATATTAGTATATATAATGGCGCCCTCTGTATTATTATAATATATAATGGCCGCCTCTGTATTATTAGTATATATAATGGCCCCCTCTGTATTATTAGTATATATAATGGCCCCTCTGTAATATTAGTATATATAATGGCCGCCTCTGTATTATTAGTATATATAATGGCCCCCTCTGTATTATTAGTATATATAATGGCCCCTCTGTAATATTAGTATATATAATGGCCCCCTCTGTATTATTAGTATATATAATGGCTCCTCTGTAATATTAGTATATATAATGGCTCCTCTGTATTATTAGTATATATAATGGCCCCTCTGTAATATTAGTATATATAATGGCCCCCTCTGTATTATTAGTATATATAATGGCCCCTCTGTAATATTAGTATATATAATGGCGCCCTCTGTATTATTATAATAAATAATGGCCCCTCTGTAATATTAGTATATATAATGGCCCCTCTGTATTATTAGTATATATAATGGCCGCCTCTGTATTATTAGTATATATAATGTCCCCCTCTGTATTATTAGTATATATAATGGCCCCTCTGTAATATTAGTATATATAATGGCGCCCTCTGTATTATTAGTAATAAATAATGGCCCCTCTGTAATATTAGTATATATAATGGCGCCCTCTGTATTATTATAATATATAATGGCCCTCTGTATTATTAGTATATATAATGGCCGCCTCTGTATTATTAGTATATATAATGTCCCCCTCTGTATTATTAGTATATATTAGTATGCCTCATCTCCGGTCCTCCTATCTGTATGGCTCTACTACAGTATTGGGTAGCAGCTAGAGATGAGCGAATTTTAAAAAATAGTTCAGCGTTCGGGTTGTGGTAATCGCCGCATCCCGTTATGGATTCCACTACCGCAGACTATCCCGGCATATGATCCCGTGCTGAGCCACGCCCCCTGCACTGATCACATGACGGTGACGTCACCCCAGGTCCTTCGGCTTTTCAGCAGTTCAGGTTCGTGGAAGCCGCCCCTTATGGATTCCATATGCCGGGATAGTCAGCGGTAGTGGAATCCATAACGGGATGCGGCGATTACCACAACCCGAACGCCAAACTATTTTTTAAAGTTCGCTCATCTCTAGTAGCAGCAGGATGACAGTGTTTAGGCACCGGGAGGATGATAGTAAAGTGAGGAATCTAAAATGTTTTCTGTAAAACTGTGCAGAGACGAGATGTGGCTGAAAGAAGGTATCATGGTGGTCTTATCTCCGAATGAAGACGTTGAGGAAAGTCTACATCACAGGCAGGGGCGTAGCTACCGCCTCACGGGCCCTGATGCAAGAGTTCAGCTTGGGCCCCCCTTCCCTCAATGCTTTGTGTGTCTTCTTATGCGGCACAAGGGTCTTTGGGCCCCCTCAGGCTCCTGGGCCCGGTAGCGACTGCTACCTCTGCACCCCCTATAGCTACGCCCATGATCACAGGAGATTTCACTGGATGGATGAGGTATGTAGTGCTGTATTCTACTATATATTTTGTAGCGATGTAAGTACTGTCCATCCACGTACCAGTTTCACGGTAGGGTTGGGGGTGGATTGAGAATATGGCCCACCCTGCCGCATCCTGGCCCCAGACTTCAGTTCACACTGTGCGTGTTCTGAATTCTGGGGGCTCTCATCCATCTACTGCATTATCTGTACTCAGAGAGTTATCACTGTCTTGTCCGTGGTGTTACAAGAGACTGCAGATGACATCTACTACATTATCTGTAGAAAGGGGCGTGTCCACATTTTGGGGGGGCACAATACATAGCTTGCCCCGGGCGCTGGCACCCCACTCTACGCCACTTACCCTAGCATAGGCTGTAGAACAGAGCAGGCCATAACAAAGGATCAGCATGGAGAAGTATAAATAAGTGCAGCAAGTGTAATGAGTAACTGCTATGGGGACACTGAAGTCATCTGAAATAGAAGCTTTAAAAAATGTGTGGTCAAAACAACCTTGAGAACAGTCTCTAAATCAAGTAAATTATTAACATACCCGCTATGATAGTATATATATATATATTGGAAATATCACTGGCAAGATGTCATAAATCTGTAAACCAGCTATGAAGCTCATAGAAGACTGACTTGGTCCTTTCCTATGCTTGTGCCTAACACGAAGGGTGGAGACCATATTCTGTCTACTGTCCTGTCTCCTCCACACCTAGGCGTGACTGCCTAGAAGCCTGTATACAACAAACCAAGGCATCACAGAGCTGTTCCTTATACTAGTCACTATTGATCAAGAATTTTTCAAGCATATCATCACTTTAGAGGCTGTGAAACCATTCCAGACACACCCACATTAAAAATAAAGCCGGTTTTACTAGCTCTGTAGGCATTGCGACTACCACACCTTAAAGTCCAGCTCCAGCAGAAATCTAAGCAATCTCTTGTCTGCACAAATGCGGTTATAGTAATAATTTGTATCACTAGTGTTGGGCGCGAATTTTCGGATTGCGAATTTTATTCGCGAGTATCGCCACTTCGATAATTTGCGAATAGTTAGAATATAGTGCTATATATTCATATTCACGAATATTCTAGATTTTTTTTTCAATCTGAACCCATGATCCCTCCCTGCTTTTTGCTTGTGGGCCAATGAGAAGGCTGCAATGTCTTTGTCTGAGCTTAGCAACATCCCTAGCAACCAATAGAAAAGTTACCTACCCTTTACTATATGAGAACCTCCCCAGCAGCCATTTTCTGCTGTTTTTTGCAGTTCTGAGAGACAGCAGTGTCATCGCTGTGCTCTGTGCTTTGCTGTGTCATTACATTAGATAGTTAGTTAGTTAGTTAGTTAGTTAGCTTATATATAATACAGATAGTGGGAGATAGTCAGTGTAGGTTAGATAGTGATATAGTGTAGCTGATAGGATCCAGTGCAGGGTGTTAGGTATGGTGATAGGTCCTTCTGTCTATACATACATGCTACAGACACAGTGCTGTGATGTCACAAGTTTACAACAATTCTTAGTGCACCAATCACTAATATGTAGTCAGACCTGCTAAGACGTGAAGTTGCTCGTATTGGGCCAAAATATGTGCATCATTAATTGCCGATTTGCGCAATTGCGAATTTATTGGAGCACTCTATCTGCATGTAAAGCTATTGTAATGTTCTGCCGTGCCAACCATTTTCTCCAGTCTCAGGAAACTTTTAGCAGCTTGAAAAATGTAGAAAAAGTGACCCACGCCTGCATTGCGTGCGCATTCCGTGCATATTACATTGCCGATTTTTACAGTCAAGAAAATAATGGCGATTCCTCGAATTTATGATGAATATTCGCCCCAATATTCGCAAAATATATTGAATTCGATTATTGCCCCTGCCGCTCATCACTATGTATCAAAATCAAGGTGCAAATATGGCCTTCTTTAGGTCTGAACAAAGGGCTAATTTTATATAATAGTTAAATCTACATCTCTGATTAGGGCACTTCATTTCTCATTACATATAGCTTTGTCACATGTCTCAATCCTACAATACTAAAATCAAGACCATCTGCCTTTTTCAATAGAAATATACATCCATAGATTGCTTACTATATTGCTTCCAACTTTACCTTTCTTCTGTCCAAATTCCAGGACAGTTTGAAAAGACGTACAGTATGTTAGAAACATGGCTACCAAACAACTCCTAGCGTTTGGTAGGGAAAAATGTTCACACATATCTTTGTATTCCTTCATAGCCTCCTCGTTGAATAAAAATAACTTTTATGGTGCTTCCACACAGTTTTTTTAGTTGGTTTCTCTGCAACTTTTTGTTCTTTTGCAGCATATTTAGCACCTGTGTTTTTGGTGCATTTTTTTTGCAGTAAAAATGTCAGCTCTGGATGTTAGCTGAAGGTCTAGGGGAAATAATGCACACAATTGTATCCGTTTTGTGGTCCACAAACCACGGATCCACAAAATACAGATAACATCCGTGTGCATGCAGGGCCGGTTCTATAATAAGGCAGACCAAGCGGCTGCCTTAGGGTGCAGAGAAGGGGGGGCGCGGAAAAATGAACTTTTTTTTTTTTAAATCACTTGCGGCAAGTTGCGCCGCAGTGCCCCTGGCCACCCACCCTAGCCTGCATGTGCCATGCGGCCCCGGTCCTCACTCACAGAGCGGCAGCACAGCAACACGGTCACGGGGGCACTCAGGGGGTGTGTGACTGGCGAGTGGCTCCGCGGCAGGCAGCAGCAGGGACTGGAGCAGCTGTTGGTGACTGTGACTCACACAGCCAGCCCAGACGGACTGTGGACTGCCGTAGGGTAGGTGGTAGGTGATGAGCGCATATTGTTTATAATTATTACACAACATTAATGGGGGGGGGGGCACGGGAGACATGATGGGAGGGGGGACAAATCAAATGTCTGTAGTCTGTGCCATGGAGGGGGAGAAATGTGACATGGGGGGGGGATGATGTGTCATGGGGGGGGGGAGAAGTGTGACACTAGCGGGTCATAATGTGATCATGGAGGGGGGAGGGGGGGGGCGCCAAAATGTAGCTTTGCTTGTGTTGGCAAAAATCCTTGTACCGGCCCTGTGTTCATGCCACAATTTCCTTGTAGACATGGCCATCCTTGTAATATGGGTCTGTGTGCAATCCACAAAAAATGTGGAGCAGACACAGACCCAAAATACGATCATGTGCATAAGGCCTTGGGTGGCGTTTTTGTCTTTCTTGATTCTTTTCAAAAACACAGAAAGCTGTAGCGTTTTTTTTCAGGCATTATGACCATCTCTAAAGGCAAAAAAATGTCATGAAGAAAATGCTAGTGGTAGGACACACTGAGTGCAAAAAAAGCCATTAAAAAAACAAAAAAAAAACCCAGTTGTACTGATTCTGGCATTTGTTTTTACTGTGTAAGGGATCGCTCTCTCTAAGGGGGGGTCGCAATCACAGACTTCTTTGCAGACAGCAGATTTAAAGTCCAAAATGGTCATTTATTTTGGCACCAACACAAACATAACAGCACGAAATAAACACCTGCCCGGCTGGGTGCTAACTAGTACATAGTAGTTTTCCCTGACTCACCTCTAAGCAAAGCTTATAGACAGGGTTTCATGCTCCAAGCCTTAGCAAGTCTGCTCATCAGACACAAGTCCACACGGGGAAGAGATGGCTGAGACCACTCAGAGCCTTTGGGGGGTTATGGTCCAGACATACGGGCATTGCTGGGCCCCCCAAACTTCAGGCCTCTGTTTCCAAGTTTTCCCTCCTCAGACTGACACACAGAGGGATGGTTTTATTCCTCCTTGATCACAGCAGGCTTCACCTGCGATCACCTCCGGCACAAGGCAACACCCGTACTGGAAGGGTGTGAACTAGCAGAACCCACTACAAAACCTATCCCCCAGTCCACATGAAATCCAGCCCAGAACAACATCTAGACCAGGGATGCTCAACCTGCGGCCCTCCAGCTGTTGTAAAACTACAACTCCCACCATGCCCTTCTGTAGGATGATAGCTGTAGGCTGTCCAGGAATGATGGGAGTTGTAGTTTTGCAACAGCTGGAGGGCCGCAGGTTGAACATGCCTGATCTAGACAAAACTGTCTCAGCAAACTACACTTTGCAGAAACCACTGCAGCTTTCTGGATTTCAGTTCTCACCCAGCTGAGGTATCTGTGTGGGATATACACGTCCCCAGCACTTATAATGTACACATCACCACAACTGGTAAAAAAAACACCAGTGCAAAATTCATGTGCATAGGGACCCTTATTCTGTAGGCAAATTAGATGCCAAGTGCCCCAACGATGGTCCTAGTCACTGCAAGTGCAACAGGTCTTGCTTACTAAACCTGCTCAACGGCTTCATCTTTGACTTGATTGACAGAGCCAGCTGCTTCAGACATAACTTGCATTGTGATTGAAATTCCGGACATGCACTATTAGCTTTCAGCTAGGTTCCTGCTAAATATGCTTCCTGCACATGAGCCACCGCTGTCATCACTACACCCTAAACGATCCAGGAAAAAAAAGATATCCGTTTGCAACGGAACTGCCTGCCGGATTCTACCAACGCTAGTGTCAAAGTAGCCTTGGCAAGAGCAACTAAGAGGACACTTAATCTGCATTTAGAATAGTCAAAGAAGAGGCTATAAAGGGACACAAAGGTCTTTGTGGACACGTTTGTAAGTGCCCTACTGACCACTGAGAGTGTTTGGTAGCCATACATTTGCTGACAGACTCCTGTTAGGTCATGTAATTGTTTTTGTTCCCGATGTCATTTCAGTATGCTTTCCTACACCCTTAGGCCTCATTCACACGACAGTATTTTGCGGACCGTATACTGGCAGCTTTTTCAGTTCAGTATACTGACAGTATACTGAACCATTCACTTCAATGGGTCTGCAAAAAAAATACTGAAGTGTCTCCGTATGCCTTCCGTTTCCATTTTTCGGTTCCGTTTAAATATAGAACATGTCCTATTCTTGTCCGCAAATCACGTTCAGTGGCTCCATTCAAGTCAATGGGTCCGCAAAAAAAACGGAAAGCATACGGAAGTGCATCCGTATGTCTTCCGTACCCGTTCCGTTTTTTGCGGAACCATCTATTGAAAATTTTAAGACCAGCCCAATTTTTTATATGTTATTACTGTATACTGTATATGCCATACGGAAAAACGGAACCGAAACGGAAACACAACGGAAGCAAAAAAGGAAAAACAGATCCGAAAAAAACGGACCGCAAAACACTGAAAAAGCCATACGGTCGTGTGCAAGAGGCCTTAGAAAGCTGTTTTGGGAGTGGACATAAATTGGGCTGATGGCCAGAACCTCCAACGTGTAATAAACTTAGTGACGTCTGTAGCTCAGCTGACTAGCCAGGCAGGCCATATGGGAGGTAAAACCTGGCAAAATTAAAAAACTAAAATTATAATTCAAATAACGTTTTAACATTTTAATTTCCTCTAGTGTCTGCAAAATGCATGCCAAAATTAAAAAGAAAATTCAATTTCTCCATTTAGAATTTTCTTTTCCAATTCCAGTGTGGGTCATAAGTGTCTAAAATAAATGTAAAAAAAAATAGCCTTTTTCATTTAAAATTTCTTCTTTGTCAATTAATTCTCCTCTTTCTATAGTGGGTTTTTCATGTCAAAATCATAAATCAAATGAAAACACCACGTAGAAGCTGAAAACGGTAGATTTCAATTTCATCTCTTACAGGCATTTTCTCTACCAAAAGTCAAATGAAAAGAAAGCCCATTTGAATTCTCATTTTAACGTTGTACTAACATTCAGATTCATTTAAATGAGCAGCAGTGGGCGAGGTGCAGCATGCAAAATGGTGTTATTTAATTCCTGACTGAACAGACAGTGACTCTGTGTGTCCACTAGAGGGCGCTGTGCTTCTCCACATTTCCAACAGCTAACAGAGGATAAAGTTTATCATTCCAATAGATGGCGCTGTGACAGCGAAATCTTAGTATTGTGCCGAATGCATAGGATAAGATTATGAATCTAATAGATGGTGCCCTCTTTTTGAGGAGTGAATTATACTAGGATTATGATTATATCATAAACTCTGCTGCCCTTTTAACCCCCTTGATGCTGTGGTGCCTAATCAGCTGCAGCATCTATAGGGTCAATCCGCTCTGCCATACTTGAGAGAGGACGTGGTGGACGTTGCTCCAGAAAAGTGCCAAGAAGCGTAAAAAGTCCTAAATTATGGTACACATGCCATGCGCCATAATCGGTGACTTTTTTACATCGGTATAGTGGCATAAGACAGTAAATGTCCTCCATTGTGTCTGTGACCAAAAATCAAGGGGTGTGACTGGGAGTCATGCCCCCCACCACTGAGTTCAGGCCCCCATGATCAGTATTGATGGCCTACAATAGCGCTCAGCAACCTTCGGCCAGGAGTGTAGCTATAGGAGGTGCAGTGGTAGCAGTCACTACTGGGCCCAGGAGCCTGAGGGAGTCCAAAGACCCTTGTGCCGCTTAAGAAGACACCGGTATTATACAAAGTACATGCTGGTCAAGTCACTCCTCTGGCTGAAGAAAAGGGGTTAGGTCAAAAATTTGTCATGGGGGGTAGGGTGTTGCCGTTTCAAATTTTGCCTCAGGCACCGCAAAGGCTATGTGCTCCCCTGCCCCTGGCCACAAAGCACTGAGGAAAGGGGGGGCCCAAGAACAATGACCCCAGGCACCAGGTGAATTCACTTGGTTTCTGGAGCTCCTGCACTCAATTCTATCTGACGCAAATACAGTTGAGCATCTGGCAGCTCCCGTGGAAGAAAGCAACTATTGGGGGGCTCTTCTCTGTGACGTAGATGATGTCATCGCACCGCCTGCCAGAAGAGGCCTGTCTGCATCGCTGCATGATCATCGTGGGACCCCTCTGGGACAGGTTAGTTGAGACTGTCCTTCCCAGTTCATGTGCCCGAAAGCTGACCCCTGGCCCTAATACTGATCCAAACTGTATTACTGACCCCTTACTCTAATACTGACCCTAACTGTAATAATAACCCTAATCCTAATACAGAGCCTAACCATAATATTGACCCTAACCTTATTACTAATCCTAATCCGGACTCCTAACTATAACGGTAACTGTAATACTGACCCTATTATTAATTGTAACCCTAAGGGCTCATGCCCACGACCGTATGTATTTTGCGGTCCGCAAAAAACGGAATCGCAAAAAATACGGATGTTGTCCGTGTGCATTCTGTATTTTGTGGAATGGAACAGCTGGCCCCTAATAGAACAGATTATTTTCCGTAATACGGACAATAATAGGACATGTTCTATTTTTTTGCTGAACGGACATACGGAAACAGAATGCACACGGAGTAACTTCCCTTTTTCGCAAAAAAACAGAACAGACAAGGAAAGAAAATACGTTCGTGTGCATGAGCCCTAAAACTGATCCTAACCTTAATACCGACCAAACCCTGACATGCACACGAACATATTTTCTTTCCGCGTTCATTACTTCAATGGGTCCGCAAAAAAAACGGAAGTTACTCCGTGTGCATTTAGTTTCCGTATGTCTGTTCTGCAAAAAAAAAATAGAACATGTCCTATTATTGTCCGCATTATGGACAAGGATAGGACTGTTCTATTAGACGGCAGCTGTTCTGCTCCACAAAATACGGAATGCACATAACGGGATACTTCGATAACCCGAACCCGAACTTTGGACGCAGAACTTAAAAAACAAGTTCGCTCAACACTACTTGGGTCCTGCCATTCCTGCAGGTGAGTGGGCCTTTCCAACATTTCCAGATGGTACCGGGAAGTAGTCAGGGGATTGGAGCAGCAACAGACTGGCAGTGGTGGGATATTGTTTTGGGTATTTCTGGCTTTTTTATTTTTATTTCAAATGGATGATACCATCTTTATCACATATTAACAACCTACATGTGCTCCACTGTAGTCAGAGAGAGAATGGGATGTCTTGCTTAATTACAGCATCACACATTAGACTGATAAGAGCAATGCTCTTATGTTGACATCTTTATCTCTATTCAAGAAAAGAATAGAGCGGTCATACTGTTGACCAAAATCTGCTAATCTACTATTTTACTGACATACAGTGGCGGATTATAATTGGGGTGTTTGGGTCGATCACCCCGGGCCCGGCATCGCTGGGGGGCCCAGCGCCGACCCGAACACCCACGTACTGCGGCGGGGCATGGGAGCGTATAGTTCCCTGCCCTGCCGCCTATCACCGCCATAGGCTTCAGGCCTAGTAGGCCTGAGGCCTGTGTGGTGGTAGAAGCCCGGCGTGCGCGATGACATCATCGTGCGGCACGCGTGATGACGTCATCGCGCGCCTGTGTATGGTGGCGCTCGCGCACGCTCTGATGTACGCGCGCCTGCCACACCATTCAGCATACAGGTAAGTATTACCTTTTTTTTTTTTATGTGTATGTGCTAACTTGGGGGGGGTGGGGGGAGAGGAGAGGAGATGAGATATTAAGGGACAGTGGGGCAAATTAGTTAATGGATGGCAGTTGTGGGGGAAAATTAATGGATGGCAGTATGGGGCAAATTAATTAATAGATGGCAGTGTGGGGGCAAAATAATTAATAAATGGCAGTGTGGGGGCAAAATAATTAATAAATGGCAGTGTGGGGCAAATTAATGGATGAGAGTGTGGGGGCAAACTAATTAATGGATGGCAGTTCTGGGGGCAAACTAATTAATGGATGGCAGTTCTGGGGCAAATTAATAGATGGCAGTGTGGGGGCAAATTAATTAATGGATGGCAGTGTGGGGGCAAATTAATTAATGGATGGCAGTGTGGGGGAAATTACTGTATGGGGCAGTGTGGGGGAACTTACTGTATGGGGCAGTGTGGGGAAATTACTGTATGGGGGCAGTGTGGGGAAATTACTATATGGGACAGTGTGGGGAAATTACTATATGGGACAGTGTGGGGAAATTACTATATGGGGGCAGTGTGGGGAAATTACTATATGGGGGCAGTGTGGGGAAATTACTATATCGGGCAGTGTGGGGAAATTACTATATGGGGCAGTGTGGGGAAATTACTATATGGGGGCAGTGTGGGGAAATTACTATATGGGGCAGTGTGGGGAAATTACTATATGGGGGCAGTGTGGGGAAATTACTATATGGGACAGTGTGGGGAAATTACTATATGGGGGCAGTGTGGGGAAATTACTATATGGGGGCAGTGTGGGGAAATTACTGTATGGGGGCAGTGTGGGGAAATTACTGTATGGGGGCAGTGTGAGGAAATTACTGTATGGGGGCAGTGTGAGAGAAATTACTGTATGGGGACAGTGTGGGGAAATTACTGTATGGGGGCAGTGTGGGGAAATTACTATATGGGGGCAGTGTGGGGCAAATTACTATATGGGGCAGTGTGGGGAAATTACTATATGGGGCAGTGTGGGGAAATTACTGTATGAGGGCAGTGTGGGGAAATTATTATATGGGACAGTGTGGGAAATTACTATATGGGGGCAGTGTGGGGAAATTACTATATGGGGGCAGTGTGAGGAAATTACTGTATGGGGGCAGTGTGAGGGAAATTACTGTATGGGGACAGTGTGGGGAAATTACTGTATGGGGACAGTGTGGGGAAATTACTGTATGGGGACAGTGTGGGGAAATTACTGTATGGGGGCAGTGTGAGGAAATTACTATATGGGACAGTGTGAGGGAAATTACTGTATGGGGACAGTGTGGGGAAATTACTGTATGGGGACAGTGTGGGGAAATTACTACATGGGGACAGTGTGGGGAAATTACTGTATGGGGGAAATTACTGTATGGGGACAGTGTGGGGAAATTACTGTATGGGGGCAGTGTGGGGAAATTACTATATGGGGACAGTGTGGGGAAATTACTATATGGGGCAGTGTGGGGAAATTACTATATGGGGCAGTGTGGGGAAATTACTATATGGGGACAGTGTGGGGAAATTACTATATGGGGACAGTGTGGGGGAAATTACTATATGGGGGCAGTGTGATGGAAATTACTATATGGGGGCAGTGTGATGGAAATTACTATATGGGGACAGTTTGTGTGTGTGGGTGGGGGGATTACTATATGGGACAGTGTGGGGGGAATTACTATATGGGGCAGTGTGGGGAAATTACTATATGGGGGCAGTGTGAGGGAGATTACTATATGGGGTAGTGTGAGGGAAATTACTATATGGGGCAGTGTGGGGGAGATTACTATATGGGGCAGTGTGAGGGAGATTACTATAGGGGGGTAGGGTGGGTGAAATTACTATATGGGGACAGTGTGGGGGAAATTACTATATGGGGACAGTTTGTGTGTGTGTGTGTGTGTGTGTGTGTGTGTGGGGATTACTATATGGGGACAGTGTGGGGGAAATTACTATATGGGGACAGTTTGTGTGTGTGTGTGTGGGGGGAAATTACTATATGGGGCAGTGTGGGGGAGATTACTATATGGGGGTAGAGTGGGGGAAAAAACTATATGGGGCAGTGTGGGGGAAATTACTATATGGGGGCAGTGTGGGGTATTGGGGGACATTATTTTTGGAGACACTATACAGGTATTATTACCTGGAGCACAATATAGGGTGGTGTTATTTTTATTGGGGGCCCTCTAGGGGACATTATAACTGCTGTAGACACTATAGGGACCTTTGGGATAATTTATAAAGCTGGTGTAAAGTAGACCTGGCTTAGTTGTCCATAGCAACAGAATCCACCTTTCATTTTTAACAGCTCCTCTGGAAAAGGAAAGGTGGAATCTAATTGGTTGCTATGGGCAACTAAGCCAGTTCTAATTTACACCAGTTTGATAAATGACCCCAATTATGAGAAATCTAACGTGTCTGTGTAACAAACTCTGTAGTTACATGGAGTACCTTTCATTTTTGCGGACCCATTGAAATGAATGGTTCCGCATATGATCAGCAAAAAAAAAAACGGAAAGAAAATACGTTCGTGTGCATGAGGCCTAAGGATTAAGGCCTCATGCACACGACCGTAGGTGTTTTGTGGTCCGCAAAACACGGAAGCTGTTCCGCGTTCCATTCCGCAATTTGCGGAACGGAACACGGCCCATTGTAGAAATGCCTATTTAAACGGACAAGAATACGACATGCTCTATTTTTTTTTTTTGCGGGGCCATGGAACGGAGCAAAGGACGCAGACAGCACACAGAGTGCTGTATGCATCTTTTACAGCCCCATTAAAGTGAATGGGTCCGCACCCCAGCCGCAAAATATGCGGCTTGGATGCGGACCCAAAATTACGTTCAAGTGCATGAGGCCTAAGAGTTTTATATCAGTGCTGACTGCTAAAGAAGAACAATATTTTGTATTTGATTTTCAATGGAATAGTAAAACTGAAATGAAAAAGACTAAATTTTGTACAATTTTATAATATGAATATTGACTTTAGTCCCTTCAGACCATCTTTGACGCTATTAAAATTCCTTGAAAACCCCTTTCGTACATAGTTTTTTAGTGGTGTTTTTCTGCACTTCAGCATTTTTGGCGGTGTAAACAGCAGCTCCAGATAGTAGCTGAACTACTATGGGAAATATAAAAAGCAGGCCAAACAAGTGTTTTTTTTCTCCTGCTCCTGTGGATCATTAGGGGGCTTTTTTGCCTTTCTTACTTCTTTTCAAAAAACGATGCATGCTGTAGATTTCGGCATTTTTACAACACCTTCTCTATATGGGAGAAATGAAATAAAGAAAATGCAAGCGGTAGAAACATTATGTACAAAAAGCACCAGGAAAATATACCACAAAAACAGCAGGAAAAAGAATGCAGTTACACCCCCCCCCCCCCCAAACAAACAACAATAAATGCAAGTGTATTCTTGTTTGTTTTATGGATGCGCCGAAACGACGTTTAGCTTAAGGCCGGGTCCGGATTAATGCACTTTAATGGGCATTAATTCCGGATCCGGCGTTACGGCATGTCTTCCGGATTTTTGGACGGAGACAAATCCGCAGCATGCTGCGGTTTTGTCAACATCCAAAAAACGTTCACGTACTGAACGGAAGACATCCTGAACGGAATGCTCTCCATTCAGAATGCATTAGGGAAATCCTGATCAGTATCTTTCCGTCCTAGAGCCCCTGAAGACGGAACTCTAGGACGGAAAGAAAAAACGCATATGTGAAAGGGGCCTAATGCCTCATTCACACGTCAGTGTCAGTTTTGGATCAGTGGTAACACGGACAGTGTTCAATCCGTGTTTCCTCCCGTGACAGATCCGTGTTGGGTCCATTTTTTGCTGACCGTGTGCCATTCGTTTTTCACTGACACTGAGCAGCTGGAAAATTATTTTCAAACAATCTCTTTTTAATGATACATGAAACACGGATGGTTTCCGTGTTACATCCGTGGTTTTCACAGACTTTCACAGACGGCCTGAGGGATCCAGGAACACGGACAAGATAGGACATGCATCCGTGCTGAAAACACGGACCCACGGACCGTGCTAAAACACTGATGTGTGAATACACACATTCAAATGAATGGGGACGTGTGCTGTCCGCGGAGAACACGTACAGCACACGTCTGGGAAACACTGATGTGTGAATGAGGCATAAGGCTTCGTTCACATCACCGTTCAGCCTTTCTGTTCTCCTGCTCCGTTTAGGAACAGGAGAACTGAAAGGACGGATTCGGCACATAACGGTGATGTGAACGAAGCCTAATGACCCCCATAGACTATAATGAAGTCCGTTAGGTGTCCGCTCAGAAGAATATTTTTGAAGCGGAGACAAAAGTCCTGCATGCACAACTTTTGTCTCCACTCAAAAATCATCATCTGAGCAGAAACCTAATGGACCCCATTATAGTCTATGGGGTCCTTAGCTTCGTTCACATCAACGTTATGTGCCGAATCCGTCCTTTCAGTTCTCCTGTTCCTAAACAGAGCAGGAGAACGGAAAGGCTGAACGGTGATGTGAACGAGGCCTAAGGAACCTAAAAGATCTGTTTGTTGCTATAGTCTTGGTGCCAAATACCACAGAACACCTTAATGAGTTAATGCCTCAATGGGCCAGAGCTATTTAGAGGGTCCCAGATTGGAAAGGATTATCTGTTATCTAAACTCTCTGTTACCACTTTAATTAAACTAAAGAAGAAAAAAAAATCTGAAAAGTAATTTATCAACGAACGGACAGTGGATTATTATTATACAATCCCAAAAAAGTTGGCACTCAGGATGAGAAAGCTCCTATTACCTTCTGTTAGAAAGTACATCCAATACAGCGTGTACTTTCTCAGTGCAAATAACCAAAACACGGATGCCGCCTGTGTGCCTTCCGCCCTTTATAGAAATGCCTATTCTTGTCCGAAAAATGGACAAGAATAGAACATGACTTATAATTTTTGCGGGGCCACGGAACGAAGCAACGGATGCGGACAGCACACGGAGTGCTCTCCGCATCTTTTACGGCCCCGTTGAAGTGAATTGGTCCACGCCCGAGCTGCAAAAAATGCAGCTCGGATGCGGAACCAAACCACGGTCATGTGAATGAGCCCTAAGGGTGGGTTGCCATGTTCAGGTTTTTAGATGTAGGTTTAGAAGCCAAAGCCTGGAGTAGAGTCAAAAAAAGAGAAGACGGGCCATTTCCTACATACTTGACCTCAGAAATGTCATCTAAAAACCTGGACATTAGGCCGTTTTGCTGTCCGTAAATTGTGTTCCTTATTTTGCAGAACGTAACCTCCAACCCTCAATAGAGCAGTCCTATCCTTGTCCGTAACAATATATATATTTTTTGCAAACAGATGAGCGGATGCGGACAGTACACAGAGTGTGCCTGTCCGCATCTTTTGTGGCCCCCTTGAAGTAAACGGATCCGCATCTGATCCACAGAAAATGCAGCTCAGATGCGGACCCAAACCACGGTCATGTCCACGAGGCCTTAAATATATACACACACAAGATCAGCTTTTGCAGTTGGGTAACTATAGCTCTACAATGTTATGGTTTTTAAGAAAATCGACAAAAATATGCCTATTACTACCTATTTTATATATCATATATTGACTGTTGCAAAACTCAGCATGCAGTTATGTCTCAGGCAGATATATCAATGATTAAAGGTGAGGTCTGATTAGACACTGGGTCTTGCCACAAGAGGGTTAAAAAGTGCTTCCTCCACTGCCCTAAAAAGGCTCTCAGAGGCTACTTTTGGATAGTGTACAGCTTGGTGAGAGATCACTGACTGCTAGACATGCTCCCACGACGCTCAAAGACATTTTGACAGACTTTAAGAGGAGGTGCATCACTGGACTAAGAGAAGCAGGGTGGTCATTGACTAACTGCCCATGTAGGCCATGCTGACCTAGGTGGTGTTGGGAGCAGTAGTTATGAGGGCATGCATATACCACGAACAGGCTCCAGCCAGCCAGTAGAGAGGATTGTTTGACCTGCCAACAAGCACAAGTAGCTCCCACAGTTTTATTGTCCACCATCCAGACAGAGGTGGCACCTCCAGACACTTAACAGAAGGAAATGTGGTGTCACAGAGCCCATTACGTGGCCTACCATCAACAGCCAGCCACAGTCGCCTTTGTTTGCAGTTGTCGTGAACAAGAAACCTGGACTGCAATAGACTGGAACAATATCATCTTTAGCAAGGAATCTACGTTCATTTCATTTGGGATCCAGTGATGGTTGGGTTCACGGATGGAGGCTTTGTGGTGAGCACTTCAATCCTGCTGTTGCTGGGAGCGACACCGTGCCCCAACTGCTGATGTTTTAATCTGGAGAGCCATTGCATATGACATTCGGTCACCCCTGGTAGTGATACAAGGGACAGCAACAGCTCAGCGATATGTTCAGGACATTCTGCAGCCTCATGTGTTACTTCTCATGGCAGGGCTTCCAACTGGCCTTACTCCTAAAGAACGTGTAAGTCTCCATGCCAAACCGTATCTTATCTTGTATCCAGGCTAGAGGCGGCCCAACAGGGTACTAGAGCTTTTCTTTTATTTGTACAGTTTTCCCAATAGAAGTATCCTTTCCCTCTAATATTGATATCACTTGCATATATCATTACATTCACACATAGAAAGTTTAATTTGATTCCAACAACTCATTCTTGGTGCGTTATTTTTTTTGTCAGTATGTTTAACAGAGGGAGTGGACTTTTGGGGGGAAAATGTGCTTCTTATAGTCCAAAAAATATGGTAGATTTAAAAGAAAACACATAAGTTATACCAATTTATTATGTCAATGTTCATATTTATATATACAGCATATTTAAAAGTTATAAAACTTTGACTTTTGTCCCTTAATTTGTGCTGTGAGAAACCAATATGCAGATTGTCCAGATTTTTTCCACCCGCTGATTTTTAAGTATTGCGTGCCTGTACACACAGTGTATTGCTGCCAGCTCATCTGTAAGATGGATGTATCACAGTCAGTGCACCTTTGCTGTACATCAGCAAAGGTCTATTTGCCCTTCTTTGTTTTTGCAGTCTTCTCTTTCCTCTTCTTCACGTGTTTTGGGATCTTGTTCTTTCTCTTCTCTCTTTGGGCTTCTTTGATTAACCTTTTTCTTTCCTATTGGGAAAGGGTAAAAGGCATAAATTAAAGTGCTGACACCTTTAAAATTTACAGGAAACCGTGTTTGCCAAAGAGATGAAAAACTTGGCAAAGCACCATAAGTGGGATTAAATCTGAAATCAGTGGAATAAACAAAAATGAAATATGTTAGGATCACTATTGAAAAGGGATTATTATAATTCTTGCACAAATCATGACATATCTCCTGTGTATAAACTGCTCCCTCGTGGCCTCCATTCATATAAATAGCAGCAATGGAATGGGCACTGCAGGGTATATGTAGGCCAGGCGCACCTTTGCCTGATGTTAACAGATGATTACCAGACCCTATAGCGATGAGCCTGCTTCCAGTTAAAGGGATTTTCCGGGAGCAGAATATCAATGACCTATCTTCAGAATAGATCAATATCTGATTGGGGTGCCAGGAGTCAGATCCCCACCAGTCATTGGCTGTTTGAAGAGGCTGTGGTGCTCCGGTGAGCATTGTATAGTGGCTGTGATTGGCACTGTAGCCCAGGCTTTTTCACTCGAATGTGACTTTTGTTGCACCTAGGTCATTGACCGTTGATCGTGAGGTCACTGGTCTAGGAAGTGCTGCGGCCTCTTCAGCCGATTGGCAGAGGTGTTGGGACTTAGATCACCTAAAGTAAGGATGGGCCATCGATATTAGATTATATATATACACAATTTGTTTTCTTAAAAAATTAACAACCATTAAGCTTATAGTATAGAAGTTATCAAAAAAGGTCCAAGGATAAGGATACAGCGCAAGTGTGCCATAGAGTCTGAACAGTCAAATCAATGGACATGCTGCTTACAAACCCCATCCCTTTCCTCTCCCGAGACAGATAAAATAAAAAAGTCAAGGTAGAAACATGACTGCTTTATGGTCCTTTTACACAGGACGACAATATGCTCATCACTAATGGAGAAGACCGGTGCATTTAAATGCAGTACTCTCCTCCATAGTATGGGGAGGAGCGATCACTAATGCCATCGCTCTTCCCCGGCAGCAGACTGGGCTTACACTGAGAAACAATGATCTTTTGTGCTGCACAAAAGATACAATTACCCGATAAACGATCATTCTGCTCTTTCATTGGGTAACTGGTGCATTTACACCGCCCGATCATCGCTAACGAGCATTACTAGTAACGCTGGTTAGTGATGATCTGTTTAACTGTCGGCCTGTGTAAAGGGCGCTTTAGTAGGAACCCCCTCAGCGCCACACTAAAGGCATCTTCCCATATGGCAGCTGTCAGAGGGCAGTTCCTCCCAGTAGTGCAAAGAGGAGCCACAAAAAAATACATGCCTCATTGTGCTCATCAGGGCGGCCATCAATATTTTACTCTAGGAAAACTCCTTCAAAAATGGGATGTCTTCATGAGAGAACTTCTTCAAGGATCCTAGAATGGACCAAAGCTAGCAAACAAACCAAGAGGCCTTGTATGCGAATTTCCTGCCGATTTCACCTTGCGTATGACTGCAAAGACTGAAATCCATGGTGAAAATCCATGACATAAATTGACACGCCACATTAGAAATCTGTAGTGCGAGTTAATTCCTGCCGCTGATTTATGTTATCATCTCATCCATTTTGCTGCTACTCGGATATGGTGCAGGTTATCCACCCACAATGTCTGGACAGAAAGCCTGCAGCGTATCCACCCCATGTGAATAAACCCTAAGGAATTCTGTCAGTGATACGGCTTTCTCTCTGTAGGCCTTTGTGGATAAACCCGCACCACTCCCGCAGGCGCCCTACCTGCGGTGTGAAATTACAGACCGTCTTCCACCCAGTCTCCCTACTGTAGCTCAATCTCAGATCATTGTTAGCATCCCTGGCTCTACATTCAGAATCTATTGTCCTTTCTCTCCTACCAAAACCAGCAGGCAGAGCCGATACCGGCGGTTTATCTGCCCATGTAAAGGGACCCGAGGGTGCTGCCACACATTCAGTATTTTCATGACGTTTTTAAATCTAAAGTGGATTCAAAAAAGTGGAGAAGCCGTATCTGCCTTTAAAAGTTTCTCTCCTTTTATAATCCACACCTGATTTTGGCTTAAAAAAAATGCATAAAAAACCCCGACTGTGTGCCCGTACCCTTACTGTGACTGCATACAGTTTGGAAGAATGCGATCGTGTGAGGAAGCAGACAAAGATGAAGGTGGCCCTTGTCCAAGAATCCCGGGCACTGAATCAAAACCCCAGGGCCTGTGTACCAGATGCCGCTAACCATATGGGGATTAACCTCCACAAACTGGTTACAGATACTTTTAACGTATTGATCGATATCCCTACTAGTTCAATGCTTAGGGGTCTAGTGGGCAGTCCAACTTGGTGACAGACAGCTAACTTATATGCAAGCTCATATAGTCAAAGTTGCCAGGCATTGAGTGAGACCGCCCACTGGACTCCTAAGCAGAGAAAGAGCATGAATTTCGATCAGTAATTTACAAGTTCTATGAACGCCTTTCTCACAAAACTATCAAATCGGCTCCGTTCCCGATTGGATAGTGTTCTCATGGTGACAGGTTCCCTTTAGGGTGCTCTATTCCTGTAATACAGAGGACTGTGTAATTTGGCTGAAAGTTAAGAGTTGAAAACTTCAGTGACTGCGCCTCAAATGGGAGCATAATCCATATTAAAGGGGTTGTCTCACTTCATCATGTAGAGAAATCTAATACAAGGCACTTACTAATGTATTGTTGTTATCCATATTGCTTCCTTTGCTGGCTGGATTCATTTTTCCATCACATTATACACTGCTCGTTTCCATGGTTATGACCACCCTGCAATCCAGCAGTGGTGGCCGTGTTTGCATCCTATAGGACTGATAGATTGCGGGGTGGTCATAACCATGGAAACGAGCAGTCTATAATGTGATGGAAAAATGCATCCAGCCAGCAAAGGAAGCAATATGGATAACAATACATTAGTAAGTGCCTTGTATTAACTTTCTCTACATGATATATGCCACTTGCTGAAGCAAGACAACGCCTTCAACTTTGCTCATGGTCATATGCAAGTCAGATGGGGTGTGGACAGAATGAATACAACATCAGGACCCGTGCTGTGCAGCTATTCTACTGAGCAATATCCATAAAATCCTAAATATCCCAAAACATATCTTCAAAAAGACACTTTAAAATTGTCCCTAGACACTCAAGAACTCCAGGCTCACCTTAATGTTGCAATAAAAGGACACAGCTTGAGATGCAACGCTATACAGGATGAAAACTCCTAAACAAAAGATCTACTCAGCAAACTGGAGGCAAGGTGCCAAGAGAAGACTAGTCAGCATTCCTCACATAAAAGAACTCAAGACCTGAAGGTTAACGTCTCCCTCTTTACGGCCACCTTTTGTCACTCTGTAGCATTCAATCGTTTGAGCCAGCTTTTATATTTTAGGAAAACACAAATTCTTGGACAGGGCAGGGCAGCGGTCAGTAAAACAGCCAAGCTCAGGCATTTGCAAGGTAGATATAAAATAAAGGAGGATAACAACTAAACAGAAAGGGGGCGTCATCAGAAAATGAACTCTTTTTAAAATTACGTTTAAAGGGATTGGCAAATGGCATTTATCATGTAGATAAAGTTAATATAAGGCACTTACTAATGTATTGTGATTGGCCATATTGTCTACTTTGCTGGCTTCAATCATTTTTCCATTGCATGACACATGACTTGTATCCACGGGTTCCGACCACCCTGCAATCCAGCACACTATAGGAAAAGGTACCAGTGTCTCTGGTGGCCAAGACCACGGGGGTGCACATAGGCTGGCGCTTTTTCCTATAGTGTGCAACCATGGCCATCGCTGAAGGACTGCACATGGAAACAAGCAGTGTATAATGTGATGGAAAAACGAATCCAGCCAGCAAAGGAGGCAATATGGATAACAACAATACATTAGGAAGTGCCTTGTATTAACTTTCTCTAAATGATAAATGCCGTTTGCTGAAGTGAAACAACTCCTTTGAAATATCTTGAAAGATTTTTTGGGATTTTATGTTTAATTTTCCATGTCACTATTTAATAAAATAAATACATAAAATCCTTCAATTATTGCACTGGCCACTAAGCCTACTAATAGGTGCTACTTCTTAGTCTGTACAGATTGCTTTACTGCAGTTATATCAGAGTTAGAAAATTTATAATTTCAATCAGAAAATAAAAAACAGATGCGTCACTATCTGATCTGGCTTTGTACTCATCCGTCCAGCACACAATATGGTTTACTGGTAGAGTTAAGCGAACTTCTGTTTTAAGTTCGGGTTCGGGTTATCCAACCATCCCGTTATGGATTCCGTTACCACGGACCATAACGGCATTTGGAATCCATAAGCGGATTCTTCAATGAACCCGAACCTTGGACAACATGGAGGACCTGGGGTGACGTCACCGTCATGTGATCAGTGCAGGGGGCGTGGCTCAGTACTGGATTAGATAAGAGGTGGTAGTACTGGATTGGATAAGAGGTCGTAGGCTACCACCTCTTATCCAATCCAGTACTGAGCCACGCCCCCTGCACTGATCACATGATGGTGACGTCACCCCAGGTCCTTCACCCCGTGTTCCAAATGCCGTTATGGTCCGTGATAGCGGAATCCATAACGGGATGCTTGGAAAACCCGAACCCGAACTTTAGAAGCCGAACTTAAAACAGAAGTTCGCTCAACTCCATTTACTGGATTTTCTGTATAATACAGCAGTAGAGTTAAAAAAAAAAAAAAAAAAAAAAAAAAAAAACGGTGGCCCACTGACCTTCTTATCTAATTCGGAGGCAGGAGTTTGATCTTTGGGGTGAACCTCTTCAGAGTCTGACCCAGACTCATCACCACTATCTGCATCACAGTCTGATCCATCATGCTCCTCATCGTCACTTCTGTGAAGCAAAGCTGGTACCTGGACAAAAAAGATATATAAGAAGACCATGAAAACCACTGCTGAATATTTACTATTAATGAGAGGCTGGACAGGACATGTATATGCAGAGTGTGCTGTCCCTAGAACCTTCTTCTCAAGCATGACTGCATGAACAGACTTTCTCAGTTCCTAAAAAAGAAGTCACAAGAGAGAGGAACCCTCATACAGTGTTTCACCATTCCACCCATCAACATTTTTATTGGTGCAAACACATCCGCTAAATAAGTGTTTATTGAACCTTAAGGTGGCCATACACATTAGACAAGCCTGCCAATCTCAGTGGGGACTGTGCAAACATCTTATGTGTATAGCATAAGGCCCGTCATGGTAAATACTGGGGAAAGAAGGGTCAGGCTTGTTGGATTTTACCATACCCATTCCTTTGTTCTGAAGAGAGATGAGCTGCAGTTTATTCCTCTATTCCAGAGATGCTCAACCTGCGGCCCTCTAGCTGTTGCAAAACTACAACTCCCAGCAGTGGGATTTGTAGTTGTACAACAGCTGGAGGGCAGCCGATTGAGCATCCCTACCCTATTCCAATGTATGTTTATGGGGGAACAACCAGGAGTAATAACTGTCGGCCAAATGAGCATTCAACCAACAGCTTTCTTAAGTGCATGGCCACATCTACTAACAGTAACAAACAAGAGCACACCTTGTTTGGACCAACATACATACAGCAACCAAAAGATCAGTATGCGTATCACCTGGTAATACGTCAGGAACTTTTCAAGACATGTATAGAAAAAATATTTGTACATTTCCAGAGGTGCCACAGGCACTGCTCAGGGGTGGATAAGATCACTTGGAGCTCCTCCTACTAGGATGAGGCCAGCCCAGGAGGAATGTGGTGGAGAGATGCTGTGGCACAGATGAGGTGTGTATTATAAGAAATCATGTACTCCCTTACTATAAAGTAATCCGATTATTAGGGTTTATTTTAGAGGACTGTTAAAAGGACTTTTATTTGTTCATTAAAAACTCTGTGATAATCAATATCCTCAGAATTTACAGTACAATATACAGTATATTGACTTGGTATCACCATTAACATTGGATAGAAGGTCTCGTTTGAAAGAAGTTAAGAATCTAAAGTGATATAACTTACCGTCTCAGCACCTGATAAATCTTTCTTCAAGCCCGTCACAGTCTGATAGAGAATCTAAAAGAAAAAAAAAATTTGAAGCTTTTTTACCACCCTAAAATTCTTGAAGTTATAGTTTTAGCCAGAGAAAGTGTACATTACTATAAAGTATGTGCTTTATAGAACGCTCGTCACCCTTGTTATGACCATATATTCAATATTTTTCTACGTTTTAAAAGGAAATTCCGGTTGTTACAAGTTATCCTCTATCCACAGTATAAGGGATAACTGTTAGATCGGTGGAGGTCCTACGGCTAGGACCCCCACCGATCACGAGAACAGGGTCCTAGTACCTCCTGAAGCCCCCTGAAAATAACATAGCGACCGGTCGCACGTGCGTGCAGTCACTCCATTCATTTCTATGACAGTTCGGAGATAGCTAAGCGCTCTTCTTGAGCTATATCCGGAACTCCCATAGAAATGAATTGAGCAGCCTCTGTGAATAGAGGGTAGGGGATAACTTATGACAACAGGAATACCCCTTTACGTTCACACTCATATGACAATCTGAACAGTGCGTAACACAGACCTAAACCTGCAGAATTGTGTCGGTCAGGAAAGGTCATACATACATTATATGTAACGCTGAAACATTAACTCACGTTATCCTGTTGTGTGTTAAGGGACATGTCTTCTTCTTTCAGCTTCTGCATTAAGTCTACGTCCCTCTCGAAGTTCTTCACCTCATTTAGAGTTCGGGGAATGTACGCTTTTTTAAATACCTAAAATAGTACCAAAACATGTATGACAGAATAACCAATACTGCTGCACTGGGATATCATGGCATCCACCCATCTCTCTGTTGAAAGAGGAGTCATTTTCATACAGAGTGCTGAAAGGGGGTTGTCTCATTACAAACTGTCACGAACCAGCGGGTGTGAACCCACTGTGCCACGTGTCCTACCTCCTCTAAGGGCGTTGTCTAAGTGAACCCCTCGATCTTCACAGTACCCCTAATGGAGGGGATAGACTTTCCCGAGGGGAACACCAGATCGCTACCTCTTGAGGAGGATAGGCACACGAGGCAGCTGGCCCAGGGGGACCAGGAGGCTCCTTGAGAAAGGCACCATAGGTACAGGCGTTGTCAGCAGGCTGAGTCGTCACCAGCAGCAACAGTGCAGGACCGAAGGATGAGGTAGAGGCGAAGTCAGACAGGAAATAGGTCAGGGGTCGGCAACAGGAGAGTCCAGGAAGCAGGCAGGGATCAAACAGACAGCAGAGTCCAGGAACACAAGCACGAGTCAGGAACACAAACGGATATCAGGAACCCCAGCAGGACACAAAAACCTTGACACTGAGGCATCTGGGAAGGGGGCTGAGCCAGTTATATATGTGCAGCAGGGCTAGGATTGGGTGGCGAGGTCACATGATCCAACCCATAAAACACAGGAAGTGAACCGCGCCGGCCCTTAAGGAAATGCTGTATGAAACAAGCAGCAAGCATACTGTGGCCAGGACTGAGAGGAAATCCTGGCAGATCACCGCTAAACACGGGACCCGGGACCACGGCAGCACACAGCAGCCGCTGTTACACAAACACTTATTTGCAGAGTACAAATGCTCTGCTATCTTTAGCAGTTCCGCAGAGCTGAATGGAGCGACAGCATGCATGTGTTACCCCTGCTCCAAATGGGGGAACACAAAGCCCCCGTTCCCAAGAACAGAGACCCTCACCGATCAGATATGTATCCTTCAGCAATAGGACGGAGGATAATGTTTGTAATGGGACAACTCCTTTCATTCTGCACAATGACAGGCAGAAAAACAAAGCTCGTTATAGAAGGAAAAATAAAAAAATCTTTATGAAGATCAGATAAAAACTAGGAAGTAAATGAAAAATGACTAACCTCTTCATCCACTTTATCTTGATTTGATCTTTCTTCTTCTGTTCTTTGAGATGCTATTTCCATTGCCTGTAAAATTATATGGAGAAAAAACATTTCACCATTCTCTCCTTACTTTCTAGAATTCTGATAAAAAACACAGCAGGTACAAGGTCAATTCTGAGTTAAAGGGGTGTCTGGGGACACAGGTTGTTTAGCCTGTTACCAACACAGGGAGGAAACGTAGAAAGTGGAGTCTCTGGGACTACAAGGCGGGCACAATGAGATCAGGATTTTATGTCACCGAAGTCAAAGTTGTACACAGTTTCAATTGAGAGTGGCAGCCCAGCCAAATTTTGACAGCAAATCTAATATTTAATGTATTTTACTAATTGAGGTTGACTTCAATGGTCACTGGGTTTAAAAAAGGAGATTTTTGTGAAACTCACCTGTAAAATCTTTTTCTCGTAGTTCCATTGGGGGACACAGACCATGGGTATAGCTTAGAGGTATTACCAGGAGGGACACTATGCAAATAGAAGAAGCTCCTCCTCGTCGGGCTATACCCCCAGGCTCCAGCAGGAGAACTTCAGGCGTTGCCAAAGCAGTAGGAGAAGGAGAACAAAAGGTAAAGGAACCCAACAGACCGTAAACCGTGAGGTCCAACCAGAGAACAATAGAAAAAAACATCCTCCCGTGCATACGCAGGAAGGGGTGGGAGCTGTGTCCCCCAATGGAACTACGAGAAAAAGATTTTACAGGTGAGTTTCACAAAAATCTCCTTTTCTCGGGCATTCCATTGGGGGACACAGACCATGGGACGTCCTAGAGCAGTCCATGGGGTGGGAGACACTCACAGCACCGCCAGGAGCCACGTCCAATGGTCAAACGGGAACCGCTGCCTGCAACACCTTGCGCCCAAGGGCCGCGTCAGCGGACGCCAGCAAATGCACTTGATAAAACTTAGTGAAGGTATGCAGGGACAACCAAGTGGCCGCCTTACACAGCTGGGACGCTGAAGCCCGATTACGACAGGCCCAGGAGGATCCCACCGCCCTAGTGGAATGGGCAGTGATCCGGGCCGGAGGAATCTTACCACGAGCACGGTAAGCCGCAGAAATGGCTGATCGTATCCAGCGCGCCACAGTGGCCTTGGAGGCCGCCAAACCCCGACGAGGCCCTTCAGGAACCACAAACAGGGAATCCGAACGACGGAAATCCGCCGTAGCCCTAAGATACACTCGAAGAGCCCGAACTACGTCCAGGGAATGGAGAGCGCGCTCTTTGGAGTTCGCCGGAGAAGGACAAAAGGAAGGTAAAACCAGGTCTTCATTAAGGTGGAAGGGCGAAACCACCTTAGGTAGAAAGGATGGGACCGGACGCAGAACCACCTTATCCTGGTGAAAAACCAGGAAAGGATCTCTGCAGGATAGCGCAGCTAGCTCCGACATTCGCCGAATAGAGGTTATGGCCACCAGAAAAACCACCTTCCAGGTAAGGAAGGAAAGAGTCACATCTCTAAGGGGCTCGAAGGGGGCCCCCTGGAGGCCGAGGAGAACCAAGTTAAGGTCCCAAGACGGCAGGAGATGGACGCACGGGGGCACTAAACGCGCCACCCCTTGAAGAAAGGTCCGCACCGGATCGAGACGAGCAAGGGACCTCTGGAAGAAGACAGCCAGAGCCGAGACCTGACTCTTCAAGGAACCGAGGGAGAGACCCTTCTCAAGGCCAGACTGCAGAAATGCAAATACCACGGGAAAGGAAAAGCGTAGGGGAGGAAGCCCCGAGGACTCACAAAAGGAAAGAAAGGCCTTCCATGTGCGGTGGTAAATCCTAGAGGAAGCCGGCTTCCGCGCCTTAATCATGGTCCGCACCACTGACTCGGAGAAGCCCCGTGACTTCAGGATGATGGTTTCAGCAGCCAGGCCATTAAACACAGCGACCGTAAGTTCTGGTGGAAGAGAGGCCCCTGAGACAGAAGATCCTCTCTGTCCGGGAGGGGCCAAGGAGCTTCTGCGAGCATGCGCACGGCGTCCGCGAACCAGGAGCAGCGGGGCCAGTCCGGGGCGATTAGAATCGTCGGGATCCCCTCCAGCGCGATCCTGCGAAGAACCTTGGGTAGCAGAGGAAGGGGGAAGACGTAGAGAAGGCGGAATTGTTGCCATGGAGATACCAGCGCGTCCACTCCGCAAGCTCTCGGGTCCCGCGTCCGAGCCAGGAACACTGGGACCTTGCAGTTCAACCTGGAAGCCATCAGGTCGACGTCCGGACGGCCCCACCTGCGGCAAAGGTCCTGGAAGACCTCCGGGTGCAGTGACCACTCGCCGGGATCCACCTTGGTCCGACTCAGAAAATCCGCCGTCCAGTTGTCGACACCCGGAATATACACCGCCGACAACACCGGGACGTTGGACTCCGCCCACTGGAGGATCCGCTCCACCTCCTGCATTATGGCCCTGCTGCAGGTTCCGCCTTGATGATTGATGTAGGCCACAGCCGTGGCATTGTCCGACTGGACCCGCACAGGAACCCCTGCAAGGATCCGGGTCCAATGAGAGAGGGAGAGAAAAATTGCTCGCAGCTCCAGGATATTGATCGAAAGGCGAGATTCCTCCGCTGAGCAAACCCCTTGAACCGTCTGGTTCCGGAGAACCCCGCCCCAGCCCGAAAGGCTGGCATTCGTGGTGACAATCGTCCAGACAACGGGAAGAAAGGACCGCCCGGACTCCAGAATCAGGGGGAACAGCCACCAAGACAGAGAGGTCTGAACCCGAGGGGGAAGGTGGACCCTGGAGTCCAGACCCAGAGGGGACCTGTCCCAGCGGGAGAGAATCAGCCGCTGAAGGGGACGAGTGTGGAACTGCGCTTACGGGATGGCCTCGAAGGATGCCACCATGAGGCCCAGGGTCCTCATTCACTGCCGAATAGACAGAGGCTGGGTAGACAGCAGGAGCTGAACCGCCTCCTGAATCTGGCAGGACTTGGAGTCTGGAAGGAACACCTTGGCGACTGACGTGTCCAGGATCATTCCCAGGAAGGAGAGCCTCTGGGATGGGAGGAGAGTCGACTTTGGCCGGTTGATCAACCAGCCGAACTGTTCCAGAGTCTGGACAGTAATTTGGACGCTGTCCACGGCTTGTGGAAAGGACGGGGCCTTTATCAGAATGTCGTCCAAGTAGGGCAAAAGAGAAATGCCCCTTGAACGAAGTAAGCCCATTAGAGGTGCCAGGATCTTGGTAAAGACCCGCGGGGCAGTAGCCAACCCAAAGGGAAGGGCGATGAACTGAAAATGACGGTCTCCGATAGCAAACCGCAGGTAGCGTTGATGAGACTCTGCTATATGGACGTGTAAATAGGCGTCCTGGATGTCCACTGAGGCAAGAAATTCCCCTGGAAGAAGGGAGGCAATGACCGACCGGAGGGACTCCATGCGGAACTTCCGGACCCGCAGGAACTTGTTGAGCAGCTTTAGGTCCAGGATAGGGCGCACAGACCCTTCCTTCTTGGGCACCACAAACAGGTTGGAATAAAAGCCTGTTCCCTGCTCCTCCAGGGGAACAGAGGAGATGACCCCCCGTTCCAGAAGAGAGGTGACCGCCCCAAACAGAGCCGAAGCCCGGACGGGGTCTCCCGGAACCCGAGAGGGGAAAAAACGTTCCGGTGGTCTGGATTCGAACTCTATTTTGTAACCAGACGTTACAATCTCTAGAGCCCAGGCGTCCTGAATGTGAGCTCTCCAGGGCACCTGAAAGGAGAGCAGACGGCCCCCACCGAGAGAGGTGGGGCGCCCGTCATGCTGAGGGCTGCTTGGGGGCTGCAGGACGTGCAGACTGAGCTCTCGGGCGCCAGGAGGGCTGAGCCTTGAAGGAAGGCTTCTTGCGGGAGTCCTGAGATCCCCCGGCCGAAGATGAGGAGAACGGCCGGACAGAGGAGAAGCGCCGAAAGGAGCGGTACCTGGGCCCAGAAGAATTCTGGCGAGCAGGGCGTCTGGACCTAGGCTGGGGCAGATGAGTACTCTTACCCCCGGTCGCAGCTGAAATGAACTCATCCAGCTGGGCCCCAAAAAGACGGGAACCATCAAAGGGAAGGTTAGCAAGGGAACGCTTGGAGGAGGCATCCGCGTCCCAGACCTTCAACCAGATCTCCCTGCGCTGGATCACCAAGAGGGAGGAGATGCGGGCAAACAGAGCCGCAATGTCCATGGAGGCCTCGCAGAGGAATTTAGCTGCCTGAGACATCTGGAGGATGAAGTCCAAGGTGTCAGCAGACGCATGCAGCTCCGTCAAATCTTGGTGATGACGTTGCAGCCACAGAGAGGGCCCTAGCAACCCACGCAGATGCGGAGACATCAGATGAAGATTGCTGACGCTCACGCGGTCTCTTAGCGCCCGGGCGACCCCTGGGAGGGTCACTGGGGGGAGTTAGAGCGGGAAGCGCCTCTGGGTTAGCGGGCGCCATACGCTCCATGAAGGCCATGGCCGCTTTGGCTAGTAGGGCCAGATCCGCAGCAGCACTAGACATGGCAGATGCCCAGGCGGGTACCACCGAGTCCACAGGGGAAGGTGGGGAACCAGGCTGGACTAACGCAATAAGGGCAACCTGGTCGGGGCCAGGGGCAGGGCATGAGGTACAGAGACCCGTGACCGAGAGAGGCAGAAGGCACGACTTACAGGACCCCAGTGGAGCCTGAGAAGAGGCCTTGGCAGATTTAGTGGGAGCCCCAGGCTTAGGCATGATTGGCACCTTTGGGGAAAAGAAGGAAAAAATTCTCCTACCAGACTGCGTTCAGGAAGCAAACCTGGTCAACACTACCGCTCTGGCAAGTGCTGAGTTCGCCAGAAACTGGAATTCCAAGTGTCAGGAAGGCAGAGAGCACGAGAGAGCCGCGGCAGACACCTTGCTGCAGGAGCCGGAGGAAGCAGGAGTTAGGCTCCGCCCCCTAATTACATTATGCGGCGGGAAAAATGCGCGCGCGCGCGATACAAAAAAATGCTCCTAAGATGTCTGAATTCCTTCTGCCGTGCTGGGGACCCTTATTATAAGGCCCCCCAATAGATACAAGGCAAATGAGAGCCGCGGCAGGAGCTCTGTCTGCAGCCGCCGCATCTGCTCCTCCAGGCAGAGCGGCCTCTTAAGGTGGCCCCGACCTATTAAGGTGTAAGAGATTCTTAAGGTGGCACCGAGAAATAGCACTGCGTGCTGCAGAACCCTTAGAGGTACCAATTCCCTCTATTATGGGTGAGAAATGTGCCTCATAAGTGCCTCATATGCCCCCAGCCCCCAAGTTCACCCAGTCGGCCCAGGGGTGACAAGAAGAAGGAGAAGAAGAACACAGTCTTCTCCCTCTAAGTCCGGACCAGCAGGGAAGCACCTCTTCAGACGTCTGACTCCGCAGGGTGGGAGATACAGTGCTCTGGATTGAGGGTGGCCGCAGGTGTCCCAATGGCTGGCGGGATGCGGTGCTACCAGGGAGCCCGGATCCTCTTTTCTTCTTTGGTGGATTTGGTGATCTCTGTAATGGAGACACCCCTTTGCTTGGTTTTCTTTCCTTTGAGGGATATCTGGCTTTCATTGTGTTGTAGACCCATAACTGGGGCTCCACATTTATTTAGCATATTCCCTTTTCCCAGGGAACTTTGCACTTCGGATTGCTGTGTTGAGACTCTTAAGTGAGGCTCCGCAGTGTTTTTTGTAGCTGGTCTCCCTGAGATCAGCTATTGTTGTGTTTGCTCTTCTTCTTTGGGGGAAAGGTGGAGGAGGCCAGGCAACGTCCAAGGACGGCGGCGGTCACTCCACGGGGTACCAGGAAAGCGCCATGCTGACCTGCGTCCCCCTCTGTAAGAAAAATAATAAACAGGAGTAGCAGTGTCATCCTCCTTCTACAGACACTAAGCAAAGACTGAAGTTCTCCTGCTGGAGCCTGGGGGTATAGCCCGAGGAGGAGGAGGAGCTTCTTCTATTTGCATAGTGTCCCTCCTGGTAAAACCTCTAAGCTATACCCATGGTCTGTGTCCCCCAATGGAATGCCCGAGAAATTTTTTTTTTGATACGTCAGAGACATATCAGAAATTTTGAATGGTGGCACTGCGGAGATCACTGCGACCCTGCTCGCATACCCCACACTCTCTTCTCACTCTAAAGAACGGAATCAAGATGGGCCTAAGGACTTCTGCTGAAGCGCGGAGAGTGATCCTCTCTCCAGTAGGGGTGTCAGCACTCAGATCCAAACCATCGATACATCTCTGTCATTCAAAGTTTTTTAAAAACTCAGTGACCCTTTCAATTGTACAGCACTTTACATAATATGAAATATACTTTGTGTGGTTTTATATACACTTTATGGATGTGTCTGACCTTTACTGTTAGCACTGCATTTTTTTTCTGTTTTCATTTGGTTTTATGTAAAAAAAAGTGTTTACTATTTGCATGCCGGGGCCGCAATGATACAATTGTAGTCGGTCTTTACAATGCTCTGTGAGTAAATGCACAGATGCTAGTTTGCTACAGTGTATCAGTTTGGAGAAGCATTGATCGGACTGGAGTTATGTCCACGTCTCATCTGTGGGCAGGACTAGCCAGCTACAGATACACCTTTACAGTTTCTGGTCTTTATTGAACTTTCATTATATACCATTTGTATAATAACTTTAGTTCAGAACCCAATCTACCAAATTATCCAAATGTCTCCATTCTTATTAAAGCGGACCTATCGGATGTATTCGGCTGGAATCTCCTGCTCCAACTGACACCGCGTCTCATGTGAGGACAGCAAGTCAGATTCTCTGTCCAGCCCTATGGAAGCCACAATGTGAGCATCATAGGAATGAACAGAGAAAGGGACTTCCTGTCCACACATAAGACACTGTTAGAGTCAGGGTGTCGGTCACACGACACAGGCTACTTTCACACTTGCAGCAGAGGATTCCGGCAGGCAGTTCCGTCGCCAGAATTGCCCGCTGGATCCGTCTAACCACATGACAACTGAAAGCATTTGTAGACGGATCCGTCTCACAAATACATTGTAAGAACTGATCCGTCTCTCTGCTTGTCATACGGATAAACGGATCCGTCTTGTATGATTTTTTCAGTTTTAAGGGTCTGTGCATGCGCATACAGGAAGGACGGATCCATCCTTCAGGTATTTCTCAATCCGGCACTAATACATTCCTATGAAAATTATTGCCGGATCCAGCATTCTGGCATTTTGGACAGAGATAAAACCGCAGCAAAAAAGTCCAAAACGACTGACAGTGACTGAACTGAAGACATCCTGATGCATCCCGAACGGATTTCTATCCATTCAGAATGCATTGGGATAAAACTGATCAGTTCTTTTCCGGTATTGAGCCCTGACAAAGGAAAGGAAAGTTTACCGCAAGTGTGCAAATAGCCACAGCTGAGGATCAGTAGGGAGTGGATAACTCAAAAACAGCCACCAGTAAGAAGATTACCTGCACTATTATTTACATTGTGTACCCTTCGGACAGACCATTAATATTTTTGTGGGAATGTTTCTACAAAATCATTAACTCTACAAGTTTCTGCTTATGTTATTTGAACGTAGGTAACATCTAAATCTGCTCATCACCTACCATTATATAGTGTCTATATAGTTGCTTTGTGAGTATTATAGTTTAACAGATGTAATTGCAATGCATTCATATACTGGTGCAGTCCACACACACTCATTTAAAAAAATATATTCTGTAAGTGGAAAGCCAAAATTGACCTTTTACTGCTCCCAAAAATACAGGGACTTTAGAACGATATGCACAAGGATATTTAGATTACCTTCTCTAAATAAGCATCCATGTTATCCTGATTAATCGAAGGGTCCGTAACAAATTCAAAAAGTTCTCGTACAGTCATTACTGCGACTCCGTACTTCACAAAGAAATCTGCCAGTGAACACAAAGTATTGCACTGTTAGTTCGACTAATTTCACAGTAGATCTTTGCTTGTATTACTTATCAGGTTCCTCCGATCATCCCCGATTCCCTGGTGTGGAGAGCTGGTGCGCACGTGTGACTGCCGCTCTATTCACTTCGATGCTACAGCCTGTTCTCAGCATTCTCCTAGGTCAGTGATGGGCAACTCTCCAGCTGTTGCAGAACTACAACTCCCAGCATGCAAAGCCTGTCTATAGCTATCAGCCTACTGCAGGGCATGGTGGGAGTTGTAGTTTAGCAACAGCTGGAGAGCCGCACGTTGCCCATCACTGTCCTAGGTGAATGGAGCAGTGATCACACACAGGGGACCGCATACTCATGATCAGTGGGGTTAACAGCAGTCGGCCTCCCAGCATTCATATTCATCTATCAGATATCATGTGACTAGATGATGAATGTTGCTTGTGGTCCAACCCCCTTAAACAGCCAAATTTAATAACCAAAATTATTGAACCTATTTTTTCCCCATACCAATTTTTCACTTTTTTGTCATTTTTACCCAGCAGCATGGAAATAATACTACTACTACTACTACATACAGGATAGCTGCCATTATGGTTTCATATCAATACCGATTTTTTTTTTATGAATACCTAGGCCTGTTCCATAAATAAAGGAGCTTAGTGGCCAGTGGGAAAACTGCAGGAATTTATACAATTGGTCATTTTCTGATGAACCATTCCGTTTCAGGTCACAAACGTAAAACTCACCATTAACATTGGCACAGTCCTTTCTTAGAAATTCCAAAGCATGCGGATGATCATGTTCCACTGACTGAGACACGTCAATGATATAGGCCTGTCCATTATGGTAACTGAAGAGCAATATTATAGGACATGTCAGAAAACATCTAAAGCTCTTGTTTCCTATTAGAACGTAGAACATACTATGAGATGTATGGCACGGCAACATACCAACAAAGATAGGAGTTACACCGGATTACACTGGTTAGGGCTCGTTCACATCACCGTTTGTCTTTTCCGTTCTCCGGCTCCGTTAAGGAGCCGGAGAACGGAAAGGACGGATGCTGTACATAACTGACACCTAACTGACACCCACGGAGCCTAAAGACCCCATAGACTTTAATGGGGTCCGCTCAGAACATGATTTTTGAGCGGAGACGAAAGTAGTGCATGCAGGACTTTCGTGTCCGCTCAAAAATCATGTTCTGAGCGGACACCAAACGGACCCCATTAAAGTCTATGGGGTCTTTAGGCTCCGTGGGTGTCAGCTGATTGGCAGGAGTTCCAGGAGTCAGAGCCCCACGAATAAGATACCGATGACCTGTCCTTTCCGGACAACTCCTTTAAATATAATTCAGTCTTCATTTTTTTTAGACAAAACAAAAGTTCACACTGAGGAATGACCAGAACAATTACACGGTGACCTCCTTGTCATCTTTTCAGCTGAAATTTCTGCCAATACTCAGGCTTCTCTTATGTCATCCAAGATGGCCACCCTGCTTCTCAGACCACTCGGCCCAAGACCCTTCCTGCTGCCCTCGGATCGGCCAGCCTGGCTCACATGAGCCTGAGAAGCCGTACAGCCACCTAGGATAACAGAAGAGTAGCCTGGAAATCTGCGGATCTGCAGCTGAGAAGATGAAAGTGAAGTCTCCATGTAAGTGTTAGGTTTGTTCCCCATTTAATGTAAAACAGTTAAATGACAGACAATGTAAGCAATATAAATAATAAAAGAGAGCCTATGTCCATGACAATTTTACTTTAGAATTGGGCCTATATTCAGGAAAATGACACATTGTGCCTCTGAGGCTTTCCTAAGCGGCAGAGAAATCTTCCAGAAGAGACACCATCTTCCAGACACTTAATTAGCACTCTTGTGGCTCCACCATTACTGGGGCTTATTCATATGCAGATGCAAGTATTATCTGGATTATGTTGTGGACTGGATATCTGCAAGACATTTTGCAAGGAGGTTTACTTACAGGATGTTAAATTCACTAAGATCTGCATGTACGAGTCTGGCATCCTGGTACATTCTTCTCATGTAATGAATAATGTCCAAATAAATCTCCCGAGACTTGGAGTCTGACAACTGGACATTCTTCAACAATGGAGCAGGCCTTGAAAAGAAACGCAGAAATCATGATGAGAACAGTAAGTATGTAAGTGTACATCTACTTAACGCAACTAGAGCCATACGGGATAAGGCTCCCGGCTGTGTGCATGCTGACATTTGTTTTCCTCATCTCATCTATAGAAATGTCCTAACCTTGTGGACAACAATAGGACATGTTCTATCTATTTGGCAGGGCCGCAGAACGGATATACGGATGTGGACAGCAGTGTGCTAGCTGCATATTTTTGTGGTCCCATTGAAATGAATGGGTCCATATCTGACCTGCAAAAAATACGGTTCTGTGCATAAGACCTATAACTTTTTACATCCTACATATGTGTAAAAACCTGCACTTTTATATACATTCAATGACAAAAAAAAAAAAAAAAAAAAAAAACACGTGCCAAGAAGAAGTTGGAATAGAATAAACCTCTAAATAAATATATATATATCAAATAAATATGGGCAGCACTCAAAGGTTAAAAAAAGTAAACTATTTATTCACCCAAATGGTGGAGCGACATTTCAGCTCAACAGTAGAGTCTTTCTAGGATCTATTGTTGAGCTGACATGTCGCTGTACCATTTGGGTGAATAAATAGTTTACTTATTTTTTACCTTGGAGTGCTGCCCATATTTTATACTTTGGGTAATTGCTTATTCCCATTGGGCTTTGCCCACTCCTGCCATTTGTGTGTCTCTCTCTCTCTCCACACATACATACTTACATACACACCCACTACTTACATATCATTTTTACCAATAAATTCCATGACAAGAACGTGACTTCTCAGCATCACAGGCTCTGGGCAGGGGATCCCGGCAGTGTTCAGCCTTTAAGAATCAAGCAAGAGATCAATTGAAAGTAATGGTAATAACGCATTTAATGTTTTACAGTGGTTGCAATATATAATTACGTACATAACGCCACAGGCCCGCCAGTGTGGACTAACTGAATAGAACTAAACCTGCCAAGATCACGTGATACTCCCAGCATTTAGGATATGCTTAGTAGGGTTGTTTCGGGTATCGAACTTTCGATACCCAAATCGATACTTTTATGCCAGTATCGATTCGGTATCGGGATGTTAGTTTTTTCGATACTAGACCGCGCTACTGTGCAGTCTAGTATCTACTATTATGGGAGGACACAGCGCGTGCAGCGCTCGGCACACGCTGTGTTCCCTCAGGCCATAGACAGTGAGGAAGGAGGGAGATAGGGAATCCCTCCCTCCTATGACGCGGCCGCCGGTGATTAGTGCGGGAGGAGGGACATGGGAGGAGAGAACTGCTGCACCGGGCGAACGGCAGCCGCCGCCTCCTCCTCCAACAAGTACCCGGCCTACCGCTCTGCCTCGGTCCTGCCGCTCTGCCCCCGGTCCTGCCTACACAATAATTATTAGCCTTTAATACAGATACAGGAGGTAGGTACCAGCGGTATCCGCCTCCTGTATCTGCATTAAAGGTTAATTATTGTGTGGGCAGTGCGACCCCCCCTCCCCCCCGTAATAAACTAAATGAGTGGGCAGGGCGCCCTCAATCCCGCCCCCCCTCCCAGTATTAAAGTTTTTAGATCATTGGTGGCAGTGGCCACAGGGTCCCATCCATTGGTGGCAGTTCCCCATGGCAGCCAGGACTTCAGTAGCGTCCTGGCTGCCATAGTAATCGATCGGAGCCCTACATTGAGATTGGTTACCATGGCAGCCAGGACGCTACTGAAGCTATGGCTGCCATGGGGGCTCCCTTCTGCTGTGTGCACAGAACACAGGGCAGCAGGGAAATGTGAAGTCCTATTCACCCTGATAGAGATCTATTAGGGTGAATAAGACAAGGGATGAAAAGATCCCAGGTCCTACCCCTAAGGGGGGAAATGGTAAATAAAAATTAAATAAAAAGTAATAAAAAAAAAAAAAAAAACACACACACCGAAATATTAAGTATAAATCGCCGCCTTTTCCAATTTAAATCTAAAATATATAGATAAACATAACATTTTTTATTTACTTTTTCCGCGTGGTATCGAATATCGCAATACTTTTTTATGGTATCGATACCAAATCAAAATTTTGGTATTGAAACAACTCTAATGCTTAGTTACAGGACATTCCGTGTCGTGACCGAGCACATACCGGATATTATATAACCTGGTTGTGAAGCTGCGTGCCGTAGCTGCATAACACACGCCAAATATTAACTGAAGAAGAACAGCAGAACAGGAATATCAGCAGAAGACTTGGTCCATTGCCCCTCTACACACATGTATTATGGGTACATTTTTGCGCACAGAACGTGTATGTGTTTTAATTGGGGAAAGATGAATAAGCTGCGGCCAGACTCTTCTGCCAATGGATTGTCCCCCAGAAGAACAAAGGTTCAGGCATGCTGAAATCCAACACGCATGATGCTTCTTTCCAGGATCTCCAGCAGCTGGGGGAAGAGCCGGGACACCCCCAACACACAAAGAGACAGAGAACTTGGAAACTTTCCTATAAAGTGTATGGATTTCTTGCATGATGTCCTCTATGTATCCTCACTGCTTTACTTTCCTTACAGTTATTACCCTTACGTGCCGTCTTTCCTGATTTGAAGCAGATCGTAGATTAGGCTTTACTCTTTGCGTCAGGTATTCTCTTCAGTCATAGGAACAGAAATACAAAATGCAAGCCAAAAAACAGATCCATCACATAATGATCATGGTGCTAATGTAGCCCCTTGACTACAGTGCGGCACATCAGGTTTCCATTATGGGGTTTGTCATTTGACCACTTTGTGGCAATGCTTCCGCTTATGTATTATTCTGCTCTACTGCCATTTCTGTAGAAATCTTTCAGCACCCTCAGATCAGGGACGAGCTTTTACTGGAGGACATTTTGTTTAAATAGTTAAATATGTTCTTCCATTCTGTCCTGGTTCAGAGACAAATATGGATTTTCTTTTGCCAATATAAAAAGCAAATGACTCCTCATTTTGATAAGAGGTGCATACATCGATATAAAATTGACGTTATTACCAGATAAAAAGTGAAAATTCAATATGATTTACCGTATTAAATTCCGCATTTCTTTTTCGGCCCATGTCTTCACCATTTTTCGAGGGTTCCCTTTGCAATAGCCGTGACGAAACCTTAAGAGTAAAAGTAAGCAAGGAGAAAAAGATAAAATATTCAAAGGGGTCTTATTGAAGAATCCTAATAACTACACATACTAAACAATACATAACATATTAAGCCTGCAGGCTCTGGTTTTTGCTAAAGCTTTAGAGAAAATCTAACTGGTAATTTGTTTGAAATACATGCAGTGGGTGGTCAACATCTTTATTGAAGTGTATGGAGAATGAGGCACCAGGAATCAGCAAAGTATGGCAGACCAATGTTCTCCTGAGGCTAGGTTCACACTTGAGCGTATTTGATAGGCGTGTTTTTGTCGGACATTTTTGGAGCGTATTACAGCGCGTTTTTGGAAATAGGAAACGCGTGTTGTACGCGCGTTCGTGATTGACCACAGAGGCGTCCAATGACGAGGCATCTGTGTGCCTGTTGCCATATGCAAAAGGCACATCGGTACGCGCGTTTTTAAGACACAAACGTCCATTTTGCCGCGTTCCTGTTGAAGTCTATGGGCGCGAACTCGCGACAATACGAGCCAAAGAAGCTCCTGTACTTCTTTGGGCATAGGGCGTTTTACAGCACGTTCGTATGCAAGTGAGAACCATGCCCATAGGGAAACATGGGTTTTCGCCTGTTAGTGTTTTACAGCGCGTAGGAAGGCACTGTAAAAACGCTCAGGTGTGAACCAGGCCTTATAGGTGGACTGTGAATATGCAGTCAAGATGGAAATAGCTTTTTAATATTCTAATTAGTAGACAAATATGTTCTAGAACCATAGAAGCTCACTGCTATTCTAAACCTATTGTTACAGTGCATTTGGAAAATATTCTAAAGTTTTCCTCATCAATCCACACTCAATAACCCATAATGAGAATTTTAGAAATTTTTTTGCAACCTTATTAAGAAAAAAAAAAAACTAAAATTGAGCATGTTCATAACTATTCAGCCCCTTTGTTATGACACTTCAAATTTAGCTCTGTGGGCCTCCCATTTCTCTTGATCTTTTCCAAGATATTTCTACATCCTGATTGGAGGCTACCTATGATAAATTGGATTGGACATGATTTAAAAAGACCCCCCCCCCCCGTCTATATAAGATCTTACTAATGACAATGTATATCAAAGCAAAAACCAAGCCACAATGAGGAAAGAACAGCCTGTAGAGCTCAGAGACAGGTTTGTGTAAAGATACAAATCTGGAGAAGGGTACAAAAAAAAAAAACTCCTACTGCACTGAAAGCTCCCAAGAGCACAGTGGCCTCCATAGTTCTTTAATGGAAGACGAAATGTAATAAAATGTGATCAAAGAGACACACACACACTCCAAACTGGTATCAAAAACTACAGATCATCCAGCAAAAAATGAGCCCTCACACAGTTATGCGGGTCAACATATACAAATGGAGTATCTTTGTAATTGTACTGACCCAGAGAATGAAGGGGACATGTCAGTTCTGCCGCATAGGGAACGCCGTAGGGAGAAAACCTGAAAAACTGTGAAGGATTTGCATTTCCAATTCCACCCCATTTGGAATTTTTTCCCACTACATTGTATACCATATTAAATAGTAGCATTAGAAAATGCAACTTGTCCTACAAAAAACAAGCCCTCATATGGATATGTGTATGGAAAAATAAAAAAAGTTGTGGTTCCAGGAAGACAGGAAAGAAAAATGAAAACGCAAAAAGGAAAAAAAAACTCCAGTATCATAAAATTTGACATGTAAACAAAACTGGTGCACAATTCAGGATTACTTACTGGTGGTAATAGTTTTTCCATAAGCCCATGACAGCAACCTTGAGAGAAACCGCCTCCATCCAGGACAGGAGCTTTAGTGGAGAGCTTTTAAGGAAGGGCTCTGCCCCTATAGCACCAGTTAATTGTGAGAACTTGTCCTAAACACACTTTTATATATATTTTCATCCATATGAAACTGAAAACATAGGGTGGGAATAAATCCCGGGTGCTGTCATGGGCTCATGGAAAAACGATTACCGGTAAGTAAACCTGAATTTCCCCTACACCCATGACAGCACCCTTGGGAGTCGACTAGAATAGAATCTAGCTTAAGGGGGGGCTACCGCTTGTAACACTTTCCTCCGGAAGGATAGATGGGATTCAAATACTATTCTCCCTGATCCAAATGGTTTCTGCTTAGGTAATCCGCCACCTTGTTTTCTGTTCCTTTTAGATGCACTGTCTTGATAAAGGGAATATAGGGAACGATTAGTGAGAAAATTTCTGTGGTTAAGGACACAAGATGTTCTGATCTTGTCTCTCCTTGTCTGTTTAGATAGGATACCACTTACTGTAACGTTGTCTGAGAATATTTTTACTCCTATTCTCTGTAATTTGGGCAGGAAAGCTCTTAAAGCTAGAAGACCCACTCTTAATTCCCTCACATTTTGGAAATCCTGGCTTTCTGTTGGACTTCACAACCCCTGCAGAACCCACCACCCGGTTGGACTGGCATCTGTCGTTATGGTTACTTCTTCCTGTAGAACCCATGGGAAGCTCAGTCAGATTTGAAGGCTGTAGCCACCAGGTTAAGGACTGTATCACCTGAGGGGTAAGAGGAAGAGGGGCATCCAGCAGGGACAATGATCCCTGCCATTATTTTAGGATCTGCCACTGTAGTGTCCTGGAACAAAACAGGGACCACCCTACAGCTGGCATTGTGGAGGACATTCTGCCTAGTACCGCCATCCCTTGCCTTGTAGTTCGACCCTTTGAGGCTATCAAACCTTGCACGTCTTTCCTTAAACCGGGTTATCTTGTGCTGAGGGAGGATGCACCGCAGATTCACAGAATCTAGGATCAGCCCTAGAAAAACACATTCTTGGGAGGGGTTCAAGTTTAATTTTTCCAGTATATTTGCCATCCGAGATTTATAAGTATGTTTACTACTTCTAGAAGACGAGAGGTTAGAAGATCTACCGATTCTGCCACCACCAAAAGATCGTCCGAATAAGGAATAACAAGAATGTCCTTTTCCCTTATGTGGACCATAACCTCTGCCATTAATTTTGTCCACAATCGGCATCACTGCCGGTTGCGGACATTAGCCTCAGGTGTCTGCTAAAAGAAGCAGACGGCCACCCATGGCTATGGCGCCCGCAGCGGGTGCCATCTTCAAACACTGCCCAGCACCGTACATGTACTGCGCTGGGCGTGAAGGGGTTAAAGATGGTGGGAAACACCCCTAGCAGCTGGTCTCTGGAGGTTTTATTTTGGATGTGGGATTCTAATTCCTGTAGCCATAATTTTAAAGGACTTGGCAGTAGAGGTAGTGGCTATATTAGGCTGAAAGGTCTGAGTAGAGGCCTCTCATACTTTTTAAGGTACAGCTCTGCCCGTTTATCCATCGGGTCTTTTAAAGTGCCAAGGTAGTCAAAAGGTAAAGCAGATCTTTTTGAAATTTTTGCAATAGGAGCATCCAGTTTAGAATGTTTCTCCCTCATTTTCAGAACGCTGGCCACCGGAACCACATAAGGGACACAGAGCGCGCTCAGAAAAAGCTCAGCCCTCCCCCCACCTCTGTAAGCTACTAGAGGCCAGGAGGAGGAAAGAGACTCCCAAACATCGCCAGGGGGGTCCTGCATGCCGGCATTACATCCCAGTAATGCCGGCTCGACATGGAACAGTCCGAGACCCAGAAGGGTGGCTCCAGACTTAGCAGGCGGCTCCTAGTGGAGTCTTACGCCGTACCAGGTAACCCCTTAACCTGATACACATGCGGGGCCACAGGACAGGAACTTGTGCTATAGGGGCAGAGCCCCTCCATAAAAGCTCTTCACGAAAGTTCCTGTTTCCTGTCCTGGGTGGAGGCGGTCTCTCTCAAGGGTGCTGTCATGGGTGTAGGGGTCTCGGTTACCCATAGCAACTAGATTCCACCTTTCATTTCCCAAAGGAGCTTTGAAAAATGAAAAGTGGAACCCGATTGGTTTCTTTGGATAACTAAGCCAGTTCTACTTTACACCAGTTTTGATAAGCCTCCCCCAAAGAGCTTAGGACATTCATTGGATCCACAACGTACCAGTGCAGCACCGGTTCTGGTTTTCTAAAACACCCATGAAATTATAGTTAAAGGACATTGTGTCATATATATTATAAAAGTACCAACTTTAAAATGATCTCACCTGAATTCCCCACTCACATATTTATCACGATCTTTGAACATCAGGATTGACGTTTTGTAAATTTTAATGGCTCTGCTTCCTCCATCTGAAGTGCTAGCATGGTAGACATTTGCCTAAAATGAAAACCAAGTACACTAGTACACTATATATACACAATTTTCCTAAACCGGTATATGTTATTGTAATTAATAGGAGACAAGGTTTGAACTAAATCTACATAACATTACAAAAGATCACAGTGTAAGAACCAAGATATTGCATAAGGAGGCCTCCACCGACCTCAACAACAGCTCCAAGATCTCTAACAAATAGGTGAAAAGGGTGGACATTTTAAAATGCTGCATTTTTGTAGTGGTGGTGTTTACTGCTGTTTACGCAAGTAAAATACCGTGGGACTTGGGGCACTTTCACACTTTTTATTCTGTTTCGGTATTGCGTTCCGTCCTAGGACTCAATACCGGAAAAAAACTGATCAGTTTTTCCTAATGCATTCTGAATGGAGAGAAATCCGTTCAGGATGCATCAGTTCATGCGCAGACATTTAAAAATGTAAAAAAAAAAAAATTATATATATATAATTTTATATATATATATATATATATATATATATATATATCAGATCCGTTTTTCCGGATTGCAACCGAGTGAAGGATACGGTATTGCAATGCATTTGTAAGACGGATCCAGCAGTCGACGGAACTGCCTGCCGGATACCTCTAACGCAAGTGTGAAAGTACTCTTAAGTGAGTGTTTTTGACCATTATTTAATGAATTACTATATTTATTTACTTATTTATAAACTCCCTCCCATAAAGGGACCTCTCTGTTTTTTGCACATTTAGGCCTCTTTCACATGAGCGTGTCCGGATGCGTTCAGTTAAAACTGTGCGTTTTAACAGGCAAAGCCATTCAGTTTTGCCTGCGATTGCGTTCAGTTGTTCAGTTTTTTCTGCGCGGGTGCAATGTGTTTTATGCGTTTTTCACGCGCATTCTTACAAACAACATCTCCTAGCAACTATTAGTGAAAAACGCAACGCACCCTCACTTGCGGATGCAATGCGTTTTTCACGCAGCTTCATTCACTTCTATGGGGCCAGGGCTGCATGAAAAACGCAGAATATAGAACATGCTGCGATTTTCACGCAATGCACAAGTGATGCGTGAAAAAAAACGCTCATGTACACAGTTCACGCCACGCATTGCACCCGCGCGGAAAACTCGCCCGTGTGAAGGGGGCCTTATCCTGTGTATGTTAAATACACAGGCATATAGCCACCCATTCCTAACCTTGTGAGGATAGAAGATGCCAGCACCATCATAGCGTAAATTTAGTGTCAATTAGGGCTCATGCACACAAACATTTTTTGTCCACATTCAATCTGCATTTTTTGTCTAACGGATGCGGACCCATTCACTTCAAGGTGGTCGCAAAAGATGCGGACAGCACACCATGTGCTCTCCGCATCCGGATGTCTGTTCCGTGGCCTCCGCTAAGATAGAACGTCCTATTCTTGTCTGTATTACGACCAAGGATAGGACTGTTCTATTATGGGCCAGATGTTCCGTTCCGTTCCCATGCGTAATGCACGCGGCTGGTATCCACGTTTTCCAGATCTGCTATTTGCAGACAGCAAAACAGGCAACGGTCGTGTGCATGAGCCCGTACTGTGTAAGCAAATGACAAAGTAAAAATATAGAATTAGATCCACACTTACTTCTTTGCCTGTGCTGATACAGCCATTAATTTCTGATATGACCCCTCTCGTAAGCATCTTAAAAAGAATCATCCTGGTTCTAGGATCCAAAACCTAAGGAAACAAAGTAGATACGTTTCAGCTTACTGATAGTTCCTAAAGAAATGTAACAATGAATTTTGTGATGACAATTCACACTAATTCTTGGAGTCTCAATATATTTTTTTTAACTCTCACTATTCAGAGTGCTATAGAAGTGTCATTTGGAATGAAGGATGCACCTCTGCAGTCCCCGCATCACTACAACGCCCAGCTCTTTCCCCCCTTGTCATTCTCCCCCCCCCCTTGTCATTCTCTTTCCCCCTCTTGTCTTGTCAATCTCTTTCCCCCTCTTGTCGTTCACTTTCCCCCCCCTTGTCATTATCATTCCCCCCCTTGTCATTATCATTCCCCCCCTTGTCATTTTCTCCCCTCCCTCCCCTGCCTCTAGTGTAGCGTGGCCGAGCCCTGTATAGTCCCACGGGTACAGGAGCTTTAGTTTCCTGTACCCGGGCGGACTAACAGGAAGTGCACACTGTGTGCGCACTTCTTGTCAGTCCGGCCGGGTACAGGAGACAGATGCCACGCTACAATGAGGGAGTGACAGGAGGGAGCGCTGAGCGTTTTCCTCCTGTCAGTCCCTCTCTTCATGCTGCGCCCGGGAGGTGCGCCCTCATGGACGCGCCAGCCTGAGCAGTGCTGCAGTCGCCTGAGGCTCCATATAGAGCGCTCGGGCGGCTGCAGCATGGGGGGGGGGGGGCGGCGCTCCTAGTCCATGTATAGGACGCGCTGGCCCTGCGCCCTGGCACCTGAGAGAACGGGCTGACAAATACCCAGGCAAATCCGCTGGGATTTGTCGAGCCCTGTATTACATAGAAAATGCAACTAGTTACTAAATGAAGAAATAAGGACTTTCCAGATCTTACTCGCCGGATCAAACTCTTTTTCTCTTGGCTGTTCTAAGGGCGTGAACGCATCGCAGCTTTGTGCCGAGCCGCTCTTATGACCTTCCACCTGAGAGCTGGGCGTTACTACTACACAATGCCAGGAGAGGTGACTGGTCCTATATAAGTGCGGGAATTAAGACTGCGCAAAAACTGCAAAGTGAAATTACAGTTTTCTTCTGGAAACAAATGTTTTTCTGAATGCATTCCAGTGCCGTTTCCTGTTGCTATGTGTGAACATATTCGTAGACGGGCTCTTACGGATGGTACTGTTCAAAAAATTACATACCTGTTCAACAGTAGCTCTATCAGATTTGTCTTTGACCCGGTACCTAGTATTATAAAAGAAAGGGTCATATAAATAACTATCGCTTAGTCTTCAATTACCAAAACTAACACTGAAAGCGTGGGTGTCTTATTGAAGGGGTTATCCGACACATCTGAGATGTTCACATATCTACAGGACTTTTTGTGGGTGGGCAGAAGCTCATCTCCCAGGATGTACTGCATACAGCGAGTTATCCCTTTCCTGCCCTACATCTAGCCGCAGAGATACATATGGTGAGTAATACCCGCACTTTTTCCTTCTCCGCTGACTAGAGATATCGCTATATATTTGTAGGAATTCAGAAGTAGGGATGAACGAGTGAAAGGCGTCTTGATCACTCCACCTTCTTCACTATGAGATCCCTATGTCAGCACTGAGGGGAAGGAGCAGGTGAGCCATGAGCAGCATGGACCAGAACCAAACTGAATGCTGTAGTTATAACGAAATAACAAAACTGTGTGCACAACTATTAGGCAAGGGGGATTTTTGAGGATTCGTTTAATATCGAACAACTACACTGCTCTCAGTCTATCCAAGATGTTCAGAAACCTATGAAAGCAAGAGTGAGGTTTTGGCTTTATTAGAAGAATATAATCTGTATGTGCATAATTTTTGGGGATTATGTGTGAATAACTATTAGTGTGCAGGATTATTATTATCATTGTTGTTATAGGAAAAGGGGAAAATAGATCTTGTTTATTTTAATCTGTTAACCCTTTCAACCCCGAGCCAGTTTTCACCCTCCTGCCCAGGCCATTTTTTGCAAATCTGACCAGCGTCACTTTATTATGAGTAATAACTTTGGAACGCTTTTACTTATCCAAGCCATTCTGAGAATGTTTTCTCGTGACACATTGTACTTCATGACAGTCATAAATTTGAGTCAATACATTTCACCTTTAATTTATGAAAAAATCCCTAATGTACCAAAAATTCCAAAAAATTCGCAATTTTCAAAATTTCTATTTCTCTGCTTTTAAAACAGAAAGTGATACCTCTAAATATTGATTACGTAACATTCACCGTATGTCTACTTTATGTTGGCATCATTTTTTAAATGTCATTTTATGTTTTTAGGACGTTAGAAGACTTAGAATTTTAGAAGCAATTCCTAACATTTTTAAGAAAATTTCCAAAACCCACTTTTTAAAGGACCAGTTCAGGTCTGAAGTCACTTTGTGGGGATTACATAGTAGAAAGCCCCCAAAATGACCCCACTGAAATTAATGGTTCCGTATACAGAACACAAAAAACGTGTGCAAGAGGCCTTACCCTGAGGATGGGTCATCAATATTAAAATCCTGGAAAACCCGTTTAAGTCACAGTAGTAGAAAGTAAAAATGCGTACTCACTGGTCTGATTCTTTTTGTCTGGATTTTTCTGTGACTTTGTTCATAACAGAGTCAGAAAGAGTCAATTTACCTAGAAAACATTCAATATTTCATGTCAATCATACAGAAGATTCTCCACTTTGGTTCCCCAATCTCTGCTTGTCAGAGGGGTCCTCGACATTAAAGGGGTTTTCCCTATCTCAGACAATGGGGACATATCGCTAGGATATGTGCCCATTGTCAGATAGGTGGGGGTCCCACTTCTGGGACCCGCACCTACACCGAGAACGGAACGGGAAAGGTGGTGGAGGGCGCACTGTGCATGCGCAGCCACCCTCCATTGATTTCCATGGGGCTGCCGAAAATAGCTGAGCACTGGCTCAGCTATTTTGGCTCTCCCCGCTCTGTTCTCAGAATTGGGTCCCGCATCTATCAGACAATGGGGGCATATCCTAGCGATACACCCTCATTGTCTGTGCTGGGAATACCCCTTTAAGCTGATCACAGAGTAAGCTGTTTATCTATGGTAAAACCTGGCAGTAGGCGCTCAGTTTCCCTGTAGCGCCACCAAGTGGGGAATTAAACATTACACAGGGCTCATTCACAATAATATGTTATCTGTGTAATGTAGGACAGGCCAAGTACTCACGGGTGGGTGATGCTCTTTGGACTCACTCTGCACCCTGGCAAGAATATTAGGTTCCTGAACAGGGAACCTTCGCTCCATTTTATTCAGGATTTATCAGAATTCCCTAATAGGGTATATGAAATATGAAAATGGGTTTTCTAAACTGGACAACCCCTTTAAAAAATTAAAATATATTAGTCAATATACTAAATATGAAGACCCAATGTTCAAGTGAAAACATTAATATCAAATGTATATTAAATTTTTAGAAGTTTAACATGCTGAAGCACCAAAATGGGCACCCTTAGTGACTACCCATACGCCTTTTTACAGCAGTCATTAAGGGACCTAAGGCTGGGCCGCCGCTGTTTTACAGCTGCCCAGTCTAAGCACTGCACAGGTCCTCTGTGCAGCAGAGACCCGGCTCTCACATGAGACCCACGGTCCTGCTCTAACAGCCCAGACCGGCAGGAGTGCCGATCCAGGCTGTTTAACGCTTTCCATGCCTCAGGCAATGGCGCCCGCCACATGTAAAGCGCTGACAGAGGGAGTGGACCCCCTCCGTCTCCCATCGGCACCCCGCAAATGCAATCGCGGAGTGCTGATGTGTGTAAAGGCAGGCTGGGGTCTTATGAAGGCCCCAAGCCTACCTTGAGTAGTTTCCAGCAGGCTGTGCCTCTCTGGCACAGCCGTATAGCACGGATATTAAAATGCAATGCACTATGTGAATAATGCATTACATTTTAAAATCAATCAGAATACTGTCTGTTATAGTCCCCTTGTGGGACTATTAAGTGGTAAAAAAAAAAAAAAAAAAAAAAAAAAAGTTAAACACATTAAATAAAAAAAATCCCCAATGAAAATATGCTTTTCAATGAAAAAAAAAATAGCAAAAATATAAAAAATTTCCCACATAGATTTGGTTTTGCCACGTCTGTAAGGACCCAGACTACATAAATATCATGTAAATTATCCCCTACAGTGAACGAAGTAAAAAAAACAAACAAAAAAAAACACACAACAGAATTGCTAATTTATTCTTAGTTAGCACCGAAAATACTTAATAACATAACAAGCGATCAAAAAGCGTAATTTACTCCAAAATGATATCAATGAAAAATACAAGTCGTCCCTCAAAAATCAAGCCCACAGACAACTCCATAGAAAGAAAAATAAAAAGTAGTAAAACATAAAAAAAAGATATGCATTTGGTATTACTGTAAACCTACTGACCCAGAGAATAAAGATATTATGTTATTTATACCGAAAAATAACACCGTGAAATTTACAATGTAAAAACACAGTGGCAGTATTGCAGTTTTCCCATCTCCTGCCCAGAAAGAGTTAATAAAAGTTAATCCGAAAGTTTTTGTACCCCAAAATGGCACCATTAAAAACTACAATTTTTCCCGCAAAAAAAACAAGCCTTATACAGCTATAGAGACGGAAAAATGTTAAAGTTATAGCTCTTGGAAGGCGACGATGAAAAAAGGAAGAAAAACGCTTGGTCAGTAAGGCCCAAAACAGGCTGGTCACTAAGGGGTTAAAAGGGGTTGTCCAACACTGACCTGTGACAGGAAGCATACTTACCTGTTCCCCGCCCGCTTGGTTCCAGCTCCTTGTCTTAACTTTACTTTGGTACCCACATGTAAACTTTTGGCATGGACAGGATCAATTGTGACATTGTGCCGCTGCATCCAATGACTGGCCTCAGCAAGGACTTGTCCCCAAGTAGCACGTAACCCTGCGGTGACGAGCACTTGGTGACGCATCACTGCTAAAGCCACTCATTGGCTGCAGCGGCACACAGGACACCATCCATGGAAGAAATTTATGTGAGGACCGAAGCACAGTGAAGACATTGGTGAACCCGCAAAGCTGGCACATAGGAGAGACTGTTTCCCTTCAAAAAATCCGCAAGCTGGAGGTGAAAAATTCCCCCTCCCCCCCCTGTGGTGCGCACAGAGCTAAATGCATTACACTGCAGTGGTGCTCAGTCCATACACCGCCTCCCGTCCCAACCAATGCAGTATAGTGTACACCGCCACCCGTCCCAGCCAATGCAGCATAGTGTACACCACCTCCCGTCCCAGCCAATGCAGCATAGTGTACACCACCTCCCGTCCCAGCCAATGCAGCATAGTGTACACCGCCTCCCGTCCCAACCAATGCAGCATAGTATACACCGCCACCCGTCCCAGCCAATGCAGCATAGTGTACACCGCCACCCGTCCCAGCCAATGCAGCATAGTGTACACCACCTCCCGTCCCAGCCAATGCAGCATAGTGTACACCGCCTCCCGTCCCAACCAATGCAGCATAGTGTACCACACCCGTCCAGCCATGCAGCATAGTGTACACCGCCACCGTCCCAGCCAATGCAGCATAGTGTACCACCGCCACGCCCAGCCCGCAGCATAGTGTACACCGCCACCCGTCCCAGCCAATGCAGCATAGTGTACACCGCCACCCGTCCCAGCCAATGCAGCATAGTGTACACCACCTCCCGTCCACCAACCGCCCACCCTCACTCAATACTGGCCCAGGGCTCTCTGCGCCCTCACTCCATACTGGCCCGGGGCTCTCTGCGCCCAACCTTCCCTCCATACTGGCCCGGGGCTCTCTGCGCCCACCCTCCACACTGGCCCGGGGCTCTCTGCGCCCACCCTCCACACTGGCCCGGGCTCTCTGCGCCCAACCTTCCCTCCACACTCGGCCCGGGCTCTCTGCGCCCACCCTCCACACTGGCCCGGGCTCTCTGCGCCCACCCTCCACACTGGCCCGGGCTCTCTGCGCCCACCCTCCACACTGGCCCGGGGCTCTCTGCGCCCAACCTTCCCTCCACACTGGCCCGGGGCTCTCTGCGCCCAACCTTCCCTCCACACTGGCCCGGGGCTCTCTGCGCCCACCCTCCACACTGGCCCGGGGCTCTCTGCGCCCACCCTCCACACTGGCCCGGGCTCTCTGCGCCCACCCTCCACACTGCACCGGGGCTCTCTGCGCCCACCCTCCACACTGGACCTGGGCTCTCTGCGCCCACCCTCCACACTGGACCAGGGCTCTCTGCGCCCACCCTCCACACTGGACCAGGGCTCTCTGCGCCCACCCTCCACACTGGTCCAGGGCTCTCTGCGCCCACCCTCCATACTGGTCCAGGGCTCTCTGCGCCCACCCTCCATACTGGTCCAGGGCTCTCTGCGCCCACCTCCATACTGGTCCAGGGCTCTCTGCGCCCACCCTCCACACTGGTCCAGGGCTCTCTGCGCCCACCCTCCATACTGGTCCAGGGCTCTCTGCGCCCACCCTCCATACTGGTCCAGGGCTCTCTGCGCCCACCCTCCATACTGGTCCAGGGCTCTCTGCGCCCACCCTCCATACTGGTCCAGGGCTCTCTGCGCCCACCCTCCATACTGGTCCAGGGCTCTCTGCGCCCACCCTCCATACTGGTCCAGGGCTCTCTGCGCCCACCCTCCATACCGGTCCGGGGCTCTCTGCGCCCACCCTCCATACCGGTCCGGGGCTCTCTGCGCCCACCCTCCACACCGGTCCGGGGCTCTCTGCGCCCACCCTCCACACTGCTCCGGGCTCTCTGCGCCCACCCTCCACACCGCTCGGCCCCTCACGCTCCGGGCTCTCTGCGCCCACCCTCCACACCGCTCCGGGCTCTCTGCGCCCACCCTCCACACTGCTCCGGGCTCTCTGCGCCCACCTCCACACTGGTCCAGGGCTCTCTGCGCCCACCCTCCACACCGGTCCAGGGCTCTCTGCGCCCACCCTCCACACCGGTCCAGGGCTCTCTGCGCCCACCCTCCACACCGGTCCAGGGCTCTCTGCGCCCACCCTCCACACCGGTCCAGGGCTCTCTGCGCCCACCCTCCACACCGGTCCAGGGCTCTCTGCGCCCACCCTCCACACCGGTCCAGGGCTCTCTGCGCCCACCCTCCACACTCGGTCCAGGGCTCTCTGCGCCCACCCTCCACACCGGTCCAGGGCTCTCTGCGCCCACCCTCCACACTGGTCCAGGGCTCTCTGCGCCCACCTCACCTCCACTCACTGGTCCAGGGCTCTCTGCGCCCACCCTCCACACTGGTCCAGGGCTCTCTGCGCCCACCCTCCACACTGGTCCAGGGCTCTCTGCGCCCACCCTCCATACTGGTCCAGGGCTCTCTGCACCCACCCTCCATACTGGCCCAGGGCTCTCTGCGCCCACCCTCCATACTGGTCCAGGGCTCTCTGCACCCACCCTCCATACTGGCCCTGAGGTGTCTGACTGAACCCACCCTCCATATTACTCCTGTGGTCTCTAACTGATTGCGTCCATCATCCATACTGGGCTAGGGTTTTCTGACTACAACCACACTCCCTACTGGGCCAAGGGTCTCTAATCTCCCTCACCCTCCATACTGGTCCAGGGTTCCCTGACTGCACCCCAGTGTGAAACTAGCCTTATGCCTTATTCACACCTCAGTGTTCAGTCAGTGATTTTGAGCCAAAACCAGGTGCGGCTATGAACTCAGAACAGGTGCAGATCTTTCCCTTTATACCTTATCTCTGTGGAGGCTCCAATCCTGGTTTTGGCTCACAATCACTGATGGAAATCACTGACCAAACATTGATTTGTGAATTAGGCAATTTTTTATATCATAATTATATATGTATTTAAATTTGGCGACTAAAATTTTTATTTGGCTCCTAAATTTTTCAGTTTAGGAGCCAATGGCTCCTAGGTAATTTTTTTAGTCTGGAGCCCTGTGCAGTATGGTGTACACCGCCTCCCGTCCCAGCCAAAGCAGTATACTGTATGGGACAGGAAAGGTATTCCATTCTGTGCAATGTGTTCTATACAATGGTTTTAAAGGCGGTAGCAATGTACGGAGTGAGCGGGGGATTCAGGCATAACAAATCTAATTTGGTGTCGGATCTTCATCTAATATCTATGGCTAGATGAATGTTTCAGAAAATTGCTGCCGAGATGTCATGACTGACAAGTGTGGACCCAGCGCCCAAATAACAGCCACACCGTCTGCTTCTCAGCCTCACCCCACTCAGATCAGTACGCCATCAACACAATGCAGACATAACATCTGCACCCATGATACAGGAACAAAAAATAGATGTGACTGTACGTCAGCCTGACAGCGGTCTCGGGCCAGCAGATAGCTCAGACAGGACTGCGCCATGCCGTAACTGTACGTCAGCCTAACAGCGGTCTCGGGCCAGCAGATAGCTCAGACAGGACAGCGCCATGCCGTAACTGTACATCAGCCTGACAGCGGTCTCGGGCGGCAGATAGCTCAGACAGGACTGCGCCATGCCGTAACTGTACGTCAGCCTGACAGCAGTTTCAGGTCGGCAGATAGCTCAGACAGGACTACGCCATGCCGTGACTGTACGTCAGCCTGACAGCGGCCTTCGGGACGGCAGATAGCTCAGACAGGACTGCGCCATGCCGTGACTTGTGCAGCCCGTGATACAATAGCTCAATCATACCTAGGTTAATCTTGTGTTCATACTTCTGTAAGACTTTGTCCGTCGCTGTGTAGGCCTTAGATGAGCTGTTATTCATATCTTGTCTGTTAGCCTGAAACACAACAAAAGACGCTGCTGAAGACACTGGAAGACTGTCTTTAGGAAGTCTTGGTTAAACCAGGCACGGCGTCTTGTGGGGTTAGCTAAATTATGTGGAAGTGAAAGAAAAGACAGTGAATTATTCGCATGGCTTACCTGGGGGTTACTCCCTCTTGTATACTGCTTAGTAATATGTGTGCTGCTGTGTTCCCAGTACCATCCGTCATTGTCGTCATCATCTTCCTCTTCTTCCTCATTATCCTCTTCATACCATTCCTGAGAAGCAAGTTCTTCTTTTCTCTGAAGGAACTTTTCATAGCTTTCCATTTCCTCACTATAAACCAAAGGCAACAGGACATAAGACTGTGACGGTCATCCTCATATGCACTTGATGTCCACCGTCACAATATAATAATGTTTTTAAAATTCAAGTAATTCCTGATAAATCTACCCTACCACTTCTTCTACAGCTATCATAAGGACCTAGCCAGCGGGCACTGCGCGTCACCTGCCAGCGGCCACCGCGCGTCCCCTGCGCAACCTGCCAGCGGCCACCGCGCGTCCCCTGCGCAACCTGCCAGCGGCCACCGCGCGTCCCCTGCGCAACCTGCCAGCGGCCACCGCGCGTCCCCTGCGCAACCTGCCAGCGGCCACCGCGCGTCCCCTGCGCAACCTGCCAGCGGCCAACGCGCGTCCCCTGCGCAACCTGCCAGCCAGCCAGGCCTCATGCACATGACCGTAGTTGTTGTCTGCATCCGATGCAGGATTGGAGGCGGACCCATTTATTTCTACAGGGCCACAAAAGATGCGTGCGCTGTCCACATCCGTAGGTCCTCTTCTGCTGCTCCACAGAAAAGACAGAACATGTCCTATACTTGTCCATACTGAGGACAATAGGCATTTCTACAATGATGCAAGATGGGAAAGTGCAGACGCATGCAGCTGGCATCCGATTTGTGGACCGTATCCGTTTTGTGGTCGTGTACATGTGGCCTAATATATGGGTCTGGGGTTTAAAGTTAATATATGGGCTGTAAATATCGGGCCCTGGTCTGGGTTCCTAAATAATATGTACTCTGATCTGGAGTCAGATTAAAAGGACTGGATGCTAAATCCTGTCTCCTGCCATTGACTTACACTGCGGACAGACTGCGCAGGCACTAAGTCAACGGAGACCATTAATGAATAGGACTGGTCACATGACCATCAGCTGCCATTTTGGGACCACAGCACTGGCATGCACGTAAGAGCAACTGCTAGTGAACCTCAATTCCAAATAATCCAATGGATTAATAACAGATTATTTGCTTTTCCCAACGCATGCAATTTAACCAGGCCCTTTTATACAACCCACGCCCCTTGAAAAGGGCCACTCCCATTTCTGCCATGACACTGCTCATGTATCACCCCCCCTGGGCCGTCACCTCTCCCTCGTTGGCACTGTGAGCCGCAGTCTGTTACAACACCCCCAGTCTCCATGCTTCCCTCCTTCAAGCAAGTAAAGCTCTACACTAACCGCTAGTCAGAGCCGGTATGGAGCGAGGAATAACCTTAAAGGGGTTGTCCTGTTTCATGACACTGAAGACCTTTCCTCAGGACAGGTCATCAATATCAGATAAGAGGGGGTCAGATTCCAGTCACCCCTGTAAGACAGCCGTTTGGAGATTGGAGACTGTTTAGTTGCCCGCCCTCTCCCTCGCAGCAGCAGTGCAGTGGAGTTACCGCTGTTTATCAGACTAAGACGTATCAATAGTGAGGACGAAGGGTATAGAAGACAGGCTTTAGAATTGAAAGAACGTCTATTACAAAGAGGCTATTTTGTTAGAGGAAGCTTTAGAAAAGGCAGGTAACTTCTCTCAAAGGGATCTACTAATGGGGAAGAAAAAGAATAAAAGAGGTAATCAATCACAGGACAGACAAGGGAAAAATAAACGCTGCGTTTTTTCATTTAAGTACAGTCCAATGGCTGAACTTATAAGAACAGCTATCTTCAAACATTGGGACATTCTTAGAAAGGATGCAAGCCTTAAGGGGTTAGTGGAGGAAAAACCTCTAGTTACATTTAGGAGGAGTCACACAATAAAAGATAAAATTGTTAGAAGTAGGTTTGTAACTGAGAAAAAAAGTAACTGGTTGCAAGACAGAGTACCAAGGGGCAATTACAAGTGTGGAAACTGCTCATTCTGCAGGTATAATTCTCAAGACAAGGCTGTAAGAGTCGGTTCTGTTTTTCAGAAAGTTTATTCTTTCATTAATTGTAAGACAACATATGTTGTATATGTCATAATGTGTGGATGCGGCCGTTTCTACATAGGGAAAACCATCAGATGTCTTTTTGAAAGAGTAAGGGAACACTTTAACTCAGTAAGAACAGGAAAAGGTTGCCGGCGCTTCATTGAGCATATTAAAGATGCACATGATGGCAAGATTGATTCGCTTGGTTTGCGGGACTCGAGTTGTCCCTCCCCTACCTCATGGAGGGGATAGACACCGACGACTCCTGCAACAAGAGGCGAAGTGGATAATGCGCACAGACGCACTAGGTCAGCTAGGCTTGAATGACCGCAATGATCTTAGTGCATTTTTATAGAGATGCTGCTCTTTGCTTACACGCTGTTCCTTTAAGAAATGTACCCAGGTCCTTGGTTGTTTGTATGTTACTAGGGCAACCAGGTACTGGGTATAAGTAATCAGCACGATGGTACGTGCTGACGTAGTGGCCAGAAGAAGCGCAGTGAGTTTGCGCGAAACGGCCGTCGCCGCTGTGGGTGAAATTGGGCTGTAACTGCCGCCTAACCGCTTTTACCGTATGTATTCTATGTACATGAAATAAAGGAAGAAAGAAAACGCCGTGGTGAGTGCTGCCTATTATTCTTCTTAACTTTGAAGATTCGTTTGGCACTTTATACTGTGTAGGACAGTGCACCTGTGGACACGGCAAAAGGGAGTGCTGTGGAAGCCTGAAATGAACGTTGTTTTGGAGTAGCCTAGGACAGTGCCACCAACCTACATTTGTGATTACCGCTGTTGTCTCCCTCGCAGCAGCAGTGCAGTGGAGTTACCGCTGTTGTCTCCCTCGCAGCAGCAGTGCAGTGGAGTTACCGCTGTTGGTCCCATTTAAGTGAATAGAAAAGGAAGCGGTAACTACACTGCACCGCTGCCACGAGGGAGACAACAGCGGTAACTACACTGCACCGCTGCCACGAGGGAGACGACAGCGGTAACTACACTGCACCGCTGCCACGAGGGAGACGACAGCGGTAACTACACTGCACCGCTGCTACGAGGGAGACGACAGCGGTAACTACACTGCACCGCTGCTACGAGGGAGACGACAGCGGTAACTACACTGCACCGCTGCCACGAGGGAGACAACAGCGGTAACTACACTGCACCGCTGTCACGAGGGAGACAACAGCGGTAACTACACTGCACTGCTGCTACAAGGGAGACGACAGCGGTAACTACACTGCACCGCTGCCACGAGGGAGACAACAGCGGTAACTACACTGCACCACTGCTACAAGGGAGACAACAGCGGTAACTACACTGCACCGCTGCTACGAGGGAGACAACAGCGGTAACTACACTGCACCGCTGCTACAAGGGAGACAACAGCGGTAACTACACTGCACTGCTGCTACAAGGGAGACAACAGCGGTAACTACACTGCACCGCTGCCACGAGGGAGACAACAGCGGTAACTACACTGCACCGCTGCCACGAGGGAGACGACAGCAGTAACTACACTGCACCGCTGCCACGAGGGAGACAACAGCGGTAACTACACTGCACCGCTGCCACGAGGGAGACAACAGCGGTAACTACACTGCACCGCTGCCACGAGGGAGACAACAGCGGTAACTACACTGCACCGCTGCCACGAGGAGACGACAGCAGTAACTACACTGCACCGCTGCCACGAGGGAGACAACAGCGGTAACTACACTGCACCGCTGCCACGAGGGAGACAACAGCGGTAACTACACTGCACCACTGCTACAAGGGAGACAACAGCGGTAACTACACTGCACCGCTGCTACAAGGAAGACAACAGCGGTAACTACACTGCACCGCTGCCACAAGGGAGACAACAGCGGTAACTACACTGCACCGCTGCCACGAGGGAGACAACAGCGGTAACTACACTGCACCGCTGCCACGAGGGAGACAACAGCGGTAACTACACTGCACTGCTGCTACAAGGAAGACAACAGCGGTAACTACACTGCACTGCTGCTACAAGGGAGACAACAGCGGTAACTACACTGCACCGCTGCCACGAGGGAGACAACAGCGGTAACTACACTGCACCGCTGCCACGAGGGAGACGACAGCGGTAACTACACTGCACCGCTGCCACGAGGGAGACAACAGCGGTAACTACACTGCACCGCTGCCACGAGGGAGACGACAGCGGTAACTACACTGCACCGCTGCCACGAGGGAGACGACAGCGGTAACTACACTGCACCGCTTCTACGAGGGAGACGACAGCGGTAACTACACTGCACCGCTGCCACGAGGGAGACAACAGCGGTAACTACACTGCACCGCTGCCACGAGGGAGACAACAGCGGTAACTACACTGCACCACTGCTACAAGGGAGACAACAGCGGTAACTACACTGCACTGCTGCTGCGAGGGAGACGACAGCGGTAACTACACTGCACCGCTGCTACAAGGGAGACAACAGCGGTAACTACACTGCACCGCTGCCACGAGGGAGACAACAGCGGTAACTACACTGCAGGTAAACACAGTGTCACAACACCTTCATACTGCTGATCAGAGGGGTCCCGGGTGTCGGACCCCCACTAATCTGATACCGAGGACAGGTTATCAATATCACAAAACTGGAATTCCCCTGTAAGTATCGCCATTATACATGAGGGACACACATGAAGTCACCATCTTCTGTATGGTTCACAAAAACTAATATCTTCTAGGGAACCTTTGGTGACAAGTAATTACAGCTCCTTGTGAGGGTGTCACAGACTCCTGAAGGGTCAGCTACATTTCCCATACTCCTGTATACACCATTATTACTAGTGCAGACATATTACCAGTGACCCAGCTTCTCTAGGAACAGATAGAATAAAACACGGCCTGTACAGGAGGGAACTGCTCTGGGAATACACATGTAACACGGTCTGTCTGAGGCATCACTGACTGCATGGGGAACCGCCATGTTTACACACCAAACCCGAAAAATCCCCCCACGTGACCGGAGTGCTGCCTGACGATAACGCGCCAAAAGCCGCCACATGGTGGGATATCATACAGGCTGCGCTACCTGTCCAGCGCCTCCTCCGCCATCTTGCTGCTCTCCAGGACTAACACGTGACTGAGCTGCCTCCATGTGCTTCCTGTGTCCTCACACAAACTCGTCCGCCCAGTGGCGGCCTCTGCCTGTAATGTGCGCCATGTATATACACTGCTGCCCCCTAGTGTGCTGATGCCGCCATGTCAGTGCCATAAGACGTATACTGCAGTGTTCACCAATAGTAGGGGGTCATTCATTAACCACCAGAGTCCCTGGAGATTTTTGATTTAGCATTTTTCACTCCCTGCCTTCCCAGAGCCATAACGTTTTTATTTTTCCATTCACATAGTCCTAAGGGGGCTTGATTTTCTTTAGAACAAGTTGTACTTTCTAATGGCCCCATTTAATATTGCATACAATGAAATGGGAAGCGGGGGGAAAATTCCAAAGGTGAAAAAAATGCAATTCTGACACAGTTTAAAGGTTTTGTCTTTAAGGCATTCCCCAGGATATCCTCAGGATAGGTCATCAATATCAGATCGGTGGGGGTCTGACACCCAGGAGCCCGCCGATCAGCTGTTTGAGGAGACAATGCGTGTTGAGCGCACGTGCCGTCTCCCTTCTCTCTTCCTGCCCACGGCTGCTGTTACAGGAAAAGAGACGGGAGAAGGCATGTGCATAGCACGCGCTGTCTCCTTATACAGCTGATAGGCGGGGGTTCCAGGTGTCGGACCCCCGCCGATCTGATATTGATGACCTATCCTGAGGATGGGTCATGAGTATGAAAAAGCCCGGATAACCTCTTTAATATTGAAAAAGAAATAAAAACGTTAACATTTTGTTTTCCTTTTCAGCGCCATATTGTGACCCCCATAACTTGTTTTTATAGTTCTGTCGACAGACCTGTGGGGGCTGTAGTTTTTATGCTGTTTTTTTTTTTTCGTTATGCCATTCGCTGTAGGGGATAAAGTCCAGTGAAAATCGTCGTGACCTCACCGGCCTGCGGGAAACAGCAAGAAGGCAGCAGAGCTACTGCGGGCGCCACTGCCTTCTCAAGCAGCTGATCGGTGGGGGTCTCGGGTGTCGGACCCCCGCTGATCAGATGCTGATCTATCCAAAGGATATAGAAAAGGGTATAGAACCCACAAAAACGAGTGCCGGCCGTACCCGTATTGCGGGCTGCAAATAGCAGGTCTGAATTATACGGACACTGGGCGTATGCGCCCCATATCACGGATGCGGACCCATTCACTTGAACGCGCCTGCAATTCAGAAGATACGGAATGCAGGCACGGAGGGGAACCTATGGAACCATGCCACAAAAAAAAAATATATATAAATTCTTTAATTACCGCGATCGGCAATATTGCCGGTCAGGTCACGGTAATTAGCCGCAAGTCTCTGCTGTTTGAAACACTAGAGACCTGCCGATACATGTACGGCGCTGGTAGCGAAACGGTTAAAAGGATTATCCAGCATTGTATCAGACCTCACAGAGTAGCCGCTGAGTTCCGGCTCCATCATTCCAACACCTCCTCTGCAGTTCATGCCTCTCTTGATATCAACATCCTGTTAACTGTGGGGAACGTGACTGGGGGCAGCGGTGACCTGTCACCAGTGCGGCCCATCACGCAGTGATCGCAGGTCGGACACTCTGTAAGGTCTGCTAAAATGTTGGATAACGCCTTTAACAAGCAGTTTACTATAGCAGGCCTGGGAGCCTTCAGGCTGCCATAGCAACTGATCAGAACCCTGGGGGGTCCATTCTGAGGATAGCCCAGATGACATGGTCACTATTGAATGCATAAGGCCTCATGCACATGACCGTATTCTTTGTCTGCATCCAATGCACCTTTTTTGCGGATCGGATGTGGACCCATTCATTTCCATGGAGCCATAAGATGTGTGTACTGTCCACATCTGTATGTCCGTTATACAGCCCCGCAAAAAAGATAGAACATTTCCTATACTTGTCCATATTGCAGGTAAGAATAGGTATTTCTACAATAGCGCAGGACGGGAAAGTGCGGCGTGCATACAGCCGGTATCCGTGTTTTGCGGATCCGCGGTTTACGGGCCACAAGCCGGATACTGTCATGTGCAGGAGGCCTGATACTGAAAAGCATCCAAAAAATGATGGGATAGAAATACGTAAAGCACAACGCTGATGTGAACAAGCCCTAAATCGTTGATCTTCTACAGCATTTTTATTACATATAGGATACAGAATACAATAGTGTTTTTTTCCACTTCTGCTTCATATTGAGTATATATTGTCTTTAGTGTTTGATCTGGATTATAATGACCAAACTATTCTTAAAAAATACACTTTATCTTCAGCATATAAACCCCACTGACATAGCGGTCTGCCTCGTCTAACGTGTATATACCACAGCAGACCACGAGGAGGCGCTAGTCACCTCCGAGCTATCAGTGCGCAGCTGCGAATAACACACTTAGCGCATGCGCATGACGTGAGCCCTCTCGCGCTTGCTCAGTACCAGTAAGGTTCCGGGCGGCAGTCGGGGTCTCCGGTGAATCGGAAATGGCGACGTCGTTGGGATCGAATACTTATAACCGACAGAACTGGGAAGACGCGGTGGGTGTAGATGTGGTGTATGTGGCCCCTGTGTGCGGCTCTTAGCGCTGGGTGAAGCCGGGGGCAGGGGAGGCCTGAGTGGTAGGCCGGGGCTGCCGCTTCCAGCTCATTCATGGAAGGTGTTTGGGGTCATGGCTGGCACAGTGAGGGGTGTGCGGTATATGGCACAGCTGGTAGCATTAGGCTCTGTTCACACTATCCTTGTGGACGTTAGTCACACGGCTGTTGTGGATCTGGCATATACCAGAAGCCGCCCCATCTGCTTATAATATGGGCCATTGCTCTGAGAGGTAAAACACCATGCTGTCCTATAAGAAACATGTGATCAGGTTGTGCCCCTGGCCCGTCAGCTGTTGGGAAGGACCGTGGCACTTGGGTGGGCACTGCGGGCCCTCTGCCTTTCATGTGAATGGCGCTGAGCTACAATACCAGGCCCCAGAGCCCCTACAACCATCTGATCCCACCAGGAGTCAGACACCCCACCGATTAGATACTGATGACCTACCTGAAGGTAAGTCAGCAATATTTAATTCCTCTTAGCCCCTCACCAGGAAATGCAGTGCCATGTTATAGCGCAGGAGGAGCTGAGCCGATATATATATATACACGTTTTGGGAAAAGATCTAGTAAGTTGTAGTGAATTCATAAAAAGCTCTTCACTTTGTCCGTACTTAGTAGCCATGTGGGTGGTCCTATCAGTGACTGTATAGCTGTCAGTCCCTTAGTAAGACAGCCCACTTGGCTATGAGCTCAGAGTTAGGCTACATGCACACGACCGTATGTGTTTTGCGGTCCGCAAACTGCGGATCTGCAAACCACGGAAGCTGCTCCGCTTGTAGAAATGCCTATTCTTGCCCGCAAAACGAACAAGAATAAGACATGCTCTATTTTTTTTTTTTTACGGAGCAACGGATGCGGACAGCAAACGGAGTGCTGTCCGCATCTTTTGCGGCCCCGTTGAAGCGAATGGGTCCGCGCCAAACAACGGTCGTGTGAACGAGGCCTGAGGAGATTCAGATGTATACTGAAACTTCTCCCACAGTCTGCTCAGCTCCTCCTGTTCTATAACATGACACTGCATTTCCTCAGGATAGGTCATCAGTACGGATGAGCGGTACATCCGAAGTCGTTTCGAAAAAAAACGTTGTAATACCGTATGGAGTTCCTGCTCTGTACAGTATTAGAATGTATTGGCTCCGATGAGCTGACGGTATTACTTTGTGAAGTTGTGCGAGACTTTGTGTAATAACTTTGGGAATTAATTATTACTGTAAAAAAACTTTACCGAACTCGGGTTCGGTTTCTAATGGTACCTTGGAACCGATCCAGAGTTTAGTACCAATGTTTTTTACAGTAATAATTAATTCCCGAAGTTATTACACAAAGTCTCTCACGACTTCACAAAGTAATAACTTCGGCTCATCGGAGCCAATACGTTCTAGTATGGAGCGGGAACTCCGTACGGTATTACAACAGAGTTTTTTGCGAATCGACTTCAGGTGTACCGGATCTGTGGAGGCGCTGCTCCCAGTACCCACATCGATCAGCTGGGTGAGGAGAAAGCAGTGCTCGTACTAGCTGTGTTCTCCTCACTGTGTATCTGCTCGCCATCAACATTGCAGCGGTGAGCAGCTATAATTGCAACTCCACCCCATTCACTTCAATAGGGGGGAGCCGTGCCATTAAAGTGAATGGGGTGGAGTTGCAATTATACCTGCTCACCGCTGCAATGTCAACGCCACGCAGGTACACACGACCGCTTCGCTCTTTTCATACAGCTGATCGACGGGCTGCGGCAGTCAAGCCCCCACCGATCTGATATTGATGCGCTATGTGGAGGATGGTCATCAATATGGGATAAGGGGACAATTGGTGGTCCCGGCATTGCACCGTAACAGCCAGACATATGTAGCGTAATAAATGTCACTTTCGGAAGAATCCTAGCTGGCGTGATGTGCTTGACATTTGGTCATTTATCTTATCGTGCAGCTTGTACTGATCTATAAATGTGCTTATCTTTTCAGGACTTTCCAATTCTTTGTCAGACATGTCTCGGAGAAAATCCTTATATCAGGATGGTAAGTGAACCCTTTTCTTAGGGCAGCGATCAGGAGCCATCGCCCGATCGCTGCGCTGCGTTCACATGCAGCACCCGTCCCCTCTGTATGGGAAGGAAAGATCATTGCTGTGATCGCTCATCCACGTGGAGAATCATTTTTGTGGGCAGTGATTCAACATCGTGCTGCCCACAAACAGTGATGTTGGGTTCTGCATAAAATATGCAATTCCACGTTGTTGTGGTGTTTTATTTATTGATCACGCAATGGGCGACGTCTGTGACTGCCTGGTGTACAGTTCAGGGCGTGAAGATGTGAAGTGGAAGGCTCCGTATACTGTGTAATGGCCAGGGACTATGGGAGCTGAACTGCAGTGCACTGGTGCCGGAAACTACACACTGTAACGGAGTCTTCCGCTCTGTATAGTTTCCAGTGCCGCGGGGGAGCCTGATACTGATGGCTGAAGATAAGTCTTTAGTATCCGTAGCCCGGACAACCCCTTTAACCAGCTCCATGGTTAGTCTTTGTTTAGCTATCCTGTGCTGAAAGGGGTCAATCTGTTAAGGTGCTGTTAGACTGCATCCGCAAAACACGGATAATGGCCGTGTGCAATCCGCGTTTTGCAGAATGGAACGTCCAGCCCATAGTAGATAAGAATAGGACATGTTCTATTTTTTGCGGGTGCCACGGAACGGAAATAAGGATGCAGATGCTACACGGTGTGCCGTCTGCATCTTTTGCCGGTCCGCATCCGACCTGCAAAAAAGAGCGGTCGCGTGCATGCGCCCTCATATTGATATGAACACTCTCTCCCGATAATGGGCACATATAATCGAGCAAACCTCTTTCCTCAGGTTGGAGGATGCCCGATAATCAGCAGCACAGCTCCCTTGTCATCGGGGATGTGCTGCCGATTATCGCTCTTCTCATATTCAAAGTGTACATCGGCCTGTGTGATCAGAAGGTCATGTCAATGTATGCTGCAGATATCTACCGTGGATTTCTCCCTTTGCAATACTCCATGTGTATCCATTCCCTAACGGCAGTATCATGCCATTTTTCAGAAAAATTTGGGCTTTTGATGCATTTTTTGACCCAAAAAACTGTTTTTACATGAGCGAATTCAGTCCAGGAAACGTGCTCTTTGTGACAGCCGCATTTCGTGTACTGAACACCGCTCCCTGACCGAGCTCACAGCATGAAAATGACTTGTGTTGCTGAGAGTTCCTGCCTGACTGCGGATCTACTGTACTGTACTCGTGACATTATGTGGTCAGGCAGGAACATACAGCATCATAAATCATTATGATGCTGTGAAATTAGCCTTAGGGCTCATGCAAGCGAACGTGTGCCGTGCAACCACAATTTCCGTTCCCCAATGCATGGGCACCGTCCGTGTGACCTGTGCTGACAGATGCAGAACCATTCAACTTGAACGGGTCCGTGATCTGTCCGCACTGCAAAAAAATAGGGCATGTTTTATTTTTATTTTGTGGTAAAATAAAACGGCCACGGCCTTCCGCTCCATATCTTCCAGATTGCGGACCCATTCAAGTTAATAGGTCCGTCTCTGGGAAACGGTGCACACGCGGCCATTGCCCGTATATTGCGGACCCACTGTTTGCAGGCCACAATAGGGGCATGCCCGGCGCATGTTCGTGTGCATGAGCCCTTAAGGAGACACTTCTTGCTTCTTCATCTGCATCGTTCCAAAAAATCTCTGTGAGGGAATTTTGTATTTAAGTGGGGGCACAGAATATGGTGTAATTGGAACTACTGTACATGTAACAATCTCTGCTAGGACAAAGCTAAGGGAAAGGGGCAGCGTGGTGTGAGGTTTATTCATCCCTGAATGTCTTCTTTATAAAGCAATTAACGGCTTGCACTTTTTTTTTTCTTATTTCAGACCAAAGAAAAATATGGCAAGGAATGCAAGGTGAGATATATTGTCGCATTTCAGAACTATGCTGAATGAGTTGCTTCTATGTCAGCTCGCTAATTCAAAAAACAAACTAACTATCATTTCCTGATTAGTGTTAAAGGGGTTGTCTGGGTTCAGGGCAGAACCCGGATATAAGCTCCCCTACACTCCTTTACCATGTAGGAGTAGAGCAGGGATGGTCAACCTGCAGCCTCCAGCTGTTGTTAAACTACAACTCCCACCATGCCCTTCTGTAGGCTGATGGCTGTAGGCTGTCTGGGAATGATGGGAGTTGTAGTTTTGCAACAGCTGGAGGGCCACAGGTTGAGCATGCCTGGAGTAGAGCATCAGAGCATTTTCTTGTGCTGATGCTCTCCTTGCCTTGCGCTGCATTGTGCAGGGCAATGTTTGTTGTGAGCCGTCACCGGGCTCAGACTAGCATACTGATGTGAATCCCGGTGACGTCGCCGACACAAATGGACGGTGTATAGCAATATTCTGGCCGCTTTTAGAGGCGGGCATCACTAGTCTCTGCCTAGCATACTGATGTGAATCTCAGTGACGTCACTGGCACAAATGGGCGGTGTATAGCGATGTTCTGGCCGGTTTTAGAGGCGGGTATCACTAGTCTCTGCCTAGCATACTAATTTGAATTCCGGTGATGTCACTGGCACAAATGGGCGGTGTATAGCGATGTTCTGGCCGGTTTTAGAGGCGGGTATCACTAGTCTCTGCCTAGCATACTGATGTGAATCCCGGTGACGTCGCTGGCACAAATGGGCGGTGTATAGCGATGTTCTGGGCGTCTATAGAGGCGGGTATCACTAGTCTCTGCCTACCATACTAATGTGAATCTCAGTGGCGTCACTGGCACAAATGGGCGGTGTATAGAGATGTTCTGGGCGGTTTTAGAGGCGGGTATCACCAGTCTCTTCCTAGCATACTAATGTGAATCCCGGTGACATCACTGGCACAAATGGGGGTGTATAGCGATGTTCTGGGCGGTTTTAGAGGCGGGTATCACTAGTCTCTGCCTACCATACTAATGTGAATCTCAGTGACGTCACTGGCACAAATGGGCAGTGTATAGTGATGTTCTGGGCGGTTTTAGAGGCGGGTATCACTAGTCTCTGCCTACCATACTAATGTGAATCTCAGTGACGTCACTGGCACAAATGGTCGGTGTATAGCGATGTTCTGGGCGGTTTTAGAGGCGGGTATCACCAGTCTCTTCCTACCATACTAATGTGAATATCAGTGACGTCACTGGCACAAATGGTCGGTCTATAGCAATGTTCTGGGCGGTTTTAGAGGCGGGCATCACTAGTCTCTGCCTAGCATACTGATGTTAAGGCCCATGGGCCAGATTTATCATTACACTTACATCTTACTCCACTTTTCCATATGCCCAGAGTCACTTTTAGCTCAGTCAGATTTATTAATGGTCCTTTAATACTGTGATAAATGTGGATTGACGGTAGCAGTTTATCCTTCAGTAAGCGGCTTTACAAAAGTCGCACGTCTTTACAAAAGTCGCATGTTCTATTAAAAAGTCGCATAAGATAAGCATGGTCCCCCTTGGAGTGAAATTGTGCATTTTTTGTGACCTTTTTTGCGACTTTTTAAATGGTCACAATAGTAAATCTGTCTAGAGATTCATTTACATAAGAAAACACGCCCACTTTCACATAACTGGAGAGCTTAGTGCAGAGCTTGAAAAAGTTGCAAAAAATTGTGCAATTTTACCGATTGCGTATTTGTTTGCGAATTTTTCACTCCATTAAAGTGACTTTAGCTAATGATAAATCTGGCCCCATGACTTCACCGGCTCACAACAACAGCTATACTGTATGAGGCATGTATGTGACCTGAACTGTATCTAGCTGTATGCCCAAGGTTACCACAAGCATTAATTCTCCTCTCTTCCCTCCAGATATGTGCTCGTCCCTTCACAGTATTCCGATGGTGCCCAGGAGTGCGAATGCGGTTCAAGAAAACAGAAGTATGTCAGACTTGTAGCAAGTTGAAAAATGTGTGCCAGACCTGCCTTCTAGACCTGGAGTATGGTAAGTAACGTTTAGGCAGGTTGGTATGTGTTAGAAATCTTTTAGCGCGTGAGATCAGTGGCAGCACAAGGGCTCTACATACACGATCCATTAGATATGCAGTTAATGCCTTCCGTTCTGCCATCTAACATGATCGCTATCTTCCAGATTGCGGACCCATTCAAGTTAATAGGTTCGCCTCTGTGAAACGGTGCGCACGCGGCAATTGCCTGTATATTGAGGATCCGCTGTTTGCAGGTCACAATAGGGGCATGCCCGGCACATGTTCGTGTGCATGAGTCCTTAAGGCCCTATTCACACGTCCGGGTGCGGACCCATTCATTTTGAATGGGGACATGATGGATGAGGAGAGCACACACTTGCTCTCCGCATTTGCGGAGCGCCCAATCTTCCAGATGGCGGCTCCGCAATAAAATAGAGCATGTCCTATTCTTGCCCGCAATTGCGGACAAGTATAGGCATCTCTATAGGGCTGGTGGCAAGGTGTGTTGGGGATCCGCAACACACTACGGACATGTGAATTAGGCCTAAGGAGACACTTCTAGCTTCTTCATCTGTATAGTTGCCTCCCAGCTCTTCCCCAGCAGCTATCAGGGGAGATAAGGAATTGAAAGGCAGGTTGGAGTCAGTTTCCGATCCTTTTTGGCAGCGGATTTCTTCCCTCTCCCCATTTACTACATATGTATGCTCTGCCAAACATGCATACGTACAGGAAGACCGGGAGACGTGGTTGAACTCTCCTGTCCAGCTTAAAGGGGTTGTGCAATTATGGGGGAGATGTTGGCTTGGCAAAAAAATGGATATTACGCAGACCTGTAAAAAGAAGCAGACTTGCCTACTTCCCAACACTGGCTCTGTGCCCCCTGCTGCTCCCCTGCACTCCTTGGGTGTAAACGTCCAGTCACTGGCTGCAGAGGTGACCTGTTCCTCCATCACGTGACCATTTGTGATAATGCAAGGGGAGCAGGTCACCGCTGTGGCCAGCAATTGGCTTACATCGCAGGAGGCGCTCTCTCCACAGTTCTATCTCAGGAGGAGAGGGTTTGCCAAAAACCCTCCCAAAGTTGATCAACCCTTTTAAGAATTATGTATTTGCAATTGGAAACTATAGTGAAATGTTTGAGGCCTCCTTTATCCGTAAGTATTTGTCATCTTATTTCAGTTAACACTTTATTCTTTGTCTTCAGGGCTTCCGATTCAAGTGCGTGATACAGGGGTTTCCTTTAAAGATGATATGCCTAGATCTGATGTCAATAAAGAATACTACACACAGAACATGGAGCGAGAGGTAAGCGGTCATAAACCTGCGTGGTGACTAAGGCCTCATGTACACGACCATATGTATTTTGCGGTCCGCAGGCCTCATATCTGCAAAAATATGGTTACCAGCCATATGCATCCTGCAAGTTCCTTTGTCCCCATTATTTTCTGCCATATAAATAAGAATAGGACACGTTCTATAATTTATGGAGCGGCCACATGAATGCAGACAGCATCAGACCCCTGCCGATCTGCTACTGACCTATCCTGAGCATAGGTAATCAGTATTTTACTCTCCGAAAACCTTTTTAAAATTACATGATTGGTGATATATTATTTTTTTTTTTTTTTATAATCTAAAGATCATAAATTCTGACGGAACAAGGCCAGTCGGAGGTCTGGGAAAAGCCGCATCCAGCAGCGATATGCTTTTAAAATTGGCTCGTACCACTCCATACTACAAACGAAACCGTCCGCACATCTGCTCTTTCTGGGTGAAAGGAGAGTGTAAAAGAGGAGAAGAGTGCCCATACAGGTAAAGAGCCCTCACTAGAAGTTATTGGGTGGCATAGTGTTAGTATGTCATTACTTCTCTGAAATGACATCATCATGTGCCATGTAAATAAATCTGACACAAATGCAGTATCAAAGTATTCCAATAAATTTGTAGGCGCTCAGTCTTCCTTGCTTTGATCATATTGGAAGCATTTTCAGGAATTAATATTCACGGTCTTGTTTTTCACCTCTCAATTTTCTTAGGCACGAGAAACCCACAGATCCCGATGACCCTCTTGCTGATCAGAATATCAAAGACCGTTACTATGGCATCAATGACCCAGTAGCAGACAAACTCTTGAAAAGGGCCTCAACGATGCCCCGTCTGGACCCCCCAGAAGACAAGACCATTTCTACCCTGTATGTGGGAGGGCTGGGCGACAACATCAGCGAATCGGAGCTTAGGTATTCTTGTCATACAATGTTGTCGTCTGTGTTCAGCTCTTATTTTTTTTTTCTAATATATGTACAGATGGAGCTTAGTAGTACCTTTTTTTTTTTTTTTCTTTTTTTGCAGGAGTCACTTTTACCAGTTTGGCGAAATAAGGACTATTACGGTAGTCCAGCGTCAACAGTGCGCCTTCATTCAGTTTGCCACTAGACAATCGGCAGAGATGGCGGCAGAGAAATCGTTTAATAAACTGATCGTTAATGGTCGTCGCCTCAATGTCAAGTGGGGAAGGTGAGATATTAAAATGTGTGCTTTTTATAGAAAAAATAAAATAGATAGATAGATAGATAGATATATAGGAAAAACAGCATGAGTAGCATCATACTACACTGCTGCATGAAATAAAGGCTAACCTACAGATTTGCAGTTGCGCGTGTTTTATACACACACACACACACACATGGATTTAGCCCTTCTCATTGGGGCTGATCCGTGTGTGGCCGCCTGCCCCTTAGAATTGACACGTCAATGTGATGTGGATTTCACATCCACCCCATATAAACTAATGTGTGGCTACCCACCGTACACAGGAGGTGGAATACACAAGATTTGAACATACCCTAAGCCTGTTTCGCACTTGTGGTGTTTATTCTGGTTTTGAGATCCGGTAGAGCTTTCGGCGGTTTTGTGTCCAGTGAAAAAGCGCAACATGCAATGAATGGCGACTAAACTTACCTCGTTTGGCCCGGTTTTGACATCCTCGGCTGGATCTTAAAACCGGAAAGCCACAGCGCAAGTGTGAAACAGGCCTAAGGCTGTTTTTTTGTTCTTTTTTTGCAGTGGGAAGGGGTGGTTTTATGCATTTTTTGCTGGGAAAAAAAAGTCAGCTCCAGATGTTTGCTGAAAGTTTGCATGAAATATGAGACATGCCGGTTTTAAACTACAGCTTTTTTTTTTTTTTATTAACAGAGCATTTTATATCAGTGTTTTTTTCATACCCTCCTTTGATATATTCCTGTCAGCTTTCTTGCACTTTTGGTATAAGTAAAGATTACTTCTTTGCACTTATGATTAGTAGATGCAGATAAACTGTCACACAAGTTCAGTCTACATCAGAGCACCTGGTGTGTACGGCATATTAGTAGTCCAAGACACTTCTTGCTTGTCCCGCCCTGTGTTTGGACTGACCAGTACAGTTGTGTGAATTTTTTCCTTAAAAACTACTTGCCGAAGGTCTAAAGCGGGGGCTACCTCATGACAATCGACTTGTCCTGATTAGAGTTGAGCGAACTTCTGTTTTAAGTTCGGGCTATCCAAGCATCCCGTTATGGATTCCGCTACCACGGACCATAGCGACATTTGGAACACGGGGTGAAGGACCTGGGGTGATGTCACCGTCATGTGATCAGTGCAGGGGGCGTGGCTCAGTACTGGATTGGATAAGAGGCCATAGGCTACCACCTCTTATCTAATCCAATACTGAGCCACGCCCCCTGCACTGATCACATGATGGTGATGTCACCCCAGGTCCTCCGTGTTGTCCAAGGTTCGGGTTCACTGAAGAATCCCCTTATAGATTCCAAATGCCGTTATGGTCCGTGGTAGAGGAATCCATAACGGGATGCTTGGATAACCCGAGCCCGAACTTTGGAAGCTGAACTTAAAACAGAAGTTCGCTCAACTCTAGTCCTGATACAAAAAAGAATTTAATAATAGAAATGTGACATGGAGGGGGAGAGAAATGTGACATTCCTCTCCCCCCATGTCACATTTCACCCTTCTACTTTCCCCCTCTATTAATGTGTAAATACCATTTTGCTCACCTGATCCCGTCTGCAGAAACTCCCCTTCTCCTCTGTATAATCCTGGTATCTTGTGGCCGCAGCTGTGTCATGTGTCAGGCCAGTGATTGGCTAAGCAGGAAATCCCTGGCCTGACACGTGATACAGCTGCAGCCACTGATTGGCTGAGTGTTCCCAGGTCCTCAAACAACTTGTCGGGAGCCCAAGATATTATGATCACAGAGGAGAACAGCCGCAGACAGCGAGAGGCGTCCAAGTGATTTATTTAAATTTTTCCGCCCCCTCCCTTGGCTCGGCGTCTCTGCGCCCTAAGGCAGACGCAGTCAGCCCTGCTACTTGCCCGAAGCAGGGCTAAGCTACCGAACAAACTACCTGCCCGGCGCTCGGAACCGCATGTCCCGGGCGTTGGGCGATACAATTTCCACACCCCTGCAGCAGTGCTCATGTGAGCAGTGCTGGCCAATCCAAGGGCAGCAGAAAGTGCCTAGGACTGTACAGTATGCATTGGGTAGTTGGAGAAGCAGTGTGGCCATCTTGGCCGGAAGAGGAGCCTGGGAATCTACAGCTAAAAATTGAATAGGAGGTGAACATGTAAGTGTTCTGTTACCTTCCTAGTTAATGTGAATTTTTTTCCTGAACCAGTGGGTTGCTTTGAAGGGCAACTCGTGCCTTTGCAGTTCCTGTTGTTTTTTGGGTGGGGACTGTTTAGAACGGAGTCTAAAAGTGGGAAAGAGGGCATAAAAGCTCATGTAAACTGTCAGTTCATGCATGGATTCTGTTTTCTGAATAAAACCTGTGTTGGGTATAAATTGCATGTAAAGTGACACAAGACAGACGCCTCATTGTTCCTGTGTTTCTTTTTGCAGATCTCAGGCAGCTAGGGGAAAAGAAAGAGAGCGGGACGGCATTGCCGATTCTGGGTTGACACTTGAACCGGTTCCTGGATTACCCGGAGGTAGGTCTTATTTGAAAAATACTAAAACTTAAATGGAACTTGCCAATTCCCTCTTTGTGTTTGCAACTTTTTAAACGCCATTGTGTCCAAGTTTAGGGGCAAGTGGTGTTTCTACAGGGAGCCGGGCGCTCATCGGGGCTCTGGTGCGCAGGGGTGGCTCCTGGCAGGTTTTTAAGCACAGTGCTGTGCATTGTATAGCGGCTGTGCTTGGTATTGCAACTCAGACCCAGTCACTTGAATGGGACTGAGCTGCAACTAGGTCATGTGACTGCTGAACAGTGACATCACATGGCCTAGGAAAAGGCCGCAGCGTTCACTGAAAGCCTGGCCTCTTCTAACAGCTGATCACTGGGGGTCTCGTGAGTTGGGGCCCCTGCTGATCTGATATGGATGACCTATCCAGAGGATTCCCAGATAACTCCTTTAAAGGTACCCTAGTTACGTGTTTTGTGCTATTTGGACTAAAGTAGTGATTTTTTTATTTTTATCTTTCTTTCCTTCTAAGCTTTGCCACCTCCGCCTACAGAAGAAGAGTCCTCGGCTAACTATTTTAACCTTCCACCAAATGGATCATCTGCTTTGGTTAACATTGCGCTGCCACCACCTGGGTTAACTGCTCCACCTCCAGGTAAGGTTAAGTTGGTATATGAAGAAGTTAACGTAGACAGAATTCTATAGCTTTAGGTGGTTGTGTTTAAATTAGCTGATTTTATGTAATTTTGTATTTTGGGAGCCTGGGATGGCAGTGCTTGCCGTAACCACGTTATAATTTCTCTTTCAGGATTTGGCCCACACATGTTTCCTCCTATGGCCCCACCACCATTCCTCCGTGCTCCTGGTCACATACATTACCCTTCACAAGATCCCCAGCGCATGGGAGCACATACAGGCAAGCCTAGCAGTGCCTAGGTTTATGACCATATTCACAACAATAGAATTGAATGGTCACCAAATCAGTGGTCAAGAAGTGTGAACGGGAAAAGAGACTTCTTGTTATCTTGCAGATGATGGAAGCCAAATATATAGCGGTCTACTACAGATCCCTCTAGTAACGGAAGTGGAATGAGGACACTTGTACGGGAATTATTGGCTTTTAATATGTATGTTTCGTAGTAAAAAGAGGAGAAAAAAAGTGTTTTGGAAATCTTTTACTTGTATGGTTGTCTTTATTTTTTCCTCGCCACCTTTTTTTAATAAATTATCAAGATTCAATTTTTTTTTGTTCATAAAAGCAAACTTTTTGTGTGCCTGTGTTTGGAGTTATAACGGTAAGTAGTACATGTATATAAAACCATATTTCTAAATCGTGTGAATAGGTCATCAATATCTTATTGGTGGGGGTCTGACTACAGGCACCCCCATCGATCAGCTGTTTTGAAATGGCTGCGCGTCCTCACAGTGCTGCACATTCTGTAGTGGTTGTGCTTGGTATTGTAGCCCAGGCCCATTCTGTCATGTGACCGATGAATGCAATGTCACTGGCCTAGGAAGAGGCCACGAGAACACCGTGGCCTCTTCAAACAGCTGGTTGCCAGGGTCTTGGGAATCTGGACCCCATTGATCAACTATTATCCAAGATTAATACAGATCTCCCAGAGGGGCCGACCCTTGGTGGTCATACTTATCTGCTTCCCGCCGCTGGGTTCAGTGCCTTACGCTCCTGAGATGGCTCTTCCTCTGCCTGCAGTGCTGAAAGAAGCATCTGTTGATGGGGGACATGTCACCGCTGCAGCCAATCACAGGTCGCAGGTGTGACTTGCTACCCTTGTGCCATGACAACTTGTCATGTTAAAAGGGTTTTCCAAAATTTAAACACTGATGACCTACCTCTGGATATCTGACCAGTGAGGGTCGAACACCCGGGACCCCCAGCGATCAGCTGTTTTAAAAGGCAGCTGTGCTCACAGTAGCACTGCGGCCTTCTTGTGTGCTTGGTTTATCGCAGCTCAGCCCTATTGGCTTCGATGGGGCTGAGTTGCACCTAGGCCATGTTGACGAATGAGCATGTCACCCTAGGAAAAGCAGCGGCGCTTCTGTGAGCGCTGCTGCCTTCCCGAACAGCTGATCGGCAGGGATCCTGGATGTTGGACCTCCACCAATCGGATACTGATGACCTATCCAGAGAATAGATCACCATCATCAAGTTTCGGAATACCCCTTTCTTCTTTTCAGTGATACCAATTTTTTTCAGTGATACTTTTTATAAAAAAAAATATTGGGTAGTTGAAGTGACAAAAAATGGCAAAATAAATATTTTTTTTTCCCCGTTACGCTATTTGCTGTATGCCATTAATATTGTTCTATTTTAATTGTATGGGCATTTTCGCGCACGGCGATGCCCTTAAATTTTTTTTAATTTTTTTTTTTTATTGGTTAAGTATTTTTATTTTAAGGAAAGGGGGGGATTTAAACTTATGTTGTTGTTGTTTTTTTTATATATTTGTGAACTTTTTTTAACTTTTTTTTTTTTTTTTTTTTTTTAAGTTACCTTGGGTGACAATAACTGTCAGTCATTAGATTGCCCATTGTGTTCATTGATGGCTATATAGCCATCATTGAACACTTCATTTGCAATATAACAATACAATGCTGCCACCTAGTGGCCTGTGGTATATTCCTCAAATAGACTCCGAAGCCTGCTTAAGGATTCAGGATATTTCAGCGATGTAACAGATTCCCTGATCTCACCCGGAGAACGCTGTTACGGGAGCGGAAGCGTGCAACTTCGGCTTCCGGACTGCAAAAATGCCGTGGTCACATTTGAAGACGGCATCTGAAGGGTAAAATGTATGTGATCAGCCTTATGGCTGATCGCATACATGTGCCGCAGCTCTCTGCTATTTAAAATAGCAGAAACGCCGCGGCTATGGTGCTCGCTGCACGTGTGAGCGGGCGCCATGTTTAAAGACAGTATATGTACATCCAGCAGGACCAGTGTTTCACGACTGACCTTTACGTAGGAGCAAATGTACAGCATTTTAAATTATCAACCTTCAGACACCTGTGGCTCTCCATCTGTTGCAAAACTACAACTCCCAGCATGCTCAGACTGCCTACAGCAAAGCATGGTGGGAAGTTTAGTTTTACAACAGCTGGAGAACTGCAGGTTGTCCATCACTGAACTAGGAACCTTAAGTGGCCCCAATTGACATAAGGGTCAGTAATACTATATTGTGGCACATTATACCATCCCAGCAGAGCCACACACCACAATGTATCACAAAATACTTCCCCACTCTGGTGGCCAGCGCCAGCCTTGCTATGGCAGCCATGAGGAGGGCTCAGGTGGCCCCCTGGGCCGCTCCCTCCCAAGAATTGTCCTGTGTAAGGCTACATGAACACTACAGTGAAAAACGGATAAACTGTCAGTTTTTAATGGACGTTTTTTCACTGATGCCTTTTTTCGATGCCTTTTTTACGTCTGTAATTCACTTGCCATCAAAAAAACTGCTGTGTGAATAACCCCATAGTTGACCACAGTTCTTAAAATGGGCATAGAATTCTGGAGCAAAACGGTGCACCTTAAGGCCTCATGCACACGAACGTATTTTGGGTCTGAGCCACATATTTTGTGGCTGGGGCGTGGACCCATTCACTTCAATGGGGCCACAAAAGATGTGGACAGCACTCCTTGTGATTTCCGCGTCCTTTGCTCCGTTCTGTGGCCCCGCAAAAAAAAATATAGCATGTCCTATTCTTGTCCATTTTGCGGACAAGAATAGGTATTTCTACAATGGGCCACAATGGGAACGGAAAGCGGAACAGCTTCCGTGTTTTGCGGATTGCGGACCGCAAAACACCTACGGTCATGTGCACGAGGCCTAAGGCATGCCTCAAGCCAAGCCATGCGAGGCAGTGGATTATTCTTTTGGTTTACGTGCTTCATAAATATGTCTAAAGTAAGATGCATTTAATTTTAGTGTAAATTACAGTAGAATTCAAGCACACTTACAATAGTAAATGTGGCCTGTTTGGTTAAGGGCCCCTGGAAAGGAATTATTTTCCAGACATCCTGAGCCATTAAAGGCTATGTACACTTTTGGGGGAATTTATTTTTTACTATTGCATTGTATTTCATTTATTCAAAATTTGGAGCCCTTTTCTCTGTACAGAGCCGAGTTTCTCTAGTAGCAGGATCTGCATTTTCACTTTTCCATCAGGCAGCTCAGCTGACAGCTCCTTATCTCTTGCCTTTAAACACTCATTATAACTCAATTCTTAAGTGTTTATGGTTAGTAATTTAGAGATAAGGTTTATTAGGTGACCAGAGCAAAGTCAAAGTAGGATTCACACAGCTAGACAGTTAAGCCTTTGTGACAGACTGGCTGAATATTAACAGAGCCCAATTGAAAAAAAAAAAAAAGATTTTGTCATATTGGACATCACCAATACTGTACAGTGTCTCTAATTTGCCATGAAATACAGCAGGGGCAAGAGAAAATAGGTGATGGCCGCGTGTAGCAACAAGAACCAGCCATCACCTATTTTCTCACATTCCTCTTGCCCCTTCCTATTTTATGGCGTAATCAATAAAGGACGGTATTTTTAATGGTGAGTGTCGCAGATTTGTTTTATATTTTGTCTGTAGAACACCACCAAGAAGTTTTAGGTGCTTCCGTATATATCAAGGAGTATAGCGTGCAGACCGGATTCCTTTAGTCTTGGCTCTCATTTACTATTATGGCTGCGCCTCTATCTTATTGTATGCTAAATGTGGTGTATAATGGTGCATGTAACTTTAGACATATTGATTAAACAAGTGACATTTTGCACCAAAATTGTACAAAGAAGCCAATAGTTGTTAAAAGTTAGAAAAAATTTATCATCCACCCCGAGTCAATATGATAAATTTGGCACATATTTTGCACATTTGCCAAAGGTTTATCCTGCCTACACACGTCTTAGATTTGCCTACTAAAGGACCCTATTACTATTATTAATATATCATTACTATAGGAACTGGGTGCAGGCTGAAGTTTGATTTTTTGGGTGGAGTTTGAGTACCCGACCAGAATACCAATGTGTCACTGAGGCCTATAACTGTAATGGGTAGTATTACAGCATACCTGAATTTTCAAAAAAGTCTGCGTAAAGGGGCTGTGCTTCATTACTGTGAAGGAACAGGTTTTTTTGGGGGTTCCCTAATGTATTTCTCAGCCTAATTATTCCCCTCCTCAGCTGCACAGGTAGATATATTTCTCTCACAAGGGGGTGTCCCTGCTATGGAATCTCCCAGCACTGCACTGACCTCCCACTATATTTGTCTTCTTCTAGGGAGCTCAGAAAGCTGATAAGGAGGGGAAGATCAGACTTACAGACACAAGAACTTAAATGCTCTTCAAAAGCTGTGTATCAGTGCTTCTATCAGGCTCAGCTAGCTCTGACATGCCCCCATAGGCTTGATCCGACTCTTTAGAAACAGATCTAGCCTAACAGACAGTGGACTGCAAATTCGGTGGAAGTGAGACAGCCCCCCCCCCCCCCCAGTGGCCATGACTTCACAGCTTTTTTTTTTTTAGCTGGGCGGAGGCAGATTGCTTTTAATTAAGCTATTTAATAATTTGCTAATTACACTATTATCTATTAAATTACATTGTGTGAAAGTACAGCAACACTTTTTTTTTAGGCTGGGCTCCAAACACTTTGTAGACCGCCTCTCGAAGATTCTTTGGAAAGAATTCTAACACTGGTTGATTGAAAGCATTTCAAAATTTTCTATTGATACGACACCTCCAATGGGCAAAGAGGTTAAATTATTGAAAACCTTTCATTATGGAGGTCATGGTAAACCCAAATAAATGATGCTGGGGGGTGGAGCCTGCGAGCGCATGGAGGAGGAAGCTTAGTCCGGAGCTCCTCTCTCACTCAGCACCTTACCTGGCCATTGTTTAGCGAATATTGCCTCTGCCATGGGTAAAATCGGCAGAGATAGGAGCAAGAAGCTTGCCGGTACACCACAGCCACTGAAACCTCTGATGGAGAGGTTCTTAAAAAAGAAGGATCTTCTGCCCGACTCTGCAGGGTCCAAGATGGTGCCGGAGACCGATGCTCAAGATTCTGATGCTGCTGAGGAGTCGGACGTTGACAGCGCAGCGAGTGGAGTAAGAGACGTAGAGCCCATCACACGGGCCTTTCTGAAACAAACTATTGCTTCAGCCATGCGGCCACTTATGAAAGAGCTGAAAGATATAGGGACAGACATTCGCCATCTTGGAGACCGAGTGACATCCTTAGAGGACCAGAGCGCTGCGCTACTACTGTTTGGGGGCACAGTTAGGTCCAAGTTTATGGAACAACAGAGACAGCTCAACGACGCATTTAATCAATTGGAGGACCTAGAAAACTGTAATTGCAGGAACAAAATGCGCATAAAAGGTCTGCCTGAGAAACACCCGGTAGAGGATCTTACTCATGTAGCTGACGCTATTTTCACTGATATCTTGGGTCCGGACAGAGCTGCGTGAGTTGTGATTGAAAGCATACATAGGGCCTTACGCCCCAAACCAGGCCCTTCTGACCCTCCTCGGGACGTTATATGTAAATTATTAAACTTTGCAGACACCTCGGCGATTCTCCGCCAAGCGCTGGAAAAAGGGGATATCATAGTGGACTCGACCCCTATTCATCTCTACCAAGACCTCTCTCCTACAACCCTCGCAAAAAGGAGGACTCTAAAACCTTTGCTGGAGCATATTAAAGCACATGGCCTATTATATAGATGGCTGTTCCCGTTTGGGATTGCAATTCTGAAGAATAATAAACAACTGATTGTAAGGACATCGGAGGACCTGGAGGCAGCGTGGCCTAAGTTTGGAATTCCATCAGTACAGGTCCCCTCGTGGATGCCGGTCCCGTTGGAGGATGATCTATTGGCATTGACCCCCAACCCCCCCCTCAGAGGCCTGGGTAACTGTGGAGGAGAAGCAACAAGTGCGGAGGAGAAAGAAGTCCAACGTACCAACATTACCAAGCTGAGTAGGCTAAGTGCATATGGAACCTGTGTATTTCTTCCTCTCTTTCTTTTGTGCTGTAGGGACTTATCCTCGCGACCTCTGGTGGAAGAAGTAGCCCATAAGGGTTAACAGTCCTGTTATTAGATGCACATTTTTTGTCTTCTTGGGAGGGGGTCTTGGCTGCCCTCTCTAGTGGGTGAAGTTATGGGTTGATACTGTATTATTGCATAACTGGGATGGGGTTGAGTCCCCCTTGTGTTTATTGAACCAGCAGCGGTTCATTTTAACCGACGCATAAGTAATTATCTCCTTTCACTCGATATGGGGCTATTCCTCCTGTTTTTTTCACTTTTTCCCTTTCTTTGTCATCATCTGCCCGTTTCTTTCTTTCACACAGTTAGGAGATTGTTCACCAAGTTTCTGTGGAAAAATTCATGCCCGAAACTGAGCTACAAGCTCCTCTCTTTGCCAAAGCGACAGGGAGGAATAGGTTTGCCAGATTTAAAACTTTATTATCCAGCTACAACGTTGGATAGATTTTAATAAGTATGGGGGCAACTAGCTATCTGCACTGCTGGAGAAGGATGGGTTAGATGCCTCACCTCTGCCTCTGATGTGGTCCGGTGGTAAGATTCCCTCTTCTATGCGGAATATTAATAGCTTGACTAAGGGTCTTTTGCTAGCGTGGGATGGTAGTAGGCATATTTCGGAAATAGCCCTTTTCCCTCCCCTTTAACGCCTGCTTGCTTTTTACCGTTTTTGTGTGGGGACTCCTCTCCACCCTTTCATACAGCTCCCCTATGGAGACAACTAAGTTTGTGTCCCATCTCGGTCCTGCTTCTTGGAGGACAGATTCCCTCGCAAGAGTCCCTGTCGCAAAAACTTACTGGCTCCCAGTTACATAATTTGCAATACCTTTACTTTCATAAGATTTGTTACTTAGATGTTCCAACACAGAGCAAATACCGCTTTTGAATCGGCATTACTGTTAACGGAAACCCTGGCCGAGGGCGATGTCTAAAATTTACAAACTTTTGCTCCAGGCTGGAGACCATTGTTTCTGAAGGATTGGGAGATGGAATTGCACATTTCCTTTTCTGACACAGAGGTTCACCAAATCCTCTCTAGGTCACATGGCTTCTCGAGATGTGTGAGAGTACAAGAAAACTCATATAAAACTGTATCTAGATGGTACAGGACCCCAGCATTCTTGTATGAAAGAGGGGTAACAGACTCTGATCTGTGCTGGAGGTGTAATAAAAGTTCAGAGACAATGTCGCATATCTGTTGGTATTGTGAAAAAATTAAATTCTTCTGGGTAGAGGTGAAGGAACTCATAGGGAAGGTTTGCAAGGAATTAATTATGTTGTCTCCGAACTTGATTCTATTGTGGCAAGATACTGGGTCTTTCAGTCCCAGTGGGCAGTCGTTGCCTACTTATCTTATACTTGCAGCCAAATTATTAATACCGCTTCATTGGCTAAGTTCCTCCCTCCCTTCTCGGCAAGAATGGCTGTCTAGGGTGGATCAAATCTGTAGGCTAGAGGAACTCCCCTCTTGGATAGAACTAAGGCATGAAAAATTCTTGCTGGTTTGGGAACCTTGGAAGACCTTTCGTAGAATTTAGCGAATAGGGCGCTACTCAGCGGATTTCTACTTTACATACATGTACCTGTGTCCCTCTCATATATTGCTGATATGATAAAGACTAAATTTTTTATTTTCTTTTTTAACTACGGTTAAATGATATGTTAAATTATTGGCTGTGACCCTGTGCCCTATCTTGTCGTCCATGTGTCCCCACCTCAGCGGTTTTCTTTTTTTTTTTATGTTAATTTACGTGCTTGGATTATTAGTATTATCAACATTGGTCTGGGACGGGCTTCCTGTTCCGTTAAGCACTTATCATGCTGTGCGTTTTGATATCAGTGTCTCAGTCATTTCACACTTCAATTAGGCAAAGATGCAATTTGATGACCCTTTGTTTTCTACTGTAACGCACGGTGATGGTGCTATATATTACCTTGTTACTGTTTGGGCGCCTGTGTGCGACGATTGGTCGATTGTCTATGCTAATTATTGTTCACTCTTTCAATAAAAAGAGATTTATGAAAAAAATAAAGGATGCTACTAAGACCCATAGGACACGTCAGAAGATACATTTCAATACAATTCCTCTTTCAGCTAGAAAACAGGAAGGCAAGGCAGCCAAAGCTTCTATGTTATGTACATCAACTAGTTTTCCTACTGCCTTATTGTAAAACATACAACACATTTACTGCAAAACTCTAGAAAAATATGTCTTACTCCCTCCTGAGTAAACCGAGACATTAAAAAAAAAAAAACATTTTTATTGGTGACCCAAGCACATGGTGCAAACAAGGTGGCATATGAACACTGCCATCACTTAAGGCTTTTGATGTTTGTAGACAGTGTCGTACTACATCTTTTTTCCGTGGTCTTCCAGCTCGTTCTCCCTCATCAGCTTTGGAGTTCCAGTTCCTTTGGCAGAACAGACGCGCCTTCCTGAATTTGCTTGAGGAGAAGAAGCTGACCTTGCTGTTCAAAATCAGGAAGTAACTGTGAGCCTATGTGCTCCTGCCGATGCTTGTCATAGCTTGTCTTGCTACTGAAGCGCTTTCCGCAGAAATCGCATATGTGTATTTGTTCTTCCATGTGAATTCGCTGATGTTCGTTAAAGTCCTCCTCCTCCATGAAGCCTTTGCCACAGATGGAGCACACAAAAGGTTTATTTCGGTTGTGAATCATTTCATGTTTGTGTAGGGCGTACTTTTTAGCAAAGCGTTTCCCACATTCTGAGCAAACGTATGGATTCTTTTTCAAGGTTACTCCAAGATGGTTATCGAGGGCCTGTTGAGAAGCATAACGTCTCCCGCATCTGGAGCATATAAATGGTTTTTCTCCAGTATGAGTCAACTCGTGCTTCAACAGGGCTTTTGCATTCTTGAACGGCATGCTGCACTGAAAACAAGAGAAGCCGTTCTCCAACGCGTGAGATTTCTGGTGCAAGACAAGGCCACAAAAACGCTTGAAGCGCCTTTCACACTTGCAGCACCTGAATGGTTTCTCATCCACAGCTGGCTTTCGGCCGAGCAATGGGTTCACTTCACAAAATGGCCCCGATCCATCCGGGTGCACATAAAGGTCTGTTGCGGCCCCTGACATTATATCTTCAGTTTGCTCTATGCAGAAGGTTAGAAAATCATCAATGGTTTTCCTCAACCGTTCGGAGAACTTGTGTAGATTATAGTTCTCTTCAATGGAATTTACAGTCTTCGCGCTGGTTAAATCTGTTGCAAGGAAACAAAGACATTGGACAACATATTGGAAAAAAATATAAGAATAAGAGAACCTATCATGATGATCAGACAGTCTGAAGTTGACTGCAGCAAGACGAGTTGAGCAGATTGATATATTTGTGTATATTGATATGTTTTTGGGAAAACTAATTATGGTAGTTTCATATAAATTACTAAAAATAATATTAATAAAAAATTGCTATTCATATAAATCTGCACTTATTCTGGGCTTAGCTTTCATGTGGTAGGTCCTATCAGTGATTGGCAGCTATATTTACACTCATAAAGGACAGTGTCCACTGGACTTCTAAATCCTGAATGAGCAGGGTTCACAAAAAAATTATAATAATAAAGTTACACCAAACTATATATCAAGCTGCTCAGCTCCTCCTGTTCCAAGATGTGATGCCAGTAGATTGGAGAACATTTTCATGGTGACAGGTTCCCTTTACCTCCAAAGATGTTGGCAGTATGCCCACTGGCACAAGTGTAAAAGCGATGGTGGGAGACATGGCCGGGAGAATGGGAGGTCTGGTGGACTAAGCAGCCATACACATAAAAAACCCATCTTCTGCAAAGTTCATCATCATCAGGAGAGACTTTTGGCCTCTGCAACCCAACTGCCCACTTTCCCTCAGATGCTTTAAACCCTTTGTGAAGCTATTGCTGGTCACACATTTGATCTTGGTAGGGAGGGGACTATTTATACCAAGGCCCTCACAAGGATTAGGTTTATGAATTCTGATTTAATAGAGGGGCCTCCCTCTAATAATTAAAGTGGCTAAACTGAAGAATGGTTACAAGAATGGTTGCTGGTTTCATCGGGGTAGCTATTCCAGCTAGACTGTATGGGGGGTGTCACCAGATTGCCCTGCCTGAAAGTGGAGGGCAGGCGGACTGGAGAAGTGCCAAACAGTTCCTTATCAGTATGTGTGGCAGGACACCCAAGCAAACTTGGGGAGAACATACAAACTCCATGGAGATGTTGTCCTTGCAAGGCACCAGGGCTTACTTTAACCCATTTCAAGGCCTTTTAAAAACAGATTTTCTATCCCCTGGAAAACAACATAAGGCTTCAGACTCCATTCAGTAGGGAGACTTTTTAGCTTTTCTCCACAGCTACAGCCAGTGACTCCAAGTCTCATCAGTGGCTCATGATGCCCCTTTATCCCTCCAGTCCTCTGCCACACATAGATGGGAGGTGATAAAATATATAACAGTTTTCCTGTATGTATGAAATGAGCAAGTTGATTCCAATTAATAGAATTTGTTCATGTGGCGCTAAGGTCTGGGTGCACAGGGAAGTGGAGGGACGCATGCACAGTCGGCATCTACACTACTCAGGTAGCTGCAGCAGATCCTCTCCAGCACAGGCGAGAGATGGACAGGTTCGAGATGCCTTGCTCTGTCAATCAAGGAGGAGGGGAGTCTATTGAGCGGTGGGTCGGCCTTCTCAAAATAGCTGATTTTAGAGCGTGTTCGATTCACTCATCTCTAATGTGGTAGTCATACTGACCTCTTCTGGTGAGTCCAGGAATCTGAGAACTTCCAAAGTCTTTGGGGTACTTTTCATAGAGATCTTCTCCTTGTTCTATCATAGTTATCAGTGGTGGCTTGACCGTGATCCATCCTGTGTATGTATAAAGACAGCACACGTCACAAAATGTCTTACCCACAAACTGCAAAGCAAACTTTAGGCAGGACTGTTTAGTATCGTGCAGGCTCAGCGGTGATACTGCAGCCATCGCATATGTGCCACAGCAAAAGGAAAGTGTATGCTTCTGAGAAATGATCGTCTCTATGCTCTACTTCTGTGCAATTTTAGTGGATGCTCCCGAGAAAGCAATGCGACTGAAAAGCTACACTATGAGCTTGCTCCATCTACAATCCAGTGGCATAAATAAGTGATTGACGTATGGTGGCCTCTACAGACTATCATTCAGTCATAGGACATTTACAACGTTTGAGTATCAGAATGTCTGGACTACCTGAGGTCAGATTAAAGAAGCTTTAATATATACATACACAATTACTATACACCTGAGCCAATACAAGAAATCCTAAGAAAGGGGCAGAAACAAAGATACAAACACCCTTGTTGCATTACCGAGAGACTGGAGGGTGCGGTAATTCTTCACCATCATCTCCATGTAGAGGTCTTTGTCTTCTTCGTTCAAACATTCCCACTCTTCCTTGGAGAAGTAGATGGCCACGTCATCAAACTGAATCTGACCCTGGAAAGAAACATTCCTCCTTAAAGGGGTGATCCAACACTAAAACAGAACTCCCATAGTGGTGATCATACCTAGTCCAAGTCTCTGTGGCTCCCGCGGCAGTTCTTCCTCTCCCTGCTGAAATCAATATCCTTCATCAGGGGGACGCGTGACCGCCGCAGCCAATGACCTGTTCCCCCTGCATCATGTGGCCAGTTGTGCCACAAATGGAGGGGTGGGGGGGGGGACTGCTGCGGCCTGTGCTTGGCTGCAGAGGCCAAGGATGAAGGATGTTGATTTCAGCCCTGCAGGGAAAGGTAGAGCCGGCCAAAGAGCAACAGAGACCGTACCCAGCAGCAGGGACCAAGTAAGTATGATCATCATCGCTGGTCGCCCACTGGGAGGTCTGAACTAGTCTTGGATTAGCTCTTTAAGCAAAATTCAGCTCACTTTTCCAGCTCATTTTAGGAACCGGTCCTCACTAATAAAGGATTGCTTTTAACCCTACAGTAGTTTTCGGTGACTAAGCGAGGGACCCTGGATTATGATTCCCCATTTTGGCAGTGCAACCTAATCAAGTGTGTCTGGTCACAGGCTCTTTCCACCGTACTGTATGTATCCAGTGGCTGGGCACCTCCATCCAGTGCTAAACGCATTAATGTCACCATCTTACTCCATCCTTCACACAGAAGCTGACAAACACGGACTCCAGTGTCTTCTGCCTGTGAGAGAGGCTCTGAGAGCAGTATGGAAGCCCTATGGGGGATTGTAACTAGTATGGTTGTACTGTGGGGGACAAAGCAGTGCACATTACATCTGCTATTATGCAGAAGAACATTTAAGGGGCTGTCCACTCCTTGTATATTGATCAGTATCGGACCGGTGGGGTTCTGACACCTGGCACCCCCACCGATCAGCTGTTCTGCAGCAGCTCCAGACCTGACACTCCACAGCTTCATCCATTGTGTAGCGGACAGAGCTGGTAACCGCAGCACAGCTCCACTGAAACGAACAGCAGTAATGCTGCAGTGCACAACGGATGGAGCTGTAGATCCAGTGCGTGGGCTAGTGCAGAAGCAAAGATGAGGAATGTCAGACCCTCACTGATCGGATACTGACGTACTATGCTAAGGATAGGCCAACACTATAAAAGACTGGATAGACTCTTTAACGTAGATGTTGACATGTCACCACAAAAGGGTTATGTGCTAAAAGCTGGCATACATGCCTTAGACCACATCTATTATGGGTTTCAGACACTTTTTGTGCCTCTGTAGGCCATTTCAAAAAGTGGTTTAGTGGGTGTGGGATAAATTGACAATTTCACCAAATTTTTGTGCAAAACATTGGTGTAAAGTAGGCCAAGAGGTGGAGTAAGGTAGTGAAATATGTCTAACATGCCTAGACCTCTGTATGTCTCCGACTTCCTATCACAACATATCTGCTTAATCATCTTGAAGACTGCATTACAAAAGACTTACAGGCTCATACAACATATATCTGTGCCTGTCTATCCTCTGAAGGTCCTCCAGGAATAATTGATCGGCCTCCCAAGCTTCATAGGCAGGTAACGCATTCGCCCCCATGTCTTGTACAAACATAACACTCCTTTGGAGGGCTGGATCGCCATCTTGAACAGCAGCGTGACTACCCCAGGCCGTCTGCTCCGCCTGTGTGGAGCTTTCCTGGAAAGTGTGAAGAGTTCGAAGATATGAGCTCCCACCTTCTGGACATTGGACACCTTGGCTTTTATTTCTCAAGGGGATGTCTGCCTGAGTGCCAATACTCTTATTGAGGTTGGCAGTGTTGGTGGAGGTATGTTTCACTTTGGGAATACTGTAAGCACTACAGGTGACGTCCACGTACGTAACCAACTCGGGTTTCGATTTTGCACCCTTTCTCCTGGTGTCCTGAGGCGGTCTGTTCACTTGCTTCACTGAAGTGGTTTGCGTAGTCAGTTCATAAGAGACAGGTGGGATGCTATAGCTTTGGACCTCATTTGAGATGATCGAGTGTGTTTGGTATTCATTAGGCTGGAAGGACTGTGCCTGAACAAGCCCAATGGGCTGACCTGTTGGACCAATCTGGACTGTGGCTGGCTGGAGCCTACTTGACTGTGCCTGGAGTCCACTGAGCTGGTAAGGTTGTGGCTTAAGTCCAAGGGTCCGAACTGAAGTGCCAGCCTGGACTGCAGAAGGCTGAAGTCCGCCAAGCTGGAGTATCTGAGGTTGAAGGCTCCTGGCTTGGCTTGTGGTAGGCTTAGCCCCAGCGGGCAGACCTGCCAAGGACGGAGAACCCTCTGTCTGAATAAAGGGCACTTGGAGACCATTGGCTTGTAGTATAGATATGTTATTCCCAATCGGCACTACATTAATCCCTGCTCCATGTAATGCAGTGACCGGCTGCCCTGCAGCCAGGATCAAGTACTGAAGACCACCAAGCTGTAAAATGGAGGGCTGCTGACCAGTGCCTGGCGTTAGAGGTGGCTGGTTGTCAGGTGCCTGTGTCCTTGTCACCAAGTCGTCACTGCTCTGCGAGTCAGAAGACGGATTTTCACCCTTTTCCTCCATTGCTCAATGAGGACTTTATCTGCATACAATAAAATGTACAGCGTTAGACAATATCTCCCAGAATTCCCCTCCGGCAGCGTCATCACGGGAGCAGTGCCGCAGAAACTACCGAATGCTCATATGGCCGACCGCCACCCCTGCCCATTATTTTCAGTGGAGAGAGGAATAAGCCACTGCTCCGGCCTGGGGACAAATGATTGGACCTGCTGAAATGTAACATGCCTGATCTTTTCTTCTCCCAACACCTGCCACACATTTCAGAACTTTTCGATGGTCGGGCAGGTGCTCTGACATGAGGAGGTTCAGTTGACCCGAGTCTAATGTGTATGGCCAGTTATAGGACAGGCCATCAGATGGGAAACCCGCAGCACGTTCGCTGTGTGTGAACACATTCCTATTTTGTACATATAATAGCTCTGGAACATTCAGGGGTCACCTTTTCCATTACCCTGCATTCACAGCGGGTTCTCAGGATTCCCTACCCCCAGTAGTAAAAGCATAGCCTTTTCAAGTTTCCACTAGTGGTCACAGGTAGGGTTGAGCGAACTTGTATTTTAAGTTTGGCGTCCAAAGTTCAGGTTATCTTAAAATCCTGTTATGGATTCCGCTACCACGGACCATAACGAAATTGGGAATCCATAACGGGATTCTTCAATGAACCCGAACGCTGAACTTAAACAAACAAGTTCGCGCAACCGTCTTTCACTGCTGTACTTCCTTCTTCTCCTCCACACAGAGCACAGGAGCTCCACCCCTCATGTCACATGATCATTATACCAGGCCCTTTACCACTTCTTATCCAATCCAGTGCTGAGCCACGCCCCCTGCACTGATCACATGACGGTGACGTCACCCCAGGTCCTTAGTGTTGTCCAAGGTTCGGGTTCATCAAAGAATCCCGTTATGGATTCAAAATTCCATTATGGTCCGTGGTAGCGGAATTCATAACGGGATGCTTCGATGAACCCGAACGTTGGGCAGGCGCACTGTGGAAGTGCTGATGAAGCGAGCGTCCTTCTCTCAGAGCGCCTGCGCTGAATGAAGACATGTAAGGCGCAGGCGCAGGATTTGAAATGCAGACAGGACCAGCCGGAGGAGGAGAGCGCTCGCTGGCCCTGTCAATCAACCGGAGGAGGGGGCGTTTTTTTAAAAAGAGGATGTGGCGGCTACCAGCAAGTAGCGAAGTAATTAACATATTATAAAAGTGTGATTTTTAAAGAAACTAAGCCACAGAAAAAGGTAAGAGCACTATATATTCAATAATCGCACAATAAGGATTTTTATAAGGCCAAAAATGACTTTTGGGGGGTGACAGAAGCCCTTTAAAATACAAATTCGCTCAACCCTAGCCACAGGACATCACCGCCCCCCACGTCCCCTTCTTTCCTGACGTCCTCCTCCAGCAGTGGTTGCAGAAGGACAGCCCAAACCTCTTCCCCCTATTAGTTACAGCAGTGCCCCCTCCTCCTTCAGACCCTGTGTCTCTCCACTCATCTACAGCACTGTTCCCCTCAGGTCATCATCTAAATCCTAGCAGGAGCTGTGTCTGCTCTGTGTAGTCACCAGGACTATTGGAGGCGGGCAGGGTGCCCTGCTCTGACTCATAAAGGGGTTACATGAATGTGTGTATATATATAGTGTGTAAAAGCACTACTCTGTGAAGGGAGAAGCTTGGAACATGACAACCAATCAGGAGGCTGCTTCCATCATCCAATGGCCCGGTGAGAAATAAGAGCCGGCACCTGATTCGCTGCTATTGGCCTATGAGTCACTTCTCCATCCCACCACACCCGCCCTGCCCGTACCAGTAGCGCGCATCAAATTATAGTTATGGCTGAAACAAAATGGCTGCTGCTGCACATTAGCCACTTCTTCAGCCCTCCATCACTTACTACATACAATACGTCCTCTTACGGCGGGCCTGAAGCGCTCGCACCTCATTGGCTGCCTAGTCCTGCGCACAAGCACAAACCGCTCGTCCTAGGCCACGCCCTCCTACTGTGCCACACAATCACCGCGATCTTTCGCCCGGCTGGGACAGCCACGTCCGCTTCCCCCCAGCGCCGGAAAAGGCGGGTGATGTCAGTGTCCCTAGCCCCGCCCATAAGCTCGGCCACGCCCCCGCCCTCCCATTTCTGGAGGATACGTATCACGTCGCCATTGAGTAAAGGCCTGATAGTAGTGCAAGAGGCGGCGGCGTCAAGAAGAGCGGCCACCTCCTCCCTGGACTCCACGGCTACGACACACACCGGACTCCGACATGACCTCCCTGCGCGGGCTGCTGCTCTTACTGCTGCTGGCCTTCCCGGTCACACTGCTGAGCAGAGGTATGTGCGTGCTCTGTGCGCCGTTTCCGGACTCGTCCGGGGTGGGAATGTCGCAGACGTGGCTAGGATTGGGAGCCCCGCTGTTGGCTGTGGCCTGGGGACACGTGTGTAGTACCGTCAGGTGTGTCAGCCTGGTGTGTGGGGCTGCAGCAGGGTCCTGTGTGTGGCAGGCCTATGGCTGACGTGTCACTCTGCGCCCCCCACTCATTCATTCCCCCGGCTCCTCCCCCTACTGCGTACTGTGGGGTACATCACCGGTAATGGCTGTACAGCCCCTGACTCAATTGTCTTCTAGGCAGTTTGATTGTAAAGGGGGGGATTCATATCAGTGGGCAGTGAGTGTAATCCCACCAGATGTCCATCTTGTAGCTGGATAAGAGGGGACCCCCAGTATTTTACCTGCCGTCAGAAACGACATGAATGGTTACATGGTGACCATAGAAATCAATGGGCAGTCAGCGTAATGCCACCATGATCTTGTAGCTGGAGACATGAAGACCATAGGAATGAATGGGCTGGGTGTCATACCACCAGACGTAGATCTTGTAGCTGGAGGGGACCCTTGCCTTTTACCTGCTGTCAGAAGCAAGTGAATCATTATGTGGAGACCATAGAATTCAATGGATTGTGAGGGTGATGCAACAGATGTTGCTCTAGTATCTGCATAAGAGATGGATCCCCTAGTATTTTCCTGCTGTCAGAAACAAAATGACTTGTTATATGAAGACCATAGAAATCAGTGGACTGTGAGTGTGATGCCACCAGACATCAATCCTGTAGCTGGATAAGTGGGCATCCCAAAATTTTACCCGCTGTCAGGCATAATATGCGGAGACCATAGGAATCAATGGGCTGTGAGTAATACTCTAATGTAAAAAAGTACCCTGTAAACCTGGTAAGGGGCTGTCTATAGTACAGGGGTCAGCAACCTTCGTCACTCCAGCTGTTGTGAAACTACAATTCCCAGCATGCTCCATTCATTTATATAATGGGGTCAAAACCAGGATACAGTTAATGCAGTAAACAGAGGGTTAATCCAGAGTCAGGCCAAGGTCAGAACCAGGAGAGTCCATATGAGCAGAAAAAGCAGCCGCAGGGTTAATCCAGAAACAAGCCATGCGTCCGGTTACTAAAGGAATCAGTGAGATATCGCACAGTATATGCCCCTGAGAAGCCTGATTATCCCAGTTTCCATGACAAGCCAGCCAGACAGGTATGCATGCTGGGAGTTTTAGTTTTACAACAGCTGGAGTGCAGGAGGTTGCCTGCCCCTGCTATAGTGGACACCCCTCCACATAGGAGGTGGGATGAGGAGCAGGAAGATCAGGACTATGAATAACCGGTGGTGGGAATGATTCTCAGTGAGCAGGTATAGCTGACTACATTACGTGGCTTGGTCCACATGAGTCTTTTTTCGAGACGATCTGGGGGTGAGATTAGTTCCCACAGATCTCCTGGCTTGGAGGTGCTGCTGTGCACCTTCAGATCATTTGCTCAACGTGCATGTCTTCTCTTGGCAAAGCTGTTGAGTTTATTTTGGACGTTCTTGGATGTCCTTCAAACAGTACTGAGCGGGTGATGACTCCACATTTGATACCCGCTGGGCACCTTGTGTTTTTGGCTAGTTGAGGAACTTTATATAAAATATCAGGAATGACCTTTGGCTTGTCAGAAGCTCAAACACTTTCTCTGGATGTTTTATACTAGGTCCATTAGTTGCTGCCCAAGATGCAACAGAAGACGAAGAAGCAATTGAAGACTCTGTAGTAGAAGACGACGATGATGAGGCTGAGGTGGAAGAAGATGAATCAACAGACTTGGTAAGTGTGTGAGTAGGGGAGGCCTGGCGGCAGCTGTCACCTTGCAGCGATGGTGGTCTGGCCAGGGAAAGAATGTTTTGTTTGGTTCTCTAGTTTCTTCCCTCACTCCTAAAAGTAAAGGTAGATGTTAGCTCCCACCCCACGCCTATCACAAAGATAGGCAACATCTGGACTACTTCTCAACATCTGTCGGGGAGCAAGGCATGGATTTGAACCCGTGTCTGGCTGACAATCAAGTCAAGTGTATAGCCTGCTGTAATGTCCCCGTGATATCTATTAATTCCATCATGGTCTCTCGATTGTACAGATAGGTCCTGCCAGCAGGAAGATTTATTCTGTTTAGGCCAGTTCCTCACATGAGCATGTTCAGTCCCGGAATTTAGTCCTCGCGATGGCCGCATTTCCCAGACTGCTCGTCTGACCCAAACCTCACTGCTTCATAGTGGTCTGGGTGTACTGGCCAGTAACACAGCGTCATTGTGATGAAGTGGTTTTGGGTGAGATGAGCCGTGCCCTCACATAGACTGTACTAAGGACAGTTTCACATGGGCTTGTTAGTCCTGAAAGTGATGATAAAACCTTCTATGGACCTCAGCAGATGCCAAGTGTCCTCTTGGGTCCTGGGATTTTTTTTGTAGCCTGAAGGTTAAGGTCATAAATGCTGAAAAGTAATAAAAAAAAATAATAATTGTTTTTGCAGGCAGAAGACAAGGAGGAAGAAGAAGATTTGAGTTCTGGTGAACCAAAAGCCTCTCCCAATGCTGATACCACCATCTTGTTTGTCAAAGGCGAAGGTAGATCTTTGTCATCTGTAGTTTGTCTAATTGCTACTCCTGTTTCAGTAAAGGGGTTATCCATGAATTTCATATTGATGGCCTGTCCTCAGGATAGGTCCTCAATATCAAGTGGTTGGGGATCTGACGCCCGAGACCCCTGATGATCAGATATGTGGGGAGGCAACAGCGCTCCATGAGCGTTTAGGTCTCTTCCTAGGCCAATGACCTCACCATACATCAGTATCTGGCTTAGGGGCAGCTCACACCCATTGAAGTGAATGGGGCTGAGCTCCGGTACCAAGAACAGCCGCTGTACAATGCAGAGTGCTTGGTAAGCTGTGAGGAGGCCATGGAGCTCAACTAAGGGTACTTTCACACTTGCGTTGCTGGATTCCAGCAGGCAGTTCTGATAGTTTTTTTTTTTTTCTGGTATTGAGCCCCTAGGACGGACTCAATACCGGAAAAGGATAACGCTAGTGTGAAAGCACCCTAAGCTCAGGTCAGTGCCGCAGCTTCCTCAAATTGCAGAGAACAGAAATAAATCTTTGTGGCAGTTTTCTGGCATAAGTTCCTTAATAAATGCAGCAGTCATCCGAAAAACTATGATGCATAGGAATGTCTTAAAGGGGTTATCCGATTTCCGATTCGAAAACCGAACTGTAGGACAGCACTCAATACTGGAAAACTTTAACGCGAGTGTGAAAGTACCCTTAATAAATCTGCTATGCACTACAGTGTGGGGAGGGGGGGACCTGTGCATGGCTTGTTGGAGGAGATGATCAGGTATGCCTCCCGTCCAAAATGATGTGACCGGATTCCTGAAAGACGATCTCTCTCAGGTTGGCATTATATAGAGAGTAGTACAACTAAAGCTTCCTTAGCGAATGATGTGTAAAATGCATGACATACTGCCTCTCCTTACGCTCCATAGATGGTCTTAATAATGTGTCTATCTTCCACCTCTCTAGATTTCCCAGCTAATGATATTGTGAAGTTCCTTGTTGGCTTCACAAACAAGGGGACTGAAGACTTCGTTGTGGATTCGCTGGACGCCTCCTTCCGATACCCACAAGATTACCAGTTCTATATCCAGAACTTCACGGCTCTTCCTTTGAACACACTGGTTCCTCCGCAGAGGCAGGCCACCTTTGAATACTCCTTTATCCCCGCTGAACCGATGGGTGGACGTCCTTTTGGGCTGGTCATCAATTTGAATTATAAGGATGCGAGTGTAAGATTTCATTATTCTGTATGTAAAGCGTTGAAAGGCTGCTAGTAAATAATATGGCGACTTGCAGCTCCTAAGGCAGTGTCCTGTTGTTGGTGGTCTCTTGGCACAAATGTAGTCCGAATCACCACTGCCACGATCAACGATTTAACCATATAACACAATCCCACCTTTTAACAAAACCATACTCTCCTGCTCTATCCTGCTTCATTCTGGCCCCCTTCTGTGGTCTGCGGGGCCCATTCTATAAACGTCTGGACAGACAGGGTCACGTGTGCCGCTGCAGACAATGACTGGCCTCAGCAGTGATGTATCCCCACAGTGGCTCAAAACCCAGCAGGGATGTTCTACTTGGGAAGATGTCACCCCTGAGGCCAGTCATTGGCTGCAGCAGTGCATATGACCCCATCTGTCTGGAAGCTTACAGGACAGGAACTGGAAGGAGTATGGGTTTTTTTTCAACTGGTACAGTAGGCTGGGCTTGAAATTTAAAAAAAGTGCCGAAAGCTGGAAATCCTTTCTAAAGTGTCACAAATCGGTTATGTAGTCGCCAAGTGAGAACTCTTGTGACTCAGGATGTCTGTCACTGAAATATATTGATAGATAATGATCAAGATTACACTTTTATATTTAATAATTATTGTGTGGTTTTTCTCCAGCATAGGGCACAGTTGTCTCTGCTCCGTTTAATTACAAGTATGGCGTCCCCACTCACTTCTATGGGACGGATCCATCTGTTCAAGTGACTACTACAGAGCCGTCCCAGAGAAGTGAATGGGGACGCCATACTTGTAATTACACCTGTGCGGTGGTACGATATGGGGGTGGGGGGCTGCTACCTTATACCAGATCCATTGCAGTGAACGGGATAATCAAATGACAAGCTGAATGATCTGAAGATAAGGAGAGTCTCAGAGCGATGCATCAATTGGGGGTTGCAATTCACAAGCCACAGGCCCCGATGATTACATATCTTAGTGGTGTCTCCGCAGATATTTAATTGATTTTCATTTTTTTTTTTTAAGCTGATTTCTGAGTATTTTTTTTTTACACCTTTTCTAGGGAAATGCTTTCCAGGATGCCGTGTTCAATCAGACCGTGACTATAATTGAAAGGGAAGATGGTCTAGATGGAGAGACGTAAGTGGATAACAGCTCCGCTAGTTATGAAAAGGGATATTACTTATTTGTGCTGGATGACTTGCAAGTAGGTGCACAGTCACACCACAACTTGGTCGCCAGATCCCCAGCTGACGGATCACCACTAATTTTGCCATTCAAAGGATTTTTCACAAATTTCATACAAATGGAAAGGAATTTCCTCTTTCACTGTGTCTTATATATTATGTAAATCCACTATCTCATGCAAATGGCTATATGAGGCCATGGGTAAAATACAGACCACTTTTGGAGTCATCAGATGGTTAATAATACATTTGATCCACTGGCTAATAGTACAGAGAAGACCTGTTTAATCTGAGATGTGGGTAGTTAATGGGGTATTCTGGGATTTGGATATTGACGGCCTGTCCTTAGCATAGGTCAGCAATATCAGATTGGTGGGGACAGCCCCACTGATCAGCTGCTTCGGGATCTGAGCTGCAGTAAGCGGACCTGTAACCTTGTAACTCCGATTCCTGAAGCCAGCGGCTACGCTAAACGGCTGGTTGGGGTGTATGCTAGGTATCAGACCCGCACTGATTTCATATTGATTACCTATCCTGAGGATAGGCCATCAAATTGTAAGTCTCAAAGAAACCTGCTTTTGGGTATCCAGTAAATGGGTCTGGATGCTGGGAGCGCTGCTGTGCAAGGGAAGCTTGGAAAGGGAGTCCAGCGCTGCAGCCCTTTCATTCTCGGGGCCAGAAGAGGTTCCAAAGGTTGGACACCCACAGATGGCATAACCCTTCAACGTGGTAGCACATTATAAGAATAGGAATAGCACTTTAAGCTGTAGAGCTTCAGGAGTGCAGCTTCTCGTCAGTAATTGCAGCCGTTTTCTCCAGTCCACTGCTGATTCCATAACTAAACCCTTTCCCCAATATATGCATTACTTACTACAAATGTTGTGTGTGATGGTTTCTACTGTTAACTCCTGATATACCTTTTATCTTGGCAGAATCTTCATGTACTTATTCCTCAGTGGTCTTGGACTGCTCACGGTTGTTGGTCTACATCAGGTATTGGAGTCCAGAAAGGTAAGCTGAGAGTTTGCAGATTTTAGGAGAAAGCTCTACCTATGTCCGTCCAAAATGCCTGATCAGTCGCCGGAATGCTGGATCCGGCATTAATTTACATTGACTTGTATTGGTGCCGGATCCGGCATTGTGAAACAATGACCAGGAAAACTGTGAAAAAGACTGCAGGACGGATCCGTTTATCCGCATGACAAGCGGAGAGACGGATCCGTTCTTGCAATGCATTTGTAGACTGATCCGGATCTGTCTACAAATGCTGTCCGCTGTGACACTAAACGGAGGATCCGGCAGGCAGCTCCGACGACGAAACTGCTTGCCGTATCCAAGTGCCGCAAATGTGAAAGTAGCCTAAATGCACAAATTGCTGAAAAAATGGTGGCCATTTAGGGCCAAAATAATCTGGCCAGTAAAGAGTTAAAGAAGTTTTCCAGCAGTTTTAACCTGGTATTCCCCAGGATCCCTGTCGATCTGCTGTTTGAGGAAGGCAGCAGCGCTCCTGTGAGAACTGCAGCCTTCTGTTTGCTTTTCCGGGGCCAGTGACGTCACTTTCTCCGTTCACGTGGCCTAGGAACAGCTCGGCCCTATTGAAGTGAATAGGCTGAGCACAATATCGAGCAGAGCCGCTATACAATGGCCGTTGCTGTGCTTGGTAAGCTGAGTGAAGGTACTGGCGAACACAGGAGCGCCAATGCCGGGGGTCCTGAGGATAGGTCAGCTGTAAAAAAAAAAAAAAAAGAAATCCTGGAAAACCCTTTTAATATACCCTGCTCAGTTGACTTTATTTGTGAAAACCTGGAATCTTTGTAAATGTTTTGTCCAGAAGAGAAGAAAAGTAAACTAACTCATTCCTATATAATGGATGGAATTGCTTTGTGTACATAGACGTATCACTGTATGTAAATGCTTGTGCTTTCACATCTGCAGAGAAAGCGACCTGCCCAAAAAGTGGAGATGGGCACATCCAACCAAAACGATGTTGACATGAGCTGGATTCCTGCTGAGACTTTGAGCCAAATCAGTATGTATTCTGTGTTCATTGAATGTTCTTCACTCGCTGTGCTAGTAGCACTTCCGGCTTTTCTGCTGAGACGTGAGGTTGTGCTGTATGAAGATACCAGCGTCGACGCATGTCATAAGCAAGCGGTGCTAGTAGGATCGTTACTGGTTTCTGTTTTTCAATGCAGTATCTGTCCTTATTGCCCTGTTCTCTTCTCTAATACTTCTTGCTGTTTTTTTTTTTTTTCCTCCTTGCGACTTCAGTGCAAAGTAGACGAGGTGAGACTTCTTAAATGTCTGAGTGAACCACAGTTATGTTTCTGCATTAGCGGTTACGATGATGCGCTGTAAAGCTGGCCATAGATGTAAAGATTTGGCAGTGGTACCTTCAGCAGAGCATTGTCTGGAATACGCATAGGAAAAAATAGACCAAACACAAACCTACGGAAAATCATTTATTTCCCTCCGAACTATTGAGCGTTGCCCATCTGTATTATTCTTGGACGATGGTAAGCCATGCTAATAGCGGAAAAAGTTTTGAAAGTTTTTAAGGCCTCGTGCACACAGCCATATTTGTTTTGCAGTCTGCAAATTGTGGATCTGGAAAATAAGAATACAGTCCGTGTTGCATTTGCATTTTGTTCGCTCTTGGAACTGACATAAGGATGATCCATGTGCCGTCCACATCCGTATGTCCATTCCACAAGATTGAATATGTCCCCAAAATGCAGATCATGGACCCATTGCAGTTAATGAACATCCCACAAGACTGCATCTGTATTTTGCAGATCATAAAACTGATACGGACGTGTATATGAGGCCTAAGGGCTCTTCCACACTTGCGTTTTTATTTTCCGGCATAGAGATCCGTCGTCGGGGCTCTATGCCGGAAAAATCCTGATCAGGATTATCCCCATGCATTCTGAATGGAGAGAAATCCGTTCAGGATGCATCAGGATGTCTTCAGTTCAGGACCGGAACGTTGTTTGGTCGGAGAAAATACCGCAGCATGCTGCGCTTTTAGCTCCGGCCAAAAATCCTGAACACTTGCCGCAAGGCTGGATCCGGAATTAATGCCCATTGAAAGGCATTAATCTGGATCGGCCTTAAGCTAAACGTCGTTTCGGCGCATCGCCGGATCCGACATTTAGCTTTTTCTGAATGGTTACAGACTGTAAGTATACTGCTCCCCCGCTCCCCACTACTACTATGGCAACCAGGACTTTAATAGCGTCCTGGCTGCCATGGTAACCTCAAAGCATTTCGAAGACTGATCAGGATCCTGATCAGTCTTCTAATGCTTTCAGGCGACTTGCGTTCTGATGGATCCGGCAGGATGAAGCGCCCGCCGGATCCTTAGAACGCAAGTGTGAAAGAGGCCTAAGACTGATGGTGCAGTTTTCCCCTGACTGAAATGGATCTTCCTTTATACCGATAATCTTTACATCTGTGGCCAGTCTCGTGTGAAAATGTGTCAAGAATAGTCCGTACCAAAAAACTCGTGCACTTAGGATGCACATGGCTTGTAGTACCTCTAAAAATAGCTTTCTGCATGATATGACTTTGAGTATATACTGCAAATGTGCATGTGTCTCATCCACACGCTGCAAAAAATTGACCTGCTCTGTGGATTTTAAAGCAGCAGCATGTCAATTTAGGGTAAGTTCACACCTTGCAAATTTGCAGCGTGGACTCCACACAGCAAATCTGCAACAAAGTACTGGCACCACTCCATATCTTGAGGATTGTGGACCCATTCGAGTCAATGGGTCCACATCCGTGAGACGGAGTGCATACAGCCGGTGCCCTGATGTTTGCGGTCCGCAATACGGGCACACGCGCCCTTATGCAGTGTGTGAAATCTGTGGAAAGTCCATGACAAATCTGGATGTAACACTTGAGGGATTAGCTGTAGAAATGCCGCATATCCACTGCAGAATTTCCGTTGTGGAAAATCGGCCCCGTGTGGTTGCACCCTTAATGCATCTGCAAGGTGATGTGCATGTTTTACTTTTGTGCGGTCAGAAAGCGGTGTCCATCTTCACAGTAAAAATAAAAAATGTATTTCCCTTTTTCTTGTAGATAAAGCTTCACCAAGACGCTCTCCACGCAAAAGAGCCCAGAAACGATCAGCGGGATCTGATGAATAAACAGACTTTGCCGATCTTCTAAAAAAAAATCCTCTTTCCACTAATACTGGCCCCTCCTGTCCAGGATGGATAAACATCTGACATCCATAATGGAAAAGTGGAGGGGGATGTGAAGTTGTAAAATGTTGAAAATCATTGACTGCAATTTTTTTATTTTATTTTTTTGTTTTAAGGAATTTTGAGCCCCCATGTAAGCCAATACATCATGCATCACCCAGGATCTTGAAGTACCATACTACAAATCATTGAAATCCTAAGTCGCATGACTTCATCCCTCATTGGCCCATGTGTACAGTGTGGGAGCAATGTGACTTGGGCATATTTTTAGCCTTTTCTGTTTTTGTATCCTGGCCAAAGCAAGCTGCAGTATATATTGGCTGTAGCCCTGCTCCTCGACGTGCCTGTTTTCTCAGACCTGGTGACGTAAACCAGCGCGTTTTGCTCCTAATCTAACATTTCGCTCTGCTGGGGAGACTCCAAGTTTGCAGCTGGGTGTAATTGTGCAAAGACTTCTAGTGGGAATTTTCACTATGAATATCTTGGTTTAAGAAATAATGGTTGTGTGGAAAATTACACAAAGGTTTTTTTTTTTAAAAAAAAAAAAAGCTTGCCATAAAAAATCATTTAAAAAAAAAACCTGGTCTCCGTGCGGGTGGGCGAAAATGTTCAGAGAACAAATCTTACATTTTGTCAATTTGCCATTTGACAGTCTGCCTGCAAGTGTTCGAAGAAATAAATTCTTAAATAAAGTTAAAACTCCATTTTTGTAAAGCTGCTCAACTTTTATGTACGCCGAAGTGGTAACTTTTAGGTTTTTCAGTATGTTCACTGACTCCATGTTATGCTTGGTTGGGTGGTGTCACACAAGGATTCTCTTTCCTGTTTGAATCCCTATCACACGCCGTGTCACGCGCCGTCTCTTTTGGCACTTCCCTAGATATAGTACCTCTTGTGCCTGGAGTGTTTATCCTTGAAGACCTTCTAAAATGATATAATTAAAAGATTGACTAATGATAATGCATCAGAATTCACAGGCCGAGCACTACACTTATGTGCCTTGGGCAGTTTTTGCAGCTCATCGTGCAAGTGGGCGTTTTTGAGAAAGGGGTGTTACTAGAGTTGTTTCGGTACCAAAATTTTGATTCGGTATCGATACCATAAAAAAGTATTGCGATACTCGATACCATTCGATACCACGCGAAAAAAATAAAAACGCCAAAAAAATCCGCGTGCATTCCACATTTTATGAAACCGCCGGCTCATAATACAACAGTCCTATCCTACTTTTTTGTGGGGACAAGACGACTAAAAGAAAATGGCGAATCGTGCATTTTTTCTTTTTCTTTTTTTTTCTTTTACGGCGTTCACCGCATAAAAGTGGATTTTTTAATAGTTTGGACTTTTGAGACATGGCGATATGTAATATTTTATTTATGTATTGTTTATATATTTTATATGTAAAATTGGGAAAGGGGGGATTTATAATTAATATTTTGGTGTACTTTAACTTTTTTTTTTTTTTTTTTTTTTTTACAGTTTATTTATTAACTATTTTCCCCCTTAGGGGCTAGAATCTGGGATATTCTCATCCTATTCACCCTAATAGAGATCTATCAGGGTGAATAGGATCTCACCCTCTCCCTGCTGCCCTGTGCACAGTGCACACAGCAGCAGGGAGCAGACTATGGCAGCCAGGACTTCAGAAGCGTCCTGGTTACCATGGTAACCAATCGGAGCCCCAGCATTACAGTGCTGGGGCTCCGATCACTGCCACTGCCACCAATGAGGAGGAGGTGAGGGGACCCTGTGGCCACTGCCACCAATGATTTTATTACTGGGGGGAGGGGGGCACACTGCCCACCAATGTTTTAATACTGGGGGCACACTGCCCACCAATGTTTTAATACTAGGGAGGGGGAGGGGGCACACTGCCCACTGCCCACCAATGTTTTAATACTAGGGAGGGGGCGGAGCACTGGCCAGCAATGCCGAGTAGTTTCTTATATAAATGCAGGCAGAAGACACAGGCTGCCGGCACCTGCCTGTGAACGAGGCTGCGATCAGAGGCTATTAACCCCTCAGGTGCCGCACCTGAGGGGTTAATTGCCTCTGATTGCAGTGCTGGGTCACAGGCAGGTGCTGGCAGGCTGTGTCTTCTGCCTGTATTTATATAAGAAACTACTCGGCATTGCTGGCCAGTGCTCCCGTCCCCAGCTCCGCCCCTCCTCCCGCCCCGCTCCGCCCCCTCTCCCTCTATTGGTTGAAGCGGCAGCACAGGGGGAGGGAGAGACTGCCTCCTTCTCCCTGTGCTGCCGAGGAGAACATGGCCGCGCTGAGAGCGGCGCAGCCATGCTCTCCTATACTGGGCTGTGCAGTAGCGCAGCCCAGTATCGATAAAATACTTTTCCTGGTATCGAGTGCGATACCAGAGAAAAGTATCGATCGGGTATCGAAAGTTCGATACCCGAAACAACCCTAGGTGTTACATATAAAGTTGGAGAAGTAATAAAGTGCCGGATTTATCATCCAATATCAGTTGTTAAATATAAAATTAACAGAAAGTTTGAAATAAAAATTGGGAGACAGTGGCTTTAAATACATAAATGCCAAGTGCTGTACATAAACAGTACGTGTACAGTACAGGATTAAAGGCTATGTGCACCTTTTGGGGGCCATTTCTTAATTATAGCATTGTACTCATTTTGATTTTAAATTGGTCTTTTATTAAAAATATGGCTTTTTTTTTTGTTTGTTTTCTGTACAGAGCTGAGATGCTCTAGCACAGGGACCTTCGGCACTCCAGCTGTTTTGAAACTACAATTCCCAGCATGCTCCATTTATTTCTATTTAAGTTCTTAGAAGAGCAGAGCAAGTATGCATGCTGGGAGTTGTAGTTTATAAACAGCTGGAGTGCCGGAGGTTGCCTACCCCTGCTCTAGTAGCACCTTTTGGACTTGCTGTCAGACCAGGAGCTGATGGATTCCTCATCTCTGCTCTCTGACCTCCTAAACCCTCATTTCTCGCCCATTTTCCTTGGGGGACACAGAAGACCTTGGGTATAGCTCAGCTCCCTAGGAGGCGTGACACTAAGTAGAAACTGTTAAGCCCCTCCTCCATCAGCTATACCCTCAGCCTGGAGTGAGAGACTGCCAGTTTTTGCTTAGTGTCCAAGGAGGCAAGACACTCCCTGCTCTGCAGGGCTGTTTTCTCCTTGTCATTTTATTTTAGATTTTATTTTATTTTTTCCTTTTCTTCCAGATCATCAGGGATAACAGAGGCCAGACCTCTCTGTTCTCCCGGGGTTGAGCTGCGCCAGTGCCGGTAAAACCGCACTGCTGCCTCCCCCACAGAAGGCAAGGTGGATCTGGGCAGCACTAGCTCCCCTACATCCCGCCAGCGTAAGGGTCGCCCGCCCGCCAAGTCCCTCCCCGGCTTCCTGCCACTGCGGTGCCAGTAGCTGAAGGGCGACCCTGCTGGAGCGGACCGAGGGTGAAGACGGCTGATGGTGAGAGTGTGGCTTCTCCAGCCCTACGCCCCCCCTCACCCCTCTACTCAGGACCTGGGGGCTCAAAGACATGACTCTGAGGATCCTGCCTGAAGTTCCCTCTCCCCACTCCGGGCGACAGGTGGATCTGGGAGCATAAGGCTCCTCTAATATGGCGCTCCTGACGGATCCCATAGGCCCCCTTATTAGGAGACACCTACCGCTATGCCCTTATGCAGTGTAAAGCATGGTGGACAGGGCAGCAGCCTGGGCTCTGACCCATTTTGGCTGCACATTTACAGCAGGTCTCTCCTTTAGAACAGGGCACTCCTCTTCCAATGGCTGGGCGCAAGTGCCGTTTCCCCAAGGGGCCCCATGTCTCTTAGGCGGCTTCTGGGGATCACCGTTAACTTGCAATGGCTGGCCTGCCTTGCCGGCCGCAGTGCGCCTCCTGTGTCCACAGACACAACGCACCGCGGGCGCATTGTAGCGCCTCCTTAACCGCCCTCCCCCTTACTCATACCGGGGAGGCCAAGCGGTCGGCCGGGTGATGCAAAGGCCCGGCTCCGCGGCCTAGTACTAGGCCGCAGTCCAGGCCTCCTTCCTCCGGTCCCTACCTTACCGGCCCGCGGGTTGGGCACCCGCGGCCGGCATGTACTAGACATCTGGTGCCGCTGCCTGGAGGTCCGCTCCCGACACCGCCGCACCGCATGGGCCCACGGCCTGTATGCTGCCCGCATCCTTCATCGCGGCTTTGCGGCCTGGTAGGCCGCAACTTTCGGATCGGTTTAGCCGCCTTCTCTGGACGGGCACCCGGGCTGGTATGTACCAGCGGGCGCCTTCAGCCTCCCGATCCAGGTTCCTGCAGGACCCGGCCGACCGTTTCTCATTCAGGTCGGCCGGGCGCCACTAATTTAGGCCCGGCTTTGCGGCCTGGTAGGCCGCAACTTCCATACTTCCTTGGGGGCGGGACCTCCTTCAGGCGCGAGTTTTCCCGCCGGAGGTTCCTCCTCCCCAGGGGATCACGACTCCGCCCGCAGGCCGAATCCCGCCCGGTTAACCCCTCGGCTACCGGCCATCACCTGGGGCTAGTTCCTATACAGGGGCCTGTATGGTGCCCCCTTTCTTTCTTGCCTTTCTAAGGCTGTGCCCTATATGTTGGCCCCTTCCTGACTCAGTGGGTTGTGTTTTAAAAAAATAAATAAATAAATAAATTTTTAAGGAATGACTGTAGTGTTGGCCGTCTGCACCCCCTCCATAGGTGGCATGTCGCGTACCACAACTGCGCCAGGTGCAATCCTTGCCCTCTCCCGGGATACGGCCCCTCTCCGGTTACGGTGCTGGCCATGTGCATGACCCCCTTTCTATAGGCGGAACTCTGCAGTCTCACCGGATACAGTGCTGGCCGTGTGCACACCCCTTCCATAGGCGGACGCTGCACTCACCGGATACAGTGCTGGCCGTGTGCACGCCCCCTTCCATAGGCGGACGCTGCACTCTTCTGGATTTGCTGCCGGCCATGTGCATGACCCCCTTCCATAGGCGGAATACTGCACTCTCCCTGACTGCGGGCTGGCCATGTGCATGACCCCCTTCCATAGGCGGAATACTGCACTCTCACCGGATACGGTGCTGGCTATGTGCACGTCCCCCTTCCATAGGCGGACGCTGCACTCTCTCTGGATCGCCGCCGGCCATGTGCATTACCCCCTTCCATAGGCGGACGCTGCACTCTTCCTGACTGAGGGCTGACCATGTGCATGACCCCCTTCCATAGGCGGAATATTGCATTCTCACCAGATACGGTGCTGGCCATGTGCACGTCCCCCTCCTTAGGCGGACGTTGCACTCTCACTGGATTCGCTGCCGGCTAGGTGCATTTCCCCGTCCATAGACGGAATGCTGCACACTCCATGGAGTCGCTGCCGGCCATGTGCGAACCTCCTTCCATGGGCGGTATGCTGCACTCTCCCCAGTTTCGCTTCCGGCCATGGGCATGCCTCCTTCCTCAGGCGGCATACCACTCCCACGGACTGTGGTTGTTCTCTCGCTGGTGAGTGGCTGTCCATGTGCATGGCCCCCTCCATTGGCGGGGTGCTGGCACTCTCACTGGATGCGATGCTGGCCATGTGCATTACCACCCTTCGGGGCAGACTACTGCATTCTCGTCGTTTACCTTACTGACCATGAGCATACCCTCTTCCATGGGTTAACTGCTCTGGCCTTCTGCATGACCACCCCTCATTCCATGGGCGGTGTGTTGCACACTCGGGGTCCTCGCGGCTGTCCGGCACTTGCTGTGCTGGACTCGTGCATGTCCCCCTTTATTGGCGGAGTAGTTGCTCTCTCACGAAATTTGGTGTTGGGCGGATTATTGTACCGTTACTTAATACTAGGATAACCCTGTGCTTGTCCCCCTTCACTAGGTGGACCTCCTGCGTTCCTGCTAGTTACTGTGCGGCCATGTGCATGATCCCCTTCGGGCGAGATGCGGTATCTCCTACTTCTATGAAGTTAGTACTGGCCCTATGCATCCCCCTCTTTAGTGCGGGCCTTTGCACTCCTGCCACGTGCAATGTTTGCCGGGTACACTCCCCCTTGTCGGGCGGACTGCTTGTGTTCCATGGCATACCGTACTGGTCTTGTGCATCGCTCCCTTCAGGCACTTTGCACTAGGTGGGACTCTGTGGCTGGCCACCTTCGCTAAGTGACTATTTTGCAGTGAGTGAGCGTTCTGTGCGCTCTTTGCACGGTTTGAGCCGTGTGGGCCTTCTCCTCCCGTGGAGGTTGGCCTTCTCACTGCTTACGGGGCTGCTCGTGCGTATGCTTCCCTTCCTCCTGCGACATACGATGCTAGCCGCAGGCGCTTTAAGCTCTTCTCTGAGGAGATCATACTGCTCCGCCTGACCCGGGCAGACTCCGCCATGTTCTTTGGCCCTTCTGCCTGGGGAGTGTTTGTGGTTCCTGGATGAGTAACCATTCGTCCTCCCGCTGTCTTACTTTCCTGAGCAAGCGGTCAAATTGAAGAGAGTGCTGTCTGCAGCACCCCTCGAATTCTGCGCTGGCTCTGGCGGGACTACGGTTCCCTCACCTACTACCATTCCTCCTCTTCGGATGCTGTGTAGTAGGAGTCCTTCCTATGGGCACCCGCTGCGCTTTAGTTCCGCTCTGCTGCCTGGTCGGGCTGCCCTCCTCAAAACGGTCACCCATCTTCTCTTGGGTGTTCGATTATTCAGGTCCAGGGACCTCCGCTCTGGGGTCTTCACGCCTTCTGCGAGGCGGTGATCCGGGTGACTCAGAGTAGCGGGTGTTTAGCCTTGAGCTGTCCTACTATGACTTCTGTTACCCACCCCTCCTTTCGGTCGGTGGGTGTTATGCCAGCCTTCGTCTCGACTGCTTCTCGCCGGCTGTGTTTTGGCTCCCGCTCGGGGCATATCCCTCTAGGTGACTCCGCCCGGCCAGGCCTCAGAGGTTCGCTGCCCTCCTCTCGGGGAGAGCATGGTCGTTCACTTGGTCGTTCACTTGGATGGTTCTGGTGATTCCTTGTGGCCTCACACCGTCTCCCTCGCATCGGCCGTACTAGCTGTGCGTCCACTTACCTAGTCTACTGCGTCCTGTCCTCCTGCTGGAGGGCAGATTGCGTTTTCCATTCTGAGCGATGGTCATGCTGTAGACTTACCTTCTCGGTAACGTGGCTTTCAGGCTTGGATCTGGGTCCCTACATTTGGTCCCTGTAGTGTTTTTCAACACTTGCCTTCTATTCCTTGCCATATTCGCCCTTGTCGGGTAGGACGTGGCCTCTAATTCCCGTTTCTGTTAATCCGTCTCTTGGATCTGCGGTGTTGACCTTCCGTCTCAGGGTTGGTTTTCCTTCATCCCTTCCTGATGTTGTCCTTGCCTGAGGACTACCCTTCAGTCAAGATTGTCCTCGGACTTCCCGCACTGGGTCGGTAAAAACCCTTCCTCTGGTGGCAACATCAACATGGCCTTTGGCCCGTCTTCTCCTGGCATCTGTCGGATGCTGGGGGACCCTTCAGTTTCCTTCCGTCTGCCCTTCTGCTCCCCCCGCTGCAGGTGGCTGCGGGACGGCGTTGCTCGGGGGCCGACGGGACCAGTTTTGCTGGACTCTTCTTCTCGTGTTAATGGCCTGTGCCTGATCACGTATTATGGCATGTGGGGTTCTTACCTGGGGTTCTGTGGGAAGCTGGCGTTCCCCACCTTTCCTTTCTCTCCCCATGGTTCTGTCCCTTCTCCAGTCCGGCCTGGCCCTGGGACTGGGACTCTGTTCCTGAAGGGTCATGCGTCGGCGCTGTCTATCCTCTTCCAGCGTTCCCTGGCCCCTCTTGGGTCTGTCAAGACCTTCTTCCACGGAGTGGCTCATTGGTTCCTCTGTACCGTTCCCGGTACCGACCTGGGAACTACATCCTGTGCTCTCTGCGCTCCGAGTTTTCCTTGGAGCCGTTACAGGAGTGTTCTCTACTCCTTCTGTTCTGTACAGTTGTGTTTCTTTTGGCCTTCATTTTCGGACGCGTCTCCTTTTGTTCCGAGTCTTCTGTCCTTCCCCAGGGCGGGGCTGTTCTCCATCCCGTCACTTCCTTCTGCAGGTGTTACCTGACTTTCATCTCGACAAGGCCATCGTCCTTCCCTTCCCATCCCTGGGAACGGACACTTCACCGATTGGATGTTGTTCGGGCCTTGCAGTTTTACCTGGAGATCACCGTTTTTTTTTTTTTGGCGCTCAGACTCTATGTGGTTCCAGGTGGTCCGTGCAGCGGTTTGCCGTCCTCCAGGGTGGCATTCGCCCGCTTCATCATAATATCTTTGGCTGAGGTTACCGAACCAAGGGCAGGGTTCTGCCTTCGGTGGCACCGTTCATTCCTCCGGAGCGGTCAATGCCTCCTGAACCGGAGACATTGGGCTTCGGTCGCGCAGTTGTGCGAGGTAGCCACCGGGCTTCCTTGTGCGCCTTACTAAGTTCGGCAGGGTGCATACTTGGGCTTTGGCGGTTGCTGCCCTGGGCTGGTGTTGCGGGCGGCAGTTCCTTGATGCCTTTGGGTGCTTCGCCTTGGAGCTGTGGTCCCTCCCTCTTGGACTGCTCTCGGACGTCCCAAGGTCTTCTGTGTCCCCCAAGGAAAATGGGCGAGAAAACGAGATTTTTGTATAACTTACCAGTAAAATCTCTTTCTCGCTCTTCCTTGGGGACACAGCACCCACCATTCATTGTTTTCTCTACACGGTTTCCAGACTTGGTTTACCCGGTCGGGTAGTTGGCTTGTTGTTTCCACTTGTTGGACATTGCCTTTTCTCACTACTTGGACACGCAACTGGCAGTCTCTCACTCCAGGCTGAGGGTATAGCTGATGGAGGAGGGGCTTAACAGTTTCTACTTAGTGTCACGCCTCCTAGGGAGCTGAGCTATACCCAAGGTCTTCTGTGTCCCCCAAGGAAGAGCGAGAAAGAGATTTTACTGGTAAGTTATACAAAAATCTCGTTTTATAGCTTAGTTTTTATCTTGCTGATAAAAATGTGGCTTAAGTGTTTATGACCTCTCAGTAGTTTAGAGATAAGGGTCATTAGGTAACTGGGATAAAGTAAAAGTGCTAGGAAAACAGTTAACCCATTCTGACAGAACAGCTCAATCATTTTTAATAAAGGCCAGTTGAAAAAAATGATTTTTAGCCAAAAATGAATAAAATGCAATGATTAAAAAAAATAGCTTTTGAAGGTGTGCATAGCCTTTAAAGCTCCTGCAATCTAGCAGGAGCAGATCCCTTTCCCGGCTGTCAGCGACAGCGGTTTATGACCGCATCTGCCATCTCCTTTTTTCTGTGTCAATGAGTGCTATGCAGTTAGAGGCATGATCACGAGTGTCATGGCCAGAGCAGAACTGCCTGGCCTTAGCAGAACCCGATCAGCTTTGCCTGTGTACATATTATGTATGAAAACGACCAACACCAAATAGGGACCCATCCTAGGGGTCGTTAAAGGGTTAAAAGACTTTACCGTCAACTACATGGTAGTCCTTGCACTATATGTGTGGATTTTAATGTGATCTCAACACTTGGACTGTGGGCCTATCTTTAGGAATCTACATTTGTTAGAGGGGATGGGAACTGCCCATTCACATTGACTGCAGAATTGTGGTCAGGAAATCTCTTTTCCAATAGCAACAAGGTGGATAAGATTTAAACAAACCTCAACCATGTGCTGCATAAGCATGGAAAAATTTGATAGAGATAAAAACCTCCTGGCACTCTGGAAGATGTTGCTTGGAGTCGGGCTCCCACCCCATATATAGTAAATAGAGAAAAACTCCAGCAATGTGCGTCAAGGCTTGTTTATTTGAAATGTGGCGTCGTAACAACGTAACGTTTCGGCCCAAACAGCCTTTATCAAACAAATGCCGCTGTAAGGAAAACGCCAATGGATGCCGCGCTGTAAAGAGAGTCTTCATTCAGCGTGTGGGTACACGCCACTCTCTTTACAGCGCAGCATCCATTGGCGTTTTCCTTACAGCGGCATTTGTTTGATAAAGGCCGTTTGGGCCGAAACGTTACGTTGTTACGACACCGCATTTCAAATAAACAAGCCTTGACGCACATTGCTGGAGTTTTTCTCTATTTACTAAGCATGGAAAAAGAGATGCAGTGCGGATTTTAAAGCCTCAGCATTTCAGTTTATGCTGTAAATTTTGGCAGTGGATTTCACTTTGCAATGCGTATAGTGAAAACCACAGCAAAATCCGCTGCAGATCTGTGGCAAAACTGCAGAGGGAAAGCACAAAGTTGGAGCGATTATCGTCACAGCGTGGTGAGGGGCAAGGTTTGGGAACATGCCCATGCCTTACTAAATCCACTCCTGGAATAGTGTAATGATTGGACAGAAAAGATGGGGGAACATTTATAAAATGTGGCATGACCGTTTTCTGGCGTTAAAATGTTGGTCTCCTGCACCAGCTTGTGCCACTTTCAAAAGTGGGCAGGGATTAAGGCCAAGATTGCGACATTTAAGTTGTCCAAATTTCATCAAAATAAAACTAAGCACCCCTTCATAAATTTGGCACAGCAACAAAGACCAACTTAAAACTGCCATCAAACAAAAACATTGCAAATTATAAATTCTTCTCTCTCTCTCGCACAACCCCTCCCATGGAGCTGGAGGTGAAAGTTAATGAGATAATAACTTGCCCACAGTTTCGATTTATTGGCTTAACAAGAAGCCAAGAAAAATCCCATAGACTACAGTGCTATACTATAGCATTCTATGGTATAAGAGGATAACCTATTTATCTCCCTAAGTTACTTCTTAACTGTTAAAGCATTGACCACATGACCAATATTTTAACAGAATTTTTTTTTATGATTTACCACTTTGGATACCTTGCCTAACGTCGTCGTCCCCCCTGTTTGAATAAAAAGCAATTACATTTTTTTAAATGCACAACAAGCAAGGGCTGTACATGTATGGTGCCTGGCTTTAATATGAAGCACCATAAGTATACAGTGTGGGATTAAAGGCTATGTAGACCTTTTGGGGGCATTTTTATTTTATATTTTATTGCATTGTACAAATTTTGAGCCAAAAATAATTATTTAATTTGGTGTTTATTAAAAATACGGCGTCCATTATTTTTTTTATATATACATAGCTGAGGTGCTCTAGTAGCACCCTTGGACTGCTTATCTCTGCTCTGACCTCCTAAACACTCATTATAGCCTATACTGATAAGAATGTGTGAGATGCATGTACACCTCAAGGCTACCAAAACGTGAAGCTTGTCCTACAAAAAAAGAAGCCCTCGCACAGTTCTGTAGATGGAAATATAAAAAAAGTTATGGGTATCAAAACATAGAGAAATAAAAAAAAATTAATAGCCGATTTGCATTTTTTTTTTATTACCGTTCCTGCCAGAAAAATTGAATAAAAGGTGAGCAAGAAGTTGTATGTGCCAATAAAAACTACAGATCTGTAGATGGAAATTATAAAAAAAAAATGATAATAATTATGGGTATCAAAGAAAAGTTTTTCCCTTCCCCATGACAGCTCCACAGAGAGAGAGGATCTGCCCCCAGGGACAGGAAACCTGCAGAATAAAAAGGTAGAGCCTCTCTCCCACCTCAGTGGTTTCCTGTCCCTGGAGTGGGAGACCAGCAGTTTATTTTTCAGGTCACTACTGCTAGTCTGGAAGTCCCAGGTATGTTCTGGAGGGCTAGTTGGTAACATACCTGCTGGGGTCTATCGCCCAGAGGATAGGCTGGCAGGACCCTAGGATCCAATGGTTGTCCGGGGCTTCCACATGGATCCAGGGAAGTGAGGCCATGCGATTCTGGAGTTGAAGGGGAAGCAGCCACAGGAGGGGGTGTTGCGTTCCACCGCATGCGGCCTTGATTCAAGGAGAACATGTCTTCAAGATGTGGTTTCCTGTCCTCCGGACAGAGGAGCCTGGAGTATGCAGTCTCCAGGGCTGTAAAACAAGGAACACCTTATGATGGATTATACATAGTTTATACAGCGAATATTTGTTATGTGGTTGGTATGAATCTGGTTGGCTGCTTCAGGGCCTGGTTGGCTGCCTCATGGCTTCAGGGCCTGGTTGGTTGCTTCAGGGCCTGGTTGTCTGCCTCGGGGCTTCAGGGCCTGGTTGTCTGCCTCGGGGCTTCAGGGCCTGGTTGTCTGTTTCGGGGCTTCAGGGCCTGGTTGTCTGCCTCGGGGCTTCAGGGCCTGGTTGTCTGCCTCGGGGCTTCAGGGCCTGGCTGTCTGCCTCGGGGCTTCAGGGCCTGGCTGTCTGCCTCGGGGCTTCAGGGCCTGGCTGTCTGCCTCGGGGCTTCAGGGCCTGGCTGTCTGCCTCGGGGCATCAGGGCCTTGTTGGTTGCCTCGTTGTCTGCCTCGGGGCTTTAGGGCCTGGTTGACTTGCTCTTGGCTTTGGGCTTCAGGCCTTCCTGGCTGAATGCCTTTGATGTTATGTTGGTTTGGCTGAATACTGATGCCTGAATTTAACGCCTTTGCAGCTATGCCTGCTTGGTGAATGTCTTGCTTTTATACCTGCTTTGTTGAATGCCTGGTCGGCTGAATGCCTGTAGCGTTTATGCCGGGCTGGCTGCCTTTCCTGGCTGACTGCCTTTTAGTATATGCCTGGGGGCCTCATATGCCTATGGAGCTGATTGCTTCTGCGGATGACTGCTCTTGCAGCCTCGCATTGTAGCTGTCTTTTTCCGCTGCTGGACTTATTGTGTTTGATTAGCTGGCGGCTTCTGCCGCCGTGTCTGCAGGGCTGGCTGCTTCTGCCACCGTGTCTGCAGGGCTGACCAGCTGTGCCTGAGGTGCCACCATGTCTTGGTGGCGGTCTACCTTGGCGGCTATGCAGGCGGTGTGAACTAGTTCTGTGTCTGTCTGGTTGTCTATTTGTATTTTAAGGGTCTACAATAAGTATAGCACTCCAACAAAGCCCTATAATGCTCTTGGTGGGGAGTGAGAAGATGGGCTGGACCATATTGCTTGGATGGCCTATAGGATGTATGGCGTAACAGCAAAGCCCTATAAGCCTCCTGGTTGGGAATGAGGATATGGGCTGGACCATATTGTTTCGATGGCCTACAGGACATACGGCATATCATCAAAGCCCTATATGGGAGCTAGTTGGGAGTAAGAAGATGGGCTGGACCATTTAGTCTCGATGGCATACAGGAGGTATGGCGCACCCTGCAAAACCCTATAAATACTTGCCACTGATCTAGAACTTCCCAGGGAGGCCCTGGAGGGTCGGCGGGGTCGTTCGGGCGATGGGGACCCTAGGGGTCTGAAGGGTCCATGGGGCTCTTTGGACCGCTCGCGGCTGATCCGTGAGCTCATCCAGGGGATGGATGCCACGGTAGTGTTCCATCATAGATGCCAGATTGCAAGGAAATTTTGAGATTTTGACATCTAAAGTTCTTCTGGTAATGTAACAAAGGGTCTCCAGTGGATCTTGGATCAAAGCATCTGTCTCGCAATATATTCTGCGCCAAAGGAATCGGTGTTCGGCAATCATCTTCAGTGTTGATCATTCGTTGTCAAGATAAGTACTTCTCTAAGATGTTTTGTTAAATCTGTTATGATTATTTGGGGTTTTAAGTATAGTGTCTAGTATTTAAATTTCCTAAGTTTGCGATGTTTATTGATCCGATTTTTTTCTTTTTTTTCTTTATTTTATTCTTTTGGTCGGACTTGTTAGCCTTTGGGTTCCCTATGCTTACTTCTGAGTATTTTTAGCTTAGATTACCTTTCAAACACTTTTGATAAGCCCAGGGATCAGAAGGAAAGAGTTTTGCCACTGCCTGGGAGATGCCTTATACGTTACCTAGGGGGGTAACCAAGGATGGAAGAAAGTCCTCAGCGTTTTTTGTTCTCTTTCTGGCATAAATTAAGGTAAGGTGGTCACAAAGAGTTCACTAGCCAGATGGATTAGGACAGTTATTTCTCTGGCTTACACCTGTTCTGGACGTTCTCCTGAGAGCACATTCTACTCGCGCAGTCTTTACCTCTTGGACTGAAAGGGCTAATGTTTCTATTAGGCAAATCTGTAAGGCTGCCACATGGTCTTCTCCTTAAGCCTCATGCACACGACCGTATGTTTGGTTCCGCGTCCAAGCCGCAGATTTTGGGGCTCGGGCGCGGACCCATTCACTTCAATGGGGCCGCAAAAGATGTAGACAGCACTCCGTGTGCTGTCCGCATCCGTTGCTCCGTTCCGTGACCCTGCAAAAAATAATAGAGCATGTCCTATTAGGCATCTCTATAATGGGCCATATGTTCCGTTCCGCAAATTGCGGAAGGCACACAGAGTGGATTCCGTGTTTTGCGGATCCGCAAAACACACACTGTCGTGTGCATGTAGCCTTATACCTTTTACCGTCTCTATCGGCTCCAACTAAATTCTGCCTCTGATTTCTGTTCGTAAGAAAGTTCTGCATGTGGTGGCCCCCCCGTAAGGAAGGGGTATTCTTCTCTGTAATCTCTCTCTGGTGCTGTCGCGTGGGAAGAGAAAAATGATGATTACACTGACCGTTAATCAGATTTTCCAGACCCCAGGACAGCACCCTGAGTTGCTGATGGATTGCAGGGTGGTCGTAACCATGGAAACGAGCAGTGTATAATGTGATGGAAAAATGAATCCAGCCAGCAAAGGAGGCAACATGGATGGTCACAATACATTAGTAAGTGCCTTGTATTAACTTTCTCTAGATGATAAATGCCACTTGCTGAAGTGAGACAACCCCTTTAAACACAGGTTATGACTGGGTCTGTGACAGAAGAAATAGTAGTGCAGTTGGATGCTGTATAAAGTTTACATACTTTCCTTGCTGATATTGTCTCTGGGCATTTTTTAACAGACTTTTTTCATAGATCGCGTTGACCCTTTGACTACGACATTTGCTGCGTGACTTCTTTCGGAGAAAAGTTGCACAGAATTTTTTGTAATAATAGCCAATGGTGTTGCGCTGCGACATGCCGCAATTCCGACGCAGCAGTTGCAAAAAATCCATCCAAGTTGGATTTTTGTGTGACACCATTGAATAGTGACAAGAAGTCGCTCAACGCATGTCGCCACGTAGCCGTAACCTTATTTCAGTGCAGTGGTCTGCCCAGTTACATGGCCTCAGCACAACTAGTCTGTTTGGATTATACACTACGTGGCAGTCAGTAACTACTAACTAGCATTCAGCACATGGCATTTTTTAGGTGGTGGAATATACCTGCTATAAGGGGACTGTGGTGGTTTATATATATATATATATGGCAGTAAAGTAATGCATTATTCTGCACATGGTTGTTCCCTTCATAAAAGCATGTGCTTACATCCGTCTCTGGAATGTGAGCTCCCCCTTGTGTTCATTAAGAAAACTGCAGCATCAACTGGTCCAGGGAAGGAAAATACTCTCATGGAGGTTTCCCCATACTGACAATAAATAACGACTAAATTCTCAATATATCACTAGCTATTAAAAGTAAGAACACAGTTGTCCTCCAATACTATTTATTCCTTCCGTTTAATGAAAATGGCTGAAATTAAAGAAAGTTTGAACATTAACAAAACTAACTAGTATTCCTCAGAATGTTACAAGCATCGCTCTCTTTTACCCGCAGGAGTAAGTTACAAAATTTCACAACATATGTACTATGTTCCTCAATCGGTGAATGTTATACCAGCTTGGTATTAGTGGTGGTGATGCTCCAGCAGTCAGACAAAGGTGTCGTATGCTAGGGATCAACCAGATGTGTCTGTCATCACAATGATCCTTAAAGTGTAACTGTCATTCTTTTTTTTTTTTTGTAATCTGTAGGGGCAGTAATACTGACCATTTTTGTAATATACTTTAATTACTGAAATCGCACATTTCTATTAGAAAAACAGCTCTAAAGTGACCAATTTTGAGCCTTAGAAACGCTCCTCTGTCTTCTGTTTACATAACATGGTCAGTGTCAGCAAGTCTACAATGTAAACAGAAGACAGGAGCGTTGCTGATGTGAACTCACAGTAATGTAATGATTTCTGATTCTGTGTGTTCCTGCCTGACCTCGGTTGTACTGAACTGCACTCCTAATGCCAAGAGTACAGGCCAGGAACACACAGCATCATAATCATCCACGTCATAGGAGCACTTCAGTCCAATCCACGGACAAATACGCTGATGTGAAATTGGCCTAAGGCTAAATTGAGACAAGTATATTATGGACATGGGATCTATCAGACTGGGACACTCATCTATAATACACTTATCTGAAACTGACCTAAGGCAAAGCGGCTTGTTGGAGTCTCACGCGTTTCAGATCCCGGGTATATTCTCTGACAGCATCCCCCCAGATGCACTTCTAAGAGCAGCCCTGCTTCATATTTATGGTGTTTTTTGTTGTTGTTGTTTTTATGTTAAAAAAAATATACAGTTCTCTTATGAAAGATTTACATGGTTGTATGTGAATGCAGCCTTACCAAACAGCAACCTGATCACCAGATCCTGTTATCCCAGGATGCGCTTTTTGGCTCTTCCAGGGGTGCATGGGCATAAGTACCAGGACAGCAGGCATACTGTAGAAGTTGAAATAGGGCCCAACAACTAAGGGTGCTCATTTGCACTCAGACATAAGCACCGTTAATGATGAGTATGGAAGTGGTATGCCCCATGGTGACCACTGCTGGGCACATTATCCCATCACTGTATTATCCCTGTGCTTGGACATCTTGTGTGCATTTTGTCTACATACGTCATTAATACATGTTTTTTTCCCTATGCAGTGAGGGCACAGGTACAGTACATGGTGATGTTTTGTGTGCATTATTCTTGTACTGTGACGTCACTGTGTGTATTATATTTATGCACTGGAGAGACCAAAATAATCTAATGTCTTCAAGTTCACGTCTGAATTTGCTGCTCAAGGTGGAGTGGGGTCCTATTCCAAATTTAGCTATGGGGCCCCATGGTTGCTTGCTATGCCACTGCATGGGTAGGATTCACATTTTTAATAACAGGTTCCTTACCAGAGCAGCACAACATAATGTTATTATCATACCTCCTGTTCCTTAGCAGGGCCGGTTTTGTAGAAATTGTGACCCTGGGCAAAATGGAAAGTAGGGACCCAAGTGCTGAAATATTGTACTAACAGAGTTACATTCAGTCAATTCAAATCCAGGTGGCATACAGAGAGATGCAGAGCTGATCTCTAGCTTTTTTAGGGGCATTGCTAGGGTCTTAAAAGATCAGGGCCCCAAAAAATATGTCCCGCATCCACACACAAAAAAATGTACATGCTGTATATATATCATCAAATTATCCCACAATGTAAATATTACCTACATACTCCATACTTAAAATAGTTGCAAAATTGTCCCTTATTTGGGGGAGATGCCTGCTGGTTTTTTTAGACACGGTAGTAATAAAAAAAACAGTGGCTTGTTCAGAACAAGCATTTCAAAATGATGTCTTAACAGAGGCAGTACACACGCAGTAGTATCGGAAGAGTAATGTCTTGTTCTGAACACCGTCTGCAGCAAAAATATTTGCTGATGGTGAGCTGGAAAATACACTTACACTTATTGTATATTTATTATTATTAATTGAAGGAACTTTGTAACAGGTTTTTGAAAAAACTGGGACAATTTCACGTCTGCAGCCAAAATATACATTGCCAATGACTGTATATTAGCTGTAAAAGATTTGCAACAGGATTTTGAAAAAAAATGTGAAATTGCACAATTTCCAGTGCTACGGTGTTACTTAAAATATCATCAGCCAGTAGATTTAGTTGTTTTTTTTTTATATCAAGTGGCCTGCTACTGTCTCTTTAAACCCTTGAGGACCCTTATTTTTTTATGCACATAGCCCTGTAAGGGCTTGATTATTTGCAGGACAGGTTGTACTTTCTAAGGCAGGCATGTCCAAACTCCGGCCCTCCAGATGTTGCAAAACTACAACTCCCATCATTCCTGGACAACCTACAGCTATTAACCTACAGAGGAGCATGATGGGAGTTGTAGTTCTGCAACACCTGGAGGGCCAGAGTTTGGACATGCCTGTTCTAAGGGCACCATTTAATATTGCATATGATGTGGTGGGGATTTTCGTTATGCCATTCGCTAAATGGGATAAATATTGTTATATATTAATAGTACTGGCATTTTTGGACGCAGCGATGCCTATGATGTGTTATTTTTTAATTGTTTATTTATTTAAATTTTTGGGGACAGGGTGATTTGAACGGTTTTTTTTTTTTGGTTTTACTTTTTTTTACGTCACCTTAGGTAGCTATTACAGATGAGCGAATTTCACAATTAATTTACTGGTATAAGCTGAATTGCGTTATGGGTTCCGTTACCACCCACCATAACGCAATTCTATGACGAAATGCATAACGGAATTCCTTTAGAGGCATTCCGTTATTCATTCCGTCATAATAGAAGTCTATAGGCTGCAAAACGGATCCGTCCCATTTCCGTTATGCAGGGGACTCCTCTCCTGCATAATGGAAACGGGACGGATCCGTTTTATTTCCCATAGACCTATTATGACGGAATAAATACCGGAATGCTTTTAAAGGAATTCCGTTATGCATTCCATCATAGAATTGCGTTATGGTCTGTGGTAACGGAATCCATAACGCAATTCACCTTTTACCAGTAAACAAAGCGTGAATGAATTTCATAAGTGGAAATTCGCTCATCTCTAGTGGCTATAACTAGCAATTATTAGATTGCCTATTGGATTCTGTGATGGGTTTTTATCCTTCACCGCTCACACTATTCACTGTATTCCTATAGAGTGCTGCCACCTGCAGGCTGTATTGGAATATACCACTGATGGGTATGGGAAATATACTGTCTGCAGCTTATACACAGCACTGCAAAAAAAGCCATCACGAGCTATAGGTACACAGCCCTCAGCAGTCCTGTGACATCTTTCTTTACAGTCCATTAACAGCGTGGCTAAGATCGCTATTCTCATACATAAAACATAGTAAAAATGCTTCAAGACACAATCATTTCCACACAAACTGAATTCTAATATAGCCTGTATAGCATATAACCTTCAGTCCAATCCAATAGTTTTGTATTGAGTGACTGAAAGCTGAGGCTGATGTGTCTTGTCAACATGGCTGCAAGGTACCTGCTGTAGTGGTTGTGTGGCGTGTGACTCCATCAAACCAGGACGCACGTTCATCAGCACAGCCACTTCAAGATCCTTCAACATCAGATGCTTTGTAAACTGCAGATCCATTGGCCTGGTCTATTTGGCCACTTGTATTTGTGGGTTGCAGTATGTCGGAAAAAACTACTGGTAAATTTTGCCGGAGAATTGGCGAGCATCTGAATGATATTGGGAAGAATGCTGATTCTCTGATCGCACGTCACTTTCATTTACATCATTCTGGTGATGTGCGATCTATTCTGTTTCAGGGTATTGAGACAGTAAGACGATCCCCGGGGGGGGGGGCAATTTTGACCAGTGGACATTTTCGCTGGGCACAGTTCGTCCCTCCGGACTCAATGATCACATTTCATATGCATGTTTTATTGACCAATAAATCCATTTGTTTAGTAAGTATAACTGGTTAGTGATTATAACTGGGTATCGTATGGCTCTGATATTGTTGGTAATTCAATCAGGTACCTCATATTGTTCTACCTATTATTGTATCTGGCATTTTTCATGTACCTTGTAATCCATCTGCTCAAAAGTGAGGGGCTTGTATATACACTCACCTAAAGAATTATTAGGAACGCCTGTTCCATTTCTCATTAATGCAATTATCTAGTCAACCAATCACATGGCAGTTGCTTCAATGCATTTAGGGGTGTGGTCCTGGTCAAGACAATCTCCTGAACTCCAAACTGAATATCAGAATGGGAAAGAAAGGTGATTTAAGCAATTTTGAACGTGGCATGGTTGTTGGTGCCAGACGGGCCAGTCTGAGTATTTCACAATCTGCTCAGTTACTGGGATTTTCACGCACAACCATTTCTAGGGTTTACAAAGAATGGTGTGAAAAGGGAAAAACATCCAGTATGCGGCAGTCCTGTGGGCGAAAATGCCTTGTGGATGCTAGAGGTCAGAGGAGAATGGGCCGACTGATTCATGGGTTGACTGAGAATGGGTTGACTGAAATAACCACTCGTTACAACCGTGGTATGCAGCAAAGCATTTGTGAAGCCACAACATGCACAACCTTGAGGTGGATGGGCTACAACAGCAGAAGACCCCACCGGGTACCACTCATCTCCACTACAAATAGGAAAAAGAGGCTACAATTTGCACGCGCTCACCAAAATTGGACTGTTGAAGACTGGAAAAATGTTGCCTGGTCTGATTGGGCATCGTTTAAATGCCATGTGCTACCTGAGCATTGTTTCTGACCATGTCCATCCCTTCATGACCACCATGTACCCATCCTCTGATGGCTACTTCCAGCAGGATAATGCACCATGTCACAAAGCTCGAATCATTTCAAATTGGTTTCTTGAACATGACAATGAGTTCACTGTACTAAAATGGCCCCCACAGTCACCAGATCTCAACCCAATAGAGCATCTTTGTCAACCCAATAGAGCATCTTTGGGATGTGGTGGAACGGGAGCTTCGTGCCTTGGATGTGCATCCCTCAAATCTCCATCAACTGCAAGATGCTATCCTATCAATATGGGCCAACATTTCTAAAGAATGCTATCAGCACCTTGTGGAATCAATGCCACGTAGAATTAAGGCAGTTCTGAAGGCAAAAGGGGGTCCAACACCGTATTAGTATGGTGTTCCTAATAATTCTTTAGGTGAGTGTATATGGAATGTTGTTGATCGATGGGGCATCCATTATTTTGGTATGCTGATACAAGTCACCAGTCTGTTTTGATTGGTAACGGTGATTTTTCTTTGGTCGCTGTTACTTATACTTATCTGTCCCGTTCCCTTGTTTACTTTTTAATGCTGCAGGGGATTCACTGCCCATTTTGTCCCTCTCTACTTGTCTTTAGTTTTGGAGGGTGGCTGACTCATCATGTGGAGCTGTTTGTTTGCCGACAGGTTAATGAGCAGAGATCCGCCCCGCCTGGCTCTCATTGGCCGCACGTTTGTCCAGCCTCCTGGGGGGTGTCTATTTCCCCCCATATATACAGGTGTTCCGTGAAAAATTGGTTCCTGTAAAAAGTTGGTACCCTCGTCACTTCCGGTCCTGATGTCAGGTTGAAACGAAGGTGTGAGCTAAGAGCTCGGCTCCTCATTAGCTGACGCGAAGGCGTGTTGGCGCCTGCGCAGAAGCAACATGGGTACCATGATTTAACATGTAGCGGCTGTGAACGCGCAGAGGGAGGGAGTTACGGCCCACCGTGCATGCGCAAATAACATTGCTGTGTGAATGCGCGGAGGGCACCATGGATTTACAGGCCAATGCGCATGCGCGAATAACTGCTGTGTGAACACGTGGCGGGTACCATGGATTTACGGGCCAATGCGTATGCGCGAACCGCATTGCCCTGTGAACGCGCGGAGGGAGGGCGGCCACTATCAACTTCCAGCACAATGGAGCCGAGGGAGGGAGGTTTCGCCACAATATAAACTTTTGGTTTATAGGACCTGGGGGAATGAACAATCACAGAGCGGCCAAATCCCGCCCCCTCCCCTCACTCGGCTCCATTGTGCTGGAAGCTGATAGTGGCCGACATCCCTCCGCGCGTTCACAGGCCAACTTTTTACAGGTACCAACTTTTCACGGAACACCGGTGTTCTGAGAAAAAACCTTACCTTAGAAAAGAAACTTACCCCACGTGACTTCCGGGGGTGTGCCGGGGAGGGGGGGGGGGGTGTGTGTGCCTCCACGCTTGCGCAGTACAACAGGAGACCAGGAACTTAGTGAACTCAAGATACAGTGAGCGCCGATTCCTGGGTGCGCGCGAGAATACAGCGCGTGCACCCAGCCGTGCATGCGCCGTCAGGGTTAAGGAGATTTCACAGTCTTTCGACATGTAAAAAATCTCCTTACCCTGAGACTGCGCACTCGTGGATTTTCCACACTACAGAGCGCGCATCAGAATATATTATCTGCTGGCTGGCTTCGAGCAGGGGGGGGGGGTGGTTGCAGCATATTGGGGGGCAATGACCTGCCAGCAATCAATGTAATGCGCGCTGTGTAGTGATATATGTTAGAAAATCTGCGCGTGTGCAGTGTCAGGGTAAGGACATTTTTTTACATGTCGAAAGACTGTGAAATCTCCTTAACCCTGACTGCGCATGCGCAGATGGGCGCTAGAGTTGTTTCGGTACCAAAATTTTGATTCGGTATCGATACCATAAAAAAGTATTGCGATACTCGATACCATTCGATACCACGCGAAAAAAGAAAAAACCAAAAAAAATCTGCGTGCATTCCACATTTTATGGAACCGCCGGCTCATAATACAACAGTCCTATCCTACTTTTTTACGGCGACTAAAAGAAAATGGCGAATCGTGCATTTTTTTTTTACGGCGTTCACTGCATAAAAGTGGATTTTTTAATAGTTTGGCCTTTTGAGACGCGGCGATATGTAATATTTTATTTATTGTTTATATTTAATATGTAAATTTTTTTTTTTCTTTTACAGTTTATTTAATAACCATTTCCCCCTTAGGGGCTAGAACCTGGAATCATTTTCATCCTATTCACCCTGATACAGCTCTATCAGGGTGAATAGGATCTCACCCTCTCCCTGATGCCCTGTGCTCTGTGCACACAGCAGCAGGGAGCAGACTATGGCAGCCAGGACTTCAGAAGCGTCCTGGTTACCATGGTAACCGATCGGAGCCCCAGCATTACACTGCTGGGGCTCCGATCACTGCCACCAATGAGAAGGAGGTGAGGGGACCCTGTGGCCACTGCCACCAATGCTTTTAATACTGGGGGGAGGGAGGGAGGAAGGGGGGGACGGGGGAGCCACACTGGCCACCAATGTTTTAATACAGGGGACTGGGGGGGGGGCACCTGAGGGGTTAATTGCCGCGGATCGCAGTGCTGGGTCACAGGCAGGTGCCGGCAGCGTGTGTCTTCTGCCTGCATTTATATATGAAACGGTACTCGGCATTGCTGACCAGTGCTTCCGTCCCCCCGCTCCGCCCCTTCTCCGCCCCTCTCCCTCTATTGGTTGCAGTGGCAGCACAGGGGGAGGGAGAGACTGCCTCCTTCTCCCTGTGCGGCCGAGGAGAACATGGCCGCGCTGAGAGCGGTGCAGCCACGTTCTCTGATACTGGGCTGTGCAGTAGCGCAGCCCAGTATCAATAAAATACTTATCCTGGTATCGAGCTCGATACCAGAGAAAAGTATCGATTGGGTATCGAAAGTTCGATACCCGAAACATCACTACTGGGCGCACGCGCGATATACTCACGTGCACTGTATCAAGTTCACTAAGTTCCTGGTCGCCCGTTGTACTGCGCAAGCGCGGAGGCGCACACACCCCCGACACGCCCCCGGAAGTCACGTGGGGTAAGTTTTTTTTTTTCAAGGTAAGGTTTTTTCTCAGAACAGGTCTTTCATGTGGCTGCTTCACGACCGTCATAGTGCCGGATACGCTGTCACACACCATCAGTGTGGCAGCATTTGCTACCATCTCACCACGTGCACTGTTAACGCTGCTCCTGACGATTCTTATTGATGAAACGCGTCAAGCCAATTTCTAGACGGTACATGTGGGAGTTCTAGCTTAGTGTGGGCAGGTAGTTAGGTATTGGGTTTTTTGTTTTTTCCCGGGCTGGTCACTAGTAACATGTGACTATTAACCCTAGGGACACTGGTGCATTTTGTCAGTTCCCTTATAGCTGGATATACCCCAGCTGAGGTTGTACACTGACCACCTGCTTTTCCCATACCGTTCTATACTACCTACCCAACTTTTTGTATGTCCGCACATAGAGATGAGCGAACTTCAAAAATTAGTTCGGCGTTCAGGTTGGGGTAATCGCCGCATCCTGTTATGGATTCCACTACCGCTGAGATCCAGTGCTGAGCCACGCCCCCTGCACTGATCACATGACGGTGACGTCACCCCAGGTCCTTCGGCTTTTCCAAAGTTCGGTTTGGTGGAAGACGCCCGTAATGGATTCCATATGTCGGGATAGTCCGCGGTAGTGGAATCCATAACAGGATGCGGCGATTACCCCAACCCGAACGCCGAACTAATTTTTGAAGTTCGCTCATCTCTATCCGCACATGTTGACTGATTTTTTTGGTGACAGCTAACTAGTCACAATCTGGTTATTAGGCAATTCTGAATTATTGTGTGGTTCTTTTGACACATATTCTGGCCCTCTTACAGATTTTTTCAGAAAAGATTGGACTCCTATGTTAGTCTTTTGCTTTTCTTTTGATACTCTTTGGCCAGAAAGTGTCAATTCATTTATTTTGTTATTGTTTGAGGACTTTTGATACAATTTTCCCCCGTTTTTAATCACTTATTAATAAAGTATATTATTTTTAGCGCCTCTTTCCAATCCGTGATGGTAACCACTTTCAGTAACCCTAAAATTTCACTTGATCCATGCAGCATTTTAACTCTATTCCACTATCTAACTTGGGACCTGACAGGGAAAACATATACGGTATAAACTATATCTTTCCTCCTTTTTAGACCTATTTCCACACTGTTAGACCTGAGTATTGTAAAAGTAAATCAGGTAGTAAATTCTTTTCAACCAGGTTGTGTAAACCTTGCCATACACATTGCAGCAGTGCTCGATTATACCCAGTAGTAATGGCAGCAGTAGAGTGCTCTCCACTTGCCCCTGCAGGTAGCAGCAGGCTCAACCCTCTTGAAGAAACGCATCCCCACCTTTTCCATTGGTAGTAATAAGATCCCCCTCCCCCAAAAAAGTTGTAGTAGCAGATGAGTTCCACCCTTGTCCCTAGTAGCAGCATATCTCACAACCGTCCCATGTTGTGGGATTGTCCTGTCCTCAAATGAGGCAGACATTATGTAAATATATCCAGAAGTGGGCATGGAAGGGCGGTTTTACGGATGCTTCCAAAACTGTCTCAAAAATCGGAATTAAAACGTTTAGATGTATGGTAGTAGCAGGAGCAGGGCCCCTACTTTTTTCCTTAGTAGTAGTGACAACAGGATCTTCCCCTACCTCTCCCAATTATAGATGTCCCTTCCCCCAGTACTAGTAGCAGATTCCTTCACTCCGACCTGCACTAGTAGCAGCAGCAGGGTTCCTAGTAGAACTAGCAGCAGGATTTCACCACAAGCAACCATTCGAAATATGCTTGCCCATATATGCTCCTGCAGTTTGCCTTCTGCTGCCAGTTACTATATGCGGCTTCCTAGTCCTGCATTGGCCTCTGCAGAGTCACTATGTCACCGTCACAAGACTCTCTCACAGCACAAGAGTGGTCAGCCACAGCATCCAGGTTTGCGCATTCAGTTACTCAACTTTTCTATTGACATAAAGCATAGATAAGGTCATATTTTTCTTGCAGAAATCACTAGTACATGTGATTATATGAATATCTGTATTATATCTAGTTTAGGGAAATGACATGCAGCTGCCTGTAGTTCCCCTTTCACTACAGGTTTTCTGTACATGACTACAGTCCAGTGAAAGAACCATACATTTATTGCCAATGACAGGACTGGGTCAGAAAAACCTCATGCAGAGAGATAAGTGTGTGTGTGTCCCATGCTGCGGTCCGCAGCAATGCACAGGTACAAGCTGAGTGCATGCTATTTGTAGATGTGGACCCATTGACTTGAATCCGCGATCCACAATATATGGTCCACATATGTGGTGCGGAGGCATGGACAGAAATCCCATGGAAGAGCTTCCTAATATTTACGTGCTTCCACTCGCACCGCATAGTATCTTGCGGATGAAGGACCCATTCGAGTCACGTTTGCAGTCCGCAATATGGACACGGGCGGCTTATTCTCATCTGCATGAGCCCTAAAGGAGATGTGCTACTGTAAAAGGAGGGAGGAGGGGGATGCAGCTGCAGGGTTTTAGTAAAGACGTCTTATTGGCTTACAGCATGTACATCACACCTGGAAATGCCTTCCTAACAGGCTAAGGGTGTATTCAGACATTGTTGCTGAGGCTCTCTTAAAAACCATGAGAGACTGAAAAAATATTTTTTTTTACATGTAAAATATGTACAATAAAGATTTCATCTGTAAAAACTCTGAGGCTAATTGAAAACTGTGCTAAAACGGCATCTTATTTTTCAGATTTGGTTTGGATGTTGTGTTTAACTGCACTTCAACCACAGTGTCTAAATGTACCCAAAATTTTGAAAAAATGTTCACTTGCAGAAAGCAGAACTATACAATATTATGAAGATTTTTTTTTTTTAGGTTATTGCTGATCAGTATATAGCTGCCTAAGGCGATTATTGTAAAAAAAACATTTTTTTTTTATACAATAGCTGTGCTTTAAACTGAGCTATGGAATATTGTAAAATACTGTATAATACAATAGCGGAGTCCTCCTTTAAAAGAAATGTCATCAGAAAATAATCTATTGTTTAAATCACATTTTAGTTAAAATATATATATATTATTTAAAATTCATGTTTTTCTACTTTTTTTAATGTCACTGCTTATAATAAAATTTTTTATTTAATCCTGCAATTTTCACACTGGCCACTAGGTCTAACAGATATTAAAGGGGTTTTCCAAGACTTCATCAGTATCTAATTGGTGGGTGCCTGACACCTGGGACCCCCACTGATCAGCTGTTTGAGAGGGCACCAGCGCTCGCAGTAGCGATGCAGCTGTCTCACAGCTTTGCCTAGGCTAAGTGACATCACTTTCATTGGTCACATGGCCTAGACGCAGCTAAGCCCCATTGAAGTGAATAGACAATGGTGAGCTCTGAGAAGGCCACTGCGCAGATGCCTTCTTAAACAGGTGATCAGCGGGGGTTCCGTGTTTTGGACACCCACCGATCAGATACTAATGACCTATCGAGAGGTCTCAGAAAACCCCTTTAAGACTTCCTGTCTTTTGTGAGCAGCTAAATGGGCTATAGACACAAAGAAAAGTGTAGTGTGAATTTGTATTCAGCCCCCCTGTACTCCAGTTACCCCTAAATACCATCCAGTGTGACAAATTGTCTTCAGAAGTCACCTAATTAGAAAATAGAGCCTACCTGTGTGTCATTTATTCCCAGTATACCTACAGCTGTTCTGTGAAGGCCCCAGAGGTTTGTTACAAGTGATCAAACAGCATCATGAAAACCAAGGAACACACCAGACAGGTCAAGGATAAAGTTGTGGAGAAGTGTCTAACGGGGTAAGATTATAAAAAAAAAAAAACAAGCTCCAAACCTCTCGCTCCAATCCATCATGCGAAAATGGAAGGAGTATGGCATAACTGCAAACCCACCAAGACATGGCCATCCACCTAAACTGACAGCCCAGACAAGAACACTAATCAAAGAAGCAGACGAGAGGCCCATAGTAACTCTGAAGGAGCTGCAGAGATCCACAGCTCAGCTGGGAGAATCTGTCCACAGGACAACTATTAGTTGTGCACTCCACAAGTCTGGCCTTAATGGAGGAGTGGTAAGAAGAAAGCAATTTTTGAGAGCAAGCCATAAGATGTCCTGTTTGCAGTTTGCCATAAGCCATGTAGGGGACACAGAAAACGATGAAGGTGCTCTGGTCAGATGAGACTGAAGTTAAAATTTTTGGTGTGTGGTGTAAAACACTGCACATCACCATGAACACACCATCCCCACCTTGAAACAGGATTGTGGCAGCATCACGCTGTGGGGATGCTTTTTCTTCAGCAGTGACAAGGAATCTGGTAAAAGTTGATGGGAAGATGCAGGGGCGTACATAGAAATCATTGGGCCCCATAGCAAGAATCTGAATTGGGGCCCCCTAACCCCGCCCACTACCCTGGCCCATCCCACCTCCTGCCCTGGCTCCTCCCCTGCCACACCCACATTTGCAAATTAAAAAATGTATACATGACCTACTGAGGACTCCAGCATAACGCAAACCGGACGGATCCGTTATGCAGCCCATAGACTTCTATTATGACGGAATGCCTCTAAAGGCATTCCGTTATGGATTCCGTCATGGAATTGCGTTATTTTGGCGCCCCCATCACACGCGCGGCTCACCTGGCTCTGGTCTTGTCTGCAGCAGCTGGCTTCTCCTCTATGTGGTCCTGGTATCTTCCCTCTGCTTTGTTGGTGTGGGGACCGTATTTATCGCCCTATAAGACGCACCTAGGTTTTAGACAATGATAATAAGAAAAAATATTTTTCGTTACACTTAGTCAGACCAGCAATCAGACCCCTAATGCCTCAGATCAGCCCCTCATGTCACATTTCTCCCCCTTAATGTCACATTTCTCCCCCTCATGTCACATTTCTCCGCCTCCATGTCACATTTCTCCCCCTCCATTTCACATTTCTTCGCCGCACCCCCTCCCCCCTCCACCATGCCTTTTTGATGACCCCTGCCCTGACCTGCCCTGCCATTTCTCCATTCTTCCCATCCAGATTCTCATCCCCAAATCCCCCCCCCATAGTTTCTTTCAGCACCTAGCATTTGGCACTACCTCCCGCAACCCCCCCCCCCCACAAAAATCCATCATCCAGCCAGATTCTCATCCCCAATCAACCTCCGATGGCACAGATCCGTCCATGATCCAGATTCTCATCCCTAAACCCCCCCATAGTTTCTTTCACCAGCACCTAGCATTTGGCACTACACCCCCGATGGCACAGATCCTCCATCCATGATCCAGATTCTCAACCCCCCATAGTTTCAGTTTAACAAACCACCTACCAGGCTACCAGATAGGGTGAGTCTCTGAGGTGACTTGAGGCAGAGCCACAGGCGGGAAATCATCTGTCCTCCTGAGCTGCCTGCCTGTGCGAGTGGCGCCGCCACTCACAAGTCACACCCCCCCATGTCCACGTGATAGTGCTGTGTGAGAGGAGCCACCAGGGCACAGCGCAGCGCAGGGACGGAGCTCAGCTGCTGGGGGCCGACACAGCCGCGGACGGCGGATAAAGTGAGGCTGGGGCGGACGGGCATCTGCATTTCCGCCTGAAAAAAAGCCCTGGTCTGCAGGGGGCGGGGCCTTCCAAGCACTCCGGGCCCCTCTGTGCCTCGGGCCCCATAGCAGTGGCGTACCCTGCCTATATTGGCGGTACGCCACTGGGAAGATGGTTGGAGCTAAATACAGGGCAATCCTGTAGAAAAACCTGGTAGAGGCTGCAAAAGACTTGAGACTGAGGTGGAGGTTCACCTTCCAGCTTGACAATGGCCCTAAACATAGAGCTACAATGGAATGGTTTAGATCGAAGCATATTCATGTTTTCGAATTGACCTGTTAAATTCCAGACCTAAATCCCATTGAAAATTGCTGTTCACAGATGCTCTCCATCCAATCTGATTGAGCTTGAGCTATTTTGCACAGAAGAATGGGAAAAAAAATTCAACCTCTAGGTGTGAAAAGCTGGTCGAGTCATACCCCAAAAGACTTGCAGCTGTAATTGCAGTGAATGATTGTAAAAAATGTAGAAAACCATGTATCATTTTCTTTTCACTTCACACATACTTGCTACTTTGTGTTGATCCATCACATAAAATCCCAATAAAATACATTTAAAGGGGTTCTCCAAGAGTATAAAATGTCCCCTCGTGTGCCAGGCACCCAGCATGGAATATACTTACCCCGGTCCCCGCAACGCCGCTGCTGCTTCTCCTTAAAAACATCCGGTGTTGGGGGGAAGCCTCCCTAACATCGCCGGTGACGCTAGGGAGGCTCGTCCCCGCCTGCCATTGACCGCTTTCTATTGTGTCGGAGTTAAACGGATCCTTCCCCATTGACTTGCATTGTGGGTCATGACTGATCAGTCTTGCTCCGCATCCCATGACGGAAAGAAAACGGCAGCATGCTGCGGTTTGCTCTCCAGTACGGCAACGCAAACATATGGAACGAACTGCATTTTGGAGCATTCCAGAGTGAAAGTAGCCTAAGTTTGTTGGTGTAGCTTGAAATAAATGTGGAACAGTTCTAGGGGTATGAATACTTCGGTAATGTATTAAGAGGTGTTATTTGTCATTGTAATTCTACCTGTAGTGATAATGAAAGTAGCTACTGAAAAGGAAATCAAGACCTATTATTAAGCCTAGTGGCCAGTGTAAAAATTGCAGGATTTTTTTTTTATGCAGTTACATGGAAAAAATAAAAGAAAACTTACCATTCTAAAAAATGTGTATACCTAAAAACATGATTTAAACAATGACATTTTTTTGACATTTCCTTTAAAAGTGCACCTGTCTCACAGCATGATGAAATCCACATGCACAACTTGTGCTTCTGTCTGTACTTCATCTATTAGGCCTCATGCACACGACATGCAAAAAACGGATCCGCAAAAATTATGGATGACGTCAGTGTGCATTTTGTATTTTGCGGAATGGAACAGCTGGCCCCTAATAGAACAGTCCTATCCTTGTCCGTAATGCGGACAATAACAGGACATGTTCTATTCTTTTGCGGAACGGACATACGGAAACGGAATGTACCTTCCTTTTTTTTTTTTTTGCGGACCCATTGAAATGAATAGTTCTGCATACGGTCTGGAAAAATAAAAACAAATGGACATGGAAGGAAAATACGTTCGTGTGCATAAGTACTTAGTTTGTGTAGGTATTCATAATTATTGGGACGTTCTTCAGGGTGCCTTTAAAGGCTATGTCTTTTTTTTTATGGTTGCATTTTACTCATTTTGGGCTAAAAATCTTTTTTTTTTTTTTTCAATTGGTCTTTATTAAAAATATTGAGCCATTCTGTGACAAGGGGTTAACTGTTTTTCTAGCTGAGTGACTGGTACTTTCACTTTATGCCAGTCATCTAATAACCCTTATCTCTAAATTACTAAAAGGTCTTGAACACTTATTTAGGCCACATTCTTATTAATAAGATAAGAATTAAGCTTTAATGAGTGTTTATAATAGGAGAGAACAGAAATAAGGAGCCCCTCTGCTCCCTGCCTGACTGAGCATAGCAAAAATTACAGATCCTGCTAATAGATAAATCCACAGCTGTACAGCGAAAACAGCTCATCATTTTTAATAAATACCAATTGAAAAAATGATTTTTGACTCAAAATGAGTACAATGCAATAATAATAATAATAATAATAATAAAAAGATGCCACCAAAGGTGTACATGGTCTTTAAGACCAGGTATTGAATTAATATAAACCAGTCAGTCTGTTATTGCCCACCAAACCAACTGGAATACCTTCATGGTGTCATCATATGGTTCCTGATGGTATTCTTATCTTTTCAGACTTTTAAATGCACTAAAAATGATCTTTATTTCCTGCTCCAGTAATTTGCTAATGAGCCATTTGATGTGAAGGAAGCCGGCACCTACTGTCGAACTCGCGCTAACTCTGCCTAAACCCTGTGACTTCTCCTTCAACAGACCTCTTCAGCGTACCTGGCCCTCCTGACATCTCACTATCCCTCCCAATATCTTGTGCATGTGCTGTTGTGTAGCTCTGTCGGCACATGAGCAGTAAAGCTAGATGTACTCATTCTGATATAAGTTCCTCATTGCGCATGCACTAAACTTCGAGAACAGGCTTGAGACTATATGTTCTCGGAGTTTAGCACATGCACAGTGAGGAACCGAAACTGGAATGAGTACATCCAAAGCTATTGCTCATGCGCCGACAGCGCTACACAGCAGCACATGGGAGATAATCGGGAGGCTTGCTGAGTTTTCTGGCTCTGAAGATGTTAGTCAAAGAAGAAGGAGCAGGGTTTAGATAGTTAGCTAGACTTCAAGTTAGTAGTTGCCAGCCTTCTTGACTTCAAATGGCTCATTAGGATACAGCAGATGCGAGGAATAAAGATTATTTGTAGTACATTCAGAAGTCAGAAAAAGAAGATAAGACCATCAGGTACCACAACATGATACCATAAAGGTATTCCAGTTGATTTAGAGGGCGGAAACAGGCTGGCAGGTTTCCTTGTCTAAAGATGGGTTTACACTTCCCGATGTAACAGCCAATTGTCAGAAAGGAAGCTTTCCATCCCGACAGACCGTTCATCGGCAGCACATTTACACGGGAAGACTATTGGGAACGAGCGTTCGCAGGAACGGTCGTTCCCAATAATCTGCCCGAATATCGGGGCCCTGTAAATCCACCTTAATAAAGGGGTTGCCCAGGTTCACTGCTGAACATGGACATATCCCCTTCTTCACCCACGCAGCCCCTCTGAGATGAGCATCGGAACATTTCATGCTCTGATGCCAACCCTTGCCCTACGCTGTATAGCACAGGGCAAGGGCTTTTTGGTTTACAAATTTACACTGCTTGGCGGAGGCTTCCACGTAGCAGTGTTCCCGGTGACGTCAATAACACTACTGGGCTAGGCTAGTGGACAGTCCACTAATTAGTGAAGTCCACTCATTAGTGCCAGTGGCGTCACAGGGAACACTGTTATGTCCCTATGGCATATCAAAAGTTCACTGACAGCAGAGTGCCACTTTAAGGGGCCTTATACACAAACCGGTAATCAGGCAAATTATCTGAAATGAAGCAGACGTTCTCGATAACTGCTTGATTTTCAGCGGAGATGAGGGCTAAATTCACACACAGCAATCACTTCCGCTGTATGGGGACAAGCGAACACTACAGTGATCAGTTGTCCCCATAAAGAATCATTGTTCCTGGGCAGCAGATCGCTGTTTAGACAGCATGATCTGCTGCATAGGAACAATGATTTTTGATGCTGGCAGAACAGGATCACCAGATCAATGAGCATCTGCTCTTTCATGGTGATCTCCAGCACCTTTTACACAAGCCAATTATTGGGGACAAGCATTTATACAAATGCTCCTCCCCGATAATCTGCCTGATCATCAGTCGATGTAAAAGGACCCTTAGACTAGTTTCACAGCCTAGTTGGTTGTATGCAGTGTAGCAGGAAAAGGGCCAGAGCACCACCAGGACGCCCTGACTATGGCTTTTTTCAAATCTCCATTAGGACATGTCAGGCTATGCCGACACAGAGCAGCCTGTCAGATCCTCCACTTCACCTCCGGATCTCCATTGACTACATTGTGGTCCAGCAGTGATCCTGACGATTTATAGCATAAATGCAGGGTATTCGCTGGACAAAAATAGTTGCATGCAATAATTTTTTGTCTGACCGAGAGCCGGCAGTTGGCCCAGATCAGGCAGACGGATCTCCGAAAAGTAAATGTAAAGAGCCTATAATGGGACCAGGTGGGGGTCCAGTCTGCTTCCGACATTAGTGTAGGGATTCTTCCGGACAAAAAAAACATTGCTTGCAGTGCTTTTTCGCCCAGCCGACTCCCGGCACTTAAGCCGCAAACAGGCTGAATTTCCACTGGGTTCCAGTATAGTCAATGGGGTCTGGCGGGGAAAGGTAGTGTACGTATATGGCAGATATGATGAGTTCTGACAGAAAGATGCCTTACTCAGGCCAATTACCGGAAATGCACCTTCCAGATAACTGCCCCGATGGTTGGCTTGTGTAAAGACAGGCTTTACAATTTTTGGTGTCCAGCCATGACTTTCAGATGTTTGTGTACTCACAAAGTGCAGCCTAATATAAGTTCAATTTTAAATATAACATTTTATTGCTTAGATTGTTTCATACAGAACAGCATTTCATTCTGAATTTGGAAGTACTGTACAGCTGAATAAAAAGGAGGAAACAAGTACCAAAACAAAAATGATTCTCTGTTCATGTGGCATAGACCAGTCTTGTACATAATGCATAGCAGCAGTTGAAGTTCCCTTTAGAAAAAATATGAAATTTGACATTTTCACCATGGCTTCCCCTTACAATGGGATGTAGTTGCTAATGTTGTTCATACAGTTAGAGGACAGGAAGAAAATGAATTGGGATACTGGAAATGTGACTGTTTGTGTAGCCCACAGGATCAGCATCTATGTGACGGGGCTTTTATTGCATTCACAATCAAGTGCTTATCGTAGTGATTTCATGACCTCAACTTTAAATATATGGAGCACTTAATCTGAAACGTAGAAATGACAAAAAAAAATAAAAAATATTGTACAATAATTCATAAAAATCAATCTGCAAAGCCCTGAGAGGAAATAAAGAGAAAGGAAAAAAGGACAAAAATTAGCTGAACATGCAATCTAAATATCTACGATTCACCCAGAGTTCAATCATGGCATATACTTCACAGTTTAATATCCAAAAGACACAATAGTTTGGGAACAACTCATATTATATTCATTAATGATATATTTGTATTTAGACAAAAGAAATATGATAAAGACCTTATCTATCAGGGTATACATACATTAAATAAAGCTTTCATTCCATTTTCATTATTGCTAACAAACGTCCCTCTGTTCTGATGGGCTGATTAGGTCGGGTACATCACTTTACAGTATAACATGTAACATCAAAAGTCTGGAGACATACAACTTAAAAGAAAACGACTAAAATACAGACTTGTCCTTTAATTGATTCTGATTAATAAGAACACTTTGTAAAAAAAAAAAATAAGAAGGAATCATTGGTTGTGATTTACCATTCTCCAGAACTAGTCGTGTGTCTATATATCTGCTCATCCCATATAGAAATATATTAGTTTCTATCTACTGTTTTTAGAAAGGTGTCGCTTTAGCTGCTGCTCGGTTATTATATATTGGTCATTCAGTTGATTGTCAGGCATTGCACAGATACTGTGACAGTGTAGTACTGAATGATCCCTCTCGGATTTGACCCCCTACTTAGTCTCTAAGTCTGGAACAATTTATGAGTTATAATAGGAAGCTTCTCCCTACGGCCAAATCACATTTTCAAAAGTTGACGCGACTAACTAAACGCTTCTAAAAATCCTAACTAATTTTGAGATCAGGTGAAATGCTTAGGGTCAGGGTCCAATACTGCTCCATGGAAATGTGGAGGCAATGCCGCCAGCAACCGCACACAATGTGCTTGTAGCCAGGACAGGACCTTGGTAATACCAGTCTCCCTGACACGGGCAACCCGCGCCACGGACAAATCAGAACTCAGTAATTGATATATGTGTATGAATGGTGTAAAGGGAGGCGTATGGCCTATAATACCACAAACATTATACAGTTCATTTCAGGTTTTAAGGTCCTAGAGGAAACAAGAAACCGAGGGGGCAAATTGCACAGTTACAGTAGAGTACTTAATATATAATAAACAGCCCATTCAATATTTGTATCTTACGTGTGATATGCAAAATATACACATACACGTAAATATACCCAACATGCACACTATATATATATATATATTTATATACACACACATACAAACACCATTCTTAAACAGGCTCATCTTCAAGCGCCATAGTACATATTCTAATCTAGCTCCTCTTCCTCGCTTTCTTTTCACCAGTAGTACAATCCTGCCTAAAAACAAAGGTCAAAACTTGAAGGTAAGGCATCTTATATTGGAAGACAGCAGTCTTTGCTTCGTTTCACAGTCCACCTCTGTCCTCAACCTCGACGGCAGGACACATGAAAGTCTGCATTTACCTTATTGCGCACAAGCCTCTGTTTTCAACAAGAACAGGGTTGGAATGGTGCAATGCAAAAGAACTGCCAAAGGCTAACATTTTCGGAAAAAAAAAAAAAAAGCAAAAAGTTTATATTTATACATATTTAATAATACCAGGACTCAAAAGTTACTTGGTAATTTTTTGAAAGGCAAATATTGCCCAAACAGTTCTGCAAAATGCAGAGACTAGTAAGCTGGTGAATTCAAGCAAACAGAATTGAGACATAGGTGGGCAGATCTGTCCATTGGTGGTAATGTTTCTGCTGAATCCTCTGTGTTGTGTTCATCCGAGGTAGAACGACTACTCAATAACACCAGATATGTTCTGTGCAGGATCAGGTTGTGACGTTCAGAACTGCTACTTTTGTCTGGCTTATGGCGACTGCCACACGCTTTGTGAATAAATTCGTCCAGCGCTTGTAATATGCACAACAGTCCACTGCAAATTCAAAGCTCAGAAATGTTGCAAACTAGCAGAGATCAGGAGGAAAACCTTTCCTTTACCGTGTCCATTACATGTTCTTCCAGTTATTGGCTGCAGTAACATATTGCTTTTTCCACAACCTGAAGAGTCCACCTCTGGAAAGACAGTGATTGATGTACACACAAAAATATTTAATGCTTCAATGGGAATTGTCCTCTTAATATCCTCTTTTACGTACAAAACTGAATATTGAAAAAAGTGTAATACCAAAACACGTAATAAAGTAGTAAGGCACTCAATATCCATAGAAAGTTTTTCTATTTAAACAAAGGTTATGGCACATGGTATGGCCTGCCATAAGCCACTGTAGAAAATGTATCTGAAAAAAAATAATCAAGTGTAGGTATGATTCTGTCTTAGCAAAGCAGGAAGGGCGCCTCCTGTCATTGGCTCATTTAGACCCTACAACAGGCAGGGATTCCTCTGAGGTTATAAGATTCAAAGTAGATTTTTCAGGCTCTTTGTTGCTACCCTCTATGTTTTTGGGGTCAGCGGACGTATGGCTGTCTGGATCTTTAACGCTGTCTTTTGGGCTGTCTCTTACAGATGCAGTCTTATTGTTTTGAGATGATTCCTCAGCATCCACATCGGAGGACTGGCTTTTCTTGCTCCTAGTTGCCGCATGAACTGGCGTATCACATTCATTTTCAGATACCTGATGTGTACTGCTCTGCAATGACTCAGCATCGCTTTCTTCATCCCCTCTAAGCAGCAGTTCGTCTTTGTCGCTTTCCTTCCCTTGGCTTTTATTATCTCTTAGTTTCTGGTGGATTCGCTGGTGACGAACCAGACTGTGCTTTAGAGTAAAAGTGCGTTCGCATGTCTGACATTTGTAAGGCCGCTCACCTACAAATAAAAAAGGTAAAAGATCAGCATTTTTACCCTGTACTGTACAGGTAGACATATATAGTTGTGTATACAATAGCAGGGCTATAGATGGCGACCAATACGGTCGCCAATGCGCCATAAAATTTGCAGATGGCGACAAGACTTTAGTCTTGTCGCCATTTGCGACTGGACGGCAGTGCTGTAACTGTAGGGTTGCGCTGTGTATCGCTGCGCAGCCTAGTATGCTATGTTGTCTTCACTAGCACAGTGTGCTAGTCCCTCCCCCCCCCCACTGTGACGCGGCTGCCGCTGCCACCAATGGGGAGATAGCAGGGAGGAGGAGGGGAGGAGCTGTGGCCGCTGCGCTACCAATGAATGTAATTAACTCATTAATTCAAGCGTAGGCAGCCGGTGCCGGCAGCGGAATCACAGACCCGGCACCCGGCCTCAATAATAGGGCATGCGATCCGTGGAAATTAACCCCTCAGGTGCAACATCTGAGGGGTTAATTGCCGCGGATCGCATGCCCTGTTATTGAGGCCGGCTGCTGGGTCTGTGATACTGCTGCCGGCACCCGCTGCCTACACTTTAAATGAATGAGTTAATTACATTCATTGGTGGCGCAGGGTGCCGCCCCCCCAGTATTATAAATTATATAAACCATTGGTGGTGGCGACCCCCCTCCCCCATAGTGTTAGTATCATTGGTGGCACATTGTGCCCTCCCAAGTCCCCTCCCTTCTTCCCCTTGTATTGGTATCATTGGTGGCAGTGGCCACAGGGTCCCCTCACCTCCTCTCTTCTGATCGGTGCCCCAGCAGTGTAATGCTGGGGCTCCGATCGGTTACCATGGCAGCCAGGATGCTACTTAAGCCCTGGCTGCCATGGTCAGCTCCCTGCTGCTGTGTGTACTATGCACAGGGCAGCAGGGACAGTATGAGGTCCTATTCACCCTAATAGATCACTATTAGGGTGACTAGGACAAGGAATTAAAAGATCCCAGGTTCTACCCCTAACGGGGCTAATAGTTAGTAAATAAAAGGTAAAAAAAAAAAAAAAAAAAACACCAAAATACTAAAAGTCGCCCCCATTCCCAATTTTACATATAAAATTTAAAACAATAAAAAATAAACATACTAAATATCGCCCCGTCCGAAAAAGTGTGAGCTATCAAAATATAAAGAAATATTTCCGCTGCAGCGAACAACGTAACAGAAAAATAATAATCAAAACCGCGCAATTCCGCATTTTTAGTCACCTTGTCCCCCAGAAGATGTCACTGGATGTGAGAGGTATGTGGTTCTGTATTCTCCTATATGTAGAGCTGGCTCACTACTGTGACCTGCGTCTCATCTTCTCTGTCAAGTCCTTTTTTAAATTATAATTTATGCATTTTAAATTTGGTGACTAAAAAATTTAATTTGGCTCCTAAATTTTATAGTTTAGGAGCCAATGGCTCCTGGTTATTTTTTTTAGTCTGGAGCCCTAAATAGAAATAACATGGATTCTATTGATATGTTGAATGTGGGGCTGGGCATCAGAAGAGAACAGAATCCACTATCTTGCCCAGGTTTCTTATACACAGGGTTAGGGCAGGAACTGACTCTAAAGGCCTTTATAGACATTAGACTATTGTTAGTCAAACCTGACATTTTTGGCAAGACCAGCTGACAATGTAATGTGTATGGGGAACTCCTCACTTCATCTCGTGGGGTTGAGAAAGACAAGGTGATCGCTTGTTATCCCAGGAGATAAGCCACTGATTCTAGTCTCTCTCCCTTGAAAATACATATACGCTCAGCCAAGTCAAGTGTGTCAGACAACACCTACTGTAGGTATATGGGCAACTATAGAATAAGAGAGACTGACCCAATTGAGTGATTTGGGTTACATCAATACAAAACAATTTGGCCTAGGGCAAACTTACCTGTGTGAGATCTCATATGTCTTGTGAGATCTTGAAGGGACCAAAAACGTTTACTACAGACTGTGCAGATCTTCTTTCGTTTGTCTGCCTTTGTCCCCTTTGTCTCAGACTTTGAGACCTTGTCGTCATCACTTTTATCCAATAACTTTTCCATTTTGGCTTCCATGTTCTCTTCGTTTTCGATTTGCTTCTGACCTAATGGTTCGGCCTCCACAGTAGATTTAGAAACTTTCAAGTCAACAGGGAGCATTTCATCTTGACTTCCTTGCTCATCAGCAGCAACAAGAGTGGAATTACAAGCAGGGGTTGATAAGTCATTGCATTCATATTCAACAGGTTTCTCTTCTCCCTTGCTTACACATGAGTGTGCTCTTCTATGTCTGCCTAGAGTGGCAGCAAACTTAAAATTTTTCCCGCAAACATCACATGAGTTGCTGGAAGCTTGCTCACTGGCTGACAGCTTGAACTCAATTAGCTTGCTTGCAAAATTAAGGTCCAGGCTTTTGTTGCTCACAGCGTCATCCTCTAACTGCTCTTCTCCATCTTGTTTGGACTCCTCTTTGTCTACCGTCTGATTCTCAGCTTGCTTGTTCTTGGACTCCGGTTCACTGCCCGTCTGTGGAGCTTGCTCTGCTTTATCTCTTTCACCAGAAGTCAGGTCTAGAACATCAACTTCTGCAGCCGACAAGTCTGCATCAGACTGACTGTCTATGAAGAAACATTGACAACAGTTTAGTAGATTGCCCTCCATAAACTGCCTCAATTGATTAACCTGTGCAGTGGCCCAACTGAGCACAAGAGGCAGTGTTAAAAAGGTACCAATATTCTTGACATCTACTAGTCGGTATATAGCCAGGGACAGATGACGGTATAGTTTTGACAACTAGTTAGCAGGTTTCAACTAAAGATCATCTACACGCAATGCTAGCTTTACTTGATCTTTGTTACATCATAACTTATAGCCCATTCACATTCAGTTTTGCCTTCACAAATCTGCCTGCTGTCATCTGTAATGCATTAATATTGTGCTGACAGACACTGAAAAGATAAAGGCCCACATACAAATTATTTTCGATCGGAGACCCCTTAAAAAAAAATTTTGAGAGGAAGAAGGTGCAGGCAAGTTGTATTTTATTGGCCGATCCTTTGGTTAAAAAGCCTGGCCTGCAATACCAAGCACAGCCACCATACCATGTACGTCACTGTGCTTGGTATGCTGTAAGGAGGCCACAGCACTCACCGGAGTGCAGCTAACCCTTCAAACAGCTGATTTTCGGGGGTGGATCGAGTGGATACTGATGAACTTTCCTGAAAATAGGTCACCAATACCATACTTCTGGAAAAGCCCATTTTATTCCCCACAACAGACTATTTTCTGATGTTAAACACTATGGGTGAATTTATCATGCCTTCACTCCAAAATGTTGGCCCCAAAAAGTTTTTGCATTCTTACACCACTCACTCCATTTTTTAAATATGGGTGGAAAACTGGGTGGGGTTAGCTAGTTTAATGACTTTCCCTCCAGCTTGATCACCGATACCATTTTAAAAAGTCGCAAAGGGTCTCCAGTAGGAAAACTGGAGTAGCTTTTGTAGACAAAAGTGTTAGGTTTAAAGAAAAAACTAACTCATTAAATAACACGTGAGATTTGATACAGTTGGAAATTTATGCCAATATAGACTCACGCAAAGCCTGTTTCAAGTGTTACTCTCATGATAATTCCCCCCTACATCTTCCACCATGCAAAACAGCAGGGTGTGTTCGGTCCAGATACCATAGGAGAGGACTGCTGGGAGATGTGAAGTCAGCACTAACATACAAACAGCAGATTTATGAACGCACTTCTGGACTTGAATAGTATAGATGGTTTGCATAAGAAGCATGATCTACTATTTAGTATATGCATAAAAACTATGACAAAAGCTATAGAAATATCTAAGTATATCTAAATCAACAAAGTTAAGGCTCTGTTCAAACGGGCACAAGGGCATATTCTGCATGATGTGAAGTGTGCTTCCAAATGTACACCAGACACCACCATAAGCATATTTAGTTGCACTCTTCACATAGGTCGACTATGCTCGTTAATAGTTAAAGAAAAAAAATATAGTGACATATACAGGTCAAAACTACACTTTTGGAATACATTTAGAAAATGAAGTCTATGGACACATCAGTGCATACTTTGGAGGCCATTTCCAACGTATATGCTGACGGTAGAGCCCAAAAGAGGCCGGCCATTTTTGTCCACCCTGGACACTAGGAACATACAGTTGTGACATATCTAGACACTGAGCTGTAGCTACTTATTTAGAATAAAGAATAAGCTAAATGTGCTACCTGTGCTATCATGAGATCCAACATCACTTTCTTTAGACTGGGCCATAAGACCGTTTCTTCTTAAGGAGAGGTTGGCAACTCCGTGTTTGCGTAAAAGATGGCGCTCACAGTTAGATTTAGTGGAAAAGAAGGCATCACACTGTGCACACGGGTAGGGCTTCTGACCTGAAGCAGGAAAAAAAGGTCTTTATCCCACTTGCTACACTGTACACAAATGCCACACGTAAGGTCATTATAGAGAAAGAATGTATATGCAGTTTAGGAAATAGCGTAGAATGCGCTAAGAGTCAGTAAAGGCACACGGCATTGGAGTCAGGAGTGATGTGGGTTGAAGCAATAGAGGAGGGAGAAGGGAGGGCATAAATATCCTTTAGAACAAGAAAGCCTCTCTAGGCTGGATACAAAAGCTGCATTATGAGCACCCACTCGGCTTTAATCTGCCTCAAGTTGTTCGTTTTGCTGCTAATTAACAGCTAAATCTGCATTAGGAGATTGCATGGACCAATCCTTACTACCAGGCTGTCATGTGACCACACTATGCCTAATTACATGGAAATCCGTGCCATTCCTTGTTCATCGGGGAGGAAGGAAAGCAGTGTATCAAATGACAATGTGCAATGGTCAGCCGTTTTCTACCTCTTAATGACACATATGGAAAATGAATATGCAAGACGACTACGCTGCAGACGGCAGATGTAACAGGCACTTATAGTTTAGGGGGTACTGCTGAATTCCTGGGAACATAAAAAGGAGCAGTCACTTGATAAGGGCAGTAAATCTTCACTAGGGCATTGGGCTGGTCAAAAAATGGTGGAATGCTTTATTCACCTCACTGCTGTGCTTTATTGCGGTGGTAGCACCTCAAGATGCTAGCTGCATAAAAACGGCAATATAGATTTCATATGTTTAGCAACTTGCAATGTGTTCCTATAGCAAAAGAATCTACTAGTCTACAAGGTCAATCTAAATCTAACGCTCCATCACATAGGGTCAGTGTTTGGATCAGATAAGTTATGAAGTATAGAGATCAAGGTATAAGTTAGAGTGCTTATATAAAGGATCTACAGTCAAATGATTTCGCAGCAAATTACATTATGGATAATTCGCTGTTGAAGGGGTTTAGCACTTTGAACAATGTGTGTTTCTTGGAAAAGGCTCCAGAAATTAAGCAGATCTGATGCTAGCAACCACAGAGTCAGTAACCCTACAGTGCCACCAGAAGGGACGCATTACACAGCCTTATTGAAATCTATGATCTGCATGTGTAGTGCATAGACATACTGAGGGAGAATTCTCAAAACGGGTGTAAAGGAAAACTAGTTTAGTTGCCCATAGCAACCCGATTTCACCTCTCAATTTTCAGAGCTCCTTTGGAAAGTAAAAAGTGGAATCTGTTGCTAAGGGAAACTAAGATAGTTTTCCATTACACCAGTTTTATTGTAGCTGCTCTCTATAAAAGTTGAGGTGCTGACTTACCTGAAGCAGAATTCTCCAAACCAGACAACTCCTTTGAATATTATCTCAAAACATAATGCAATGCTAAGGGCTCATTCCCATCTGCATTTAACTTATTTTGTAGGCTGTTCTGGCAGAGGAACAGGAACAGCCTGAAAGAGTTCACCGGATACGGCATAGCTGGACACCGCCGTCTACCTCCGGAACCACATTCAAGATTATGGTATCTGACAGTGATCCGGCCACTTTCCGGCACAAGTAAAAGAGTCCTGCATGCTGGACTATTTGTCCACAGGACTTCTTGTCCAGCAGAAGCTGGCATTTATACCGGAAAGTAGTCGGGTGACTGCTGGATCCCATTATAGTGAATAGGGTCTGGCGGTGCATGGCCGTGTATGGGTATGGGGGATCCGTTGAACTCCGGAAGGCTGTTCCTCTGCCGGAAAAGCCTGCTGGGTCAGTTAAACGCAGATGTGAATGAGTCCTAAGCCCTGAACTACTTATTCAGAATACACATCTATTAGTCAGGGCTGAGAGAACCTACAAATTCTCCCAGCATTTCTGTACATTACATGGACAGTCCACTGACTCCAATGTGTATCAACATGTTCACCAGTGGTGGCTTGGTGGAGAAATCAGACTCTTGTTGCTAGGTCCCCCACTAGAGAACAACTGATCACTGGAGGTGCTAGCAGCAGGACAACCTATAATCAACTTATTTTCAGGAGATTTCTCTAAAACAAAGGGATTGTTCAAAGTGGATATCCCCTTTAAAACTGCAAGATATACCTGTATCTAGTAGTCGTTAAACCTGCTATTCTAATTGAAAGATGAAGTTTTCATGTTACATGCCTTTGTATTTATACCCATAATATGCAGCAAGCTTCAAGATTAGCTGTTATATCTGTCCCAAAAAAAAGCTTGAAGCTGATCCTTACCTGTGTGAGTCAACATGTGTCTCTGTAAGGAGCTTGCCCAGGGAAAAACACGAGGACAGTAAGGACAGGTTATCTTTTGCAATGAATTGGAGTAGGAGTTTCTTTTTGCTTTTTTATCTTCACCACTATCTCTCTCATCCTCACTAGTACCATTTTTGTCTACGGCATCTTTAAGGTGTTCTGTAGACTGCAGATAAGGACTGAACTTATTAGTGTCAGTTGTGGCCAACATCTTCTCAACACTTGCAAATTCACCGCTTGATTCAAGGTCTACACCACCCACTGCAACCTTGGGCTTATTTTTAGTTCCCTTCTTTCTACCCCTTTTCTTTGCTCCTATAACTAAAGCAGCGGGATTGGAGAGGTCAGATGGGCTTGTCATGCTTGCAACATTGTGGGATGAATCACTGGAAAGAGGTTCCATATTCTGGATTGTCATCTTGGATTTGGAAGTGCCAGATTTCTCAGTGGTTGATGGGCTGTTGGCAGCAATTTGAGAACTAGGTGTTTTTATATCAGTTTTAAGCAAGGTTGAAGCAGATGATACTGAAGAAATGATCTGTGCAATGGAAGCCAGTGGTGGCAATTCTTTAGTGGCTGGAGGCTTTGGCAAGAGGGGAGGTGGTTTAGGTCTCAAAGGGCGTAGAATAGCTGCACTTCCGAGAATAGCAGGAGAAATTATTGGAACAGTCAAGTGTACAGGGTTTTTCACTGGTTTGGAATGTGTGATAGCTGAAGCTTTTTCTAGGAGCTCATTGGCACTTAGGGAGAATTGGTATGGCTGACAACTAAACAGTTGATTCACCGGGCCACATATTTGCTCTTGGGTGTTTAGTTGAATCTGTAGGATTTCTTTTTCCTGCTTAGCATGTTTAGGTATAGAGAGATCAATAGGTTCCATAGAGGAATCTGAAGAGGCAAGAGAGGTGTAGACAGGCTCCTCCTTCACTGGAAACATACATGGGTTTTTGTTCTTTTTAGAAAAGTCTAAAGGTTCATCAAGGTCCAAAGGAAAGCTGGAAGCGGGTTCAAGTTTTAGAGGAAAAGAAGAATCACTCCCATGAAGAAAGCCGTTTTGTGGTTCCAGGTATGATGTGGTAGGTTTATGTTCGAGGTAAGTGCTATCCTCCAAAGGAGGAGTGTCTGATCTACTTTGCTCTGGGCTACATGGGCCACACAAGATGTGATTCTCTATTTCTTTTTCTTGAATATGCTGGTGCTGCTTGAGGATGTGGTGAATGCAGTTTCTTTTGGCAGAAAAGGCAGTGCCACACTCTTTGCATTCAAAAAGTTTATTTTTCTGAAAGTTGCTGTGGCTCCTCATGTGTATGTGAAGAGCACGATAACTCTTTAAGTCTTCACCGCAGCATTTACAAACTGTGTCTGGGGAGCACAGAGCATCCACCATTTCAGATTTATTTGTGGATACATAGTCAATGTTCTTTTCTATATCCTTTCTGGTGACCTTGAGATGCTTCTTACGTAGGTGTCTCTCACAGTTCGCTTTAACAGTGAAAGGATACTGGCATATTTTACATACATATGGTCTTTCACCACTGTGTGTCCGCAGGTGCCGAATCAGTGCCGCTTTGTCAGCCGCGATATAATCACATATGTTACACTGGTAAGGTGATATTCCCAAATGAGTGCGTATGTGGGCCCGCAATACACCAGAGAATGTAAATACCTGATCACAGAAGCGACAAGGATAAAACACTTTTTTAGCTTGGGTTGTTTTTTTGACATTTGATCCAGAAATTATTGATTTCAAATCCCCTTCAGTTACTTCTTGTTTGATCTTTGCCTCCAGGTTTAAAGGCATGAAGGCTTCTATAATACTGTCCTGTTCAAGCTGTGTCTTTAGATCTCGCGGTTTCATTAATTCAGACTTTGGTAGTTGGGTGTTCTGAGTAGAGGAGCTACAGTTGGCTCCTGACCTGGATTGTAAATATATGGCGCCTGTTGCAGATTCCACACTGTTCTTTATCATCCTTAATGGTGGGGCAGGAAGGCTGGGGCTGATACAGCCTGGAGATGGCTGCTGATTGGTAACTAGTGGTGGTGGAGTAGAGGCAGCAACAACTGTACGAGGAGTCACTGGCGGCTTTGGCTTTAATGGCGGCATATGTTTAATAAGGGCAGGAGACACTTTAGACAAGGGTGGAAGACTAATCTGAGATTGTGCTGAAGTAGCCATCTTTAATATCTGCTGAATATCAGCCAACTCCCCAGAGATAGGTTTTACCACAATGCTGTTGTCCGGTTGTACTGTAAAGCCTTTCTGGAAAGGCTGCAAAGAAAGCAATTTCATATTTTCTTTTGCTGAGGGTAGAACTGAGAATGGACCACCCACCGGAGGTGCTTCTAAAGGAGACATTTTCAGCATGGCTGTGTTACTACCAAGCTCGTGAGGTAGGTTGCTCTTCATAGCTTCTACGTGCATGGTCTGGAAACAGTCTGATGAATTATCCTCCTGGCTGACAGGCTTGATGTCTTTGGTGTACTGTAGGCCCAAGGCTGCCATAAAAGCTTTCTGCTCTAGATCCTCCCCAGTTCTGCGCAGATTATTATTCTGACCCTCCTTATGGGTTTCCAAGTGCAGTTTTAGAGCTGATGGCATCGGGAATGCTTTGTTGCAGATTTCACATACGAAACTATGCAATTCACTGATGCATCTTCGTAAATTGGTTTCACACCAGACCTAATCCCATAAACGGGAATGAGAAAACATATAAATACACAAATCAGTATGGCATCAGAATGCAGTCTCTTCAAAATCTAGACTACCCAATCGTAATTTGTGACTATAAACACAAATGTCTGGATGAGGGGAAAAAGATCTAACCAAAAGGACAGATTAACCACAACATATTTGCAACTGTATGATAAGTCCTTGTGTCTTAATGAAAGGTGATCTATTGAGAAGTCATAGCATCTTCATATACATGAACTTGTCCTATGCTGGATGTGGACGGGTTAACATCTATCTGGGTCTAAGGGCAGACCACTATTTTTTTTTCTCCACATGCCATTTAAAGCCTTGTGAACTGGGGATTAGAATGATAAGCCCTTTACTGCTATAGAAACCCAAAGAGCATTGCATGTCTCACTGTGATACTCTACATCCAGCCTATTGCACAAAACAAACAGCTGACCATCTTCCTTTTGTACGGCTTTCTTAAACAGCAGCTTAGTGCAAGATGCCCTGAAAGACTGCCCCGCCATACCCCCGTCGGCCAAGAGCTTAGGTTCTCTTCTAGCAATTAGCAGTAATTACCGTACTTGGGAATATAATTGATTTAGACCAAAGAAATCTGGATATATGGAATATCTGTACACCCACATATGTGCTTTATTTACAAAAAAAACCTAAAAAAAAAAAAAAAAAAAGATTTTGGCAAACCACAAGATGTGGAATATGGTCAAAAACCAATAAAACACTCATAAAAAAAAAATATAAGGAAAAAATATATTTTGAGTGCTAACTGCAGAATACGATATTACGGTGAAAACTCCATATTTAAAACTGGCAGTTGCTGAATATTAACTAGACTAATTTCTGAATTGCCATGGCCAGGGTAATTATATAGAGGGCTAGGACAGGGAACTGAATCTCTGCTCTGGAGGATGAACGGTCTAGTTGCATCCCTGGCTTGTGTAAATTTAAACTAAGTGGCTTCATATTTCAATGTCCGGGATCAATCTTTGTAGTACTTTCCCACAGAACAGTGCTTCCCTTGCCATTTATGAGACACATACAGTAAACTCTCCAATCATGAAGGGGTTTTCTGGGAGTAAAATAATAATTGACCTATCCTCAGGATAAGTTATCAATATCCGATAAGACACCCAGCACCCCCACCCATCAGCTGCTTGAAGAGGCCGAAGCTCTCTGGCGAGTACTGCGGCCTCTTCCTAGGCCTTTTACGTTCATCTGCCATATGGTCTACGTGCAGCTCAGGCCTGGCCTGCAATGCCAAACAAAGCCGCTATACAATGCACAGCGCTATGCGGTGAGGGGGCTGCAGCGCTCACTGGAGGGTCGCAGCTTCTTCAAACAGCTGATCAGTGGGGGTGCCGGCAGTCAGACCCCCACCGAAATAATAGTGATGACGTAGTCTGAGGATAGGTCATCAAAATTGTACTCCTAGAAAACCCCCTTAAAGACTTTTCTTCTTTAACCAGTAACAACATATCATTATATAGAGCTTTTAACTATAGGAAATATTCTGTACCTGAGAAATGATAGGGAACTTATTGCAAGAAAAGTCAGTAAAGCCCAAGTCATTAAATCCAGCTGGGATGGAAGGGTTGTTTTGAATGAATGGCTTTCCAGACGGGTCTCTGGGGAGCAGCTTGTGGATTGCGGCATTGTGTCTTAGCAGACCACGGTGGGTGCGAAATGAAATGCAGCAAATGTCACACCTAGGGAGATAAGAAAAAAAGCTTATTCATACACAGATCTGCACATGACGGAATTACACTCGACTGGTTCTCGAGTCATGTCCTTTAGGCCTCATGCACACAACCGGATTTTTCATTGTGCACAATGACCATTCAGTTCTATGGAACCATTACAAAAATTACAGAACATGTCCTATTTTGGTCCATATCGCGGACAAGAGTAGTCCTTTCTATTAGGAGTGAGAAAAATACAGAATGTAGACGGAAGGTAACTGTATTTTGCACATCTGATATATATATATAAACTTTTTGAAGTAGTGAAATCAAGTGCACAACCTAAGTAACTTGTGATGTATATATAAAAAGCACAAAACCTGCACAATAGATATCAGCGAAGTGGTTTAAATACCATAAAATACCTATCAGCATCCGTAGGTTTTAAAATATGCCAGCCAGTTTAGCTGACAGAAGTGTAGAAAACAGAAAGGACTTTATCGCCATGATTGGTGCTTCTAATTTTGCATTAACTCTTCTCTGTCATCACTTGTCCCACCCCCCTCGACCAAGAGCAGCGTAATTGTTGGCGTTCCCCTTCTCACAAGGGTGCCACAAAAGGAAAACAAATCCCTGCCATACCTAGAGGGTTGTAATAAAAACCTCTCAGGCCAGCACTCAACACCTGTTGGTGTGTCTTCAAACTCAGAAAGGCAAACTGGAAGCCAGCATGAAAAGATATCAGCCGGAGCTGTCCCTGCCACATAGATGCTTAGCTGGGAGGCCTTGCCTTTAAGCTGCTCTTCAAGGACAAGGCAGGTCATTGCAAATCCACTCTGTGCCCTACAGGCAGCCAGGTCTTCAGCATCTTAGACTGGCACAGGATCGCCTGTCCCATACACGCCATTCTTCTGTCACAGTAGATCAGGCCATATATTTAATATATCAATAACCGCTATACACTAGGCTATTGAAAAGGCCAAACTATATCATAAAATGCCACACTCTACTTGATACCGTTATTTTTTTTTTTTGCTTCCAGACATTCTGTAGAAATATACAATTCACAAAAATTTTACTTGTCGGAAGAAGATAAACATTTCTTTTTAGCCACCCTTGGTTTAAGGTATAAAAGACACTTATTAACACTAGTGTAAAGTAGAACTGGCTTAGTTGCCCATAGCAACCAATCAGATTTCACCTTTTATTTTCTAAAGGAGCGCTGAAAAATAAAAGGTGGAATCTGATTGGTTGCTATGGGCAACTAAGGCAGTTTTTCTTTACACAGCCCGCTGTGTGCCATTTATAATATTGGCGTATTCTCAGAAGGCAGTCCTTAGGCTCCAGGGTCCGTGTGACTGTCCACTCTGTGCCCTCTGTACCAAGGGTTAGGGACATTATACATGCAGTCCTATCTGTGGGCATCCTGGCACAACACAGGTGGAGCTGAGCACATTGACATATAGTTTTGTGCATTAGGATTTGGTATAACTTATTGTTTCCTTTGAATCCCCTCTATGTTTAGGAGTCCAGCAGGCGGTCCTAATTTCTCATCAAATTTCAAAACCCATTCTCTTGAAAATGAGCTTTTGCTTTGTGAAGCAGAAGAGCAAATTTTACAACGTGGCATCACCGATGTATATATATATATATATATATATATATATATATATATATATAGATATACACACACACATCAAAAGCTAAATAGGACGCCTCCGATTGCATTTCCTATACTATGTATCAGCATAATTCAGTTGCCTACTAGACTCATACACGCACGCTTCCATCTGGAGCTGAGAATACCTCGCAGCGCCTGCCCTGATTTTGCCTTTCTGGCCTCGCACATCTTGGCTGCATGCCAGGGCACATTACTTCTCAGCATGGGCAGGTGCCTGTAACCTACATGACTGTTTAGCCCAGGTCTGGGTACAACACGTCGCGGGCACTGGAGTGAGGAGTGAGATAGTAGCGCAACGCGTACATAGCACTGTCCGGTGGGAATCAAACATCTGTGTTCTGTTGTGGATTTGCTCCTCAATTAATGAGCTAATTGGCTTTATTGCATAGACATCCAGTCCCCAGGCTCCTCACTTTAGTACCCATTTAGCTCTTTTGTATGGCAATGCTAATGCTCCAAAGACCGAGGTGTTATTTCATTAATAACCTGTTCACCGCGAGGCGCGCAGGAAATAGAAATCTCAAGGCGTGGTGGAAAAGCTATGGAGGACGCTAGCAACGCATAGACAACTTGACTATTCAGTTCCAGGCTCCACCGTGTATCCTACTATTTTTCTCCCCCCCTCACATGCTGAAATGGGAGACATCTCCCCTGTCTCTGTGAACTGACATCAAACAGCTGCACTGGCTTCAGCTGCTAGAAGCAACGCTCTCACACGATTGACTTGCTCTCTGAACTCGCAATGGCGGCTGAAAGGCAGGACACAAGGCTCTAAATATCCTCTTCACACGCTGGCTACATTTTACCTCAGCACTCCATCAGCATCCTGTCCGCTAGCAACACCTCCCTCCCTCCCCAAAAAAGAAAAAAAAGCATCCTAGTAGGCCCAAAACAATGAGTAAAATAAAATATTGTTCTCATCCATGTGTCCATCATCTAAATATGTGCATCTTTGGGGCCTTCAAACAATAGTCCGTACGAGGTACGAGTACTGTAGCTTCATGTGAAAGACTCTTCTGTCATTTTCCAGTGTAAAATTACACATGAACGCAGCAGTCATCCAAACATGCATACGCACACACCTCCCTCTACACCAAGGTCTGAAACCATATCATTAGGGCTTCCTATTTTAAGGCTGCTGGTTATAGATTGGGCAGCCTGCCACCCGCATTCCAGACACAGCGTAGCCGTTTTGGTCTGACCCATGCACAGGGATCACACAAGGCTCCAAGGACAGGCCACAGATCCTAAGCGAGCACAGACACAGACTGGAAATTCTGAACCATCTCAAATCTGAGGAGGTCTGACTATAGGACTCCTGCTCTGTAGAGCAAATTACAAACTGGATCATATGACATTAAACCATCATGTCCTGTCTTACATTGGGCGTCTGGCAGCAACATGAATCTACGATCAGTGACCTATGCTATGATCAAGTTACAATTACAGTCTTTATGGTCACACAAATAGGATGGCTCTAAAGGTGAATAATAAATCACCGTCCCTGAAGGCGTAGTACTTGGGAGAATAGACAAATCACGTAAAGCGCGAGGGTTGACCCCAGAAAATAAGTGCAGAGCAATCTACAATTCTAAACTCATCCTCCACTGTGCCTCAAATACCAAAAAGATAACCAGTAGGCACAATACATATAAATGCCAGATAATGATGACGTTCACAGGAAGACTAACTTCACTGGGGCACCCACCAGATTAGATGTTTCTGATCTGTCCAAAGTGTTGTCAGAGTCTAAAATACTGTTAGGAGTGTGCCCCGGCTGGCAGCGCATTCCCCTTACTCAAACCTCGCATTCCGTGCAGATGGCATAGTGATTTCACCAAAGCTACGGAAACTTAACAGGATCAACAAGTAAAGCAACGCGTTTCAGAAAATATACTAATTTCCTTTGTCATGCTTTCATTCTATATGTTTGGTGACATCGCTACGCGTTCTGCATGGAGAGCGAACTTTGTAGTGTTTGGGACTCTTAACACTGCCGAGGCGGTGGATATATGCTTATATGGGAAGAAACACCAAAGGATCAGTCTACCTTTCTCAGAATCATCTACTCTGGTGGGTGCCCTGTGGTTCGGTAGATCTTAAATTCTCTTGTGAAGGCTTTGGTGTACCTGCGGGTATCACTGCACGCAGTAGGATAGGATTAAATGGCCTGGTAGATTTGTTAAATTTATATTAAACAGGTTGCGCTGCCGCCATATATTTTATTATCTGGCATTACTATTCAGCCGAGAGCTGGTACCGGCTTGCGTGTGGCTGCACCATTTAGATTTGAAGTGAGTGACTGCACCTGCGATTTACTATCTTAATATAGATAAATGTATGTATGGTCAAGTGAATAGGCTGTATTACACTGCCAGCTGTTCGGGATGTGCAAGCGCCAATGGATGATGACAAATCCATCGGTACCTGTTAGCACCGGTCTGATTACACAGGCTGAAACTGAATGTGAGAGGAAAGATTGCCCCTTCAGCCATTCCTCCCTCATTCTGTTCTGATGAATATCGGCAGCACATCCCGGATTACAACGGGAGATGTGCTGCCCATAATCCTGATAAAATATGCCAATCAGCTGAGAAACGAGTGAATGCTGTTTTATCGGCTGATCGATTATACAGGCCAATGAACGGGAATGAGCATTCACATTTTCTAAACTAAATGGCGCAATAATTGGAACAGCACCCTAGAGTAGGGACAAGGCACTTGAAAGCATCCTTACTTTAGAGAGGCTTCTGGATGAGTCTCCATGTGAGTATCCAGACTAGACTTGCAAGGAAATTCTTTAAAGCACAAAAGGCAGGGAACGACATCTTCAGGCTTTTTCACTTGCTCAACTTGCTGAATTTCTTCAACCACCTATGGAAAGAAATTCAAAAAAAATTACGGCTAACCTAAAAAACAAAAAACAAAAAAACATCTAGTTTATCATCATTTAAAAGTACTTTGCACTGGAAATATTCCACACATCGAACATGGGGGGGGACGGTATTTATCATAAAGGGAATATTTAAAATCAGTGTTGAAGTATGTTGTACCTTGTTTGTTAAATTTGGCTCATCTTTAAACCATCTTTAAAGCTAATCCAGTTATCCACACCACCCTCCTACTGGAGCAACTTTGGGCCTTTTTAAAAAAACGTCCCAGTGCTAAATCTGGAGTGAAACTTATGAACATAGCTAACCAGGCCCACTTTTCAAAACTGGAGTGAGTAGTGTAAATATGGAAAAAGCAGCAATACTTTTTTGAAAAAGTGACCCCCAAAACGTTGCAAAAGCACTTTTTGAAGACATAGTTCTGGAGTGAGTGGCATCAAAAATTTCCCCTATAGTGTCCATGGGGCCTAAGGGTCTCTGTTGTTGATTATACGAGTAACCAAACTGAATGTATAAACTAGCCCAGCCTGATTGTCTGTACAGATCTCCACCAACAGAAAGTTATCATCAAACCTGATGTAAAGTCCATGGAATGTTTAAGGGCTTTTCCAGGAGTAATACTGATGACCTATCCTCAATGTAAGATGGGTGAGGGTCCGACTCTCGGTAGCCCCACAAATCAGCTGTTTGAAGAGACCTCTTTCTAGGCCAGAGAATCACTCATTGGTCACATGGTCTATGTGCCCCTCAGTTCCTTTCAAGTGAATGGGCCTGGGCTGTAATACCAAGCACAACTGCTACTGTGATATATCGAGAACTCCCATTGGAGCAGCAGGGCAGCAGGCTCGACCTGCGCTCCATAAGAACGGGGGAAAGGGAGCCTTTTTCTTGGGATCAGTGGCGATCCAGTGGATAGAGGATAACTTTAAACATAACCCTTTAAAGGGATCAATGTAAACCTCTATATCACATTGTGTTTCATATCAGTGATACAGTTCTAATTCAAGACTTTAGAGTGTTAAAGTGACATCAAGGCACAAAGTGGGACAACCTACTGCAGGATGCAGCTAAACCACCATCTGTAAAATAAACTGATCTAGAGCTAGATGTACAAAGACTCAATTACCTTCTTTGCTGGAGGAGCCGCTTCCTTCTCAGTTTCCTCTTCAGGACTAGATTTTCTTTTAGAGGTCAACCTCCTTCGTTTTTCTGGGGAAGGGGGGCTTGTCGTTACTGCAGCGTTTGGATCCTTTTCATGAATTTTCATGTGTCTAAAGCATGATGAAAAAATAAAGTTGTTCAGTAGTCAGAACCTGGTTTCTCTCAGTCTCAAGTCTACGATTCGATGCTCTGTGCTAATCGCAATTCTGTAATCTGCTGCCTTATTGGAAAATGCCAGTGCAGGAATACTCTAACCGTACTCGCCAGAGAGGGAATGTTGATCATTGCAGATATCTTACAGTGTGGACAAGTGAAAAATATCACAAAACATCAAGACAAATTCACCCATCAAGAACTAGCCTTCCTACTTTATCCATTACCATTAATTTCATATAGAACCCTACTCGTCGTTAAGAGGATTGCTGGACGGACCGATGAGACACTGTTGAATATAATTGGCCAACCAAGGGCAGCTGCCAATTAATCCTAGCGAGCTGCAACAACCCCTTTAAAAAATACTACTTCCAGATTGCAAGTAGTATATTCCAGTCTTAACGCATACTGTATGGGGAGTTTTATTAAAGGGGTTGTCCCATGAAGACAACTTCCCCTCTATTGACAGGATATGGGATAAGTGTCTCATTGACAGTGGTCCGATCGCCGGTTCCCCGTCACGAGAACAGGGTCCAGTGCTTCCCGTTTGAATGGAGCGACAAACACGTATGCATGTCTGCTGCTTCATTCAACTTTATGGGACCCATAGAGCTGAATGGAGAGGAAACATGCATGTGTGATCGCTGATCCATTCAAATAGGAAAGCAAGTTCTCGCGATCAATGGGGGCACCAGCGGTCAGACCACTGTCAATGAGACACTTATCCCCTATCCCTTTAGAACTCGAATTTTGTGAGCCACAGAAGTGTCCTAGAGTACAACATGGCAAATTAATTAGGAGGCACAAACCTCTTAATATATTTAGCGCATCTTGAACTGTCTGTAAGTTAGAGATTGAAATCTAGGCCTGTTATTTTTTGCACAAATATGACATGTGCCATAATTTACAAAAAGCGGCTCAAGTAACTTGATAAATCCCCCCCATAGTTCAGGAGATAGACTATATAAACCAATATTGAACATTCACAAGAAACTGCATAGGGACGGTTTGTATTAAGTAATGTAATTCTATTGGTAACAAGAGAAAATAGTTAAATCATAGACTAATTTCATCCCCAAAAAAGAAATCCCAAACAAGTTTCCAGAGATTGAAGAAAGGAAGTCTGCAGGCAGTGTGCCTGGTGAACAGAAAGCAGACATTGCAAGTCAGTTATCTCCCAAGTCAGTCTCCTTATTTGGCATTGGTCTGGTGCTCAGCTCTGCGCTCGCCAAATCCCAGGCGTCCGACACATGACACCGTCATGAGGATGAAGGCAACTAGGCCAAAATGCTCAGGGTAAAAGTGCAGCCATACTGTATTGGTCAGCTTACTGGACAAAGAAACAAGGAAGTTGTGTATAATAAAGAGCATATATACTAATAAGTAAGTCTGCTGTCAGGATGAGCCATCAGAGCCGAAGATACCATATCACTCAGGAAGTGAATGCCCATTCATGGCTCGACTTGGTTTTATACCAACACGTTTCAGTCCAAAACAGTGGAGAAAGTCTTTAAAAGGGGTTTTCTGGGACTGTAATATTATTGAAGACCCATCTTCAGGATAGGTCATCAATATCTCAATGGTGGAGGTCCATCTCCAGGCACCTCTGCGCTGCAGCCTCTTCCTAGGCCACTGACATCACGTCCATTGGTCACTTGGCCTAGTTGCCACTCAGTCCCATTCAAGTGAATGAGCCTGGGCTGTAATTCCAAGCATAGGGTTGTGATTGTGTGCTGGGAGGAGGTTGGGACACCCAGCAAAGCACCGCCAGGTGCCAGGAGTCGGACCTCTACCGATTAGATCTTGATGACCTATCCTGAGGGTAGAAGACCAATATCAAAATCCCAGACAACCCTTTAATACAGGAAATTAAACTAAGACTTAGGGCTCATGCACGTGTCCGCATTTTCTTTCTGCTTCCGTTCCTTGTACGGCCTGTATGCGGAACTATTCATTTCAACGGGGCTGTAGAAAGTATGGAAGTTACTCCGTGTGCATTCCATTTCCGTTTGTCCGCATGGCCGTTCCGCAAAAAAGTAGCGCATGTCCTATTAGTGTCTGCATAGCACGGTCCGAGGCCCCATTCAAGTCAATGGGTCCGCAAAAAATACAGAACGCACACGTAACACATCCGTATGTCATCCGTATTTTGCGGGTTCATACTGTAGAAATGCTATGCCCAGCCCATATTGCTCATGTGTTTGGTGATTAATAAGTTACTGTTTCCGATCTGCAAAAAACGGATCGCATACGGAAACCATACGGATATGCTTTGTGGAATAACGGAACGGAAAGGACTTAAACCAGAGGGAGAAAAAAAAAACTCTGATGCGGAACAACGGATCCGTGAAAAATGGACCGCAAAACAACGGTCATGTGCATGAGCCCTTATGCAAATAAGTCCATATAGGATTTTACAGGGGCTTCTTGTTTCTTGTAATATGGAACTGCATATTTTTCTGGCTTCGGAGGAGAGTAAACACTTTTTAGAGATTTATCAGAAAGGAATGGAGATGATTACAACACTGAATGCCCAGTAGATGCCAAAGTCATGAACAGCTGCTTGTACTAAAAAAAAATCTAAGGGGAAGGTAAGGGGCTAAACATTAACCATTTTCCCCTCACAATACAAGCACAAACCTTGTGTGTATTTCTATGGGCTTCTAACTTTGTGGTGTCATCACTGTACAGGCCGTAAAATGTGTAGTCAGGGAGGAGAAGAAGCGGTGGCGGTAAGTTTTCTGTGATTTTAGGAATCTGAAAATGGACTAAAAATTGCGAGTTCAGTCATGAAGCTCCCTTGGGCTAACACAGGATTGCAAAACTCTTCTTCTAAAAGATCCACCTCAGACAGGCCCTAGTGTCAGGCATCTAAAAGATTTCACTAAGCAGCAGAAACGGTACAGTGCAATGTACAGGGAGAGGCGGCCAAATAACAGGGCGGAATCATCCTCCTACGTACTGCAACCAAGTATGAAGAAGGTCTGTATAAAGTGCACCTACCAATAATAAGGTGGGCCAGACAACCACTCCTCTTTTGTTCAACATGCAAATCGCTCATCACTGGCCCCTCAGTGCTGCTGACAATGACATATGTAGTGCCTTTTTTTTTTTTTTTTTAAGCCTAAAGCCTGAAAAACTGGTCATTTAGGTGTCTGGTCGAACAATCAGTCTGCAATCAAACTTCATTCAGGCCACCCACTTACTTTTTCTCTTGGCTTGAAATAAGAGGAGTAAAACAATATGAGTAGATAAAAAAAAAAAAAAAAACACTTGACAGAACAGCACAAAATTTTTATTTTATTTTTTCAAAGCTGCGGTCTTCTAGAGTCACTTATCTCAGGATGTCTCAAGGCAAGAGAAAAGGTAAGGAAGCACACATCTGTCCATCACACCAGGAGCTCCTGGCTGAATTAGTCCTCCTTAAAGAGGTTGACTTTTTTGTTGTTGTCAATTTCACCCTCGTCCCGCCAGACTTGTAAAGGGAAATACACTTAGCTGCTCGGCTCCAGCCCCTATACTGTAGATTTTCTGCATGGATGGGGTCACATGGACCACTGCAGCCAGTGACTGGCCTCAGAAGTAGCATGTGACCCAGCAGTGACGTTCCTCTAGGGGACTCGTTACCATTCAGGCAAATCAGATGTGGACAACCTCCTTAAAAATCAATGAAACATGATCTGATTGGTTGTTGCGGATCATATTCAGCTACTGAGGGTTGGCACTACATATAAACAGATTTGGTCCAACCTCAAATTTCTTCTCGTTGGTCATTGCAACTGTCATGTAGATGAAAAAACAACAACCTATGTTTGTGGCCATCTTGGCTTATCATTTGAGGACTGGTTTGTCTAATGCTTGGCGAATAGTCCCAAGTCCAAGAAGGATGGGACAAGGAGAGCTATTGGGCCACATGCACATAGGATGATGCTCACATCAATAGGCAAGAGAACGTTTCTGCTGAGGAGGCAGTGAGGGGGTGTGAAATAGGATACTGCTATGTTTGCTAGTCCCGGCCTGTTCAGTAGAACAGGTCAGACAAGTTTTCACTCTTTTTTTCCTGTTTGTTGTGTGAGCTGAGGTGAAGTCCCAGGCAGTACCTTACGATTGTGAAGAGATGCATGACAACCTGGATGATGCGAACATTACTGCTGATCCCAGCTAAGCCCCAGGTTCACTTTCTATTTTGTTAACACCTTGGCTGCTGGTACCTGTCAAGATTTCAGTGTGAAGGAACTATTCAGCTACAGTTCGAACGCACCGACTACATACTCCGTGGGTCAACATTTCCCATTGGGTACACTGTATTCAACCACAGCTCATCATGTACTGTTTATCTCTATGTCCATGTACCTAGAAGTGTTGGTTGCGTCACACTGCCAGCTTCTATGTTGATCATATCGACTATAAAGGATATTCCAATTTTACTCACAGATACCGAATTTTTATTTGAAAGAATATTTTTCCATTATTTTACATTTCAATTCCAAGTGTTCCTGCTCAAAAAAGAATAGCAAGTATCCCACCATGGCTGCAGGTCTCAGCGATGTTTTTGCCAACAGGCACGCAACACTGTGGCCAATTTCCTATTATGTGCTGTGCTCCATTATGTGACTCATGCACCATCAAGAGTTGTATTATTCCTGATCCGTCTGTACACATGCACGCTCGGCTCAGACAAGCATGCATTTTTAATGGAGGTGGGGGGACGGGTTTAAGCTAACATAAGCACCTCTGATGGTGGCTTATCTCCTTTGAAAACAAAAGGAACAGGTGTAGAAATTTAACATGACCGATCCTTCTGTCTACCAGTCGGGGGAAAATCAGGACACCCCAGCTGATAATTTCGCTGGGACCATCTAACAGTCCATAATCTGCCATGTATGGGCACCTTTGATATAAACTACACTTCAAAGAATTCAAGACATTTACCAAAATGTAGCAGAAAAAAAATATTTTAAGAAGAAAATGGCGATTAAAATAAAGGAGTAAAGCGCAATCACTACAGGTAGCAGGAATAACATTCACTACCCAATTCAAAAACATATGCTTCTATGCATCAAACAGGGGTCAGAAAAGAAATGACTCCTAATTTGTGCCAACCAACCACACAAAAAACTAAAGAAAATAGGAAATTAAAGTTATACAATCAGTCTTCTGGTTTTGATATTCTGCAAAAGAGTGCACCAGGACGTGACACCTCATCTGTATAGGGGCAGAGGAAGTAGGCCGTCATAAATACAGGATTTTCCTGGCGTATGCAAAGTGCCACTTTGAGGACTTGACGCCGAATTCTAAACTGGTAAGGAGATTGGTTCAAGGCGGGTGAAGTAAAGATCACATATTCTAAGAGCTAGGCTGGACGGAATTGTCCTTCACCTCACCGCCTTTGTTTCAGTGCAGCTAGGCCAATGTTCATCAAAGGATTGTGTTCTTTTTGGCACCTAGATAAAAGGAATGCCAGCACACCTTCCTGATCCTTGCTCATTTGTACAGCTATACAGCCAATTACAAAGCAGTCAAATGATACTTGCTATGTTGTCCAGCACAGAGGATTACACACCAAGAGCAGCACCAGGATTTCCCAGGAGCTATTTAAAAGGGGTGGGAAATAAATACCCAGCTCAGATGTTCTCAACCCGCTATTCTGTCACTAGACGTCTCACTCACCTGTGCATGTTCCCATTGGTGGTGAAGGACTGCCCGCACATTGAACATTTGTAAGGCCTCTCTCCGGAGTGGACAAGCATGTGGCGGTCAAGAGAGCTAGCAGAGCTCAAGGATTTTCCACAGATGCTACAACTATGGTCTGTCCCACCAGTGTCAGTATTGTGCTGCAGAATTAACCAACAAAATTATTAAAATCATTACTCAACTTTACCTGACAAAAGATTATTTTCTGAGCTTTACACTGGTCCCTAATCGTGTCTTCATGTAGCAGGATAAGAGGCTATAATATTCCTAGTGATAACCTAGGACATTCTTGTGCAAAGCTTAGATATGACCAGGGGCGTAGCTATAGGGGGTGCAGAGGTAGCAGTCGCTACCAGGCCCAGGAGCCTGAAGGGGCCCAAAGAGACTTGTGCCGCATAAGAAGACACAGAAAGCACTGAGGGAAGGGGGGCCAAGCTGAACTCTTGCACCAAGGCCCATGAGCCTTTAGCTACGCCCCTGGATATGACGGCTTCCAAAATGCTTAGCGCCTAATACTCATACACGATGACCTATTAGAATTTATTCCCAATCTAGGAATTATATTGTCTGTATACAGATATCTAAACACTTCATGGCATCACTTAGTGATTTGTCATGAACTTCCCAAAGCAGTCAAACAGAAGAATTGAGGTAGGTTCACATGGAGTTTTTTGGAGGAGGTTCAGAGGCAAATTCAGCCAAAGTCAGAGGTAGATCAAAAAAGAATCGGAAATATAAAGAAAGGACCTATACTCCTTCCTGCTTTATCCACTTCTGGTTTCGGCTGAAAAAAACTGAAGGGAAATCTGCCTCAACACTTCCTCCAAAAACTACAAATACTGAACCCTAAAGCTGGACGTACACATTAGATAACTGTCAGCCAAACACTCTGATTTCAGCAGGGCCAAATGACCATCTAGTGTGTACTGGCATCTTCCAATTCTCCACCGATGGTCAGGGGAGATAAGGAGAGGGCAGATGGACTTCTATCCCATTTTATCTTTAGACACATCTGTTCTACTGACCCTGGATTATGTACATTAGTAAATACAAGGGTTTCCCTACTAAGGTTCTATGCCAAACTGGTTCTCCTTATGAATATTGTCAAGGGTTACTAAGGGGCAACAACCAAAACTCTCATTTGTTACCATAGGATGGCAAACTGCTCAAAGATGCTGACTCGGGAAGTAGGCAAACCTAGGCAAGAACTGAGTAGCGGCTTAGAATGATGGAAAGCTTTTCACCCTCCGCACTTTGAAAGAAGAGCAGAAAGAATGGGAATCACTGGGATACATCATGAAGATATCAGCTATCCTTGTAAAATACAATATCAACACAACATTTCTCAGAAATGTGTATGAATATATATGTTTTTGGTCACGTGTTACATGAAACATTGTATGCATGGAAAGCCAAATTTAGAGTACCTGGCGGATGTGCATGGTAAGCTGGTGCTGTGAATTGCAGATCTTCTCACATAAGGGGCATGTATAGGACGACTTTTCCTCTTTTGATTCCTGTTGAATAAGTGAAGGCTAAAATTTTATTCAGACATTGCAAATAAGAGGAGAACAAGTAAGGGCACTTTCACACTAGCGTTTTTGTTTTCCGGCATAGAGATCCGTCGTCGGGTCTCTATGCCGGAAAAATCCTGATCAGGATTATCCCAATGCATTCTGAATGGAGAGAAATCCGTTCAGGATGCATCAGGATGTCTTCAGTTCAGGACCGGAACGTTTTTTGGCCGGAAAAAATACCGCAGCATGCTGCGCTTTTTGCTCCGGCCAAAAATCCTGAACATTTGCCGCAAGGCCGGATCCGGAATTAATGCCCATTAAAAGGCATTAATCCGAATCCGGCCTTAAGCTAAACGCCGTTTCGGCGCATCGCCGGATCCGACGCTTAGCTTTTCTCAATGGTTACCATGGCAGCCAGGACGCTAAAGTCCTGGTTGCCATGGTAAAGTGTAGTGGGAGCGGGGAGCAGTATACTTACAGTCCGTGCGCTCCCGGGCGCCCAGAGTGACGTCAGGCGCTCACGCGCATGGATCACGTGATCCATGCGCATGGGGCGCTCTGACGTCATTCTGGAGCGCCCCGGGAGCCGCACGGACTGTAAGTATACTGCTCCCCCGCTCCCCACTACTACTATGGCAACCAGGACTTTAATAGCGTCCTGGCTGCCATAGTAACCTCAAAGCATTTCGAAGACTGATCAGGATCCTGATCAGTCTTCTAATGCTTTCAAGCGACTTGCGTTCTGACGGATCCGGCGGGACGGAAGTGCCTGCCGGATCCTCAGAACGCAAGTGTGAAAGAGGCCTAAGGGTACTTTCACACTTGCGTTGCTGGATTCCTGGATGCGGATCCGGCTCACAAATGCATTGCAATACTGGATTCGTCTCTCCGGTTGTCATCCGGAAAAACGGATCCTGTATTTATCGTTTTCACTTTTTTAAAGGTCTGCGGATCTGTCATTGCGGTAATTTTACACATGTCAATGGAAATTAATGCCGGATACGGCATTCCGGCAAGTGTTCCTTATTTTTGGACAGAGAAAATTTTCGTAAACGTAAGAGGGACTGAACTGATGCATCCTGAACGGATTGCTCTCCATTCAGAATGCATTCGGATTAAACTGATCAGGTCTTTTCTTGTATTGAGCCCCTAGGACGGAACTCAATACCGGAAAAGAATAACGCTAGTGTGAAAGTACCCTAAGCATCTGGAAGTACACCCACTTATAACTGTATAATGCTACAATACTGCAGAAATCAACTAAATTTGTCATTTTCTTTCTTAATAACGGGATTGCAAACTTCTCCTCATGTTGCCTCTAAAGTGCCATGTGTTATATGCCATTGCCTAGGGGTTCCTGTACTCAGTACTTCTACATGCTCAGATGGCGATGAGACCCTCAGAAGTGCCTTAATGTTGCTTGTGCCCACCATGGTAGCAATAACTGAGGGCACTCTACACCAGATGATAAAGATGGTCCTAAAAGTGGATTATACAATACAACATATAAAATGATCTCTTTACTTTTGTTTTATGGACTGGGCACCTAACTATGGATGTCAAAGAAAGTTTTAATCTCATTTCAGAATCCATTTCTGTAAGGCTAAGTTCACAACTGTGGAGGCTCCAGCAGGACATTGGGCCAGAACAAAGTACCAGAAGAATATATGTGGATGTAGTCTTTCTTTGTAGTAGGTTATATAGAATCGTTTTCTCCTTTACATCAGCACATTACCAAACAAGAGAGTAATTGCTGGTTCACCTTGAAGTGAAGAATGACACATAATCCAGGCAGCCAGGCAAATGTCTGTTTGCACAAGGGTTTATCATTAACTGAGGTCCAAACTTTCCTAATACCAGCACAGAGAAATCTCAGGGAAGATGCTGGTCTTCAGGCAACTTTTTTCTGGTATAGGAAAGCAAGGAGACAGGCATCAAATGAATGGTTTTTCAACTTCTCATATTGAAAGGGAAGTGAGGAAGGCACAATCTGGAAATCATATGGAAAATATGTCTTCTAAAGAGTGTGGAGGAGGTGGCAGGAACATACTACCCGAAAGTGCTCTCGGAAATGGGGTAGGGTCAGGGACCACTGCTGGATTTAAAGAACAGGGCTACTAAAACGGGTCAGGAAGGTGGACAGATCATCAGTAGCCCATACTATATACCTTTAGGCCTTATTCACACGTCCGTTGTGTTTATGGATTTGCGGATCCAAGTATGCGGAGTATGAATTGCGGATCCATAAACACACCCGGCCGGCAGCCCCATAGAAATGTCTAATCTTGTCCGCAATTGCGGACAAGAATAGGACATGCTCTACTTTTTTGCGGAGCTGCGGCCGTAAGATCGGCGGCGCGCTCCGCAAAAACTGATGCGGAGAGCACAGTGTGTGCTCTCCGCATCGTTCCGTGCCCCATTCACAGTCAATGGGTCCGCATGTATTCCGCAGAATTGCGGAATACATGCGGACGACATTGCAGACGTGTGAATAGGGCCTTAGGTTCACCCAGAACATAAAAATGACCACTTCAGATCACCCCAACAACCCAAACACAGCCATGGCACACTACAGAAGTTCTGGATGGTGAGATATTGGGAGTTGTCTCCTAGGGTGCTCGGACTATAGAGCTCCACCAGCTGTCTGTGGAGGAAAAGTGGTTGTCATCAGTGATATTATTTTAAAGGCCTCTTGACGTGGCGTGACGATCAGGTAGGAATGTTTGTATGAATGTTCAAATACATCATTGATCGGTGCTCATTTAATGGAAATCTGCTCATGTGAAAGGGACCTTAGTCACTGATGATAACAGTTTTTCCTCTAGGTTACAGGCAGGCGTTGGGACAACCGAAAAACACCACGAGGACTAAGGCCCTACAAAACAACTGCTTGTAGCTCAGCTTTTAGGCCAGTGTGTGGGCAACATAAAAATTCCATTCCTTACCTGATTTCTTCTGCCAATTCTATGGGGTGGCAGACATTTTCCTGACAATTTAGTGTTCTGAAGGTTTGCACCATTTTCACCAAGACTGGTCGTGCTCATCACGGCTGACATCATTGCATTCACAGATGACAAGTCATTTGCCTCTGAACCATTATAAAGGTTGACAGGTTTCATCTGATCTTTTGTGATTGTTGTTTCCGTCGCTATAAAACAGACCAGCACATACATATTTACAAGTGCAAAACATCCTGATGCTAAAAAGGCACAAAAAAATGGAACATCTACTGAGGATCAATGTGTCATCTGTAGGCTTCTGGTCCCCATCCTATAAAATTCCAGGTGGACAGGGTCACTTGCTGCTGCAGCCTATGACTGGCCTCAGCGGGGCACCGGACTCTGTCCAGCTGTAAGTTTACAATACCGGGACAGGAAGACCACAGAAGGAAACAGTCACCTGGAATGGAGTTGCATGAGCAGGTAAGTAGAATTTTTTTATTTATTTTTTAACAGGTATGACAGGCTACAACATTTTAAAAAGTTAAAAAAGCTTGACAACACCTTTAAATGGGTTGTGCCACTAATACCACTATTTCCCTATTCAAAGGACAGGGGATATGTATTTGATCACTGGGGGTGTGACTGCTGGGACCCCCAGCAATCACAACAACGGGTGTTCTGCAAGTGCCCAAAAACTGCCCCATGAGGGTGGAACAGTGATGTGCATGCATGACCACCACTCCATCCACTTCTAAGGGACAGCCAAGTGAAGCGCTCGCAGCAGCTCCACAGAAGACACAAAGCAGTGGCCACGTATGCAGGCCAACCTTCCATTCTCATGGGGCAGTTTAGCCTCAGTTACGGACCCCCGTTCTCAGAACCCCAGCGATTAAACACTGTGGATAGGAGATAAGTATCATTAGAGGCACAACCACTTTGTGGCTGTCTGATTTCAGTCTGCAAAACATGGACATATGTGGACATCCGTATGGGGTTTGGGTGCGTATGTTTATTTCTGCACCCGTTCAGCGGAATGAATGAGTCTTGGACAGAAAGTGACAGTGAGCTGCCCATCTTCAGTGTTCAGCGCCGTACTGAATGGTGAAGACGTTCCTCACTCCCTGCGCTGCCCTCACTGCCTCCCTCATATATTCACTAAAGCTGGACATTGTCAGGACTCACTGCTGACAGAGTACCAATGCTTATATATAGTCATTTATCAAACTGGTGTAAAGTAGAACTGGCTTAGTTGCCCATAGCAACCAATCAGATTCCACCTTTCATTTTCCAAAGGGGCTGTCAATACTGAAAGGTGGAATCTGATTGGGTGCTATGGGCAACTAAGCCAGTTCTACTTTACACCAGTTTGATAAATGATCCCTAAAGTATTTATGGCCGCCTTTAGTGAATACATGAAGGCAGCGCAGTGAGTGAGGAACGTCTTCACTGTTCAGTACTGAGGATGGATAACTCACTGACAAAAGTGAAAATCAGGGTCAGCTTTTTAATTAAAAATGCTAAATCTATAAATAAAGTCTACTAATAAAATGATCCATAATCACTTGCCCGACACATTTAATACAAAAAAAAAAAAGGCAGTTACGCTTTAAAGCTGTGAACTTATGTTCGTGTGCTATAGATCGCTTATACTGCCCCTAGTGTTCATTTTGGCGATTGATTGACTAGGCTGGAAATCCACTACTCAGGGAGCAGACATGCATGTGGAGGTTCCATAATTTGATGCCAAAGATTACCTCCATTTTCCTTTGCCATGTGTTCAGTAGTGGTTTGACCATCTTGTCTAATACTTTTATCTGTCATAATGGTGGCAGAGACACTGAACGTGGAGTCAGCAGCAACTCTCTCTAGAACTGCAAATGAAAGCACATGTCAGCGCCAGAGCAGCACACATCATTTGAATAATTTACATAAAATACCCAAAGTATTACTCAACCCAAGCAAAGCAGATAAACTGGACGCAGGTAAGCTTAAAGGGGTTATCCCATGATTTGTGTAAAAATAAATAAAAACAGCCACCATATAGTACAGGAAAATCTCTTTCTAACAAAGCTAGAACCAGCCCTGTACCTCACATGGATCCAGAGATCTCCCCAATCATTGCTCTGCTAGATGTATTCCAAGCTGGCAGCTCAAGGGGAGTGTCCTTTCTCAGGGGGCGTGTGGCTCTCTCCCTATCACAGCTCAGGAGGAAGCTGAAGGATAAAACTGAGCATGTGCGGCCTTCTCAGTGAGCCGGACAAAGAAAGGAATAAAAAACAACCAGCAGGTGGCGCTATACAGATACATTTTATTGGATAACTCAGGTTTAATTATGAGCTCCAGTTTCAATACAAGATGCTTCATCCCATTCAACAAAAACAGGAAGCCATTTCCTTATGGAGAAGAGGTGGCAGAATCCACGTGACGTACTGCAGCCGTTCTTCACACCATACATTAATGCAAAGTTGTCAGAGTCAGCGGCCGCCAGGCATGGAGCACTACTTCTGCCTGCAGGGTAAGAATGAGTTGAAGGAATGGGATAGGAGTTTGGGAGAGGTGGAGCATTAGGAGTGATGGTAGATATCCACTTTCTCCACACAGACATGTTGATCGATGTAGGACTGCTGCGCCTAAAGTCAGGAAACAAGAGGATGCAGGGAGGAGTGGGAAGGGAAGCAGTGCCTAACTGCGGCCATGGATCTGAGTCATATAATATGATAGCTATATATCATATACACACATACATAATGTGTGCAACTCATCAGCTCTCCCATTGGAACATATGGGAAACGCGGCCCAAGCTGAGAAAGGACAGGAAGGGGGGGAAACCAGGAAGTGCAGCACAAGGAATGTGAGGGTAAGCCAGGGTAAACCCTCCGCTGCCAGCTCCTCCAGCCAGCAAAGTGTTAAGGCTCTGGGCAAATTGTGACATGCAAGTCAAGCTAGTCAGTGAAGCAGCGCAAGGATTAAACATCCTGGTTTTCCATGCATAAGGGTGCCAATTAACCCAGCAGTGATGACACCGGTCCTTTTGTTTCCCTACTCGAAGTCATTTTTTTTTTGAACAGCTGACAAAGGTGCCTTTCTACTTTAATCCATAGTTTAGTTTATGCTTAAAGAAGACCAGTCCCCTCTCTTGACATGTCTGCTTTAGTAACCACATGAATTCCCCATGTGGAGCATCTATTCTCATGACTCTATGATGTGCCATTCATGTACCATCCTGTCTAGAAGTTTATGAACGAAATGCCAGCAGTCTGCAGTAAGGGTCCAGCTGGGTGTTACCAGTCGGGGGAGGTTTCGCTGCACAAAAAGGGCTGCCAGTGGTAGACTTTGCAGGGGCACATCCCCAACTGGTAACACCCAGCTGGACCTTTATTGTAGAATTCCTGGCAATTCATTCAGCAAAGGAATGGTGCAACATACGATCATGAGAATAGATGCTCCCGAGGTGTTATTACGTGAGGAATACAAGTAGTTACTAAAATAGACATGTCAGGAGTGGTGACAGGTCCTCTTCAAGTAATCAAGCCTATATCAACTGGCTCAGCTATTTGTTAAGGTAGTGAAGAAAATCTGCAGCGGATCAGGAGGAACTCCACAGCCACTAAAAGCCGCCTAAAATGGGCAGGAGCATCGCTGGAAGAATTGCAGTGGGTCTTCCGCTACTTTCAACCTTTGCCATGCTGCTGGTTTTCTCCCCAGAGTGCGCATGAGATTTCGAAGTCTCACCCACTTTGCTGGTACTATAAAATCTGCAGCATTTACGCTTTGTGTGGTCACACCCATATAAACCCCACCGCAGACCGTTGTAGATTTATTATTTTTTTTCGCATCCTTTCCACTTTGCTTGTAATAAAAAAAGCTATGGATAACCTTTAGGCCACCTGTGGCCATACTGTCAGGGGACCTTCACATGGTGGTTTATGCTGCCCAAATTACGGTAGCAGCTGTGTGGGGTCTGCTTCCCGTTGTTTTAAATGGGGGCGGGGGGGGCAGCGCAGTTCATGCGGTCGGCGGTTTAAGGCCGCAATTGTGCCAAGAAGGAACATGTCCCTTCTTAGTGCAGTGTGTACACAGACGTCACTGGAAGCCGCAGCGAGTATCCGCTCGTAGATTCATTCTATTCAATCGGGAAAAGCCATGAGCGAGTCCGCAGCATTCAAAGTGAACAACTGTGGTGGTTTCCGCGGTGGATTTTGATAGCGTTTAAAATCTTCCATGTGAACGACAGATTTTGAGGCCCCACTCTATGACAACCTGCGGCCCTCCAGCTGTTGCAAAACTACAATAACAGGGATGTCCAACCTGCTTCCCTCCAGCTGTTGCAAAACTACAATAACAGGGATGTCCAACCTGCGGCCCTCCAGCTGTTGCAAAACTACAATAGGGATGTCCAACCTGCGGCCCTCCAGCTGTTGCAAAACTACAACTACCACCATGTCCAGACAACCTACAGCTATCAGGGCATGCCGGGAGTTGTAGTTTTGCAGCAGCAACAGCAGGTTGGGCATCCTTCTTTTCATAGGTCACAGTTGTTACTGGGTCACAAAAGTAAGGTACCACGACTTGATCACTTTCTGAGAGGATCTCATCCTGGGCAATTGTAAGAAATAACATTTTTATCATTTTTCATTGTAACAGAGGGTGCATGGTAATATACAGTACGCATCAGCAACACAGTCACGACTCATCGTATACTGATGCGGCCAGTCATTCCCATCAGCTTAGCAGAGGACACGCCCTCATCAGACTATCACAATATGTTTCACTGCCCAAGTATGCAGAGTTGCTCCAACCAGTTACGTAGAGAAAGGCAGAATTCTTTTCAGGTGACCAGTTATAGAATATAAGTCTCTGATACATGTCAGATGACAGAATTAGATATAAAAGAGAAGAGATCAAGGAAGTTCCACAGGAAGTATTTTCCAACTGACCTTCAACAACCAGGCTGCTCCCTGGCTGCTGGAAAGGCTGGAACTGGCAGGGCCCCGTCGAAAAACTAGCTGGCAGCATCCCTTCAATTCCTCCTCCAGCTGGGCACCAATACACTGCAGCCTGCAGGGGACAAGACAAAAAAAGCATATTTACTCTACGCACTGTAATAAACACAATGGTCACCAAAATGGTGATGGGCGAAGGTCAGGTTAACTTGGCACTGCATGGATCATTTTGGCATTTTCTAAATATTACGCTGCCGACATATTATGACGCATCTCCTGGACATTTTCTCACTAGACATAAAATGTGTCATGGAAGATTTATCAAACTCCATATGTCATAAAAGTGGCATAAAAAAGGAAAAAATTTTATACACAATTTGCATACAAACATTACCCATGCCAGTGTCCGGAAATGGGGCATAATGATCAGCCTCAGGGGATTTATCATCATTTACGAGCCGGTGTAGATTTCATTCTAGGAGCATGGACTCCCCAAGTCACGTTGGGGAGTGCGCATCCTCCGGCAGCACAAGGGATATCAAAATGAGGGTAGAAAATGATGGTCTTGATATTAGATGCCCTTAGGGCAGATTCAAGGTACCTGAGTTATCGATCAATGCTCTTTATGTCTATGTTAGGGAAAGACTACACCAGTTTGATAAAGGACCCCAATAAAGTAGAACTGGCTTAGTTGCCCATGGCAACCAATCAGATTCCACCTTTCCTTTTCCAAAGGAGCTGTGAAAAATGAAAGGTGGAATCTGATTGGTTGCCATGGGCAACTAAGCCAGTTCTACTTTACACCAGTTTGATAAATCTCCCCCTATGCTTGGGGAACTTGCTTTGGTGGATTTGCCTTTTCACTAGATAATGGTGGTAGATACCATAAGAACATATTACAGTCATATGTGCATGCGTGTGAGAAGACAAGACTCTAAATACAACGTACATGGCTGAATATTTAGGAGGAAAGAGGGGAGTATAGTGGCTGCCAGTAGAAACCAATGAGATTCAACACGTTTACATCTCCGGCAGAGAACAGCCTTCTGGAGTTTACCAGATCCGGCACTGCTAGATCCCCATTGACCTTAATGAGGTCCGGCAGTGATCTGGCCGCTTTCCGACACAAATGCTAGGCTTTGGCCGGATAAATAACACTACACGCAGATTTTTTTGTCTGGCCAAAAGCAAGGCCGCAGCCTTACAAGACTCGTAACAGGACTGGTTGTTATGGGTAACTCCTCCACTTTTCATAGCTTTGAGAAATTTACCTCAATCGGTCTCTATGTGGGCTATCTGTGTATGGGTTTCGTCATAAGGAGACATTATATATATATATATATATATATATATATATATATATATTCACAGATATCAAACTACCTCCTAAAGTCTTTGGTTTTGTCCTCCTCATTCATCTTATCTGAGCAACAAACCCCATGATCTACATCGATCTAGTTCAGCCTATGTTGTAAGCACCTACGGGAAGGCCCTGAAGGTCTCATGGAGGCCCATAATCCTCACTTCGAATCGATCCTGCTTCCCCATGAGAAGGTTGCTTGTTGTTTGAGGGCCTGCCTCTCAGCAGCGCAGAGGATATTCACGGAAGACTGTACAAGGATGTACTTTGCAAATAAGAATTGTGACAGAGACTGATCAATGCAGTACTTCTGGTTTGTCATGTGAGTGCCTGAAGATGCTAGAGCACATTCCTAGTCAAAGTTCACAAAATAAAGAGGAAGCCAGAAAAGCAGAAAAAAAAAAAAAAGAGGATGATGAAAAAAAAAAAAAAAAAAGAAACTGCACGATTTTCTCCCGGGTTGGTTACCATCGGTGTTTTAAATCCAATTAAACTCATGCATGTCATGTAATGTCTAACAACATTTCTTTAAGCTTTTGAGAAAGGTCTCCGCTTTCGAAAGTGAACTTTCAAATACCCCTGCGAAGGCCTTTCAAATTTATAGAAGGGAGAACCACTACAAGGAGATTTTCTCATGCGTTCGCTGGAGGATGGCGCACATTCATGTGTTCAGAAGTTAGCCTATAAGGGTCCATTCACACGTCCGTATGCGGGTGCGGACCCATTCATTTTCAATAGTGCCAGGACGGATACGGACACTATGTGCTGTCCGCATCCGCACTTCAGGATCCGCAATTTCAGTTCCCAAAAAAACTCATGTGCACGAGCCCTTAAAGATGACCTGTCACCTCTCCTGACACGTCTGTTTTAGTAGCTACTTGCATTCCCCATGTAGAAGCAATTCTGGAGGATCTATTTTTCAGAGTTTGAGGCGCCATTTATTTATTATTCCTGCTATCACGAATTGACAGCAGACAAATGACGATCCAGAGGGGTGTTACTAGTTGACAGCGTTTCTGCGCAGTCTTGATATTATCCAATCACTGCTGCCAGTATCAGTCGGGCAGCAGAGACACATGCTCAACTGGTAACACCCATCTGGACCATCGCTGCAATCGGCTTGTGATTCATTCATGATGTCTAGAAGGAATGGCGCATCATAGAGTCATGAAGTCCAGAATTGCTCTTACATGGGGGGTGCAAATAATTGTTAAAAACAGGCATTTCAGGAGTAGCGACAGGTCCTCTTTAAGGCTAAGAAAAAAAAAACACACAGTCTCATACGGCAATATTAAAGCATTCATGAACTTTTCATTCTGCAGGTTTGAAATTCATCCCATAACTGCGTGTAGAAAACAACAAAACACTACATTTCTCTTGAAACGGAGAAACCCTTTAAGGATGCAATGTTAAGTAGCAGCGTCTCCTCTGGATGTGTAAAACAGGTAACCTCCAGGGCGAAATGTAACATGCGATAAAACCTGCATGGTCTTGAATGCTCATGTGAAAATACACACCTTGAAATGACTACCCTAGTGCTACTGTACCTACACAGAAAATCATTACCATAATGTTTAATATTCAGTACAGCCATAAATATGCCATAAATAGCCACATGCTGGCCTTTTGTGTTGCCTTGCTTTGTTAAAACCACCAGCGATGGCCACGACACCACGAGTACCTAAAAAGGTTGCCACGTTCCAACAGTATTTGCTCGGAAATGTTCTAAACACCATATCGTATGTATAAGGGTACCTTCACGCTGGCGTTTTTCTTTTCCGGCATAGAGTTCCGTCGTCGGGGCTCTATGCCGGATGAATACTGATCCGGATTATCCCCATGCATTCTGAATGGAGAGAAATCCGTTCAGTATGCATCAGGATGTCTTCCGTTCAGTATGCGAAAGGTTTTTTGGCGTTGACAAAACCGCCGTCCTGAAATGCCGGAACACATGACGGAATGCCGGATCCGGCATTAAGTCCCATTGACTTACATTAGTGCCGTATCCGGCATTAAGAGATGACTGAAGGACGGATCCGTCCTTCCGGTCTGCCCATGCGCAGACCTTTAAAACTGTGAAGAAAATACAAGACGGATCGTCTATCCGCATGGCAAGCGGAGAGACGGATCCGCAATTGCAATGCATTTGCAGCGGATCAGTCTACAACTGCTTTCAGTTGTCGGATCCGGCGGGACGGAACTGCCTGCCGGATCTACACGCCGCAAGTGTGAAAGTACCCTAAGAAATACTTATACATGTTCAAGAATAAAAACAACGGCGAAAACCACTTCACATAAAAAGTGTGGCTAAGGCTCGGGGCTCAGGCTGTACTTTGCCTTGTATTCTCTTCGGTAAGGGCTAATGATTATATGCGGATGAAGCAATAGCCTGTGTAAACCTAAAGTAGCTCTGCCTCTGCTGATGCCTTCCTTTTGTAGCCTTGTAAAGCAGAACCCAACCCATCTCCTCTCATAAGAGATAAGAGACCCATCCTAGCGCAGGAGGTGCACCCTTGTCACAAGGCTCACTATTGATTATTTCATAGCACAAAAGTTACAATCCTACATATGAAACAGGGCCTCACTTATGGATTTCTGCTCCTTTCCTAGCTATGAAATCAATCATCGGTCCTGTCAATGAGATCTGTGTTAAAGGACAAGCCTTGGATAGACATGACTAATGTGAAAAAAAAAAAGAGGGAAGGTGTAAAAATGAACAAAAAGACAAATAAGGTAAAAAGCAATGATGAGAGCTCGATAATAGTATAATAAAAAACTAAAATAATATACTGGTCTGCTTTCTCCAAACTAGTGGTGCTTTACTTAGAAGTGCTGTTCTGGTATGGAATGTGTGAAAACCAGTGCACTCTGGGGAGATTAACACCCTGCACACCAGCCAATCCAACCCCTGCATTCATTTACAAAGAGATCTCTTTGGCCTATAATCTGACAGAATGTTTCGCATAATTACAGTCGCGCTAATACGAATTTAAAGATGTAAACTCCAGCATTGCTCCATCAGCCTTCTACAATCAGAGTAGTAATTATGGCCAGTCTTAGAAAGATGAGAAACTGTCCGCAAACAGTTACCTGGATCTAGTACAACAATCGGCCTTGGTACCAAAGTAATAATAATGTCACCAAGTATAAATGTGTACATACCAATTAGAATTTGTTTGTGGTGGCATTTACTGATGTGGTTCCCCAGTTCCTACCCAGATCTTGTACCTACCCCTTATTCCTTACTGACTGTAGTAAACTCATAAGCATGGTCGTTCTGGCCCATCAGTTGGCCCAACCTGGTACACAATCATGGACCCCTAATAAAACAAGTCGCCTAAGGACTAGCAGAAGCTAGAGCCGATCTTGGAACCAGTAACCAAATCTCAGGTGAACATACTGTATAGGCCTGTGTAACTGGTCAGAGGTCCACCGTCATCTCATCAAAGAAACAATAATGCTTCCTGATGTCTACTTACTGTAATTTTTTCAGTCTATGTTCACCTCTCATCCTATTGAATCTTATTAATGTCCTGGAATGACAATAAGTAGGGCTCACGCACACGACTGTGTGCAATCCGGGAAACAGGGCCCGCGAGTTGGCCGCAGAAACAGGGCCCGCGAGTTGGCCGCAGAAACAGGGCCCGCGAGTTGGCCGCAGAAACAGGGCCCGCGAGTTGGCCGCAGAAACAGGGCCCGCGAGTTGGCCGCAGAAACAGGGCCCGCGAGTTGGCCGCAGAAACAGGGCCACGCGAGTTGGCCGCAGAAACAGGGCCCGCGAGTGGCCGCAGAAACAGGGCCCCCGAGTTGGCCGCAGAAACAGGGCCCCCGAGTTGGCCGCAGAAACAGGGCCCCCGAAGTTGGCCGCAGAAACAGGGCCCCCGAGTTGGCCGCAGAAACAGGGCCCACGAGTTGGCCGCAGAAACAGGGCCCGCGAGTTGGCCGCAGAAACAGGGCCCGCGAGTTGGCCGCAGAAACAGGGCCCGCGAGTTGGCCGCAGAAACAGGGCCCGCGAGTTGGCCGCAGAAACAGGGCCCGCGAGTTGGCCGCAAAAACAGGGCCCGCGAGTTGGCCGCAAAACAGGGCCCGCGAGTTGGCCGCAAAAACAGGGCCCGCGAGTTGGCCGCATCTCCGGGACATCTGACCTGAACTCACTGCATTATAGTGATTCAGTGAGTTCCTATCTGACCGTGGGTCTATTGTACTGTACTCACATCATCTGATTACACTACAATAGATAGCCGCATACTTGAGCCTTTACTTAAAAGTAGATTGGCGCATGCGCCAATCTACTTTGAGGGTGCATTCTCAGAACTATTTTTTTGGTAGGCCCATAGGGGTCTTTCATCTAATGATATTAGTGTACGCTGTGATTAGTGTACAGAGTTGTATTATGCATGCTCTATAATTACCTAGATGGCGCTATATAAAACTTTTGACATTCTGATACCACGTAGGATAAGGTAACTGTGTCTAGAAGCCACAGGACAGAAAAACGGCATCCGTTAGTACATGCCCTCTAAAAAGGGATAAAACTAAATAAAATTCTTTTGATGCCTTTCTTGTCACTTTTCCGGATTTACAATAAAATGGGGTTACGTGCTAATGGATTTACTTGGTGCAGAGGGACATATAGTAAGAATGGGAAATGCAGACATGAGATTGTAACCTTGAGGCGAGTGGCGTCTTTATACGTGAGTGTCCTGTGTGCTGGAGGAGGGGACAGGACAATCCCCTATTGGTGCCGCTGCTATACTGTTTAGGAGATGGATTTCCTGCTGCTGTGAACCATGCTGCTACTCTTGGCTCTCGAGGTCTCTTCAGCTGGTTTAGATATTACTGCTCAGAGCTTTGGAACGCTGCCCAAGGGAAGATCTTCCCAGAAGCCTTTTCAGCAGCCTGATGCTTGGAGCTTTCTCGAAGGTCAGAAAACGTATGGACACATAACTAGGAAAGGCAATGGGGGCTACAAATACTAAATAAAAGAACCTTGTTTAGAAACTAGGCATAGTCCACCTCTAGTAGATGAACCGTGGATCACTAGCAAAGGAAAAGCCATGACTGTTCTTGGACCAATAAACGCATGGCACCGCAACAGTGCCAAGGCTGCTTTTTTTTATGGGGAAGCCCCTGAAAATTCCTACTACTGGGAAAAGATGGTGGAGAACTGGTTACAAACCAGAAGAGCAGGCCTTTCTGCCGAGTGTATCGTATAGGACACGGGTCAGCAACTCCCAGCATGCACAGTTGCTTGGCTGTTCTCAGAACTCCCATAGAAGTGAGTAGAGCATGCTGGGAGTTGTAGTTTTACAACAGTTGGAGTGCCGGAGGTTGCCGATCCCTGGTATCGGAGAAGATAGAATGGATTCGGGTGTAATACTATACTCATAAACAAGCCTTGCAGCATCACCAGGAAGCATCAAGACAACAGCTTCCTGGACAGCACAGCTCTGCCTGAAACTGTACCATATACCACCTACAACTGATAAACCGTCCGCATCCTTCCCTCCCTCCCCCAATGCAAAGCACGTTGTTTGCACACTGAAAAGTAAAGCACAGAGGTTACTGCAGCTGTTTAGTAACAGACATGGGATCCTGATTCTCCTGACAATGCGATTCAGCCTCTGTAAATTAGCTGCACTACTCACAGCTTCAAAAAACACACAAAACAAAAAAAAAGCCGAATCCTTTTTATAGGAAACCTATCACTAGGTTCGGGCCCACAAAATCACCACCATAAACTTATATAGCTAGGATTTAGCTTTCAGCATTAGGCTTCACGCACAAGCGAAGCGAGGTGTACTGCTAGACATGTCTGTTCCGTTTAGGTTTTTTTCTGCAAGCCGTATGCGGAAGCATTCACTCAATGGGGCCGCAAAAACCCCCAAATGACCCAGTGTGCATTCCGTGTCCGTATGTCCCTTCCGCAAAGAAAACCAAACATGTCCTATTATTGTACGTTTTGCGGATATGAATAGGACTGTTCTAATAGGGGCCGGGCGTTCCATTCCGCAAAATGCTCAATGCACACGGAGGGTGTCCGCGTTTTGGGGGATTCTCAATTTGCAGGCTGCAAAACATCCAACGATTGTGTGCATGAGCCCTAAAGCTGAAACAGACAGGGGCATATCTAGAAAGCTAAACCCCACCTGAATAACGACAAGTTGGGGCTCCAAACCTAGTGACAGATTCCCATTAAAACACATTAAGGCTACGTTCACATGACAGTGGAAAAAAAAAAAAAAAAAGCCGTGAAAAACTGTGAACCTGTCAGTTTTTCTGAAAAAAGCCCCCTTCGATTGCATGGGAGCTGTCAGGCCACAAAAACAGACAAAATAGGACATGTCCTATTTTTGGACAGCCAGTATTCACGGTCCGTAAAAAAAAAAAAATGTTCTGAAAACGGCTGTATGACACCAGTTAGTGAATACTGCCCGCCACATGTCGTGTGAATGTAGCCTATATGATGTGGCAGTTATGGCTGACAGGTGATGACTTTATGTGTATAGCTAGCTTATAATAATACACTTTATATCTCTTTATATAGCGCCAATTTATGCCCCAGCACCTTACAATCAGATGATTAGGCTACACCAAGACTTTGGTAACACGCCATTAAGTCTCGGACAGGAGGAATATAATAGTTGGGACAACATCGGGCTAAGACAGACAGGCAGATGGCAAGTGCGCAACCACCCACAAACACCAAAATGTAGTCACGATGACAGCAACCATATGATTTGCTCACATTTATTTAATCTAAAGTGTTATACAAAGAAATAGCTATATTCAGCCTTTCGTAAAACCTGGGTCTGCTTGAGAAAGACCAAGCCATTATGAAACCCAGCTATTTCTATGCGTGTCAAAGATGGACAAATCATAAGGATGCTTTCAGCCTAACTACTCTATGGAGATCCAAGTCTTAGACAACTAGAGTAAAGGAGAATTGGCTTCAAGGCCCATAGCAACCAATCAGGTTCCACCTTTCATTTTTGAGAGCTCCTATTGAAAATGAAAGGTGGTATCTGACTGGTTGCTATGGGCAACAAAGCCAGTTCTCCTTTACACTAAATCTTCCCCATTGTGTGTCATTTCAAGTTGAAATTGGGCTGTCTAAAAAGCTCAACCAAATCTCAAAAGCAGGGTGCAGCTTCTATTACAGTCTATGATAGCAAAGTACCACACGACTTGTGGCTAAAAATCCACCAGGTTTGGATTTAACAACAGTCACTTCTCTATAGGGCCTAAAAGATAGCAAGACAAAAAAATGCATGTACAAAATGACACTAACTAAAATATATCACTATTATAATTCTCATTTCTAAAAAACGTTTGACTCTTCAAGAGTTTTGATCGGTGGGTGACTGTGTGCTGAGACCTCCACCAACTGCTAAATGGTGGACGCATTTTCTATGGTTAGCCCTCCTATGAGTTCATCTACAGCTAGTGAGAAGAGTTAGGACTTCGGCCTCCCTTTTTAGCGATTAGTGAGGGTCTCAGCACCCTGTCCACCACTGATCAAAACTTGTGACTGATTTAAGATACGTTTTCAGAAATGATAGATACACTGCCATTGTAAAATGCATTTTTCATAAACCGTAAAATACAAGAAAATAAAACTACATGAAGGAGCCCTACATAGAAATACATTTGCAAACAAAATGGACGCCTCCACACTACCATGGACTGTGGAAACGTCATGGTTAATTCAACATCCCAGATGCTTATCGTGTATAGAAGGACCATGGAATGTAGACTATTCCTCCTTGATGAGGCATCTCTGTCATGTACAGACACATTTCTGCCTTAGGCCCCTTTCACACGAGCGAGTTTTCCACGAGGGTGCAATGCGGGACGTGAACGCATAGCAACCGCACTAAATTCTGACCCATTCATTTCAATGGGTCTGAGTACATGAGCGTTTTTTTTTCACGCATCAGTTCTGAATTGCGTGAAAAACGCAGCATGTTCTATATTCTGCATTTTTCACTCAGTCCTGGCCCCATAGAAGTGAATGGGGCTTCAGTGAAAAACGCATTGCATCCGGAAGAAAGTGCGGGTGCGTTGCGTTTCTCACTGATGGTTGCTAGGACATGCTGTTTGTAAACCTTCAATTTTTTCTTCAAAAAGCATTGCACTCGCCCAGAAGAAAATTGAACAACGCAAACCGCAGACAAAACTGACTGAACTTGCTTGCAAAATGGTGCGAGTTTCACTGAACGCATCGGGACCTAATCCGTCACGCTCGTGTGAAAGAGGCCTAAGTGATCAACTACAAGATGTATTCTGGAGTTTTTTTTTACTCTGTAATCACAGAGAACCAAACGCAAAGGACGGGACCAACATCAATAAAACGTGCAGAAATGCGTTGCGTGGAGTAAAAGATACTCCATACAAATAGATATTAGGAGGATCCAGCAGGTATTTTCACTAGGCCTGAGCCAAGTGATGGTTTTACTACTGTATTTTAGAGATTTATTTACTGCCTCTTCCTGTGCTTGACACCTTGTCATTCTCGTCTATTGTCTGGGATGCGCTGGCCGCTGGCTTTTTCTTGAGTATATTTGCTCCCTTTGAAATGTATATGAACGCTTGGTTCTACATTGTATGGAAATCTTGTGACACAATTTAACAGGAGTTGAGAATTAGTAACCCTAAAGGAAAAACACAAGAGAGCGGTCCGAAATCCTAGAGAGGTGACTTCAAAGTACAATTGGATCTGCAGGCTGTTTATATGGAGATGCTTATATAGACTCACACCTCCATATACAGTATGGGGGACTTTTATCAAATCTGCTACACCAGTAAAAATGGTCTACGCAATGCCACAGGCAACATTTTGTGCAATTTTTTTGCGACTTTTGAGGAGCTTCGCCACTTTTTAAAGTGGAGTGTAAACTTGGTTGGGATTACAGATTAGAACAGATGTCTCATTAAAAAGTCGCATATTCACGCAGGCAACCCTCGGCTTTCACTGACAGTGGCGACACCACATCACACTTTGCCAAATTTAATAAAACCGAGTGCCATCTTCATGAATTTGGCTGTAGTGCACAAAACAACTCCAGTAAAAAGAAAAAAAAAATAGCCTCAAACACCCCTTCAATGATAAATCCCCCTATATGTTTGTTCCCCTAGAAGAGGTTTAGGCACTCTAAATATTGTTGATGGTTGAGCAGCAGTTGAGCAATCATTTGGTGAATGATCGTTTCGCACAAGGCCATTACGCTGGGTTCACACCTGAGCGTTTCTGAGACGCGCGTTTCCGTCACACGTTTTACGCGCGTTTTTGGCAATAGTAAACGCCCGTTTTACGCGCGTTTGTGTGATTGACTGCAGTGTTGGCTTCTCTCCAAACTGTGCCTAGCACCTGGGGTTTGGCCTTTCCAGCATGTTGCAAATTCATAAATGCGCATTTGAACGCGCATTTTCAGTGTCAAAAACGCGCAAAATACAAGCGTTGCGCATTCCCATTGAAGTCTATGGGCCAAAACGCGCGACAAACGCCCCAAAAAAAGCTCAAGTACTTGTTTATGCGTCGGGCGTTTTTCAGCGCTGTAAAACGCGAAAATGTGAACCAGTCCCATAGGGAAGCATTGGTTTGCATCGGTTATGCGTTTTACAGCGCGTTCGAACGCGCTGTAAAACGCGCAAGTGTGAACTGAGGGTTAGGCAAGGGCTACACGACGACACCTGTCGCGGGCAGGATCGCCGAGTAGTGGTGATCCTATAGAATGAGAGCCGCTGCTGCCTTCTCAAACAGCTGATCCGCAGGGGTCCCGGGTGTCGGACCCACACCGATCAGATACTGATGACCTATCCAGAGGATAGGTCATCATCAGTATATAAATCTTGGAAAACTCCTTTAACATACAACCTCATTTTGGAGCAAAGTAAGTCAACCAATAGGTGGTGTAAAATCAGACAAAGGTGTCTAAAGATGCGCCAAATGTATCATCCAGCCTGAGGCACTGTGATACATGTGGCACCTCTTCGGTCTGGGCTAAGTTTACCAGTTTAGGCCTCATGCACACAACCGTATGTGTCTTGCGGTCCGCAAAAAGAAATGGATGACGTCCGTATGGCATCCGTTTTTTGGGTGGATCCACTGTAATAATGCCTATCCTTGTCCCCGCTCTATTTCTTTTTTTTGCGGGGCTACGGAACGGACATACTGATGCGGACAGCACATGGTGTGCTGTCCGCATTTTTTGCGGACCCATTGAAATGAACGGGTCCGCATCCTATCCGCAAAAAAAACCCCGAACGGACAAGGAAACAAAATACGGTCGTGAGCCCTTATTCGGATTAGTAAATCTGTCTCAATGCTTGCAAACAAAAGATATCATCTAACTATTCATTTTAGGGTTTTCCAATGTGGTGGGGTCTATGATGAGTATCTTGTATTCCAAAGCTGATGCCGATACTGCGCCAAGGTACCCACTGCTTGATGTTAGCTATTGACCATGTACATAGTACAAAGCCTGCACAGTGTGGAAGAGGACGGCAGTGTGATTCACAGTACAGGCTCTCTAAACAAGGATAGCATTTGTCTGCATGAGAGCACCATTCTGCAAGTAATGACTTACAGCTGGAGCACTCCGTCCACTCGCATCATCTCAACGCCTGTATTAAATCTGTGTTCCTTTGACTATCCTTAAGTTCCCTCAGTTGCTTGGCTGGACCAGGAGTGCTAGAAGTCATGGGAATATTTCTGCTGGAGTTATAATGTGCATTTCATGGTGTTCTGTGTCCATCTTATAAGTATAGAGAATTTCCATAACATTTATCATACATTACTTACACATCCTATCTATCTCACGAATAGCTCCTACACTTATCCAAGTTTAAAGGGGTGCTTCAAGATAATTAAAAATCTCGGACACGCCCAATAACGACTTAAACATATTATACTCGTCTTTTTCTCCAGCACCGTTCTCTCCGGCAATTCTCCCGTCACTGTTTGTTCACAAACAGGAGCGGTGGCGTGCCTGGATATGGCGTGTGTCCACTGCCACCAATTGCTGTCCTCAGTGGTCTACCAAGTGATTGGTGGCAGGGATCACATGCCATGTCTCAGCATGGGACAGTGTCAGCTTGGCTGCAGCGGTCACGTACTGTATAAGACATGTCACCGCTGCTCTTTAGTAGTGGCAGGAGAATCGGACCAGCACCGCCAAGAACAGCAATGGAGAGAGGGATCCATTGTGGCCTCAATATTCTGGATTATCAGATGCCAGGTGAAAGGAATTCTGGAGGAATTCAAAATAGTTGGTGTCACATCTTTTTTTTATTGATCTTTTATTTATTGCTCTTTTATTTAGTGAAAAAATTCTAGCTCCTCTTGTTATATGGGAATTAATTACAGCACAAACATATGGTGGCGGTTTTGATTCGCATTGCCTTTTTTGTTTATAGTCATAGCATGCTCTGGCGTTTCCCCGCATTTTCGTCCCATAGACATTTATTATTTTTTTGCCCTGTTTTAAAACCGCCAGTACTAATGCGTACTGTATATTTTAATGGTGTTCTTGCATGGAATTTCTTTTTACCAATGCATTTTTTCAATGTTGCTCTACAGCACAGTGTCTGTGCTCAAACATACTATTTGGCCCAAAACGGCACAAAAAAAACACAAATAAGCAACAAAAATGCAGCAGCAACTATGCACAAAAGTTTTTGCCTTTTTTATAGTAGTAAGTCTATGGGAATTTTTAAACTAAGGTTGGGGTCAATTGTATAATCATATTATGCTTTGGCATGTTAAAAATGTGTTAAAAAAATTATAAAATCACCTAAAAGACAAAAAAAAAAAAAAAAAAAAAGTGTATGAAATTTCATGGCATTTTATACCCATAAGTCCCCAAAACTGCCACAAAAAATTACGTGACGTGTGAAAGAAGCCTAATGTGGAATTTCACAAGACTAGAGGCACCAGGCTGAGCAATGAATTAAGCAATTCCTTGTTATGGCATAAAATCTTATATAGTTTTATCTAACCGTCCCATTATCCAGAAGATGTGATGATGCAGCACGTATTGTATAACACAACCAGACTGAAAGCAAAGCTGGCTCCCAAAGCATCATTCATCTGCGGACACAGTACCAGCATCATGTGCTTTTCCAACATTTGGAAGTCACATGAGGTATGTAATAAGAGAATGGCAGAGAAGAAGAACTAGTTCAGATGCTATGTTGGCGCCTCCTTTCTAGAGGAGGTGAAGAACGCGGGTAGGCTTCGGAGTCAGATCCTTGCTGTCCATGTGCTCAGGCAGGTGTGGCCATGTAGCAGGGAGATGGCTGTATGTCACACACACAAACCGGTCATCCTACTCAGGCTCTGAAGGAGCCAAGGAATGCTTCTGTCACAGGATAGTTCAGCTCTCAGCAGAGCATGCTAGCCAGCAGCCGATGCACTATATATGGCCTGTTTACGGCAATAGCAAAATGACACATTAGCCCTCATGTTCATATCATATGTGAACTAGGAGCTGAGCCGCACCACCTCAACCTCAGCGCAAGAACGCCCAAGATTTGCAGTTAATTCTACAAAGTCACAGAAGAGATTGTATTAATCCGCACCATCCGTCCACTACATCAACGGTTACTTATACCAGTGTTTCCCAACCAGTGTGCCTCCAGCTGTTGCAAAACTACAACTCCCAGCATGCCTGCACAGCAAAAGGCTGTCCGGGCATGCTGGGAGTTGTAGTTTTGCAACAGCTGGAGGCACACTGGTTGGGAAACACTGACTTAATACCATACAATGTGGTGGGTGGCACAGAACAAAAAAAGGTTAGAAGAATCTAGAACGTTAGGAATTAACCTTAAAAAAAAATAAAAATAAAACACAACTTTTTTTGCCATCTTTAGACTGGAAGAACACAATAGCCTGCCTGGCACTAGAGGGTTAAGAATACTGGCTCTCGACTTCTGCGCTGTAGTATGATGGGCATAGACATGTGCAAGTTCTGTGTCTTAAGACCTAAACAGCAGAGTCTTTCTTTGCCAGCTGCTGTTTCTTATGATGCTTCATGTCCTTCACAACCCCCCCAACTAAAACATCTTTAGAAAAAAAGACTGCACCTCGAAAAAGTTTTCATGGCTTGACAGGGGTTGTAAAAGAAAGAGAAAAGAAAAATAATCAGATGCTACTTAGCAGCAAACAGATTCAGAAAATCTTGTTAAACCTGTTAGACTGCATTGTGTGCCTGGCCGGTGATCATACCGCAGTCCTGAGGCCTGTATGTCGCTACGGGCCTTTCTCCCATCACACCTTCATGATACAAAGCATAGCGCGGCCGCAAAGGAACGACGGCGTATATACAGCATCGCCGTGTACAGCTATTCCTTATACATGTTTGAAGGAAACAATCTGCCTCCAAAAGTGACCAACCTACAAGTCAACTGACTTATTCAGGACTGTATGCAAATACCATGGACCCAAGACCACAACTGCAGGCTCGTGGAGCCCCAGTCGCCCAGCAATCTTCTGTTTCCCTTGCTTTAAAAATAGCAACCGTTGGACATCTAAGTTGCTGTAGATGTTGTTACTGCAGCTGAAACAATAGCACAATGCTGGCCTTGCTTCCTGACACCACCTAAATGGATGAAGCACAATACAAAAAAAAAAAAAAGTGTGCTGAGGCTGTACTCATATCCGCATTGGAGGCAACGTCACATTTAACGGAAAACATAAAGCAGCATCCAGCACTATTTTGTCCGGTAAAGTGACTGAGACCTTGACGGAACCCAAAAATCCCTCACTGTAAGTCCACGGGGCCCATAGGGCAATGCTGATCTTTGTCATTATAAGGATAATCCGTTTTTGGAGATGCGACAAACATGGATACTGGTCGTGTGCCTTCTCCATTTTGCGGAAGGGAACATTCTTCTCCATGATAGAAATGCCTATTCTTGTCCGCAAATACGGACAAGAATAGGACTTTTTCCAGACCTGCAGAACGGTCAAGTGGATGTGAAGAGCACATGGTTTGCTGTCTGCATCTTTTGCAGCCCCATTGAGATAAATGGGTCCACATTCGATCCGCAACATTGCGGAACAGATGCAACAAGAAATATACAGTTGTGTGAATGGGCCCTAAAATGGTTTGTCCAGGATTTTACCACTGATGGCCCATCAGGATAGGCCATCAATATCTGATCTGCGGGGGTCTGACACCCCACAAGTCCATCAATCAGCTGTTCTGCAGTAGCCTCGATAACAGAGGTTGGCGCCAGAAATACACGGCTCCATCCACTGTGTAGTGGACAGAGCTGGTTACTGCAGTGAATGGAAGCAACGCTGCGATAACCACCTCCGTCAACTACACAATGGACAGCGCTATGTAGTTCCGACACCAGATCAGCGGGATGCAGGGTGTCTGACCACCACTGATCGATAGCCTATCCTGATGAAAGGGCGTCAATAGTAACAGCTCCTTTTTTTCTGCTGCTATGATGGAACAAAAAAACCGAATTCACAATGTAGATGTGAACTCAGCCTTAAGGTGTATTCACACAACCGTATCCATTTTGCGGTCCCTGCACATCCTGCACTTTTCTCGGGCCCCATTGAAAAAACGCCTATTCTGGTCCACAAAACGGACAAGAACAGGACATGTTCTATAATTTGGAGAGCACGCATGGATGACATCCGTGTGTTGTCCGCATTGGACTGGATGCAGACCAAAAATATGGTCAAGTGAATGCACCCTTAAGGGTATGTTCACATAGCGGACATATCCTTTTGGAAAATTTGCTGCAGAAACCATGGCAGAAATCCAAAGGTTACCCGGAAAACTATGGGAGACGATTTCTGTACGGAAATTGAGTGAGTACATCTACTATACATCTTTTCTGCAGTGATCAGGTACAATTTTACATTCCTCTTAAAATTCCTTCCTCAGGTGGCAATCATTCCTCCCACATTCGGTTTACATCAGGCCGGTGCAAACAAGTGCTGATGTATGTGTTATCATCCATCGGGCAGTGCAACACAGCTCTTACTCACGGTCCTGTTTTTGGCATCGGCACCCATCACAGAGGTCAGCAGCACTGGACAATCCTATAAAAGGTGCAAGCCTTGCAGGACCCGACCCAGAGGCCTCCACATCAAACAAAAAGAACTTGAGGCAGCGCACCAATAAATACATACACGGGTTAATAAAGGCATGTATATATTGGAGTGCTGCCTCAGCTTCTATTTGCTTACCATGGAAGGCAGATTTCTAGATATGGAATACAGATGGGCTTCCAGTGGCCATCGACGATATATACAAGAAACATGAGCCAGTGAAAAGCTGAGGACTGCTACAGCTTCCTATGTTGATGATATTATAGATAGAAAGAACAATCCCTTGATGTCCTTGATAAACGGTGTCATCCAGAATCCCAGGGCACCACTGGCGCAAGCACCTGAGAGCCAACTCTTCCTGCAGAGCCTAGAACAGGACAATCTGCACATTTCACTTACGCCACTGGTTTTATTTTACTAGCAAGCACATGGCTGATGAAAATGTCAGACCAAAATATTCAGATTGTAATCTTGCTTGTACCTCCAAGCATGGAAGGGGGCTAACACTTTGCAGGGCACTGTGCCATGACTTCTTTGTGCAGGATTTGTAATCGGCCAAAAGCAATCCACCCCTAGAAGGTAGCACTGGAAAGCCAGCATTCCACAGCAAAGGTATTTTGCAAGGAGGCCACAAATGAGATGAGATGGCCTGCAGACCTGAAATGTGAGTGCCTGGCAACAGAAGAACCTCCTAAAACGTGTACACAGCTCCCAGGATGCTGCTGATGGTAACAGCCCTGATGCACCGGCTTTCCACAGTCTTCAAATGGCTTGAACTTTATGGGGGTCATTTACTAAGACGGTTGTGCCCCCCCCCCGAGGCTGCCATAGTATACAGCCCATTTATGACGAGGTGGGCGCCTCGTCATAAATTAGGCGCACATATGGCAGTCTGAAAAACGACTCCAGCCACGGTCTACTTTTTCAAAATAGTAAATTTGCCGGGGACGGAACCCAACACGTCTCCACTCCGCCCTCATCTCCCGTACTTTGCGTAAAATCCCAGAGCGACAATATTTTGTTGCACAGGCATTAAAATAGTCGCAAAAAGCCCCTCTGCCTCCGGATGAGTTTTAATACATGACCTCGTACATGTGCAGATTTTATTTGTCCTAAAGAAAAGAATCAAGATGAGGAACTAGTCTCAAGGAGGAGCTGTCACCACCCCTGACTTTTCTGTTTTAGTAAATAATGGTATACCACATGAAATAAAATAATCTGTAGTATCTTGTTGTGCGCTTCCTCTATTATTCCTACTACACATTTGAGTACATGGCCAAATGGGTGTCACCGGCAATCTTACACTGTCCTATCAGTGTTACCTGTGGCAGACCTGTGTTGGGACAAGCCTTGATTATTGATCGTAGGAGCAACAGATGAACAGCGCATGAACAGAGTTCTAAGAAAAGATGCTCCAGAAAGGTCATTACATGGGGAATGCAAGAAGTTACTAAAACACATGTCAGAAGAGGTGACAGGTCCTCTTTAAAGACACTGGTATAAAGTACAGGAGCAAAATGCTAAACATAGAAGCCGGGTGGGATGTCATTGTCACTGACACATTTCGGTAGGCCAGTTAGTGAAAGAATGATAGAATACAGTGGGGATGCAGTTACTGTGGAGTAGTGTGGGATGTTGGGCAGGCTACATCTAACAGTTGTGCACTCACTAACAAATGGTCCATTCATGAAGCAAAAAAAAAAAGTCTGTATGGAGGATTCTGATTCTACAGTGAAATGGACGGTTGCTGTCTCCTCTCCCTCCTACACAGTGGGGTGAGAAGGATAGAGCATGGAAGACTACACGATCATCCTCATCGGTGAACAGTTTTGCCCTCAATAAATCACGTATTCTTGATATAAAGAGCAATCATTTTAGTGGATATATTGCTCTGATATTCAATACATGAAGAGTTGGTTCACAATGAAGATCTAAGTCGGTATTTAACCACTTCATCAACAGGGTTTAAAGGTCTACCATGACGAGGGAAAAAAATAATAAAAAATATATAGGGCCATTATATTTTGTGATTGGAAGCCATATTGAAACTTAATTAGGCCAATCATCAGGGAAGAACATTTGTTGAAACGCTCATTCCAAATTAGTGGCCTGTGTAAAATGTGCTGGCGATCACTTGACGAACAAAGAAACCCTCGTCCTTCAAGTGATCGTGCCCTTCGGCTGGCACCAAAAAAATCATTGTTTCTGTGCAGCAGATCGGCCTGTATAAACAGGAAAACAACCGCTCTCCATGGGGATGAACGATCGCAATAGCAATTGCTCGTCCCAATACAAAAGACATGATTGCTGCATGTAAATACAGCTCTCATCTCCCTGAACGTTTCCTTCATTCCCAATAATTGCCTGCTATATCGGTCAGCATTATTGCATCAATATTTGTAAGCCAAAACCAGGAGTGGGTCCAAAACACAGAAGAGACACAAATATTTCCATTATAGCTAAGTTTTGGCTTACAAATACTGAGGCCTCAGACTACAAAGTCTTTTCCCCTCAAATTTTGTACTATACAATCAAGGCTCTTTTCGCACCGGCTTCTGTTTTTAGGGTCCTGGACAGATTTGATCTGTTACAATCTGATACTGCACACTTTTTGTTGGCATGCTACCATCAAAAAACTGTGAACCCGATAAAAAAAAAAAAAAAAAAAAAAAAAAAAGAGAGAAATGTAACCAGAGTCTAAACTATTTTTCTGAAAAATCCCTACCTTCACCTTTGACAAAAACAAATATTTTCTATAAAGTAAGGTTCTAATAGAATAACTGCAGCCTTTCTGTAATACGCAGATAAATGCGGACAGTTTTCAATACTAATACATGATGCAACACAACGGTAACACCAACTGCGTATACAGCAAAGATAAAGTTATCTTCACCTGCTATCTGTAGACTAGTACCCGGTACGCTAGCTACTCTAGTTAAATATTTGCCATTTATCAATAGCGGGGTGTGTATATATATATATATATATATATATATATATATATATTGTTCCCAGCTGAGATGACTCCATCTATTTACTGATGCTACATGAAACAGGCTGTAAAGCATCCAGTTTTCCTCTCCTCAAATCCAACTTAGAGGAATGAGTAATAGGTGCACATCACCGCAGACCTGCTATTGCAAAATCTCTCGGCTAATCTCTCTCTCCCTTCTCTGCTACAAATCTCCAGGCAAGAGGATGCAGGCCAAAGTACAAGGCAAGAACATTGGCCAACTGTTGCTGCAGCCGCTCTCCTCCTCCCACCAGTGTGTGGCTCCTACTCTTGCCAATCACCACCCTGCCAGCAGCTTCCCCGCCCTGCTCATTCGCCCTGACTGACAGCGGTGCTCTGCTGAGCAGAAGGTGAAATCCATCAGTGAAGAGAAGAGAAAACTGCCTGTAGTGTCACCATGTACCATTAACCCTTCGCAACCACCACCCTGTAGTACAGACGTTGCTTTATCTTATACATCCTGAAATGCAAAAACCTGCATAAGCCCCAGAGCAGAACTACTAAAAAAATCTAAAAGACTAAAAAAAAAAAAAGAAGTAAAAAAACTAAACATTTCATACCTCCTGATGTCTGCAAAGTGATGGAAATAGGGATACACCGCTGGCAGCAACACAACATTGCAAAGGGTCACGCAACTGCAAAAAGTTTCCAAATACTAATATTCTTTAGGACATTCCTTCCCGATCCCCCCCCCCCCCCTCCCTGAATGAACGATAGGCAGAATGAAGCAGACCACATGATCGGTAAAAATAAATAGAAGAAAAGAGCCCTCATCCTTTTGACCTTGGACTCATTTGCTTCATCTGAGTCTGTGGGTACATTCTCTTTGCTAACCACTCAGCACACTGCAAGCTCTGATAATAATGGTTAATGTTTACTGAAACCTGCGCATGAACTGTACTAAACCTGATAGCAGAACTTTGCCTGCTCGGCCCTACAAGCATCCATGCCGCACTACTTTTTATATTTGACTTTTTATGAAGTTTTTAAAGTTTAACAAGGGACAAAGTTAGAAAGAAAGAAAAGCCACAGAAATATAAAAAGTTGCATCCGCGTAAGCCAGGCAGATACAAACGTTTCTGTAATACTGTCCTGAAGCAGCAGCTCAAACAAATCACGAGAAACTTGTAAAAATACATCATGATGATGGTAAATACCATGGGGAGAGAAATGAGGCGTATTTGGCAATTGTGTAGCTACACCAGGGATAGAGCTTTAACAACAGGATCATATACTGGTCTAGGTAAAGGTGAAAACTGAACATATGAAGGTCACACCATCATGTTCCTTTATTATATCAGGTGTCTTCTCTTCCCAAAGAAGTCTCATTTCTTTTATGTACTTAAGGGGTTATCCAAAATTTGAAAAACTTGGCCACTTTCTTCCTATGGAATATACTTAGGCTAGGTTCACACAACGACATTTGTCGCGCGACTTAAATAGAGCACAACTACACTGCAACATTTGTCGCGCTACATTTTGTTGCTTTAATGACGCGCGACAATTTTTATAATGGTAGTCTATGGTGTCGCATTGCAACAGGCGACATGCCGCGACTGCGACAGAACAGTCGCTAAAAATCCATTCAAGATGGATTTTTCTGCAACTGTCGCAGCATGTTGCAATGCGACACCATAGACTACCATTATAAAAATTGTCGTGCGTCATTAAAGCAACAAAATGTCGCGCGACAAATGTTATCGTGTGAACCTACCCACGTCCCTCCAGATCCCTGCACGGCCGCATGGATCAAAATATCTGGTGGCGGGTGGGGTACAGCCAATAGCAGGCCGTGGCGGTGACCTGCTTCCTTAGTGTCACCCGTGATGCAAGGGCGCTGGTCACCGTCGCGGCCTGCTATTGGCTGCATCAATCCTCCCCCGGCGGCTGTGCAGTATTCTGGTGGGGCGCGGGTGCCGGGAACTGGGTAAGCATCTTCCATAGGAGGGGCCTGGGCATTATGGGGGTGTTAATACTGTTGGATAACCCCTTTAAGGCAATATCCTCTGGTCGAGACCATATCATTTTGCCAAAACTTTATTTGCTCAGTTTGTAACACAAAAAGCCGATTCAAACAACTAATTCTGATGGGTCTGAACAAGCCCTAGTGCAGTACTTCTGCCATTTGATTTCCCTTGGCAAGAAAAGAGGAAAAAAAAAAAAAAGCCTTTTTCGTCGGGCTGCACCTTCCCCCAGCAGCAGGATGCTCTCCGGTGTACAAAGGTAACTTATAGTGTGTACTATCAGAGTGGAACAGCAGCAATAGAACCACAGTCACCCTGGAAGCAAGCTGCACCCTATGTTTAATGAACAAACAATGGTACCTTTTAAGCCGGGACCAAACAGGCCGAGCAAGGGGCGGCCAAACAGTCAAAGAACAGAGCCAATGTGATAACATGCAAGAATTCACTCACATACGGTAATAGCTGTACATACATTTGTATGATTATCTTACCATAACACTCAACATCTTTACCCCAACACAATATATAGAGGGTCTCCTCTTGAGATCACTGTCAGCACAGTGCCCACCCAGCTATGACGATTCTGCCACGTACAATGGGCACTGCACATCATCAACTGTAAAATATTCATAACCAGCTCTAGCAAGCAGTAAAATGAAGGTGCGTCTCTGTATCCCTCCATCGAGTAAGAAGTACAGGCAATCATCGACAAAACAACACAAAGTTTCTTGGCCCTGGGGAGTGGCAGAATCTATTGTGACTTGAAGGAATCTTAGCAGAGGTTACATGCTGAAACATGGCCTCGCCAGGGGAAAAAAAAACACAGATAGGATCCTTAGACTAGATGTTAGCTTGCTGCTGTTCTTTACTCAGTCATCTTGGAAAGTCCACTCTATACAAATTTGCCATATTTTGCTCATGTAAAGCAGAATATTACGCCAAAGAAACGTTCCAATTGCAGCAGAAAACACAAGGCAGCTGAAGAAAAGGTCTTCAGAAGGCAGCACCAAGTCTCACTAGTAGGGATGAGCAAACTTGGGTTTCAAGTTTGGCGTACAAGGTTCAGGTTGTCCAAGAATTCTGTTATGGATTCCGCTACCACGGACCATAACTTTTTGGTCCGTGGTAGCGGAATCCATAACAGAATTCTTAGACAACCTGAACCTTGTACGCCAAACTTAAAAAAAACACAACTTCGCTCAACACTACTAGGCATTGATAGCTAGGCCACAGCTAACGTTACATCGGTCCACCCGCCCAAACAGTGGTGCAGATAAACAGCGAAGCAGTTGCCCATAGCAACCGGCTGGTGACTTGATTGGCCGTTATGGACATCTTCACCACTTTCCGTTTTCCTAAACAAAGTCCATTAAGGCTTACAAAAGCCACACAAAGTCAAAACCTGAAGCATCAGTGTTTACAAAGTATACAAAAGGTCTACAAATGATGAAAAGGGTTAAAACAAGGAGAAAAACGGCAACAAAACAAACGGAATATGTGAACTTGTCTCAGCCACAAGGCTTGAAAGGAGCAACAGTTGGTGCCCAGAGCATTTATCCCCCTCCCCCCTGCTCTGCATCTCCTCCACACCCTTCCAACAACTATCACAAATCCTCAGGCCTCGCGACTGCCAGCTGACAGAACTGTTTAGTCAGCAGCAAGAGGTAGAGATACACAGATCTTCTAGTCCATCATCGTGCTCCACATCGCACTGCTGCTTCCTCACATAAATTGAAGTCTAGCAAATGTCAAATTTTATCATCACAGCAAGTGTAAGCATATGTTCATAAAAGTCTCTAAAAACTATAACCTACACGTTGGTCTGGATGGGTAACAGTACAACGTTTCAGGCTTTTTAAAGATAAAAAGACATGAGGAACCAGGCTTTGACTGGCCACAGGTGAATCCCCCAGAGGCAGGTGGGCCCCTCATACACTGACTGTACTATATACAGATATTCAGTGTACAGCAGCCAGCCTGCGCAAAATTATAATAAAACTGAGTAGATTATTTTACAAACTACCTGGTTTACTTTTATAGATGCATCAGGTAGCCCAGATGACTGAAAAGGGTTTTCCGAGACTTTATAACTAGTGTTGAGCGAACTTGTGTATAGTATCAAATAATCCCGTTATGGATTCCGCTACCACGGACCATAACGGAATTTGAAATCCATAACGGGATTCTTCGATAACCCGAACCCAAACTTTGGACGCAGAACTTAAAACACAAGTTCGCTCAACACTAGTTATAACTAATAACCTATCCTCAGGATAGGTCATCAGTATCTGATCGATGGGGTCCGACAGTAGTGCCGCAGCTTTTCCTAGGCCAGTGACGACACATTCAGTCAAGTTGCCTAGGCGCAGCTCAGCCCAATAGAAGTTAAAGGGGCTGAGCACGATGCCAAGTACAAGCATGGAGAAGGCCGTGGCACTCACAGGAGCGTCGTGCCGCCTCAAACAGCTGATTGCCGGGGTTCTCAGGTTTCGGACCAACCAATCAGGTCTTTGTTTAATTTCCCACTATTGAAGGTGCTGGATTCAGACTGATTGTCATGGGCAACTACTCCATTATTCCTTTGCTTCATCTTCCTCACAATATAATTGTTAGTCGATTTCGAATCATTTAGTGGGGTAAATATACCAGAACTGGTGCAATGGAAAAGTGGAGTAGTTGCCCAGAGCAACCAAAAATTCTGAAGCTTTCATTCTCTCATGAAAAAAAGAGTAGTCATCGGACCGGTTGTTCAATGCCCTAACTTTGAGTGCACTTTATGAAGTCACAGAGGTAGCCTTACAGTTCCTAGAATTGGGGTGTATTCAGACACTGAATTTGGAGGAACCTCTGAAGCACCTTCGCAATCTCCACATAGTGGTATCAATAGGTCTATGGTTAATAAGCCACAGTGAGGTTTCTAAAATGACATAGAAATGTTTTGTTGTCTAATGGCTTCCATGGGGTGTTATTTTTCTATGGATGAAATGTGATTGCACCCTACTCCACCAGACCAACAGATATTGGCAGGTGGAAGCATCATGGCGATACGTCTGACCGACCGGTTTCTCACTCTAGCCTCCCATACATATACATGCTTGGCCGAGCATGCACATGTAGCAAATGGAGACAACCCACGTCTCTGGCAGCGGTTTATCTCCCCAAGAACAAAGTCTACAGTAAACAGCCTTCTTGTGGCGTTTTTCATCCAAACGTGGCATACTCTGGGTATGGTGGGGTTTTTTTCTGGTGCTTTCCCACAGACTTCGCCAATAGGACTTCATGTAGGGCCTCTTTTGGATGTTTCCATCCAGGGGCTGTCCAAGTTTAGGAGGGACAGCACCCGGTCTGAAATGACCCCTTTAACTGAATGGATATCTTCACATGAGAGATTTTCCACATGGACCACTGGTCCATGCCAAGAAGATCACAGCATGTTGTAACTATAATCTTTTTTTTTCAGCAGCACTCAATCATTCAAATGAATGGGTCTAGGTAAAACGAACCGTACATGGACACCATCCATGTGCCATCTGTTTAAAAACCTCCCCATCTAGAACAAGTACGAATTTCCTATCATCCATATGAAAGACACCTAACAAAATAAAGGTCACCACCACAAATAAAGGTCCGTGCACCACCATCCACATGACTGGACTTTATATCTTATTTGTGTCAGATATCTATTTGATTTAATTATTTTACCATTAATACAGTCATCTTTACTATGATCTAACATCTAAGGTTGTTGCCCCCCAAAATCTCTACAGAAATGTCAGCCTTAAATGGGTTTTCCACCTCCAGGGGCCTTTTGGACAGACACCCCCTACATCTCTGGATCTATGGAGGGAAGAATACCTACATGCTTCCCCCCACTATGGTCCCTATTGTTAACATCTGTTTTGAAGGAGGACACATGAGCCACTGCAGCCAATGACTAGCCACAGTGCCGACATATCCCGTATGTGTCATGTGACCCATCAACATGATGCATGCATGGGGGACACGTCTCCGCTGAGGCCAGGTCTGCAGTGGAACATGTGACCCCCTGTCTAACTGGGTGTTAAGATGCGGGTCCAGACCGTGGCAGTGGGGGACCCAAGGAACCACAGAACCCTGTGACGGAAAGTATAATTCCCTCCACTGGTCTGGTGACATTGGGGAGAATTCTCTTCAAAAGGCCCCTGAAGATGGATAATCGTTTTAAAACACTACATACAAGCCAACACTACCCCAGAATGCCTGGGCCCCTCCTCTAGAACATACTTAGCTGTTGTGTCCCTCCGGATCCCTGCATCTCCCGTCGCGCAGATCAAAACAACCAGCGACGGGGCGGAGCAGCCAGTAGCAGACTGTGACGGTGACCAGCCTCCCTAGCTTCGCGGGTGGCGCTAAAGAGGTTGGTCACTGTCGCGGCCTGCTATTAGCTACTCCCCCTGTTGCCGGATGTTTTGATCCGCAAGACGGTTAGATGCAGCGGTAGCCGTGCAGGGATCCGGGGTGCCGTGGAGCAGGTAAGTATGCTCTAGAGGAGTGGCCTGGGCATTCTGGGGGTCATTATGGGGACTGGATAACCCCTTTAAGCTAGCAATAGAAACCAATATATCAGAAAAAGCCTGAATTAACATGAATATCTGTCAGGTAGGATCTGACGAAATTGTGGAGTGAACGCTGCCACAATTGAGAAACTTAGGGTGGCTGCACACAGTGCAGATTTACGTGGAGAATATCCAAATGAAGTCTGCACCAAAGCCGCACAAAAAAAAAAAAAAGCCACACGATTTATTATGTTTTTTGGGTATGCTTTTTGTCTACTTTTGATGCTGATTTTCAGCAGATCTCACCGTTCCATTATCATGAAATCGGCACCGCGTGCAGCCACCGTAAAGGTTAGACCCAGTACCGTAATTTGTTCTACAGCAGTGGGCTACGTTATGCAGACTAAAAAGGAAAAGGTAAAAAGCAATAAAAGACACACATTCTGTTAATAAGCAAAAGCCCTACAAATATAGAAGATTCTTTTCACGCCCATTTGCAACCGTTTTTGGATACAAAACCGCACATGTCCAATTAACCCCTTAGAAACTGAAGAATCCCACGCTGTGGCCTAGCAGCAAACATTTTAATGGAAATCACATTGCCATGGCCCATCTTGTTTGGCCCCCTCCCTGCAGCTCTGCGATCTACTGAAGCAACTTCCCCCATCTTGTGGGAGCAGCCTGTGCAGAAAGGCCTGCATGTTTCACTTCCCCAGCCAGTGATGCCTGTCTAGGTGTTCAGCCCGTCTCCTGCTCCACTCCTGCTAACCCCTTCAGGGTCGGAGGCACAGTGCATCCATTTAAGTGAAGGATTGGCTCCGGTTCATCCAATTTCTTTATTTTTGACTAGATAAAGGCAAGCAATATTAGGATTAGAGGGAGCAAGATATAAAAAGGAGTTTAAAAGTTTTTATATACTTTACATAGGGGTCCCTGCAACACAACAGGCTGCACACGTTCCCCGACTTTAAGACTGTTCACATTTGCATCTAAAATGCGGCTGCTAGACACGTCTGGTGCCGCTTTTCTTGTGTATGTGGGTGGGGGATCCATCTGAACAAACACGCCTGAGGGGTCTGACAGCCGTATAGATGCTAATAAGCATTGATTGTTTTTTTTAATGTTTTTTTTCCTATAATATTCAGGCAAGTGATCAATTTGACAATCAAGTCATCTTGCTGCACCAGTATCAAAAACTAGCAAATCCTAAAGGGGTGGTACAGTACAAAGATACTGACGAGCTATCCACAGCATAGATCATCAACATCAGATCGGTGGGGGGGGGGGGTGTTCAGCTCTGTGAGTGCCACTACGACTTCTAATAGCTGATTGATGGGTGCCGATGTGATGTTGAAGATCTATCCTAAGGATAGGTCATCAATATATTTGCAGTGCACAACCCCTTTAAGTCCCCCCCATGCACATTAGTGGTTTTGGCTGACAATCTAATGCCAGGAGTGCCCCATCCACTTTTTCCTGACAGCTGTAGGGTTAGAGAAGGATAGGGCGAACTGAATTTTTCACCCAATCCTTTAGTTTCCAGGAGATAAGCTACCACAAGAAGTGTCTGGCAGCGGCTTTCTCCTCTCTGCCCATTGACAACACATGTGGGTTTCCATATATCCTACCAGTTATTGTTGTTTTCCTCTGGCATGGTACAGAAACTCCAGAGGGGAAACTGATGTCAGAACTGATCCTACGGTTTTCTATGGGACTGTGTCCACCACATCAGTTCGCCATAGCATGCAACTTTTTTTGTAAGGTGCTTCCAGGATGGTAGACTACACTAAACTTCATAAAAGTCTAGTACACACATATCAGTTGTGTCCAGGTTCTGCATGAAATACCTGACCGGACACAAGTGACATACAGTATGTGCACCCACCCTCACCATGAAGAAAGAACGCATCAAACGTAATATGGTTTATGTCCAATTTAGAATAAGGCCTCATGCACAAGAACGTATTTTGCTTCAGTGTCCGTTCTGTTTTTTTTGCGGATAGGATGCGGACCCATTCATTTCAATGGTCCACAAGAAATGCTGACAGCACACCGTGTACTACCCACATCTGTATGTCTGTTCTGTAGCCCCGCATAAAAGAGAGCATGTCCTATTCTTGTCCGTTTTGCGGACAAGGATAGGCATTATTACAATGGATCCGCATGTAGCCCACTACAAAGGATATAGAGTAGACGTCTCCAGTGCTATGATGATCATCCCTAGTCCTCCTGTGCATTTGATCTTGCTTTCACAGGTTACTGCACCCTGCCCTTGAAATGTACCATGCAAAAACTACTCCATCATTCCCATGTGATCAAGCAAGTTATTGTGGAGATTATTTTTGGTGCCCTTCCCTCCCTTGCATTCCTCACATTACACTATAGGTCCTAGCTTCTTAAACCGTCTAAAGTAGGCTGTAGGGTGACATACACATCCTATACCAAACCTAAATATTCAGAAAAGGAGGTTTGGCAATACACTCATTTTAAATTTGCTTGTTCCGCAACACAAACCCTATGCATGACGGACTACCAAGAGGCCACAAGTTGTCATGCATTACTATGGATAGTACCAAACAACAAACAAGCGTTCTGTCATACACGCAATAATTATACGTTCTTTCATCTAAATTACATTTCTAAACCTTTTAAACAAGTAGCATTTGTATTTAAATTAGTGTTATCAATGCAATACCGTTTTAGGAGGCTTCCTATGAGGAAGATGCACCCAGGCCATGGTGCTTGAGGGGACCAAATGCCTGCTGCCACATAACAAGACAGCAGGACGAGAAATGGGAAGTATAGAGTTCAGATTGCAATACATGACAATTGCATCAAAAAGAACTAATGCTGACGGACCTACTGTATCTTAGGGAGCGTTCACATCTGCTTTGGTGCTCAGTCTCCATTAAAAAGACTGGACAAAAAAAATCCTGCATGCAGGACTTTTTTGTTCAGTAAAAAACAGGATTCCAAACAAAAACTGAATGGACCCAGTTGTAGTCAATATAGTCTGTTGAGCTCCATTTGGGTCCAGTTATGTGCCCTATCCGGCACTTCCGTTATTCTGCTCCTCTAACGGAAAAAAAATACAAGTGACCCGGCCTTACTATACAAAGTAATAAATAGGATCCTATACCATGTTAAAGTCATTACGTGCAATGGTACGGGGGAAATACACTCCAAGCTATGTCTCGGAACACCCGTAAATACTTCTGTTATAACACTGGAAAGAGCATTAATAACTCACATTACATAGTTATACACAGAACAAAAACATTGCAAAAACATTGCAAAGAGCAAACGACTGCCCGAAGGGGGAGCATGGCACAGTTGTAGAGTTCCCACAGAGTCTAAAGCAGCTAGTTAAACTATTGATGGGAAAACAGAACAAAATGGGGGCTGTGTTTTAGGTGAAAACAAGTGGTCTGCTTACAATAAATAACCAAAAAATGAAGTGTACATACAATCAGTGCTGTCGAACAAACGGAAGACCCATATACATAAGCACAGGTCTGGAAACAACGTGCAGTCCTATAGGCTGCCTTATTGTTACGCAGGGTAGCAAAAATATATTAGCATAAGACAGGGATACCCAACCTGCGGCCCTCCAGCTGTTTCAAAACTACAACTCCCAGTGTAACTGGACAGCCTACAGCTATCAGGGCATGTTGGGAGATGTGGTTTTGCAACAGCAGGAGGGCCATAGGTTGGGCACCCCTGGCTTAAGATGTACAATTAGGCGCTAACTGGCTATCGGGACCTGGTCAACGCTGATGCAAGTTAAGTTTTCACTAAGATTCGCCATACACCATCAAAAATTCTCAGCATCAGATGACAAACCAACACTTTCTTGGGATGCATAACTTGATTTGAGTAAGGCTTCGTTCACATCACCGTTCAGCCTTTCCGTTCTTCTGCCCGTTTATGAGCAGGAGAACGGATTCGGCACATAAATGAGCCGAACGGAACCTAAGGACCCCATAGATTATAATGGGGCCCATTAGGTTTCCACTCAGAAGATGACTTTGGAGCGGAGACAAAAGTAGTGCATGTAGAACTTTTGTCTCCGCTTCAAAAGTCTTCCTCTGAGCGGAAACCTAACGGACCCTATTATAGCCAAGGCTCTGTTATGTGCCAAATCCGTCCTTTCCGTTCTCCTATTCCTAAACGGAGCAGGAGAACGAAAGGCTGAACGGTGACGTGAACGAAGCCTAACAGTTTTGTTATCCGATGCTGAGGAGCATCTGTCAGAGTTTATAGGAAACACATCACATAGACAGTAGAGTATTGTCGGCCGAACACTCTGTTTCTGGTTAAACTAGCCTACATTCTAATGGGTATGGCTTCCCTTTCTCCCCAGGCAGATGAAGATGGGGCAGAAAAGGATTGGACCCACTAACTTTTAAAACTCAATTCTTTTGGTCTCCCAGAAGATACGCCTAGAGTTGTCTGGCAGCGTTTTTTTCCCCCTTTCCCCATTGAAAACACATACATGCTCGGCCAAACCAAGTGTTCATCCAACAGCTTCTGAAGGTGTATGGGCACTCTTAGATTGCACGTGGCAAATCTCAGGGAACACGGACGGACCTGTGAGCGAGCTTTCTAGTGTCATGACCATTTACCTTTCCATCACTATTTAACCTTATAATTTTTTATAAACTTCTACAATTATTAGCAACTTTATCTCAAGTTATGACGGCTGCAGCCAAAGGTAACATAGTCCATTGTTCACACCGTCTGATGAGTTGGTTATGTCTCCTCAATCAGTCTACTTGGATAAGTATCACCACAGAAGACTGGTCCCCTCATCTTACCACAATAAAGATGTTAATCAAACCAAGATCTATTGTTTGGTTGTCTTTGAAATGCTGATTATTCTGAAGAACATTATCTTATCACTGGTTTTTCATGTCTGGAGAGAGCAGAAATGAAAGGTAGAGCGAGAGGGAGTGGGAGAGAGTAAAATATAGCCCTTTAATACCTGGTTTTCCATCGGTGAATGCCTGCTCTCTGTCCCAGTCACCACAGGGGTCACTTTAGGTTTCTGCAATTCATTAGTATCTATTAGCAGCGTCAAACTACTAGAGAGTACACATTATTTTTACTTAAGCATCATTTCATTTGACTATGACAGTGTATAATATAAATGACATTAACAAGGGCATTCACAGTCATTCCCATGTCTGGAGGATTTCCTCATAGCATCAACGTAACTGCAAATGTAGAAATTGACATGAAAAGCCCCCCTCCAATAAACAAGATACTTTCCTTTTGGGCCCTTTCTTACAAGCGTATCTGTCCATCCTTATTCTGGCCCCGGAATATGCATGGATAACGGATGATACACCATCCAGATCGCTTAAGTAATTCATCCTCCCTGCATTGTTGATGCACTTCCATAGACTATGATGGGCGTATTTGGATGAAAATGCATACAAAACTAGGACATGCTGCATATTTCAAATACTGATGCAAAATATACGGCCAAGTGAATAGCCCCATTCATTAACCTTACAGGGGGGTTCTGGTAGACAAAATACATGCCATATACAGATTGGAAATACGCTCATGTGAAAGAGGCCAATATCTTAGGCCACATTCACATCACACATTATATTTTTCCATTGTTCTGCTCCATTAGAGCAGATGTTAACGTGTCCATATTGTATAAAAAAGAGTTTCTGTCTTTTTAGTAATCTTTTAGTTTTATAGTCACAGAGTACTACAGTTTTAAGTGCCTCCTCAATCACTAAGAAAAAACATTGAGGTCTGAATAAGTTTTCGTTATGTGACCTCCTCTGGTTTTTAGGTGGTGCCACAAGCAGAGGGTCTTCTGTCGACATATCTCCAGTACATCACCGCAATTTGAAAGACCTCCAAACCAAAAATAAAAAAGGTGTCCAGCCTTTAATATGTTAAACAAACAAAACAAAAAAAAAACACACAAAAATATTTCCCAAAAATATCCTACCGAGAAACTTTCCATGCTGACCAACAATTCTAGGCAGATCGCAGTTACCACACACACACTACTTGGAACACACAGCATCCTCCCTTCCCAGGATCAGATGATGAAATGATGAACCAACACCCATCAGAATCCTTGTTTTTAACTGCTAGAACAAAACTTGGGTGCGTTACACAGATCTGGACGGAGTGCCACCTGGTTGAGTTTCAGGAGCAGCACATGAGAAAGTGTGCGTTCTGGCTATGATTCAGTTTTGAAATCTGGCACTGTTGTATATGTTACCTTTCCAGCATCTTGTTACCATCCTGTGAAGGGATTTATCTGCTTTGCTCCTGGAGGGGCCTGGACTACACTGCAAGGCTTTTGCAAGTAGGAGTGAAAGCTAAACAAAAGTAACACCCCCCCCCCCCACACCTCTTACTGGCAGTACCTTAACCCCCTCTAAGCCAGGAGCCTAGGCAAGGTACAGCAACCCATAATTAGGTATCCGGAGACGAACAAAAAGGTCTAATTGAAAAGATGCTACTGAAGAAGGTTTTATTGTAATTATTATAGCTACACATATACATCACCATAACTGGGCATTTAATACATCACAACTCTGACAACTCTACCAACACGTAAAAGTAGTACTGGTTGTAAAAAACACTGAAAAAAAAAAAAAAAAAACATGCAAAAGACATAAGCAGTGGGATCGAGTTATCAAAATCACTGAAGGAAAAGTCCTCCTAGAGGGAAATGAGTTCCCAAACAGGAAGCAAGACATGCGGTCCGGGCTATTAGGTAGTAGCCAACATCCTCTGCAAGAAACTTAACTTGCTGAGGAGCAAGACGCTACTGTCCAGAAGAGAAATCAAAAAGGCTTACGTCTTTATAGGTCACAGGGGTTAACTTTCGAATTAAATATTTGAAGCTAAACTAAAAAAATTAACAGCATCAACTGGACTGAGTTAGGAACGTAGAATATTAATGTAGGTACGCCTGGACCAAGAACCTGGACCACGGGTACAACATGATAAGGGCTGCGCCAGTTAGGAGCTAATAACCAGCTAAGCAGATAAGGCTCCAGATAAAAGACAGGCAGCAGTGGGAGGGCGGTTTTTGTTTCTTATTCCAGGCCAGACCCTGAACAAGCAGTGTCAGGGACGGGCTAGCAGTAGGGGAGACTGTGGTCAAGTAAATATCTTTAGTCAGCCATCAGCAGGAGATTCTATCAAGAGTTCTTCATTAGGGGCAAATAGTCTGGAGCCAGTAGTGCCATGCCGAGCAGCTACGGTATTCAGATGGTATAATTAGCCACAAAATACTCTTAACGACCGTGTTCATGCCACACTTTTTTTTGGGTCCCCATGATAGCAATACCTATTCTTGTCCACAAAACGGACGCGTTCTATAGTCTGCAGAGCAGCTGCATGGATGTGGACAGCACATGGATGACATCTGTGCACTGTCCGCATTTTTTGTGGACCTCTAGAAATGAAAGGGTCTGCGTCACATTAGCGTTTTTTTGCTGGATCCATCATGGATCTGCAAAAACGCTTCCGTTACGATAATACAACCGCACGCATACGTCATGAACTGATCCGGTTGTATTATGTCTTCTATAGCCAGGACGGATCCGTCTTGAACACCATTGAAAGTCAACGGGGGACGGATCCATTTTCTATTGTGTCAGAGAAAATGGATCCGTCCTGACACACAATGTAAGTCAGTGGGGACGGATCCGTTTGCTCTGACACAATAGAAAACGGATCCGTCTTGAACACTATTGAAAGTCAATGGGGGACGGATCCGTTTTTTATGGTGTCAGAGCAAACGGATCCGTCCCCACTGACTTACATTGTGTGTCAGGACGGATCCATTTTCTCTGACACAATAGTCCTGGCTATAGAAGACACAATACAACCGGATCCGTTCATGACGGATGTATGCGGTTGTATTATGGTAACGGAAGCGTTTTTGCGATCCATGACTGATCCGTAAAAAACGCTAATGTGACGCAGATCTCGCTCTGCATCCCAGGATGGACAGAAAAACGCTCCAGGCAGCATTTTGGTGTCCACCTCCAGAGCGGAATGGTGACTGAGCGGAGACAAACTGAGCGGATCCTTTTCCATTCAGAATGCATTAGGGCAAAACTGGACCGCTTCTGAGAGCCCTGAATGGATCTCACAAACGGAAAGCCAAAACGCGAGTGTGAAAGTAGCCTTATTTTGAGCATCAGTTTGCGTCAGTTCCAGGGGCTAGAGTAGACGTCAATCTGGGCGCATATTTACTAAGAACGGTTTTTAATGCAGGCTTTAGATTCCCCCCTACTAACTTATGACGAGGCAGCCACGGGACTAAATACTGTCACGCGGTTGGTAGAAAAAGGGACTTGCGTCAGTTCCCTTAATAAATGACCCCCATGGACTGCCAGAGGATGTACCTAATTTATAACAGGGCCTGTGTCTCATCATAAGTTGAACGCAGTGCAGGGGATATCAAAGACCGGTGAAAACGCCTGTCCTTGATAAATGACTCCCATTGTCCTTTTCAGATATGAATCATTAAAATTCTTTCTAGCATATATCGGATTTACCCGTTCAAAGTCCAGCTTTGCTCATCGCACCTGTAGTGGAAGCATCTCAGACGTAAACTTAATTTAATTAACAAAAGAGGATCCTAATTCACTGCATCATTAGCCTTGGCAACGAGCGGAGCAGGTAAATCCACTAGGCGCTCTGTTTGCTATGGAAACCAAAAGGTTCCTAAACGTTACCATGTGGTTAACAGCGGCTTGGAGAGGATGCTGCCTCGTACCCCGTCTAAAGCTAATCTTCAAGATGGTTTCAGACAGGGCGGACATCTGTTGCTAACTCAGATCCAGTAAATTGCCTTGATCTCAAAATATGGGATGAGCATTGAGAAGGTGTGATGTTTTATTCTAGGTCTATACAATGTTTCAACATCTACTTAACATCTACCATCAATAAATTCAATAGCCTTTTCAAAAAGGGCAAACAAAAGCGACTGGGGGAAAAAAAAAAGGAAAATGACTCAAATTGGTTACTTAAACCGTTTATCTCGCAGCCCCAGGAGTGACAATGCCTGTGGGGGGTTTCAATGGGTTTTCTCCACCCCTATTAGAAGCAGCATCATGAAAAGCTGGGGGTCTGTCTGCAGGTGAATCCATGTCAAGCTATTCAAATACCTGGCTGCAGAAATCGACAGAGGCTTTTAGGCTCTCCCAGCTTTTCTTGTTTGAATCACACTGAGCAAACAGTCTCCACCCGTAACCCACTGCTTTTGTCTGAAGCACCTTTTCACTGAAATCTACCTTTGTTTAATAGTACAACTGCTAACAGGCTCCAGTGAAAGCAACCTACCCTGGAATGTGTCTAAACTGCCAATAAAAATACGTCTGATAGATTGCAAGCTCCCCGTGCAAAGACCGCCTCCTTCGTATGTGACCCTGGCGATATATTTTAACGCCCATTCCCTTTTACTTGGAGTTGGAGCACATCTTACAAGTCGCACAGTACTATACTGGTTCAAAGGCAATAGTTGTAATGTACCGAGTACAAGGTGCATGAAATAGCACCATGAGGCCATTACTGAAACTGTAATGATCTCCAGAATTGTCAGTCGTTAATCTCCAATTACACCACATCTGCTGCTGCCCTTCCACTCCTTATCCCTCCACATCAGATTATTAGCAGGCATAATGTCATAACCAATTAACCCCAATCTTAGGAAGCCAAAACGTCAACTCCTCTCCATATCCCTAGGTCCAGGAAAAAAGATACCCCCAAAAATCAAATAAAAATTATATATACCATATTTTTTGCTTTATAAGACGCACTTTCCCCCAAAAAAAAACCTCTGATTGGGGGGGTCTGACAATGAGGTCTGATGGGGGGGTCTGAAATAGAGGGCTGATATAAGGTCTGGTCTGAAATGAAAAATATTTTTCATCAGACCTCCTATCAGAACCTCAGATCAAACCCCCATAAATATCAGGACATCGGATCAGACCCCCATATCACGACATCACATCAGACCTCCATGTCAGACCCCATCAGACCTTATATCAGCCTTTTATTTCAGACCCCCCCCCAATCAGACCTTATATCAACCCTCAATGTGAGACCCCCCATCAGACCTCAGATAAACCCTTTTTTATTATTTTCCTCCTCTAAAACCTGGGGTGCGTTTTATCATCGGGTGCGTCTTATACAGCGAAAAATACGGTAATACTTTTAAAATTGACACAAAAGATAGTTTCTGGAATCATATTTACAGGAAGAGAATCATGCGGGGGTCACCTTCATTTGACCTTTAGGAACTATTAACCAAGCATGACATCTTACATTACATCCTAAGGCCTCGCTGACATTTCCATTTTTCACCGATATGGCCTAATTCACACGTCCGTAAAATGGATCCGCATCCCATCCGCAATTTTGCGGAAGGGTTGCAGACCCATTCATTTCAAAGGGGCAGGAATGGATGTGGACAGCACACTATGTGATGTCCGCATCCGTGTTTCCGTTTACGCAAAAAAATAGAACATGTCCTATTCTTGTCCGCAATTGTGCATCTATATAGTGCCAACAATGTGCGGTCCGCAAAATGCGGAATGCACATTGCAGCCGTCCGTGTTTTGCGGATCCGTATTTCCGCAAAACACACTACGGACGTGTGAATTAGGACTAAGTGCTGTCCACATTTTCCACGGAGAGCACACGTACCCATTTATTTTATTGTATCTGTGCACATATCAGTATTTTTTTTACTGACCTTGGGTCAGTAAAAAAAAAAAAATAATAATAATCACAGAGACATGCACTGCTTTGGTCCATGATGCGGACCAAACACACCCAACTGAAGTCTACGGGTCTGTGAAAATCACAGACACAACACGGAAGGCGTCCGTGTTACGTCTGTTTTTCACTGAAGACTGATAGATGCTTTGGAGCGGCAGCGTCCGTGGATTATGGATGACACATGGAGGGCATAAACGGACACACGGATCCTTCACGGACGATACACAGATTTTTTTTCACAAACATAAAACGGACACGAAAATGTGAACAAAGGCTAACTGAATGGCATTGCTTCAGTGAATTCATGCAGTTTGTCTCCCGAATCACCAGTATCACTGTATTGCTACATAACTAAAACTATGAACATTTTTAATTTAAACAAGATCTTAATTTGCAGTTTTCTTTATCCTTTTTCTATTGGTCTACATATATATTGTAATAATACGTTGAAGTGTTTCACTCCTGCTGTAAAGCTATCCGGCAGAGGAACAGCCTGCTGGAGTTCATTGCATCTGGCCTAGCCAGATACTGTCGTGCTCCGCCAGACCCCATGGACTATAACAGGTTCCGGCAGGGATTTGTACGATTTCTGGCATGTACGCCGCGTTTCAGCCGGACAAAAAACATTGCGTGCACCAGTTATTGTCCAGAAGAAACCCACCGCTCATGCCAAAAACTGGTCAGATCCCATTATAGGCTGGATAAGGTGAACTCCAGCAAGATGTTCCTGTAGCTTTACCGCAGGTGTGAAACCTCTTTAACTCTATTCCGTGTCCGTGTGTTACATCCGTGATAATATCTGTGAAGGGTCCATTTTTGCCTTCCATCCGTCATCTATTTCCCAGGTGCACTGCTAGACTGAAAAGTGATTTCCAGACAACTGAACACCGCTGACAGAACCCAAATCTCATAAACCTCAATGGGTTAGCTTGTCCCGAATCACTGACCAAAGTAGTACACACAGTCAGTGGAAAAACAAGGATATTTGAATGAACACAGTAAGGGCTCATGCACACGGCCGTTGCCCCGCCATAGCCGTATTGCGGGCTGCATGTGGCGGGTCCGCAATACACGGGGCACCGGCTGTATGCACCCCGCAAACCTCACTTGAATGGGTCCGCAAACCCGGAGATGAACCCCCACAGAAGCACTACAGAGTGCTTCCGTCGTTTTTCTGGCCGTGCCTCTGCACCGCAAAAAAGTAGTGCATGCACTACTTTTTTTGCGTTTTGGACCGTCAGATGCGGATCGCGGACCCCATTCAAGTGAAAGGATCCGCAAGCGGCTGCCCCATGGTCGGTGCCCGTGCATTGCAGAGTGCACGCGGTTGTGTCCATGAGCCCCAAGGCTGCATGCACACAACCGTGTTTATCATCTGTGTGCCATCCATATTTTTTGTGGATTCCACACTGTCCCATTCATTTCTCAGGTGCCATGCACACATCCTCATTTTTGCAGGTTCGCTTAGCCATTCCGAAAATGACAGAACATGATCTATACTGGTCCATATTGCAGACAAGAATAGTTTTTTCTATTGATGGGAGTGATAAAAACACAGAATGCATCCGTATTTTGTGGATCTGTTTGCGGACCGGAATAAGGACACAACCGGGTGTGAAGCCTACAATCAGTGGATACGTGTGTTGTCTTACAAATGCATTGCAAGAACGGATCCGTCTCTCCGCTTGTCATGCGGATAGACGGATCCGTCTTGTATTTTTTTCACGGTTCTAAAGGTCTGCGCATGCGCAGACCGGAAGGACAGATCAGCCCTTCAGGTATTTCTTAATGCCGGATCCGGCACTAATGTAAGTCAATGGGACTTAATGCCGGATCCGACATTCAGGCATGTGTTCCGGCATTTCAGGACGGAGATAATACCACAGCATGCTGCGGTATTATCTCCGTCCTGAAATGTCAAAAACACTAAACTGAAGACATCCTGAACGGATTTCTCTCCATTCAGAATGCATGGGTATGTGACTGATCAGTTTTTTTCCGGCATAGAGTCCAACCACAGAACTCTATGCCGGAAAAGAAAAACGCAAGTGTGAAAGTACCCTAAAGTGGACATTTTAGCAGAACAGTGCTCAGTCCACACCTCCAACTTGTGTGAGACCTACATCCTTCACCTGATTGCAGATAACAGGATAAGGAAAATGTCCCACCCTTTACAGCATGTTCCAACAATGATTCATTTGAATTTTTTGTCTCCCTCTAGACTGCCAGGTAATAAACCTGGTGGGTAAAGTCTTCCTTTCAGCAAGTATTGAATATGTGATGATGCTGTTCAACTCCTACAATGCTAATTTGTGTCTCTCAAATCCACCCACACGGAGGTCCAAACATAACCCAAAAAATACAAGTCTTTCCATGAGAGCCAACATCTAAGAATGGTCCATGTGATGTTTCACTGAATTACAACATGCTAGCCAACACTTGGCCTTGTCTAACATCAAAGCATCCTCTCAACTCCGAGCCACTAAGACCTTTATACAATCTTATTAAAAAAATGTTTCTAAAATGTTCTGAGAAAGGGACATAGGTGATAAAAAGCAGAGTAAGCCATTTTTTGGGACTTCCCATCAGCCACGTTATTGAAGAACACTACAGTCAGCCTCAAATGGCTGCTTCTAGGAGACAATAGATAACACCCTTCTGTACAGTAAATGAAGATAAGATAGACAGTATCCATAACATATTGTAGTCTTCAGACTGCTCTTTGATGCATTTTACTTCATCAGCTATTGTAAAACAACCAGAGTGAAGATACTAATTGGATCTGATCTATGTCACATATAAATTGTACTAAAGGGTTTGGGGCCCTCAGAAAGTTTATTCCACCACCAGTATCAGCAGATAGCACATCATGGATTCAGCTAATACCAGCAAGATTACTTCCCAGTGGATACAAGTCAAATCATTTGTGACCAACTAAACATTTTTGTAAAAAAAAAAAAAAATGCATCTTGCCTTTTCCAAAGATACGGGGTTAATTTTAGTTCCCTTCTGTTTAGCTGCTTAGCAACACTTAGGCCCCTTTCACACTAGCGAGTTTTCCGCGCGGGTGCAATGCGTGACGTGAACGCATAGCATCCGCACTGAATCCTGACCCATTCTTTTCAATGGGTCTATGTACATGAGCGTTTTTTTTCACGCATCACTTGTGCGTTGCGTGAAAATCGCAGCATGTTCTATATTCTGCGTTTTTCACGCAGCCCTAGCCCCATAGAAGTTAATGGGGCTGCGTGAAAAACACATTGCATCCGCAAGCAACTGCGGGTGCGTTGCGTTTTTCACTGATGGTTGCTAGGAGATATTGTTTGTAAACCTTCAGTTTTTTATCACGCGCGTGAAAAACGCATCAAAACGCATTGCACCCGCGCGGAAAAAACTGAACAACTGAACGCAATCGCAGGCAAAACTGAATGGCTTTGCCTGTGAAATCGCACAGTTTTCACTGATCGCATCCGCAACGCATCCGGACCTAATCCGGACACGCTCATGTGAAAGAGGCCTTAGGCCTCATGCACACGAACGGATTTTCTTTCCGTGTCTGTTCTGTTTTTTTTTTTTGCGGACCGTATATAAAACCATTCATTTCAATGGGTCTGCAAAAAAAAACGGAAGTTACTCCCTGTGCGTTCCGTTTCCGTATTCCCTTTGCGCAAAAAAAAATAGAACATGTCCTACTATTGTCCACATTATGGACAAGGATAGGACTGTACTATTAGGTGCCAGCTGTTCCGTTCCGCAAAATACTGACTGCACGGACGTCATCCGTATCTTTTGAGGACCGCAAAATACATACGGCCGTGCGCATGAGGCCTTATCCTGTGACCTTCGGAGAACCACCTTCTTTTAAAAGGGAACATCCCATAGTACTTTGCCTTTTATTACTTATCTCTTCATAATGTGAACCCCCCTTTCTTGGGAACTTATGATAAAGCACCATGGACTTCCTCAGGACAGGACTACGTAGTCACCATTGCTGTTCGTTTGCCCTTTTCACTAAAATTGCCACAACGTTGTAGCACAAGGTATCTGCAAGGTCAGTACATAAAGCACAAGGCATGCAGGTTAATCTGAGAAAATGGAAGCATCCTCTACACGCCCAGTATGCCTACAACAAATGTCAAACAAACAGAAAAAAATCCACTGAGCAGTAACTCATTCAGGCCAAAAAACTCCAGAACCAAACCGGCACCAACTAAGACAATGAAACAGGCCATCACTTACTTTACATACTCTCAGCACCGTCTAGACGGCCTTGAACTGTAGTACCATCTAGATAGAGGAGCAAGTCATCTTGTGAGGTTTATAAGCAACTGGGACAAGGGTAGCTTATTATCTTGTAGCCACTGACCAAATGCAGAGCCTACAGGTATCAAGCACATAGCCCATGCACGCTAAATATACTGGGATCTGGCAAAGGAAGGGTTACACGCAAACTCCAGACCATCTGACTGTGACTTGCCCCACACAAGCAAAGATAGTAGGTTGCACAACTACAATGTAATCCAGACTGGCGAGATGAGGGGGAACTCTTGAACATCAGCATAAAAAAAACAAGGGAGGAGTATCTGCTCCCTGCAAACTCTCATCAGAGATGTTACAAAGGTGAGTTGTCCTGGAGACATGATGAATGGGCTTCCCTTCAGTGACAGCGGACTACTACTCCTAACTTAGTTCTGGCACTATCCCAGCATCAACAGTTTACTTGTTTGTGGCATGGAGGGCAGTTATATAATGGTTAGACTTGAGAATTATTATTTTTAAGGTGTGAATTAAGGCAGAGCAGGTGTGTTACGAATATTTAGAGCCCCACAGTGGACAGGGACACACTGTGTGGACAGTAAGACTATGTGGGATAAAACAGCCTCTAAAAAAAAAATGGAAAAATCGGCCTTTGTGAAAAACAGCCCCCTGAATGGTATGGGGGGGGGGCTGTCGGTTCAAGAATATGGACAAAGGAGGACTTCCTATTTTTTTGACGGATGTGTCAATAGACCTGTAGACCATGACATGGCCAATGTTCACTGGGGTGTGAATGTGGACAATGACATTTATGTAAAAAACATCAATAAATAAATAAACAAACAATATCCCAAACACCTAAAATATTTACAAACAAAGCTCTCCAAGAAGATGCTAAATGGTCACATGCCACACACCAACATGGAGGAACCAGAGCCTCGCCTCCCAGCCTCTTAGGGGTTAAACTGAGTGAGGAGAGTGAGTACCCTCCATCAGATACACTTCCCTCCCCTAAGTTAGTGCAGAGCATGTATGTTGGTGCTGCTGTGCTGGCTCTTAAGCCGTGTAGAATTTCGTAATGGAATGTGAACTGCTCATCCGGATCTGGGCTCCTTCTATCTCCTCAACCAGTAAGGAGCAGGGGAGGACAGATCTGCTGAGACAGGAGAAATGTTCTCTTTCTCCTCCTCCTTTTATAACCCATCAAGGATGCCTCACGGAGGACATACGGCAGCAAACCCCGGAGCTGATCATACTATGTCGCATCAGTATATATATATATATATATATATATATATATATATACACATACATATAACACTGTACACCCACAGCCATCCATAGACACATAGTGTGTGGAGGACAACATCTCAAGGACGTCAGCCCACGAGGAGGAAGAGGAAATACATAAGTCTCCAAAAGTTTTTTTTTTTTCTTCACTTAATAAAAATATATAAAGAGTCAGCAACTCTAGAGAAAGTCCATCCCCATCATCTCCTGGAGAGAGCCAAGCACTGGGGGGAAATAATACCCTGCTTCTTAGCAACCATTAAAGTCGCAGTCTCCTGAGAGACCTGCTCCCTCCTCCAGTTATCTTCTCAGACAGGAGCCCCCCCAAAAACTTAAGAAAGTATTTTTTTTTTACTGTACCTAACTACATTCCCAGGTCCAAGCAGTGGTCAGTGGCGTTGTGGAGAAGCATCTAGGCAGAGATGGCTTCTAGGAGGAGGAGTATGGAGGTGAGAAAGTTAGCAGGAAAGGTCTTCTAGATCTGTACTTTGATGCCAGGCTCCTTCCTGTACTCTCATGATGACGATCACTGCTACGTGTGATTCCTCCCCTGATCCACACTCCATGACCAGCACACGGAACAGATGCTAGTTCATAGACTCCACTTTATCCCATGGGTGGAAAGTTTGTCAAGGCCACCAGGCTGCCCCCCTCCTCTCTCTCTCTCACACACAAACAGCAAGTGGTATCAGAAAACAGACGAAAGATACATGGAGGATGCCACAAACACACAAGGACTGGGAGGGGAGAGACAAACTTCCCCATCTCTACCCTTCCCAGCTGTACAGAGTCTAAGAGGTCCAAGCCCAAACTTCTCATAGCTCCTCAAAACTTTAGGTGAACTCACCTTGCTGAGGAGGTCTTCATCTCATACGCCGGATGCCATGGAGAACGCTCACACGAAAAAGAAATAAAAGTGTAGAAAAAGAAACAAAATAACAAAAAACAAGTTGCTGGGAAAGTTTGATAGGTCCTGTCTACGGGAGGCCACCGAGCTGAGAGCAGCACCATCCAGGATCTGGTGGTGCTTGCTAGTTAAAAATAAACTTTGCTCTAGGAGGAGATGATCTGGCTGGATTCCTCAGCTCAGCCAGTTTAATATGGATGAGCATCAGGTCCTGCAGGCAAAATGCTGCTCTTGGTGCTGCTGCTGTTGCTGCTCAAAGCTGGTTGGTAGAAAGACTTTAACAAGGAAGGGGAAGGAGAGTCAGGAGGGCGGAGAGACAGAGGAGAGAGGAGGAGATGGGGGAGGGGAGGGGGAAAAAAAGCAACATCATCTCCTCTCTAGCATTGAGTCACATAACTTCTGAAAAGTTTGTCTTTTATCTTTGCCCCCCCCTCTGTTCATAAGATCCTCCTGATCACACTCTACATGAGGGGCAATCGTTAGAAAGGCAGCATCATAGCCATCTGCTTGCTGCAACTACCTGTGGATGGTGGGATGATGCCTGCAAAGTTCTATGGGTGGATCAGAAGAGAGAGCCATGGGCTGTGTGGCAGCTGTCATTGATCTCAGCTGCTCCTTTCAGATGGGACTTCTGTGTAAAGGTCATATTGTAAAGACACGTGCCCAGGACCATGCCCACAGGGTCAGTGCATGTGGAGGTGCCTGGGCAGGTGAGGGACAGGAGGGCGGAGAACTTGGGGAAGAGCCTGCAGAGCTGTGGAAAGAATAGTGTGTGGATGTGCAAAGTTCACAGGTCTCATGTTATCTCTGCTTCCTCCAGAGCAGCAGCTGACCTCCATGAAGGATGGCGGAGGAGGGAGGAACCTGGGGAGGCAGGCAGAGCAGGTTAGGTACTTTTCTTTCCTCCTCCAGCTCACTACTCCCCCCCACCACCACCACCCCATGAGTCCTCACACCCTCCTCCCTCCCTGATAAAGAAGCCATCACGTGTTTCATCTCCTGGGGACATGTTACTGAGGCTGCTTCTCCTTTAGCTAAGTGCCTGTTGCAACAAAGTAGCATCCTATCCTAGTTTTAGGCAAGGGAGATGATGCCCACCTTGAGGTGTATCCCTACCTTTCAGGTCTACAGAGTGATCCTACCAAGGAGTGAAGTCCACCTGTTAATCGCTTCCAGGTGGCTTGGTATACACCAGGTTATTATTCCAGAAGTTTATGCTGCCTGCTGATCCATCTGCGATAGCGCAAGCTGCAAAAGCATCCAAACGTGAAAGAGTTAGGCCTTATGCACGCGACCGTATTTTGCGGTCTGCAAAAAACGGATCTGCAAAAAAATACGGATGACGTCCATGTGCATTCTGTATTTTGCGGAACGGAACAGCTGGCCCCTAATAGAACAGTACTCTCCTTGTCCGTAATGAGGACAATAATTAAGGCCTCCTTTCTGTTTACATTCCGTTTTTTGTGTTCCGTATACGGACTGTATACGGAACCATTCAATTCAATGGATCCACAAAAAAACCCGAACGTACTCCCTATGCGTTACGTTACGTTCAAAGATAGATCATGTCCTATTATTGTCCACATAAGGGACAAGGATAGGACTGTTCTATCAGGGCCAGCTGTTCCGTTCCGCAAAAAAACGGAAAGCACACGAACGTCATGTGTATTTTTTGCGGATCCACTTTTTGCACACACCGCAAAATACTGAAAAAACCATATGGTCGTGTGCAAGAGGCCTAATAGGAAATGTTCTAATTTTTGCAGAACGGAAATACAGACATACAGAAACGGAATGCACATGGAGTAACTTCTGTTTCTTTTGCGGACCCATTGAAATAAATGGTTCCGCATGCGGTCCGCAAAAAAAAAAAAACAGAATGGACACGGAAATAAAATACGTTCATATGCATGAGGCCTTAAACAGATTTAGGCCTCATGCACACGACCATATGTGTTTTGCGGTCCGGAAACCGCGGATCTGCAAAACACGGAAGCTGCTCCGTGTTCCGTAATTTGCGGAACGGAGCGCGGCCCATTGTAGAAATACCTATTCTTGTCCGCAAAACGGACAAGAATAGGACATGCTCTATTTTTTTTGCAGAGGCACGGAACGGAGCAACGGATGCGGACAGCACACGGAGTGCTGTCCGCATCTTTTGCGGCCCCATTGAAGTGAATGGGTTCGCTCCTGAGCCGCAAAATATCCGGCTCGGACGCGGACTATCAAAACAACGGTCGTGTGCATGAGGCCTAAGTGCTCGTTCACACGACTGTGCTGTGTTTTGCGGTCCGTAAACTGCGGATCCGCAAAACACAGATGCAATTTGCAACATGACTCATAACTTTTGCGCGGCCACGGTACGGAGCCGTGTGCTGTCCGCATCTTTTGCGGCCCCATAGAAGTAAATAGGTCCACACCCGAGCCGCAAAAGATGCGGACCAAAACCACGGTCCTGTGAACGAGCCCTAATGCAAATAAGGCTACATGCACACGACAAATGTTTTTTGCTGTCCGCAAATCGTGGATCCGTCTTCCTTTTTTTTCACATCCACATCTGTTCCGTGTGTCCGCAAATTTTGTAGGTTGTGTTTCCGTGTCTCTTTGTTTTTTTTTTTGCGGATCCGCAAAAAAAAGAAACGGAAGGCTTGAAATAGTTTCTTAAAGTACCTGTACAAGTGCCCTGGTTTCCAAGCAACCATCCGCAAAAACGGATGCGGATGACATACGGATGGCTTCCGTTGGTCATCCGCATTTTTTGCGGACCCATTGACTTCTATGGGTCCGCAAACCGTTTTTTGCGGACAAGAATAGGACATGCCATATATTTTTTGCGGACGTGATATGCGGACGCGGACAGGCAACGGAAGAGGCATCCGCTTTTTTAACGGATCCATAGAAATGAATAGGAAACCATCGTATCCGCAAAAAAAACGGAATGCCGTGTGCATGTAGGCTAAAGGAGTGATCCTGTCTGGCAGCCCTAGGGAGGAGACAGCCCAGGTCTTACCTTTCCTCAGCTAACCAAGAATGTTCCATTCTACTGAGGTAGCAGTGTTCACACGCTGCAGATTCCTGCGTGGATGCTGCACGTGGATTCAGGTGTGCAAACTTCTTTTCAGCAATGGCATTATGATAAAAGAGGCGTAGGTGTGTGAATTTAGGCAAAAATGGCAGAAAGTTCCCATGACCTCACATTTGGGGCAGAACAATCAGACGTGCATTAAAAAAAAATTCTACGAAAGTGTGTTTTTCATGCTCGACTACAATTTCACCTGCTACAATTATTGCACTTGATAATTGTGGAAGATTTTAGTGGAACTATTTTGTGGCATCGTAAAAAAGGGATAGTTCTTTGAATCTAAAAAATGTTGGCATACTAAGGCCTTGTTCACATTTCCGGTTTTCACGGACGCGTGCTATCCGCATTTATCACGGCCAGCACACGTAACTGTTGATTTTAATGTGTTGGTTCACACATCTGGTTTTCCATTGATCATAGGTCAGTGGAAAAATCACTGGAGAAATGTACTACTTTGGTGCAGAGCAAACGCATTGAAGTCCATGGGTCCGTGAAAAATCACTGACACAACACGGATGGCGTCTGTGGTCTGTCAGTATTTCACAGACCATTGGTAGGAGATGTTCTGGAAATTTTCAGCTGAGCAGTGTCCGTGGAATATGGATTACACACTGCAGGCAAAAAACGGACACATGGACCAAACACAGATCCTTCACGAACATCTTCATGGATGAAACACGGACGGATTTTCCACAGACATCAAAAGGACACGGTAATGTGAATGAGGCCTTAGGCACCATGCACATGACCATATACATTTTACGGTCCGCAAATTGTAGATCTGCAAAATACGGATACGATCCGTGTTACATCCACATTTTTTGCAGACCCATTGGTGGAGATTGATCAAAACTGGTGTAAAGGAAAACTGGCTTAGTTGCCCATAGCAACCAATCAGATTCTGCCTTTCATTTTTCATAGCTACTTTGGATAATGAAAGGAGGAATCTGATTGGTTGCTATGGGCAACTAAGCCAGTTCTACTTTACAATAGTTTGAGAAATCTCCCCCCCCGACTCCAGTGGGTCCTTAAGTCACATTTTGTGGACAAGTATAGAACATGTTCTAACCCAGGGATGCCCAACCTGCGGCCCTCCAGCTGTCGCAAAACTACAACTCCCAACATGCCCTGAGAGCTGTAGGCTGTCCGGGCATGCTGGGAGTTGTAGTTTTGCAACAGCTGGAAGGCCGCAAGTTGGGCATCCCTGTTCTAACCCTTTGCGAAACGGACATACGTGTGCTTTCCGCATCTGTATATATGTTCTGCCTAAAGGTAGACCGCACAGCCGCTGATGAGTTACACTAGGCGCATTATTATTAGTCTGACATATGGTGGTTGTTTTTCAGTTAGGTTCATATTCACTTAGACTGGTCCAATTTATTTGCGCATTAAAAAGTTCCACCTTTGCGGAGAAAAGTCGTATGTCTCCAAGTCACAAAAAGTCGCACTTCACCACTGAAGGCCTCATGCACACGACCGTATGTGTTTTGCGGTCTGCAAATTGCGGATCTGCAAAAACGGATGACCTCATTATGGCATCTGTTTTTTTGCGGATCCGTTATTTTTGCGGATCCATTGTAATAATGCCGATCCTTGTCCGTAAACTAGAAATAAATAGGACATGCTCTATATGGACATGCTCTCTCTTGCTAGGAGATGTTGTTTGTAAACCCTCAGTTTTTTATCATGCGCATCACATACTGATGCGGACAGCACATGGTGTGCTGTCCGCATTTTTTGCGGACCCATTGAAATGAATAGGTCTGAATCATATCAGCAAAAAAAACGGAACGGACAAGGAAACAAAATACGGTCGTGTGCATGAGGCCGAAAACAGACAAAGAAAAGTACACTAGCCCTGGGGTGGCGTAAATTGGACTGTTTTTGCGACAAATTGAGGCTCAAGATAAGGGACACCTACATAAATAGGTCAGAAAAAAGTTGCAAAAATTAAAGAATTTCTGAATTAGGCCTCATTCACACGACCGTTGTTTGGGTCTGCATCCGAGCCACATTTTTTGCAGCTCAGATGTGGACCCATTCACTTTAACGGGGCCGTAAAAGATGCGGACAGCACTCAAGAATAGGTATTTTTATAACCCTGGGTTCACACCTAAACGTTTCTGAGACGCTCGTTTTACGTGCGTTTTTGTCACGCGTATTACAGCGCGTTCGTGACTCTGGAGACCAATTGAAAAAGGCATATCCACACTTTAACGCGTGTTAAACGCGCGTTTTACGCACGTTCCCATTGAAGTCTATGGGTGCAAACGCGCGACAAAACGCCCCAAAGAAGCTCAAGAAGTTCTTTGAGCGTAGGGCGTTTTACAGCGCGTTCAAACGCGCTGTAAAACGCTCAGGTGAGAACCATGCCCATAGGGAAACATGAGTTTTCTCGCGCTGTAAAACACGCAAGTGTGAACTGAGGGTCAGGGCTCATGTACATGACCGTATGTATTTTGCGGTCCGTAAAAGGCACGGATGACATCCATGTGTATTCCGTATTTTGTGGAACGAAACAGCTGGTCCCTAATAGTCCTATCCTTGTCCGTAATGCGAACAATAATAGGACATGTTGTAATATTTTGCAAAACGGATATACAGAAAGGGAATGCACACCGAGTAACTTCCGTTTTTTTGCGAACCCATTGAAATTTATGGTGCCGTCTATGGTCCGGCCAAAAAAATGGAACAGACACGGAAAGAAAATAGGCTTGTGTGCATGAGCCCTATTGGGCAAATTACCGAATGCACACTGGCAGCATCCATGTTTTGCGGACTACAAAACGCGGTGGTGTGCAAGTCTGAAAAATCAAAATCGAAGAAAGCGCAAAAGCCTCCAAAACAGGCGCAATTTCAGTAATAAATGGGATCAAAAAAATAAGACTGTCTAAGGGCTCATGCGCATTTTGTGGAACGGAAGTTCTGGCCCATAACAGAACCGTCATATTATTGTCCATAATGCGGACAAGAATAGGACACGTTCTATATTTTTGCAGATGCCACTGAATGGACAAACGGATGCGGACAGCACGCAGTGTGCTGTCCGCATCTTTTACAGCCCCATTAAAGTGAATGGGTCCACATCCGACCCCCAAAAAATGTGGATCAGATGCGGACGAAAAATACGTTTGTATGCATGAGCCCTAAAACAGCATTTTTTAGACTAAAAACAGGCGCAAACACTTTAGTAAATGTGCCCCAAAGAGTCAGCAAATAAAATGTGAACAGCACCCGTACTGTACGGATCCGCGATTTGCGGACCGTAAAACGGATACTGTCGGGTGCACGGGGCATTCAGTTGTATTCACACTGTGCAGTATGCAAAAACCACATGCATTTTTACCCCGATCTGCCATGATTTTGTAGAAAGCACAGGTGATGCTCAATTAACCCATTAGGCTGGTGCTACACAGCGACGTGTCATGTGACATGGGATCTAATGATTGTCAATTGTGTTGCAGCACAACAGCCATATCACAGATCTTAAATAGTCATGCGACAGGAGACAAGTTGCAGTCGGCCATTTTTTTGTCGCACAGCTTTTCTGCGACTTGCTGTCAACCGACACATGATGCTTTGTAGCCCCAGCCTTAGGCCTCATGCACACGGCCGTAGTGCGGCTGTGCATTTGGGACTTCAATTTGCGGTCCCCAATGCACTGGCGCCATCTGTGGGGCAGCCGCAACGGATCCAGACCCATTCGACTTGAATGGGTCCGTGATCCATCCTCACCGTAAAAATCTAGAACAAGTTCAATTTTTTTGCGGTGCAGAGGCACGGACAGAAACAACATGGAAGCACTCCGTAGTGCTTCTGTCGGGTTCCGTGCCTCCGTTCTGCACCACAGCTCCGAATTACGGACCTATTCATGATGTGCCCGTGTATTGCGGACCCCCTGTATGCCGGGCAACGGCTATGTGCATGAGGCCTTAAATAGGTGTATATAATGGTAAAAATGCATACTTTTTTTCAGAGTGCAGGTTTTTCCACCTAACAAAAATTGCAGCACAACCAAACCATGTGAACACACCCTTAGGGCTCGTTCACGCGACCGTGCCATGTTTTGCGGTCCGCAAATTGCGGATCCAGCCCCTGTGCCTTCCGCAATTTGCAGAACGGAATGGACGGCCATTTTGGAAATGCCTATTCTTGTCTGTTTTGCGACATGACTCATAACTTTTGCGGAGCCACGGAACGGAGCAACGGAGGCAGACAGCACACGGAGTGCTGTCCGCATCTTTTGCGGCCCCATAGAAGTGAATGGGTCCACACCCGAGCCGCAAAACATGCGGCTCGGATGCGGACCAAAACCACGGTCGTGTGAACGAGCCCTTATGATGTATAAATTTGGATACCTTTTTTTCATTATGCAGACATAAATTTTAGGGAAGGTTTTTCTGACCTGAAACGACAGGATCCTATTCTGCATTTTGCACTAAATACTGTGCTCTCCAATACTGTTCCCCGCATGCCTCCGAGGAGTATTCTGATTATATCAAGTTACCCCATATCCAGGTATCCCATATATTAGACTAGGGCACATGACATTTTTTATAATGATTGTCAATGCTGTCACACTGCGCCATGCAACATGTTGCAATATGACAGTCGCAAAAATCCATCCAAGTGGGATTTTTGTGCGACTGTTGTGTTGCAGTCGCAGCATGTCGCATGTCACAGTGCAACCCCATAGGCAATTATTATAAAAAATGTTGAGCGACTTTGGTGTCGCCATGTAGCCCTAGCCTTTTTGGAAAAAGGAATCTGGAAACCTGACTGTGTGGCCGTACCCTTAGGGCTCATATACACAAACATATTTTTTGTCCGTTCTATTTTTTTTTTGCAACCTGTATGCAAAACCATTCATTTCAGCGGGGCGCAAAAAAACGGAAATGATGCCATGTGCGTTCTGTGTCCGTATGTTCACATGTCCGTTCTGGAAAAAAATAGAACATCTATTATTGTTTGTTTTGTGGACAAGGATAGGACATTTCTGCAGGGACCAAAAATAAATTGTATTTATTATTCCCAGCAGACGTACTTGCTTCAACTTTGTATATTTTTATTTTTTCATTTGCAAAAAAGTGTCGAAAACAGGATGCGTTTCGGCTCCTGTAGCCTTTCTCAAGGCTAGAGGAGCCGAAACGCGTCCTGTTAATGGACACTTTTTGCAAATGAAAAAATAAAAATAAACAAAGTTGAAGCAAGTACGTCTGCTGGGAATAATTACCATAATTGGATTTTGGAGTGGGGACTGCCCCTTCCCGTGCAGCGGCAAGAGGATCGTGAGCTGTTGAATTGGAAATTTGCAAAAATAAATGGTGGCATGCCCTCGGGCGGAATCCGTATTTTGTGGACCGCAAACACTTACAGCCATGTGCATGAGATTGGTGGAGGTCTCGCCACTGGAACACCCAGTGACCATGGAGCATGCACACCGCAGCTCTATCTATTTCTATGGGGCTACCTTAGATATCCGGGTACAGCTATTTCCAGCAGTTCTGTAGAGAATAAATGGAGTGGCACAGACGCATGCTTGATCCAACGCTCCATTCATTTTGGTGTACGGGGACTCTGTTCTCTCGAATCTTAGGCCTCATGCACAGGAACGTTGTAGCCGCAAAAAAATAGAATAAGTTCAGTTTCGCATCTCTGTGATTGCGGACTCATTCAAGTGAAGTGATGTAATGCGGAGTGCACACAGGCCGGTGTCCGTGTATTGCTGACCCGCCGTATGCAGGTCGCAATATGGCCACTCAACGGCCGTGTGCATGAGGCCTTATAGTTATCCTCGAATCTTTGGGGTTATAACCAGTATAACCCCCTAAGCTGCCTCCACATGGTGCAGATTTGTATGTAGAAAACCCACATGAAATCCACACCAAGAAACACATAAAAACCACATATAAATCCACACCATTTACTTCGCTTTTGGTGCGTTTTTTATTTTATTTTTTGCAGATTTTCTGTTTATGTTAACAAGCCCACTAAAGTCTATGGGGAAAACCACTGTATATAATTAGCAAAATCGCAAAAAACAATTGACATGCTGCGGATTTTGAAATCTGCACGGCCAGTCAATTTATACACATAAAAATATGCAATGTGTTCATGAGATCTGGCAAATCTTTTTCACTTTGCTCTCACACTGTGGTTTTCCAAGCAAAAGTCAGGGTGGGAAAATTACACGTAAACGGCATTGTGTGAAGTTACCCTGGGGTTGTCTCATGTAGACAAAGCTAATACAAGACACTTACTAATGTATTGTGATTCTCCATGTTGCTTCCTTTGCTGGCTGGATTCATTTTCCCATCACATTATACACTGCTGTTTCCATGGTTACGGCCACCAAGATGGCCAGGACAGGAGCTTCTGCGCATGCATGCCTATGTCTGCTCCCACGGTCCTGGCCACCAGAGAGGTTTGCACTTTTTCCTATAGTGTGCAAGCACGGCCACTGCTGCTGGATTGCAGGCCTCGTTCACATTTATGTTTTTCACTGACTTGTGCTGTCTGCAGACAGCACACGTATCCATTCATTTTAAAGGGGTTATCCAATCCTAAAAAAAATTAAAAAAACATATGCCGGTCCCCCCACGCTAAATATACTTATCTGGGTCCCTGCTCCTGGTCCCCGAACCGCGGCTGCTGCTTCTCCCTGTAAAGTGTCGGAGGGAGTAGCCAATGGCAGGGTAGGACAGGGACGAGCCTCCCTAGTATCGCGGGTGATGCTAGGGAAGCTCGATCCCGTCCCGCCTGCCATTGGCTGCTCCCCCCCGACACCGGATGATTTCATCCGGGCACAGGGAAAAGCAGCACTGGCGGTTTGGGGACAAGAAGCGCCGCCGGGAGCCAGGTAAGTATATTCAATGTGAGGGGCCCGCCATATGGGTGGGCTTTTTTTAGGATTGGATACCCTTTAAGGCCTCATTCACATTTCCGTGTTCCGTGACATCTGTGATAAAATCAGTATGTGTTTCATCTGTGAAGATATCTGTGTTTGGTCCATATGTCCGATTTTTGGCCTCTGTGTGTCATCCGTAATCCACAGACAATGTTAAGCTGAAAATTACTTTCCAAAGCATCTCCTATCAGTGGTCAGTGAAAATTGGACCAAACACGGATGCCATCTGTGTTGTGTCCATGTTTCCTTACGGATCCATAGACTATAATGGGCGTGTTTGGTCCGCATTACAGACCAAAGTAGTGCATGTCTCCATGACCCACAGTTAAAAAATATACTGATATCTGAACAGACACATTAAAATCAATGGGTATGTGTGCTGTCCGCAGAAGATTAGGACAGCACACGTCAGTGAAAAACAGAAATGTGAACGAGGCCTAATGTGTTTATTAACATATCAGCGGTCAGTGAAAAAAATCACTGAGACATGCACTACTTTGGTCCATAATACGGAGCAAACACACCCATTATAGTCTATGAGAAGAAACATGGACACAACACAGATGGTATCCGTGTAGCATCCGTGTTTTCTCCATTTTTCACTGACCACTGATAGGAGATGCTTTACAAATTCATTTTCAGCTGAGCAACGTCCGTAGCCTATTGCTCTCCACTTCCTAGTCCCGACCTGACACACAGGAAATGGCAGAAGATGCCTGCTCAGCCAATCACTGGACCGGGAAGTGGTGCTGTGGGAAACCCAGTGGGTGTTGGAATGGCAAAGGTGAAGATCAGTGAGGGCGAGTAAGGCTTCATTCTTTAACCCATTCTGCTACTTATTTAACCCCTTAAGGACGAAGGGCGTATATGTACGCCCTTGCGTCCTGGTACTTAAGGACCAAGGGCGTACATGTACACCCTGAGAAGTTCCGATCATCGCTGCGCACGTGGCGGTGATCGGAACAAGGTGCCTGCTGAAATCAATCAGCAGGCATCTTGGCACAATGCCCAGGGGGGTCCTGTGACCCCCCCATGTCAGCGATCGCAGCAAACCGCAGGTCAATTCAGACCTGCGGTTTGCTGCGCTATGTGCGATCTCTGATCAGACCGCGGGGATCAGAGACTAAAATATGCCCCCAATGTTAAATTTTAACCCTTCCCCTGCACCCCGCCATCTTATTGTCCCCCGGGCGGTGCAGGGGGGGGGATTGTGGGCGGTGCTGCGGGTGGGCGGCGCGGGAGGCGGGATCGCAATTGCAATCCCCCGCCCGCCTCCTTTCAATCCATTTCCTGGTGTCTAGTGGGTATAGCAGGGGTCAGCACATTGCTGACCCCTGCTATAAACTGCTGACATCTGTGCTGCAGATGTCAGCAGTTTAACTCCTTCTATACCGCGGTCCGTACGGACCGCGGTATAGAAGGTTTTAACATGGAGGGAGCTTCCTCCCTCTCTCCATCGGGGGCTGCCGTACCTTGCAGCCCCCGACAGGAGAGGAAAGTATAGGAGGGAGCTCACCTTCTCTTCCATCACCCGCTGCTCTGTAATGGCAGCGGGTGATGGTTACCATGGCAGCAGGATGCTTTCAGAAGCGTCCTGCTTGCCATGGTATAGTAACTCTGGTCAGACTTCTGCTAAAGGCAGAAGTCTGACCAGACTGTGAAAAGTAAAAATACAGTGCAGTACACTATATAGTGTACTGTTCTGTATTATATAGACACCAGATCCACTGGATCTACAAGAACCAAGTGGGTCTGGGTCAAAAAATGTCAAAAAGTGAAAAAATAAGAAAAATACATATCACTGAATAAAAAAAATAAAAATAAACTACACATATTAGGTATCGCCGCGTCCGTAAAAATCTCCTCTATAAAAATATCACGTGACCTAACCCCTCACGCAAATACCGTAAAAAACACAAAAATAGTGTAAAAGCCATTTTTGTCACCTTGCATCACAAAAAGTGTAATACCAAGTGATCAAAAAGGCCTATGCCTCCCAAAATAGTACCAATAAAACCGCCATCTCATCCTGCAAAAAATGAGTCCTTATATAGGACAATCGCCCAAAAAAATAAAAAAATATGGCTCTCAGACTATGGAGACACTAAAACATAATTTTTTTTTCTAAAATGCTATTATTGTGTTAAAGTAAAATAAATAAATAAAAAGTATACATATTATGTATCGCCGCGTCCGTAAAAACCTGCTCTATAAAAATATCACATTATCTAACCCCTCAGGTAAATACTGTTGAAAAAATTAAATAAAAACAATGTAAAAAAACATTTTTGTCACCTCACATCTCAAAACTGTAATAGCAAGCGATCAAAAAGTTATATGCACCCAAAAATAGTGCCAATCAAACCGTCATCTCATCCCGCAAAAATGATACCCCACATAGGACAATCACCCCCAAAAAAAATAATAATAGGGCTCTCAGACTATGGAGACACTAAAACATGATTTGTTTTGTTTTAAAAATGATAATATTGTGTAAAACTTAAATAAATAAATAAAAAGTATACATATTTGGTATCGGCACGTCCGTCGCAACCTGCTCTATAAAAATAACACATCACCGAACCCCTCAGGTGAACACAAAAATAAAAATAAAAATACGGTGTCAAGAGCCATTTTTGTCATCTTACATCACAAAAAGTGTAATAGCAGGCGACCAAAATGTCATATGCACCCCAAGATAGTTCCAATCAAACCGCCATCTCATCCCGCAAAAAATGAGCCCCTACATAAGACAGTCGCCCAAAAAATAAAAAAATATATGGCTTTCAGAATGTGAAGACACTAAAAATCATTTTTTCAAAAATGCTGTATTATGTAAAACTGAAACAAAACCCCCAAAAGTCAGCCATATTTGGTATTGCCGCGTCCGTAGCAACCTGCTCTATAGAAATAGCACACAATCTAACCTGTCAGTTCAACGATGTAAATAACAAAAATAAAAACGGTCCGAAAATAGCTATTTTATTGCAAATTTTCCATTTTGATCAATTTTTCCAGTAACAAAGCAAGGGTTAACAGCCAAACAAAACTCAATATATATTGCCCCAATTCTCTAGTTTGCAGAAACACCCCATATGTGGTCGTAAACTGCTGTATGGCCAAACGGCAGGGCGTAGAAGGAAGGGAACGCCATATGGTTTTTGGAAGGCAGATTTTGCTGGACTGGTTATTTGACACCATGTCCCATTTGAAGCCCCCCCGATGCACCCCTACAGTGGCAACTCCAAAAAAGTCACCCTATTTTGGAAACTACGGGATAAGGTGGCAGTTTCGTCTGTATTATTTTAGGGTAAATATGATTTTTGGTTGCTCTATATTACACTTTTTTTGAGGCAAGGTAACAAAAATAGAAATTCGAAATTTCATCTCCATTTGCCAATAACTCTTGTGGAACACCTAAAGGGTTAACAAAGTTTGTAAAATCAGTTTTGAATACCTTGAGGGGTGTAGTTTCTTAGATGGAGTCATTTTTTGGAGATTCTACTCTAGGGGTGCATCTGGGGCTTCAAATGGGACATGGTGTCAAAAATCCAGTCCAGCAAAATCCGCCTTCCAAAAACCATATGGCGTTCCCTTACTTCTGTGCCCTGCCGTTTGGCCATACAGCAGTTTACGCCCACATATGGGGTGTTTCTGAAAACTACAGAGTCAGGGCAATAAAAATTGAGTTTTGTTTGGCTGTTAACCCTTGCTTTGTTACTGGAAAAATGGATTCAAACGGAAAATTTCCAAAAAATCGAAATTCTGAAATTTTATCTCCATTTGCCATTAACTCTTGTGGAAAACCTAAAGGGTTAATGACGTTTGTAAAATCAGTTTTGAATACCTTGAGGGGTGTAGTTTCTAGAATGGGGTCATTTTTGGATGGTTTCTATTATGTAAGCCTCACAAAGTGACTTCAGACCTGAACTGGTCCCTAAAAAGTGGGTTTTTTAAAATTTCTGAAAAATTTCAAGATTTGCTTCTAAACTTCTAAGCCTTGTAACGTCCCCAAAAATAAAATGGCATTCCCAAAATGATCGATACATGAAGTAGACATATGGGGAATGTAAATCAATAACTTTTTTGGGCGGTATTACTATGTATTATAGAAGTAGAGAAATTGAAACTTGGAAAATTGCTAATTTTTCCAAATTTTTGGTAAATTTGATATTTTTTTATAAATAAAAATGAAATTTTTCGACTTAATTTTACCAGTGTCATGAAGTACAATATGTGACGAAAAAACAATCTCAGAATGGCCTGGGTAAGAAAAAGCATTTTAAAGTTATCACCACATAAAGTGACACTGGTCAGATTTGCAAAAAATGGCCTGGTCCTAAGGTGAAAATGAGCCCGGTCCTTAAGGGGTTAAAATAATCTACCTCTTTGATTTTCGGTGTAAAACTGTTTTATAGCATTGTTGTCGGAATACTGTATGTATAAAGCTGTTATTTGGTCACGATATGTTGGTATTATTTAAGTACTGCATGGCCCTATTGTAACTTAAGCAACTGTATTTGATCAGTAAGGCACTGTTATTTAGGCATTATACTGTATAGAGTTTTTAAGTATACAAGTTATGGCATGGTTATATACTGATGACACCTTAAAGGGGTTGTCTCAATTCAGCAAGTGACATTTATCATGTAGAGAAAGTTAATACAAGGCACTTACTAATGTACTGTTATTATCCATATTGCCTCCTTTCTGGCTTGATTCATTTTTCCATCACATTATACACTGCTCGTTTCCATGGTTCTGACCATCCTGCAATCCATCAGTGGTGCTTGTGCTTGCACACTGTAGGAAAAAAAGTGTTCGGGATTGTGGAGGAGCACATAGGCTGGAACTTTTTGTTATAGTGTGCAAGCACGCCGACCGCTGATGGATTGTAGCGTGGTCATAACCATGGAAACGAGCAGTGTATAATGTGATGGAAAAATGAATCCAGCTAGAAAAGGAGACAATATGGACAATCTCAATACATTAGTAAGTGCCTTGTATTCACTTTCTCTACATGATAAATGCTATTTGCTGAAGTGAGAAAACCCCTTTAAGGGGATAAGGGCATCAACAGAATATAACACACAGGCCATCATTCACTGTAAATCCAGTCCTGGCTTAAAGGGGTTTTAAACCTTCAAAGGCTACATGCACACAAACGTAATTTTTTTTTGCGGATTGGTTGAGGGCCCATTCATTTCAATGGGTGTGTGTTGCTCTCTTCCGTATGTCCATTCCGTAGCCTCGGAAAAAATATAGAACATGTCCTATTCTTGTCTGTTTTGTGGACAAGGATAGGCATTGCTACAATAGATCTGCAAAAAAACGGATGCAATACGAATGCCAAAAGGACATCATCCGTGTTTTTTGTGGATCATACTGTCGTGTGAATGTAGCCTAACCCTTATATGTCCTGCAAATTGTACCACCAGAATAAAAAGAATTGGCTCACCTGCTCTCTGAGCCTCCATTCCAAACTCCTTCCAGCTGTGTAAACTCCCAGAGTGAGGTGCACTGCTGCAACCATTCACTGCCCTCAGTGGTAACATGTCCCCAAGCTGCACTTGACCCTTCAGTTATACGCCACTAAGGCTTCTTGCACACGGTATTTGTGGTTCCGTTCCGTACATTGAGGACCACAATTTGCGGTCCCCAATGCACTGGCAGAGCTCGTGCGGCAGTCGGGACATATCCAGACCCATTCAACTTGAATGGATCCGTGATCTGTCCGTTCCGCAAAAAGATAGAACAAGTTCTATTCTTTTTGCAGAACAGAAGCACGGATCGGAACCTCCGTAGTGCTTCCGTGGGGTTCCATTCCGTGATTCCATCCCGCACCGCATCTCCGGATTTGCGGACCCATTAAAGTGAATAGGTACGCATCTGTGATGCGGAATGCACACGGCCGGTGCCCTGTGTATTGCGGATCTGCCGTATTCTGCCCGCAATATGGCCACGGGAGCAAAACAGCCGTGTGCAAGAGGCCTTAGGGACATTTTACTGCTGAGGCCAGTAAATGTCTGCAGTGGCGCACATTACCCCGTCTGGATAGGGTGGCCAGACGTCCGGTTTTGGGCTGGACAGTCCGGTTTCCTAGCTCCCTGTCCTCTGTCTGGCGCAGGGCCTGAACGGATGCAGGGATGTCCTCTTTTTCTGTGGCTCCATGCTCAGAGAGCAGCATTGCACTGTCTAAGCGTGTCCAACAGCTACAAACTGACTGACTGAGGCTTTCTCTCACCCCCAGTCAGTCACTAGAGCCGGCTGACACTCACTCAGTCATTCAGGGCCGGTCAGCAGCTCACTTTAAGGTCTACCCCTCTTTTTATTTTCTTGCCTGTCTTCGTTACTGGGAGAGTGGCGTGACTTAGTGGAGTTGCGGGTGTGGTTTAGTGGAGCTGCCGGCATGGTCTCGATGTCCTCCTTTTCGAGGTTCAGCAAGTTGCCAAACCTCTTGAAGTTTACATGCTGGAGACCAGAAGAAGGGCAAAATGGATGTTTGGAGCTGGACTGGAGTGGTGGGGAATAGGTGATAGATTGTTTTATTTTTGTGGTACACTTTGCAGAGCATACTAAAAATGTGGTTTGAAGGTGAAAAGCCCTTTTAAAGGGGTTCTCTGGGAGTTAAGAAAATGTAAATACTTAAATATTACTTAATTATAAATATATTTCCAAATACCTTTCATTAGTTATAATGGCTTGTTGTCTGGGGAGCAATCATCAGGAGAAATAAAATGGCCGCCGTCCTATTAGTACACACAAAATCAGTCCTATCATACAGGAGGACAAGTTACTTCACATCACTGAGGTAAAGAGCTGCCTCATCCTCCTCTCTGCTCGTCAGGGATTAAGATCCTGAATACAGTTTAATATGATCTTCCGCTGAATCTCTGTGGCAACGGAGTTCATGAGGAGACATGAAGTACAGAGAGGAGATGGCGATGTGGATAATGAGTAGCAACACTTGTATGCAGTCTCCATTACCACAGTTTGTCCTATCTGTCCTATCTGTACTTCATCTCCTCATAAACTAAATTCCCCAAAGATTCAGCTAAAGATCATCTGTATTCAGGACCATAAACCCTGACAAGTAGAAGAGGAAGATGAGGCAGCTCTTTAGCTCAGTGTTGTGAAGTAACTTGTACTCCTGTGTGATTAGGACAGGTTTTGTGTGTACTGATAGGACAGCGACCATTTTATTTCCCCTAATCATTGCTTCCTAGACAAACAAGCCATTCTAAGTAATAAAAGGTATTTGGGAATATATATTTTTTATAAAGTAAAGAATTTTCATTTTCTTAATTTGTGGAGAACCCCTTTAATGAAATCAGATGATTTTTATGCCTGAACTGGTGACCAGAAGAGGCTGCCGGATCTCCTAATGCTTGCGTGAACCTAGCGTTAGAATTTTGATTCAGTTTCTGCATATTTTTGTATCTAAAACTAAAAATAGATTCACCTCACTCCAGATCAGCAGCCATTTTTGTGACGGCGGCGTCCGATGCTAGACATAAAATATACAGCAAAAAAGTCACGTATCTGTATACTGTGTACGTTTTTGATGGATCTGTCAAAAAAAGTGTATACTTGGCATCCATTTTGCAACTGTTAAATGTTTATAGTTCTTTTGCCTTTTTATGTTCAGACTTACATTATGTTACTATGTATAGTTAATTTGCCGTTTTGACATACATCTGTGCAATAGAACCCTATAGCTATATTACGGTATTACATCTTATTCTTTTTTTGCATATTTACTGCATGACAAAAAGTGTAGAAAACTTGTTTTTTACCAACATTTTCCATGACAGAACATTTTCACACAAAAAAATGTAAAATATTTGTAAGGGAGGGGGAGTGGGTTAACTCTGTCTACCCTTCGAGGACGGCAATACAATTGAATCTAATGCACTGGAAGAGCTGAAGGACCTATGATGACATCACAGGTCATGTGACCAGTAAAACAGGCAGTGGTTGAGAAGGACCTGTGATGATGTCACCATCATGTGACCAGTGCAGGAGAGGATGGCAGTGAAGAGGAGAAGTCCTGGAGGAAGAAGCTGTGGTGATGTCTGCTACATGAGGAGAGGTAAGTTAAGGGAGAGGCAGAGCAATGCTGGGAGTTGTGGTTATTTAACTGGGACTGTATGTTAGGGCTGAAGGGAGGAATGTTATTTACATGGAACTGTGTGTTGGAGGTGGCTGGGGAGGGGGTCATGTTATTAACATGGGACTGTATGTTGGAGGGGGCTGGGGGAGGGAGAGATGTTATTTACATGGGACTGTATGTTAATGGCGGCTGTGGGAGGGAGTTATGTTATTTACATGGGACTGAATGTTGGAGGGGGCTGGGGTAGGGTGATGTTACTTACATGGGACTGTATGTTTAAGGCGGCTGTGGGAGGGAGTTATGTTATTTACATGGGACTGTATGTTGGAGGGGGCTGGGGAGGCAGTGATGTTATTTACATAGGACTGTATGTTGATGGTGGCTGTGGGAGACAGTGATGTTATTTACATGGAACTGAATGTTACAGGGGTCTGAGGGAGGGAGTGATGTTATTTACATGGGACTGAATGTTGAGGGGACGATGTTATTTAAATGGGACTCTATGTTGAGAGTGGCTGGTAGGGGGGAATTATATTATTTACATGGGACTGAATGTTGAGGGGGTGATGTTTACATGGGATTTTATGTTGGAGGCGGCTGGGATGGGGTGATATTATTTACTTGGGACTGTATATTGAAGGTGGCTGGGGAGGAGGTGATGTTATTTACATGGGACTGTATTTTGGAAGGGGCTGTAGATAGAGAGGGATGTTATTTATATGGGACTGTATATTGTAGGGGGCTGGAGAGATGGTGTGATGTTATTTACATGGGACTGTATGGTGGAGGGGCTGAAGGGAGGGGAGTGATGTTATTTACATAGGACTGTATTTTGAAAGGGGCAGGAGAGATGGTATGATGTTATTTACATGGGACTGTATGGTGGAGGGAGGGATATAACTAAAGGGGGCACTGCAAATCCAGAAAACATTATAGGCGTTCTTATTACTACTGTGGGCTCTATAGGAGGGACCCTCTAGATCTGCCTTATTTCTTTCTATATATCTACTAAGAGCACTATGGGGGGCCTTATTTCTACTGGGGGCTCTGTGAGGGTATTATTAATACTGGAGGGCTCTTCTACTAATGGGGGCACTCTTGGGAGCGTTATCACGGTTGGGGGGACTGTAGGGGGCAGTATTACTAATGGGGTACTCTTGGGGAGCATTATCACGGTTGGGGGCACTCTAGGGGGCAGTATTACTAATGGGGGCACTGTTGGGGAGCATTATCACGGTTGGGGACACTGTAGGGGGCAGGATTACTAATGGGGGCACTCTTGGGGAGCATTATCACGGTTGGGGGCACTGTAGGGGGCAGTATTACTAATGAGGGCATTCTAGAAGGGAATTACTATTGGTGGGACTATGAGGAGCACTATTACTATGGGGGCACTGCTATTTCTTTAGGATAGTATTTGGAGGTATTGGACAGCACAGCAAGCAGCAGGATAACACTGTTGGGACTACAGGTTGGGGGATGATGATAGAAATGTGAGGAAGCTAAGATGTCTGTGTGTCACACTCTGTAGAGACGAGACGCGGCTGAAAGAAGTTGTACGGACCAAATGGAAGATGATGACAGAGAAGATCTACATCGGAGGAGACGTCACCTGGAGGCCCTGGATGTGAGAGGTATGTGCTGCTGTATAGCAAGTCTACTTGGGGGGAGGGGGGTGGTGACTTAGAGAACTGCGTCATATTTATTGGGGCTTGGGCCCCGGATCTTTTGAGACCCTATCAACGCCCCTGGTCTTGGCACAGAGTCAAAACAGCTGGTCCCTAAAACCAATGAGTACCTTTAGTATTTCACAGGGCATTTTTACTCATTTTGGATTCTCACGCTTTAGGGCCCCTAAAATGCCAGGGCAGTATAAATACCCCACAAGTGACCCCATTGTGGAAAGAAGACACCCCAAGGTATTCTGTGAGGGGCATGGCAAGTTCACAGAAATTTATTTTTTTTTGGCACAAGTTAGCGGAAATTGATATTTTTTTTTTTTTTTTTTTTACAAAGTCTCATATTTCACTAACTTGTGACAAAAAATAAAATTTTACATAAACTCACCATACCCCTCACAGAATACCTTGGGGTGTCTTCTTTCTAAAATGGGGTCACATGTGGGGTATTTATACTGTCCTGGCATTTTAGGGGCCCCTAAAGCGTGAGAAGAAGTCTGGAATCCAAATGCGTAAAAATGCCCTGTGAAATCTAAAGGTACTCATTGATTTGAGCCTTTGCGCACCAGGCTGCAAAAGTGTCACTCATGTGGTATCGCCGTACTCAGGAGAAGTAGGGCAATGTGTTTTGGGGTGTATTTTTATATATACCCATACTTTGTGTGAGAAATATCGCTGTAATCGACAACTTTTAAATTTTTTTAAACAAAGTTGTCAGTTTACAGAGATATTTCTCTCACTCAACATGGGTATATGTAAAAATACACCCCAAAACACATTGCCCTACTTCTCCTGAGTACGGCAATACTACATGAGTGACACTTTTTGCAGCCTGAGTGCGCAAAGGGCCCAAATTCCAACGAGTACCTTTAGCTTTTACATGGCTGCTCACAATTTAGCCCGCCCAAAATGCCAGAACAGTAAACACACCCACAAGTGACCCCATTTCGGAAAGTAGACACCCCAAGGTATTCACTGAGGGGCATAGTGAGTCCGTGGGAGATTTCATTTTTTTGCCAGAAGTTAGCAGAAATGGAAACTTTATTATTTTTATTTTTTCCTCAGAAAGTGTCATTTTCCGCTAACTTGTGAAAAAAATGAAATGATACATGAACTCACCATGCCCCTCCATGAATACTTTGGGGTGTCTTCTTTCTAAAATGGTGTCATTTGGGGGTATTTATACTATCCTGGCATTCTAGCACCTGAAGAAACATGACAGGTGCTCAGAAAGTCAGAGCTGCTTCAAAATGCAGAAATTCACTTTTTGCACCATAGTTTGTAAACGCTATAACTTTTACCCAAACCAATAAATATACACTTATTGTATTTTTTTATCAAAGACATGTAGAACAATAAATTTTGCGAAAAATTTATATAGAAATGTAGTTTAAAAAATAAATTACAACAGAAAGTGAAAAATGTCATTTTTTTGCAAAAATTTCGGTAATTTTTGATTAATAGCAAAAAAAGTAAAAACGTCAGCAACAATGAAATACCACCAAATGAAAGCTCTATTAGTGAGAAGAAAAGGAGGTAAAATTAATTTGGGTGGTAAGTTGCATGACGGAGCAATAAACGGGTAAAGTAGTGTAGTGCAGAATTGTAAAAAGTGGCCTGGTCATTAAGGGTGTTGAAGCTAGGGGGGCTGAAGTGGTTAATAAGGAGCAATTTAGTAAATTTATTAATGCACATTTATGCATTAAATCCCCAGGTCAAAAAGAGGGATATTTAGGCTACATGTACACGACAGTTGTTTTTCTCGGCTTCCGTTTCAGTTTTTTTTTTGCGGATAGGACAAGAACCCATTAATTTCAATGGGTCAGCAAAAAAATGCTGACAGTTCATCCACTTGTGTTCCGCGTCCGTTGTCCGTGTTTCCCTTCAGCAAAAAAAGTAGGGCATGTCCTTCTTTTTTCTCATTTGCGGACAACAATAGGCATTTATTGCAAGGGATCTGTGAAAACAAAGGAATTCTCCCCAAAAAACTGATGGACCATCAGTTTTCTTTGCGGATCCCGATTTGCGGACAGCGAAAAACAACTGTCGTGTGCATGTAGCCTTAAGGATCAAAAAGGAGCAGAGGGACTTGGGTCCAAAAGAGGGACAGTTGGGCGGCATGTTAGCGTACCACTAAATGCACGGCTCTACTGTTTGAGTGAGTACAATGCTGGTCTAAACTCACAGGCGCATATAATGCCAGTCAATGGTTGGCAGGCAAGGAGTTTGAGTAAATAAGGTGATTGATAGTGAAACATTTCGAATACATGAGATTGTATGATGTTCACAAAAACACAGAATATTGTTATTTCTCAAAGATCTCCATACATTTGCAAGCTAGGATCATCTCACCTAGCAATCTAGGTCTATACAAGTTGTAGGGGAACCGTGCTGGTGCGATCCAGTGCTGGAGGGAGATAATAACAAGCAATAATAAAAATCCACATTAACTAATGTTTCCTAGTCTTGACTAAACTGGCCGTAAAAGGAGATGGTTGTCAAAAGCTGGTGATACCCATAAGATGGCTTTTCAGCCGACAGATGTTCCTCACAACTCCATCCTAAAAATGCTTGTTCAGCTTGGCCAATCATGCATAGTTTTCAACTGAGACTTTGCCACGCCCCTCTGTGTACACAAGATGGGGCAAGTTGAAATCCGGCATGTCCAATCCTTTGTGACCCCCCATGCATGGGCGTGCGCAGGGGTGTGCCAGGTGTGCCTGGGCACACCCTAATCAAGCTGCAAAAAATGAGGTATTGTCTCTGCTACAGTGCTACCCCTCCTCAGTTGTCCCCTGTATAATGTACACTGATACCCCTCAGTTTTGTGTTTGCGCATGTATAACATATATATAAATATTCAGGCTCGGACTGGACCACAGGGGTACAGGGGAATCCCCCGGTGGGCCCCTGAGCAAGGTGGGCCCCTAGTCTCCCACCCCCTGCACAAGTGGCACATAACACATTGGACTTACTGCACTACATACATATATTCAATGTACAGCATCTCAACCAGCCTATGTTCATATAAAAAAAACTTGTTAGATTATTTATTATATTTGAATGTATCCGTACTGTAGGCCCCCTTAATAAATTTTACTGGTGGGCCCTAGGTACCCTAGACCGACACTGTATATATTTATACACACACGCAAGCCTGCTTATGCTTTCGGGTGCACACCCTAATGCAATAGGCTGCGCACGCCGATGCCCCCCTGTCAGGGTTGAGTTGAGAGACTGCATACACTTAAGGTGGATTTAGATGGTGCAATAACGCTGGTTCCCTACAATCTTGCCGTGTAAAGATGCAGCCGATCGCCTGATGAATGAGCGAAATGCACATTAATCGGGTAAAATTGTAGTTCATGCAGGCACCTAAATTATTGTTTCTGGGCAGCAGATTGTAACGTCTAAACAATGCAGCTGTATGAGAACGAGCGATCAGAAGAGCAACCGCTCACCTTCTATACTGTGGAGGTGATCGCTGCATGTAAATGCTGCACTTTACCGCCTCTTAAGGAGCAGCCGACTGATGGAAAGGAACACTTCCTTCCCGACAATCTGATGCACCTTTACAGTAGTCTACCAGTCTCACCAGACTTGGTGTGTGAGGTCTACAAGTGCCTAACATGCTCCTCCCAAATCACCAGTAGATTTATCTTACATGTGTGTCAGTCATAATGTATTGTTACTGAATTTTGGGAGAATATGAAAAATTTGTCTAACCTAAGGCCATATTACCCTTACAAAATGGAGTCTTTTGGGATTGCAATATGCATCAAGTATTACATTGAAATCCAACCAAATTGACTGCCGGAGCAGTAAAAGTTGCCAACAGATCCATTCACACGTCCCTCTCCATGATAACATCTGTGACAAGATGGTCAGTGGTTCATCGGTGAAGATGTGTTTACTTTTTGCCCTTTGGGTGTCATCTGTATTTGACAGATACTGCTAGGCTGAAAGTTAATTTTCAGAGCATCTCCTAGCAATAATCCATGAAAACTGCGGACCAAACACGGATGGCATCCTTGATGTGTCTGTGGTTTTCATGGATTCATAGACTATGATGTGCATGAGGGATCCGCATGCTTCTGGGGTGTCACCATGGAGCCACTACGGTCCATGGAAAAGTGCTGATGTGTCAGGAAACACATTAAAGTCAATGGATATGTGAGAGGTCTGTGGAGACCACGGACAGTACACGTCCGTGCTGATGTGTGAAAGAGGCCTTATAGGCCTTGTTAGTCAGCTATGGATTTTCACATGGACAGATGAACTGCTGATTGACAATATAGGAGGCCGATCAGTGCTTATTTACTTTCAATCTCACTTTGCAGTTATTGGGAGAGGTTTATATGCACGATATTTCATGGTAGCCCATCTCCGACAAACAATCGTTTTAAGGGTTCTGTTACTTATGCTGGCCACTGTTGCCAAAAATAAAAAGCATGGTCATTAAAACGGTTCTCAAGGCTTTTATTAAGGCTACTTTCACATCTTTGCCTTCCCTTTCCGCTATTGAGATCCGTCATAGGATGTCAATAGTGGGGGGGAAAAAGCTTCAGTTTTGTCCCCATTCATTGTCAATGGGAACCAAACTGAACTGAAGGGAACGGAGTGCACCAGAATGCATTCTGTTCCGTTTCATTGCGTTCCCATGACACACACTAAAGTGCTGCAAGCAGCGTTTCTGAGTGCGTCTTGGGAAACTGATCAAGACGGATCCGTCATGACTCACAATGTAAGTCAATGAAGATGAATCTGTTTTCTCAGACACAAAAGAAAACGGATCTGGCACCCATTGACTTACAATGGTTTTAGAGACTGATCCGTCTTGGCTATTTTAGAGATAATACAACCGGATCTGTTCATAACAGATGCAGATGGTTGTACAGTGATCCCTTAAGATACAATGGCCTCAGGATACAATATTTTCAACATACAATGGTCTTTTCTGACCGATCGTAAGTTGAAACCAGACTCAACATACAATGTCTCAGACTCAGATACAACCAATCAAGGTCACTTCCCTGGTAAAATGGCTGTATTAGTTGCTAGTTAGCAGCTATTCCTGACTGGTATATGTAAGGACTTGTTTTATATATCTTAGTTATCTGCCTTTTTTTCTTAAATCTTCATTTTCTCTTATCTTGGAGGACATTTTGGGGCTTTGAAACCAATTACTCAACTTCCAATGGTTTCAACATACAATGGTCTTCCTGGAACCAATTAATATTGTAACTTGAAGGACCACTGTATTATCATTATGGAAGCGTTTTTGCTGATCCATGACGGATCCAGCAAAAACGCAAATGTGAAAGTAGCCTTACATCCCTGTCTTCTAACCCTTGTAAGATCGTTTCAGCAGTACTTACTACTCTGTCGTGCCGCCAAACCCACTATCTCCTCTGTGCTCATCTGACTGCATGGACTGGCTGTGGGCTGTTCTGCTGAGGTCCTTAAAGGGGTTCTCCGGGAATTAAGAAAATAAAAAATACTTAAATATTACTTTATTATAAATATATTCCCAAATACCTTTCATTAGTTATAATGGCTGGTTTTGTGTGGGGAGCAATCCTCAGGGGAAATAAAATGGCGGCCGTCCTAATAGTACACACAAAACCTGTCCTAATCACACAGCAGGACGAGTTACTTCACAACACTGAGCCAAAGAGCTGCCTCATCCTCCTATCTGCTCTGCTTGTCAGGGATTCTGATCCTGAATACAGTTTAATATGATCTTCAACTGAATCTCTGTACGAATAGAGTGCATAAGGAGACATGAAAAACAGAAAGGAGGTGGAGATGTGGCTAATGAGTAGCAGTACTTGCATGCAGTCTCCATTACCACATCCCCACATTACCACAGTATGTCCTGTCTCTCTACTTCATGTCTTTTCATGAACTACAGTACTACAGAGATTCAGCTAAAGATCAGCTGTATTCAGGATCATAATCCCTGACAAGTAGGAGAGGAGGATAAGGCAGCTGTTTACCTCAGTGATGTGAAGTAACTTGTCCTCCTGTGTGATCAGGAAAGGTTTTGTATGTACTAATAGGACGGCGGCCATTTTATTTCTCCTAATGATTGCTCCCCAGACAAAACCAGCCATTATAACTAATGAAAGGTATTTTGGGAATATATTTACAAAGTATTTTCATTTTCTTAATTCCCGGAGAACCCCTTTAATGTAATCCTGAGTTTTCCTCTTAATTTGCATGATGTAAATATAGCTGAACATGAAGATTTAGTAACACATCTGGTCAGGATGTCAGTGGAAGAGCCAACAGCCTGTCCAGATGGCACATAACCACAGGGAGATGGCTGAAACGGCAGCGCGAGGGAGGGATATTTATTGCTGAAACGATCATTTGGGGTGGTTGCGGGAGGCGGGTTGTGGTGGGGAGTCTTATGTATTGTAATGTTTTTATTTCTCCTTTATGTATTTGTATGGATAAAAATAAAGGTTAAAAAATCTAATGCATTTACAAACATATGTTTTAGGTAACTAGACCACCATTATGTGAATGGGCACCAACTAAACACCTTCCTCAAAAGTGTATCTACACATCCTTCCACTGCATAAACAACTGCTGCAACAGAAAATCTGCCAATAGCAGCGCTCAGCTCATATCCTGCAACCTCCCAGGATTAGAGCTGAGCACTGCTATTGGCCAGCGCTCTAGCCTGGGAGAAGGAGACGCCCAGGGCAAAAGAGGATGTCTCCACCTAAGGCAAAATTATCAGCAGCACGTGCGCCGGTACCGGGGGCTACAGCGGACGAACGGAGCGGCACCCAGTAAGTGCAGGGACATCCCTGGGTGCCGCTCTGCATGTACATACCTTTCACTAACAAACTTTGGACAGGCGAAAGGTCCTCTTTAAAGCCCCTTTACATGGGCCGATGATCGGGGCAAGTATTGGGACAGGAACAGGTCCCAGCGGCGACATTATCTGACATTTGTGGCACATCTTAGTGATATACTATAAACGTTGAGGTGGGAAAACTCCTTAAAGTATGGAAATCTGTTAGGCCAGGGATGGTCAACTTGTGGCTCTCTAGCTGTTGCAAAACTACAACTCCCAGCATGCCCAGACAGCTTACAGCAGGGCATGGTGGGAATTGTAGTTTTACAACAGCTGGAGAGCCACAGGTTGGCCAGCCCTGTGTTAGGCCTTATTCACACTTTGCAGTAATTTGTATCAGTATTTTGAAGCCAAACTCAGGAGTGAATGTAAAATTGAGAGGAAGGTTTTGGCTTAAAAATATGAATGCAAAATACTGACCAAATCTGCAATGTGTGAATAAGTCCTAACACATCAGAGAACTATGAAGTGAGAACTTGCTAATCAGGTTGCTGACAGACAGAAGCGTAACCAGGAAGTAAGCAGATATTCCTAAAAGGAAGCAGGAGTGATAAAGCCTTGATTAAACTGCCATCTTGGTTCAGTATATTATGTATGTCGACAAAAATAGAACAGATCTACCAATAGATCTCATACATTTCTATGAGGTCAACATTAAAGGGGTTGTCCAGGTTCACAGCTGAACCCAGACATATGTCCTTCTTCAAACCAGCAGGCCCTCTGAGCATGAGCGGAGGCTTCCGCCTAGCAGTGTTACCGGTGCCGGCACCAACTCTAATGGGCGGGCTTTAGTGCCGCCCTAACCATTTTACAGGCTAAGGCAGTGCTAAAGCCTGCCCATTAGTGCCGGAGACATCATCAGGCTCAAGGCGGAAGCCTCCACCTAGCAGAGACCGTTATGTCACCGGATCTAATGAAAAAGCCCTTGCCCTGCACGATTTAGCATAGGGCAAGGGAGAGCATCGGAGGGCAAGGGAGAGCATCCCTTTAACACCAATATGTTTTTTTTAGCACCAGTTCAAATTTAGGCTACGTTCACATCAGCATTTTGATGCACGACTTTTTGTCTGGTCAAAAGCCGTCATTATGCCAGAAAGTGGCCAGATCCCTGTTGGATCCCATTGTAGTCAATGGGATTCCGAGGTTCCCAGCATTATCTATGCCGGATACAGGATACAGTGAACTCTGGAAAGCTGTTCTTAAAGACTGTACTTTTTAAAGAGTAATTGCACTTTCTAAAAACTCAGCAGCGAGAAGAGACAGAGCTCTAACTGAGCACTTCTATCTGCACGTTTTAGGGTACTTTCACACTTGCGGATAGACGGATCCGTCTTGTATTTTTTTTACAGCTTTAAAGGTCTGCGCAGACCGGAAGGACGGATCAGTCCTTCAGGTATTTCTAATGCCGGATCTGGCACTAATACATTTCAATGGAAATTAATGCCGGATCTGGCATTCCGTCAACTGATCCGCCATTTTGGACAGAGATAATATGTCCGTCCAAAACGCCATTCAGTGACTGAACTGAAGATATCCTGATGCATCCTGAACGGATTTCCCTCCATTCAGAAAGCATTAGGAGAAAACTGATCAGTTATTTTCCGGTATTGAGCCCCTATGATGAAACTCTATGCCGGAAAAGAAAAACGCTAGTGTGAAAGTACCCTTAGTAGTCGAACCCTCACAATTCAAAGCAAAAGTTCTTTGAAAGTATAGTTACACTTCAAAATTGAGAAAACTGATTTTAATTCCACCTGATGTATATGAACAGGTCCTAAAGAGCGATGATAGCGTCTGTAAAGCTCTACAGAATATGTTGTAAGTAAAATCAATCAATAAACAAGGTCTCTTTTACACATCCGCATCTGATGATATAATGACAATACGCTCCGTGTTTTATCCAGGGAGATGCCTGTGAAGGGTCCATTAATGGTCCTTAGGTGCACTTTTTGCTCTCCGTGTGTCATCCATGTGTCATCCGTGTTCCACATGCACTGTTGGACTAAAAAACGTATTAAAGAGGAAAGGTCATCCCTCCTTAATGCCAGCTTCTTAACCTGATGAAGGGGACCTAAGTATCCTCGAAACGCGTTGTTGTATCTGATGAGCATCACCTAAATAAAGAAGAAACCATTCATCTACACTACAAGTGTTTTGGCTGGTGTTTGCGCCGTATCGTGATCCTGCTACTTTCCTACTACATGCCTTTGGAGAGATTGGGCTTCTACTCCTGAAGATTTGGAACACTACGGCTGCACACCCGGTGACGGTTTACTTATGTTCTACAAGTTTACAATAGTGTTGTGCCTATCTCTAGCACAACCATCTAAGGTGAGCCTCCATTTCTTGTTCTATCAACTAGATTGGAAATCTAAAACATACTACCCTATGGTGCGTTTTTCTTTTGTATGCTTTCTCAGCTACTGAACACCTAACTCTATATATATATCCCTCCCGATATGTCTGTTTTAGCAGCTAAATGCCTTCTCCACGTAATAACGATTCTGGAAAATCTATTCTTATGACTCTACGGTGTGCCATTCCTTCATTAAGCCTGCTAGAAGTGATGAATTTATTTCAAGCAGTCTGCAACAAAGGTCCAGATGGGTGTTACCAGTTGGAGGTATGTTCCTGCGCAGTCTTCCACGAGCAGCACTGATGGATAGTGGATAGTACAAGATAGAGCCCTATGCTTCAGTAATGTTATTACATGAGAAATGCAAGTAGTTGCTTAAGCATCAGGTCCTCTTTAAAGTCAATAGATATGTGTTCTCTCCGTGGAGAACACAGACGTGTGAAAGAGGCCTAAAGGTACAACCACATGACGTGGTTGTGTCACGGCTTTGATGCGTCCGCGCTGACTCTTGTTAACTACTGAACTTGTTAGTTGGTCTGCATTGTTAATAGCTGTATGGTACCGAAGGTGCTGCACGGCCATTAGTAATCCAGACAGACTACACAGCTGCTCGCTAGTTCACCGCAGCGCGGCACGCTGTGTGCTTGTACGCTATCACAGCACGCTGATTTCATGGTCTACATTGCAGGTTTAGGGCTCCTTTACATAACTGTGATCCCTTTTGTATTTGACAGAAACTTTCATAGATGGCAGAAGGAAGAAGTATGAAACTGTTTCTTAGAGAAGGTTCTTCATCTAAAAGACAAAAAAAAACAGGATGGAGCGTAGTCCTTGGATACGGTTGTGTACTGGTAATTAGGAAGGAGAAGCAGGGCCTACTACTAGATCGCACATGATGAAGAGAAGGACTGTGGTTACAGGAACTTCAGTCCTGGACCAGGTACAGCTTGGCACATGGCAGGCAGCTGATTGTGGGCACTAACATGGAGCTGGAAAACGTATAAATGAATGTTTTGATGGAGAAGTGATTATGACTAAACAAAACTTTTCAGTTCCTTCCTTCCACCAGATTAAGAGCCAAGAAATGTCCTATATATTTGGCACCCCTAGAAGTATCTAGCTGGAAATAAACATATAAATTTGTTTCCTAACGTGGAAAGTTTGGAACACATTGCTCACTTCAGAACAGAGGGATATGAAGTGTAATTCCTGCACTGGGATATATGCCTGCGTTCTATGGAAATCTGGGACAGAACCAGAACACACGACTATCGGTGCAACCTGTATCAGGCCTCATGCACTTGCCAGTGAACCACGGATGTATACTGTCTTCCAGGGGCGTAACTACCATAGCGGCAGACCATGCGACTGCTAGGGGGGCCAGGGCAAGAGGGGGCCCAGTCTTAGTTGGGATTATCTCCTCTTCTACTGGAGGTGAAAACTTGGTCAGGACTCTACCCTCTAAAGGAACAACTTTTAGAAAATGAGGCAGTGGAAAAATGGCCCAAGGGTCATTGAAAGGGGTTTAGGTGGAAACCCTTCTGTCCTGTGTGGGGGGCCTGGTTTGTTCCTTGCCTTTGGGCCCTTCTCTATGTACGCCACTGCTGTCTTCTCTACAGAAAACACACGCACCCATTGTGTATACTCACACATCTTTGTCTTTACACTGGTCGTGGGTCAGTAGATGCACTGCTTTGGTCCGTGATGCTGATTTAACACACCTATTGATGTCTATGGATCCATGAAAACCACTAACAGAACATGGACTCTATCAATATTATGTCAGAGCTCTCAACTGACCATAGTTCGGAGATGCTCTGGAAATCCCTTTTCAGCCTAGCAGGAGGACACACACAGGGCAAAAATGTGGAAAAAAAACCCCCCACAGTTAGTGAAACCACTCTCAGGGTTATCCTATATATATACAGTTAGGTCCATATATATTTGGACAGAGACAACAGTTTTCTCATTTTTGTTCTGTACATTACTACAATAGATTTTGAACAAAACAATTCAGATGCAGTTGAAGTTCAGACTTTGAGCTTTAATTCAGTGGGTTGAACAAAATGATTGCATAAAAATGTAAGGAACTAAAACTTTTTTTTAAAACGCAACCCCTTCATTTCAGGGGCTCAAAAGTAATCGGACAAATTAAATAATTGTAAATAAAATGTTAATTTCTAATACTTGGTTGAAAACCCTTTGTTGGCAATGACGGCCTGAAGTCTTGAACTCGTGGACATCACCAGACGCTGTGTTTGCTCCTTTTTAATGCTCTGCCAGGCCTTTACAGCAGCGGTTTTCAGTTGCTGTTTGTTTGTGGGCCTTTCTGTGTGAAGTTTAGTCTTTAACAAGTGAAATGCTCTATTGGGTTCAGATCAGGTGACTGACTTGGCCATTCAAGATGATCCCACTTCTTTGCTTTAATAAACTCCTGGGTTGCTTTGGCTTTATATTTTGGGTCATTGTCCATCTGTATTATGGAACGCCGAACAATCAGCATTTGGCTGGATTTGAGCACACAGTATGTCTCTGAAATCCCCAGAATTCATCCGGCTTCTTCTGTCCTGTGTCACATCATCAATAAACATCAGTAAACACTATGGACCCAGTGCCACTGGCAGCCTTGCACACCCAAGCCATCACACTGCCTCCGCCATGTTTTACAGATGATGTGGTATGCTTTGGATCATGAGCTGTACCATGCCTTCCTCATGCTTTTTTATTTCCATCATTCTGGTATAGGTTGATCTTGGTTTCATCTGTCTAAACAATGTTCTTCCAGAAGTGTGCTGGTTTTTAAGATGTTTTTTAGCAAAGTCCAATCTAGCCTCCTTATTCTTGAGGCTTATGAGTGGCTTGCACCGTGCAGTGAACCCTCTGTATTTACCATATTTTTCGCCCCATAAGATGCATTCCCCCCCCACCCAAAGTGGGGGGGAAATGCCCCTGCGTCTTATGGGGCGAATACTAATGAAGCTCTTCCATTTTGGAAGCGCTCATTAGTACCGGAGGACCAGGAAGTGGTGAAGGCTGTGTACGCACCGCTTCCTGGTCCTCGGCTGTCGGCTGTGCAGGGCTGCGCACAGTGTGAGGGCGCGCTGTGACCTCACGCTGTGCGTGCCGGGTCACAGCACAGCAGACGGAGGAGGAGTAGGACCGAGTGCGCTGGAGGTGAGGAGCGGCGGCGTCCAGGAACAGGAGAGGTAAGTGGCTTTTTTATTTTATTTGCTCTGTGGAACTTGGGCTCATACTGGGGGCATATTAAATGGCACTGTGACATATTAAATGGCACTGGGGGCATAATAAATGGCACTGGGGGCATAATAAATGGCACTGGGGCTCATAAATGGCATGGGGGGCATAAATGGCACTGGGGCTCATAAATGGCATGGGGGGTCATAAATGACACTGGGGCTCATAACTAGCATGGGGCTGATAATGGGGCTCATAACTAGCATGGGGGATAATAATGGGGGCTCATAAATGGCATGGGGGCTCATAAATGGCATGGGGGCTGATCTGAGGTCTTACTGGGGTCTTATTAACATTGGGTGTTTAATCTGAGGTCTGATTAAAGGGCTTATTAACATTGGGGGTCTGATTGGAGCTGTCAGATGAGGTCTGATTAACATTGGTGGTCTGATTGCTGGCCTGATCTGAGATCTAATGAAAAATTATTTTTTTTATTGTCCTCCTCTAAAACCTATATGCGTCTTATGAGCCGGTGCATCTTATAGGGAAAAAAATACGGTACTTTCATGCAGTCTTCTCTTTATGGTAGATTTGGGTATTGATACGCCTAGATCCTGGAGAGTGTCGTTCACTTGGTTGGCTGTTGTGAAGGGGTTTCTCTTCACCATGGTAATTATTCTGCGATCATCCACCACTGTTGTCTTCCGTGGGCATCCAGGTCTTTTTGCATTGTTGAGGTCACCAGTGCTTTCTTTGTTTCTCAGGATGTACCAAACTGTAGATTTTGCCACTTCTAATAGTGTAGCAATTTGTCGGATGCGTTTTTTCTGTTTCCGCAGATGAAGGGTGGCTTGTTTTACCTGCATGGAGAGCTCCTTTGACCGCATGTTTACTTCTCAGCAAAATCTTCAAAATGCAAGCACCACACCTCAAATCACCTCCAGGTCTTTTATGTGCTTCATTGAGAATGAAATAATAAAGGAATTGCCCACACCTGCTCATGAAACAGCCTTTGAGTCAATTGTCCAATTACTTTTGGTCCCTTAAAAAAACAGGGTGCCACATGTAAAGGAGCTGCATTTCAATGTGGATACCCTCAAATGAAAGCTAAAAGTCTGGACTTTATGTCCATGTCCATTATTCAACTATAACTTGAATGTGTTTTAGTAAACAGGTAATAAAAACAAAATTTGTGTCAGTGTCCAAATATATATGAACCTAACTGTGTGTGTTTATATATATATATATATATATATATATATATATATTTATTTAAACCCAGCTGCATGCTCTGGCTATTTTATTAGTTCATCTGCTGGTGTTTTTAATCCATAGACATCAATTATATATTTTTTCCCCTACTTGAAAAAAAAAACGCTTATGTCAATATGTGTTGTGTATTCTTATGTTGTTTTTACATATTTTATATTAGAGATCTACACGAGTGACATCAGAACGGCAGATACTGTCCTATTTAAATAAGACATGACTTGCGAAGAAAAGGCCACAAAGTGCACATATTATTGACTGAAACCCTTAAAAAAGCGCGATTAACCCATGTAACATTAAGAAAAGCTTTTTTCAGCCATTTTTGGAATAAAAAATGGCAAGCAACATTTATATGGGATTCAGACTTCAAGAAGCTGTACCTAGGAGGCAGTGAATGGGACATGGCACTAGTTGGACCGTTGCAGCTTGTTCAGACAGATTATCTGCATGGGTGCTGAGATTCGTACCCCCACACCTTGACCTGCCATCACTTTTGAAGTCCCAGATAATCTGTTTAAATGTTTCTTGAGGTACACCAATGAGTATAGGGCAACCCAGCTGTCCCCACTGTTTGCTTTAGGGAGAAAACCTATATAACTGACCTTTATGTATTGCAGTAAACACATGCGCTGTGCAAATTTCACATGTACGTTAAAGAAAACGTGTCACCAAAAATGTTATCTGCCAGTTAAAACCAGATAATGACACAACCTTTCTATCTAATCTGATTTTATTTTCTGATTGTAGATTTTTTTTATTCTATTTCTGACCATGATTATGGGGGGCGGCCATCTTGTCTGAGCTGTTCTTAACAGCATTTACACAGCATTAAAACAATTGCTTGACGACAGCCCCATGGGCCATAGACACAATGGTCTGGAGGGGACCTCATTGACTTCTATGGGAGAGTTTTCTAGACATGCTCTGTGCCCTGTGCAGAGGTCATTGTACAAGGAAAGAATAGATAAGCTTTGAAAATCACCTATTGTGAATGGTGGATCCTGTCTTATCTGTACACAGAGGTGATATCATTACAGGCAGGTTTAGAATAATATGTAACTGCAGTAAAGTGATCTGTACAGACCAAGAAGTAGCACCTATTATTAGGCTTAGTGGCCAGTGTGAAACCTGCAGGATGTTATGGTTTTTATTTAAATATAGATTGACATGGAAAATTAAAAATAACATAATCAAAAATTCTTTAAAATTATGTTAAATGCGAGTTAAACAATAGGTCATTTTCAGATAATACATGGGCAGTGAGAGATGAGACCCTCATACAGTGAACCTCTCCTTACAGATAAGTCACTCATCACCACTTAATGGGGTTCTTCATGTATTTTTTATGTATGGAAACTGCTGGGAGCCTAATAAAATAATAAAAACATTCAGACTTACCTTCCCAGCCCCTTCCAATCCAGCGCTGCCACTTCTTCTTCTTCCTGCTCTTGGTGTCAGACTAAAGCAATTTAGAGACTGCACATTGTGCTCATTTTAAAACGATAGTCTATTAGTATAATTTCTAAAACTAAAAATGTGGTATGTATAAAAGTTCCTGCAAATCAAGTTGCACAAGTCAGTACATGAGGTAAAAAAAATACAGTGCCTCCTGTGGACAAAGTATCTCCGCTATACAGTGACAGAGGGATAAGAATACTCAGTGGAACAGTTTCTCTTATCTAGCATGCATTTTTCCATTGACAGATGTGAACAGGTTTTGTTCAGCGTGTGAACAACCCGCATGAAGGTGCCATAAGTTTCTCAAGATGTATTTTCTGTGGAGACATTTTGGAGAGTCCAGCAGGCATCTGACAGCCACCCGTCCCAGGTTTCTTCTCCTTGAAGCTCATTCTGAGACTTCCTCACTGTTGTGACCATATGAGAGGCTTTAAATAGTGTTCTCAAAATGTGTGTGTGAAAGAGCTCTTGGAGTCCACTCCTCATGCTTTGTGCAGTACAAATAGATCCAGTGGGGAGTCTAATCACTTGAAAAGTTGTTTGAGTTAAGGGCTCAATGCATTCTGAAAGAAGATATACGGCTTCTGAGGCTTTGAGAGTTAAGCTGGGCATAGATGTAACCATAAAAGCTAACAATCTGACAGTAGCAAGATTGGTAACCATCATTCTTATTTCTATGGGGCTAAAGTGACAGAATGTTTCCTGGCCAATGGCCATCACCGGTTAGACACAGTTGCCTGCTTTGAGTCAACAGTTATGATATCACCCTGTTCACACAGATGATATGGCTATCGTCTTTACAGGATCCCTGACAGATCTGTTAGGATCTCATAGGCTACCTTTTCTTTTTTACTCTGCTAGACTTATAATCAGACTTAGACTGGCCCACAGGGGAACTGGTGAATCCCCTGGTGGGCCTATGACAAAGGTGGGCCCCCAGCACAGCATCTCAACCAACCTGTATCCATATAAAAACTGATTGGCTTATTTAACAAACGACTTTATTATTATAGATGCATCAGGTGACTGAGATGACTTCTAGATACAGAGGCAAGCCAACTATTAGCATCTTTCCCCTGGGCCTAAACTTCTCAAAGTTGTTGGACCTCCATGATCAATCATCTTGAGGGTCTTATTGCTGCCTACCACTGTGTGGGCAGGTAGTATTTGTATGTAGCTATACAGTGGAGTCCCAGAATAAATTTTATTGGAGGGCCCTAGGCGCTTAGGAATGTGATGTGACTGGCATTAAGTGCCGCTGCCTCTTCAAACAGCTGAATGGTGGGAGTTGGACCTGAAGACAGGTCGTTAGTATAAAACACCCTGAAAAAAACCTTTAAAGAGACAGAACAGGATGTACTGTAGAAAATTTTTTAAAAAATTCTACACAGAAAACCATCCACCTGGAGCTTGTCACTATTAACTGTTAACTCAAAACTGAAATTACAAGACAACTTGTTACAGGAGGAGGGGCACTACTACTCCCAGCCCTATTCCTAAGAGCTTTTCCTCAACTGACCCATCATACAGCCTTGCAGTCCACTACACCACAAGAGTGAACCAACCAGAACGCACTACAGGCTTCAGGGCAGCCAACCTCCCTGGTCAATCACAGGCACCACCTGCCTATGCTCCCCCTATAGATACACCCTTAAAGGGGTATTCCCATATGAGGCAATGGGAGTAAATCCCTAGGATATGCCCCCATTGTCTGATAGAGGTGGGACCCGCACCTACCCTGAGAACGGAATGTGGTAGGTGGTGGCCAGAGGACCCCAGATTGCCCGGGTCCGGCCACCGCCAAGCGCTCTCCCCGTAGTAATAAATGGGAGTGAACTATGCTCTGCTATTTTCGGCGGCCCCATATAAAAGAATGAAGGCCAGCTTCGCATGCACAGTGCACCCTCTGCATCTTTCAGGGCTCTATTCTCGGTGTAGGTGCGGGTCCTAGTGGTGGGACCTGCACCTATCAGATAATGGGGACATATCATAGCAACATGCCCCATTGTCTGAGATGGGACAACTCCTTTAAAGAGGACCTTTCATAGGTCCAGACTTTATGAGATAAGTAGCACGTTAGGTAGGGCATAAAGCAGGGATCCTATAGTGCTTACTTTTATTCCTGGGCGCTGCTCCGTTCACCCGCTAATTACTAGCTTCGGAACAGGGAGGAGGAGATGCCAGGGTTTCTTAATGGGCGTCTCCTTCTCCCGGGCTGTAGCGGTGTCCAATCGCAGCACAGAGCATCACCACCAGGGAGAAAAAACCTCCCAGACTGTGACGCTCTGCGCTGCGATTGGACAGCGCTACAGCCAGGGAGAAGGAGACGCCCCCTGAGAAAGACTCAGTCTCCCCCCTATTGTTCCGATACTCTTCATTATAATACAAGGGGGGGGGGGGGCGGTTAATCTTTTCACAACTAAGATCAGAAATAGCCAAGTAGGCCCTATGCTGTTCAAGTAACTCTCATAGCAGTGAATGGGAGCCATACAAACAGTGCAGCACAGCCAGCTACATCATTTCTGTAACTCTCAAACTGAAACTCTGTAGTTCCCATTCACTTCTATCGGAGTTAAAGGGGTTATCCCATGACTAATGTAAAAAATGATAATTAGACATAATCTAGTACATGATTGACCAGACCACCTCTTTCTCACAAAGCTAGAACCAGCCCTGTACCTTATATGTATCCAGAGATCTCCGCTTTCAATGCTCTACTAGATTTATATCAAGCTGACAGCTCAAACGAAGTGTCTTTTCTACTGCAGCTAAGGGGACGTGTCCTCTCTCTCCGTATCACAACTCAGGAGGCAGTTGAAGTATGAAACTGAGCGTATACGGCCATCTCAGTGAGCAGGTCAAAGAAATAAGAAAAAAACTAACAGCAGGTGGCGCCATACAGATACATTTTATTGAATAACTCAGTTGCTATGCCAAATTTTTTATTACATGCAATTATAAAAGAATTTACATCCAGGTGCTGGTTTGAATTTTTTTTTATCTGTGGCCACCCCTAGCTATAGCTTATGAAAGACTGATATGGTAATAGCCTATTAAATAAAGAAGAATATGGGCTACAGAATTCTTACTAGACATGCACATAAGCAGAAAAACTGATTTAAGCGATTGAATATCATAATGGCCTTGAAGGGGCAATGATTATGCATCCTTGAAGTTTCCTGTTTTGCTGAAGCTGCAGAGATTTTTGAGCTGGTTATATTTTTACATCCTGCTAGAGATGCCAGTACTCCCCATCAGTATATGTACCTAGTGTCTTATTTCTTAAAGTGTTTTTTCCAGTAAGGCTACTTTCACACTGGCGTTTTGGTTTCCGTTTGTGAGATCCGTTCAGGGCTCTTACAAGCGGTCCAAAACTGATCAGTTTTGCCCTTAATGCATTCTGAATAGAAAAGGATCCGCTCAGAATGCATCAGTTTGCCTCCGTTCAGTCACCTTTCCGCTTTGGAGACGGACCTTGGTGTCCGTCTGACAAAACTGAGCCAAACGTTTTCCCCGACACAATATAGCACAGTGACTTTCAATGGTGTTCAAGACGGATCCGTTTTGGCTATGTTAAAGATAATACAAACGGATCTGTTCTGAACGGATGCAGACGATTGTATTATCTGAACGGATGTGTTTGTGCAGATCCATGACGGATCCACACCAAACGCGAGTGTGAAAGTAGCCTATGTTGATACTGATGACATCATCAGGATAGGCCATCATATTGGTGGGGGGTCCATTATGAATTAAAAAGAAAGATTAGTTATTTAAATGTCTAAATTACAAGTTTTAATGCTTCTTTTCCCACAAAACTACATAGGATGTCCCACTCCTGGAAAAGACTGATAGTAGTGCTTGGTCAATGATGGTGGTGCACCCTTTTTTTTGGGTTCTGCAGAGTATATGTTGAAGCATGGTCATATAAATACTGGCTGGCATCTCCCCTTGCTGTGATACAGGCTGCCACTCTGGCATAGTAATAGGCATACATATGCTGGATATCCTCTGGTGGTATGTTACTCCAAGCTCTTTCAACTTAGACCTATAGTTCAGTCAAGGTAGTTGTTGCCTGCTGCCCATAGGAGATCCATCGCCCAATCCAGTCCTAGATATTCTTGATGGGCATGGGTGGAATGGCCACTAACCCTACAAGCAAATTTCCTGGTGGGCTGATGCCCAGTGGGCCACCCAAACCCTTCTCTTGGCCACCAGCCAGGTACATATTAGGCCTCATGCACACGGCCGTTGTTTGGGTCCGCGTCCGAGCCGCATATTTCGCGGCTCGGCCGCGGACCCATTCATTTCAATGGGGCCGCAAAAGATGCGGACAGCACTCCGTGTGCTGTCCGCATCCGTTGCTCCGTTCCATGCCCCCGCAAAAAAAATAGAGCATGTCCTATTATTGTCCGTTATGCGGACAAGAATAGGCATCTCTATAATGGGCCGCGTTCCGTTCCGCAAATTGCGGAGCGGAACGTGGAGCAGCTTCCGTGTTTTGCGGATCCGCGGTTTGCGGACCGCAAAACACCCACGGCCGTGTGCATGAGGCCTAAATTTGATGCTCTCAGCAGTAATTAATGTAGGAGCATCAGGCACTTATACACCTGGCCAGTAGCTGCAGGTGCCCTCCTGAATTCAACTGTATTGCTGTTTTCAGGACGATGATAAAGTTTATTATTGTGGCACGGGTGGCAGTATTTTGTGCTGCTTTGTGGTATTTGGGTTTGCAGAGGCAGTATTTTGTGCTGCACTGTGGTATCTGGTTCTCATGAAACAGTATTTTGTGCTGCACTGTGGTACCTGGTTATGCTGGGGCGTTTTTTTTGTTCTGCACTATGGTATTGCTGGCCCCATCTACTTCTGGTCAGGGGAGCTGCTGAAGAGCACAATGTGTAGTCATTGCCCTGGGGCGAAAAACAATAAGGCCCCCCCCCCTCCATGTCACGTCATCACCCCCCCCCCTTCATGTCACATTGTTTCTCCTCCCCCCCCAAGGCAGCATACAGAAATACATCGCCCCATACCTCTTAGATCCAATGACGTCTCCTTTGATGTAGATGTTCTCTGTTCTCGTCTTCTCCTTTCAGACCTTCAGACCAGACCACCATTTTGTCGCCACTTTCCGTCTCTGCAGTATGACAACAAACAAAAAATCTTAGTTTACTACTTTTCCATCATCCTCCCATCTTCTGGACAATTCATCCTACTACCCCCAATACTACACTGCAGAAACAGATAATACCACTGATAATACTAGTACTACACAGAGCTCCCCATACAAAATACCCCTTCTTTGTGGCCTCAGTAGAAGCCCCCATGGTTCCCTATAATATTGTGCCAGTAACAAGTGCCTCTCTGCCCCCCCCCATGTGCCAGTAACAAGTGCCACTTTAACCCTCCACCCCATGTGCCAGTAACATGTGCCTCTTTAACCCCCATGTGCCAGTTACAAGTGCCTCTTCAACCCCCCCACCTCATGTGCCAGTTACAAGTGCCTCTTTACCCCCCCATGTGCCAGTTACAAGTGCCTCTAACCCCCCCAACCCATGTGCCAGTTACAAGTGCCTCTTTGCCCCCCCATGTGCCAGTTACAAGTGCCTCTTTTAGCCTCCCACCCCATGTGCCAGTAACAGATAGTCTGTTATATATAAAAAAAAAAAAAAACACTTATACTTACCTCCATGGCAGCGATGCGATGCAGGCCTCTTCCGGCCTGTGTACCGTGCTGTACGTCTCAGGCAACGCGATGGCGTCATTGCGCCGCCTGCACCGGCCTCTGATAGGCTGCCGACACAAGGCCCGCAGCCTATCTGAGGAACAGGGAAGGGAGACGCCTCTCTCCCTCCCCTGCCCCACAGCACAGCCATCTGTATCGCTGTCCTGAGGACGGCGATACAGATGACTATGGACTCGCGCCGGGGGAGGGGGGGCTTGGGGGCCCCCAAGGACTCGGGGGCCATTGCCCCCCTTGACTATATGGTAGCGCCGGCCCTGTGTGTAGTGTGGGTATTGTGTGGCGGGTGTTATGTTGTTGGAACACTACATCTCCTGAGTCAAAAAAGGCTGTAGGACTGGTTCCAGGATGTCCTGCACATACAGAAAGCTGGTTATTGTTCCCTTCACAAATACCAGATGGGCATGGTAGCTAATGGTGCCCCACAGCATGACACTTGGTGTTAGTATTGTGTGTCTCTGCACTATGCATAATGGCAGTAAGAGCTCTCATGCAGTCATCAATGACAAACAGTAGCATCATTAGTAAAACAAGCCTTCATACGGCTATGTGAATGGAGTAAAAGTAATGGCTTTTCGAAGGCAGGAGAAGTGCGCCTGCCTGTAAGGGAGGAGGAGGCATGGTGACCAGAGGTGGAGAGGAGGGGAGTGGTGGCGGTGGCAGTAGTTCTCACAGTGGCTAATCCCTCTTTCCAGTGCTCCCTGAGGCGCCGCACGTGTACTGATTGGAGGATGCACCCTTTCTTCCACTGGTGCATACCCAGGACTTTTGTGGGCTCCTGCCCTGTAGTGGCTTGGATACCTGTGATGTGAGGTAGATGGTTGCAAGCCAGGAGGGCAGGCTGTAGAGGCTGGTGGATGATGGAGGCAATGACTAGACCCGTTTGGTCCTAATAAACAGAGTCTCTCTTTACTGAATAGATGATAAGAGTTTCAGTACATATAGCAGCAATGAGCACAGTTCTGAGGTATATCCGAGAGTAGATTTCAGAGAGTAGGTTTCTGCAGCAATGATGGTGGTAATCCTCCCTGAGTGTCTCTATAGATACACTTTACAGACTTCCCAAGCAACCACAGGCATACAATTTCGTTCTCATTGACACTTTCTGCAATGTCCAGGCTGCGGGATGCAGATCTAAGATCCGCATGGCCAGTCCATGTCAGAAGTTTGGTGGGTGCCAGAGGCAATGACCCTTTCCACAAGCAGTAAAGTATTTTGCCATAAATGGGAGATTACCTTACTGTCTGTCCAGCACACCCTTTAGGCTGTTCTCAAACATCTGCAAAAAATTTCCATTCTCTTTCTTTCTGAGAGTAGTCTTTCTGTTTAGTTGCTTCTCTGGCAGGTTTCAGTCTTTGGCTACTTTCACATCTGCATTTTTGCAGGATCCATTATGGATCAGTAAAAACGCTTCCATCATGATAACACAACCGTCTGCATCCATTATTTTTTTTATTTTATATAATTTTTATTGAAAATGTCTCAATTACATATTCTCCAGTCAATTGTACAATCACATATTAAGTACTATTTCATATCAAGTACCATTGGTTGGATTCTTGACAGTACAATGAACGATTATTGCAATGGTATAAAGAGTTGTCATCATAGTTATTCGTACAGAGTGCTGCAGAAATCTGCTACAAAGAAGGCAATATCAGAGTTGTACAGTAATTAAACAGTTTGAGCTTATCAGGTAGATATAAGCATAACCATGAGCATAAACTAAACCCCTCTCCCCTCCCCATTCTCTCATTGAGCACCAAGTTGTTGTGGTTACTTAGTCTATCTGTAGCTTTCCCAAAGAACCCGCCCTTTTCCTCCTCAGATACCATTCTGTGCATATAAAGGGTCTCATCACTTTCGTCAGTTCAGAACCTGAGAATACTAATTGCATCCATTATTAACGGATCCGGTTGTATTATCTCTAAAATGGCCAAGACGGATCCGTCTCTAAAACCATTGTAAATCAATGGGGGATGGCACAGCGCAGATGTAAAAGTAGCCTTAGGGTGCATTCACATCATCGTTTAGCCTTACGGTCTTCTGATCCACCAGAAGAAGAGAGAGAGGAAAAAAAAAAACTGGATCCTGTAGAAAAAAAGATGGATCCTGTTGCATCAGTTGTCATCCGTTTGAGCCATTTCCGTCTGAGATCCGTTTTTTTAGGCTACTTTCACACTCGCGTTTGGTGCGGATCCGTCATGGATCTGCACAAACGCATCCGTTGAGATAATACAACAGCATGCATCCATTCAGAACAGATCCATTTGTATTATCTTTAACATAGCCAAAAGTGAATGGGAGACGGATCCGTTTTCCATTGTGCCATCCAAGCAGCATTTTGGTGTCCGCCTCCATGGCGGAATGGAGGCAGAACAGAGCCAAACTGATGCATTCTGAGCAGTTTTTTTACAGGATGCTATTTTTTTTCTCTCTCACTCTTCTTCTGACGGATCAGAAGAACGGAAAACAAAATAGCCTCAGCCTAAGGCCTCATGCACATGACTGTATGTGTTTTGCGGTCTGCAAACCGCGGATCCGCAAAACATGGAAGCTGCTCCGCATTCCGTTCTGCAATTTGCGGAACGGAACGCGGCCCATTGTCGAAATGCCTATACGGACAAGAATAGGACATGCTCTATTTTTTTGGGGGGGGCCGCAGTAACGGAGCAACGGATGCGGACAGCACACGGAGTGCTGTCCGCATCTCTTGCGGCCCCATTGAAGTGAATGGGTCGGCGCCCGAGCAGCAAAATATGCGGCTCAGGCGCGGACCAAAACAACGGTCGTGTGCATGAGACCTTAGGCCTCATGCACACGACTGTATGTGTTTTGCGGTCCGCAAATTGCGTATCCGGAAAAAAATAAATTTACGACGTCCATATGGCATTCTTTTTTGCTCATACGTTATTTTTGCCTATCCTTGTCCGCAAACTAGAAAAAAATAGGACATCCTCTATTTTTTTGCGGGGCTACGGAACGGACATACTGATACGGACAGCACACCATGTGCATTTTTTGCGGACCCATTGAAATGAATAGGTCCGCATCCTATCCACAAAAAAAATGGAACAGACATGGAAACAAAATACGTTCATGTGCATGAGGCCTTAGACTGACAGTTTTAACTATTTGAGATTTACAATGCCCAAGAAAAATAGAATATTTTTACCAAGTGCTTTGGCAACAAATCAGAACATTAACTGTTTAGCAGTTTTGCATTTTTAGTGGCATTTTTTTGCCACTTTTTTACTAGTTAAAAAAAAAAAAAAAAAGTGCTAGACCAATTTCATGTCTGTAGGGGCTGTAAATTAAATTTTACCTTTAGGGCTCATGCACATGACCTTTGTTTGGATCCGCATCTGATCCACATTTTTTGTGGATCCGTGTGCTATCCGCATCAGCGCGTTCGTGCCGTCCGCAAAATTGTAGAAAATTTCCTATTCTTGTCTACATTATGGAGAAGGTTAGGACTGTTCTATTAGGGGCTGGCCGTTCCATTCCGCAAAACAGCCAACGGTTGTGTGCATGAGCCCTAATTTAGTGGGGTTTTATGATTACTGCAAAACCAAATCTATACAATCTTAATTATTTATTAGTATTGCACAGAAAAAAACAAAACAAAAAAACAAAAAAAAACAAACATTTTTTAAAATCCTTATAGAGCCAGCCTATTTTGGGCTAAGGACCAGGCAATTTTTTTCAATTAAAATATTCCGCTGTATAAAGGCTTGTTTATTTAGTGCAGGTCAGACTGTAGTTTTCATTGGCACCATTTTGAGGTACATTTAGCTTATTACGGTAACTTTTTTGTGGGGAAAGAATTGTAAAATGAATTCCACCAATGACTTTTGGCATTTTTTTCTTTACGCCACTGACCTTGGATATTTAGTAAGTAATATGTTTACAATGAGTTAGTATGATTTATAGTTTTTTTATGTTTTAGGGCAGAGATGCCCAACCTGCGGCCCTCCAGCTGTTGCAAAACTACCACTCCCAGCATGCCCGGACAGCCTACAGCAGTGAATAATGGAAGTTGTAGTTTTACAACAGCTGGAGGGCCACAGGTTTAGTATCCCTGTCCGGAACACTGTTCCATCTGCATTTCGCATCACGGATGCGGACCCATTGAAGTGGAACATGTGGAACGGAAGCACGAAACCCTACGGAAGCACTACGGAGTGCTTTTTTGGGCTTCCGTTCCGTACTTCCGTACCGCAAAAAGATAGAACATGTCCTATCTTTTTGCGGAACGGAGGGATGCGAATCCATTCAAGTTAAATGGGTCTGGATCCATCCCGGAGGCCTCACGAGTCACAAACATTCTCTGCGCATTAGGGACCGCAAATTGCGGACCCAACGCACAGAACAGAACACATACGTTCGTGTGAATGAGCCCTTAATGTGAGCAAAAACTAGTAGTGAAGCCTACACAGAGAAAAGGTATAATGAAAAGATATTCACTTGCCATGTGTCTTTGACTCGCACCTGGTTTTGGCTCACAATAACTGGTGGAAATAACTGACCAAATAACTGAAGTGAGAACTTGGCCTAAGGGATTATGAGGCATGCCTCCTGATAAATTAGGTGTATCTTACTCCAGCGTAAAGGGGATCAAGACTGGAGAAGGAAATGCCATGCTTGATAAATCTTCCTCTTCATGTTTCCATTCAGAGGCTGACTAGTTTTTACATCCTTCTGCTCGCACAATGCGTACAAGCCTTTGTAAGATAAACAGTTAAAACAACAAGCACACAAAGCTCTCTTCTCCTTTCCTGGACTTCAGGTTGAGTGATCACTAATATGTTGAAACAACCTCAGCATCTGTGTGAGCAAAACACGGTGGGAGTCATTTACTATGAGCATTACAGACGTTTTTGGCATAAAGAAAAGTCGCAAGGTAGAGAGCGATGGGGGCATGGCGGGGGCTGGGATATTGGGCCTGACACCAGTGGTGGGGGGGACGGTGGCTGTGGTCCGCCCCGGGTTCCCACTGTCAGGGGGGCGCCGGATGCAATTAATTCTTTCATCAATACAGATGGAAGCGCCGGGGAGCTGCGGTACTGTCGCTCACTGACCGCTCAGCTCCCTGCGCTCCTTCTCTTCTTCAGGCCGGCGCACTGAATGGTGAAGCAGGAAGCTTTCTGCCCCCTACTTCACCAATCAGCCTGCAGGCACAGATCGCGCTGCTGGCCTGTGTGGGAGGAGCCTGCACCCCGGGAATCTGCCAAAGCTCCTCCCACACAGCAATGCAGAACGATCTGTGTCTGCAGGTGAGAGCTGGATCTGAGCATCAGGAACGGGACAAGGTGAGTAGTTACGTTTTTTTTGTTTTTTTTATTAACATTGAGGAGGGTATACAGAGGGCATTACAACTGTGAACGGGGCACAATGGTCATTACTACTATCAAGGGGGCACAAAGGGTATTATTACTATAAAGGAGGCACAATGGGCATTGCAGTTATGAATGGGAAATAATGGGCATTATTGCTATGAAGGGGGCACAGGGGGCATTACTACTGTGAAGGAGGCACAATGGGCATTGTTACTATGAAGGAGGCACAATGGGCATTACTATTATTAGGGGAAATAATGGGCATTATTACTATGAAGGGGGCACAGAGGGCATTACTACTATGAAGGGGACACAATAGGCATTACTACTCTAAAGGGAGGTACAGAGTGGGCATTACTACTGTGAAGAGGGCACAGTGGGCATCACTACTATAAGGGGGCACAATGGGCATTACTACTGTGAAGGAGCACAGAGGGCATAACTACTGTGAAGGGGCACAGAGAGGGCATTATTACTGTGAAAGGGGAAACAGCGAAGGCATAACTACTGTGAAGGGGGCACAATAAAGGGATAAGTACTTTAAGGGGGGCAGAATATAGGCATAACTACTGTGAAGGTTGTACAATGAGGGTATAAATACAGTGAGGGGCACAGTGTGGGCATAACTACCGTGAGAGTGCACAATATGGGCATAACTACCCTCAGGGGGCACAATGTAAATATTATTAGGGGACACATATCTGGACAAAACTACTGTGAAGATTGTACAATAAGGGCAATACTACTGTGAGGGGGCACAATTTTTTTGCTCTAGTCAGGGGCTGGAGTAATTTTTACTCCAGGAGCACAGACTGCCAGCAGTGCACCTAATTTATGACGAAGCATGAGCCTCATCATAGATAAGGCAAGGGACCTGTCCCTTTTTTGACCGGCCATGCGACAATATTTAGTTATATATTGTTATTGTTAAGTTCAAAAATATCAGACTTTTTGCTTGTCTGGTGTTCTCACCACTTTTTAAAAAAGTTGCTGAAGCTTAATAGAAGGGGGCAGGGAAAACTGGAGTAAATTTTAACTGACATCTATGCCAACTCCCAGATGGCATAGGTAACAGTTCCTGGTGCACAGACAGAAGGGAGAAATTTATTGAGGCCTGTCTATTGACTGGAACTTATTCTGGCGTGTGAAATGTCAATGTTTAGTAAATGAGTCTCAAAGTATATTGGCAAGTTGCTCACTTGATTTATTAAAGGGGTTGTCGGGCATAATTAAAAAAACGCATGGCAGACTGAAGTGTGTTAAAAAAAACTCACCTTTTAAAATGTCCTCTATTTCAGTGCTGAAACTTCTGGCAGTGAAAGGAACCTCTTTTTGGTCTCGAGGCTGCTGCAGCCAACCAATGGCCTCAGCAGTCACATGTGCAAGCACGGCATGTGTCTGCTGAAGCTCAGCAGTGACATGCCATTGTTGTACCGCATGATTGCTGAGGCCAATAAGTGGCTGCAGCAGCCTTGTAACCAAGAACAGGTTTCCTTAACTTTTGATCTGGTGGTGACCCCCGGAGCTGCAGTGTGGGAATGGTTTGGCTTTAAAAGATGAGTGAGATTTATTTATTTTTCTTAAAGAGGTTGTCCCATAAAAATAAAAATCTATATTTTTCAAACCAGCACCCTGATTTGATTACTTTTGTAACTGCATGTAATTAAAAATGTAGCATAGCCACTGAGTTATTCACTGAAATCTATCTGTATAGCGCCACCTGCTGTTTGTTTTCTTTCTAAATTCTCTGTCCTGGTCACTGAAGTTGACATACAGTTCCATCCTTCAACTGCAACCAGTGGCAGCAGAAAGGACATGCACCCTTAGGGTACTTTCACACTTGCGTTATTCTTTTCCGGCATAGAGTTCTGTCGCGGGGCTCTATGTCGGAAAAAAAACTGTCACATCCCCATGCATTGTGAATGGAGAGAAATCAGTTCTAGATGCATCTGGATGCATCAGCTCAGTCATCAGTTGTTTTGGACGGAGGAAATATCCCAGCATGCTGCGGTTTTATCTCAGTCCAAAATGCCGTAACACATGCCGGAATGCCGGATCATTAATTCCCATTGACTTGCATTAGTGCTGCATTAAAAATACCGCAACGATGGATCCGGCATTTAGTTCTGCTCATGCGCAGACCTCTAACAATGTTTAAAAAATAAATGCCGGATCTGTTTTGCCGGATGACACCGGAAAAACGGATCCGGCATTGCAATGCATCTTTCTGACTGACCAGGCATAAAAATGCCTGATCAGTCAGAAAAGAAGACATGCGTTTACATACAGTTTGCCGGATCCGGCAGGCAGTTCCTGCGCCGGAATCCTCTGCCACTAGTGTGAAAGTACCCTTAGAAAGTGCACCTTCCCTGAGCTGCCAGCTTGAAATATATCTAGCAGAGCAATTGAAGAAATGAATTCTCTGGATCCATGTGAGGTCCATGACTGGCTCCAAGTTTGTTAGAAAGAGACTGTCATATAATATATGATGCCTGATTTTCATTTTTTACATTACTCATAGGATAACCCCTTTAACATACCGCTGCCTGCCATTTGTTTTCTAATTAAGGCCTCTTTCACACTTGCGTTCTGAGCATCCGGCAGGCACTTCCGTCCCGCCGGATCCGTCAGAACGCAAGTCGCCTGAAAGCATTAGAAGACTGATCAGGATCCTGATCAGTCTTCGAAATGCTTTGAAGTTACTATGGCAGCCAGGACGCTACTGAAGTCCTGGTTGCCATAGAAGTAGTGGGGAGCGGGGGAGCGGTATACTTACAGTCCGTGCAGCTCCCGGGGTGCTCCAGAATGACGTCAGAGCGCCCCATGCGCATGGATCAAGTGATCCATGCGTGTGGGCGCCCTGACGTCACTCTGAGCGCCCGGAGCCGCACGGATGGTAAGTATACTGCTCCCCGCTCCCACTGCACTTCACCATGGCAACCAGGACTTTAGCGTCCTGGCTGCCATGGTAACCATTGAGAAAAAGCTAAACGTCGGATCCGGCGATGCTTAAGGCCGGATCCGGATTAATGCCTTTCAATGGGCATTAATTCCGGATCCGGCCTTGCGGCAAGTGTTCAGGATTTTTGGCCGGAGCAAAAAGCGCAGCATGCTGCGGTATTTTCTCCGGCCAAACAACGTTCCGGTCCTGAACTGAAGACATCCTGATGCATCCTGAGCGGATTTCTCTCCATTCAGAATGCATTGGAATAATCCTGATCAGGATTCTTCCGGCATAGAGACCCGACGATGGATCTCTATGCCGGAAAACAAAAACGCCAGTGTGAAAGGACCCTTAGCTTGACAGGATAGGACCACGTTTATTAATGATGCTGAGATCTTCCAGTGTATGATGCACACATGCTGCTCTGAGCAGTGATTGAAATGTTTGCTATTCACACATAATTATCTCTACTCAATACATACCTTCCATGTACATCATGCAAAACCAGAAAGACCAATCCTTGTCAGATGTCTTGTCGTTGACCCACAGTGAGCTTTAAAAGCAAATGCACTAGAAAATTCTGGTTTGTTGTGTTAATCACATCAGTAGTAACAGAAGTGACCTGCAACAGTTTTGTGTAGGAGACAGGTATACACAAGCTAGGGATTATAGTACGATTTAGCATGTGCTCGCATAAGGTCGGATATTATTCGACATGTTAGTAAATGTTTTTGGAAGATGATGTTTCTAGACTCTGGTCATCTTATTGCCAGAGAAGCTAACACTGGTCTAGCCTGAGGGGAAGAACAGCTGGATCTCATCGCATTTGGTATCCAAATGTGTGCCCAAATTAGACAATTATGTTGTCGCTCCAGGGTCTTGTGAGGTCGGCTTCATTTTCTTCTCCTACACAAGTTGGAACTAGAGTCATTTCTGCCTATTTGAATGAGGAGGTGCTGCAATGCCGAACATGTATCATGGACAAGAACAATGCTGTTTCTGCAAAAGATGATGAGCCTTTTTCTAATGTTCTACAACCCATTGTAACTAAATTCTGAAACTAGTGTCAGTCTATTATACACAAAGTGAAAACGTTTCTGGTGTGACTCCGCACAATACATAGGTTTCTAAAAGAAAAGACCATTATATTTCTACCGTTAAATATATGGTTTTTAAAAGACATGTTCATGTAGTTGTTTACCTCATGTACATCTTCCCTATGTTTTTTTTTTCATTTAATTTGACCTGTTTTCACCAAACCTGGTTTGTTTACTTCCTGTATGTAGCACTTCCTCTTCCTGTATCCAACCAAACCCATGATGCACTTCTCCTTTCTCTGCCACAGCCCCTAACAATGCCCAGCTACTTTATAGCATCTCCTACCAACTAGTTACACACACACTCCCCTATCACTGCCTCTGTTGCTGCTCGGACACGCCCATGGACATAACATCACAGGAAATAAGTAGCTGCGTGGACATGGTCATGTGACCACAGCCCAGAATGGAAGCTAGGACGGCTACCAAAGATTACGGCAACTGAGACAAGTTAATACCTGTTAAATTTACACATAGGATTTATTTTACCCCTCACAGACTTTATGCTATGGGTGCATTGCCTTCGGCTGAGTGTCCCAGATGCCATATGGTATGGTGGATGGCATGATGCTACACATGGGACTGTAGAGTCTTACAGGCATATTGGAGAGATGTTCTGGGGTTTTGGAGACTAATTTAATCATGCTATATCTACTGCATCCCAAGGTTTGCCTCCTTGATGACGTTCCTCTTAGGGTACTTTCACACTAGCGTCAAAGTTTTCCGTCATTGAGTTACGTCCTCGGGGATCAATAACAGAAAATAACTGATCGGTTTTATCCTAAAGCATTCTGAAAGGAAAGCAATCCGTTCAGTTTGCATCAGTTTGTCTTCAGTTCAGTCCTTTCATGTTTTAGACGCAGATAAAAGCGCAGCATGTTGTATTTTTATCTCCGTCCAAAAATGCGGAAACACTTGACGGAATGACAGATCCGCCATTAATTTCCATTGAAATGTATTAAGGGCGTAGCCGACATTAAAAATTGACGCATTGACGGATCCGTTCTTCCACTCTGCGCATGCGCAGACCTTTAAAAATGGTAAAATAATAAATAACGGATCAGTTTTTACGGATGACAACGGAAAGACGGATCCGTTATCTCAATACAATTGTCAAACGGATCTGCAAACGGATCCGTTTGCAAATGAAATCCGTTTTCAAACGTTTTAACGTTGACGGAACTGCCTGACAGAATCCTTCAATGCAAGTGTGAAAGTACCTTTACTGTGACGTTACGCAACTTATTTAAACTACTGCTCTATTATCCAAAAAAGGTTATTCTATATAATTGGAAGCACCCAAAGAGGCCCACCAAAAATGCCTGGCTAAGTCTACTTTCACACTCGCGTTTTGGCTTTCCGTTTGTGAGATCTGTTCAGGACTCTCAGAAGCGCTCCAAAACGGATCAGTTTGCATTCTGAATGGAAAAGGATCCGCTCAGAATGCTTCAGTTTGCATCGGTTCAGTCTCCATTTCGCTTTTGAGACGGACACCAAAACGCTGCTTGCGGCGTTTTGTTGTCCGTCTGATGAAACTGAGCCAAACGGATCCGTCCTGCCATACCAGGAAGTCAATGGGGACGGATCCGTTTTCACTGACACAATCTGGCACAATAGAAAACGGATCCGTCCTCCATTGACTTTCAATGGTGTTCAAGACGGTTATGTTAAAGATAATATAAACAGATCCGTTCTGAACGGATGCAGACGGTTGTATTATCTGAACGGATCCATCCATGACGAATACGCACAAAACGCGAGTGTGAAAATAGCCTTAGATAGGGGAGTGGTACTCCAACTTTATAAGCTTACCTATTTATCTCGAGGTTGTCCTGATAAATTTGACAAGGTCTGGGGACCTTGGTTAAGGATTCCTCCCACTGGTCTGGGACCTTTGGCTCCCTAGTTTTTACTTCTTTTAGACAGTCGCGCTCCCCCCCCCTTTTTTTTCCCTCCCCTTCTCTGCTTTTTTGTTGGTTTGTTTTTACTGTTGTGAGGGAAAAAAGTTCCAAGGCTATTGGTGGCGATTGGGCTGTTTGTTGATCTAGATCACACGCAAGCAACCTACTACTAGTGCTTCTACTTTGAAGCCCAGTTGCATAATGTTTAGTTCATTCCTATGTATTTGAGATGAAGAAAAGTTTAAGGAAATGGTGTCTTTACTATTGATGGCCAATTGTCCTATTGTCTGGAAATGTATATTTGCCATGGCTATGTTTTGTATACTAAATTTCCTTTAACACGTTCCTTTAATATAAAAAAAAAGGTTACGCCTACCTTCGTAACGGATTATTTTAAAGGATGCTGATGCAAACTGTAAAACCCCTTTAAGTTAGATAACTTTATTAAAATATATCACAATAAAAACAAGAATAAAAATACACTTGCAACATAAAACATAACGAAAAGTGACTGTCTCAGGCAAAAATGTATACAGAAAGTCTATGACAATGATGACACATCAAACTGATACGGCCAAGGATCGGGCCAACCATCGGGGGGTGAGCAGGATGGGTACCATCGAAATGTGCCACCGACCGCATTACATTGATTACATTTTTAGGGGACACATTCTGCACAGATTATGTGTAAATAGGGATGTGCTGAATCTATATGGGGGCAAGTGATTGCAGTAACAATCGCTCTTCTCAATATAGGGGAGATGATTGCTGCATGTAAATCATGCAGACCAGGCAGTTATGGGGAACGAACGGTCACTTTGAATCATTGCCTATGCATCGGCCTGTCTAAAGAAGCTTTAAAAATTCCTGGGTAAAAAAAGCTTTAAAATTATTATATACAACAGTCAATCTTCATTGAGGGATACATTCACTAGCTGTTGCATCTTCTGGGGGCATGAATTGCATTAGATCAAGCTAATGCGATTCATGCCACCAGAAGACGGAATGGCAGAATGAGCATCAGGGTTCTGGTCGCCACATTAGTCTATGTGCCAGCATGGGTTTATATGAATGTATACTCTGGCAGAGTAACTACTAGAGAAGTTAACCCTCTATTTACTTACTTAAAAGGAATGTATAATCAGAAAATGATCTATTGTTTAGATCATGTTTTTATGTTTTGACATATTTTTAAATAATTTTTGGTGGTTATATAAAATTTTCCATGCCACTTCCATGTCTAAATAAAAAAAAACGAAAATCTTGCAGTTTTCCTATTAGCCACTGAGCCTAATAGGCATAACTTCTTGATCTGTACACATCACTTTTCAGCAGTCCTTTCCTTATCATTACAGGCAGGATCAGAATGACAGATATCACCTATACAGTACATAGATAACACAGGATCCACCATTTACAATAGGTGATACCACAGCTTATCAGATCCCTCCTGACCTCTACACAGGTCATAGAGCATGCCCAGAAAACTCTCCCGTAGAAGTCAATGAGTCTTGCCCTCTTGTCCATTGTGTTGGTGGTCCATGGTGACTGCTGAGGCAGCTGAGGCAAGCTGGAAGCCCCCATAAAAAAAATCTACAATCAGAAAATGAAAAGGATGTGTCATTATCTGGTTTATACAGGCAGAAAAAAATTATAGGTGACACATTTCCTTTAACCCCTTGACTAGAGATGAGCAAAGTTTTGAAAAATTTGATTCGGCAAATTTGCCGAAGTTAGCCATTCTGCCTTAGGGTACGGCCACACGGAGTGGCAGTGCTGCGGGTGGGTTGCGGCCATGCTGCGGTAAAGAACCACATGGCCAATTAGCTCGCAGCTGCTTTTCATGTAATAAAGAAGACCGCACTGTGTAGTTCTTCTTTCTTGTTAATGACTGTGTGGCACCTTTAAACAGGGGCTGTTGCTGGTATGTGGTTTGGCTGGTTAGGTGGGAGGACAATATGTATATTATTGTTGTTCTGGCCTGCAATCTCCTACAGATCGGAGCAATACCTCTACCATCTGCTGTTCCTCCTTTTCCACATCATCTAATATCGATGAGAATATGTCATCAGGAACATCCAACTCCTCCTCTCTCTACATCTTGGACTTTTCTAGGACATGGAGACTTTGTAGGATGATTTGGAAGAAGTAAAGCCAGCAAAAGATGAGGATGGTCATCATTAGGACCTGGCCCCTCTAAGGGGTGCAGACTGGATGGTATTGGTTGGCACGCTGGCAGTGGAATAAGGCTTCGATTGGTATTGAATTACATATCTTAGTTTACTGCTGATCTAGGAAACTGACGCAAATTGCGGCCCGCAATGCTCGGGCACCGGCCGTGGGGCAGCCGCAGCGGATCGCAGACCCATTCACTTGAATGGGTCCGCGATCTTCCAGTTCCGCAAAAAGATAGGACATGTTCTATCTTTTTGCGGGACGGAAGTACGGAACGGAACCCCGCGGAAGCACTCCGTAGTGCTTCCGTAGTGTTCCGTTCCATCATTCCATTCCGCATCTCCGGATTTGCAGACCCATTGAAATGAATAAGTCCGCATCTGTGATGCGGAGTGGCCACGGAATGGTGCCCGTGTATTGCGGATCCGCAAATGCGGTCCGCAATACGGGCACGGACTAAGGCCTCTTGCACACGACAGTATTTTGCGGACCGTATACTGGCAGTTTTTTGACAGTATACTGAACCATTAACTTCAATGGGTCTGCAAAAAATACTGAAGTGTTTCTGTATGCCTTCCGTTTCCGTTTTTCTGTTCCGTTTAAATATAGAACATGTCCTATTCTTGTCCACAAATCACGTTCAGTGGCTCCATTCAAGTCAATGGGTCCGCAAAAAAACGGAAAGCATACGGAAAGGCATCAGTATGTCTTCCGTATCCGTTCTGTTTTTGCTGAACAATCTATTGAAAATTTTAAGACCAGCCCAATTTTTTCTATGTAATTACTGTATACTGTATATGCCATACGGAAAAAAAGAACAGAAAATGGGACCGAAATGGAAACACAACGGAAACAAAAAACGGAAAAACGGATCCGATAAAAAAGGCCCGCAAAACACTGAAAAAGCTATACGGTCGTGTGCAAGAGGCCTAAGGCCTCTTTCACACGGGCGTCATGTTTGACGCCCGGATAAGAGGCGGGTGCGTTGCAGGAATATGCGTGATTTTTCCGGGCGGGTGCAAACGTTTGTAATGCGTTTTGCACGCGCGTGAGAAAAATCGCCATGTTTGGTACCCAGACCCGAAGCCGGACTTCATCACTGAAGTCCGGTTTCGGGTCTTCTGGAGAATTTATTATTTTCCCTTATATCATGGTTATAAGGGGAAATAATAGCATTCTTAATAAAGAATGCATAGTAAAATGAAGAGGAAGGGGTTAAAAATAATAAAGTTAACTTACCTTAGCCACTTGATCGCGTAGTTGCGATCTGTCCTCTCTTTCCTGCATCAGCTAACAACTAAAGGACCTGTGATGACGTCACATCACATGGTCCAATCACATGGTCCATCACCATGGTAAGATGGACCATGTGATTGGACCATGTGATGTGACATCATCACAGGTCCTTTAGTTGTTAGCTGATGTAGGGAAAGAGAGGAGAGATCGCGACTACGCGATCAAGTGGCTAAGGTAAGTTAACTTTTATTATTTTTAACCCCTTCCACTTCATTGTACTATGCATTCTTTATTAAGAATGCTATTATTTCCCCTTATAACCATGTTATAAGGGAAAATAATAGAGATCGGGTCCCGTTGCTAAGCAACCATGCGGGAAAATCGCAACACATCCGCACTTGCTTGCGGATCCTTGCGATTTTCCCGCAGCCCCATTCACTTCTATGGGGCCTGCGTTGCGTGAAAAACGCATAATATAGAGCATGCTGCGATTTTCACGCAACGCAGAAGTGATGCGTGAAAATCACCGCTCATGTGCACAGCCCCATAGAAATGAATGGGTCCGGATTCAGTGCGGGTGCAATGCGTTCACCTCACGCATTGCACCCGCGCGGAAAACTCGCCCGTGTGAAAGGGGCCTAAGTCTCACAGAACTCTCCCTGCACTCTCTCTCTTTCCAATATTCTTCTACTAAAGTGGTTATCCGAGTTATGAAAAAAAAAATTTTTTAAAACTTATCAGGACATACATATACATTAGTTAAGCTTGATTTCTTAAGAGAAAAACTCATACTTACACCTTTTCATGGTTCTGTTATTATTGCTTTGTTTACATGCTGCAGCAAAGCTGTGGGGGCGTGTACCAACAATGCCTGAGCTCTCCCTCGTGAATATTTGTGGGTGTGAATAATCTGCCCCTCCCCGCCCCCTGCTCTGCACATAATAACTTTGCATAAAAAAAACAGTCACATGATCATCTCCTAGCTCATACAGGCAGAAGATATCAATCGGTAAATATATATCTCCATAATATATACATAGATTGTGTGTCTGTGTGTATACATATATATTTACTAAGCTATATCTCTATATACATAGATTGATGAAATATATAGATATACATGTATATAGAGATATAGATCAGTATATGTATTCCCACATACATATATATATATAGATGATATATATAGATCTCTATATACAAATCTATATATGTATATCTAAGCTATATGTATCTAATCTATATCTAAGCTATATGATGGCTATATGTATCTAAGCTATATGACAGCTATATCTATGTAAGCTATACGACAGCTATATGTATCTAAGCTTTTAAAAACTACATGTATCGAAGCTATATGACGGCTATATGTATCTAAGTTAAATGACAGCTATATGTAACTAAGCTATATGACGGATATATGTATCTAAGCTATATGACAGCTATATGTAACTAAGCTATATGATGGCTATATGTATCTAAGCTAAATGACAGCTTTATCTATCTAAGCTATATGACGGCTATATGTATCTAAGCTATATGACGGCTATATGTATCTAAGCTAAATGACAGCTTTATCTATCTAAGCTATATGACAGCGACATGTATCTAAGCTATATGACGGCTATATGTATTTAAACTATATGACGGCTAAATGTATCTAAGCTATTTGACAGCTATATGTAACTAAGCTATATGATGGCTATATCTATCTAAGCTATATGACGGCTATATGTATCTAAGCTATATGGCAGCTATATGTGACTAAGCTATCTAACAGCTATATGTATCTAAGATATATGAAAATTAAATCAGAGTTATATGACAGCTATATTTCTATCTAAGCTATATCTGTATCTAAGCTATATCTATAGCTAAGCTCTATCTGTATCTAAGCTATATCTGTATCTAAGTTATATATATAACTAAGCTATATCTATCTAATATAGATATAGCTTAGATAGATATAGCTTAGATATAGATATAGCTTAGATACAGATAGAGCTTAGCTATAGATATAGCTTAGATACAGATATATCTATATCTATATGAAGGACAATGATTTACTTTTTTTTTTTTCTTGGGGGTTGTTTTGGTTCGGATGGCCAGTGTAGTGCAATGGTAACTTGCTGAGGCGGCCGGCACTGGACGCAGAGGCAGGGGAAGAAGCACACTGGTCGGGAGGGAGCTAGAGAGGGAGCGGGCACACCTTCGAATCTTTCAGCACGGTTGCCGGCACTGGTAAGGATCGCGCATGCGCGATCCCTCACCCGAACCGAGGCAGCCAGAGGCGAGAGAGGGGGGCGGGCACACAAGGCTCTGACATCTCGTGTGCAGAAGCAGGGAGAATCCTGTACACGAGACGTCAGCAACGGAGCCTGGTGAGTGACGTCAGGGGTCACATGACCCGCATCGGCCGTGGAGAAACACCATGCAGAATAAATAATGTGAGTAAATTACAAATGTGTTTTTAATACTTTTATAAGCCACCTTAACATACATTGATATAACTCGGATAACCCCTTTAATCATTTTCAGCAACACTGTCCCTAGTGCATGAGCACCACATCTCTTCCTATGCTCAGCTCACAGGACAATGGTGGAGACAGCGTGGGATGAGGGTTTTATAGGGCTGTGACATCACAGGGGATGGCTGTCTGCGGATTGGCTGGCTACACGGCATTATGGGTGATCTCGCGTTCCCGGACTTCTTACTTTCACTTTCTAACACGTGCAGCCGCCATTTTAGGAAAACCTGAATCGTTACCACAAACCGCTAGGAAATTTTGGATTCGTTGCGAATCGAAGTTTTTCTAAACTTCAGACCGAATTCCGCTTTGAATGCTTCGCTCAACACTACCCTTGACTACAAAGTTTTTGTTAGTATTTTTGCATTGCCGCATTTACATTTTGTTTGAGCCCTGCACAGGGCTTTCTGTCTGAATACCAAAAAAACTGTGTTCAAACGTACACCACATTGACTTTAATGAGTCCAGGATCCAGACAGAATAATGTGGTAGACTGTGCTACTCTGTCCATTGCAAGAGTCATAAAGGAACAGAAAACAGGTCAAATAGAGTCCAAAGTTTAATCCTTTGAACTTCATTTGACCCATTAGAGTCAATTTACCCATCACTGTATACGTCTGAATACTGTTTTTGAATATTCAGATTTATATCCCCCAAAGGAAAGCTCTGTAGAGGGCTGAATGCCACCTTAGACCCATAACCTTTTTATTCTTCCATTGATATAGCCGTATAAGGGCTTGTTTTTTGGGGACGAAACGCATTTTTGAATTGCACTATTTTGGGTTACGTATAACTTACAACTTTTTATCAACTCTATATGGGAGGGAAAAAAAACTAAAAACTTTTTTTTGTCACTGCCTTCAAAGAGCCATCATTTTTGGAAGTGGAAGAAAATGGTGTTTGGCCAATACTTTTTGCATTTAAAATTTGCAACTTTCACCATGCAGCATCAGTCGCATGTTATGTTGGCTTGTTTTTTGAAATGAGATATACCGTAGTTTTCGCTGGTACCATTTTTAGTGACAAATGCGGTGATATATGTGTGCATATATTTTTTTGCCACCTTTACAAAATAAAATAACTTTTTATGGAAAAAAATGGATTTATTTTAATTTTCTTCTTATACTTTTTCATATACTTTACTAAACTTTATGAATTAATTTGTCTAGTTCCAGTAGGGATGTCACAATGTGCTTGTGATTGCTTTTATCATGTATTATAGCCTATCACTATAACAGTGACAGGCAGTCTAGTTTTAGGATCACCCTGATGTAAGTGTATGTCTTGAAGGCTTAATGCAAACCTATCCATGATGCACAGTTAAGGGGGGTTTGAAGGAATGTGACTAGAGATGAGCGAACATTAAAAAAAAGTCCGTTGTTCGGCGTTCGGGTGGTGGTAAGTCGCGCATCCCGTTATGGATTCCACTATAGCGGCATATGGAATCCATAAGGGGCGGCTGCCACCAACCCGGACTGTTGAACAGCCGAAGGACCTGGGGTGACGTCACCGTCATGTGATCAGTGCAGGGGGGTGTGGCTCAGCACTGGATTGGATCCCGTGCTGAGCCACACCCCTGCACTGATCACATGACAGTGACGTCACCCAAGGTCCTTCCGATGTTCAACAGTTCGGGTTGGTGGCAGCCGCCCCTTATGGATTCCATATGCCGCTATAGTGGAATCCATAACGGGATACGCGACTTACCACAACCCGAACGCCGAACAACGGACTTTTTTTTAATGTTCGCTCATCTCTAAATGTGACGACATAGTGTTTTTTTGTTACAAATATTTTAAAGCATTTTGGTGATTTTTTTTTAAATCTTCCATTTATATTAAAAAATACTAAAATTCCAGCATTTTCCCACTGGCCACTAAGCCTATTAATAGGCGCCACTTCTGTTCACTTTTCAACAGTCATGTCATATCTATGAACTTTTATATTTGTTATCTCCTGTTCCTTTGTACGAACCACAAACCTGCTGCCCAAGTTGATGAACAACTTACCCATGTTTATGCAATAACGCGTCCACCTCATCATTGAAGCGGACTCATCAATTGAAGGATGGGAAGGAAAAGGATGCAAACAGGAGGCTGCAGACAGAAAAGGACTTTGAATAGCGCAGAGCTCGACGCAGAACAGATGCAGTATTATGATGCTCTTGTTAAAGTGATGGGCGACATTGTGGTGTGAATGTACCGCTTGGCAATGCCTTGGATTTCCTTAGAGAACATCAAGTCTAACAGAGTTGGTCACAGTTTATAAAACAGTTAGCATTTATTGATAGTGTTTCGTTCCAAAAAACTGAAAACAGTCAGAAGCCAAGCTGGATAGTTGTACTCAGGGTTGAGTAAACGGTTCCAGATGTCTAACTGCTTCAGAAACAGATGTAACTGTAACTCTAGTCCTCAGGATATTCCAGGAGAGGTGGTAGCAGGTGTAACAACACAGTTGCCCGGGCATATCAGTCTAAACACTGCGGCCACAATACCTTCACAGGGGCATGGACTCACCTCCTTGAACTTTGAGTGATTCCACAAGCAACAAATCAACAGAACTGAAAGATTTCCCATCTTCTACATCATACTGGCCTGAGAAGCTTTTAGGCTGGGGCTACACAGTGATCTTGGCTGTGACACTCGTTGCGTGACCAAGGATCGCAGTGTAGCAGCGCAGCCAGTGAACTGGATAAGGTGGCAGTGTAACTCTCAAGTTGCTGTGGCTCCAGAATTGGAAAAAATCCAGCAATGTTGGATCCTTTTGGGATTCTAGGTTTACGGTCGTGACAACTTGCACTTCTTGCTGCGACCCTAGTCAGTTCAATAGCTGCTGCGGTACACAGCGATCCTTTATGTCATGGCCAAGATCTCCATGTAGCCCCAACCTAACTTAGTTTTTTTAACATAATTTTTTCTTGATTTTTCTGTTTCCTTTTCTGACTTAACTAGAAACCTAAAGCAAAGTAGATAAGAAAAATATATTGCATAGGTTGTGAATGATCAAGTGTGTTCTTGGCCATGCTTATACTTGGAATATCACAGTTCAGACTATAACCTGTCTGTGGGTATCGTATTTGTCAGGTGGTAAAGCACACTTATCAAAATTCACAGACTACAACCCCTAAAACATAGCTTTTAATGCATCTAATAAAACCAAAAGACCCTCAAAAGTAACCAAAAAATATATAAAGCAAAAGAAAATCAATAAACCAAAATTGAGAAATCGCCAGTGAGCAAATACTCCACTAGTCGGGCTGAAGAAGGCAGATACTGGGCCCAATATCTAGCTATGGGCTCTAGACCTAAAGCTGGCCCTGTCGCTATTTATGCCCTGCTTATAGACAGAATAGCCGCCCCGATAGGGGTGATTTCGTATCAGGAACCTCCTGACCACCCTAGGATGGCCCTGAATCAGGATATACCTGGCAGCTAATGTGTACTGACCTATATAGTAGTCATTACAATGGTGAATAGCAATTAAGACATAATAAAACCAAAAAACAAACAAATCCCCCTCCCCCCCCCAAAAAAAATAATGATACTAAAGAATAAATGGCATAGTAAGTAAGTACATCTCTTGATCCCAATTGTAGATACAAATCACCAATATTCAAATGCAGTAAAATCTTTGCTTATTACGTCAACAACAAATAATGACGTCATCTAGGTTAATGACATCAACATTCCGACGCGTTTCACCCTTACTATAGTCGGGTTTATCAGGGGACACAAATATCACAGAACTAAGATCAATATAATCACTTAATGTCTATAAGAAAGACATCATAGTTGTCTACTTGTGTGTCACAGAGGAAAAGCATAGACTGTTATCATGCCAAATATCTTGATGTAGACGACAATGTCAGCCCCCTATTGATAAGGTGTGACATTATCTGTCAAAGCGCAGAATGAAGACTGGCCGATCCAAGTCGTTCCTTCAATCATGTGACAACACGTTAAAACTGGCGCATGTGCCAAAGTCCGGAACATATTATAAGGCTGGATAATCCTTCAGTGGTGTATCAGCCAAATGTAGTTGGCACAGATGAGCTAAAGCCCAGTACATATTAGATAGCTGACTATATGCGACGCAGTGATCTGTGGTTACATGATAGTAACCACAGGCATACTGCGCCTCTTCCTGGATGCCTCCCAGCATCTGCCTTCTTCAGCCCGACTAATGGAGCAAATCACTGGCGATTTATCAATTTTGGTTTATTGATTTTCTTTTGCTTTATATCTTTTTTGGTTACCTTTGAGGGTCTTTTGGTTTTATTAGATGTATTAAAAGCTATGTTTTAGGGGTGGTAGTCTGTGAATCATGCTTATACTTGGCCTTTTGTTCCATGGAATCCAATGTTATATGTTAGTGAGCAGGGTTAAAAAAAAGTAATAAGATGGCAGCCATAAATTTGGTGTTTGTATTGACCTTTTTCTCCAGTTGACTAGCAGTAGCAGTGGGGAAACAGTAGGTAAGCTTCAGTAGTGGATTTTTCCAAAATGTACTTTAATAACTGTTTCCTATTGGAGTAGTTCTGGGAAATTTCCTACAACTTTTTTTTTTTTTATATATATTTTTTTATTGGCGGAGTGGTAGTGACATGATATTAGCCAGCCCTGCTATTCAATATCATGGCAGAAACAACCAAAATGTGATCTTATTTTTCTCTGGTCTCTTACGGCATCTTCCCTTTGTCTACCTGTTAAGTTGGTCCTAGATACTAGATATGAATCCAGCTGTAATCCAGAAGAAAACAGCACACAGTATTCTTCAGGCGTTCTAGAAAAATCTGAACCTATTAAACTATTGGTGACAGAAAATTCTGGCCTCATCTTTTTTTGGGGACAAGTTAAATTTTTTATTTCATATTCGTCACAGCTGACAGCTATTGAAGAATGGAAGAAAAACATCCAAGTGGGCCTCTATTTTTTTTCTGTGGTGCAGGAACCTTAGGATCACGTATATAAAAATAAAGTGCTTGTTGGCCAAAACGGTTATTGTTGCTATTCATGGCAGATTTTTATTGTAACATGTCTATGATCACATTTAGGCCTCTTTCACACGGGCGTCATGTTTGACGCCTGGATAAGAGGCGGGTGCATTGCGGGAATATGCGCGATTTTCCCGCGCGGGTGCAAACGTTTGTAATGCGTTTTGCACGCGCGTGAGAAAAATCGCCATGTTTGGTGCCCAGACCCGAAGCCGGACTTCATCACTGAAGTCCGGTTTCGGGTCTTCTGGAGAATTTATTATTTTCCCTCATAACATGGTTATAAGGGGAAATAATAGCATTCTTAATAAAGAATGCATAGTAAAATGAAGTGGAAGGGGTTAAAAATAATAAAAGTTAACTTAGCTTAGCCACTTGATCGCGTAGTTGCGATCTGTCCTCTCTTTCCCTGCAGCATCTATGATCTAAAGGACCTGTAATGACGTCACATCACATGGTCCAATCACATGGTCCATCACCATGGTAAGATGGACCATGTGATTGGACCATGTGATGTGACGTCATCACAGGTCCTTTAGTTCTTAGCTGATGCTGGGAAAGAGAGGAGAGATCGCGAGTACGCGATCAAGTGGCTAAGGTAAGTTAACTTTTATTATTTTTAACCTCTTCATCTTCATGTTACTAAGCATTCTTTATTAAGAATGCTATTATTTCCCCTTATAACCATGTTATAAGGAAAAGTAATAAAGATCGGGTCCCGTTGCTAAGCAACCATGCGGGAAAATCGCACTGCATCCGCACTTGCTTGCGGATGCTTGCGATTTTCCCGCAGCCCCATTCACTTCTATGGGGCCTGCGTTGCGTGAAAAACGCACAATATAGAGCATGCTGCGATTTTCACGCAACACAGAAGTGATGCGTGAAAATCACCGCTCATGTGCACAGCCCCATAGAAATGAATGGGTCCGGATTCAGTGCGGGTGCAATGCGTCCTCCTCACGCATTGCACCCGTGCGGAAAACTCACCCGTGTGAAAGGGGCCTTAGGCTTCATGCACACGATCAAGCAGGTGGCAGTTGAAGTATGGTACTGAGAATGTGCGTCCACCTTAGTGAGGTGGATAAAAAAAAAAATTGAGAACAAGCAAACAGCAGGTGGCTCTATACAGATGGAATTCATTGAATAACTCAGTAGCCATAATAAATTTTTAATAACATGCAATTACAAAAGTATTTAGAATATTTGTTGTGGGACAACCCCTTTAAGAAAAAAAAAAATCTCACTCATCTTTTAAAGCGGCCTCCGTTCCCGCACTGCAGCTCCTGACGGTCACCACCAGATCACTAGTTAAGGGGACCTGTTCTTGGTCACAAGGCTGCTGCAGCCTCACATGTGCTGTGCTGGCACATGTGACCACTGAGGCCATTGGTTGGCAACCCCTTTAATGAGCAAGATATCATTGGGGTTCCACTGGTTAGACTCCAATAATCACACCTCTTAAAGGGGTTGTCCGGGTTCAGAGCTGAACCCCGACATACCCATAATTTCACCCAGGCAGCACCCCTGATATTAGCATCGGAGCATCTCATGCTCCGATGCAGTTCCTTGCCCTGCGCTAGATCGCGCAGGGCAAGGGCTCTTTTGTTTACAATAATACACTGCCGTCCGGCAGTGTGTTCGGTGAAGTCGCCGGCTCTGATGGGCGTGCTTTAGCGCTGCCGTAGCCCTAGCTAAAGCCTGCCCATCAATGCCGGTGACGTCACCGGGCTTCTTGGCAGCCCCATGGGGAGCCCGGTTCGTCACAGGAACTCCGGAAAATGCCTCTGCTCTGCGCAATTAAGCACAGGGCAAAGGAGAGCATCGGAGCATGAACTGCTCCGATGCTCGAGTCAGGGGGGCTGTCTGGGTGAAAATGGAGGAATGTCCGGATTTAGCTCTGAACCCGGACAACCCCTTTAAGGTTACACCTACATTTAGGACACTTTGCATTGAGATGTTATTGAGTTGCAAATAACTGAACTTAACAGAACAGTTTTACAATTCGGGTGGGAAACCATTCCAAATTGCAGTTCCTCTGGAGACAGGCTGATGATAGCAGACCTTGCTAATAGGACCCTCATGACCAGGGTGTGATGAGTGCTGTATGGTGTCTGTCGAAATCAGTGAATATCCTTTGTCCTCCAGAGCTTTGTTCCTTTAGTCTTGAACTCACCACCAGTCTGATTAGGTTTTTACCACTGAATCGCAGACATTGCATGATGTCTGCCACATTCTGAATGGATTTTATTACGATTGTTGCATTTACAGGACCTCCTATACAGGGCTTACTACAACAATTCAATGATGCATTTCTGAGACAAAGGGTAGATGTTTCCTGCCTCAAAGATGCCCTGATAAACACTTCTCAATTCAAGCTGCAGTTGTTAGTCCAGGGACTGTCTTTTAATATATCCATAGGGGCTATACAACTCTGAACTTCCAGTGTGCAATGGACCACAATGTACTAGGTCAGATGTCCATAGTAACACATTTTTCCATAAGGAATGGGACTGCCCCATCATTCCTGCTTATAGAAATCTGGGGCTCCTATGTGTTTGAAAGAAAGGGACTGTTGGATTTCAGCATGCCCAATCCTTTTGTTCTCAGGGAAGACAAGGCAATGGCATAGGTTTCTGGCAGCATCTTATTTTCCCTTCCCTTAGGGTACGTTCACACGACGACAATTGTCGCGCGACAAAAAGTCGCACTATTGTCGCGCGACAATTTTTATAATGGGAGTCAATGGTGTCGCAGTGCGACATGCGACATGCTGCGACTGCGACACGAAAGTCGGAGAAAATCCATCCGGGATGGATTTTTTGCGACTGTTGTGTCGCAGTCGCAACATGTTGCATGTTGCACGTGCGACACCACCATAGACTCCCATTATAAAAATTGTCGCGCGACATTAATGTGACATCAATGTCGCGCTACAAATGTTGCAGTGTAGTGGTTCCCAAATTGTCGCGCGACTTTTTGTCGCGCGACAATTGTCGTCGTGTGAACGTAGCCTTATAAGAACACATGCACGCTCAGCTGTGCATGCACATGTATCAGTCGGGATATTTGTTGATTGAATCAGCGTTCACCTGACACCATACACTTTAGACTAGGGCCACCAAACACAGCAATTTCAGCAGGACCAGCCGACCATCTAATGCATTTTAGATGTTTAGGCAATGTGCACTTTGCAGATGTCTTGGAAAAAAGGACATCCAACATGCTCGATCCCTTGTTCTCATGGGAGATAAGCCATTTGGTTGCTTTAACAGCACATGTGTATGCTGGAAAGAATAGCTGTTGGTCAATGGCTATCAAAGGTGCATGGCCACCTTAAGACTGCAAGAGCACTCAGTACAGTCTATAAGGGCCTATTCACATGTCCGTGTGTGTTTTGCGGATCCACGGATCCGCAAAACACGGACATCGGCGATGTGCGTTCCGCAATTTGCGGACTGCACATCGCCGGCACTCTCATAGAAAATGCCTTTTCTTGTCTGCAACTGCGGACAAGAATAGGACATGTTCTATTTTTTCCGGGAACGCGATTGCGGCCCCGGAAGTGTGGATCCGCAATTGCGGACCCGGCCGGGACATCGTCTGTCCCCATTGAAACTAATGGGTCCGCAATTCCGTTCCGCAAAATGCGGAACGGAATTGCGGACGTGTGAATGGACCCTAATCCTGCAGTCCTAAATCTACCATAGACATAAGATATTTATCTCCAAGATTCAGCTTATTCTAGTAGCATCTGCGGTTAATCTCAAGTGTATTACCACCACAGATTGTCCAAATGTAGCTGATTCTGCCAATACTGATACATATCTAATGCCTATGGACATCCATATCTCTTTTAAGTGAGTCTGTTTGTTGTTTTTCTGTTACTATGGAGACACATAAGTCTGCATACAAGCCGTAGAAACAAGGGGGGTCATTTATTAACCTGAAATACGCCTATGTTAGGCCTATTTCAGGCGCAGATTGCGGCGCAACAGTTAGTTGCGCCGCAATCTGCAACTTTTCCTCGCTAATGCCAGGTCTAAATAAATGGGCGTGCCATGGGTGGGGAAGGGGACGGGCCGGCAGGCCTGTCTCGAACATCATTTTCTACGCCTGTTTTAGGCGTAGAAAATGGTCTAAATGTAAGACAGCTAGGAAGCTGTCTTACATTAAGAAGCGGCAGTGGATGTGCTGAAGTTATGGAGAGGCCGGAGCCTCTTCATACCTTGACGATCCTCCACCAGTGCAGGGGATTTATTAACGCCAGCGTCTAAAACGCTGATGACCCCCAAAGAAATATGAAGTGTTTAATCAGGACAATTTGCAAAGGTGCTTCATTTTTTTTTATTTTAGATGAATAAAAATTGGTTTTAAAGTTGGACATGGCAGTGTGTGTACCTCATTATTGACTTTTCGGCAATTGATTTCTACTGGGTGGTTACAATAAACCTTGCAGGTTAATTCATGTATTTTAAGGCACTTGGTGTCAATGCTTTAAACAAAAAGGGACCAAGCACCCTAGTCCTGATAAAGACCAGGACTGTGGAGTTCAGAGTCAGAAGAAATGTACAGACTTCAGCTTACAAAATATTATCTGATATTAATATTGCGCAATTATCGTATTTTCCGCTTTATAAGACGTACTTCCCCCCCCCCAATGAAATGGCAGTTGTCTTATAAAGGGAATACTAGTGGGCGTTTTTATTATGAAGCTGCTCACTAGCATCCAGGAGGCTCGGTACTCACTAGTATACAGAAGGCGCTGTACTCACTGCTCCCTGGTCTTTCTCCGGGCACAGCGCTGCACTGTCCTTGCTGTGTACAGCGTCAGGACGTAGTGCGCACATTATGACGTGACATTGTGCGCAGTCAGGTCAAAGTGCAGCGCAGTCGTGTCGGATGAGAAGTAGGTTAATGTATTTATTTTATCTGTACCACGTGCAGCACCAGAGCGATACCGCTCCAGCCAGCCGATACTGATACCATCTCTGCACAAAGGCACCAATAGCGCACATAAGAAACCAGCCAGCGGATGTCCCTCCCCTACACCCTGATTGGGACGCCTCAGACTTGATAAAGGGGACATTAAGACCCTGAAACGCGTTGTCTCTTCAATAAACTCCGTTGTATCCTGTACCGGGTTGTGGTTATGCGCCTCATGATCGTCCACTGACAAGTTCACTATATAGTAACAAGTTCAAATACTAGTTTTACCAGTCTCCCAAGTGGCGAATCGGCCATCGCCCCAAGGATATTCGGACGTATCTGGCAGCACCAACCCGCCACCTGTAAATTCTATATAAACCCCCCCTCCAACATAGTTGCACCCAACTCTGGTGCAACTGGCACAGGTGAGTAAACAAACTCCACCTGTATTTGGAGATAAGGGTTTTCTAAACATTCTCACCCTATGAGCGCCTTTCTCACCTTCTGGCCATAAAAATACTGAAGTCTGACATGGGGGTCTGATTTGATATGGGGGTCTGATCTGCAGTGTGACATGAGGGTCTGATCTGAGGTCTAACATGAGGATCTGATCTGAGGTCTGATGAAGATTTTTGGCATTGGGGTCTGGTCTAAGGTCTGATATGGGGGTCTGATCTGAAGTCTGATGAAGATTGGGGGTCTAATTTGGGGTCTGATGAAGATTGGGGGTCTCTTATTTTCCTCCTCTAAAACCCAGGTGTGGCTTATCATCAGGTGCGTTTTCTAAAGCGAAAAATATGGTAATTTATTAACTTAGTAATAAGCTAACAGTAATTTAGAAAAGTTTAGAAATTTTAATCATAAATATATGTTATGTTCTATCAATATAAGGCTCTTACTTATCAAAAACCGTTATAAGCAGGTTGTGGTGGTAATAGATAATTAGTTCTCACCTCTCCAGTGTTCTCCCCTGTCCCTTAGGGCTCATTCACATGAACATGTCACAGCCGTGCCCATACTGCGGACTGCAAAACGTGTTACGCAAAACATGGGCACCGACTGTGTGCATCCCGCATCGCGGTGCTGACCCATTGACTTCAATGGGTCTGCGATTCACAACTTGCGGCCAAAGGTAGGACATGTCCTATCTTTTGCAGCGCTGAGGCACGGCCCCAGAAACACACGGAAGCCCTAAATGCTTCCTTAATGATCTGGCGGAGTGCTCACACAGCGCTTTGCCTGATCAGTGAGAGAACTGTGCATCTGTACACTTCTCTCCCTGCCTGACCGATCTGTGTGCTCGGTTCAGGCAGAAGAGGAGGCTAAACGATCTTTCAGCACATGGGGAGCGCACAGCCTTCTTCATCCTGAAGATATCACCACTGCAGTAAAGGAGAAGAAAACTCCTATTAAGTGCATCAGAAAAAGTATTCAGCCAGCACTAGTATAAAATGTAAGTTTGTTTTATTTATTAAAGATGTGTGTGTATGCATGTATATGAAGCAGAGCTGTGTGTGTGAAGTCAAGCTGTGTGTGTGTAGCAGAGCTGTGTGTACGAATGCAGCAGAACTGTTTGTATGTGTGTGTACTGCAGAGCTGTGTGTGCATAATGTGCATGCAGCAGAGCTGTGTGAGTATAATGTGTGTGCTGTAGAGCTAGATGTCCGATTCTATTTAAAGGGGTTCTCTGGGAATGATTAAAAATGGCAGCAAGCAACCTGTCCTAGAATGTGAGCAGTTCTGATTGCCTCCACTTGCAGAGCTGCCTAGGTAGGTCAGGTGGTGGGGCCTCACTACACGCTGGCACTTGCATATACTACATATTGGCGAGTGTTAGCCATGATGGCATATCACAGGCAGGATCACATCATTACCATCTATTGTAGAGCACTGGTGTGTAATGAGGCCCCATCCCCTCACCGCCCTGGGCAGCTCTGCAAGTGGAGCAACCAGTCTTGTTCCCATTCTAGGGCAGGTTGCTGGCAGCCATTTTAAGTAATTCCTGGAGACCCCTTTAAGGTGTCTTAATCCCATATTCCCTATTTCTGTTGTCATAAAAAAACAGCCACTCACTGACCTTGAGCCTGCGAGTCAAAGGTTATGAGCAAACATTGGATTACAGGATGTTTTACTTCTCACAGGAACGAAAAACCTAAAGAAAGACACTATTAATATCTTTTCGCAGAGGACCTATATTTTGATATAATTTGCATTCTACTTCTATTTTATGACTTTTTAGCTGTTGCTAGGGTTGATAAGCTACACTTCTCTATGATAGGGGCTGCTGCATACAAGCTACGACTCCTCCGATCTCCGCCGGAGGGAGCCGGAACATCTCTGGAAGCACATGCTTCCGGGTTTGCATGTGCTTAGATGCCGTGGTCAGATTTGACCATGGCATCTGAAGTGTTAAATGTCCTCGACAGGAATTATCTCCGGTCGCAGACATAAGCCGTTGGTGTCTGCTGTATGAAACAGCAGGTACCCCGCAGCTATGGCGCCAGGAGTGGAGTGGGCGCCATCTTTAAAGACCTAGCCAGCGCCGTACTAGTACGATGCTGGTCGGGAAGGGTTTAAAACAGGAATCTGGACTGGATACTATTTTGATATTTCCTCATGTAATTCTACAAGAAACAATCTGGAAGTGGCACAAGAAACAGCCTGGAGATATCCGATTGGGTTGTGCTAGGCCCAAATCTTTCTACTCAAAATTATTAATTGGCCATATATTAATAAATCAAGAAGTGCAACAGGAAGTGCAGTCATATTGGTTTAAATTAGCTGCTCAGAAACTGATGAAAAAACTGTCATTTATTTAAAAAAAAAAAAACTAGCTGAAAAAATATCGGCAAATACCATCAGTTTCTGAGAAGCAAGTACTTCCTGTTGTCACTGTTGCAAAGATGGCTGCTGTAAGTAAATCAAACATGATGACTGCTCTATTTTCTAATGCCTTCATATATGGCCGGCTTAAACATTTCAAGTGGAAATCATCTTAAAATAATACTAAACAAAGAAAATGCACTAAACATAAAATATCCCGGCACTTTCCACTCTTTCATCTCTCATGCTCTTGTCTCCTATCACAATTAAACTGTCTTGGAGAAAAAGTGTCGCTCCTATAATCCGATTCGTCACAAAGTCTTCAGAAAGGAACTTTAGTACCAGAGTAGCTGACAGTATTTAGTGAGGAGATCATAACTTGCTTCTGATACTGAAGCTCCAGAAGCATGATGACAACTTCCAAAAACTCTCCAAACCTCACAGTTCAGCTGACCGTACACATTAGATAGCTGACGGCCAGATGATAGTTCAGGGGCAGCTGTCTTCCCTGACTCCCCTTTTTAACTTTCATGCTCATCATGTCTCCAGTAGTCAGATAGAAATTGATACATGATCTTTAATAATCCTGCTTCTAGGCAAAGCAGGATAGACATAGATGCTGGGATGTTATGGCCATTGATATATCATGGTTCTGCTGGCAGCTATCTTCTTCGATTCCTACTCTTAACCCAACAATACACCTTCCAAGGACGGCATGAGATATAACAAGTATCTTCAAGGGACTGCACATAATTTTGGCCTGGGATAGGCCACCAATATCAAATTGGTTTGGGTCCAACATTTCACACCCCACCGATCAGCTCACACCCCACCTATTGTAGTTCTGGCACCAGAAGTCTGCATCGGAACTTCACAATTCTGTCCATTGTGTAGTGAACAGAGCTGGTAAGTACATTGCTGTTCCCATTCACTTCAATGGGAGAAGTGATTCAGTTACTAGTGCTGTCCACTACACAAAATATGGAGCTGTGTAGTTCCAGGGCTGGAGTTATAACTAAATAACTGATTGCCAGGGGGCAGAGTGTAGGAACCTCTCCAATCTGAAGGTGGTACACCAATATCAAGGATAGGTCATCCTCAGGATAGGTCATCAATATCTGATCAGTGGGGGTCCAACACCCCCCGCCGATAAGCTGTCTGAAGAGAAGGCGCACACCGTGCCAGTGCTGCCTCATCTTCATTGTTTACCTGCTCGCCGTCGTATCCACAGCAGTGAGCAGGTGTATTTACAAGTGTATAGGAAAGAGCCATCCCATTGAAATGAATGGGACGGCCTAGGTGTAATTACACCTGATCAACACTGCGGATGCGACGGCGAGCAGGTAAACAATGAAAGTAAGGCTGTGTTGGCACGGCGCTCGCCTTCTCTTCAACCGGCTGATCGTCAGGGGTCCTTAGGATAGGTCATCAATAAAAATAAATTGGACAACCCCTTTAATCTGGAAATCAGCCAACATTCTAATGTAAATGGAGACAACCCAATGTTTTTTCAAATTATAGGAGAATATGGAAAAATAGTCAGGAGTAGGACTCAATTGGTTTAACCTAGTTTTCAACATGTAGTTGTTAAAATCACAACCAGACTACAGAAAAGATTGTTGGCCGAATCCTATCTTTGGTTTTTGTTTGGATCTTCACAGTATGGGCCTCAGGTCTATGCGACACTACCGTATGGGTCTCAGGTCTATGCGACAAATGATGGGTGCAGTAGTAGTAGAAATGATGAGGAGTCAGTTGTCATTAAACAGTTGAACATTTACTAAATCACTTGTGTTCAGGCAGTCAATACAGATACAGTTCATTCGTATGACATAAGTGATGAATTGTATTCTTTTTATCAGGTTTAGGCAATTGTCAGTTAACCATAGCACTCTGGTACTAAATATACTTGTTTCTACTTATCTTGAGCTATCCTATAAGGGCGATCACCCTCGTGGCAGGCATCAGTCTTCTGCTTTATTATTTGCAGGATGCCCTTCTATAAAGGTTTTGGGTTTTAACTATGACCCGGAAGGCTTAAATAGTCAAGAAAGATAATTCTGGCCACTAAATTATCCATACGTGTCGGCCGGCACTTCTAGAGTTACTCTCAGGCACTTGTGCTACTGAAGTCCATAGGCTGTTGTTGTTCTCTCTGGTAAAATCATTATGTTTCCAGGTTGTCACTAAAACTGTGATAGCTTCCTGAATGACTACATATCAAATTCAGATAAGTTTTATGTGGATTTCTGGAGCACAGACCAAGAGGTGTACTGAACCTTTATCTACTTATTTTGTCTTTTTTCTTATAAATCTAGTACAGTTCCACACTTTATGATAAGATTTCAATACCCTCTAAATTCCATGGATTACTGCTTTCATTACTAATAAAATGTGGTCTGATTGTTATGTAAGACAAAATTATAGACAAACATAATATAACTAAAATAATAACACAAAAGTTGTACTGTTTCTGTCTTTTATTGAGCATGTTCAGTAAACATTCAGAATGCACAGAGAAAAAAGTTAGTGAATCTCTGTGTTAAAGGGGTTGTCCAAGTTATATTTATTGATGACCTATCCTCAGGATAGGTCATCAATATCAGATCGGCCGGGGTCCGACACCTGGCACCCCCGCCGATCAGCTGTTTGAAGAGAAGGCGAGCGCCGTCCCAGCGCTGCCTCCTCGTCATTGTTTACATGCTGGCCGTTGCATCTGCAGCGGTGAGCAGGTGTAATTACACCCAAGCCGTTCCATTCATTTCAATGGGACGGCTCTGTAGTATACACTTGTATAGAAACGAGCCGTCCCATTGAAATGAATGGAACGGCTTGGGTGTAATTACACCTGCTCACCGCTGCAGATGCAACGGCCAGCATGTAAACAATGACGAGGAGGCAGCGCTGGCACGGCGCTCGCCTTCTCTTCAAACAGCTGATTGGCGGGGGTGCCGGGTGTCGGACCCCCGCCGATCTGATATTGATGACCTATCCTGAGGATAGGTCATCAATAAATATAACTTGGACAATCCCTTTAAGGACTTCTCCAAGAGAAGGCAAATTGGCAAAAGGTGTTTCAATGAAAGAAAAGGAAATTAGAAGTGTGTGTTTCACATTCACAAGTGCTTTGCCTATTAAATAAAGGCACACCAAGCATAGTTGCTGACAAGTCTGTTGACAAGTGTGAGCATTTCTTGATGCAATTTTCAGAAGACCACAGAAGAAGTGTTATAGCGATGTATGAAGTTGGAAAAGGATACAAAGGCATTGCTAAAGATCTAGGTGTACATTAGTCCACAAATTATCCACTAGTGGAGAAAATTATGGACTATTGCTACCCTTAGCAATGCGGGTTCTGTTAAGTTCACCCCAAGAGCACAACGGGTAATCCTGAGACAGATGAGAAAAAACATACAAAGGTAAAAGCAAAAGACCTACAGAATACTCTATAAACTGCAAAAACCTCTGTTCCTGTGTCTACTAATATAAAAACATTGGACAAGAATGGTGTTCCTGGACGGACCACATGAAGGAAACCTCTGCTTTCTAAACAAAACCATTGCAGCCCGTCACAGGTTTGTCCAAGAACACCTCAATGTTTTTCACAATGCTTCTGGGAAAATATTCTATGGACATAAAAGTCAAACATTTTAGCAGAAATGCACAATGCTATGTTTGAAGGAAAATTAAGTCTGCACACCACCAAGACTTCATCCCAACTGTGAAGCATGGTGGAGGGAACATCATGGGTTGGAGCTGCTCTATTGCCTCAGGGCCTAAACTCCTTGCAACCACTGACATTGAGGGAACAATGAATTTTAAGGAACTTTACTGAATAATCATTTATGTTTTGTTCCCACAATTGCATATATCATTCATATGTATTGCTGCTTGTATATTTCCCTGTCCACTAGCTACTAACTACTACTTACTACTAAATGCTACAATAGTGTATGTCAGGAATGACCAAGAACAGTGTGAAGTATTTTCTAGTTTTCTAGGAATTGCTTTCCAAGTTTCGCACATCCAGTGAAGTATTACATAATGTGTTCATACCCAGAGTTAGTTTAGCATGGTGTAATAGTGATCAATAATTCACTATGACAAATGCTCATGATAGTTTTACAAGGACCATATGCTGTGTACATACAACATGCAGCATTTATGTGTGCATAAGCAATATGAGAATTTTTGATTATGTTAAAGCAACTAAATTTTTGTAAAACAAAGGGCAGAAGCTCTACTCTGAATGATGTGCCTTTTCGACTTTCATCTGCTCTGCTTAGTCTTTCTCTGAGACCCGAGCATTTAGAGTATGGACCCCATAACATTTCCATGGATCTGTACACAAAATGCTCAGATAAACGACCAGAGATGATGAAAGTCGAAGAAGCACAGGAATCTTTCACCACAACAAAATACTTTAAGTTAACATATTGCTAAAAAGTGCAGTCTGGATCTAAATTGAACACCCCCGCTGGTCTAAATTACCAAGTGGTACCAGATGGCCACATCCATTGGACCCTGAAACATTTATGGAATTTAGGGTATTGCCCATGCTGGTTTGCATTTCTTAGGCTTACAACTGTATTGAATGTCTGCATGGGAGTATGAGTGTTGTATACAGGCACGTTACCACTGATGCCATTAATGCATGGCACATCATATTAGCGTCTCTGGTGGGGACAGAAGCTGTGGTGCTGGAACTAGGACAATTAGAAAAGGTGTTTGGGGGGTGTCAGTCAATTTTCATTGTTAAGCTAAGTTCATATCTCCGGTGATCCCACAGGCTGTCCCAGCAGAGAGCAGGTGTACTGATGTTCACCGCCGGACACGATACACCAGGGGTTGGTAACCCCCAGCACGCTTTCCAGAGATGGTACACAGGCAATATTTTGCTGGCACGCAGTTGGGCTGCACAGCTCAGCGCTATTCCGCACTGTGCCTTTAATGAAAAACTTCAGACATGCCATGCAGGGCGCATCTGCTAGGCCCATCCTGCAGACTGCCAACTGTGCCAGCCAGCAACCATACTCTGCTACCTCACAGGCTGGCTGACTGAGTACCGCTCCTCCAGTCGCTGCGGCTCCTCTACAGACAGATCATTAAAAGTATGTAATATTCTGGGGGGACAGGTGAATGGAAGGATGATGGTGAGCTTGGAGGATGGGGGAAAACATTGTGACTATTTGTGGATGGGGTTTGGGATAGGTGGAGCAAACTTCTGACAACTTTGGGCAGTGGGAAGGTCAGTGAGCCTGCATGTGACTGCTGGGGGAGGGCTAGCAGACGATGGGGAGTAAACTTCTGACAACTTTGGGAGTGGGTGAGAGGATGATGAGCATGCATGTGACTGCTGGGGAGTGGATAGAGGGAAGTTGAAGAGCAAGTTTCTGACAACTTTGGGGTGGTGGTGGGGGAACAGTGAGCCTGCATGTGATTGGAGGGTGGTGACGATGTAGAGCAAGCTTCTGACAACTTTGGGGGGTGTTGGAAAATAGTGAGCTGGCACGTGATTGCTGAGGTGCATGGGAGGAAGATGGGGAGACAGCTTCTGACAACTTTGGGGGTGGGGGAGGATCATGAGCCTGCATAAGATTACTTTGTGTGTGCGTGTGTGTGAGCTCTGATTATTACTGTGGAGGGTGACCAGATTATGGGGGACCCCCTACCAACCATGCACTAGCTGACAGTGGTGGGGGAGGGAAGTTAAAATGACTGAGGACTGCTCTCCTCTATAGCTTCTTGTAAATGTATGGTTGGTGGGAGAGTCCCCCATATACTGGTGTGCCATACACTGGTCACCCCCACAGTAAGTGACATGCTTAATTATTCATCCATATATTTGCTGAAAGGCAATTGTTCTAAAAAGTTGGAAACCTCTAAACAAGATGGCATTTGCAATGCTGTCAGTCCTTGGGTAGACGTATTTGTGTGAGCAGATCATCTATGAATGCCATCCTCTCCCCCTCAGGAAGCAGGCTTACTGCAGACCACTCTTAGACCTGTGTCCAGCTCAAAGTCACCTCGTATGAACCACTGCTGGATCACCTTTGCAAAGAAAGTCAGGGAGAAGGGTTACACTGAATGGTAGGTTTAACTAATTATTTGGTCTATGCCACATATAATTTCAGTTATATGACTTTTCTGTATTGCTCGGCACACTGAGAACTTCTGCTTTGATTTTATTTGCAAAATTGGCGCTTCGTCCAAAAAAGGTTGCTGACCCCTCCCATAGACTATGATGGGATCTGGCCACTTTCTTGCACGAGTGCTGGGTTTTGGCTGGACAAAAATATCTATCCTCACTATCCATCTCCCCTTCCCTGGGGCCCCAAAATTGTTATCCAGCTATTACACCAATACTGTGCCTGCTGTGATCCACAATGCCTACAACAGTATACTGCAAAAATAATAATGCCGTACAGATAGCCCACCTAGTAATAGTGCCACCTACAGTACCCCCAATAGCAATAATGCTCCTAAAAAGAGCCCCATTAGTAGCAATACCCTCCATATTCTGCCCTATAATAATGCCCACACAGTACCACCAGTGGTAATAATGCCTCTATGGGCCCCCAGCAGTAACAAGACCGCTCTATAAGGCACTCCTATAGAGCCAACAGTAGTAATAAGGCCTCATATAGTGTTCCCTTCTAGTGCCCCAGTATTTATAATGCCCCCGGGAGTAGCTCTAAGTAGCTATAATGTTCCCTGTAGTATAAAGTTCCCCATGTAGTGCACCCCCTATTACAGTACCCTCTGTATTATAATGCCCCAATATAGTGCTTCCTACATTATAATGCCCCCTGTAGTGCTCCGGCTTGTATTAAACTGCCCCCCCCCCTTTGTAATGCTCTGGCCTGTATTATAATGTCCCCATAGTGCCTCTTGTATTATAATGCCCCATGTAGTGCTCCCGTCTGTAATATAATGACTCCGTAGTGATCCAGCCTGTATTATAATGCCCCCTGTAGTTTTCCCTGCATTGTAATGCCCCTTGTAGCGCTATGGCCTGTATTATAATGCCCCTGTAGTGCTCTGGACCCTTTTTTAATACCCCCCTGTAGTGTCTCTGTATTATAATGCCCTCTTTAGTGGCCTGCAGCCTATGAGACTGAATGGCGAGGACGAGAGCCATAGTTTCCCATGCCCTGCCACAAACTGCCACCCCCTCAGTGGCAGGTTAACTCTGGGTCTGACTCAGTGCTCCGCCTCTTCCAAGGCAGGTGATGCAGCCTCTCCAAATAGATCGGCAGTGGGTGCCGAGTGCTGGACCCCAACTGATCACATTTTGTTGACCTATCCTGAGGACAGTAAAAGTGGAGCAGCACAGTAGTACCTCACAGAATCTTTAGGAATGCATCAGCCAATCCAGGACCCGGATCCACAGTGGTCACCACAACAGTGAATAAATAAAGAATGGTGGCAGCATCTCTACCATGCTGCCACCATTCTATATTTCTTCACTATCCTGAGGATAGGTCATCAGTATTAGGCTATATTCACACGAACCTGATGTTTTGCAGATCCGCAAAACACGGATACCGGCCCATGTGCGTTCCGCGATTTGCGGACCGCACATGTCGCCGCTATAATAGAAAACGCCTATTCTTGTCCTTAATTGCGGACAAGAATAGGACATGTTCTATTTTTTTTGCAGGGCCGCGGCATGGTGTGCTGTCTGCCTCTTTTGCGGCCCCGTAGAAATGAATTGGTCCGCACCTGTTCTGCAAAATTGAATGTGAATGTAGCCCTAAACACTTAAGCTTTAGGTCCATTTGTTGTGCTTTTTTTCTGCCAAACATGCAATGGCTATTTAGCGAAAAGTGAAGTTTTCAACGCACATTACATTTTCTTTGGCATTATTTCCTCCCAGTGGCTATTTTTTAAACACAGCATTCTCCGTGGTTGGCATTAATCAGAATGTTTTCTTCTCAAAAGACATTATTCTCAACAAAAACTGCGCCAAAAAGATGCCACAGCCTGTGTGAATTATGTGGTGTTTTTGGTACAGTTTTATGGCTTTTTTTAAAATGTTTTTTTTTTCTTGTCTAAAAACATTCTACTGGTTTCTGCATACAGCTCCTTTGCAAGCATCTGTATCTCAAACCATGTTTGATCTTGCAACCCATGCAAAACAGTAAAATATGTACTGCTTTCCCCTGTGGTTCTACTGAACCAAGATTAGGTCATCATAAACCTTTATAATCTTCATATGTATCCTAAAATGTGGCCATTTGACAGCTAGGAAACATGTTTTAGGCTACTTTCATATCTGCGCTAGTCCTTTCTGATGTTTTACTCCGTTAGAGAAGCAGAACAATGAAAATAATGGAAGTGCCAGTGAAGGTCCACCAGAATGACAGAACACCGGCACGTACCTGAAACGAACACCCCGTATTTTCTGTTTTAGCAGAAAAAAGGGCTACATGCAGGACTTTTTGTCCACTTTTTTCTTAATGGAATCTGCGATAGAGGCCTGAATGGAAGCTCCAAGCACACATGTGAACAAGCCTTTACATGTAGAACCTCAAGACTAAATTACACATTTCTCTGAGAACTGCCAACCCAAGTTTTGGAGACTGTTTACAGAGAAGAGAAGATTTTTAATTTCTTTAGAAACCCCTAGGACATGGATGGCCAACCTGCGGCTCTCCAGCTGTTGCAAAACTACAGCATGCCCAGTCTGCCTACAGCTACCAGCCTACAGCAGAGCATGGTGGGAGTTGTAGTTTTACAACAGCTGGAAAGCCGCAGGTTGGCCAGCCCTGCCCTAGGAGGTGGATTTTAAGGCCAAGGCTAGATTACAATTTCTGTTGTGTGGTCCTAGCCAGAGAGGAGTCTCGCAACTCAAATTGTATATTGGACTGTTGCACCTTTCAAGTTGTACAACCTTTCCCTGCTGGACTTAGGCCTCTTTCACACTTGCGTTGTGAAGATCCGGCGTGCACTTCCGTCGCCGGAAGTGCACACCGGATCCCGCAGATCCGGCACAACGCAAGTGAACTGAAAGCATTTGAAGACTGATCAGTCTTCAAAATGCTTTCAGTGTTACTATGGCAGCCAGGATGCTACTAGCATCCTGGTTGCCATAGTAGCAGTGGGGAGCGGGGGAGCGGCATACTTACATTCCGTGCGGCTCCCGGGCCGCTCCTGAATGACGTCAGAGCGCCCCGCGCGCATGGATCACGTGATCCATGCGATCACGTGATCTATGCACTGGGGCGCCCTGACGTCATCCTGGAGCGTCCTGGGAGCCGCACGGAATGTAAGTATGCCGCTCCCCCTACTCTTTACTATGGCAACCAGGACTTTAGCGTCCTGGCTGCCATAGTAACCATTGACAAAAAGCTAAACGTCGGATCCGGCGATGCGCTGAAACGACGTTTAGCTTAAGGCCGGATACGGATTAATGCACTTCGATGGGCATTAATTCCGGATCCGGCGTTACGGCATGTCTTCCGGATTTTTAGACGGAGACAAATCCGCAGCATGCTACGCCTTTGTCAACGTCCAAAAAACGTTCACATACTGAACGGAAGACATCCTGATGCATCCTGAACGGATTTCTCTCCATTCAGGATGCATGGGGATAATCCTGATCAGTAGCTTTCCGTCCTAGAGACCCGAGGACGGATCTCTAGGACGGAAAGCTAAAACGCTAGTGTGAAAGAGGCCTTAGACTCCAAAAAGAATGAATGGGAAAAAATAATGTGACATAGCCATCATCAAGCCAGTGGGCTAATGTATGCCCAGCAATAGCAAGGGAAACAACTGGTTTTAAAGCTGTCAACAGTTCTCCCTTTCCTTTAGTTCTTCGTGATGATACTGTTCTGAAAACAGTTTAGTCAAGGTCCCTCCACTGTGCAACTTGTTGAAAAAGCTGTCAGACTGGTTTAAACACATCTTTTCGGTGCTGATAAGCAAAAGTTCACAAACACACAATGCAAGGAGATAAAACCAGACTGGTTTTATGTTTGAGCCTTTGTTTTCATCTTCCAGTTACTGATCCTCCAAGTATTACACTTGCTATTATGACCAAGTGTAGAAAATGCATACGCTATTGTGCTCTAGATCTCCTCTTCTTGTTTTTGATAGCTTATGTTACTGGGATGCCTGCAAGTACATTGTTTTACAGGCAGACCTGGAGATCGCTTCAGCCACACCCGGAAAAAGGCAGTGCGTTTCCAACAGAAGTCTAATGATTAACCCCTTCAAGGATACCACGATGGTTGCAAAACGAAACAGAAAATGTGCATCATGAAAAAAACAAGCTGTAGAACATGGATTAAAAAGTTAAAAGTGGAGTTCCCATAAGGCAGCAGGTTTTCAGAGTCCCTAATAAAAAAGTATGGTTTACCTGCTTAGAAGCAGCCATAATATGCTAAAGACAGCACTTAGTAACCCAGGTGAGGACCTGGCATGTGACAGATCTGGCACGGAGACCTGGGTCCTGATTTATCATTTCTTCACTTCAGAATTCTGGCTTCAAAAAGTCACAAAATAGGGCTTTTACAACTTTTTGGGCTCACTTGCAAAATTTTCTTTGCATTTTTATACCACTCACTACAGTTTTCAAATGCGGGTGGGAAAGTGGGTGTGCTTAGCTATGTTAATGAGTTTCCTCCAGGTTTAGCACTGAGACTTTTATAAAAAGGTCTCAAAAAAGTCGCAAGCTCACTCGCTAGGAGGGTGGAGTAGGAAAAGCGGAGTAGCTTTTCTAGACAGAAGTGTTATGTCTAAGGATAAATCAACCCCCCCCATCCCCCCGATGTTGTTACACTAGAAAAGATAGTGGTGCAAATGGATTTGTGGTACCCTCAATTTTAGTCCAGGAAGAAACAGAGAGAGAAATAACATCTGGGACCCAGTGAAAACTTCTTAGCAAAGAGCCTATTAGACTGGATGATTATTGGGAACAAGTGATCATAGGAATGCTCATTTGTGTCATCGAGCAGTCGATCAACCAATGAATGAGCATATGTTCACTCATCGCTTGCTGTGCATCTTTCATCAGGATGGAAGGTGCTCGATTATTGGCAGCACATCTCCCGGTGTGAGGATGTGCTGCAGATAATCAAGAAAATTGAATGAAGGAGAAACGAATCGTTCCTCCTGCATTCTGCTTGCATCGGCCTATGTAATCAGGGTTGGTGCAAACAAGCCCCAATGGATGTTTTATCATACATCTGCGCTCGCACTGCCCATACATCAGCCAGTATACTGTGAACAGTGATTTTCCAAGGGGTGGGGTAAGATTAGGGAAAGCAGCTAAGCTTGCCCCTCCCAACGGGAGTATTGGTTTTAGTGCTTAAAACATCTTCATTCATCTAAGTATTTAATCCACTGTGCATAAATTAGGAAGCAATTTAAAGTGTCATCAAAAGGTACGGCCACGCGTTTAGGTTTTTGGATGCAATTTTTGAAGCCAAAACCAGAAATAGAAAAAAAAATATATATAAGTAGTATCTGTCCTTCATACTTTCTGGGGGGGAATTTATCATGAGGGTAATATTTCAGGTCAGTTTTGCTTAAGTCTGTGTTGGAGTACTTTATGCCACATTTATCAAGTGTTGCATGTTGTTTGATAAATTTTTCTTATCCAGCAGGTCTGCAATATACGGGCACCGGTCGTGTGTGCTCCGTATAACGGATGCAGACCCAATTACTTGAATGGGTCTGCAATTCACTAGATACGGAGTGGAGGCATGGAGCAGAAGCTCATGGAAGCACTACGGAGTGCTGCTGTGGGATTTCAGTCCGTGCCTTCGCGTTGCAAAAAAATAGAACATGTTCTATTTTTTGTGGTGCAGACTGAATCTTGCGGATCGCAGATCCATTCAAGTGAATAGGTCTGCATCCGCGGCTGGTGCCCGTTCGTTGCGGACCACTATTTGGGGTGCAGACTCGGGGTGCACACGTTCATGTGCATGAGGCTTAAAACTAATACTTTTGTTCAGAAAAGTCAGTTCTCCTACTCCCTTTTTTTCAAAAGTCTCAATGATAAATCTGGAGTGAAACTCATTAACATAGCTAACCACACCCACATTACAAAACTGGAGTGATTGTTGTAAAAATGCAAAAAGTCACAAAATGTTTGTGCAAGTGAGTGCAAGAAGTCGCGAAAGCAGATCCAGAAAACACGGATACCAGCCGTGTAGATTCCATATTTTGCACAATCCCCATCGATCATGAGAAGGGGCGCCCATGCCCCCAGCAGCCCCCCTGCTACTCTCTTAAAATGACTGGGAGTAGAGTGCTCGGCTATCTCCAGAACTCCCATAGAAAAAAATATAGTGGCCACGTACATGTGCGAATGGCCGCCCTGGTCATTTCAGGGGGGCAGTAGGGGGCCTGCAGGGGGTATGGAGCCACCGTTCTCATGATCGGCGGTGGTTCTAGCGATAAGACTCCCGCCGATCTGATAGTTATGTCCTATTCACTTAATCTCTCATGTTTTGTAACTTAAGGCCACTTTCACACGGCCATAGGTGTTAAGTGCCCGTATTGCGGACCACATCTGCGGATCCGTAATACACGGGCACCGCTCCGTGGCCACTCCGCATCACGGATGCGGACCCGTTTATTTCAATGGGTCCGCAAATCCGGAGATGCGGAACAGAATGACGGAACGGAACACTACAGAAGCACTACAGAATTCTGTCCCGCAAAAAGATAGAACATGTCCTATCTTTTTGCGGAACGGGCATATCGCGGACCCATTCAAGTGAATGGGTCCGGGATCCGCTGTGGCTGCCCCGCGGTCGGTGCCCGTGCATTGCGGGCCACAATCTGCGGCCCGCAGCACAGGCACGGGACAACTATGGCCGTGTGAAAGAGGCCTAAGGCTGTATTAGACAGCCTGATTCTGCCAGAGATTGTCAGGAGGAAGCGTTCCTTCCTGGCAATCGCCTGCTCGCTAGCAGAAGAGACCACTGCTATTACATGCAGCGATCTCCTCCTCAGTATAGGAAGGAGCGATCATTATACCATCACTCTTCCCTACACTGAATTATTGTTTGCTGGCAGCAGAGCGTTAGTAGACCCCTAAATCTACCGCCTTCAAACGATACATTTTAAACCTCTCAAAAGATTTGGATTGTCGGCAGTATTACACTGCCAGATTATCGATAACGAGTGTTATTAGGAATGTTCATTACCGATCATATGGCAGAAAATATGCCCATCTAGTACAGGCTTTAGTTAAGAAAAAAAATCAAACAACACCAATACGGTTTTTCACTTTCCTACAGTATACAATAGTCCAGTAGAATTGGATGACTATAGAGAGATGGCCTGAACAGCACATGTAGAACATTCAGCACTTCCCCCATCCTGTTTCTCCTTCTTCTTCCCTTTCACTGTCCCCAGAAGCAGACCTATTAAACAGCTTGTATCTGTTCATCTCTGACTACTGGAGACGGCACATCCACAGCTAGGAGGATGTTTCAGCTGCCTCAGTGAATGCTCAAGCATCAGGAGCCGGATATAGTTACCAAATAGTAACTTTTTTTTGCATTTGTTAAATAGCCGGAGAAGGAAGAGACTACAGCTGTATAATGAAGTGTAAGCTAGTGGAACTATTCTTACTCTAATCCAAAAATTACAAAAAGCTAGTGTCACTTTAATTTTACAAATAGCAAAAAAATCCACAACGCTCCCATATTTTGTTAGGTTAAGCTTGGTTTATCTATTCCACTGGATTCACATGAGTATAATATAGGCACCCTTTATGAGTCTCTATAAGGACCACAAATTCCAGATTCCTATGATGCTGTTAGTTTATGTTATTAAACTCATAGTCAGGCTGTGATTTGACATTGTAACGGTGTCCACCACACACTGTTTTGTGTTTTTTGGGGGGCCAAAAAAAGGTCTAAAAAATGTCAGACTAGCTGAGGGTCTTTTTTAGGCATTTATTTGCCCATATAGTCTTCCTGGCTTTTTTATTCGCCTTGTATTTTCTTTGAATAAGAAAATTAATGTAATTATGTATGTCCCACACCCACCCCGTAATGTCGCTTCCTCTGCAGAGCAGTATGGGAGATATACATTGGTACAAAAAAAAAATGTCATGCAAAAATCTCATCAATATGCATATGCAACATACAATGGCATTTGTGTTTTAATTCAAGTAATGCAATAGATACAGAACAAGAGCAATACTGCAACTTAAAAAAAGCACCTTAAAGGGGTTCTGTAGTTCTTTTTAACTGATGATCTATCCTCTGGATAGATCATCAGCATCTGATTGGTGGGGGTCAGACACCTGGGACCCCCGCTGATCCGCTGTTTCCCTTAGGCCCAGTGACATCATGACTAGTATCACTGGCCTGGGTGGGGTTAAACCCCATTCAAGTGATCAGAGCTTAGCCCTGCCCAGGCCAGTAATACTAGTCGTGATGTCACTGGGCCTGAGGGAAACAGAATGAAGGCCTAGCGCCGCTGCCTTCTCAAACAGGATCGGTGGGGATCCAGGGTGTCAGACCCTCGCCGATCAGATGCTGATGATCTTTCCAAAGGATAGATCATCAGTTAAAATAAACTACAGAACCCCTTTAAGGAATAAAAACAGGTGACGCCAACAAAATGGATGTCTCTGTAGAGCAGTATGGGGAATTGTACATTGGTACAAAAGACCGCATGTGTAAATGCCATTAAAAAAGCCAATATACATTGCACATGTGTATTTTTTAAAGCTACAAAAAACAATGGAGGTCTATGGGAGAATTTTTTTTTTTCTGCCAAGGTATGTATGGTCCTTATGGACCTAGTAGCTGCCAACTAGAGAACCCTGCTATTTAAATGAGCGCTGTCAGGAGGCACTGATGTACCAATCACCAGGATTGTAGTTTTCTTACAGTTCGACTTTGAGAAATGGGGAATAATTTAAAAAATCCTCCACTACCCTATTAAGAAGCTACTGTATGTGCAGTCATTTGTGACCTGTAAATACCTACTCCTAAGAGCTGTTTATAGATCAGTGTCATGAAGCCTTCCCGAGTGGAAGGTCAAAGACATTCTTCAACCAAAACCATTCCAGTAATCCTTTGAAAAGGCATTCATTAAAGTCAAAATTAAAGGGACTGAAGGTGAACATGTTTTATTATTTTTATTATTCTTACACAATTTCATTTATGTTTTGGGTAGAGACAGCTTTTACCCACTAAATCCACACCTGATTTTGACTTCAAAAACTGCATCAAAGAGCCTGAACATGTGGCAGCACCCTAAAGCCTCATTCACACATCAGTGTTCCACGTACCTGTGCTGTACGTGTCCTCCACGGACAGCACATTTACTCATTCATTTTAATGTGTGTATACACACATTAGTTTTTTACCACGGTCCGTGGGTCCATGTTTATAGCATGCTCTATTTTGTGGGTCCATCACGCCCATTATAGTCTATGGGTCTGTGAATACCACGGATACAACGCGGTTGCCATCCATGTTTCACATAGTATTAGGAAGAGATGCATTGAAAATTATTTTTCAGCTGCACAGTGTCCGTGAAACACGGATAACACACGGACAGCAAAAAACGGACACACAGAACCTTCACAGGCAGTGAAGGTGTGAATGAGGCTTAAGGATGTTTAATTCCAACACACCTGTTCCTTCTCCATTGGCAGGTGTCAGGCAGCTAGGCAAGCCGCTATCATGCACATTAGATTGTCAGGTTGTTATCATGCCAAAATGCAGGTTTGGTCAACATTTATCTAATATGTAAGATCAGATTTATATGTATATATCTTAGGCTTGCTTCACATTTGTGTTTGCCGATCCAGTAGGCTGTTCTGGCCTTGTGTCTGGCGGCGATCCGGGCAAAAATGCAGAGACTTGACTAGACAAATAACGCTGCGCGTTTTGTCCCACCCATTCCCTGGAACAGCCTGGTGACAACCAAAAACTCTTGGGAAATATATTGGCCCATATTTTGCTTTTAGATTTTACATAAAAGTATAGTAAGTTAGGTTATAGTAAGTTTTTTTTTCTTACTGATTTCATATCGCATGCCATATTGCAGAGCTATTCAATTTCTCGAAGAAAAACTGGTGCTTCATTGATACAAAACATGAAGGCATACATAAGTTGGTCATACACATGAGATTATGTGTTCTTTACACAACACAATATGCACTAGGAAAAGGTACATATCACATGGTTTCTTATTGAACCGATGCAGATTTCCCTTGTTAGACATTGCGTGCTGACTCCTACATTCCCACACTGATCTACTGTACTGGGGAAGAAAAGCTCCTAGAGTTTGGATCATATTATTACAATATATCAAATGATATCAGTATAACTTTAGTTGACATATTGAAAGCAAATCAAGCAAACATTTTAAAAAATAATCATTTAGAAAACAGCCTGAAATAATTTTATGACCAGATACCTCCTTATCACTTCAGCACCCTCATGTTCACAGTGTGCTGGTAGCCGGTGACCTCTCAAAGGCCTTCAAACGCTATTTTATGTGTTACGATGACACGTGTGAAACGTCTCAATACAAAAGACATAATACGTTGCAACGCACAGCTCTCTGGATCTGGCATTGCCACGTTACCACAATTTCCCGCCGAACCCCATTACAGTGAATGGTGGGCAGACATTGCAGTGACATCCGGCAATACAGGATCTAGAGAGCTTCGGAAGCTCTGCAGAAACTTATAACCTAAGGGTAAACGAAGCCTTAGATTTAAAAAAAATGCACTATACAATATACGGCACTGTGCTAGGTATGATGTCAGGAGACCCTTTCAAACAGCTAATTGGTGTGGGTGCTGTGCGATGCTGTTATTCGTAACCTTTTCGGAGGATAATTCATCAATATTGTATTCCTGGAAACTCATTTTTTTCCTCCAAAAAACGTATTATATTTCATTCTTTGAATGTGGCTTAAAAAGGAGAACATAATGGGGATAACAATAACACAATGTACATTCATTTCCACAATGATCCCTGAAGACCAAGCTATATCCTATCTCACGTTTTAATTTATATTTCTTTCATCTAAACTTTTTTTTTAATACAAACTACGCTAGATCAAACCTTTCTCCATAAAACAGCTAGTCTTTTCATGACATTTCTTTTCGAAATTTGTTTTCCTAATACGTTGGATTCCTTCATCAGCGTGGTCCAGAGAAGATGAGTAACAGGCTGAAATACTGCAAACTGGACATGTTCCCTGAATCTTTGTGCTGGCTTTCTATTTTCCTGTTAGGAAACATAAGCAAAAAAAAAAAAAAAATAATAATGTCTCCCTCCCCTTTCCTGTCAGGACAAGAAAGGGAAATAATGTGTTTAGTACAAAAGTAACAGTCAAACAGTTAGTTTGTCTTCCAGTTTCATTGCCTCAGCTGAAACAATTGCATTGGTTAGGAAAAGAGGTGGGCATTACCGTAAGTGCTGATCTCTGATAATCGGAGATTCTTCTATATGTCATAGAACTAGTGTTTTGCCACAGATAGAGCTCAGTATTTTTGGAAATTTTTCTGTCTATTGTACCGTTGTATGTAGCTCATTATGGGTCACTTTTTATTCCATTTAACTTGTACATAGGAAATTGGCATTTTAACTGAACTATAACTAAAATACCCTGACACATTACGCAAAAGTCCCTTACAACCAAGAATTTGGGCTGGCATCTTTTAACCATTAAAAAAAATTATAGAAGCCACTTGCACACCACATAAATTTTATGGCTTTTTTTTTTTTTTTTTTCAAAACAAATGTGTGGATGGCTTTTTTTCAGGCATTTTCTCTATAGAGGGGAGGTTTCCCTTGAATCATTGAGCCCCATGTTTCCCCACATGAATTTTATTTTTTTTATTTTTCAAAACAAATGTGTGGATGGCTTTTTTTCAGGCATTTTCTCTATAGAGGACTGACAAAAAAGGCCACTGCTTTAACATGGTGCCACTATTTTGTATTTCCATAGATTTTCAGCTAAGTACTCGAGCTGGCGTTTTTTTCAACAATAAACACAGGTTTAAAAAACACAAAAGTGCTGAAAAACAATACAAAATACTTATGTGTGGTTTCATCCATAGGGTAAGAGTTTTTTGGAGGAGGTTTTGAGGCAGATTTTCCTGCAGGTTTTTCAGCCAAAACCAGAAGTGTATTTGAAAAGAATCGGAAATAAAAAAGGAAGCACTTATACTTCTTCTTCCTGCTGTATCCACTTCTGGTTTAGGCTGAAAAATCGGCAGGAAAATCTAACTCAAAACCTTCTCCATAAAACTCGTTTTTTTGGGGGACTTTTTTGGAGTGACATTCTTTAGTCACACTACGTGTTTGCAACCAGTGGGCAAACTGCCACAATTAAGGTTTCCCAACTTAAGATGCAACATTTTGCAACACAACCAATGGTTGGTATAGACTTTGACAAAAGTGTTTATCCCTGCACCAGATGTATCATCCAGCCTTAAAGGGGTTATCCTAGACTAAATCAGACCTTTGGATTTGCCCGACCCATGGTGGTGATGATACTCACCTGGTCCTCACCTCTGGATTCGGTAACCGCTGCAGCTTGTACCCCCCATCAACTCATGTTGATATTGGTGCAGGGGGGAGCGCCAGTCCAAGAGCCACACAGAACAAATCCAGCGGTGAGGACCGGTGAGTATCATCACCACCGCAGGTTGGCCACATCTGGAGGTCTGATTTAGTCTTGAATAACCCCTTTAACCACTATGATAAATGTGGTACAGGTCTACACAGTCATCTACAGGATTAGTAAATCTGCCTCAATGTTTTACTTGCATTTTTTTCTAATTTTTTTCCTATGGGAAGTCTAAGGAAAAAAACCATGCCATGGGACGCTAAGGGACCAAAAACACCAGGAAACTGTCTTAAAGCACCTCTAAAAAAACTGCAAAGTTTGTGGGACATTTCAAAATTCCCTATAGAAGAACAACTAACGTCTGGCTGCTATGTATTTTGGTCCAGAAAAAAAAGGCAATATAAAACACTGCTTCTTATTTTTTAAATATAATGTGAAGCCACCCAGGATGCCAGAGAACATGTTGAAGACAAAATATACTCCTCTTTTAATTTTGTTTTAGTCTAGTCGTGTAAAGTCAGAGTCAGCAAATGATTAATAAAGGAAACCATGATACGGTTTATTATCACTTGTACTGTTTCTCCCTGCAAAATGGGGTTCTCCAGGGCTCCTGTTGAAATGGCTATAATTGCAAAAGTTAAAAGAAAATAGTCTCACCTGCCACAAGCACTCTGGGCCCAGCACCAAACTCCCTTCTCCTACGCCTCCACCCACTGCTGGACTGAAAGTGTGGCGTGCCATCTACAGTTGTGTTCAAAATTATTCAACCCCCACTGAAATTGAGTGTTTTGGCCAGTTTGACATTGATCTTGATCATTTCAGTCATCTTGTTTACAATTAAATCAAAGAGGCACTTGTAAGTCAGACAAATATAACATAACATTTATAATGAAATAACCACAAATGTATTTTCTGTGCTCACATCATTATCAGTTTTATTCAACCCCCAAGTGACATTCAATCTTAGTACTTAGTACAACATCCTTTTCCAGTTATAACAGCTTTTAAACGTGAAGCATAGCTTGACACAAGTGTCTTGCAGCGATCTACGGGTATCTTCGCCCATTCTTCATGGGCAAAAGCCTCCAGTTCAGTCACATTCTTAGGCTTGCGCGCTGCAACTGCTTTCTTTAAGTCCCACCAGAGGTTCTCAATCGGATTTAAGTCTAGTGACTGCGATGGCCACTTCAAAATGTTCCAGCCTTTAATCTGCAACCATGCTCTAGTGGACTTGGAGGTATGCTTGGGATCATTGTCCTGTTGAAAGGTTCAACGTCTCCCAAGCCTCAGGTTTGTGACAGACTGCATCACATTTTCATCCAATATCTCCTGGTACTGAAGAGAATTCATGGTACCTTGCACACGCTGAAGCTTCCCTGTACCTGTAGAAGCAAAACAGCCCCAAAGCATGATTGACCCCCCGCCATGCTTCACAGTAGGCAAGGTGTTCTTTTCTTCATAGGCCTTGTTCTTCCTCCTCCAAAAATAGCGTTGATCCATGGGCCCAAACAGTTCTAATTTTGTTTCATCAGTCCACAGAACACTATCCTAAAACTTTTGTGGTTTGTCCACACGACTTTTGGCATACTGCAGTCGACTCTTCTTATTCTTTGGAGACAACAATGGGGTGCGCCTGGCAGTTCTGGCATGGAGGCCTTTATTACGCAGTGTGCGCCTTATTGTCTGAGCTGAAACTTCAGTACCCGCATCTGGTAAATCTTTTTTCAGTTCCTCAGCAGTCACACGATGACTTTTCTCCACTTTGCGCTTCAGGTAGCGCACAGCAGTCGAAGTCAGCATCTTCTTTCTGCCACGACCAGGTAGCGTTTCAACAGTGCCCTTTGCCTTGAATTTGCGAATGATGCTTCCTATGGTGTCTCTTGGTATGTTTAACATCTTTGCAATCTTCTTATAGCCATTGCCCTTCCTGTGAAGAGAAATCACCTCTTCTCTTGTCTTCCTGGACCATTCTCTTGACCTCACCATGTTTGTAAACACACCAGTAAATGTCTAGAAGGAGCTGAGTATCACAGTCATTTTACATCTGCAGAATTGGTGCTTATTATGCTTGATTGCTGCTCCTTGACATCCACAGGTGTTTTCAATACCTGATCGAAAACACTTGAATGAACCTCTGTTCTTAAGAGTGGTAGTCTTTAAGGGGTTGAATAATTGTGTCAATGAAGAAATCACAAAAAAAACATTTAATACTGTATTACAAAAACAATTGATGTCATTTTAGTTGCATTTGGTTCTTTAAAAAGTCCTTGTAAGATTTCATTCTGAACACAATTACAAATGTACATTAAATTCTCTAAAACCCTTTACAGCATTGGGGGTTGAATAATTTTGAACACAACTGTATATACACGTCACCATTGCCGGTCAATTAATGGCCTCAGTGGTGGCAGCAGTCATGTCACCACTGAGGCCATCCTCCTCATTTCCATGAGATAAGTTTTTGGTAGGTGGGGGTACGACTGAATGTATGTAGGACATTATGGGTCACTTGTTATTATACATAGTAAATTGGCATTTTAACTGAACTATAACTAAAATACCCTGACACATTCAGCAAAAGGCCCTTACACCCAAGAATTTGGGCTGGCATCTTTTAACCATTAAATTTTTTTTATAGAAGCCACTTGCACACCACATGAATTTTATGGCTTTTTTTTTTTCAAAACAAATGTGTGGATGGCTTTTTTCAGGCATTTTCTCTATAGAGGGGAGGTTTCCCTTGAATCATTGAGCCCCCTGTTTCTCCATTTGAATGGAGCAGTTGCCATACATGAGTGCTGCCACTCCTGAAATTTTTCCAGAAAATTAGGTATTTCTCCCAGAAAATTATTGCAATTACACATGTTTTGTTATACACATATTTATTTCCTTTGTGTGTATTGGAACAAAAACAGAACAAAAAAAATAAATTCAAAAATGGGCAGGGCAAAATTGTGGGTAAACAACTTTGTTTTAGGCATGTGATGCTCGTTCAAACTCACATATGGCAAGTAACAGGTGTGGGCAATATAAAAATCACACCTGAAACTAAATAAAAAAGGGAGAAGTTGACTTAATCTTTGCTTGTGTACCTTTGTGTGCCACACTTAGCATGGAGAACAAAAAGAGGAGAAGAGAACGGTCTACACTTGAGAACCAAAATTGTGGTCTACACTTGAGAACCAAAATTGTGGAAAAATATCAACAATCTCAAGTTTACAAGTCCAGAGATCTTGATGTTCCTTTGTCCACGGTGCGCAACATAATCAAGAAGTTTACAAGCCATGGCACTGTAACTAATCTACCTGGACATGGACGGAGGAGAAAAATTTTTGAAAGGTTGCAACGAAGAATAGTCCGGATGATGGATAAGCAGCCCTAATCAAGTTCCAAAGAAATTCAAGCTGTCCTGTAGGCTCAGTGTGCATCAGTGTCAGCGCAAACTATCAGTCCACATTTGAATAAAATGAAATGCTATGGCCGGAGACCCAGGAGGACCCCACTGCTGACACAGAGACAAAAAAACAGCTAGACTGCAATTTTCCAAAATGTATGTCAGTAAGCCAAAATCCTTCTGGGAAAACTTCTTGTGGACAGATGAGACCAAGATAGAGCTTTTTGGTAAAGCACATCATTCTACTGTTTTTCCGAAAATGGAATGAGGCCTACAAAAAAAGAACAGAGTGGAGGTTCAAAGATGTTTTGGGGTTGTTTTGCTGCCTCTGACACTGGGTGCCTTGACTGTGGGCAAGGCATCATGAAATCTGAAAATTACCAAAGAATATTAGGTCGCAATGTAGAGGCCAGTGTCAGAAAGCTGGGTTTGCATCCTAGGTCATGGGTCTTCCAGCAGCACAATGGCCCCAAATATACTTCAAGAAGGAGCCAGAAATGAATGGAAATAAAGCGCTGGAGAGTTCTGAAGTGTGCAGCAATGAATGTGGATCTAAATCCCATTGAACACCTGGAGAGAGATCTCAAAATTGCTGTTGGGAGAAGGCACCCTTCAAATATGAGAGACGTGGAGCAGTTTGCAAAAGAAGAGTGGTCCACAATTCCAGTTAAGAGATGTAAGAAGCTTGTTGATGGTTATAGGAAGCAATTGATTTCAGTTATTTCTCCGAAAGGGTGTGCAACTAAATATTAAACTGAGGGAGCCAGTAAATGCGTCTGGCCCATTTTTGGAGTTTTGCGCGAAATTATCTCAGTTTTGGCTTTTTTCTCTTTTTTTTTTGTGTTGTTCCAATAAACACAAAAGAAAATAAACATATGTACTGTATAACAAAACATGTGTAATTGCAATAATTTTCTTGGAGAAATACTTAGTTCTCTGGAAACATTTCAAGGGTACCAACACTTTTGGCCATGACTGTAGAACTGCCTGACATAACTGAGAACTTGTACTCGGCTATCTCCACCAGTCTCATAGAGTTGGGACCCTGTTTTCATGATCTATGGGGGCCCCAGCGGTCCGATGCATCCCTATCCTGTGGTTTCCCATCTGAAACAAAATATAATAAAAACTAATAAGAAGGCTGTGAAAGACGTTTCGAACCAAAGTCATATGTCGCATGTACCCATCTGCCACATAAAACAAAAATTTAACATAACAACCATTAAAATAATCTAGTGTCTGTAATACAAACACAACAAAATGATTTTATTGCTGTAGATTTATATGCGTGCCACAGCAAATGGTAGCACGCACCCATCGCTGGATGCACACATTTTAGAGAGCAAGGTTTCTCTAGATCAGAGCAAAAATTATTTCAGGCCTCATTCTACAGTTACTAACTGCCCTTCACAAAATGTGAAGATGTGGACTGAATCATGGCAACCAAGCAGAGGAATGTGCACAAAACAGCTGCATGTGCACAGCAGAGGCTGTAAAATGAGTTTTGTACTAAAGGGAACAGCTGGATCTTTTCTTCACTCTCCATAGACAAGGCTGTATGGACCTTTAATAATACATATCTGTGCTCTATGCTGCACAGCTGTCAATGCCAAGTTCAGAATGCCAATTGTCAGTTTACACTAGGACACAGGTGTGACTTCTGACTTCAGGTCCATTGTATGTGTCGTTCCGCTAATGTGGTGGATCTGGATTCTCCTCTGCTTAATAGCTGGGTTGTGACATGGGTTAGATATTATTAGTTGACAGTTTGAGTTCTTTTAATATAAGATATAGAAATCAGGAAAAGATGTAATTCCCTATTATTACCAATTACACATTAGGACGTATCATCAGTGTCGGACTGGGGTGCCTAGAGCCCACCAGTAGAACTTACTCTTGGGGCCCACGCTATAGTTGTATACAAACATTGCAAATTCATTTTTTCAGCCTTTAGAATGCAGTTTTTTTTTTAGCGTTTTCATCATAGCATTTCAAGATCCATATTTTTTTTTATTCGCACTGACATAGCTGTGCTAGACTAGAGCTTACCTTTTTCAATGCCACCATGTGGGGGTACATACCTTTTATTGATTAACCTTCATTCATTTTTTGGGGGATGGGAAAAACAGTAAATCTGAAATAGTTTTTTATGATAAGTACTGTGTAGAATAAATAACTATATAACCTGTGGCAATACAAAATATGTCTATTTTATTTCATATTTTACAAATTTTGCACTGCAAAAGCCTGTTTTATGGAAAAAGGTCATTTTTGTGTCACCACATAGCTTTTTCATTTGTCCACCAATGTTACTAAATGACAGCTTGTTGATTTGTGGGACAAGTTATAGTTCTTTTTAGCATTATTTGGGGATATATACAAAATTATTTTTTTTAATATTTTTTAGTTATATAACTTTTTTTGTCAGAATAGGAAAAGCAGTTAATCAACTATTATTTTTACTTTTTTTTCCCTGCCATGCAATATAAATGTTATATTATCTGTGTTACCTGATAATGCCATGGTCTCTATTGTCTGTGACAGGGATGGTCAACCTGTAGCCCTTCAGATGTAAGCTGTCCAGGCATTCTAGGAGTTGAAGTTTTGCAACAGCTGGAGGGCCGCAGGTTGGGCATCCCTGTCTGTGGCATCTGAAGGGTTTAACAGCCAGAATCAAATAACTCACAACGGTCCTGGATCTGACAGGACAGTCCTGGATTTTAGTGGCTGTACCATGGTCAGGGAATGGCTGAGGTATATCCAGCTCTCAACTGTCTCTGCGTCCTTAGGTCTGCTCGAAGCCTCACCATTCAACTCAACTGCCGGTAGGCACAATGTGGTCACACATACATAGCGCTGATGGGCTGTGTAGGAGAAGTGGTGCAGGCCAGGAATTATCCTGTGCTCATACAAAGGACAGCAGCGCAATGTTTGTGTGACAGCATCGTGCCTCCCTGGGAAGCGCAGGAGCTGCTCCGATCATAAAGGAATGCTTGGGTGAGTATGTAGTTTTTTTTTTTACAGTAAAGGGGGGGCATAACTATTGTGAAGGGGCACAGTATGGGCATAACTACTTTGTGGGGGCAAAAGAGGGAATAATTACCATGTGGGGGCACTAAGGGGACTGGGTTGGATAGGGCATGTATGGTGTAGGTATTGGGAAGATTTAAAGGCATGGCTTAGTGTTAAAAAATTGCACCATGGTGCGCTACTCTGATTGGCAATAGTTTGGGAGGTATGGCTGGTATTCCATGTAGTAGCCGCTGCACAGCAAATTTAGAGACAAGATGTGACCATCGTGTGGCCAGAAACCTGAAGTTCCTACGGTCTGCAAATTAATTTGGGCTATCTACTTTCTTACTGATAGTTGGTGGACATCAGATTTTTGGTTACGTACTGGCACTATGGGGGACACCACTTCTAGTGCAAAATGTCAAGTATAAAATAGCTAGCACCAGCAAGTGATGGTGTGGACACAACTGCTATGCCTGCATCATTGCAACGGTGGTTTGCATTAAAGGGGTTCTCCAGACTTTTTCTATTGATGACCTATTCTCAGGATAGGTCATCAATATCAGATCGGTGGCGGTGCTGAGTGTCAGACTGATCAACTGTACGGGGAGATGGCGTGCGCAGTACGCACGTGCCGTCTCCCTTCTCGTCCACTGCTGCTGTCCCAAAGACTTAGCAGCAGCAGGAAGAGAGAAGGCACGTGCACACTGCAGACGCCGTCTCCTCATACAGCTGATCGGCTGGGGTGCGGGGTGTCAGACCCCCGCCGATCTGATATTGATGACCTATCCTAAGGATAAGAAAGGATAGAAAAAGCCCCGGGAAACCCCTTTAAGGTAAACTAAACTACCAGCAGGTCTTGAAGGTCTGCAGCTGCCAGAACATGCTGGGAGCTGTAGTTCCTTGTGAGAGTCACAAAGTTTTTAAATTGAAAATTAAAGTTTTTTTTAAAGTAAATACTTAGTTTTCTTTGGGGGCTGGCCTGGGGAAATGCTCACACGTTCTCCTCTTGCTTGCAGCCTGGTTTCTTATTTGCTCAGTCTCCTCCTCACTGTGTCACTGTCAGTGAGAGAGAAGTGTCTGCCTGCCTTTCAGACTGTAGCAGACAGATGCCTCTATGATTTGCTTCACACAGCCCAGCTCTGCAGAGCCAGAGAGAGGTCCAGGATGTGAGCGGGCAGGCAGCAGGGAACGTATAAGGAAGCCGCCCAGCAAAGAGAAACTGCGAGCTAACAGGATGGGGGGCGTGATCAGTTCAGCCAGGTCCGTGGAGCCCATGACTGGAGAGGATGTGCTTTACTGCTGCAACTACACAGGATGCAAGTGGTAAGTTGTAATGTCATCCTGCCACTGCTGATACTTATGGGAACTGGAACAAGAGGGGGCGGGGCAGGGCAATACAGTGGCAGTTCTTACTTGCGCAGAGGAAAGCTCTCATAAAGACTCCTTTACTGAATAGATCAGGGGCCTACCGAAGGATTTAACGGCTCCCCGGTGGGCCAGTCCGCGCCTGCGTATCATCATAATTATCATTCCACTAGCTTCATCTTCGAAGTAACTATAGACTTTTTTTTACCCAGTATTTGAAGATGTCCTTGAATATTTGAGATGTAAATACACTCCTCAACATTGAAATTGCAACACCAAGAAGGAAAAATCATTGAATTATGGGAATCACATGATCAATAGACAAAACATCTTGATTTATTCAGTATCGATTATGAGCACGACATGTAGAAATACACGCACTTACACGCCTTGGCATGCTATCAATTAGGTTATGAATGGTTGTCTGAGGAATGTTCTGCCACTCTGAATACACTTGCACGCAAATCATCAAAATCTACTGCTGGCAGCTCCCTTTGCAGTAGCCTACCAATAATGTTCCAGATATGCTTGATGGAGACAAGTCCAGAGATGCTGCAGGTCATAGTAGCACATTAAGGCCATGCAGGCTGGCAGCAGTAACACAATCAACATGTGGCCCTGTGTTGTCCTGTTGAAAAATGGCTTCTGGGATACTTTGGAGAAGTGACCATACCGCTTGTTCCACGACCAAATGAATGTAAGGCCTCTTTCACACAAAAGTTTTTTTGCGAGTGCGCGGGACGTTTTTTTGCGTTCCGTATATGGAACCATTAATTTCAATGGGTCTGCAAAAAAAAAAAAACCCCGAAGGTGCATTCCGTTTTCGTATTTCCGTTCCGTTCAAAGATAGAGCATGTCCTATGTTTGTCCACATCACGGACAAGGATAGTACAGCAAAACCATATAGTCGTGTGCAATAGGTCGAACGCTGAGCTGTTGGTGTAACTGAAATGAAGACTAGAGGGGTCTGGCTACCATACATTATGCTACACCTCACCATAATCCCAGGAGTAGGAGCTGCATGCTGTTCCCTTGTGAAAGCCTCTTCATGGCATTGCCCACATAGTCCCCAGACCAATCTCCAGCTATCATTGCATCCGAGACAAAAGCAGACCTATATTGAAGCCATTGCTGTCTTGCTGTGCACTATGATGGCCTTTAAGAGCGGTGTTGTGAGGTCAGTGAAACACCTGTGGCCGGACATCTTGCTTGTAGCAATGTTCATATGCCTTCTGATGGCTTGTGTAGATAATGTTTGCTGTCCTAGGCTTGCAGTACAGAATGGATGAGTGCGTGCCACAGATGATCGTGACAGATGATCTGTCCATGCAGAGCTTCACCTCTGTGCACCTCTTGCTCTTGTTCCAGTTCGTCATCGTTCTCCCAACTACCAGGACAAGCAACAATGAACAGTGCTGACATCTTTGTCTAGGCGCTTAGTAATCTGCCGAAGTGATAAACCAAGGTATCTCAGTTTGTGGCTAAAAAAACCTTAGCTTTAAATCTGGTTTTATGCCCCTCCAACATGCCACAGATTGGAGCTAGGTGCCTGAAAATTTTATTATCTACAGATCTTCGGCACATCTGCTACTTCCTCAATTTGCCTAACCTCATGGCCTGTCCTTCTTGCTGTTGCAATTTCAATGATTTGGACATCATAGATAAAAGACTCAGAAATGCATCTTGTTGGGACCTGAGCAGAAGAGCCCACAGCTAGTTTGGGCGCAGTAGAGATGGCGGCATTGGTGACACGATGGATAGGTAAATACTGAGGAAACAATCTTTCACCCACAGGTGAGCAGATAAAAAAAGCCATAAGGACCTCTTTAAAAATGTGTATTTTCGGGTGTAGCATTAAACTGCAAACACAGGGTCGGAAGAGTTTCATGACTCTCCAATAGGACTCAATCACATGACATGAAGGGTGTATGGTTGCACAAGGAGCCCAGTATGAAGCCACACTGTGAGGATGTATGTGGGGAAAAATGTTCCATAGGTTACTAGAGCGTTTCAGAATATTTTTTCTCAGACAGAAGAAAAAAACCTCTGTATGAGTTCATGGGAAAATTGAGGCATACAATAGTACAGTGAAGGTCGCATGCACATCTGTGGGTACCCGATTATATACAGGAGACAGAAACTGGTAAGTGAGATTTGGCATGCTTTGTGTATCTCAAAGACTTCAAAGAGCTTCTCTAAGAGTCAAACATTGATGGCCTTGTTTCAGAATTCAAGGATTGATTGGTGTTGTGTGAATTTCAAAAACCCACAATGGTCAGCAGACTGAACGGACTGTGATGGTCTAAGCAAGCCCTGCCTCACCTTCATTGTTTACATAGCCACAAACCTATGTGTCTGCACAAACAATAAAGGGGCCTTGGCACATCCAATGGCTGGGGGTCAGTCAGACTCCCAATGATGACACACTGATTGCCTACTATAAGGGCCCCTTGAATATACCAGGCCAGCTTCAGAAGAGCATACATTAGGCACATTTGTGAGCCCATATTCTGGACTAATGTGCCAGCCCGACTGCAGGTTTAGTGACCTGAACTCACAGCATCATTGGTATCAGATCAGGTCAGGAGATCCTCGATGAGGCCAGGACTTTAGCCCATAGGAAGGATGTATAAATGTACCTGTAATATGTTCGGCTAAGACTGACCCAAATGACAATCACAGACATTGTGCTCTCTGTGGGCTCCATGAATAGATCACTCATCCACTGACTTTCATGTATGTACTCACATATCAGTTGTTTTCCACGGACCACGCTGACACTACGGAAGCACGTCCTATTCTCTCAGTGATTATAGATCCCTCAGGCACATTATAGTCTATGGGTCAGTGAAAATCACAGACACAACATAGGCCATTGGTAGGGGATTCTCTGAAAAATCATTTTCATCCCAGCAGTGAATGTGGATCACGGATGACACACAGAGTGCATAAAACGGACACACAGCCCAAAAACAGATCCTTCATGAATAAAGCACTGACTATCTTGTCACAGATGTCATCAAGGACACGGATGTGTGAATGAGGCCTAATTTTGCAATCAGAACAGCTTTGCTCTCAGAAGTATGATGGTTCCAGTAGTTAAACCTCAAATGCCATAATATGATCTTTGTGGGCAGAGATGGACCAGCTTACAATATGGGGCCACTTTTAGTTTTTCCAGGGCCACTTTAAGTTCCCAGTCTGCCCCTGTTTGTGAAAAAAGGTATTTCAATTTGTAAAGCAGTGGTAGAACCATTAATAAGTATTCACCAGACACCAACTGATTTAGAGACAAAAATGAAATTTATAAGTAATAAATATATTATATCATACTAAAATAATTTGTAAAAAACAAACAAACAAACAACAAACTAGTAGAGAAGGTCTTGCAATATGAGATTTAAAAGTGCATTATGTTTTGCCACACTGTTCTGTGCCCTGGCAAATTGATGCATGTATTTTACATAAAACAAGGTCACCTTCTAGTCCTAGATTGTTGTACTGCCCTAACAGGTTTTCCTCTTGCTTCATATTACGACTGAAGCTATGTCAGTGTCTTTTCTATGGTGTCTTGTTAGCTGGCATTCAGAATTATTTTTAGCACCTAATGTTTTACATCCAGTGTTCATACCAAAAAATGTGAATCTCGCCCCTACTGCAATATGACATTTAAAGTAATTGTAGACCTTTTGTACACTAATTGGCAGCACATTATCTCATGTCACTTCTCTCCAGCAATGCAAAGAATAATAATAATCTTTATATAGCGCCACCATATTCTGCAGCGCTTTACAACTCAGAGGGTACATGGAGAAATCAAAATAGACATCACAGGCTAATATAAAATGGAAAGACTAGGAGTGAGGGCCCTGCTCGCAAGAGCTTACAATCTACGAGGAAATGAGAGAGGGGCACAAAAGGTTAAAGGTTTTATAAAGTGGTCCAGCATTCTTTGTATTAAGTAGTGTAGCGCAGATGGAGCTGCATGAGCCAGTCATTTAAATGTGGGGATAATAGTCAGAAGAAGGCGATTGGTTCTGTAGAATAAGGCTACGTTCACACGACGACTATTGTCGCGCGACAATTTTTATAATGGGAGTCTATGGTGTCGCATTGCGACATGCTGCGACTGCGACACGACAGTCGGAAAAAATCCATCCGGGATGGATTTTTGGCGACTGTTGTGTCGAAGTCGCAACATGTAGCATGTTGCACGTGCGACACCACCATAGACTCCCATTATAAAAATTGTCGCGCGACATTAATGTGACGTCAATGTCGCGCTACAAATGTTTCAGTGTAGTGGTTCCCGATTTGTCGCGCGACAATTGTCGTCGTGTGAACGTAGCCTAAGGGGTGAGGGGTAAATGAGTCAGTTTAGGAAACATGATAGGCCTGCCCAAAAGGATGTGGTAATTTATCATTAATATACACTCGTTTTCTGGTGTAAAAAAGCTGCAAACTGTGCGTATTGCACAAGTGGTGTTGCTCCGCCGCCTTCGCCACTTTTCTGAATAGGGGGGCGGCAAGTGGCAGAGGGGGTATTACAAGTGGCCTCACAACATTTATCTTCCAATGGACTGGTCTAGATTTCAGTTCAGGAGCATGGGCTGTCAAAGGCTGCACCTAAGTTATTACGAGTCGTACACCCTGTCATAAATTAGGCATAGCCTTCGGAAGCGTGCAGGATTATCACAGATCAGGGTATGCCACCGATCTATGATAAATCAGGCCTGATGTGTTTTTACATCACGTTTAAAAATAAAAAAGTTGAGAATTAACCTGACTGACCGGGGCAGTGCATTCCAGAATGCTGGTGCAGCTCGAGAAAAGTCTTGAAGACGAGAGGTTTGAATTATGGAACATGTCAATCTTAGACCATTGTCAGAATAAAGAGCGCGAGTAGGGTGACAGACAGAAATGAGGGAAGATATGTATGGAGGTGCAGCAAGGCGGAGCGTTTTGTGGGTGAGAAGAAGAAGCCATAATGCTAGTCAGAACAGGCCATACACATTAGGAAAACCTGCCCTGACATGTATGTTCAGCCGATGTACTGTAGGTAACGGTATGGCAGACACTTCTTGCGCAGCTTTTCTAGACTGGTTAGATAATAATCCAACCATTCTTTTTTGACCCAATGGCATTTTACTGGGAATTACCTTTACGTGGTTTTTCTGAAAATATTGATTTTGAAGCAAGTGCTATCACATCTGATGAGGCAGGTAACAGGCGTGCGGCACAGAGAGGAGGGAAGGAGGGTGCCCTTTCACTAGGGAGAGGGAGAAGTGGTGACCCCTAACTCACCTAGCACTGGCACCTGGCTGCCCTGACGTCCCTAGACGGGCTGCTTACCCAAACCCTGATCCCGTGCCTCGTCCCTGGCTTACCCTAAAATAAGCTGTAAGTAGTGAGTAGGGCGGTGGGAGCATTAGTCCTCACCACTGACACCTAGGGTAACAACAGGGAAAGGACAAACAACACAAACACCACATACGATCCCCGAAGGGCGACAACAAACAGGAGAGAACCGGAGATCCAACAGCTCCAGTTCCAACGGCTCCACAGCAACTCCAACTCCACCAGAGGTCAGAATAGAAGATCTGGAAAGAAGGTTTATATCTGGCAACAAGGGGAGCAGAAAGGGAGAACATATAGTAGCTGGGAGTGGCTGACAGAGAACAGCTGAAAGGAAAAGCTACCGATTCCTAAATGGAACAAAAAGGATCGCAAACCAAAGCAGGAAAACCTGGACCTGAATCCATTCCCACAACTAGGTCATGGAGCGATCCTTTGAAACCGAGCGAGTAGCCACCCGCTGTGACCTTCTGACCCCAGACCGTGTCCAGAGAGTCATGGTCAATGATGCCTATTCAGAAAGGTCTCTAGTTCTAAGTGGTGTACCCCAAGGTTCATCACTGGGTCCACTATTTTTTAATTTATTTATTAATGACATTGAGGATGGGATTAATAGCACCATTTCTATTTTTGCAGATAACACCAAGCTGTGTAGTACTGTGCAGTCTATGGAAGATGTCCATAAACTACAAACTGAACAGTGTTTAAGCATCCATTTGGCAAATGAGAGTCAATATGCATACATGTAAAGTTATGCATCCGAGTACTAAGAATTTACATGCATGATATGTCCTAGGGGACATATTGTAACACTGGGAGAGTCACTTATAGAGAAGGATTTGGGTGTCCTCATAGATTAAATAACAGCATACAATGTCATTCAGCTGCTTCTAAGTCTACTTTCACACTCGCATTTTGGCTTTCCATTTGTGAGATCTGTTCAGGGCTCTTACAAGTGGTCCAAAACGGATCAGTTTGCATTCTAATGCATTCTTAATGGAAAGGATCCGCTCAGAATGCATCATTTTGCATCAGTTCAGTCTCCATTCCGCTTTGAAGACGGACACCAAAACACTGCTTGCAGTGTTTTGTTGTCCGTCTGATGAAACTGAGCCAAACGGATCTGTCCTGACACACACCTGACACACAATGTACGTCAATGGGGACAGATCTGTTTTCACTGACACAATCTGGCACAACAGAAAACGGATCCGTCCTCCATTGACTTTCAGTTGTGTTCAAGACGGATACATCTTGGCTATGTTAAAGATAATACAAACTGATCCGTTCTGAACGGATGCAGACGATTGTATTATCGAGAGTGTGAAAGTAGCCTAAGCCTACCAGGATATTGTTATGCATTAAACGAGGCATGGACTCGTGGGGCAGGGATGTAATATTACCAATTTACAAAGCGTTGGCGCAGCCTCATCTGGAATATGCAAATCAGTTCTGGGCACCAGTCCATAGAAAGGACACTCTGGAGCTGGATAGAGTACAAGGAGAGCGACTAAACTGATAAGGTGGCATGGTGGGTCTTAGTTAAGATTAAAAGAATTACATTTATTTAGTCTTGAAAAGAGGTGTCTAAGGGGAGATGTGATTAACATATACAAATATATAAATGGGCCATACAATAAAATATGATGAAAAGCTGTTCCATGTAAAATACCCAAAAAAGACTGGGGGGGCACTGCCACCGACTACAGAAGAAAAAGTTCAGTCTCTAGATGCAAGAAGGCCTCCTCGCCTCAAGAACTGTGAATCTGTGGAACAGTCAGGCGGTGGTCACAGCAGGAACCGTTGATGGTTTTTAAAAGGGTTAGATAAACTCTTTAAAGTAAATAATATTAATGCTCATGAAAATGTGTACTGCTCTGTTTTCTGACTCACCTTCCCTTAATTCACATTCTCTCCCATCCCCTGGTTGAACTTAATGGATTTCTCACTTTTTTCAACTGTATTATGTAACCTGCTCCTAGTTATAGACTTTTCTCACATGGTCATGTCTTTCCCAGTAACATGATAGTCAGATCTGTGTGTTCAGGATACTGGTGCCCTCTCTGGCTCTCATGTATCTGCACAGCTTTATTTCTAACTGATTCCACCTTCTACCAAAGATGTAACTAGGCTTTGCAGCACCAGGGGCAAGGATTCACCTCTGCCCCCCTTCTCCCTCACTTGGCATGCAAATTTACTTAAAGAGGGAAAAGTTACCATAGCATTTTTTTTACACTAAGCCACTCCTCTAACTGTGCCCAATGCATAACTAGACTCACGCAGCCCCACTTACCTATTAAAAGCTACCATAGTGTACACGGCGGTACCAATACACTGCAATAAATGAAAGAACCAACTAGTCCTACCGCATCCAGGGTGTCGCTGGTGTGTTGTCCACTGGATCCAGAACAAGGTACGTGTGGTGATAAAGCAAAATGAATAATCACATAAGGAAGGGATGGTAACTGTCCCTGTGAAATACCTAGGAGGAGGCATTGTGCTGGCCCTGTTAGACCGAGCCATCCCAATGTATAACAGGGTAAGCTAGGTACTGCTTTCCCCTTAGCGCTACCACACAGTACTAATACCCACATTGTGCCTCCTTCACGGTAGTAATATTCACATTGTGCTCCTCGCAGTAGTAATGCCCACATTTTGCCTCCTTTACAGCAGAAATGCCCACATTGTGCCCCCTCACAATAGTTATGTCTTCTTTGTGGTCCCTTCACAATAGTTATACCTACCTTTATGTCCCCTCACAGTAGATATATCCTCCTTGTGCCCCCTCACAGTAGTTATGTCCTCCTTGTGGCCCCTTCACAGTAGTTATGCCCACGTTTGTGCCCCCTCACAGTAGATATGTCCTCCTTGTGGCCCCTTCACAGTAATGATGCCCACCTTTGTGCCCCCTCACTGTGGTTATGTCCTCATTGTGCCCCCTAGTGCCCTCTCCAGCTCCATAAAGAAAAACAACACAAATACTTACGTGTTTTCCTGATGATGGGCACGTCCTGCCTTCCCCAGCAGCAGCAGCACCTCGCACTCATACACACATTGTCCTGCTGGCTGTGCAGGAGGCTGATTCCGGGGCTTTCACCGCTTCTCCCACACAGCCAGCAGCGCGATGTGCAGCTGCTGGGTAGAGCAGACCAGAGGAACAGTGAAGCAGGGAGCGGACGGCTCCCTGCTCCACAATGTAAATGAAGTGCCCGGGAGGTTCGCCCACTGAGCGTCTGGGCCCGGGGCATGTGCCCCAGCTGCCCCCCTCGCTACGCCCCACCTTCTACGGTTCATAAGGGATCTCCTCTCACTTTACTGATCGTCAGGGATACTGAAGAGTATTAATGACTGCAGTGGGTGCTCTGCTTTCTGTCTATACTAGTATACAGCTATATTATCTACCTCCGCAAACTGCTTTGTATGTGATTTCCTCCCTATCTACTACCTGTGTAATGTGCTCCCTGATACCTTGGATGCTTTTCCCCCAATCTACACTCTGATCTGCTTGTATATCCTCCTTCCCTCTGCCTGACTTGCAGGATAACAGGCTGAACTGGATGGACAGATGTCTGTTTTCAGCTTTATGAACTATGTTACTATGATGCTATCTCTTACATTGAAAGAAGGGATGAGGAGAGCTGCTAAAACTCCACAGCAGCTTACATACCGCTTGGCTGAGGTATGCTTACAACACCGTTCTCCGATACATTCATAACCCCACTTTATTATCCTCACCCACGTTTCTCAGCAGATTTCTCTATTTTGGAGTGAATACTGACGTTGGTATTTGATACACTTGGCGAAAACTAGATGGCTTTTAGTTTTGGCGCATTGTGCACTACTTTTTTTTTGGTAAAGATTGATTGATAGATAAATCTTCTCCCAAAGGCTCATGCACACAACCGTTGCCTGTTTTGTGGTCCGTAAATAGAGGATCGGCAAAACATGAGGAATGGAACATCCGGCCCCTAATAGAACTGTCCTATCCTTTTCTGTAATGTGGTCAAGAATAGGACATGTTCTACATTTTTGCAGATGCCACAGAACGGACAAACGGATATTTGCGGCCCCATTGAAGTAAATAGGTCCACATCCGACCTACAAAAAATGCGGATCGGATGCTGATGAAAAATACGTTAGTGTGCACTGTGTCTGCAGTGTCCACCTAAGGTTTCAATCAGGCACATTTAGGCAACGGATGCCACTGAGGGCAGTCATGCTAAAAAAAAACAACGTATACCACGCAGCTGCTACTGTTTCAAGCAATAAAAAATAAATAAAAATGAAAAAAAGAGGCCAAAGGACACTCTTTTAGGGTTAATCAGTATAAGGGAGGCCTATGGGTCCGTTTAACTGACTGGGAGCTTCCTAAATATGTTAAACACCTTATTTATCAATGTATTTTGCCACAAAACCTGTGGAAATACAAACTTAAAGCCCATTCACATGGCTGGATGAACGTGTCCGCACCCGTTCAGCAATTTTGAGGAATGGGTGCGCTCCCATTCATTTCAATGGGGCCGCAAAAGATGTGGACAGCATGCATCCGTAGTTCCATTCCGCGGCCCCGCAAACAAGATGGAGCATGTCCTATTCTTGTCCGCAATTGTGGACAAGAATAGGCATTTTCGATGATAGTGCAGGCTATGTGCGGTCCGCAAATTGCAGAACGCACACGGGATGGCATCCGTGTTTTGCGGATCCGCAAAACACTACGGTCGTCTGAGTGAGGCTTTAGGGGGAGATTCATCAAAACTGAAGTAAAGGAAAACTGGCTTAGTTGCCCATAGCAACCAACCAAATTCCTCCTTTTATTTTTCAGAGCTCCTCTGGAAAATGAAAGGAGGAATCTAATTGGTTGCTATGGGCAACTAAGCCAGTTTCCCTTCACATCAGTTTGGAGAAATCTCCACTTGAACTAGAAAAGTATGGTTGTCGCTTGCAACCAATCAGATGCCTGTTCTTATTTTTCTCAGGCAGGTTTAAAAATGAACGCAGTGACTTGATTAGTTGGCTAGTAGTGCCACGGGCAGTCAGCAAACAGGGCCTGGAGCAGGAGCCAGCAACCCCCGCCACTCCAGCTGCTGCAGAACTACAACTCCCAGCATGCACATATGCTCGGCTGTTCTTGGAACTCCCATAGGAGTGAATAGAGGATTCTGGGAGTCGTAGTTTCATGGAGGTTGCTGATCCTTGTCTTAGAGTGGCAAAAGGGTCTGACAGTTTAGGTTTTTACCTCTCCGGGGGCACAAGGCATGGAGGAGGGGGGAGGTGAAGGTTACTATCTAAGGCCAGGTCACCTATCATAACTAGCCTAATGGGAGAGCAACCAGAGTCCACTGTTCAAATGGAATATAAAAGCAGTTCTGTGATTGGCTGCGATCGTTGACTACTCTACTGCAGAGGCCTGGTACTGAGCAGGGAAGGGGTTAAGTGAGCAGTCAGCAGCCACACCTAGTAACCCCAGGCACTGTACCAGCTCCATCAGCAGAGCTCACCTAAGAAACTTACTGCATCACTGCCTCCAAGACAAACCGTGTCACTGTGGAGACCGGCAGGGCAGGCACCTCGGTTACCAGCGGCAGGCAGGAATGCATCTGCAGAGGGGCAGAGCCTGCTTACATTCCTCCTGACCCACTTCTACATGCCTCCCTCCCCTCACCTCCAAGGAGACAGGCACAGCACCACTTCTAATTCCTCCACACCCCACAGGAAAGGGGGAGGGAGGGAAAAGTCCCCGTCAGCGCAATGCCCTGTGTCAGGGGCAGCCGTGCCACCACCTCCAGTCACACAGGGAGCGCGCATGCGCAGGCTGGGCGTAGTGGTCCGCAGCGGTGACAGTCCTGGGAGCAGGGTACCATCCTGCAGGACACGGTGGAGCTGAGGACACGCACCCTCCCCCTCTTTACACAGTCACATGAGCTGAACACCTGTTTGCCCTCACTCAGGGAGGGCTGAGGGGTCTCTCTCCCCCGCCCCATCCTGGCTGCAGTAAGGTGTACACGTTGCAGGTCTGGGGGGAGGGCAGGGTACACTGATAGGAGTAGTAGTAGTGGTAGTAATGCGCTGACTTCTTTTCTACAGCAAGCCACACCTTGCTCTGCCGCTCAAGGGTGATTCTTCCACAGTGCATCATGGAAGGAATGAAGCATTAGTCAATGTGTAACCTCCTATAGCAGCGCACTGCTTATCTGAGAGCATTATTAGTATAGAGCGCCATCTTCTTCGTGTAATAAAAAGTATTAGACATCAGAGCCTGGCATCATGACAGCAGGAGCAAGAGCCAGGCGCAAGGGTGCACGGCCCCCTAGAGGACAAAAGGAGAACAGCAGCTCCCCGTTCTGCTCCTATAGTAGTGGAGGATGTGGGTCATGACAGGAGATGTCAGGCTTTATCATTGGTTATGATGGCATTGGTACCAAGGTACTTCTGTAAAACAAAATGGACGTCATGCCCTGGGACCAATCCTAGCAACTAGTGATGAGCGAAGTGTTACATCCGAAGTCACTTCGTTCATAACTCCGTCTCCGTACAATATTAGACTGTATGGGCTCCGATGAAGTTAGTTATTTGCGGAGTGGCGCGTGACTTTGTTGAATAACTTCGTTAATTGATTTTTATAGAGGAAAACCACTTTAAAACTTGAAACTGAACTCTGCTTCGGTTCCAACTGGTACCTCAGAACTGAAGCCAAGTTCGGTTTCAAGTTTTAAAGTGGTTTTCCTCTATAAAAATCAATTACCGAAGTTATTCAATGAAGTCACGCGTGACTCTGCGAATAACTGACTTTGGCTCATCGCAGCCCATACATTCTAATACTGTACGGAGGCGGATCTACGTACAGCATTAATCCGAAGTTATGAACAAAGCGAATTCAGATGTAACATTCAAAGCTCGCTTCGTCACAAACATACCAGTGGGTCAATTCTTGAGGATTGGGAGGATTTGCTCCACAGAGGAAACCTTTGAAAGTCGGTCCGAGGCTCCATGGCAACGCTTCAAACAGCGCGGCTATAGTGAGAGGGATATCCGTACGGCCTATGAGCGAGCGAGAATGACAAATGGGATGAGTTTACTGCATCCTAAGAGAAGAATGGATTCATGTAAGAGGGACGAGAAGGTAAGATTTATTACTGAATATAACACTGGTTTCCATGATGTAAAAACGGGCGCTAATGAAATACTGGGATATCATATCTCTGGACCCCCAACAATCTGCAGCAATTGGTCGATTTCCTTCTGTGACCTCCCGGAGATGTAAAAATCTCCGTGATATGCTAGTTAAAAGCCACCACCCGGGACCGACGATTGGCCGGATTTTCCGGTACAAAATGGGGTTGTAATCCATGTGGCAACTGTGTTGTGTGCAGCAATGTTCATAAAGGGGGCCGTTTCTGGAATACCTCTAAAAAACAGGAATTTGAAATCACACATACTATCACCTGTATGATTGTGGGAGTTGTATATTGGGCAATATGCCCATGTGAAAACATGTATGTAGGTATGACCTCCAGACCATATAAACGGAGAATACGTCATAATTCAGATGGATCGCTGTTCAGGTTTAGGGGTATAGACCGGATATTGATATCATCACGTGGTGGCAATTGGAAAAAATTGCTGGTACAATAATAAACCATATGGATATACCTCCTTGATACGTTGGTACCGAAAGGCCTAAGACCCCTTTCACACGGGCGTGATTTCCGCGCGGGTGCAATGCGTGAGGTGAACGCATTGCACCCGCACTGAACCCGGACCCATTCATTTCTATGGGGCTGTGCACATGAGCGGAGATTTTCACGCATTACTTCTGCGTTGCGTGAAAATCGCAGCATGTTCTATATTGTGCGTTTTTCACGCAACGCAGGCCCCATAGAAGTGAATGGGGCTGCGGGAAAATCGCAAGCATCCGCAAGCAAGTGCGGATGCAGTGCGATTTTCCCGCATGGTTGCTAAGAGACGGGACCCGATCTTTATTATTTTCCCTTATAACATGGTTATAAGGGAAAATAATAGCATTCTCAATACAGAATGCTTAGTAAAATGTGGATTAAGGGGTTAAAAATAAAAAAATTAACTCACCTTAGCCACTTGATCGCTTAGTTGCCGATCTCTTCTCCAAGCATTAGCTGCCATCTAAAGGAGGACCTGTGGTGACGTCATATCATATGGTCCAATCACATGTGATGAGCTTGGTGACGTCATCACAGGTCCTTTAGATGGCAGCTAATGCTTGAAGAAGACAGAAGAGATCGGCAACTACGCGATCAAGTGGATAAGGTGAGTTAATTTTTTTATTTTTAACCCCTTAATGCACATTTTACTGAGCATTCTGTATTGAGAATGCTATTATTTTCCCTTATAACCATTTTATAAGGGAAAATAATAAAATCTACAGAATACTCAACCCAAACCCGAACTTCAGTGATGGAGTCCCGGTTCGGGTTTGGGTACCAATCATGCCGATTTTTTCCCACGCGCGTGAAAAACGCATTAAAGCTCTTTGCACTCGCGCAGAAAAATTGCGCATTTTCCCGCAACGCACCCGCCTTTTATCCGGGCGTCATACGTGACGCCCGTGTGAAAGAGGCCTAAATGAAATGAATAGTTTTGTTCCCTTCCTTTGATTGTTCTCTCTGGCCGGCAACATGTTCTTTTCCTCTCCTCTACTTTTCCACGGACACTGAAGTAATATTGTTTTTATTTTTACATTTATTTTTATTAATTGTATGTTTCAGGGTAGGTGTTTCCTTGTATTAGTTTTCATATTATGCTAAGGGTACTTTCACACTAGCGTTATTCTTTTCCGTCATTGCGTTCCGTCCTCGGGGCTCAATAACGGAAAAAAACTGATCAGTTTTACCCTAATGCAGTCTGAATGGAGAGCAATCTGTTCAGTTTGCATTAGTTTGTCTTCAGTTCAGTCCTTTCAAGTTTTTTGGATGCAGATAAAAGCGCAGCATGTTGTATTTTTATCAAAAAAGCGGAAACTCTTGACGGAATGACGGATCCGCCATTAATTTGCATTGAAATCTATTAAGGGCAGATCCGTCATTGAAAACTGACGCATTAACGGACCCGTTCCTCCACTCTGCGCATACGCAGACCTTTAAAAATGGTAAAATAATAAATAACGGATCCGTTTTTTACGGATGACAACAGAAAGACGAATCCGTTATTTCAATACAATTGTCAAACGGATCTGCAAATGGATCCGTTTGCAAATGAAATTCTTTTTTCAAACGTTTTAATGGATCCGTTGGGCAGTTCAGTTGACGGAACTGTCTGACGGAATCCTTCAACGCAAGTGTGAAAGTACGCTGACTCCCACTTACCTTTGGCATGTGTTCTCATTCTTCTTTTTTTGCTGTCTTTCATGTCAAGAATATATGCCTTGCTGTCGCGGAGGTTGGGACGCTGGTGTGTTCTGGGGCGATTGGGGGAAGTGATGACGTTGTAGTCTACATCTGAAGAATTATGGAAAAAGAAAAGAAGAAAAAAAGAACAAACAGAACTATAGGAGATAATGAAAAATGAGAAATATGACAGAAATTTGCTAAACACAATCGATATCAGGATTAGATACAACAGAGCTAAACATGGTAGTTGGGAATGATTGGGAAGCCAGGTTTTTTTGGCCCTTTATTTGTTTATGTACCATCTATGATTATGCTATACATAAAAAGGTTTGCGATAATTTGACCAAAAAATATATTATTTATGTTCAGGGCCGGGCTGACACAGAGGCTGGGGAGGCTCCAGCCTCAGGGCGTAGGCCAGCTCCCCAGCCTCTGGGTGGCAGGCGGGCCACTGACCATGTCACTGCTGCTGCCGCGCCTGCCGGGCTGCCGGTCACGCTGGAGGACGGAGGACTTGGAGCACTTGGCACTGACTTACGTGCTCCCTCCCCGCTCCGCCTCCACTGCTCTGGTCTCTGCTCAGTCGCTTGCCTGACTGGCGCTGTATGCAGTCAGGGCACATGTGCGCCCTCTGGAGACCAGGAGCAGCGCAGACAGCAGCACAGCACTGTGTCACGACCCAGCCCAGGCCCCAGCAGGGATAGAGCGTGGGAGTCGGCCCTGCAGTGAAGTAAGATAGTTCTTAAATAAAGATAATATTCTTTTCCATCTGATCTGAGGTCTGATGGGTTTCTGGATGGGGTAAAATTACAAGGAACGCCCTGGGGTGGGGGTGGGGGGGTTGTTTGTCTGATTAATAACAAACATACATATCTAAATGGCGGGGGGCGCACTTAGGCAGCTCAGCCTCTGTTGGTGGTGGACCTTGTCCCAGCCCTGTTTATGTTATTATCACCCAAAAATTTTCCTCTTCATTATCAGATTTCACACTTTTTTCCCTTCATAATTTTTTCACTATCCTGCTCACTTACGCTGCTATTTGGTAAGCAACCCGTCCACGGCGTCCTATATCTTTTGGGCATTGACCTATACAAAGATGGTGCCTGTTATACGGTTCCCCCTTCCGCACATGCGCGGTGATCTCGCGAGATCGTGCACGTTTGTTGGGGTTCGTTGCACAGGCAGGAGTATGGCCGGGGCTCAGGCTAATTGCATTCAGGTGTTAGTGGGAGGGAAACGGCACATAAAAGGTCGCACACCATTGCCGATAGACACGCCCCCTGGAAGAAGCCGACGGGCAAAAGGCGCATCGGGGAATCGCTGGAGGTCACATCACTTTGCGCTCTGTAATACATGTACTTTATCTTGTGTACCGAACCTGCTTTAGGCCCCATACACACGTCCGCATTTTAGTCCGCATCTATTCCGCAATTCTGCGGAATAGATGCTGACCCATTCATTGTGAATGGGGCTGGACGTGATGCGAGCACACTATGTGCTCTCAGCTTCCGCATTTGTGGAGCCGCAGCCCCGAACTTCCGGGTTTAGGCCCCGAAACATCCGGCCGCGGCTCCGCAAAAGATAGAGCATGTCCTATTCTTGTCCGCTGCCTTCGGACAAGAATAGGCATCTCTGTGGGGAGTGCCGACATGGTGTGTTGCCTCCGCAACACTCTACGGACCTCTGAATGGGACCTTAGGCCTCATGCACACGACAGTATTTTGCGGACTGTATACTCACCGTTTTTTCAGTTCAGTATACTGACAGTATACTAAACTATTCACTTCAATAGAACCGCAAAAAATACTGAAGTGTCTCCGTATGCCTTCCATTTCCGTTTTTCCGTTCTGTTTAAATATAGAACATGTCCTATTCTTGTCCGCAAATCACGTTCAGTGGCTTCATTCAAGTCAATGGGTCCGCAAAAAAAACGGAAAGCATACGGAAAGGCATCCATATGTCTTCCGTATCCGTTCCGTTTTTGCTGAACAATCTATTGAAAATTTTAAGACCAACCCAATTTTTATTATGGAATTACTGTATACTGTATATGCCAGACGGAAAAACACAACGGAAAAACGGAAACACAACGGAAACTAAAAACAGAACCACGGATCCGTTATAAACGGACCGCAAAACACAGAAAAAGCCATACGGTCATGTGTGAGAGGCCTTACTTGTTATGTTTAATTACGTTTGCACGTGGCTACTCCTCCCCCCTCTTTGGTGAGGAGCCACACGTGTGGTTGTATTAGTATTTGGCACCCCTTGCCGCTATGTTTGGATCTTACAGGTATATCATTGGGGCTTTTCTTTCTTCTTTTTCAGTCAAACGTTGGAATTTATGTCAGTTTTCTTTTGCATTTGGAGTGATTCCTGTCACACTTATGGCTCTGTTTCACTCGATTCATTTTTGGCCCTTTGTAAACTTGGATACCTTACCATAGCGCCAAGGATATTTTCAGTTTTGTAGGTAGATGTTTGGTATAATAATAATCAATACAGACTACGCTTTGTGTTTTACCGTTGTATTATAAATCTTGTGATGTGATTTTATCATATTATATTTAATAAAGATTGTATTTTTTTACCTTTAAGTCGCATATTTTGTTTTTGGCGGTTATTTGCTCACCTCTACTAGCAACCCTCCGCTGAATTATAGGTAATGCCCTTTGTTACTGGTGTCGTAGATAAGGCTACATGCACACGGTGCGTATTATGCACAGAAAATCCACAGAATAAGGGCTGATGCACACAAACAAATTTATTTTTCATGTCTGTTACGTTTTTTTTTGCGACCTGTATGCGGAACCATTCACTTCAATGGGTCCACAAAAAAACCTGAAAAGACTCCGTGTGCATTTCGTTTTCCGTTTGTCTTCATGGCCGTTCAGCAAAAAACATAGATGTCCTATTCTTGTCCGTTTTGCTAACAAGGATAGGCATTGTTACAATGAATCTGCAAAAAAAAAAAAATGGATGCAATACAGATATCACACAGATGTCATCCGTATTTTTTGCGGATCCGTGTTTTGCAGAGCGTGAAATCCAAATTTTTCTAATAGAAAGGGGTCTGTACAATTATAAGGATACCATATTTATATATGAAAAAAAGAAAAACTTTTGAAATTTGCATTGCCATATTCTAACCTCCATAACTTTTTTATTTTTATGTCTGCGGAACTGTGTGAAAGCTCACTTTCTGTGGGACGATCTGTAGTTTTTATTTGAAGTGTGTGTATGGCTTTTTGATTACTTTTTATTTAAATTCTTTGGGGAGGTGAGGTGAGAAAAAAAATAGCGAATCGTCGACTTTGATGTTTTTTTCGCCATTCACCATATGTGATTTTTTACTTTACGCCATTCACCATATGGGATTTTTGAATTTAATAGTACAAGCGTTTTTGGAGACGGTGATGCCTATGATGTTTATTTTTTTTAAATATTTTTTGAGATTTTTTTTCTTTCTTTTACACTTGCTGTCTCTCGATTCTCTTCCTGTTCACCGTTGCTGTCTATGGCAAAGAGCATAGACAGCAGCCACGGACAGGAAGAGAGATGGGAGACGGCACATGCGCACTGCTCGCACCATCTCTTCATACAGCTGATCGGCGGGGGTGCCGGGTGTCGGATCCCCACCGATCTGATATTGATGATCTACCCTGAGGATAGGTCATCAATAGTAAAAGTCTGGACAAGCCCTTTACCCTCAGTTCACACTTGCGCGTTTTGCAGCGCGTTCGAACGCGCTGTAAAACGCATAACCGATGCAAACTAATGCTTCCCTATGGGACTGGTTCACATTTTCGCGTTTTGGCCCATAGACTTCAATGGGACCGCGCAACGCTTGTATTTTGCACGTTTTTGACACTGAAAACGCGCGTTCGAACGCGCGTTTATGAATTTGCAACATGCTGGAAAAGGCCAAACTTCATGTAGACAGGGATATTTGGTCATTGGACAACACTGCAGTCAATCACACAAACGAGCGTAAAACCCGCGTTTACTATTGCCAAAAACGCGCACGAAAATGCGCGTAAAACACGCGACAAAAACGCGCGGAAAACGCACGTCTCAGAAACGCTCAGGTCTGAACCCAGCATCAAAGATAAAATAACTAGAATTCTAGGTGAAAGTTTAAAATAGGGTATTCTAAATCAAAGAGAATATGAATATCTAACAGTTGAACATCATAATACCAGTATTTCATTCATTGCGATTCCCACCCTCCATGAGGCCCATTGTGGTTTAGATAAGTTCTTTAATTATTACAGCCTTTAATCAGTTCGTGTTTGGGGTGTTTGAAAGACACAAAACATGTATTAAACATCATGGATAAACTTACCTGGCACAGTAATCATACGTGATGTGACATCGCCGCACAATACACTAGCATTCCACATTGTCTGGCATTGCAAGCCATGTCCAGGTTTTTATGTAAATATCTCAATATAGCCCTGATCTTTCTGAATACGTAGACTGTTCTTGAATATTTGTTAAAAGGCAATTATTTTATGTATAATTCTTCATTTTCCATTTACACAGTTGGAGCTGGAGGGTCACATTTTCCCCATCCTTGACCCCTTAGTGACCAGCCTGTTTTGGACCTTCTTCCTTTTTTCATCGTCGCGTTCCAAGCTATAACTTTTGTTTTGCGGGACAAGTTGTAGTTTTTAATGTCACCATTTTGGGGTACACATAACTTTCTGATGAACTTTTATTAACTCTTTCTGGGAGGAAGATGGGAAAAACAGAAATACTGCCACTGCGTTTTTACGTTATAAATTTTACAGCGTTCATTTTTCGAGATAAATAACATAATATCTTTGTTCTCTGGGTCTGTACGATTACAGTGATACTAAATACATATTTTTTTTTACATTTTACTACTTTACTCTAAAATCCCCTTTTTTTTTAAAAAGAAAAAATGTTTTTGCATTGCTGCTTCCAAAGACCCATAACTTATTTTTCTTTCTATTGAGTTGTGTGAGGGCTTGATTTTAGTGGGACGACTTGTATTTTTCATTGGTATCATTTTGGAGTTAAAGGCGCTTTTTGATCGCTTGTTACTATGATTTTTTGGTGGCAACTAAGAATAAATAAAAAAAATATTTTTACGGCGTTCACTGTAGGTGGATAATTTACATGATATTTATGTAGTCCGGGTCGTTACGGATGCCGCAATACAAACATATGGGGAAGATTTTTTTTTGCAATTTTTTTAATTGAAAAGCGTATTTTCAATGGAATTTATTTTTTTATTTTTTAATGGAATTTTTTTATTGAATTTTTTTTTTTTTTTTACTTTATTTTTACCACTTAATAGTCCCACTAAGGGGTTAAACATTTATAGTCCCACAAGGGGGCTATAACAGACAGCTTTTTGATTGCTTTTAAAATGCAATGTACTATTCCCATAGTGCATTGCATTTTAATGGCAATGCTATTCTGACATTGACCAGCAGGCTGCGCCAGAGAGGCACAGCCTGCCGGAAATTACTCAAGGCTGTTCTGGGGCCTATATCAGACCCCAGGCAGCCTTCACACACATCGGCACCCTGAGATCACATTTGCGGGTGCCGATGGGAGACAGAGGGAGTCCGCTTCCTCTGTCAGCACTTTACATGTGGCGGGCACCATTGCCCGCTGCATGTAAAGTGTTAATCATTCTGGATCGGCACTCCTGCCCGTCCGGGCTGTTAAAGCAGGGCCCCGGCTCTCATGTGAGAGCCGGTTCCCCGATGCACCCGTGCAGTGCTTAGACTGGGCTGCCGTAAAAAAGCGGCGCCCCACTCTAAGGCTCCTTAGTGATTACCGTAAAAACACGTTAAAGGGGTTAAACATTTATGTTGCCACTTGGTAAAAGTATTATATTTTTGCTCAAAATAACCCTTTTGTGACGGATGTCTTCTGGTATGGCTGCTACACCGGCCATTACCTGGTCATCTGATGTAGCGGCTATACCAGAATTTGTCCATGACTAAATGATAATTTGTTTAATCAATTTACTTATCATTCTGATCCTTGGTCTGTACCGTTCCTTGATTTGACTCTAAGGGCCCTTGCGGACGAGCATTTCTCCTGCAGTGAGTCCACATCGCAGCTCTCGGCCTGAACTCCCAGTGCTGCCGGGGGTCACATAGCAATATATTGATTTATGATGCTATGTAACCCTTACAGTTCTGGAATGTATTGTATAACACTGACAGCATTATGCTTACAGGTTATACAATGCTTACAGGTTTACATAGCATCATAAATCAATATATTGCTATGTGACCCCCGGCAGCGCTGGGAGTTCAGACTGGGAGCTGCGATGTGGACTTGCAGTGTGACCAACGCTCGTCTGCAAGGGCCCTAACAGGGGACCCTGAAAATATGACAAGCATGTATAGAAGACCTATTTTTGGTAATACTATATTAAATGCAGATTCTTATCACCCTTTATACGTTATCAGGGCTGCTCCTGTTGGCGAGTTTACTCGCCTGAAACAAAACTGTTCTTCTGAGAAATGAGTCACCATTCATTGCAGAGGGGTTACACGCATGCAAATATTCAACGAGCTAGAAACATTGTCAAGAACAAAAATAGATCACAACTGATTGCATTAAAGGGGTTATCCCATGAATAATGGAAAATATGAAAATCAGACATTATATAGTACATGCCAATCTCTTTCTAACAAAGCTAGAACCAGCCCTGTGCCTCATTTGAGAAACCTCCCGATTTATTCCTCCGCTAGATTTATATCAAGCTGACAGCTCAAGCGGAGTGTCTTTTCTGCTGCAGCTCAGGGGGCGTGTCCATGCTCTCCCTATCACAGCTCAGGGGGCGTGTCCATGCTCTTCCTATCACAGCTCAGGGGGCGTGTCCATGCTCTCCCTATCACAGCTCAGGAGGCAGTTGAAAGATGAAAGTGAGCATGTGAGGCCTTCTCAGTGAGCAGGTCAAAGAAATAAGAAATTAAAGGGGTTATCCAAGTTATATTTATTGATGACCTATCCTCAGGATAGGTCATCAATATCAGATCGGCGGGGGTCCGACACCCGGCACCCCCGCCAATCAGCTGTTTGAAAAGAAGGCGAGCGCCGTGCCAGCGCTGCCTCCTCGTCATTGTTTACATGCTGGCCGTTGCATCTGCAGCGGTGAGCAGGTGTAATTACACCCAAGCCGTTCTATTCATTTCAATGGGACGGCTCGTTTCTATACAAGTGTATACTACAGAGCCGTCCCATTGAAATGAATGGAACGGCTTGGGTGTAATTTCACCTGCTCACCGCTGCAGATGCAACGGCCAGCATGTAAACAATGACGAGGAGGCAGCGCTGGCACGGCGCTCGCCTTCTCTTCAAACAGCTGATCGGCGGGGGTGCCGGGTGTCGGACCCCCGCCGATCTGATATTGATGACCTATCCTGAGGATAGGTCATCAATAAATATAACTTGGATAACCCCTTTAAGTGATACATTTTATTGAATAACTCAGTAGCTATACAACATTTTTAATTACATGAAATTACAAAAGTATTCAGATCCAGGTGCTGGTTTTAATCAAAACTGTAGAATATTTTTTGTGGAACAACCCCTTTAAATAACAAGCGTGAACAGGACACTTTGTAACTACTAGGCTTGAGCGAATCAAGCTTCGGATCATAGATCGAAGTTGATTCGTTCAAAGACTTTGATTTTAATGCTGTTTCCGAACAGCATTAAAATGTATTGGCTCTGTGTATTTGTATCACCCAAAATTGCGCGAGACTTTGGTGAATTATTCCAATATTCCTATCTGCGTTTTTAAAAACATTTTAAAATACGAATCCGAAGCGGGCTTTGGTACCAACTGGTACCTCGGTACCAAAGCCCACTTCGAATTCCTAATTTAAAATACCGGACTAATTCACCGAAGTCTCACGCAACTTTGGGCTACACGGAGCCAATACATTTTAATGCAATACAGAAACAGCATTAAAAACTAAGTTTTTGAACGAATCGAATTTGGCACTATGATTCCAAGCTCGATCCGCTCAAGCCTAGTTACAACGTATAGTGAGGAATATCATGAAATTATCAGAAAATATTTACCTATTCTTTGCCAAGATGAACCTTTAAGCCATGTTTTACAAAAATGGATGCAGATTTTCTGCTACAAAATTAACCCTTGCTAGTATTTTTTCTCTGAATTTGGTAATTGATAGAACAAAATCTAAAACATGGCTCACATTAAGCATTTCCTAGAAATTCAATGCTAGTAGCTGTAAATTTGCATTCAAAACAAAGCAGTTTAGAGAACATCCAATAAATCAATTCATGAATATTAATATTATTCACATTATGTTATTTACTGTACAATTTATAATTTAACCACTTCAGCCCCCTAGCTTAAACACCCTTAATGACCAGGTCACTTTTTACAATTCCGCACTACACTACTTTCACCGTTTATTGCTCCGTCATACAACTTACCACCCAAATGAATTTTACCTCCTTTTCTTCTCACTAATAGAGCTTTTATTTGGTGCTATTTCATTGCTGCTGACATTTTTACTTTTTTTTGCTATTAATCAAAAATGACCGAAATGACATTTTTCACTTTCTGTTGTAATTTTTTTAAAAAAAACTACATTTCTATATAATTTTTTCGCAAAGTTTATTGTTCTACATGTCTTTAATAAAAAAAAATCCAATAAGTGTATATTTACAAGTTAGCGGAAAATAACACTTTCTGAGGAAAAAATAATAATAATAAAGTTTCCATTTCTGCTAACTTCTGGCAAAAAAAAAAAAAATCTCCCACGGACTCACTATGCCCCTCAGTGAATACCTTGGGGTGTCTACTTTCCGAAATGGGGTCATTTGTGGGGTGTATTTACTGTTCTGGCATTTTGGGCGGGGCTAAATTGTGAGCAGCCATGTAAAAGCTAAAGGTACTCGTTGGAATTTGGGCCCCTTTGCGCACCCAGGCTGCAAAAAAGTGTCACTCATGTGGTATCGCCGTACTCAGGAGAAGTAGGGCAATGTGTTTTGGGGTGTATTTTTACATATACCCATATTGGGTGAGAGAAATATCTCTGTAAATTGACAACTTTGTATAATTTTTTTTTAAAAGTTGTCATTTACAGAGATATTTCTCACACCTAGCAGGGGTATATGTAAAAATACACCCCAAAACACATTGCCCTACTTCTCCTGAGTATGGCGATACCACATGTGTGACACTTTTTTGCAGCCTGGGTGTGCAAAGGGGCCCAAATTCCAATGAGTACCTTTAGGATTTCACAGGGCATTTTTACGCATTTAGATTCCAGACTTCTTCTCACGTCTTAGGGGCCCCTAAAATGCCAGGACAGTATAAATACCCCACATGTGACCCCATTTTAGAAAGAAGACACCCCAAGGTATTCCGTGAGGGGTATGGTGAGTTCATGTAAAATTTTATTTTTTGTCACAAGTTAGTGAAATATGAGACTTTGTAAAAAACAAAAATAAAAATAATAAAAATATCAATTTCTGCTAACTTGTGCAAAAAAAAAAATTCTGTGAACTCGACATGCCCCTCATGGAATACCTTGGGGTGTCTTTTTTCCAAAATGGGGTCACTTGTGGGGTATTTATACTGCCCTGGCATTTTAGGGGCCCTAAAGCGTGAGAATCCAAATGCGTAAAAATGCCCTGTGAAATCCTAAAGGTACTCATTGGAATTAGGGCCCCTTTGCGCATCTTGGCTGCAAAAAAAGTGTCACTCATGTGGTATCGCCGTACTCAGGAGAAGTAGGGTAATGTTTTTTGGGGTGTCCGTGCGTTCAGCGGTTGTGACGTGGTTAAAGGAGTTGTTTTACCTGGGACTTTGATGGCATATCCTAGCGATACTCTGAAACCGGCACCTACGTCTAGAACGGGCCGGCAAAAGAGAAGGAGGGCATGCTGCGCATACGTGGTATGCTCTCTAATTTTTATGGGGGTTCTGAAAAACGCCGACCAAGTGCACTCAGCTATTTTCAGAAGTTACATCGGCCACTGATCCTTTCACTTTTATGGAACTGAGGGAAATAGCAGAGCCACAGAAGAGAATGGAGGGCAGTCGAGCATGTGTGGCTACTCGCCGCTCCCGTTCTGGAGATGTGAGTCCCAGAAGTGGGACCTGTGCCTATCTGACATTGGTGGCATATCCTAGTTATTTGCCACCAATGTCTCAGACGGGTTGCAAAATACATAAATTGAGGGATTGGATTTGTGAGCACATTTGGGGTGCTACTAATCCATCAAGTGTATCCAAAACATTTTTTTTTAGATCTCATGGAGTTAACCGCCACACATATGGCGGTTATTGGAGAAGAGTTTTACTAAACCATGAGATACAGTGTCTTGAAAAAGTAGTCATACCCCTTGAACTTTTCCATGTTTTTTTCACATTGCGCCCACAAACTTATTGGGATTTTATGTGATAGACCAACACAAAGTAGCAAGTATGTGTGAAGTGGAAAGAAAATGATACCTGGTTTTCAACATTTTTAATAAATAATAATCTGGAAAGTGTGACATAGCTTGTTCGCATCCGCCGCATAGCTTGTGGCCGCGGCAGGCGAACATATGCGATGTTCGCGTTCGCCCCTATACTTTATCATTGAGCAAACTTTGAGCCTGTACCTCACAGTCAGCAGACGGCATCCATCTTAGATTCATTCTGAAGCTGCAGTGTTAGTAGTTGTAATCGCAATCCGATTAATATAACCTGTATTAATCGCATTGCGATTACAATTTAGATCTGAGTTCCTAATGGTTGTATTGCTAGAATATAACGAAGATTAAGAATATAGCGCTAAATTCTCAATCTTCGTTATATTCTAGCAATACAACCATTAGGAACCCAGCTCTAAGTTGAATTCGCAATGCTATTAATACAGGTTATATTAATCGCATTGCAAATTCAACTTACCACACTCTGCATCCACTACGTAATTTTCCATGGGAGTTTTGCCATGGATCCTCCTCTGGCATGCCACAGTCCAGGTGTTAGTCCCATTGAAACAACTTTTCCATCACTATTGTGGCCAGAAAGAGTCCCTGTGGGTTTTAAAATTCGCCTGTCTATTGAAGTCTATGGCGGTTCGCCCGTTTGCGAACATTTGCATAAATCCGCGTTCGCCTCTCGCGAACGGAAAATTTTATGTTCGCGACATCTCTACATGTGAATGGGGAGGAATAGCTGTGAGCTGACATTTAAAGTGAATGGACAGATAAATGTTAACTGGCTGATGCTAAAGTATCTTTTGCACTATTAGAATAATGGTTTCAGGAAAAAATATTCAGTTTATGTTCAATAGAGAATACATTTTTTTTGACTTGGCAATAAGGTCTCATTTTAGAGGCCAAATTATAGGAACTTTAGTTCCTGATAAATGCCCTGTGTAAGGCTCAGGCTACGCGGTGGCGCTGGTCCCGTCCAGGATTGCAGAGTAGCGGTGGTCCTATAGAAATGAATGGGATTGCAGTGTGAGTTGAAAAAACCCAGCAGCGCTGGAGTTTTTGGAACTCACGCTGCGATCCAAATCATATCTATGGGACCACTGCTACTCTGCAATCCTGGCAGCGACACGATTGGTGGCGACCAGTGTTCCCATGTAACCGTGAATCACCTGATGAATGAGTTTGTTCATCGGGTGAAATTGTCATTGGTATAGTCACCTAAATGACTGTCTCTGGGCAGCAGATCGTGCTATCAAAACAAGAATTTGCTACTGAGAAACAATCAATGTGTATAGGAACCAACGATCACTCTAGCGATCGCCCATCCCCAAACAGAGGAGGTGATTGCTGATTGTACAGTAAATGCAGCTTTCACCTCCTGTAATGAACAGTTCATTCACAATCATTGCCTGGGAGTCAGCCAGTGTAAAGGGGCCTTAAAGGATGTTTTATGACCAAGTGAACTCTTGAAACCCTTCACAAGACATTAAAAAAACAAAGGTAATTGAGGTCAATGATGTGTAAACCTACTCATTGCAAAAGCTTATTAGGTTTCAGACAAAATCCAGTTGGTCAAGGCAATAGGAGTCTGTTCACACACAATGGTATACAAGAAAGTAACTACAGTTTAGGCAAATTTTTTGCTGAGCTCCTCTGAGTGTGAAAGTAGCCTTTTTCTAGCATTGATCATTTATCATTCTTGCAGTATTTTGACTGTAACTGGACAGATGAACAGTATAAAGCCTGTATTACACTGCCAGATTTTCTGGCAGATGATTGCTAACGAGTGTTTGTATGAACGCTGGTTAGTGATCATCTGGCAGTGTAATACTGCCACCAATTACCCGATTGGGCTATTTCCCGTTCATTGGGCAATCGTTAATAGATCACGATTTGCTGGCGGCAGATCGTGCTGTCTAAACATGAACTGCTGCCGGCAAATAAATGGACAGCATGGGGACGAGCTATGGCATAACGATTGCCCCTCCCCATGTTTTGGAGGAGATCGCTACATGCAGTAGCAGCTGTCTCCTCTGTTAGCAAGCAGGCGATTGCTGGGAAGGAACGCTTCCTTCCTGACAATATCCTGCAGAATCGGCTGTGTAATACAGCCTAAACTTTGGAGTAGAGAAGAGTTCTTCCCAGATAAAGTGCCCTTTTTTGGTACTGATCTGTGCTGGACAGTTTGGGGGACATTATAGAGCAGTGCTGTATAACGTCCTCCATGTGGGTCACAACTTGCGGGTCACAGTGTGACCCCATTCATTTACACTGAGTGCGGCTCAGTGATCATTGGTCATTGGCAAAAGCTGCCAAACTGGTGAAGATGCTTGGAACAAACTTCCGGCAGATGTGGTTAGAAAGTCAACAGTAAGGCCACATTTACACAACTGTGCCTGCAAAACACCGGCACTGGCCATGTGCACTTTGCATCATGGTGTGGACCCATTGACTTCAATGGGTCCCCGATCTGCAAGATGCAGCCAAAGATAGGACATGTCTTATCTTTTGAAGGAGGAGGCATGGACCTAGAGGCACACAGAAGCCCTTCCGTGTGTTTCCGTGTTCTTCCGGGTCCTATCTTTAGCCGCATCTTGCAGATCACAGACCCATTGAAGTCAGTAGGTTCGCACTGCGATTCGGAATGCACACGGCTGGTGCCCATGTTTGTGGATCTGTGGTTTGTGGTTCACAAAACGGGCACAGCCGTCCCACGGTCATGTGAATGTGGCCTAAGTGAATTGAAAACTGTAATAACATACATGTATCCTAGGATAAGTTATCAATGTATTTTCACTGTAAACGGTTCAGTGTTATATCTGGTGGTGTACAGCTGTTGCTGCAGTATTACATTCCGCCACTAGGTGTCTCTACAGCTCAATGGTTTACGTTTCATTTACAGCAGCTAAATATATTCAGTGTTGCTGAGAGATCATTATGTTTAAGCAGAGATAAAGGGAGGCACTTTAATTATAATGTATTATTTATTTCAGCATGGAGTATATAGTCTGTGTTACTTTGCGTGCCTTGTTGTGAGATATAAGCATGAGTACAGTACAGAGTCACGCTGAAGGGGAATCAATCCAACAGCATACGAGTTATGGTAACAATACATATTGGGGAGATTTATCAAAACTTGTGTAAAGGAAAATTGGCTTAGTTGGCCACAGCAACCAATCAGATTCCACCTTTCATTTTTTAGAGCACCTTTGGAAAATGAATGGATCGGGCTGATTGGTTGCTATGGGCAACTAAGGCAGTTTTCTTTGCACAAGTTTTGATAAATCTCCCCCACTGTGTATATATATTGTGTATAATAAACTGACTAAATAATGTGATGTGGCAAACGAAACAATAGCAAACCGTGCAACAAGTACAGTTTATTTTTTTTTAAATGTCTGATCTGAGGTCTAATTGGGGCTCCGTCTGAAGTGCAGGCTGGGAGGTCTTATTGGATACTTGGGGGAGATGATGGAGGCTGGGGGGGATAATTGCTGATCTGAGGCTGGGGGGGGGTCTGACCGGGCGGATCTGAGGCTAATCAAGGGTGGGAGGGTCTGGGTGGAGTCTGATCTGAGGCTGGAGGGTCTGATGAGGGTCTGATCTAAGGCTGGGGGGACTGATGGGAGGCTGATCTGAGGCTAATGGAGGCTGGGGAGGGTCTGATGGGGGTCTGATCTGAGACTGGGGGTCTGATCTGAGGCTGATAGAGACTTTGGGGTCTGATGGGGCTGATTTGAGGCCAACGGAGGCTCTGATGGGGATGTGATCTGAGGCTAACGTGGGCTGGGGAGGGTCTGATGGGGGTCTGATCTGAGGCTGGGGGGGATCTGAACTGAGGCTGATCCAAACTTTGGGGGTCTGATGGTGGATGATCTGAGGCTAATGGAGGCTAGGAGGGGTCTGATGGGGGTCTGATCTGAGGCTGGGGATCTGATGGTGTGATCTGAGGCGGATGTAGGCTGAGGAGTCTCATGGGAGGCTGATTTGAAGTTGATGGAGGTGGGGGGGGGGAGCAAATCTGAGGCTGAGAAAGGGACAAAGGTAGGGACAGTTGTGAGGGCAGAGGAGGGCAAAGTGGTAGGGAGAGTGAAAGCTGGATGAACCCCTCACTGAACCCAGCTAGGATGAGCTTGGTTGCCATTAATGCCAAATACAGAAATAAAGAACTAAACATATAACATTCTCAACCTTAAAATTAGACTGCTATATTTTGCCAAAATGGTACTTGTAATATGTACTATATATAATATATATAGGGCAGGCGCCATTTTGTGCTGCAAGAATACAGAGCTCTGGATTTTGATTTCTTAATTGAAGCACAATTTCTGTAACTTACCCCTAGGTCAGTTATATGTTTGACCAAATACAGCAGTCAAATTTTTAATTTGAGAATTTTGTATGGCCCACGAACAATGTTACAAATATCCAAATGTCCCCCATTAATGTCTTAATGTCTAACATTGTCCACCCCCCCCCCCAGTTTGTTCCAACAAATAATAAAATAAAAACACCTCATCCACTTGCATGCACAGTGACACTCACTCCTCACTGAACGCACCAGGACCTGACGCTCCTAGCGTATTGACATGACATCATGTGATGTCACCACACTGTGTGTGTCAGGTCCTGCTGCCGCAAGTAAGGTGTGAGTGTCCCTGTGTGTGCAAGCAGTGTCGGACTGGGGTACCTAGGGCCCACCAGTAAAATTTACTTATGGGGCCCACAGTATGGATACATTCAAATATAATAAATAATTTAACAAGTTTAACAAGTTTTTTAAAAGAACATAGGCCGGTTGAGGTGCTGTACATTGAATATATGTATATAGTGCAGTAAGTCTACTGTGTTATGTGCCACTTGTGCAGGGGCTGTTAGACTAGGGGCCCACCTTGCTCAGGGGCCCACCGGGGGATTCCCCTGTACCCCTGTGGGCCAGTCCGAGCCTGTGTGCAAGTGGCTGAGGTTAAAATTATTTTAACTCTTGAATGGACCTTTGTTTTACAGTGCACTCATTTTTAATGGCTGGGGTTCACTCCTGTCTAAACGGCCATTAAAAACAAGTCCTGTTCACTTTTAAAAAAAAAAACGGCCATGTGAATAGGCCTATAGACTTTAATGGGATATGAAAACGACCGTGTGACGAGCCCCCACTGATAAGATATTGATGCTCTATCCTGACCTATGAGTCTTCAATATTCTGCTCCCGGAAAACCCTTTACTGAGCTTTAAAAGCTGTTCAAACCACAAAATAAGCAGGTCCTTACTTCTATCTATATAGTTTTACATACTCACATCCAGCACAAATCCACACAACTAGGAAATGAATACTCATTTTTTTATAGCAGGCTCCTTTATGGTCCCAGTAGCTATTCAGAACCCCTGGTGCATAGCACAGATACAGCCAAATAAGTACAGAGCCATTTATTTCAACTTGCATACTGCTTCTTTGGACTTGTGCAGGAAACCCTGCTATGTTTCCAAATTACTGGAGGTAGGCTATTTGGCTTCATAAAATCCCCCTCACCCGAACCTTGTTGGCTATGTATTTTTAGGCATCATAGCTGTGATGATCACTAATTAGCAAATGTGTCAGATAACCTTTGGATATTGAGGTTATCCTGGCATCTGTTACTCAAGTGACCTCTGTTATGTGTGTCCAAAATAGCTACTTGTAATGGCAGTGATCAAATTCTTGTCACGGACGTCCCCGACACAGATGGCAGGAGATCGGTGAGACTGGCAACACGTGGTTTGATCTGACAGGTTTTCCGTTTGGATCAAATGATGTCTGTTGTTTCTGGTGCTAGGTCATTTAACCTTTATAGTTGCTTCTCCCACAATGCTGTGCGGTTTATAGCTTCAGTTTGGACCTTTGGATAGATTGTGGTTGGATCTCGGCTGAGTTCCTGGTGCTTCCATTGCTCCTTTGAAGTTAAGTCTTTCCTTTCCCTTTTTGTATTTTGTTTAGGTTCTATGTGTTGCATTCCCCTATTGTTTGTATTAGGCCTGAAGGAGACTCCTGTTCGTCTTCCTTTTGGAGGAACAGGTAGTCTCGTCCCTGCCATTAGTACCAGGGTCCTATAGGGCTTGATGGGACTCTAGGTATTCCTGCGTATGAACTCACCTACCTTTGGGGTCTGTTTATACTGGTAGTTGGTCAGGATTTTGGTTAGGGTTTTGTAACGGCCTCGGTGTTGTGTGCCGTGACACTATTGCCATGCATTCTGTTGCCTGGGGCAACGTGTTGTTTATGCAGCATGTATGTGCTCTGCCCCTCATATCATGGTTCCTCCCTGTCTGGTGCTTGAGGGGTTAACTATCTGGCTGGGTGTGGCCACTTTGTGTTTATCTTGCCTGTGGCTTCCAGGCTAGATAGAGTTAGTTATACTCCAGCTTCTGTTTGTGCTGGAGCTATGTTCCTGTCCTGGGTGTTCTATCTGCCCAGTCCATAAGGACCACCTAGTGGGACATACTGTCATGTATAGCATGGGTAAAACGGGGTAGCAACTAAGCCAGGACACTGGGAAAAGGGAGCAGGTCACCTCCTATTGCATCCAGGGGCGTAGCTAGAAATGACAGGGCCCCATATAAAAAAATGTTTATGCCTTCCCCCAAACTCCCCCCCCTCATACTTACCTTCCTGTTCCTCCTGGCTGGGACTTCAGCGCACCCTCGATGCAGGGATGGATGCTGGCAGAGAGGCAGCTGCAGCTGGGACGTTACGTCACACTCGAGTTGAGCAGCAGGTCTGAGAGTCAGTTAGGCACTCCTCCGGAACTACAGATTAATTGTCGGGTCTGACCTGGGAGAGGTATACCCTATTGCGAAATAAATAAGTCCCCTCACCGGCTGCCTCTGCTGCCAGCGGGGGTGGGGGGGGCCCTTTGAGCAGCAGCAATCAGTCACAGTCAGTGTATATATTAGGGATGTCCTGATACCATTTTTTGAAGACCGGTGGATGACACTTATAGGGGACCTGTGGATGACACTTATAGGGGACCTGTGGATGACACTTATAGGGGACCTGTGGATAACACTTATGGGGGACCTGTGGATGACACTTATGGGGAACCTGTGGATGACACTTATGGGGGACCTGTGGATGACACTTATGGGGGACCTGTGGATGACACTTATGGGGACCTGGACACTATGGGGACCTGGATGACACTTATGGGGGACCTGTGGATGACACTTATGGGGAACCTGTGGATGACACTTATGGGGGACCTGTGGATGACACTTATGGGGGACCTGTGGATGACACTTATGGGGGACCTGTGGATGACACTTATGGGGGACCTGTGGATGACACTTATGGGGGACCTGTGGATGACACTTATGGGGGACCTGTGGATGACACTTATGGGGGCCTGTGGATGACACTTATGGGGGAACTGTGGATGACACTTATGGGGGACCTGTGGATGACACTTATGGGGAACCTGTGGATGACACTTATGGGGAACCTGTGGATGACACTTATGGGGAACCTGTGGATTACACTTATGGGGAACCTGTGGATGACACTTATGGGGGACCTGTGGATGACACTTATAGAGGATTTGTGGATGACACTTATAGGGGATCTGTGGATGACACTTATAGGGGATCTGTGGATTACACTTATAAGGGATCTGTGGATGACACATATATAGCATCTTATGCTATATGTGACATCCACAGATCCCCCACAGACACTCTGCTGACACTGCAGTGGGGAAGGAGGAGGAGGGGACACTCGTGGCGGGCCGGTGCTGTGACTCTGCTGCTTCCTCTAATACACCGGCCCTGCTCCTTTACCTCATTTATGTAATTAAATCTGTAAAAGTAGCGGCAACCCAGGGGTAGTTATGGTACTGTTCTCATTCATGTAATTACAGGTAGCGGCATACCTCATTCATGTTATTAAATCTGTAAAAGTAGCGGCAACCCAGGAGTAGTTAGTATGGTACTTACCCCCCCCCCCCCAGCTCCTCCAGCATAGTCTTATGTAAATAATATGACCCCCCCCAGCATACAGTCCCTTCAGACCCCAAGTAAACATAACAGTGAATCTTCTCCACTGTCCACATACTGACCTGCAGCTTCTGCTCCTCTCTCCTTGGTCTGTATCTCCGCACATTGTGAAGCCCGCCCCCTGCACGACAAGACTCACCTCTTCCTCTCATACCTGGAACAACTCCATTCTAGCGCTCGGAGGGGAAGGGAGCCAGAGGCATTGAAGTGCTTGCTGCCTCTGGTGCCCCCCCTCCCCCAGGATCCGCCAGTGAGCACTACTGCAGGGCACCAGGGGCCAGGGATCCAAAGGCGGCCGGGCCCCCTGGAGTGCTGGGCTTGGTCGCAACTGCGACCCCCTTTATGTACGTGCCTGCTTACTAACTACTGTAACGCACTCGGACTCCCCGGCAGCTGAATCTCTCCATCCGTCATGCGCATGACGGAGGGAGGGATTAAGCTGCCGGGGAGTCCGCGTGCGTTACAGTAGTTAGTAAGTACCATACTAACTACCCCTGGGTTGCCGCTATTTACAGATTTAACCATTACATAAATATGAATTCAAAAAAATAAAATACTCAGCCGCCGATCCGGGCCCCCAGTGGCGTAGAGCACTGTCGGACTGAGTTCTCTAGGGCCCACCAGTAAGATTTATTTTGGGGGCCCTTTGTATGGATACATTCAAATATCTGCTCATACAGCAGCAAGATGCCACCAGATGATTGAATATGGGGGTCCCTGCAGCAACTTTGAGAAGGTAGGTCCTGAGGAGAAGAGGCAGCTTTTCTCTATACCTAGAAGTCATCTGAGCTCTGATGGTGTCTATAATAATAAACTCGGGAGTTTTCTTTAATAACCTATCAAGTTTTTTTTTATATGAACATAGACTGGTTGAGGTACTGGATATTGAATATATGTATGCAGTCCAGTAAGTCTACTGTGTTATGTGCCACTTTTGCGAGGGGAGGGAGACTAGGGGACCAGTCCGAGCCTGGCGTAGAGCCCCATAGCCATTGCTATGGCTGCTATGGCGATTCCTACGCCACTGATTGCATCCCTAATCCTCGCCTTTACTCCTAACTGTATGAGCAGACCTGGATGGTAGGACATCCCATACCCAGGAAACCTAGGACCCTGAGTCGCCCTGATAATCCCTCAAATAAAGAAAGGACTGAGACGACCTGTTCATCCCAGACATGGATGAACAGGAGTCTTGCAGGCCTAGCTACAAAAGAAGGGACCAGCAGTGCACAGCTACTGAATTGACAGCTAATAGCTAGGGGGAACCACTAGTCAGTGTGCAGCTCTGTCTGGGGCTGCTATGCATCCTGTCCACATGGGGTCCGTTCGTCGTTGTTGCCGTGGTAGGTAAGTGCGATTTGTTTCTGGGCTATTGCCTGCCGATTCAGTAGCTGTGCACTGCCGGTCCCTTCTTTTGCAGCTAGTGTTCTGACTAGTGGAGTGCTGAGCTATGACCTATCAGGCTCTATTTAAACCCCTTCCTGGCCTTGTGCCAGTGATAATCTCGGACTCACTAGCTGTGTTCCTGGTTTAGTATTTTGGATTACTCTGTCTAACATATTGGTACCGAGTTTCCCGTCTAGTTCTGATCTTGGCTTGGCTATTTGACTACTCTCTGTCTCTAGATTTGTTACGTTGTTGTCCTCCTGGTTTTGACCCATTTCAGTACGACGCTTTATTGCGTTTTTGTCCCTTGGTGTTGTTTGTCTTGCACATTAGCAGAGTAGGAAGTTGCGGACTTGCTACTTAGAGCTTGCACTGCAAGTAGGCAAGGAAAGCGGGTGGGGTTCTAGTTAGGGCTTACTGTCCGTCCCTACCTACTGACATTACATTATCAGTGGTCAAAATATTAGACTGGTACCTGCACTATTATGGATGCCATGGCAGCATTGGCCTCTCAGATAAAGAGTATTGCCCAATTAGTTCAGGATCTGGCAGAGAGGGTACAGCAGCAAGAGTTCTGCATTCCGGTCATTTCAGATCCATCACTGGTAGAACCCAAAGTAAAGCTCCCTGACCATTTCTCAGCAGTTTTTAACTTTTTGGAGGAGCTGTAAACTCTATTTCTGTCTTAGTCCTCACTCATCAGGGACAGAAACTCAGAAGGTGGGAATCATCATGTATCTGATTCAGGGGGATCTGCAGGAGTGATATTTATTGAATATTAAACCAATGACTTGAATATAATGGTTGGGTCAATTCATTTATTATTCATAAATAACCTGTATGCTGATGTTATTTTGGGTTTACCTTGGTTGAGAAAACATTGTCCAGTCTTTGATTGGAGTTCTGGGGAATTAACTAAATGGGGTCCTCTGTGTCACAAGGGTGTCATGACCTATTGCTGACTCTGTTGTGTCTGGGGTCAGAAGGTCGCAGCGGGTGGCTACTCGCCCGGTTTCTCAAGAGATCGCTCCATGACCTAGTGGTGGGAGTTGATTCCGGTCCAGGTTTTCCTGCTTAGGTTTGCAATACTTTTTGTCCCATTTAGGAATCGGTAGCTTTTCCTTTCAGCTGTTCTCTGTCAGCCACTCCCAGCTACTATATATTTTCCCTTTCTGCTTCCCTTGTTGCCAGATATAGACCTTCTTCCAGATTTTCTATTCTGACCTTTGGTGGAGTTGGAGTTGCTGTGAAGCTGTTGGAATTGGTGCTGTCGGATCTCTGGTTCTCTCCTGTTTGTTGTCTTCCTTCAGGGATTGTTTGTGGTGTTTATGTTGTTTGTCTTTTCCCTGTTGTTACCCTAGGTGTCAGTGGTGAGAACTAGTTTACCCACCGCCCTACTCACTACCTAGGGCTTATTTCAGGGTAAGCCAGGGATGAGGAACGTGATCGGCGTACGGGTTAGCAGCCCGTCTAGGGAGGTCAGGGCAACCAGGTGCCAGTGCTGGGTGAGTTAGTGGTCACTACTCCTTCCTCTCCCTAGTGGTAGGGTACTCCCCTTCCCTCCCCTCTGTGCCACACGTCTGTTACCTGCCTAATCAGACGTGATACTCAGTGCTCTAATTATTGCTTTTAATTTCTACTGTCTGGTCTAGAACTGGAAAGGGGATCCTATCCCTGGATTCATCAAGTACTTTTAGGGTGTATTCTCCACAGAGGCTTCTGAAGCTTAACTTCCTCATTGGTAATATGATTGCGCCATTGAACTGGTCCCTGGTGCTAAACTTCCCAAGGGATGGATTTTCAACCTTTCTGGGCCTGAAAGGCAGGCCATGAAAGACTATATTCAGGATAGTCTAAATAAAAGGCACATTCAGCTGTCTGTATCTCCTGTTGGGGCTGGCTTCTTTTTTGTTGGGAAAAAAGATGGTGGACTGCATCCTTGTATTGATTACAGGGAACTCAATAAAATTACTATCCAGAACCAGTACCCCCTTCCTCTCATTCCTGATTTATTTAATCAAGTTGTCCGGGCTCAGTGGTTCTCCAAGATTGACCTTAGAGAGGAATCTCATTGCTGTGTACTGGCTGGTCATCCAGGTATTGCAGGTACTGCAGGAAAATCTGGTTTCCTGAGTCTAGTTGGTCAACCAATGTGGTTGCCTTTGTCTCGGCGTGTAATGTGTCTGCTAGGGCCAAGCTACGCAGGAGACATTTTGCGGGTTTACTTTGTCCTTTGCCCATTCCACAAAGACCATGAACCCACATCTCTATGTACTTTATTTCGGACCTTTCACCCAGCTGGGGTAGGTTGACCATCTGAGTGGTCATAGATTCTCTAAGACGTGTCATCTGGTGCCATTAAAGAAACTTCCTAACTCAAAAGAATTGGCTGCTTTGTTTGTGGACAACATCCTGAGATTGCATGACATACCATTATCTCGGACAGAGGTGTCCAATTTGTCTAGATATTCTGGAGAGAGTTTAGCAACAAACTGGGGATCAAACTCTCCTTCTGACCTGCGTTTCATTCTGAGACAAATGGACAAACTGAAGGGATCAACCAGGTCTTGGAGCAGTTTTTAAGGTGTTTTTTCTCATTAAAACAAATCACAGAAAAAACGATATATAAACCATCCTGCACGATATGGTATTAAATGTGCGGATGTGTATGGCTACATAATACAAAATCACAGAAAATAATGCGCTCTACAAATGGATGCAGGCATAACATATGGACTAAGCCCTCACTAGATAAAATCTGAGACACTTGGTCAATACATTTTGATCAAAATACATCTAAGCCCACCCACCGGCGACAAGGTGGTCTCAGTTCAGGCGGGTTACTATACTAACCTATTTATGCTGTGGCGCATTTTTCTTGGTATTGACCAAGTGTCTCAGATTTTATCTAGTGAGGGCTTAGTCCATATGTTATGCCTGCATCCATTTGTAGAGTGCATTATTTTCTGTGATTTTGTATTATGTAGCCATACACATCCGCACATTTAATACCATATCGTGCAGGATGGTTTATATATCGCTTTTTCTGTGATTTCTTTGATTTGTCTTGAAGGAGTGGCACCTTCATGTGTGAATACGCTCCTATACTGGGAGTGATATTCAAGTGCACTTTTGCCCCACCTATCTAACAGGTGACCTTGATTAAGGTGGTACATATAGGTGTGTGTGTCTCTCCTCCCACCGGTTGCTGATGCACATGGAGGTTACAAGGGGCAACACACCATATGTGCGGGGACTGTGCTCCTGAAAAATGCGCCACAGCATAAATAGGTTAGTATAGTAACCCACCTGAACTGAGACCACCTTGTCGCCGGTGGGTGGGCTTAGATGTATTCTGATCAAAATGTATTAACCAAGTGTCTCAGATTTTATCTAGTGAGGGCTTAGTCCATATGTTATGCCTGCATCCATTTGTAGAATGCATTATTTTCTGTGATTTTGTTTTTTCTCATTGCCAAAATAAGTGGAAAAGTTTTTTCTCCTAGCAGAGTTTGCAATTGTCAACCATGTCAGCTCCTCTAGTGGCATATCACCTTTTTTTTTTTTTTATAATTATGGTTTTAATATGCTGTTTACTTCTGTCTCTGGGTCCAGCTCTGTGAATCCTACAGTGGATGCTATCATTGACAATCTGTGCACAGTTTGGGCTCAAGCTTGCAAGAACCTGAAAAAAGCTCAAAGCTTGTAATGTAAACAAACAAATAGGAAATGACCCTTGGGTCCAAACTTTGTGTTGGGTGAGCTTTTCTGGCTTTCTACTAAAAATTTGCACCTCAGAGTACCATCTGGTAAACTTGTGCCAAGTTTATTGAACAATATAGAATCATGTATGTGATTAATCTGGTATCTTTTCGTCTTCAGTTGCCTTCCTCACTCAGAATACATGAAGTCATTGCTATAGAAATAAATTCCTCCTGTTATTTCTCCACCCTAACCTCCAGATCCAATGGTAATTCTGGGCGAGATGGAATATGAAGTGGAGAAAATTCTTGACTCCCAGAAGGTTCAGGGTTCATTGCAGTACTTAATCTATTGGAAGAGGTATGGTCCTGAAGAGAGAACATGAAAACCGGCTTGGGACGTTTATGCTCCTCTTCTAATTCGGAAGTTCCATTTAATATTTCCATTGAAGTCTGCTCCCCATATTGAGGGTCCGGTGGCCCCTCTCAAAGGGGGGGGGGGGGGTAATGTCACAAACTTAGTCTGGGCTCCAGCGGCGAGATCTCCAGCTTCAGCGTGACTGACATGCTGCTAAGCCACACCCAATGGGGACGTGGCACCATCCTTAGCAGCAGGTCCTTAGGATGCAATGCTCTTTCTGCCCACAGCAGGCGTGTGCCAGCGGAGAGTAGCAGTGGGCTGATTGCTCAGCTGATCTATTCCTGGGTGCTAGTGTTCGGACTAATGGAGTACTGAAATATACCAATAACAACCTCAGAATATAACAAAACATCAACCTAGCTAAACTGACAACCTATCTACAATGCCAATAACCCCAATAAATAAACTAAGCCATGTGGTGGTGAAATGCATGTCGAGGGTTTTCTTATACACTGGCAGACATGACCATCACCATTGTGGGTACTACATTTATTATTTTTTTTTTTTTTTTTTGTTATTTTGGCATTATGCTTGCTCTTGCAACTGCATGGTTCTTTATTGTATTTTAGTATATTCTGGGGATGGCCTAGTGTGATGGATATGTGTAATTTTTAGTAATATTTAATAAACTTTACATTTTTTATTAATTTAGTATTGTTTATTTATTGGGGTTAATAGAGTACTGAGTCATGACCTATCAGGTTCTGATCCTGGGACTCGGTGCTCTATTTAAACCCCTCACTGGGCTTATACCAGTGCCAGTGATAGTCTCTGACTTAATTACTGTGTTCCTGGTTCCCGGTTGCGTATTTTGGATTACTAGTGTTTTGACTCTGGCTTGTCCTTTTGACCGCTCTCTGTCTAGCATATTGGTACTGAGTTTCCTGTCTAGTTCTGATTTCTGCTTGGCTATTTGACTACTCTCTCTCTCTAGATTTGGTATGTTGTTGTTTTCCTGGTTCTGACCCATTTGAGTACGACTCTGTCTCTGAGTCTTGTTTTTTGTCCCTTGGTGTTGTTTGTCTTACACCTTAGCAGAGTAGGGATTGTCGACCAGTTGCGGACTTGCTACTTAGAGCTTGCACTGCCAGTTGGCAAGGAAAGTGCGCGGGGTTGAAGTTAAGGCACATTGTCAATTACACCGTAGCTATCCCAGGAGTTAATGGTCTGATTGCTAACCTACATCAAAGTCCAGATCCCTGTGTAGGGGTTAAAGGGTGAATACCAGGGAACTGCCAGAATAATAACCTCCTTAGGGCAAGCGGTTCACCAAACCAGTTAGTTGGCATGACAAGTGTACCAATGACAAATATAACTTGTTACAGTTATAATTGTGAGGTTCTTAGAACAAATTTTAATACAGCTGTGTGAGCCCACCTGCCCTGTAAAGGCGACCTCATTCAGATGGATCCTTACACTAAGACATTATTTGTGTAAGAGGAGAAATATAGATGTAGTATGTGTCCCTTTTATATGTGACCTCTCCTGTCAGAGCAGAGTCACATTGTCCTACTCCAGAACAAAGTGATCCAGCTCCCCTGACATGGAGGAAGCAACAACATCAATACAATGCAGCACCTTCTATTAACTGAATTCCTCTTGGGTTAGGTGATATCACACATATATCACACTGTCATTGGCTAAACCTACCCCTCTACATTTTATAACTCATTACAGTATGAACCCTGTTATATGCTGCTTTATATGAAAACACCTATAGACTAGCGGATGATCTTCTATTCTACAAATAAAGGGGGTCATTTACTAACAGAAATTTGCCTGTTTTTGGTGTATTTCTGGTGCAGATTGCGGCTCAAAAGTTATTTGCGCTGCAATCTGCGACTTTTCCCTTCTTACGCCAGATACAAAGAAGCGGGGGGACTGGGAAGGGAACTGGCCGGCAGGCCCATCTTATTTATCAATTTGTATGCTTGTTTTAGGCTACTTTCACACCAGCATTTTCATCTTCCGGTATTCAGGTCCATCGTAGGATCTCAATACCGGAGAAAAACACTTCCGTTTTGTCCCCATTCATTCGGGACAATGGGGACAAAACGGAACTGAACACAACACTCCAAAAAAGGAAGCTGCAGTTTTCTGTCTGTCATGGGATGCGGAGAAAAATGGATCTGGCATGACCCAAAATGCAAGTCAATGGGGACGGATCAGTTTTCTCTGACACAATAGAAAACGGATCCGTCCCCCACTGACTTTCAGTGATGCTCATGACGGATACGTCATTGCTATTTTAAAGATAATACAACCGGATCCGTTCATAACGGATGCAGACGGTTGTATTATCAGAACGGAGGCATTTTTGCCGATCAGGCAAAAACGCAAGTATAAAAGTAGCCTTAGGCATAGAAAATGGTCTAAATTTAAGCCAGCAAGAAGGCTGGAGTAGATTTAGACCGGCGGTCGATGTGCTGAAGTTATGTTGACGCTGACACCTCTTCATAACTTGTCTAAAACGCTGGTCTTAATAAATGACCCGCAAAGTGTTAGTGTAAAGACCCATCTGGATGAAGATGTAGATGGGATGAAGAATTGTGTCAGAGAACCGTAAAAAAAGCAATAAATGACAAAAAGAAAGCATATAAATCACTAAAACAGGAGGGGAGCCAGGAAGCACTGATAAACTATAAGGAAAAAAATAGAATATGTAAAAAACTAATAAAAACTGCCAAACTAGAGACCGAGAGATTAATTGCCAAAGAGAGCAAAACTAACCCTAAAATGTTTTTCAATTATATAAATGGTAAAAAATATAAACCTGAAGGAGTCGGCCCTCTACATAGCAATGAGGGGGGAGTTGCAGAAAGCGATGAGGATAAAGCCAAGCTATTAAATATTTTCTTCACCACTGTTTTCACTGAGGAAAATAAACTGTCAGATGAAATGCAAAATGTAAAAGTAAATTCCCCTTTAAAAGTGCCCTGTCTGACCCAGGAAGAAGTACAGCAGCGACTTAAAAAGATTAAAATAGACAAATCGCCAGGACCGGATGACATACACCCCCGTATCCTAAGGGAATTAAGTGATGTCCTAGCCAGACCCTTATTTTTGATATTCACGGACTTGATACTGACAGGGAATGTTCCACCAGACTGGCGTATAGCAAATGTGGTGCCAATATTCAAAAAGGGTCCAAAAACAGAGCCTGGAAATTATAGGCCGGTAAGTTTAACATCTGTTGTGGGTAAACTGTTTGAAGGTTTTGTAAGAGATGCTATCTTGGAGTATCTCAATGAAAATAAGCAAATTACACTATATCAGCATGGCTTCATGAGGGATCGGTCATGTCAAACTAATTTAATCAGTTTCTATGAGGAGGTAAGTTCTAGAATTGACAGCGGCGAATCAATGGATGTCCTATATCTGGACTTCTCCAAAGCATTTGACACTGTACCTCATAAAAGGTTAGTATATAAAATGAGAACATTTGGACTAGGAGAAAATATCTGTATGTGGGTAAGTAACTGGCTCAGTAATAGAAAACAGAGGGTGGTTATTAACGGTACACACTCAGATTGGGTCACGGTCACTAGTGGGGTACCTCAGGGTTCAGTATTGGGCCCTATTCTCTTCAATATATTTATTAATGATCTTGTAGAAGGCTTGCACAGTAATATATCAATTTTTGCAGATGACACTAAACTGTGTAAAGTAATTAACACTAAAGAGGACAGTTTTCTGCTACAGAGGGATCTGGATAGATTGGGGGCTTGGGCAGAGAAATGGCAGATGAGGTTTAACACTGACAAATGTAAAGTTATGCACATCGGAAGGAATAATGCAAGTCACCCGTACATACTAAATGGTAAAACACTCAGTAACACTGACATGGAAAAGGATCTAGGAATTTTAATAAATAACAAACTAAGCTGTAGAAAACAGTGTCAGGCAGCTGCTGCTAAGGCCAATAAGATAATGGGTTGCATCAAAAGGGGCATAGATGCCCGTGATGAAAATATAGTCTTACCACTTTATAAATCACTAGTCAGACCACACATGGAGTACTGTGTACAGTTCTGGGCTCCCGTGAACAAGGCAGACATAGCAGAGCTAGAGAGGGTTCAGAGGAGGGCAACTAAAGTAATAACTGGAATGGGGCAACTACAGTACCCTGAAAGGGTATCAAAATTAGGGTTATTCACTCTAGAAAAAAAGACGACTGAGGGGAGATCTAATAACTATGTATAAATATATCAGGGGTCAGTACAAAGATCTCTCCCATCATCTATTTATCCCCAGGACTGTGACTGTGATGAGGGGACATCCTCTGCGTCTGGAGGAAAGAAGGTTTGTACACAAACATAGAAAAGGGTTCTTCACGGTAAGAGCAGTGAGACTATGGAACTCTCTGCCTGAGGAGGTGGTGATGGTGAGTACAATAAAGGAATTCAAGAGGGGCCTGGATGTATTTCTGGAGCGTAATAATATTTCAGGCTATAGCTACTAAAGATGGGTCGTTGATCCAGGGAGTTATTCTGATTGCCTGATTGGAGTCGGGAAGGAATTTTTTCCCCTTAAGTGGGGAAAATTGGCTCTACCTCACAGGGGTTTTTTGCCTTCCTCTGGATCAACTTGCAGGAAACAGGTCGAACTGGATGGACAAAAGTCTTTTTTCGGCCTTATATACTATGTTACTATGTTACTATGTTAATGTGCTTTAAAATGTGTGCGACTTATATTATTTTGGGACAATAGTGAGTGCAATTGGAATGCTTTAGCCATTGTATTTTGATTTTGCTCTGTATGGTTACAGCACAGTGATACCTGTTTGTTCATTATGTAATGATTAATATATTTAACATATTTGTGCAGTCAAAACTCTCTTGTGCATACTATAGGTAAAGTCTCCATCAACTGTTTCAATTCTGTGCTGTTTAGTTTTAATAATATCTTTATAGAAGCTCAACCATAAGGGGGAGCTTGGGAGCGAATTGAAGATGCAGTAAGAAGGCATTAGGGCATGTTTGCGACTTTTTCAATAGCATGTGTGCAAAATCTTTTGCACAAGTGCCATTTCTTTTCGAGCCTTATCACTCTCCTGAAAAGGAGGACGTGGAGGGCAGAGAGGGGTGGGGCCAGTTGTTTCACCACACTTATCATCTTCTACACCAGTTTTCTGGTGTAGAAGAACACTAAAATCCAGTGGCGTACCTAAGGTGTTTGGCACCCGGGGCGGGTCCTTTCTCTGCCCCCCACCCCAATACTTTCAAAAAAATTGTACCCCCTCACAGTAGTATTGCCCTCATTGTACAACCTTTACAGTAGTTTTGTACAGATGTGTACCCCCTCACAGTAGTTTTGTACAGATGTGCACCCCCTCACAGTAGTTATGCCCTCTCTGTGCCCCTTTCACAGTTGTAATGCCCTCTTTGTGCCCCCTTCACAGTAATAATCCCCATTGTGCCCCCTTCACATAATAATCCCCATTGTGCCTCCTTCACATAATAATCCCCATTGTACCCCCTTCACATAATAATCCCCATTGTACCCCCTTCACAGTAATAATCCCCATTGTTCCCCCTTCACAGTAATAATCCCCATTGTGCCCCCTTCATAGTAATAATCCCAATTGTGCCCCCTTTATAGTAATAATGCCCATTGTGCCCCCTTCATAGTAATAATGCCCATTGTGCCCCCTACACAGTAATAATGCGCATTGTGCCCCCTTAATAGTAGTAATACCCACTGTGCTAGTAATGCCCTCTGTGCCCCCTCCATAGTAGAAATCCCCACTGTGCCCCCTTCACAGTAATAATGCCGTCTGTGCCTCTTCATTGTAGTAATGCCCTCTGGCTCTGTGCCCCCTCAATAGTAGAAATCCCCATTGTGCCCCCTTCACAGTAATAATGCCCACTGTGCCCCCTTCACAGTAATAATGCCCTCTGTGCCTATTCATTGTAGTAATGCCCTCTGGCTCTGTGCCCCCTCCATAGTAGAAATGCCCATTGTGTCCCCTTCACATTAGTAATGCCCTCTGTGCCCCCTCCGTAGTAGTAATGCCCTCTGTGTCACCTCCATAGTAGTAATGCTCTCTGTGCCCCCTCCATAGCAATAAAGTCCTCTGTGCCCCCTCCATAGTAATAAAGTCCTCTGTCCCCCTCTCCATAGTAATAAAGCCCTTTGTGCCCCATCTGTATTATAAAAACAAACACAGTAACTACTTACCTTGTCCCGTTCCTGAAGCTCACATACCTCTCTGCCCTGCAGGCACAGATCGCTCTGCAGAACTGTGTGGGCGGATTTTATGCAGATTTTCAGGCTGCAGGCTTGGCCCACACAGGCCGGCAGCGCGCTTCGTGTCTGCAGGCTGAATGGTGGAGCGAGGAGAAGTCTTCACCATTCTGTGCGCCACCGGCCAGAAGGAGGGGAAAGCATGGGGAGCGGAGCGGTGAGTGACAGGACCCAGCTCCCTGTGCTCCAGCAATGAGCGCTTCTATCTGTATTCATGGAAGCGCTCATTGCTTCTGGCATCCCCTGAGAACCGGCACCAGGGGCGGATCACCCCCCCAATACGCCACTGCGGAGATCTATGATTTAAGTTCAGGCGCATAGACTTCCGGGTGCTGCGCCTAATTTATGACAAGGTGTTCGCAGCTATACATTCGTTAACATGAAATAAATAATAGGAACATTAAATAAATTCAAATTGTTTACATATGGGGACAGGACATACATATAAATACTGTATATTACATAGGGGGACAAGATAAAAAGACTGCTTGATTGCATAGAATGCCATTCACAGAGGCGCATGACAGCAGGTAAGTAGTCCAAAACCGCAGTAGTAAAATCGAACTCCTTATTCACGTAAAAAGACTACACGTTTCATGTGCGGACTCTACACTTCTTCAAGTCGTTTCAGCTAATTTTTTAGTAAATGACCCGAGGAATTGTGTGGTTCTGGACCACTTACCTGTGCTTATGTGCTGGTGTGAATAGGATACTCTGCAATAAAGCACTCTTTTCTGGATGCCACTTAACAGCCCTGAGGCATTATGCTGCTCATCACACCCCCATAACCCCATAAGGCCCCTTGCACATGACCGTATTCCTCTGAGACATACGGTCCATGAGTGGGCCATATGTCCTGGAGCGGCATACATCGTGCGCACGGGAGCGCACAGCATCATACGTTACTATGATGCTGTGTGCATCGGGCCTCCCGCGAGACTACTGTCCCACACTCATAAGATCAGAGGTCATACGGTCGTGTGCAAGGGGCCTAAGGGGAATGCAATATCACTAAATTCTACTTAATTCTCAACTGCACATACAGTACATGATTATGCTAGGGAGCTCCGTCTCTATATATTTTTTTAAACATATGAATACCATACATACATAAATATATTACATATGGGGACAGTGTATATCTGTACAGTATATCAGGTATATCACATATAGAAACAGTACATAGGGTACATGCATATAAATTAAGATTACATATCGGATCATTATATAAATGAAAATATATAACATATGGGGATAATACATGAAATGTATAACATCTGGGGGAAAATACACACAGAGATAGGGGGTCATTCATCAAACTGGTGTAAAGTAGAACTGGCTTAGTTGCCCATAGCAACCAATCAAATCCCACCTTTCATTTTTGACAGCTCCTTTGGAAAATGAAAGATGGAATCTGATTGGTTGCTATGGGCAACTAAGCCAGTTCTACTTTACACTTGATTGATAAAAGACCCCATAATGTATATATTATATATATCATGTGTATATTACATACATATTTAGTATATATTAGGTATATACTATAACCATATTGGGAAAGTATACCATTAAATTAGTTAATGAGTAAAATATGTACCTATAAATGTATTGCATCTGGGGACAAGACACACAGGTAAATATATTACATACTGTATAAGGACATAACATACGTAAAATATGTGGACAGTATAAACATAAATTATGTATATTACATATGGGGACAATTGATACATTAAGATATAACATATTAGTAAAATCATACTTATAAATATACTGTGTATAGGGCAATATATAGAGAGATGAGCGAATTTCATATTTTGAAATTCGTTCACGGTTCGTTTGGTGGTAAAAGCAGAATTGTGTTATGGATTCTGTTACCACGATATGCAGTAGAGTCCTCTCCTGCATAACGGAAACTGGACGTGTCCGTTATGCAGGCCATAGACGGAATGAATAACTGAATGCCTCTAAAGGTGTTCCGTTATGCATTCCGTCATAGAATTGCGTTATGGTCCGTGGTAACGGAATCCATAACGCAATTCTGCTTTTACCACCAAACGAAGCGTGAAACATGAAATTCGCTGATCTCGAAATATATACACATAAATATACTACATATCAGTAAAATACATATTTATAATTATACTGCATACAGGGACCATAAAATTTATATAAATATATATATATATATATACATATACACACAGAGTGGGAAAAATAAGTATTAGATACACTGGTGATTTTGCAAGAATGGAGAAGTCTGTAATTTTTATCGTACGTACACTTCAACTGTGAAAGAAAGAATCTAAAAAAAATCCAGAAAATCACATTATATGATTTTTAAGTAATTAATACGCATTTTATTGCAAGAAATAATTATTTGATCACCTACCAACCAGCAGAAATTCTGGTTCTCACAGACCTGTTAGGCCTCTTTCACACGGCCGAGTATTCCGCGCGGGTGCAGTGCATGATGTTGACGCATTGCACCCACACTGAATCTGGACCCATTCATTTCAATGGGACCGTGCAGATGAGCTGTGATTTTCCCGCATCAATTGTGCGTTGCGTGAAAATTGCAGCATACTCTATATTCTGCATTTTTCACACAATGCAGTCCCCCATAGAAATCAATGGGGTTGCGTGAAAAATCGCAAGCAAGTGTGGATGCGGTGTGATTTTCACGCATGGTTGCTAGGAGACGATCGGGATGGGGACCTGATCTTTATTATTTTCCCTTGTAACATGGTTATAAGGGAAAATAATAGCATTCTCAATACAGAATGCTTAGTAAAATCTGGATTGAGGGGTTAAAAATAAAAAAAAATTAACTTACCTTATCCACTTAATCTCTTCTTTAATCATGAGCTGCCGGCTAAAAGACCTGTGGTGACGTCACATCACATGGTCCAATCACATGTTCCATCACCATGGTGATGGACCATGTGATGAACTCAGTGACGTCACCACAGATCCTGAAGAAAGAGCAGGAGACCGGCAGCTACTCGATTAATTGGAGGAGGTGAGTTAATTTTATTTATTTTTTAACCCTCAATTGACCTTCTACTAAGCATTTTGTATTAAAGAATTTATTATTTTCCCTTATAACCATGTTATAAGGGAAAATAATAAAATCTACACTACAACTAACCCAAATCCGAACTTCACTGAAGAAGTTCGGGTCTGGGTACCACATTCAGTTTTTTCTCACGCGTGTGCAAAACGCATTGCACTCGTGCAGAAAAAACTGAACCACGCAATGCAATCTCAGTCAAAACTGACTGAAATTGCGTGCGCACTCGCACGATTTCCCCGCCACGCACCTGCATCCTATACCGGCCTTAATCCGCAACGCCCGTGTGAAAGGAGCCTTAGTTTTTCTTTACGAAGCTCTCTTTCTCTGCACTCATTACTTGTATTAAATTGCACCGGTTTGAACTCGTTACCTGTATAAAAGACACCTGTCCACACACTCAATCAATCACACTCCAACCTCTCCATGACCAAGACCAAAGAGCTGTCCAAGGGACACCAGGGACAACATTTGTAGACCTCCACAAGGCTGGTATGGGCTACAGGACAATAGGCAAGCAGCTTGGTAAGAAGGCAATAACTGTTGGTGCAATTATTAGAAAATGGAAGAAACACAAGATGACTGTCAATCTTTCTTAGTCTGGGGCACCATGCAAGATCTTGCCTCGTGGGGTAAGGATGATTCTGAGAAAGGTCAGAATCAGCCCAGAACTACATGGGAGGACCTGGTCAATGACCTGAAGAGAGCTGGGACCACAGTCACAAAGATTACCGTTAGTAACACACTACACTGTCATGGATTAAAATCCTGCAGGGCACGCAAGGTTCATGCCAGCACATACCCAGGCCCATTTGAAGTTCACCAGTGACCATCTGGATGATCCAGAGGAGGCATGGTTGAAGGTCATGTGGTCAGATGAGACCAAAATTGGAGGAAGAAGAAGGGTGAGTACAATCCCATGAACACCGCCCCAACCTAAGAGGCCTTATATGTAAAGAGTAGTGTTGAGCGAGCATGCTCAGCCAAACACCAGTTCGGCTCGAGCATCGCGATGCTCAGCACATCGCGGTGTTCGGAGTGGTGCTCGAGTCTCCTCCCGCACATTTGTTGGCTGCTACACAGCCAGTAAACGTGTAGGTAAGTACTGCCATTTACTGTAATGCCGTAGCCATGTTGGTTCCTGGCATTACAGTGATTGGCTGTCCGGAACAGGTCATCGAGTTCTATAAAGCACCCGATGCCACGTGCTTGGCTCAGTCTTAGTCAGGGAGAGCTGTGCTGTAGAAGGGACAGATAGTGTAGGGAATTGCATTTTATTTTTTTGTTAGGCAGGGTTTGTGTTAGAGACCCAAAAGTCCTTTTAAGAACTATTGTTGTGTCTGGCAGCAATATATATTTTTGGCGCAACCTGCGCTAAATTGCGTGCAATTGTAGAGACCCAAAAGTCCTTTTAAGGACTATTGTTGTGTCTGGCAGCAATATATATTTTTGGCGCAACCTGCGCTAAATTGCGTGCAATTGTAGAGACCCAAAAGTCCTTTTAAGGACTATTGTTGTATCTGCCAGCAATATATATTATTAGCGCAGCCTGCGCTAAATAGCGTGCAATTGTTTGGCCGCTGCAGACAGCGACATTATCTGCGCAACATCTCCTGTGTAACGTGTGCACAGCCTAAAAATATCTGTGACATCCAGTGTACTTTTTCCGTAGACGATGTCCGCTGCGGACAGTGACATTACCTGCGCTACTTCTCCTGTATAACGGTTGCACATCCTAAATATATCTGTGACATCCAGTGTACTTTTTCCATAGACGCTACGGACAGTGACATTATCTGCGCTACATCTCTTGTTTAACGTGTGCACATACTAAAAATATCTGTGACATCAAGAGTACTTTTTCCCTAGATATGCGGACAGCGGCATTATCTGCGCTACATCTCTTGTTTAACGTGTGCGCATACTAAAAATATCCGTGACATCCAGAGTACTTTTACCGTAGACGCTGTGGACAGCGGCATTATCTGCACTACATCTCCTGTTTAACGTGTGCGCATACTAAAAATATCTGTGACATTCCAGTTTACTTTTTCCATAGACGCTGCGGACAGCGACGTTATCTGCACTACATCTCTTGTTTAACGTGTGTGCATACTAAAAATATCTGTGACATCCAGTGTACTTTCTCCGTAGACACTGCGGACAGCGACATTATCTGCGCTACATCTCTTGTTTAACGTGTGCGAATACTAAAAATATCTCTGACATCCAGTGTACTTTTTCCGTAGATGCTGCAGACAGTGACATTACCTGCACGACTTCTCCTGTATAACATTTCCTTATCCCAAATATGTGTGACATTTGCGACATTATCTGCGCTACACATTCTGTTAAACGTGTGTGCATACTAAAAATATCTGTGACATCCAGTGTACTTTTTCCATAGATCTGCGGACAGCAACATTATCTGCACTACGTCTCCTGTTTAACGTGTGTGCATACTAAAAATATGCGTGACATCCAGAGTACTTTTTCCGTAGACGCTGTGGACAGCGGCATTTTCTGCGCTACATCTCCTGTTTAACGTGTGCTCATACTAAAAATATCTGTGACATCAAGTGTACTTTTTCCATAGATCTGCGGACAGCGACATTATCTGCGCTACGTCTCCTGTTTAACGTGTGTGCATACTAAAAATATCCGTGACATCCAGAGTACTTTTTCCGTAGACGCTGTGGACAGTGGCATTATCTGCGCTACATCTCCTGTTTAACGTGTGCTCATACTAAAAATATCTGTGACATCCAGTGTACTTTTTCCGTAGACGCTGCGGACAGCGTCATTATCTGCGCTACGTCTCTTGTTTAACGTGTGCGCATACTAAAAATATCTCTGACATCCAGTGTACTTTTTCCGTAGACGCTGCAGACAGTGACATTACCTGCACGACTTCTCCTGTATAACATTTCCTTATCCCAAATATCTGTGACATTGACTGTAATTTATTTGTGCATACACTTAAAAAAACTGCGCTACTGTACGTGTGACATTCTCGCAAGCATATATACCATTTAATATGATGAAGGCGAGCAGTAAGGGACGGGAAAGTGGCCAAGCTGGTGATGGAGCACACAGAGGCCGTGGCCCTGGGTGCGGTTAAAATGTGCCTGCTGGCAGAGCACAAGAAACACAATCATCCACGATACCTAGCTTTATGTCCCAGTTTGCAGGGCGGCGCAGGACACCACTTTCGAAGTCTGACCAGTGCGATCAGGTGGTCGGTTGGATTGCAGCAGATAATGCTTCCAGTCGGTTAAGCACCACCCTGTCTTCCACAAAGTCCAGTCTCAGTAGCCAAGAGTCTGGTCCACAGAATCCTTACCCTGAGCCACAGTTGGAAGTGTCCCTGTTGCGTCATTGCTTTTACTTTCAGTATCATAGTTTCGTATGTCCACATACTGCTCAAAGAGCCCTGCATCATATCTTTTTTGAGTTTTCTCAGATGTCTCTTCTCATTAGGGCTCTTTGACACGAGTGGATGCCGTGCGGGGAATCCGCTGCGTGAAAGAGTGCCAAGCCCTGTTCCGGACAGCAGAGACACAGAGCATTAACATGATTGATAATGCTCCGTGCCTCTCTGTGACCTTTTTACTACAAAATCACAGTGACAACTTTATCCCAATGTGATTTTGTAGTAAAAAGGTCACAGAGAGGCACAGAGCATTATTAATCATGTTAATGCTCCTTGTCTCTGCTGTCCAGAGCGGGGCTTGGCACTCTTTCACGCGGCGGATTACCCGCACAGCATCCGAACTTGACCCCGAAACCCCACTGAAGTCAATGGGGACCCGAACTTTGGGGCACTAAAATAGCTCCTAAAAAGTAATGGAAAGGGCTAGAGGGCTGCAAAGTGAAGCAAAATGGTCGCAAGAGCTGGACAATTGCCCTGCAAACAAATGTGGATAGGGAAATTACTTAAAATAATATAAAATACATAAAAATAAAAAATAATAATATTGAACTAGGAGAAGTAGGTCCATATGGAGTAGGAGGTTGAGGAGGAGGTGGACGTGGCAGTTTAGGTGGAGGAGGTATTTTTTTTTTTGTTTGTTTTTTAAATTTGGGTAGACCCCAAAACATTGGAAAATATAGAAAAGAAAACAAAGAGAAAGTACGCTGGAGTATAACAATGGCTGGGTGAGGCCGGTATACATTCTGTACAAGGTACGGACAAGTCCTGTGGGATCCATGCCTGGTTCATTTTAATGAACGTGAGCTTGTCCACATTGGCTGTGGACAGGCGGCTGCGCTTGTCTGTGATAACGCCCCCTACCATGCTAAACATACGTTCAGACAATACACTGGCTACAGGGCAGACCAGCACCTCCAAGGCGTAAAGGGCAAGCGCAGCCCATGTGCCCAATTTGGAGACAAAGAAGTTGAATGGGGCAGACCCATCAGTCAGCACGTGTAGGCGTGTGCACATATACTGTTCCACCATGTTGCTGGAATGCTGCCTCCTGCTAAGACGTTCCATATCAGCTGGTGGTGCTGGTTCTTGTGGCGTGCTGACAAAGCTTTTCCACATTTTGGCCATGCTAACCCTGCCTTCTGAGGTGCTGGCGGTGCCCCAGCTGTGTTGGCGACTTCTTCCTCCTCCTCTGCCTTGTGCTTCTACTGAGTCCCCGGTGTCAGGTGGGAATGCCATCAGCAGCACGTCTACCAGCGTGCAGAATATATTTACCAGTCAGGTATGCAGTGCAGGGGTAGTGTGAAAGAAAAAAGGGGTGCAGATCACCCAACAATCTAAATGCCACCGAATTTACAGAATATATTTCCCAGTCTGGTATGCAGTGCAGGGGTAGTGTGAAAGAAAAAAGGGGTACAGATCACCCCGTAATCTAAACTCAAACTCTCTTTGTAAAGACTGCGGCACTCCAATTGCTGAAAAACTTCAAAGCTTTATTGCACCAATTTCAAGCGACATTTCGACCGTGGAGGTCTTTAGACATATTTCACACTGGGCTATAAAAAAAATTATATGGTAATTAATTCCCGGTCAATAAACACAATCGTGTGCATGGCGTAGACATCCTTCTATACCTGAGTGACTAGAGAGCATTTTTTCCATTATGTCTCTTCTGAGAGATTCTGGTATGACAGCCCTTTCTCCTTTAAAGATGGTTCTATGCTGCACTGATAGTTCATCTCTTATAAGGGAGAAGGGAGAAACTTCCAATGGAGCATGTTGCTTGTATTTTGGCCAGCCCTTCAAGATGAAAGTCTTTAGGATCTGGAGAGTTTTATCCTCATCTATAAAGGTCTGTATTTGTTTCAACTTGTCCTTTGAGACTGCCAGGTATTCACACATATTGATGCTGTCAATGTCTTTTTCCTCCTCCTCTATGATGGGTAGGTAAACTCTGCTTAAAGTATCTGCAATCAGTAAGTCTTTTCCTGGACAGTAGAAAATGTCAAAATGTCTGAAGTCGTAAAAACATGCGCTGCAGTCTCTTAGGGGCATATAGTAGTGGTTTCTTTGTAATGCTCTCTAGCGGCTTGTGATAAGAGTGCATGAATACTCCTCGGCCATAAGTGTACTGGTGAAACTTCTCCATCCCAAATAGTACCACTAGTAGTTCCTTCTCAATTTGATTATATCCTTACTCTGTCGCTGTTAGAGCTCTGCTTGCAAATGTGAGTGGCTCTTTATCCTGGTTCCAAGACCTGTTTCTAAGGCATCACATTGGTTGACCACTACGCCATCTAGATCAAAGTATTTTAGTGTTGATGTGTCTGCAATAGCCTTCTTCACTGACTGGAAAGTAGTTTGTTGAATTTCTGTCCATTCCTAGAGCCCATATTTTTTGAGTTAGATGTCTCAGTGGCTCACGCATGTCTGAAAGATGCTTGGAAAGATAAATTGCCATACCAATAAATCGTTGTACTCCACGTAAATGAATAGGGGTGGGCATGTCTTGTATTGCTCTCACCTTTTCAGAATCCATTTAAGGTTAGAAGATGTCCAGTATAAGGAACCTCCGTCATTTTCATTTTGAATTTTTCCAAGTTCAGCTTTATATGTTTCACTCGACATTTATCCAAAAATGGTATCACCTTCTAGTGATGGTCCGTTATTGCCGATTCTAGATCTTTACCTTCTCCTAAAATTAGTAAATCATCTGCAATTGTTTTTACTCCAGAAAGTCCTTCTAGGGCTTTTATCAATTTCTGCTGAAACATTTTTGGAGCAGGACTTAATCCCATGGGCATTCTCAGCCATTTATAACGTCCAAATGCAGAAGAAAATGCTGCCAATAAACTTGATTCTTCATCTAGCTCCACATGCCAGAATCAGTTTTTTACATCACATACAGAGAATATTTTCACTTTGATACATCTGGTAAAACGCCTTTGATTGTAGGCATGGGATAATGATTTATTTTCTTTGTTCAATGGCTTTGGGTCAATGCAGATTCTTAACTGGCCTGATGGTTTCTTTACTATAACCAAACTATTTCTCCAGTCTGTGCTCTTATGCACTGGTACAAATCCTGGAGTTCCATTAAAGCTACAGGCACTCTTCTTGTCGGCAACCTAGTAGGCTGTATTGGGTGATCAATTTCTAGTTTAGATTTGCCTTCCAGGCACTCAACGCCTTCAAATAAATTGTTGTTTTTATAGTCTGCAAATCCAGCTTGCGATCTGTCTTTTCTGTAAAGTTGTACGTGCTCTGGGAAACTTCAAGAGATGTTATGAGAATGTACTTTTATTAAGTCCATAGCCTGAACAGCTTTTACTCCCAGTAAAGGTATATGATCACCCTCCTGTAGTACAGTAAATTCCACTATGTAACTCTTCTTGTTATATGGGTTCCAGAATTTAAGTTTGCAAGTCCCCAGTTTCTTATAAGTGGGCTCAATAGTGACCTCTTTGGTAAGCAGAGTAACTGGAATTACATTGTAGCTTGCTCCACAATCTAGCTGAAATTTATTCGGCTGTTCTTCTAACAAAAAGGTTGCAAAAAGTTGCTTTATCTCATTATCTACTGGCTGTTTGACTGCATTGACAGTCTCTGATGCAGGTTGCAGCTGCAGCCATGTGATGTCCTCTGCACTATCACTGTCTGTATCCTGTTTCACGGTGTGGACTTGAGACCTAATTCCACAAGTCCTGCAGGTCTCCCCAAATGCTGTACATTTCTCTTTGTCGCCCATGCTTTTTGCCACAATACTTACAGTGCACTCAGCCTGCAGCCAGCCTTGGTCTTGCTTTCCTTTGAGCAGATATTGCATTTACTGTGACCTCACCGGTGCCCTCCATCATCTTGAGGCTGTCTTTTGTCAGCTCAGCAGCCCTGCAGATTTGCATGGATTTCTCCAAGGCCATCTCTTTTTCTCTCAGTAATCTATCTTCTCTGAGATGGGAATCTCTGATGCCACACACTTTTCTGTCTCTGATAAGGGACTCTTTGATGTCTCCAAATCCACATGTTTCAGCCAATCTCCTCAGTTCTGTCACATATATGTCCACATTCTACCCAACCTCCTGATTTCTTGAGAAGAACCTGTATCTCTCCACCGTCTCATTCTTTCTTTTTGGGGTCACAATATTCATAAAATGTCTGCAATATATCTGCCACATTCACATTGTCTGCGTTGAGTGTGATTAATATCTTGTCTATTTCCCTACCTTTTCCCCCAGTTAAGTAATAAAACATCTTTTTTTTTCTTTTCTCATCACTGAGGGCCACTGTGAGATCCCCATACAGGGTAAACTCTTCTTTCCAATGTCTCCAAGTCTGTTGTCTGAAGTGTAGTGTGCTCAATACTCGCAGGATAAGCATGCAGGAGGTCATTTACCATACTAAAATACGCCAGGTCTAAAATTGTGGGATATACCAAAAAGGAAAAATAACATCACCAGTCCTGTAAACAAACCGCTGCGAGTCCGTAGTGTGTTGTGGGTATTCAACACGTTTACAATTTTGAAGACAGAGTTCAGACCGCGCGTTGGAATCGAAAGTCCCAAAAAGCAGTTCCCCTATCCCTCCAGAAAATGTTGAGGTCTGCAGATATCCTGGATTCAGATATCCTGCAACTTGTAAAAGATACACAATAGTGAAGTTCCGTGAGGTTCCTCACCCTTTTTTCCGCACAGATTATACTCACAAAAGTGGCAGATTTTTCAGGCACATCAAAACAGAAGCTGCAGCTTCAGCCCTTTATACGCTCAGAAGGCCCGCTCCCACAATAGCAGAAAGGGTGTAGTGTATACTCAGGAACACACCGACTTCAGAGGAGGCTTCCTTTTCCTTCAAACACTGCAAACCAGAAACTCTCCAACCATAGTGAGGATCCGATGGTAACTTCAAAATTTTTTATTACAAAGGTACTTACAAACAGATTCTTTAAAATCACATAAAAAACTATGTGAGCCCCTGACGAAGCTCTGGGAGCGAAACCCGGGTCGGGCGAGAGGACAAAATAACGCTGGGATTTTATGTGATTTTAAAGAATCTGTTTGTAAGTACCTTTGTAATAAAAAATTTTGAAGTTACCATCGGATCCTCACTATGGTTGGAGAGTTTCTGGTTTGCAGTGTTTGAAGGAAAAGGAAGCCTCCTCTGAAGTCGGTGTGTTCCTGAGTATACACTACACCCTTTCTGCTATTGTGGGAGCGGGCCTTCTGAGCGTATGAAGGGCTGAAGCTGCAGCTTCTGTTTTGATGTGCCTGAAAAATCTGCCACTTTTGTGAGTATAATCTGTGCGGAAAAAAGGGTGAGGAACCTCACGGAACTTCACTATTGTGTATCTTTTACAAGTTGCAGGATATCTGAATCCAGGATATCTGCAGACCTCAACATTTTCTGGAGGGATAGGGGAACTGCTTTTTGGGACTTTCGATTCCAACGCGCGGTCTGAACTCTGTCTCTAAAATTGTGGGCATGGCATGGGCAGGGAAGGGTACGGGGCAGCAGGCCCCTGTCATTCACCATTTTATGTCCTGAGATTATCCTGCGAGTGCTGAGCAGACTAAATTTCAGACAATGTGGGTATCCTGGGATATCCCTGTGTTCATGCAACGGACCACCTATGGAGGTGAGTGGATTCTATCCCATGTTCGTTCTTTCTCTTAGTCTGGGACAGATTGGAAGAGTCTGTGAGGGTGTTGTAGTGGACTGTTCATAGTGTAGTACTGACAGGGACTCTGCACTTACAGTTCCCTTGGGTCTCTGTATAGGCTCAGCCTCACACGATCAATACTTGCAGGCAGCAGACTTGTTAGGGTGATTTCATATGTGGCAGATTTTGCGTCAGAAAATTTTGGGACTGAAAATCAGTTCCATTAATCTGAATTGGGCAGCAAGCACATGGATTTCTGCAAGCACCATTAAGGTGAATGGAACTGATTCTCACTCATGGAATTTTGTGACACAAAATCTGCCACATGTGAGGGCACTCTTATTCAAAGGTTCTGTGTCTAGCTGCCACCATGCTCCGTTAGTTGGTTCTTCCACACTCAGTCTTTGGTACCAGACAGTTTTATTAGATTATGATATCAACAACCATTACAAAGGTGTCTGCTCTATCAACCAACAAGTCCCAGAACAAGTAGTGAGACCCCTAGAGGGGTGACATGCTCAGTGATCCGATTAATATCTCTACAAGATAATGGTCCATTGTGACATCCTAAGTGTTCCATCCATTGTCTCTACATGATAATGGTCCATTATGACACACTTGGTGTTCCATCCGATGTCTCTGCAAGATAATGCCCTACTATGACACTCTCAGTGTTCCATCCATTGTCTCTACATTATAATGTGCGACTGTGACACACTCATTAATCCATCCATTGTCTCTACATAATAATGTCCCATTGTGACCCACTCAGTGTTACATCCAATGTCTCTACATGATAATGGTCCATTATGACACACTCAGTGTTCTACCAATAATATACTACTATGCCAGCCTCAGTGTTCCATCCATTGTGTCTGCATGATAATGGTTGAGTATGACACGCACAGTGTTCCATCCATTGTCGCTACATGATAATCGCCCATTATGATTTGCTCGCTGTTCTATCCATTGTCTCTAGATGATAATGGCCACTATGACACGCTCAGTGTTCCATCCATTGTCTCAGCAAGATAATGTGCTACTCTGACATGCTCAGTGTTCCATTTATTGTCTCTACATAATAATGGGCGATTGTGTTCCATCCATTGTCTATGCATCATAATGGGCAATTGTGACATGCTCAGCGTTTCACCTATTGTCTCTACATGACAATGGCCAATTGTGACACAGTAAGTGTTCCATCCATTGTCTCTCCATGATAATAGGTGAATGTGACATGTTACTTGTTCCATCTATTGTCTCTACATGATAATGGACAATTATGACATGCTTACTGTTCCATCCATTGTCTCTGCATGATAGTGGACGATTGTGACACGCTTTAGTTGGCAATCCATTGTCTGTATATGATAATTGCCCATTGTCTCTACATAATAATGGGCGATTGTGACACGCTCTGTGTTCCATACATTGTCTATGCATGATAATGGCCAATTGTGACACGCTCAGTGTTTCATATATTGTCTCTACATGACAATGGCCAATTGCGACACACTGAGTATTCCTATACATAGAAATCAGTCGGCACTCTGGTTCAGCAGTGTGGTGCACGCGTCCCAGGAACAATGTCCAATGGAATACAAAGGAAAAGGACCGGCACTCACCAAATTCAAAATCTTCGTGAAGATTTTGAATTTGGTGAGTGCCGATCCCTTTCCTTTGTACACTAGTATTCCATCCATTGTCTTTACATGATAATGCCTCTTTTTTGACACGCTATGTATTCCATTCATTGTCTCTGCAATATAATGTCCCACTATCTCACGCTCAGTGTTCCATCTATTATCTCTACATGATAATCACCAATTATGACACGCTCACTTTTCCATTCACTGTCTCTCTATGATAATAGGAGATTGTGACACACTCAGGTTGTCTGTACATGATAATGGCCCTGTCACGGACGTTCCCGTGACAGGAGGAAGGAGATCGGTGAGACTGGCAACATGTGGTTTGATCTGACAGGTTCTCCTTGTGGATCAATAGGTGTCTTTGTTGTTTCTGGTAATGGCCACACCCCTTGTCTCAGGTGTTGCTAATGTGGTCATTTACCTTCCTTATTTATTGTTGCTTCTCCCAAAATGCTGTGTGGTTTATAGCTTCAGTTTCAGTTGTTAATAGCTGGTGTGTGGATCTCGGTGAAGTTCCTGGTTCTTCCATAGCCCCTTTGAAGTTAAGTCTTTCCTTTTTGTATTTTGTTTGGGTTCTGTGTGTTGCATTTCCCTATTGTTTGTATTAGGCCTGAAGGAGACTTCTGTTCGTCCTTCCTTTTGGAGGAACAGGTAGTCTCGTCCCGGTCATTAGTACTAGGGTCCTATAGGGCTAGATAGGACTCTACGTATTCCTGCGTATGAACACACCTACCTCTGAGGTCTGTTCATACTGGTAGTCAGTCAGGATTTTGGTTAGGGTTTTACTAGGTGTCCATTTTCCTTCCCTAGTTCTCAGGCCTGATTCTCTGTTCCCCCCTTCCCTCTTATGCTCGGTGTGGTGTTTCCCTCCCACACCAAAGCGTGACAGGCCCATTGTGAAAAGCTAAGTGTTACATCCATTGTCTCTGAAAGATAATGTCCTACTATGACACACTCAGTGTTCCATTTATAGTCTCTGCATGATAATGGGTGATTTTGACATTCACAATATTTTATCCATTATCTCTACATGATAATGAACCATTGTGACACCCTCACTGTTCCATCTATGTCTCTGCATTATAGTGGGCGATTGTGACATGCTCAGTGTTCCATCCATAGTCTCTGCAAGGTAATATCCTACTATGACATCCTTGGTGTTCCATCCATTGTCTCTATATAATAATGGGCAATTGTGACACGCTCATTGTTCCATTCATTGTGTCTACATGATAATAGTTCAGTATGACACAATCAGTATTCCATCCATTGTCTCTGCAAGATTATCGCACATTTTGACATGCTAAGTGTTCGATCCATTGTCTCTGCATGATAATGGTCTATTATGGCACACTAAAGAGTTCCATTGTCTCTACATGACATTGGCCCATTATCACATGCTCAGTGTTTCATCCATTGCATCTACATAATAATGACCCATTGTGACATGCTCAGTGTTCCATCCATTGCATCTACATAATAATGGCCCATTGTGACACACTCAGTTTTTCATCAATTGTATCTGCAAGATAATGTCCCACTATGACACCCTCAGTGTTCCTTCTATTGTCTCTACATGATAATGGTCGATTGTGACACGATCAGTGTTCCATTTATTGTCTCTTATTGATAATGGGCTATTGTGACACGCTACATGTTCTATCTACTGTTTCTAAATGGTAATGACCCATTGTGACACCCTCATTGTTCCATCCATTGTCTCTGCAAGATAATGTCCTACTATGACACCTTCACTCTTCCATCCCTTGTCTCTACATGATAATGGCCCATTATGACATGCTTAGTGTTCCATCCATTGTCTTTGTAAGATAATAGACTATTTTGACATACTCAGTGTTCTATTAATTGTTTCTATCGAAAATTGGCATATTATGACACGCTTGGTGTTCCATCCGTTGTCTCTGCAAGATAATGTACTACTATGACACGCTCAGTGTTCCATTGATTGTCTCTGCATAATAATGGGCGATTGTGGCACACTCCGTGTTCCATCCATTGTCTATGCAAGATAATGGGCAATTGTAAAATGCTCAGTGTTCCATCCTTTGTGTATGCATGATAATGGACAATTGTGACACGCCCAGTGTTTCATATACTGTCTCTACATGACAATGACCAATTGTGACACGCTCAGTATTCCATCTATTGTCTCTACATGATAATGGACGAATGTGACATGTTACATGTTCCATCCATTGTCTCTAGATGATAATGCCCACTATGACACGCTCACTGTTCCATCCATTGTCTCTACATGATAATGCCCCCTTTTTGACACGCTAAGTATTCCATTCATTGTCTCTGCAATATAATGTCCAACTGTCACACGCTCAGTGTTCAATCTATTGTCTCTACATGATAATCACCAATTATGACACGCTCACTTTTCCATCCATTGTCTCTTCATGATAATGGAGGATCAGTTTTAAATCCATTGTCTGTACATGATAATGGCCCATTGTGAAAAGCTAAGTGTTCCATCTATTGTCTCTGAAAGATAATGTCCTACTCAGTGTTGCATCCATTGTCTCTACATGATAATGGCCCATTATGACACGCTCACTGTTCCATTCATTGTCTCTACATGATAATGGTCAATTGTGATACACTATGTGTTCAATCCATTGTCTCTACATGATAATGTACGATTGTGACATGCTCACTGTTTTATCCTTTCTCTCTGCATGATAATGGTCCATTGTGACACACTAAGGCCCCTTTCACACGGGATAAGAGGCGGGTGCGTTGCGTGAATATGCGCGATTTTCCCGCATGGGTGCAAACGTTTGTAATGCGTTTTGCATGCTCGTGAGAAAAATCGCCATGTTTGGTACCCAGACCCGAACCCGGACTTCATCACTGAAGTCTGGTTTCGAGTCTTCTATAACATGGTTATAAGGGGAAATAATAGCATTCTTAATAAAGAATGCATAGTAAAATGAAGTGGAAGGGGTTAAAAATAATAAAAGTTAACTTACCTTAGCCACTTGATCGCGTAGTTGCGATCTGTCCTCTCTTTCCCTGCATCAGCTAAGAACTAAAGGACCTGTGATGACGTCACATCACATGGTCCATCACCATGGTAAGATGGACCATGTGATTGGACCATGTAATGTGACGTCATCACAGTTCCTTTTGATCTTAGCTGATGCTGGGAAAGAGAGGACAGATCGCAACTACGCGATCAAGTGGCTAAGGTAAGTTAACTTTTATTATTTTTAACCCCTTCCACTTCATTTTACTATGCATTCTTTAACCATGTTATAAGGGAAAATAATAAAGATCTGGTCCCGTTGCTAAGCAACCATGCGGGAAAATCGCACTGAATCCGCACTTGCTTGCGGGTGCTTGCGATTTTCCCGCAGCCCCATTCACTTCTATGGGGCCTGCGTTGCGTGAAAAACGCACAATATAGAGCATGCTGCGATTTTCACGCAACGCAGAAGTGATGCGTGAAAATCACCGCTCATGTGCAGAGCCCCATAGAAATTAATGGGTCCGGATTCAGTGCGGGTGCAATGCGTCCTCCTCACGCATTGCCCCCGTGTGGAAAACTCCCCCTTGTGAAAGGGGCCTAAGTTTTCCACCTTTTTTCCCTATATGATAATGGGCCATTGTGACACGCTGATTGTTCGATCCATTGTTCCTGCAAGATAATGTCCAATTGTAACATGATCAGTATTCCATCCATTGTCTCTACATAAAAATGGGCGATTGTGACAATCTCAGTGTTCCATCAATTGTCTCCGCAAGATAATATCCTACTATGTATTGCACCTATTGGCTCTGCATCATAATGGCCCGCTGTGACACACTCTTTGTGTCTACATAATAATGACCCATTATCACACTTTACCTATTCCATCCATTGTCTCTGCAAGATAGTGTACCACTATGACATATTCAGTGTTACATCCATTGTTTCTACATGATAATTGTGCATTATGATACACTCAGTGTTCCATACATTGTCTCTGCAAGATTATGGCCTACTAGAACACGCTCTGTGTACCATCCATTGTCTCTACATGAGAATAGGCTACTGTGACACACTCAGTTTTCCATTCAATGCCTCTACATAATATTGGTCCATTATGACACACTCAGTGTTCCATGCATTGTCTCTGTAAGATGGTGGCCCATTATGACATACTCAGTGTTCCATCACTATCTCCCATGGTTAATCCCGGGTCATTCTTTGCATTAATTCCCAGGCCCTGCAAAATGTGTATTCTCATCTCCCTGTAATGTTATGTTTAAGTGTAATATGCCTGGTTCACCAGCAGGTGGCAGCAAGCTTTGCAGAGCTGTGTTAGCTATAATGGAGCCTTCTTGCCATTCTAGCTCCCTCTCTAGAGAGGGAGGAGTTTTAGTTAGTGAAAGTCAGTCGAGAGGATCCCCTGCCAAGGCCAGACAGAGTACCATTGACTCTGCTGGAACAAGTGGAAAAAGCTGAGAGCCTCAGAAGCTAGGAGGAAAAGTTCTCTGGATAAAGAGAAAGATAAAGATACAGACAGAGTAAGACTACAGAAAGTTAAGTGCAACAGAAAGGAAAAGTTTCTATTAAAACCTGTTAGCACAGGAGAGCTAGAGAGCAACAGATGTAGTAGAGCTGAGTGTGTTTGCCTGCCAGAATTTATGCCACAGCCTGCTGGTAACCAAGACAAAGTTGGAAGTTTGTTCCCTGATGAAAGTTTATTCAAGTAAAGCTGTTATCAACTTTAATACAAGTCTGGACTCAATTCATTTCATCATCCCCTTCATCAACTATCCCTTGCTCTGCTTCGCCTGATGGCGCCTGGGGTCCAGGATATCCAGGTAGTAGCACCGTGACACGTTTAACACCACTAAGGGACATTTTAGGCCACCCGACACCATTCTGGCATTCCTACACCTGGGTACCACCGACACCATCTGCTTAAAGGGACTCTGTCCCTTGTTGCTTCAATGCAACTGGCATCACGACAAACATCTTCCTTTAAGAAAGACCCCTTGCCGCTCTGTCGCAGGGCATTGCACATCTATTGTCTCTGTATGATAATGGTTCATTATGACTCGCTCAGTATTCCATTCATTGTCTCTACATAATAATGGAACATCGTGACACGCTAGGTGTTCCATTCATTGTCTCTACATTATAATGGCCTAGTCTGACATGCTCACTGTTCCATCCATTGTCTCTGCAAGAAAATATCCCACCATGACACACTCAGCATTCCATCCATTGTCTCTGCAAGATAGTGTCCCAGTATGAAACGGCCAGTGCTTCATCCACTGTCTGTACATGATAACAGTCCATTATGACACACTCAGTGTTCCATCCATTGTCTCTGCAAGATAATGTCCTACAATGACACGCTTAGAGTTCCATCCATTGTGTATACTTCATAATAGGCGATTGTGATACGCTCCGTGTTCCATCCATTGTCTCTACTATGACATACTCAGAGTTCCAACTATTATGTCTACATGATAATGGACCATTGTGACACACTCGGTTTTCCATCCATTGTCTCTTTAAGATAATTTCCCACTATGACACACTCAGTGTTCCAACCATTGTGTCTACATGATAATCGACCATTATGACAAGCTAAATGTGCCATCTATTGTCTCTTCATGATAATGGACCATTGTGACATACTAAGCGTTTCATCCATTGTCTCTGCAAGATAATGTCCCACTATGACATGCTCAGTGTTCCATCCATTGTCTTTGCAAGATAACAGCCTTTTATGACATACTCAGTATTATATTAATTGTCTGTACATGATAATAATAGTGGGAATTTGGGTGATTTAGCTCAGGGCAAGGACCTCAAAGGTAGTATTTTATGAAAGACTTATGGTACCACGAGCCACACCACAAAGTCAGAGGGAAATTAGCAGGGGTGGATCAGGAACCTAAAGTGGCCCTGGAAAAAAATACCTAAAAGTGGCCCTATATTGTAGGAGGGTCTAAATTGACAGGAGGCGGGGAAACAAAAGTAGGGGGGGGGGGGGGTCAGAAATACCATTGCACAAAATACCACATACCACAGTGCTGCACAATATATTGCCCCAAAAGCAGTCCCTCTGAGTTGGCCATCAATAGAGGTCATTTTCTCTCCTCCTCTTCCAGTTGTCTCTGATTATGATATAGAGCAGGGGACTTAGGAGGTGACATGTTGGACATAGTTGAATTCAGGAGGGCATGTCGCTGGCCGGGTACACGAGTACCTGATTCTCACAGAGTTATTTACCTGGGGCTGCCCCCTGGGTATCGGCCCACCGGAAATTTTCCTGTAAGGTCTATGGCCAATCAGCCCCTGGAGATTAGGGAGGTAAACAAATGGCTCAAGAGCTGGTGTAGGACAGAGGAATTTTGGTTCCTGGAGAACTGGACTGACTTCTCTATCAACTGCAGGCTCTATCATAGGGATGGGCTGAACCTCAATGGGAAGTTGCAGCTGTTTTAGGGAAGAAGATAGCTAGAAGGTTGGAGGAGTGTTTGAACTAGGGACTGGAGGGGGGGGGGTAATTACATTATAGGAGCGGACTATAGTGCAGATAGAGACCTGTGGTAAGGGTTAAGGGAACTGGATGAGAAATGGAGGGAGTAACTAGAACAGTTCATAAAGAAAGGTGTAGGGTAAAAAATATACAAAAACATCATCATTGTATGTATACTAATGCCAGAAGCCTCAAAAATCAAACTGGTTGAACTGGAATTAGTAATGTGTGAGGAGGACTATGACATAGTGTGAATAACTGAGACATGGCTGGATGATAGCTATGACTGGGCAGTTAACTTACAGTGCTACAGTCTTTTGTTTTAGAAAAGATCGTGAAAACCGTAGAGGGGGAGGGGTTTGCCTTTATGTAAAGTCCTGTCTAAAGCCCATGGTCCAGGAAGATATAAGTGGGGGAAATTAGTCTCCAGAAAATCTACTAAGGGAAGTTGGTGAGGCAGCAAATCATATTGAAGTCTTTAATTTGGGGGAATTCAACTATCCAGATAAAGGCCGGGTAACTGAAACCTGTAGATCTTGTAAAGGAAACAGGTTCTTGTCAATAACCGAAGACAATTACCTTTCCCAACTATTTCAAGACCCAACTTGAGGGATGGCCATACTGGCCTTAGTACTAACCGATAGACCTGATCAATAACATCTATTGATCAGGTCTATCGATTAGTACTAGGGGACACCTGAGAAATAGTGACCATAATATAATAACTGTCCAACTGTCAAAAGAGTTTCTTCAGTGAGGCACAAAAATACTAAACTTCCAAAAAGCTAAATTTGACCAGCTATAAAAGGCCATTGGGCTCACTACAGGGACAATGTTCTCAAAAAGAAAAATGCAGCCACAAAATGGGATATTTTTAAAAGTATCCTAAACACTAATAGTGAGAGGTACATACATTATGGGAATAAAAGGGTGAGACACATAACTCACAGAAAAAAGATGCAACACATGGGTAAGCAACTGACAACACTGGCTAATCCCTCACTCGGATGTTAAAAGCTGAGAGATTCGCCAATATTTCCAATCAGGAACATATCGGAGCCCCTTCAAACACCACGTCACGGTATCTCAGCATGGCATGGGGTCCTACCACTAGACTACCTATGGTGTGTGAACAAGGTCTGAAAAGGTATTAAGCAGCCTACAGCCCCCTCCCACTCACCTGCATTGCAGGACCAACAATGCAATGGGGAACAAATGAGGCCGCAAGCTACACCTACAACAGACCATGTGACACCGGCTTCCAGGTGCAACAGAATGTTTACCAGCCATATGCAATGGCACATTCAATACATATAAAACAAGAATCACAGAAATAAACGTGGCCTAAATGGGTGGGACTGCTCCAAACCCCAAACACTGTGGCGTGTTTCGAACTGGGGGGGGCAGTTCCTCCGCATGTGGTTCGCAGCGAACGGCTATCCCCAGCAAAAATTGCATACAATGGAGGATACCGTCACGAACCACAAGCACCACACAAACATCCTACACAAAATAAAACATGTGCGGATGAAAATATATAAACACATAACTCACAGAAAAAAGATGCACCACATGGATAAGCAACTGACAACACTGGCTAATCCCTCACTCGAATGTTAAAAGCTGAGAGATTCGCCAATATTTCCAATCAGGAACATATCGGAGCCCCTTCAAACACCACGTCACGGTATATCAGCATGGCATGGGGTCCTACCACTAGACTACCTATGGTGTGTGAACAAGGTCTGAAAAGGTATTAAGCAGCCTACAGCCCCCTCCCACTCACCTGCATTGCAGGACCAACAATGCAATGGGGAACAAATGAGGCCGCAAGCTACACCTACAACAGACCATGTGACACCGGCTTCCAGGTGCAACAGAATGTTTACCAGCCATATGCAATGGCACATTCAATACATATAAAACAAGAATCACAAAAATAAACGTGGCCTAAATGGGTGGGACTGCTCCAAACCCCAAACACTGTGGCGTGTTTCTTCATTAAATGTAAAATGATTAAAATAGACAAATCACCAGGACCAGACTGCATACACCCCCATATCCTAAGAGAATGACACTGACAAGCAAAAGGGAATCAATGTTTTGAGCTTTTAACTTTCAGGCTCCATATCTCCATATCTCACCATCTACTACAGATGATTATCTATAAAATGATGGTACTCTCACGTTCGAAGCTGTAGTGGATGGTGAAATATGGCTCCTGAAATTCAAAAGTTCAAAACATTGCTCGTCACTGTAAGTAATGTCATAGCCAGACCCTTATTTCTGATATTTAAGGACTCTTTAATGACAGGAAGTGTTCTACAGAATTGGTGCTTAGCAAATGTGATGCCAATATTCAAAAAGAGGGTAACAATAGAGCCTGAAAGGTATAGGCTGGTAAGTCTAATATCTGTTGTGGGTAAACTTTTTGAAGGATTTCTAAGTGATGCTATTTAGCTCAATTAAAAATAAGTGTATAACACCATACACCAGCATGGCTTCTTGGGGGATTGGTTATGTCAAACTAATTTAATCAGTTTCTATCAAGACCGGGGTGAGTCAACATGTCATATATTTTGATTTCTCCAAACAAACATTTCATACTGTGCCATATAAAACATAAGTATATAAAATGAGACTGCTTGGACTGGGAGAAAATGTGTGTATGTGGGAAACTGGCTCAGTGCTAGAAAACAGTGGGTAGTTATTAACGGTACACACTCAGATTGTTTCACCATCACTAGTGGAGTACCACAGGGGTCAGTATTGGGCTCTACTCTCCAATATTTTCAGTGTTCCATTAAATGCACCCCATTTTGACTTGCACAGTTTTTCATCCATTGTCTCTGCATGAAAATAGACCATTGTTTTACCTATTTCCTTGCATAATAATGGCCAATTGTGACACCCTCCGTGTTCAATCCATTGTCTTTGATATAATCCTTCACATTGTGAAATTGATCCATTTTGATTAGAGATGAGTGAACCACTCGTGATTTGGTTCGGTTCAGATTTGCTGAGTTTTTGAAAAAGTTCTGTTTAGACCCAAATTGATCCAGACCGAACCAAAGTTGCATCAATTGCCCTGAAATTTGGTATAGAAAATTCTCTAGCCTCCTAGGACTCTTTGACATACATAGCTATGAGTAAATGCACGTTTGATGTTGTTAACATATGTGTTTAAAAACACACAGCTCCGGCACATGTGTTGTGCTTTTTTATATTTCAAAGCTTCCAAAAAATTTTCCTTATCGCAGATAATATTTAAACACACACATGAGATAATTTTTTTTTTTCAAAGGTGGCTTGGCAAGCTTCCAAAAATTATGTATTGACAGGATCAGAATGCCTGCCTATACAAAACGCAAAAGTGTTGATTGTCAGAAGAGAAAGTGACTCGTTGTGAACATGCCTAAAAATATTCTGCCTTTTAATTGGGAGCTTCGATAGCGAGGATCTAAAAGCCTGGCTATCCAGTAATCATCTGACTGCTTCGTGTGAATGATACGCCTGTCACTATGTATGCAAGCAAGCATACATCTTGCCATTCTGGCCTGCATGCCGGTGGAGCCAGTTCTTTCCATCTCTGACCCCCACTGAGATGATGGCCGGTGCCATCGTTATCATTGTCTTCTTGTTACTCAACCTCTTACTCCTCCTCTTCCTCTTGCAGTGGCAGCTCCTAATCCTTATCCTACTTCTTTACCTTCTCCCCATGGCAGATTCCCAATATCATCCTCTTTCTCCTCAACAATAATGTTGCATCTTTCAGAAGCCAGCAGGGACAACTGCGCCCTACTACTATTACTTCTGGTCAGATGGCTAGTGCTGCTACTACAGACATTCTGGCTCTGAGTCTTTTGTTGGATCCCTTCTGTGGCCCTGACATTTTTGGGCCTCAGAGATAATGTTGTGCACAGAGCCGGCGTCAGCACCCAGCACACCCGGGCAAGTGCTAGGGCCCACTGCTCCTGGGGGGGGCCCACTGTGCCCGCTCACTCCTGCATCTGCATAGGTCCCAATTGTCCTGGCTGCCTGCATGTCCCAGCTTATAATCAGTCCGGACATGCAGGCAGTGTCCTGCCTCTTACTCACTGTGCCAGTATGAGAGAGACTTGCAGAAGAAGGGGCCGGGTCCCAGGAAAATACCCGATCATTGCCTCCACCTTCTGCAGTCCTCCGTGCTCCTGACATGCCCCAAGTTCTTCTGTGATCACCAGAGGGTGACCACTCAGTGAGGCTACTCCTGCCTTTCTCCCATCACTGCAGAGTTGGTTCCTGCCCTGCTTGCTCCTGGCCTGTCTTCAAACTAGTAAGGTCCTTTTTTTTTCTCTTTTGTCCAGTTGTTTAATTTTAACTTCAGGCTCAGCCATGTCACAGTGACTGAGCTTTTTCCATTAGCCAAATAGTGAGTCTCAGCCAGCACCACTCTCCTCCCATGATGTCTCATTTACTTATAATTAGGAAACGCTGTAAGATTTAGCATGGACAAGTAGTACTCTTTTGAGCGTGTCCTTAGTAGGTGTTGTCAGTGGTTACTGTCACTCAGCGCTGCTGTCACCACCAAGTGTCGCTGATGACCCACCTTTAGGGTCTAGAACTTGGTCACCCAATTATTACCGGACAAAGGTAAATAGCAAATTGTTGACTCACGATACGTGAAGGTGAAGCCATATATATCACCCACAAATTGGACCACAATTTTCAGCGAATGAAAATCGAAAAAACTTTATTAACAATGATAAATACATACATGTTAAAACAAGGCAGCAAAAAGGTGGAACACAAAGATGAGGAACAGGAAACAAGGGGGGGCTGGGAGGTCAGCACACCAAAAGACAGGTAGAGAAAAAATTGCTAATAGAGCAAAAATAAATAAAAGAAACTCCAAGGCTCCAATAAGCAATTAACCCCGGGCAAATATTGCAGCAAAGGTAAATGTAGGAACAAAAACTTGGAGTTTGGAAAAAGTTAAGTAGTCATACCCTGGATGGTGTGTCGATCTCTCAGTCGCCTCCTGACACAACGTCATTTCGCCAGAGACCTGGCTACTTCCGGGAATGTACTCTGCATTTCATCTGACAGTTTATTTTCCTCAGTGAATATAGTGGAGAAAAAAATATTTAATAGTTTTGCTGATTAAAAGCTGGGAAAAGCTAGGGAAGGCTTCCTTGTCAAACAGCTGATCAGTTGGGATCCCAGGTTTCAAACCCCCACAATCAGATACTGATGTAAAACTCTAAGACAGCCCCTTTAATACAAGGCACTTAATAATGTATTGTGATTGTCCATATTGCCTCCTTTCCTGGCTCAATTCCTTTTTCAGTCCCATTATACACTGCTTGTTTCCATGGCTTATGGCCACCCTGCGATCCAGGAAATATAAAGCACTGGCCTCTCTGGTGACCGGGACCATGAGAGAGTGCATAGGCTGGCACTTTTTCCTAGTGTGCAAGCATGACCACCGCTGCTGGATTGCAGGGGGGTCATAACCCCTCGAAATGAGCAGTGTTTAATGTGATCGAAAACGGAATCAAGCCAGAAAAGAAGGCAATATGGACAATCACAATACATTAGTAAGTGCCTTGTATTCACTTTCTCTACGTGATAAATGCCATTAACTGAAATAAGACTACCCCTTTAAGGTTTGTATTGGTAAGCCTAAGACAGACAAATTGCTAGTGGTACGTGATTAACTGTGCAGTTACATTAAGAGAAAATGAGTACACCCTGCTATGGGCACATTGCAACATGCTAGGTATTGACGATACTGGAGCTAAAAATTGGATAATTCCAAACAGCAGAGACCATTCCATGTAGACTACAGCCAAGAGGTGGCCATGTTTTAGAAGAGCAGGAGTTACCAGATGAATATGGCTCAGCAAACCAATACAAATTATGTTATGTGAGGTAAGATCATGGGTCTACTTGAGGTTGGTCAGACCCTCATAGCAGTATCCTTAGAGATACATGTCCCACAGACAGAATGGTGCAGTGGGACCAGATTTCTAGTTTATGCACAACTGCATACACCTTCATAGACTTTTCTCAGTGAATTAATATTTGGAAACATTTTTATTTGTAAACCCGTTCCCTTGATTTAAATCCTATTGAACATGGGACAGTCTTCAGCCATCTGGAACAGCTCTTCAGGATCATACTACAATCAAATGACAGCATTAGAACATGATTGAGATTGCTAAAAGAATCCTGTACTGTCAATGATGAATCACCATATAGCATGTGTCACTGTGCACGGTGATCACACAGTATATGACACCTTTTTTTTAGCTATATGTCACACGTCATGCCATTGTGTTTATTCACACAAATGCAAAGTTAATCATTCTGCCACCGATGAACATGAAAAAAGTCTCTGATCAGTGTGAACAATCTGTTGTACAAGCAATGGTAGATAGTGAACTTGTTATAATCATTCCCCTAGCGACCCCAGTTGCGTGTAGAATTCCAGTGAGGAATGAAGCAATGGATATGGCTTTAGGTAAATTATTGAGAAATAATGATAAAGGTCAAAGGAAAATCTTCTCTCCGGCTCTGTGAGGCATAGTTGTCAAACAGGAAAGGAGTACAGGACCCAGGATATGAGCTCACAGAAGAGGAGGTGTTACAGGATGAATAACAGAAATTACAGCATAGCATAGATAACTTCATAAAACCAAATATATCAATGGCCACTAGATAGCAGCAAAGCACACTAAATATTGTGGTTGACAGATAATGCAGAATCCATTAATACATTCTAGTTGAAAGCCAAAGCTGGGACAACACAGTAATCATGATGCAGAATCTTGGTTATGTACTTCCTGATGGCTCGTAAATTCCTATCTCATTTTCTCTGTTGTGAATATGATGCTTAACAGGAAGCTCTGAACTCTGAAACTGGAGTGTATTCATGTTTCAGTGTGTACACTAAACAATTTAAGCCAAGTTCATTCAAAGTCCTGTCCTGAGAATTATTGGCCAGATCACAACTCAGATGACTAGGGTGATGACACATAAGAGCTCCTCAGAGTAGTAATTAATTAAGAGATTAGTTAGGGTTGCTAGGGTTGCAGATTAGATTCTGTATTCTGACTGCATTGCCTGGGAAGAGTGGAAAATGTGCCTTTGTAGACCACTTTCTCCCATAACTCTAAATTATTTTACCCACATGGAGTGCATAAATCACTCTAACTAGCTTATTTCAGTCAATTGATTTAAACTACCAGACCATGAAAAATTGAGTGTCTTTTTTTTGTCTGCAGTGAACATAGAACATGCTCACGTGTTCTCTATTAGTGTGGTTCAGGACCAAGGCTTATTTGTGAAAGCCAGGGTAAAGAAATTGTCTATGGTCATCAGATTTCGGCTTCTATATTACAAACGGACATCGGGAATCTGACAGGCTGCTATGGGTAACACCTATATATATTTAAAGGGGACTCCCAAGGAAATGCCACTAACTCCAAAACACAACAAAAAGTACAATAAAAAAACACAACATTTTGTGTATGTAGATTTCTGTGCTAAAAATAGACCCTTTTGACATAGAAATGTCCATTAAAGGTTCTGGACACATCAGGATATAGGTTTCAAGTTTATTTGTCACACAAATACATAGTATAACCTGCGGTAAAATGCTTAAACGACATTCCATTACAATAAAAAAAAAGAAAGAGTAGCATAACATTACATTAAAAACATTGATAGTACAATAAAAATGTCTCACGATTGTTTAGCTACAGGACACACATTCATTTATTTATCGGTCCCTCTATGATGTTCTGATTCAGCATACGAATGGCCTGCATGAAGAAACTCTTCCTCATTCTCTTAGTGTTAGCTTTCAAAATGCGGTAACGTTTTCCAGACAGCAGGAAACAAAACAGACCGTTATTTGGGTGTCTGTGGTATTTCACCATCTTCATGGCAATAGTCTCATTATAAATGAGCTGCAAATCTGGAAGGTCAGTGCGGATTATTTACTTGGCTGAGCGCACCACCCTGAAGTGCCTTCCTGTACTGTTTCCTATTAGTTTCCTGTTACTATCTTAATTGAAGATCTCGGCCGAATTCCCGTCTGTGGTGACGTATGACGTCACCATGCCGGCTGGGGTGATGACATCATCTCGGGCCGCACGAGATTTGCACCATATCTTTAAGCAAGATGGCGGCGGCTGGCCTGTTGCGAGCAAATGGAGATGGTATGTATGATTTTAATTTCTTTTCTTTAAGTTTTACCCTGCATTTTTACTCATGTATGTTTTTGGAATCTGAAGGGAACAATGACACAGCAGAATTAACAGAAAGCATAGAGTTAAACTGTTGTCACTGCCCAGGAGTCTTGACCAATCACTGCCAACCTCACACTGAGCAGGAGTCTTGACTAATCACAGCCAGCCTCACACTGAGCCTTTGGGAAACCCCCTAGCAAAATCTCCTCAGTATACACCAGGGGAAAGGAGCTGAACAGACATTCACTCCACTAAGAGCTGAGTTTTATGGAAGCAAAGAGGCCAAAATAGGTATTTAGAACAGTTATACAATGTTCCTATTGTTAGTATTGTGATTAGAACTGTATACTGAACCAGTTATGTGTGTTTACTTACAGTTCCACCAAACTACGTGCAAACTGCGTAAATCATATCACAATTTGCGGATAGTTCAAACCAAACTACGTACAAACTAAACGAACTGCGTAAATCATATCGCAAACTGCAAACCAAGTTGAGCAAGTAGAACTATTAGTTAAGCCTCATATATATACCTCTCAGAGAGATCACAAAGTGCTTAAATAACTTAAAGTGAGAGTACAGATACTGAAGAGAGAAATATTTTATATTCAATGACAAGATTGAACAGTTGAACCCCCATTTTGTGATACTTTATGCAACGTGTGTTTTGTACATGGACTATCTGCTGCGGAGGTGGCAGTGTTATATATGAAGAAAAGTTGAAGTTATCTTAAGCATTTGGTGTGCTCTTTAAGCTTACCGTTTCCATAAAACGGCGCTAGAAGAATTAAAGGAGAGTAACAGACAGTCTGGTTGGACTAAAAGGTTAGAGATATCAAAATTCTACTAATGCCACAACACAAAAGGCACTTCATAGTGCTGCGCCTGCCACACTGGGGGCAGCACATACGCAGCTCACTGTTATTGTGCCCATTACTTACAAAGAAATGCTCTTCATGATGAAGTAATTTGTCACAAAGCAAATTATTTTGTAAAATCGGCGAAGCAGCCGAATCGAATTCTGAAGAATTTCGCTCATCTCTAGTTACTACAAATGCTTGTTCCCAATAATAGGCCAGTGTAAATGTGCTGCTTTTCACCTGATTAGTGAGTAAAATGCTCCTTTATCAGGTGAATTGTTCTTTCGTGCCAATTAAATCATCACTTCTGGTCAGCAGATCGAGCTGTGTGAACAATGGCAGTAGTCATACACAGGACAGTCAGGAGAAAGTAAACATGACTGAGCTGCAGGAACATGTACACAAGATTTCTGTATGGCTACTTTCACATCTGTGGCATGTATTGTGTTTCACACTAGCGCTACAGCTCTCCGACCAGAGCTCCCTGGATTCATCATAACTCGATTTTACTGCAATGCCCACTGGCCCCATTGACTATAATGGGATCCTGGGTCGCTACCTGTCAAATATGCAAGGATTCTCTGGGACAAAAACCATTGCGTGCATATGTGAAAGAAGCCTAACTCATGCTTCCACTTGTCTGTCAGCCATCACCTCCTATATGTCTACCGGTTTCCAGAAACAAAATATGGATAACACTGAAATGATCATAAAAAGGAATATAGAAACCGGGCACACCTGAGAATACCTAGATAACCACACTTTAATAATTGAATAAAAATGGAATGTAATGGATCTAAAAACACATGCAGTCTATATATACAAAAATAGCAAATTACCCCTATATAGCAATCAAATAGCCTCTATAAATCGTATGGCTAAACAGGAACCAACTATGCAAAATATGGCATTGAACTGATGAATAATAGTATAGTCGATCCTGTTGAGAAATAGTAACTGTGGTCCCTGTTCATATAGTAGTGTTTGTTTATATAGCAGCAATAGGCAGATATGACAGCAGTGCTGATAGTGATGGTAGCGATGAAGTTCAAGTTCATATACTGATTATAGTTAGCAGCAAAGATCAAGAGAAAAATATTTTTGCATGTCCATATTTCGTAACAGCCTTGGACATTAAGTTTTATATAAGTCTTTTATATAAGGATGGTGTTTCATACAAAATTCGGCATGGATTCCGATCCGGAAGTGATATGGGTATTCCTGTCTCACGTAAATGTTTTGCTTTTAACTCTATTATGCCGAATGTTGGATACACTATTTCACATTTGCAGTCTCCCCTCGTTATATCCATCCATACGATATTAGTCTAATGCAGGCATGCTCAACCTGCGGCCCTCCAGCTGTTGTAAAACTACAACTCCCACAATGCCCTGCTGTAGGCAGATAGCTGTAGGCTGTTCGGGCATGCTGGGAGTTGTAGTTTTGCAACAGCTGGAGGGCCGCAGGTTGAGCATGCCTGGTCTAATGGATGATCTTTCCATTAGCATATAAAATGCAATTTGGGTCAATGCGGTATCAATGCGTTTCTGTTGCGTTTTCACTGCTGACTGCTCTATTGTTGTCCTAGGAGCTTTTGTATTGAGGATAAAAATTAAAAATTAAATATACCCCAAAATATATGTTAGAAATAAAAACTACCTTTATTAAAAATTGTACCATATTATGAAATAAAAAATTGGTTGGCAATAAAAATATTGATACTAATAATAATAAAACAATAAAACCTGATGGGATATACAGTATAAATGTCTAAAAGGGATAAATAGAATCATGGGATCTTCATATTATCTAATGTTCTTATGTGGATTTCATACAAAGTACTTGAGTGTCTCAATGTGGGTTAAATGTCTCGATGTGGAGAAGGCCCACCGACAAGGGGGAAACCCACCGAGCAATAACCCTACTCGGTGGGGCTCACCCTCGACGGGAGGCCCCCATCCCGACCCTACAGGAAACCAAATAATTCATATTCTGCATTCAATCCTCCCGGAATCATAGTCTCCATTTCAAAAATCCTTTGTGTTTCCATCCTCGACATCCTACTAATATGATTTCCCCCTCTCCAACTTCTAGATACTTTGTCTATAGCCGCAAACTTCAAACCAGATGGGTCGCTATTGTGGGCGATTTTAAAATGTTTTGATAATGAGTGGGTTTCCAAACCTTTTTTGATGTTCCCTATATTCTCTGCTAGACGTTTTTTTAAGGGGTCTTTTGGTTCCACCAATATATTGTCGTTTGCAGTGACATTCTATGATATAAATAACATTCTCTGAGTGACAGGTCAAAAATTCCTTTATATTGTGTTTAAACCTATTTGTTGTTGAGATTATCTCATTAGTCTGTTTTGCAAAGGAAGTCAATTTACAATTTCCACATTGTCTGCACCTAAAAAATCCATTCAAATTCATCTACCTTTGTAACGACATATCCTTTTGTGTATTTTCCTTAACGGTTGGTGCTACTTTGTTGCCCAAACTGGGTGCCTTTGTGAATACAATCAAAGGTTTAGGTGGAATAATTGTGCCCACAACTTTATCTTTTTTTATTATATCCCAATATTTGTGTAGAATACTTTTTACTTTTCTCTGATCGCTGCTGTAAGGTAATATCATTTTTAATTGGTTTTCTTTTTGTTCTTTACTATTTTTAACTTTTTCTACAAAAATTCTGCTCTCTCCATATTCCTCACTTTAGTTAAAGCCGTATCTAAAAAAAATTTGGGATATTCTTTTTCTAAAAATTGTTTTTTCATTTTATCTGCTTCCAACTCAAATTGCTCTGCTGCTGTACAGTTACGTTTCAACCTACGGAACTGGCCCTGGGGGATATTCACAAGCCAACTAGGTAAGTGGCCAGCTGTTAAATAAAATATAACTGTTTCGTGTTGAGGGCTTAGTGTAAGTACAGGTGTTAAATTTTTTATTTTCAACGTAAATTTTCAGGTCTAAAAATTCCAAGTTTTCTTTATTGTTAGCACCAGAAAATTTAAGATTATAATTATTATTATTAATGGATTCTAAAAATGTGTTAAGTTGTTCGGATCCTGACCACCAAATAAAAAACACATCGTCAATATATCTGCCAGAGCACCAGGTCCGTCCCCAGTCTGGGGGTCACGATCTGGTCCTCCCACTCGGCCATGAATAAATTAGCATAATCTGGGGCAAACCTGGTGCCCATGGCAGTGCTCCGAGTTTGCAAGTAAAAATCACCATTAAAGTTAAAATAGTTATGGGTTAAAAAAATCGATACCTTCAGTTAAAAAATCTATCTATTGAGTTGTCAACCTTCCTTCTTGTATTAAATGTTTTTTTACAGCTTTCTTTCCCTGTTCATGGTCAATGACCATGTACAGGGAATGGACGTCCAATGAGCCCATTATCCAATGTTCTTCAAATTGTTTATTCTCTATTATTTTAATTATTTGTGTCGTGTCCATTACATATGATGGTATCTTTTTGACTCTGGCTTGGAGTAAAATATCAATGTATTGAGAAAAATTAGCCGTTAAGGAATCAATTCCTGATACGATGGGACGTCCTGGCGGATTATTCTTGTCTTTATGAATTTTGGGAATGCAATAAAAAACTGGTATAAGTGGATATTTATTTAGTATAAAGTTATATTCATCATTATTTCAAATCTCACTATCTTTCCCCTTTTTACAAAATTTTTCTAGTTGAGTATAAAATTGGTCAGTTGGATCCTTTGACAGTTTTTGATACGTATTTGTATCTGACAATTGGCGTAAACATTCTATATTGTACTTTTCCACATCTTGGATTATTATTGATCCTCCCTTATCCGCCGGATGGATTACAATATTTTATTTTTTTTGTAAAGATTTAAGTGCTGCAATTTCTTTTTGTGTCAGGTAATTGCGTTTAAATTTAATATCGTTCCTAATTTTTCTTACATCTTTCATTACACATTCCTTAAACGTTATCATCTTTTGACTTAATTCATTTTGCGGATATTTTTTAGATGTGTTTTTAAGAGTGGTATGGGTGAAAGTGTCATAATGGTCAATGGGATTTATTTCTCGACTAATCGGGTTTTTTAAGAAATATTTTTTCAGACACAACTTTCTTATAAATTTTCCACCCCGATAAAAGTTTAAAATTTATTCAAAGATTTCGTAGGCACAAATTTGAGGCCTTTATTTAGTAGCTGATTCTGGGTGTCCGACAAAGTGACAGAGCTCAAATTTATGATGGCATCATTAGTGACCAAAGTGATATTATCTGTTATAATAGTGTCTTTTTTCTTGTCCCTCTTCTTGTCTTCCTCTTTCTGATTCATGGTTTCATCCTGGGGTGGTGATTTTGACTGTGATAATCGTCGTGTTGGTTGTGTGTCCTTCTTATTATGGGTGTCCTGTATTCGTGTTGTGCATTCTGTGTTTTGTTCCTCAAATTGTACTGGTGATCGGTGTAGGTATTTTTTTGTGTGATTTGTGTCCTCAACGGAGGTGATCTTTGTCTTATTCGTGTTCGGTGATGTGGTGGGGTGCGGTCTAAAAAATTATCTCTCTCTTCTAACACTTCAAATCTATTGTGAGTGGCTATATTGAAACTGCCATTTCTCATTGGCTCCTTTTCACTGACCTTCCCTTCCTTTCCATTGACGTTGGATGTATCTGCTACTAATGTAGTTTCTACTCCTCCTTCCCTACTTGTTTCATCTCTTTCCACCTTTCCTGTTCTCTTTTCACTTCTTTTACATTATTTCCCGTTCTATTCTATCCAAATTATTGCACACTTTTGTCTGTAACGAATTGAATTCCTAATTTTTTGGGATTTTATCTACTACTATTTTCAAATCAGAGATTTGTTTAGTAGTTCCCTCCAATATTTCTATACGTCTTTTTATTACCAAATTTGTTAAAGCAACAGATTGTTCATGTAATAGATTTTCCCATTCTTTATTGAATACAATATTACATAAGTCTTGTGCTGGAATTTTATTTATAGTTAGACCTTTAGGGATTTTATTGATCTCAATACATCTTATCAATGTTTTCACCTCCCACCGTTGTTATAATTGGCGGATCAGTAATGTTTCCAATTCCCTAAAAACACCATTAAAAGCACCATTAATACATAAATCTTCACTAGAGGAGTCTGTAACTGATCGTTACGCACACAACTCCGTTTAGGTGATATTCCCTTTTCCGGATAGACCAGCAGCTACTGCAATCACCAACTTCCCGAACTGCAAACCACACGAATTCACCAACTTCCGAACAAGAGACACACGAACCATGGAAGCAGCCGAACAGGAAAAGCAATATGAACAGCTTACACTCCTGGCAATCAGCATACAGTCAAATCCCCCCAATAACGAGACGACACTTCGTTCTGAGGGTCAAGCAGGAACTCCTTTCCTGGGGCATACAGCCTCTTTTATTTACACTCCACAAACATAGTACGGCCCACAGGGGTTTGAAATACAACCAATCAATCCGTATAATAAACACAGACACTCCTACACAAAATACAGCGACCAATCAACATACAGCCAGATATATCACAATCCCACATGGCTGGTCCATTGTGGATGCTGATTAGGTCACAGCAATGTCCATTGTGAATATTGATTAGGTCACAGGCGATGTCCATTGTGAATGGTGATTAGGTCACAGGCAATGTCCATTATGAATGCTTGAGTTAGGTCACAGCAATGTCCATTGTGAATGCCAACTGTCATTGGGGCCATAGTCGCAGGGTAATAGGCTAGCAAGCATGCCTCTCCAATGCCCAGGGATACATGGCAGTTTGTCACATATCTCCCCTTTGGGGAAGACTAACCAGGCACCTGACCTCCTGTCGGTCAGTGCCTACGTTAGTCCGATCCACCAACCCACAATAGACAAATGCCAGAGTAGCCCACCCACAACAAACAGGTACAAGAGTGACCCACTCCACAAGAAGCAGTTACTGCACCCGGATATTCCTCTGGGGTGCTGAGGCAACATGCTGTGGGAGTTGAGGGAGGGCAGAGGCCGACTGCACTCTGCCCAGCTGCCAGCTCTTCTGCTGGGGGCTGGGAACATAGACCGGCTCAGTAGCCAGGGGAACATGGGCACCAGTGGGGGTTAACATCGCCTCTGTTAACCCTAGGGCCAAGATTAGGTGTTAGCTGGGAGGAGAGTTTGTACTTACCCTCTCCTCCTGTTGTCCCGGTGCGGGTAGTTGGGGATCTGGACAGGCTGTCCAGCATCCCTCTAGGTCAGGCACAGAGACCACGGTCCCATCTGCGCCGCCTGGGAGATTGGTGTCTCCCTTGTTAGGTAAGCTGCCGCTGGGGAGAGGGGTGCTGTGTTCCTCTCCCTGAAACACAGGCTGCTGCTGGAGTGGGAGACCGCCTGTCTCCACTCCCGTAACATTGTCCTGCTGCTGGAGAGAGGACCAACTGTCTCTGCTCCCTGTAGGACACACTGCTGCTGGGCGGAAGGGACGACACCTTCGGCCCCTGGACTTCACACTGCCGCTGGGGGGGGAAGACGACACCTTCGGCCCTCTGTAACTCACACGGCTGCTGGGGAGGAAGGACGACACCTTCGGCCCTCTGTAACTCACACGGCCGCTGGGGAGGAAGGACGGCACCTTCAGCTCCCTGCAACTCACACTGCCGCTGGGGGGGGAGGACGACATCTTCAGCCCTCTGTAACTCACACTGCCGCTGGGGGGGAAGGACGACATCTTCAGCCCTCTGTAACTCACACTGCCGCTGGGGGGGAAGGACGACACCTTCGGCCCTCTGGGGTACACACTGCCGCTGGGGAGAAGGGACGGCACCTTCAGCTCCCTGGGGTACACACTGCCGCTGGGGAGGAAGGACGGCACCTTCAGCTCCCTGGGGTACACACTGCCGCTGGGGAGGAAGGACGACACCTTCAGCTCCCTGGGGTACACACTGCTGCTGGGGAGAAGGGACGGCACCTTCTGCCATGAACTGCAGGTACTCTGCTGTTATCCTCCTCACGAACTGCACAGATTTCTCCGGGGGGTTGGGTCCGAAGAAAATCAGCCGTGATCTCAGCTCTCTGTCAAATTCCTCCTGCGTGTAGCTGGGCGCCATGCTTGTTCTCCTGAAGTTCTTTCTTTTGTAGATAGGGCGCTGTACGGGTACTAACGTTGCTCTCACTTTGTAATCCAAGGAATGGTGTTGCCCTGTAGATGTCCTTCTGGGCTGTGGAAATGATCCCGCTGTTTGCCACCAATGTAACTGATCGTTACGCACACAACTCCGTTTAGGTGATATTCCCTTTTCCGGATAGACCAGCAGCTACTGCAATCACCAACTTCCCGAACTGCAAACCACACGATTCACCAACTTCCGAACAAGAGACACACGAACCATGAAGCAGCCGAACAGGAAAAGCAATATGAACAGCTTACACTCCTGGCAATCAGCATACAGTCAAATCCCCCAATAATCGAGACGACACTTCGTTCTGAGGGTCAAGCAGGAACTCCTTTCCTGGGGCATACAGCCTCTTTTATTTACACTCCACAAACATAGTACGGCCCACAGGGGTTTGAAATACAACCAATCAATCCGTACAATAAACACAGACACTCCCACACAAAATACAGCGACCAATCAACATACAGCCAGATATATCACAATCCCATATGGCTGGTCCATTGTGGATGCTGATTAGGTCACAGCAATGTCCATTGTGAATATTGATTAGGTCACAGGCGATGTCCATTGTGAATGGTGATTAGGTCACAGCAATGTCCATTGTGAATGTTGATTAGGTCACAGCAATGTCCATTGTGAATGCCAACTGTCATTGGGGCCATAGTCGCAGGGTAATAGGCTAGCAAGCATGCCTCTCCAATGCCCAGGGATACATGGCAGTTTGTCACAGAGTCTATATTAGTGTTTTCAAAGTGGAAATTTTCCACTTTCTGTTTTTTGGTTTTGGGGAAAGATAGTGAGATTTTAAATAATGATGAATAGAACTTTATACTAAATAAATATCCACGTATACCAGTTTTTATAGTATATGGTTATGATCAACTATATCTTTAGTTTCTACTTTAATTACCATTTTTATTTGTATTACAAATCACAACATCGCCTTTCAATTATAGATATAGGAAATAACATCCAGTCCAGCTTTTATCCATCTTGGGTTTCAGAAGGATGCCTCCCCCTAATGATGGGATACTGCTTAAAATGGAGGCATTGATTTATTCATTGCAGGCCACTGAGGAAGGAACATGTAGTTCCGAAAACGCGTTTGGTCACAAGTTAACTGCAGCAAATTGACACTTATCATGTTCCTTAGGGGCATTGTACCTCTGTGAAAGTCTTGAGAATTTACAGCTGGCTGTGCTCCGATACCTGCGCAACTAATCGTTTTGCAGTTATTGAATGCGGTATCTGCTGACCACGTGGAACGCCACACAGGGAGTCAGCGTGTTACCAACACAGAACAGCGCATTCGGAAGGCGAGTCACGATCCTAAAACGTCAACTCCTGTATGAACACCCTACTAGCTACATTAGGAGTCATACAAACAAGCGGCTTTACTTACCCATACAACGTGATTGATATCCAGCTACCCTAGTTCCACCATCTACAGGATTGGTACCGTAATGTCTTGTGGCTACATTGTCTGTTATTAACAAGTAAAGTAGCAGCCATATTGTTACACTATCAGATTGGCTACACATTACTGCTAAAGGGAGAGCATTTGGACATCATGTTACGTCAATCAAACTGCATTTTAATATATATGTTGTGTAGATAAGACTGAACAGTTTAATATATCAGCAGCATTCTAATAAATCTACCAATATCTCAATATACCAGCAAGACTACATTCTAAGAACTTTGTGTGGAGATATACTGTATATAAGATGATATAAATTACTGGATTATTGGACTGCAGTCTCTTCTACCACGGACATTACTATTTTTACTATTTTTATATTTTTTCATATATTTTTCATTTTTAGTTGATCAACTAACAATTGTGGGGATCTATAATAATTGGGTTTTGCAATTGATTATAAATGTTTGTTAGAAATTTTAGGTAATAAACATATTCTTCATATTTTGTTTATTCATACATTTGCCAGATATTTGAGTGCCCCCCCAATATATATATCTGTTTCAAGGTAATAAGGTTCATACAGAAGAAAGTCAGCAATCACCTATCATTATTCTTTGCCCTATTAATACACCCCAAATAAATACAACAATTACAATTAACTGCAGAACAGCTAATAGGATGTACGTATCTATCCTATTAATACACCCTGTAAATGGCTGTAGTACAATTGAACTTTACCGCTCAATGGCAAATATATTTTTTTTGCCACTTATACACGCCACAAAGGGCTTTAGAACATATAACTGCACAGCTGAACGGCAAATATATTTGTATTTTGCCACTAATACACGACAAAAAGGGCTTTATAACATATTACTACACCACTGAACGAAAATATATTTTTCTTTTTCCACTTATGCACGCCACAAAAGGCTTTAGAACATATAACTGCACTTCTGAATGACAAATATATTTTTCTTTTTCCACTTATTTCAGCCCCATGGATCCTGCAATGAGCCATGTGTATAACTATCATGATGACAGATTACCCAATTGTTTATCCCTTTTGCTAAGCCATGCCTCTCCCGAGTTGTGGTGTGGACGATTCCCATGGTTACCTACCCGCCCCCGTGATGTCTTGGCCACATCAAAGCGGGCGAAAAGAGAGGCTGACTGAGCTGACCTGGCTGGTCTCCTCCCTCTGCCTGACATTGGTTGATTGCGTCGACCAGCCCCTTTTGTGGGTGGAGTTAGGTGTGCAAAAGGAAGTGGCAGGCAGTGTTCGCTTGCCACTGCCCCTCAGTAATGCACTGACCCACAGCGCTGATCCCTGATGAGCCGGATGACCAGCGAAATGCGTTAGAGCCATTAGGGGTTAGTCTATGTTAGGATGGATTACATAGGTCCAAGGTTTCAGAAGCTGGGGGTCGCTCTTTTCAGGACGGGTGCTCCGATTGCAGCCATTTAGGTATTCACTATCAACAGACTAGGGTCTATGAGGGATAGTGTATAGTGTTGGGCAAGCATGCTCGGCCGAACATCAGTTCGACTCGAGCATCGCCATGCTCGGCACATCGTGGTGTCAGGCCGAATACCGCGTGTGCTCGAGTGCGATGCTTGAGTCTCCTCCCGTCATGTTTGTTGGCTGCTATGCAGCCAATAAACATACAGGTAAGTACTGCCATTCACTGTAATGCCATAGGCATGTTGGCTGCTGGCATTACAGTGATTGTCTGGCCGGAACGCGTCATCGGTGCCATATAGCACCCGATGACACGTGTTCGGCTCAGTCTTAGTCAGGAAGAGCTGGAGAGTTGAAAGGAGAGATAGTGTAGGTAGTGTAAAATAGGAATATTTTAGTTTTTATACTTGTTATAGACCCAAAAGTCATTTTAAGGACCATTGTGTGTGGCAGCAAAATATATTTTTACTGCAACCTGCGCTAAATTTCTAAAACTTGTTAGAGACCCAAAAGTCCTTTTAAGGACTATAGTTGTATCTGACAGCAATATATATTTTTAGCGCAACCTGCGCTAAATAGCTTGCAATTGTTTGGCCACTGCAGACAGCGACGTTATCTGCACTACATCTCCTGTCTAACGTGTGCGCAGCTTAAAAACATCTGTGTGATCCAGTTTACTTTTTCCGTAGACGGTGTCCGCTGCGGACAGTTACATTACCTGAGCTACATCTCCTGAATAACGTTTGAGTATCCGAAATATCAGTAACATTAATTCAATGCAATTTTTTATTAGCCTGTGGTGACGGCGACATTACTTGTGCTATACCTCCTGTATAACGTGTGCGCATCCTACATATCAATGACATTCATTCAGTGTAATTTTTTATTATTCGGTGGTGACAGCGACATTACTTGCACTATACCTCCTGTATAAGTGTACTTCAGTGTACTTTTTTTATAGACGCTGCGGACAGCGACATTATGTTTTAGATGGTCAGCTGGGCAGCAGGCCCTCGCCCCTAATGTTTTAGATGGTCAGATCAGCAGCAGGCCCTCGCCCCTAATGTTTTTGAGGGTCACCAGCAGGCCATCAATCATAATTTCAAGGGTGTGTATGATGCCCTCCTTTATGTGTAATAAAGGGTGTATTAGAGTGTCGGTTCCTTGTAATTTTTGGCAACCCTTTCACTTAGTGCACAGGCTTTATGAGTGTAGGAGTCCCACTACCTGAACAATTGTACCACAATGTGAATGAGGCCCTCCTTTATTTATATACAGGTTGTATCGGAGTGCCTCTTCCTTTTAATGTTTGGCAGCACTTGCACTTTATTTACAAGTAAATATACAGGAAAGAATGTTTCCTAACAATTTTTCCCCTAAATGCGATTTTATCTTCAATTTTGTGCGTATTATTGTCAGTCTGTAAAAGTGGCGTACTACTTGGACAACATCGTTCCCAGCAGCGACATGGGAGTCCAAGATGCATCCAGACATCCTTCCCATGCTGTTCCCAAAACATTTTGGTGGTGTTTCCATCAATTTCTGACCTTTTCCTGTGAACCAGACACCCTCCCCTCTTCAGAGCAGGGGGTGCCTGGTTTAATGCTCGGGTTCTCTCATTGACTTCCATTGTGCTCAGGTGTTCTACTCGAGCACCCGAGTACACAAGCACTTTGGTGCTCGATCAACACTAATAGTGTACCTAGGCACTCTGTTATATTGCTGCAGTGTGGAGTTCACACCACAACTGAGACTTGTGAGCTTCATTTGACCCCTTTAGCCTCACCAAACAGTACCTGATCTGACCCGCACATTATATATTATTTTTCTTTAAAGCACTTTTTCATCTTATTTTATTTGTAAAATGAAGTAAAAGCTAAGTTTTATATTTCCTAAAAGAGTTCCCAGCTTACCAGTATTAGTTTGAAGCTGTAGAAAATGGAGTCATGACAATCACATGGCCAGGTTATATACAGGGTGTGTAAAAGGGGATCCAAATTTGTGACTAGTTCCTGTTTCCATTTCTGTCCAGCTCAAAACGCAAAACATACGGAAATAATACGGACACTTTTTGCGGAATTACGGAACAGAAATTGAAACAATATGAAAATACTACGGAAACTACATACGGAAAAATGGATCCATGAAAAATGGACCGCAAAACAACAACGCCCATATTCTGTTCATTCTATGTCTAGAAAGCACAGGGAATTCAGGATACACCTGTATATTTGGAATTTGTGTTCATTCAAGTATAAACTATGCATATACACACCTCCTAACTTTTGAAAAGCCTTAATAGGGACAATATGAGTGTTAAGTGTACCGTGCTGCGGCAATTCTTTTTTTTACACTAAACTATGCCTTTAACGCCACCCAATGCCTATATATACAAACCCAATCTCACGCAGTCCTCTTTCTTTCCCCGCACATAGTGAGAATTCCCCCTTTGTGCACCCACCCTGTAAAAATGTCCCCTTCGTGCCCCTCAGACAGTAATGATGGACTCTTAGTGCCTCTGACATAGTTTGATGCCTCCTTAGTGCCTCTCCACACAGTAGGATTCCCCCTTAGTGCTTCCATACAAAGTGATGCCCCCTTAGTTTAAATACTCACCTATCCCAAGTGCCCACAAAGAATGGTGCAGAACAGGACTGCTGTAATCTCAAGTTTACTTTGTCAATAGCTTGTTACAGTATGTGTTACGACTAGTGTTGAACGAATTGAACTCCACAAAGTAGACTTCGATTCGAATTTCAGGGAAAATTTGATTTGTTGCAAAGCCAAATTTCCTTGTGCTTTGTGGTAGCAAATTTATTTCCCTGAAATGGCGTTAAAAACAAAACAAAAAAAATAATACTTAACTCTATTTACTCGCGAAGGTCCGGCCGTCGCCATTTTTATTGAAGATCTTGCACGAAATCCCGTGCACTGTGACGTACAGTATGACATCACCCCACTGGCCGATGTGATGACGCCATAACGGTCCGCGTGAGATTTCACACCAGATCTATCTTCAAACAAGATGGTGGCGGTCAGTCGGTCGCGAGTGAATGGATGTAAGTATGTCGCAAATAAGTATGATATAATTTATTTTTCTTTAAATTTTTGCATTGTATTTTTACTTTCAGATGCTGCGATCAACTATGAATGCGGCATCTGAGGGGTACAATGACGGGGAGCGGCACAATCACCGCTCTCTGTCATTGCACCCACTACTTACAAAGAAATATGCTTTGTGAAGAAATTAGTCACAAAGCAAATTTTTTCGTAAAATTCGTTGAAGTAGACAAATTGAATTTTTGAATACTTCGCTCATCTCTAGTTATGACCATACCAATGTTTTGGACAGTCAAAGAGAGACACTTATATGTCATTATGTGAAAGATCTAGTCACTGGATCAAGCAGGTCATGTCTCTATATAGTGACTGGCTGATCAGCATTCAAGGACATTTCCTTCCATGTTCTGCATTTTTGTTTAATTATTTTAAAGCATGTGCAGTCTCAGTGCAAAAATAACATTTCAAGGTCCAAATTGCACCAAATATTGAAAACATATATAAATTGAGATCAAATATACAGGTAGAAACCAGACAGTTTCTGGAGCGGTTTAGTAAGTTTATTAAAGCACATTTATTTCCCATGTAAACAAAGGGACATTTAAGAAGCAAAGAGGGCAGAGGGATTTAGGTAAAAAAGAGGGGCACTTGGGATGCATGCTTATATCCTCTTCATTCCCTGTCTAAGAACCACAGGGGATTCATTTTGAGCTGTATATGTGGAATATATGTTTATTCCACTATAAACTCTAGGAAGCACAGGGAATTCAGTATATGCATTGCCCTGAAGCAAGGGTCATTTGGACTATGGACGTTTGTGGACATTTGCCCCTATTGTAACTACTCAAAGTAATCAACTCAGTAATTTAGTGCATTTGGAAGGCTTAACTTGCGCTATGATATATGCCTTTATTTAAATTTACAGTGTATTCTGTTTTATATTGAACTGCATTTTATATATTTATTGTGATTATATCCTGTTCATTTTCACTATTATTGTCCCATATCTGCACTACAATTTGCAAAGAGTTAATGCACAGCCAGCAAAGGCTCGATTCACACGTCCACAAGTGTTTTGCGGATCCATAGATCCGCAAAACACGGACATCGCGATGTGCGTTCCGCAGTTTGCGGGCCGCACATAGCCGGCACTATATAGAAAATGCCTTTTCTTGTCCGCAATTGCAGACAAGAATAGGACATGTTCTATTTTTTTCGGGAACGTGATTGCGGACCCGGAAGTGCGGATCCACAATTGCGGACCTGGAAGTGCGGATCCGCAATTGCTGACCTGGGCGGGACATAGAGTGTCCCCATAGGAATGAATGGGTCCGCTATTCCGTTCCGCAAAATGCGGAACAGAAATGCGGATGTGTGAATGGGGCCTAATAGTTAGAGACTTTAGAACTTTTTATCTATACACTGAGAAGTTAGAAATCTTCCACAGTTACTATACTATAAGGGACCATGCAAAGTTTTGGAGGGAAAAAACAGACACACTGACCTTTTGACTGTCAGGTTTAGCACCTTTGTTTACATATGAATGTGAAGACTTCTTTATGGCTGGAAAAACTGCTTAATCATTCTCATAGACTTTTATTTAAACTTTATACAAGTCTATGACAGACTGAAATTGCAACATTGTTTCTGTTTAGACTGTGTATCTCCATTTCACTCATCCCATTTGAAGTTTCTAGTGAAGTTAGAATCCCTACATAAGGAGAGAAGTTAGAACCCCTAGTTGTCTGCAGATAGGGACCAGTGTTTAGTTGAAGAGACTTTATAAATTGCAAGAAGAAGATAGTGAGATGGGGATACTATATCACAGACTCTGGGTCACCAGCCCTTCGATCAGAGGGCGAGCCAAAGGATTGAGTCACAAAAGCTGGGCCACTAGCCCTTTGGTCAGGGTACCAGCCTTCAGTGAGAGAGAGAGGGAAAGAGAGAAAGAAAGAGAGCGAGAGAGAGAGAGAGCTAGCTCAGGCCTTTACTTAGAACAAAACCTTCTGCTGGGGAGAAGGAGAAGAAAAACTCGGCTCAGTGCCTTGCCTGTATTGTTTTGCACTTCAGGTCCTCCAGTAATTAAGCACACTGTTTACTGTAAACCCAGACTTTCTGTACTTATTTCCCATTGGAGTGCACCACGTCTTACCATCCTGTCCGGAGAGCAGTTACACGTGATGACACATGTATACATGGAATATGTGTTCATTCCAGTATAAACTACACATATACAGTATCCTTTTCATTCCCTGTGTAGAAGTCACAGGGAATTCCATATACACATTTAGAAGTGGTACATGTGTCAATTTCTTTAGAAACTACATATATGTCTCAGTCTTTCCCTGTGTAGGAGGCACCGTGAATTCAATATACACTTGTATATGTAAAATATGTGTTCATTCCAATATAAACTACACATATATCCTCTTCATTCTTTGTCTAAGAAGCACAGGGAATTCATGACACACTTGTGTATGTGGAATATGTGTTCATTCCATTTCTAATAAATACAGGAAACTGAATATACCTCTTTCTGTAGCTTTACAAATTGATAATATTGATCATTCTTTTTATTCATTCCTTTTCTTCATTCTTTTTAATATGTTCCATCGTGTGCCATAGTTTTCGTATAAAATTACTTTTTTGGAAACTGCTTCATTAAAAAGATGAAAAGAAGTACTATTACATATCTCAGGTAATTTTTGTTACGACTGTAGGTAGGGACAGACAAGGACAGTGAGCCATAAGGCAAGTACCCAGCCTGCTTTCCCTACTTACTTGCAGTACAAACCCTAGATAGTTAGACTGCAACTGATCGATGGTCCCTACGCTACTTGAGTGCAGAGTCAGACAAACAACAAAAGACAGACAAACACAATACCAGAGTTGTATGTAAATGGTTCAGAACCAGACAAGCTATGCAATACCAAACAAAAGAAAGAGAGTGGTCAGAAGACAAGCCGGGTCAGAGGAACGAGCAATCCAATAAGCACAGGAACAAGGAACCAGGAACACAGCTAGTGAGTCAGAGACTATCCCTGCACTGTGTATGGCCAGAAATCGGTTTAAGGGTACTTTCACACTTGCGTTGGTGCGGATCCGTCTATTTATTTGCACAGACGGATCCGCACCTATAATGCAAACGTTTGTATCCGTTCAGAACGGATCCGTTTGCATTAGTTAAAAGAAAAATGACAAAATCCAAAACGGATCAGTTTTGAATTACATTGAAAGTCTATGGGGAACGGATCCGTTTTCAAATGCACCGTATTGTGTCCTTGAAAACTGATCCGTCTCCATTGACTTACATTGTAATTAAAAATGGATCCGTTAGGCTCCGCCTCTTTAGACGGACACCAAAATACTGCATGCTGCATTTTGGTGTCCGCCTCAAAAAACGAATAGAAACGGAACGGAGCCTAACTGATGCATTCTGAGCGGATCCTTATCCATTCAGAATGCATTGGGGCTTAACTGATCTGCTTTGGACCGTTTGTGAGAGCCCTGAAACGGATCTCACAAACAGAATCCAAAACGCTAGTGTGAAAGTACCCTAAATAGAGCACACAGTCCCTGGATTGCAACCTGATAGGTCATGACTCGGCGCTCCATTAGTCGGAAACACTAGCACACAGTAATAGAGCAGCTGAGCAATCAGCCCACTGCCAATCTCTCTCAGCACACGCCTGATGCAGGGAGAAACAAAACATTGCATCCTGTTGCTAATGATGCTGTTGTGTCACCAGGGGGCATGGCTCAGCAACCCATGTCTCTCGACGCGGCCTCGTCAAGGATTATGCCACTGGAGCCCGGACTGGTAAGTTTCTCACAATTCCATAGACATTTGAACATCACTGATTCCTTCATTGTTGTTTGCATTCTATAACAGTCTTTCTAAAGAGGTCTCCAGGAGTATAATATTGATGACCGATCCTCAGGTCATTAATATCTGATTGGTGGAGTTCCAATACTTGGCATCGATCAGCTGTTTGAAGAGGCTGCAGTGCTCTGTTGAGCACCATGGCCTCCTCACAGTGCCTTTTCTTGTATAGCGGCTGTGCTTGGTATTGCAGCTTTCACTTGAATGTGACGGAGCTGCGTCTAAAGCAAGTGACCGATAAATGCAACATCACTGGCCTAGGAAGAGGCTGCAGCACTCATAGGAACCCCTGCATCCTCTTCAAACAAGAGACTCGGTGGGGTGCCGAGTTGAATCCCCACCAATTAGATATTGATCACTTATATCCCGAGGATAGGTCATCGATATAACACTCCCGGAAAACCCCTTTAAGATTTTTTCTGGAATAGTTTTGGGAGCATTGCCGTATACTAACAGGTGTGAATTTTCCATTGTCATATGAACAAGTGCCCATTCATGGCTTATCGTGTCCTTGAAACAGAATGACAATGAGATTTCGACTCAGAACTTTATTTAATTACTTTTTAATGCTGAACATATTTTAGGTCATAAATATGAGACATTGTCCATAAAAATAAGGTAGGTGCTATTAAAGACAGGAGAGATGCTTTCAGTGTACCTGCCAAGTTGTAAATTGTAAATAATGTTCATTGCTCAATACGCGCTCTTGTGTGGCTGTGAGCGGACTTATTTTTATGCAAACTGGTCATTAGCTCCCACTTTGTGCTGTTACCCTCAGCCACTTTAGAATTGGTCTCATAAATTCTAAAGCACAATTTCCTATATTATATTAGAATTCATTCAAATTATCTAGAAAATAGAAAGAAAATATTTTGCGTAAATAGAATAAATGACAAAACCAGATGAAAGATGAATGGTAGCTGATTAAGTCAAGCTAAACTCTTCTAAATGCACCTTTATTACTTTGAATGAATGCACAGTATATATGTAATTCTGTTAACTGGAACAGAACTATCAAGTAGCATTCATCATAAATGAACTTTCAGTAGAAAGTTGTGATGCTAATAGACAAAAGTGTAACTTGGGGCTTAATGCAAAATCTACAATGTTTGCTTATTTATAATGTTGGAGTCTAGAGTTGAGCGAACTTCTATTTTTAGTTCGGCGTCCTAAGTTCGGGTTCGGGTTATCGTAGCATTCCGTTATGGATTCCACTACCGCGGACCATAACGGCATTTGGAATCCATAAGGGGCTGCTTCATTGAACCCGAACCTTGGACAACCCTAAGGACCTGGGGTGACGTCACCGTCATGTGATCAGTGCAGGGGGAGTGGCTCAGTACTGGATCACCTCTTATCCAATCCAGTGCTGAGCCACGCGCCCTGCACTGATCAAATGACGGTGACGTCACCCCAGGTCCTTAAGGTTGTCCAAGGTTCGGGTTCAATGAAGCAGCCCCTTATGGATTCCAAATGCCGTTATGGTCCGCGGTAACGGAATCCATAATGGGATGCTACGATAACCCGAACCCGAACTTTGGACGCCGAACTAAAAATAGAAGTTCGCTCAACTCTATTGGAGTCCTCTTATGTGGCAAAGTGGCCCTTGGACTTCTTCAGGCTCCGTTCATGGGTGCCAATGTTACCTCTGCAATAACCTCAGATTTTTGTTATTCTGACACCTGCAATGGACACTTTTGAATAATATTACAATCTGTGCATTTTTAGGAAAACTGATCAGTTGAAGTTTTTTCTGACATTCGTCAGTCTTCAGATGAAGGGATCATCATTGTATGGGCGTACTATGTGTATTTAACACACAATCTCTACAGCACAATCAATAAACATGCTGTGTACACTGAAACATATGACATACAAAAAATATACCATTACAACTCTCATATAAAAACAGCATTTTATTAGATTCTCATTAAACCTTCCCGTCATATGATGTACATGTAAATCATAAAGCTGGAAGGGGTTTATGGAGCAGGGCAGTTCTCATAACACCTTGGGCCTAGTAAAGGTCCCCAGGCCTGTTATTGTAGTACTACTATTAAAACCCACTACAGTAAGAACTTAAAGGGTGTCTGTCACCAAGAAATGTAGTGTTAAATCAGGCACAATGCTTTGTAGGGCTAGCACAACTGAAAGTAATGATACCTTAGAGATCTGTTACTTCATTTTGGAGAAATAAATAATTCTAATCCATATGTAAATGAGCAGTTAAGTGCACCAATGGTGGGCCAAAGCCACTCTGTGCACCCTTGCTCCTTTACCTTCCTCTGCCAGCCCCTCCCTCTCCTTCTTGATTGACAGGTCCAGGCAAGATGATTATGCAGAAACCTGGTCCTGTCAATCAAGAAGGAGAGGGAGGGGCTTGTCGATGAAACAGTGAAACAGGAGGTGCAAGGAGACACAAAGTGGGATGTGCAGTGGGCTCCTGAGAAGCTAGAGCAGAGGATGGGAGCGGTAGTGGCTATGATGATGATGTGTCATGGTGTACTTCCTTAGGCCATCGCTCCCTGGGGTCGGTGCAGTGAAGTAGGGGCACCCTGTGTTCCCTCGGGGCACTCACTATAGCTGTGGGCTCTCTGCCTGTTGGTAGTTTAGGTGTGTCCATTAATATCTATATGGATGCTAGACAGGGCACGTGATTGAAATGCTATGGCCAGCGTGTGGTATTTAGCAAGTCAGAGTCCAGGCCAGATTGAATTCAATAAAAGTCTCTTTTTACTGTGTGAACCCTAGGAGTTGCAGTATATGTAGCAGCTATCTGTACACAGTGAAAATTCTTCCCCGACATCCAAGCATGAGCTAGGCAGTTTTTTTTTGAAGCAATGGCCCTCTGGTTACTCCTTCTCTTGCTAAATATCAGTGACTGGGATTTCTGGCTAGCAATTACAATCTGGCAACTGTGGCTATAGTCACATTATACTGCAAAATGCTAAAATATATTTGTCATGTCATGTATGCATGTATGAAGTATTTTCTGAATGCACATGTTACTCACAGGCCATATCTTTAGCCACCACTAGATGGGTCTGGAGTCACACTCTAGATAAGAGAGGGAACAACATTCTAGAATCAGTTTATTCTGAGCCAGTCTACATTGGTCTATTTCAGGCTATGAGAAGGAGCAACCAGAATATAGCTTACAGGCGAACTCATCCTAGACTTGGTACCATCCAGGATAAAGCCAGAAAGGAGACCAGATGCAAGAGAAAGACCTGTAGAGGTGAACAGTTTTACAAATGACTTGGTGGACATTGGTGCCTGAGCAGAGTACACACAGTTTGGCGCACCTGTGTATATCTTCACATCTCTGCAGTCTTTTGGCCTATGATTACCTGTGCAGCTGTAAGATCTGTAACATCTGAGGATACTTCTGTGTAACATCAGCCAGTCCACTGCAAGTAAGGCCTGTCCTGAACAGTCTCCTCATCATTACTACCTGCCCTACATTTGCACTGCAAAGTGCTGGCATCATGACAACAGGGACCCTGCCTTGCACCATCAAACCATCAAAATCAAGGGCACCTCGACCGCCATTGAGCAGGAGGATCCCAAGAAGGGAAGAATCTGTGCACCCTTCTTGTCACTGCCCAGCTGCCCAGGGAGCTTTAGAAGTGTTAGTATAACTACTACACCCATCCGGCCATATCCGCACTCAGACATGCCCCTGTGCCCAGTTGCTGCAACTAGTCTGGCATGTAGAGGGTGCCTTAACATGTTACCTTCCCTCCAGGCTCAGAACACTTTATGATGGGTTACTTTGCTAACTCTCATGCTATAGCCAATTATTCAGATCTTCCTCTCTTTCAACCCCGCAGCTCATGGAGATACCAAAAGCTCTTGAAGCTAAGGGTTGAAGGGCTTGAAGCTGGAGCCTGGAGGAGAGGAGCAGAAGGAGACTGCTTTCTACTTCCTCCCACTCTACAGCTAGTCTCTGACTGGAATATTTTGGAACTAGGGGAAGCTCAAGCGAGGGCTGGGCCACATTAACTCTGACCATGCCTGTCTTAGGCTAAAACATACAGAGTATGTTGATGTACACAGTTCCACACCTGACTTCCAGGGAGGTAAACATTCAGGATGTCCATGGATACTGGGGGTTCCCACTGTGATATGCTCAGTGTTTTTTCTATATAATTTTTTTTATAACGGCTGTCATACAGATTTTCTGGAGGCTGCCACTTTGATTTGCAATTGGACAGACCTCTCAATCCAATGAATTAGAGCTATTTTATATGGTTTGTATTTTAGGAGTGGAACCAGCATGGAGAAAAAACTGTCTTTTAGCATGAATGAAATTACCCCTCCAGAGCGATTAGCTTGGGGGGAGGCATGGGGGCAATGACACCTTAGGTAGTTTCTGGTCAGGGGTATTTCTAGGATGTTCTCTTTCCCTTCCCTGTCTCTTTTCCCGCCTTTTTTCTATTTCAGGTAAATCACCTCAGAAATTTTTGTACCTGAAAACCAGCTGACTCCAGTCTCCGGTTTTCCTGCCTTGTCAACAAAGAAGAGGATTGGCTGCTGGTTGTTGCTGGGGGAGATTTCCAGCTCCCTGATTTGTTGCTGCTTTTGCGGCGGGAATCTGTACCCCTTTATATTTCCAGGTTCGGCGGCTCTGGCTCAGAAGTGCCTGAAGATTTGAACAGCGTCCCACCCCCCCCCCTACTCTTAATTTTTGTCATTCAGCCACCTGTCGCTGGGCTTTATTAGAGGGGTAGTGTCGCTCAGCTCAGGCTGAGTGGACCTTGGTCTTTATATGGTTAATTTATTCTTGGTCTTTTGGTATCGGTTATTGGTGGTGTTTTAAATTAAAATATTTATTTAATTTATTGTTGTAAATTAATTTATGTGACCCTTAATAAAGCACAGCGGCCATTTTTCTCCACTTAGTTTTGAGTCTCTTTATTTATTTAGGAGCTAAGGTGAGGTTATAGTGTGTCATTTGCTCCCATGCTGGCAACATCACCGGGCTGTTTCCAGTTTTTGAATTCCATTACCAGGTAGGGTAGGGGCAGAGGTCCCGGGGAAGTTCAGCACTATCACAGAACGTTGATTGGATAGCTGATTCGTTCTCAATTCCCCTGGTCCAAAAATCTATAAAAGGTATGATATCTCATAGAAGGGTGAGCAGCGCAGATGCTAAACTAATCTGAACCTCCAATGCAGTGGCCAAGAAGCAAAAACCAGAAATGGCTCTGCACCTGCAGTGGGTACTTGGCTTCCACTTGATGCGATAGCGAGTGAGCAGGGGAACTCTTCATGTTCAGAGGGCTTGTGTTCTGAGCTTGATGAAATACCCTGCAGCAGTATTCCAATCTGCACAAAATTGTCCTTTTGGACCATACATCTCTTCTGTAAATACAAACTCTTGGCAAACACACACAAGTGCACATTCAACTGTTGATGTGCACAGTTCCATACCTGATTAAGGTATGAAGCGTCATTGTCACAGTGGACTGTCCTGTGTGTGTCACTGTAGACTGTGTCATCACCTTGTACATGCCTGATTTATGTGCTATTTTTATTACTCTTTATTTTATTAATGTTTGCTAAATTAAATATGTATTGATTGGGCTAAGACTACTCTTCTTCCAATAGATGAGCTGCGAGGATCTATTGACAATTCGATGAGTCAATTATCGATTTTGGAGATGATGAAGTATCTGGGGATAGCAATTTCCGCCAAAATTCAAGATTACTTACAGCTTAACTTGATTCCTTTATTACAAAAGTTGAGATCTAAAATCAAAATATGGCAAAAAATCTTGCTGTGCTTTACAACATTCCTCTAGTGATAGTACAGACAGGGGAGGGGCGGATGTATGCATTTCTGGATATCTCTGAGACTGGGGGTGGTAGCTAGTTGTTGAGGGTTGTGAGAAAAAGCTGCAGTGTTTTCTCCTCCTGGATTTGCCAGTAATACTGGGAATTGGGATCTTTCAGCATGTTCCCGTATCTCTGATATGTGTGACCTGTCCATCTTATGAGAATAAAGGACTTCAGTGGTGACAACTCCAATTTCTCAGTGCCTAGCTTTAGTCGGCCACGAACCAATTTCACAACAGTCAGGGCCCATCATGATGTCATCGTCCATGGATACTAAGGGTTCCCATTGTGACACGCTCACGCTCAACTCTTGTATGGAATTTTTCATGGGGTTATCATACTGAATTTCTGTAGGCTGCCACTTTGATTAGCTGTTGGACAGACCTCTCAATCCTAGGAATTAGAGCTGTCATGAATGATTTGGATTACAGGAGTGGAACCAGCAAGGAGGAAAACTAGTATAATTGCTGGAAACTGCACTGCCCCGCTGACCTGAATCCAGGTTTATGATTCCATCCAGGGTAGCTGCAGAGGTGCTGGAGAAATTAAGTATTATCAGAGAACATTCATGCCTCTGACTGGCATGCTCTCAATGCCCCTGGTCCAAAAAGGTATTGTTTCCCACGTAAAGTGGAACAGTGCAGATGCTAAACTGATCTGAACAGAGGCGGCTCAAGACTTTGTGAGGCCTTAGGCGAAACTCGAAAATGAGGCCCCCACGGACACAAGATATGCAAGCGATAATAGACTACAAACAAAAACACTTGGTATAGTATCCTTAGACTGTCTATTAAATGCGTAATACATTTGTCAGCATTGTTTTAATGTAAAATTGAAGGGTCAACTGTAACCTTATAGCAGGATTTATCCCCTATGAATCTGAGGAAGATGAGGCATCTCAAACCTCTTCTAGAAGTCCTACATCAGAAAAAGCTGACATACCGCTTGCTACACCAATTTGGCCTCTTGATCAACACCCCAATACGAAAAAAGACATTTCCTTTGGATATTACAAAAGATATGACCAACTCCCCTCTGTTGCGCGCACTGCTCTGGCCGGTAGCTGGCGTGAGTGCGGGAAGCAAGTCCAAAAACGGAAAGTAAGTCCAAAAACGGTTCCTGTTTGACATCACACCTGTTGGTACTGGTGCCTTCAGAGGAAAAAAAACATAAGTAATAAAGCCCACCATAATACCCCCAGTAGAAATAATTCTCCTTATAATGTGCAAAAAATTACCACCTTGTAATGCCCCCAATTGAGCTAATGTTCCCATAGTGCCCCTATAATGTGCCAGCATAAAATACCCCTATATAGTACCCCCAGTAAATGCCCCATAGTGCTCCTCTCCCCCTTCCTCCTAGTGTCCCCATAATGCACCAGTATAAAATATCCCTTTTTAGTGTCCCCCGGAGATGACCCCATAGTACTCCTCTCCCCCCCTTCCCCATAGTACCCACCATAATGTGTCCCAGTATAAAATGCCACAGTACAGAGCCCCCATATAACATACCCCTTCTTTGTGGCCTCAGTAGATGCCCCTATGGTGCCCACCAATTATGTGACGGCAAGAACTGCCCCCATAGTGCCACCTAAAAAGTGTCACCCAATAATGCCCCCCGGCCTTAATGTCACATTACTCCCCCTCCATCCATGTCATATCACCCCCTCCTTTTTTTCATCACCCCCTTCGTGTCACATTTCCTCACCCCCCACCCAATGGCACATTTCTCCCCCTACATGGGCCTGGTGACAGGCTGGCAGCACCCAGCACATCTTAACCCCATCCCCCCCCCCCCCAGACATTTCTCCCCCTCCGTGGGCCGCCTGGTGGCAGATTTATCCCAAGCAGGGTGGCAGGCTGGCAGCACATTTTAACCTCAACCCCTCCCCCATCGCACATTTCTTCCCCTCCATGGGCAGCAAATCTTAAGAACCCCTCCTAAAGCACATTTTTCCCCCACCATGATGATTTCTTACTAGCTCATTATTCCAACATGGCATCCTCGCCCTGCGCCTCAAACAGCTCCTCACTGACCTTTGCCACACTTGCAAAATTTCTTACTAGCATGGCTAGTAAGAAATTTTGCAACTGCAGCAAAGGAGGTCAGTGAGGTGCAGGGCAAGGATGCCATGTTGGAATGAGGCTGCACTACACACCACCGCCCGGGGACTGCCAAACTGGTGCCGGTAAGACGGCCCCTGAACTTGTGTGAGATACCCCCAGAGGCCGGGGCTGGCACATCATATAACAGAGGGAGTGATATGAAGAGTCCGCCGTGCAACTCCATATGCAGTGCCCACTGTTGCCTCCCTCTCCCCTCATTCCCCTCGGGGAAAAAAAATAGGAGAAGGTGGGTGCCCACTGCCCAGTTCCACTCATTGTTACACACTGGATTAGCGAATGAAGCAGGTGCATTAGTCTAGGAACTAGGATGAGATGGGTGGGGTGAGGGGGAATTTTTTTCCCTCCAGAGTCCAGATAAAGACTGTGGGCATTGGCAGCTGCTGGCTCCTTCTCCCTGCGCAGCGCTCTAAGGGCGGGAAGGTGTTGCGTCACTTTAGGTACGTGCCTGTGCGGCGGTCGCGACACGCTCTGAGCCCCAGCAGCCACTGATTTCTTTAAAGAGGCAGAGAGCAGAGGGGCTCAGAGCGGCCTCTGGATCTGAACTTGCAATGCAGCTGCCAGAAATGGTTCTGCACCGGTGGTGGACACAGGGCTACCCCTTTTGATGTAACAGCAGATGAGGAGGGGAACTCTTCAAGTTTGAATGACCATCCGGTCAGAAATGAGTAAGGTGCCTTGTATGTTCTGCACTTGCTAAAATACATTGTGGCAGTATTCCAATTTACATAAAATTGCCATTTTGGACCACACACCTCCCCTGTAAACATGCACCCTTGGCTAATACATCTATTTCTCTATGACCATACAGAGTGACTAGGATATACAAATGCTTTAATCAAAGTTCCCTGTCTGGAAGATGAAATCTAACTTGTCACCCTAATTATCATTAAACTTAACCTGTAATAATTAAATGCTTCATAAAATAGCGCTAAATTAATTAAAACAGGTTTCTGGACACAGACCAGTAGAGGACTGAATTAACCCCTTCTATCCCAGGCCTCCTGCCCAGGCTAATTTATGCAAATCTGACATATGTAATTTTATGTGGTAATAACTTTGAAATGGTTTTACGTATCTAACCAATTCTGAGCATGTTTTCTGGTGACACATTGTACTTCACATCAGTGGTAAATTTTGGTCAATATTTTTTCCTCTATTTCTAAAAAAAAATCTAAATTTACAGAAAATTTGGAAAAATTCTGAATTTTCTAAATTTGAATTCCTTCGCTTTTAAGACAGATAGTAGTACCTCATAAAATAGTTATCAATCAACAATCCCCATATGTCTACTTTATGTTGGCATCATTTTATTTTTAGAAGGCTTAGAATTTTAGAAACAATTTTTCTAATTTTCAAGTTATAAAGTGATTTTGAGGGTCTTACATAATAGAAATGTAGTACCCTGGAGTGAGGCACTACCATTTTGTCACCTAGCAATGTACTCCATCAGTATATTTATTGCAAGGTCTTCTCATTTAGTCTTATATTCAAAATGGAGGGGCACACAATAATCGGGTCAAATGAACAGAACTCCAAATTGATAGTCGAAAAAAAACCTTATTTAATGATAACACATCTATTATAGATAAAATAATTAGATAAGATCCTGTTAAAATAAACAATCAATACAATAGTATAATTGTGCCTTATATAAATCCCTAGGATATAATAATCCCACTTGGAATGACGGAATAATGTCCCCTATTCAAATAGTTAGATAAACTGCAGCCAATATATCGCAAGTGTAGCGTTGCTACTGGAGTGCGTCTCCTCCTTCCGCACTAATGGATGAAATATCCTTGCAAGATATATATTAGTTAATTCGTCTGTCCCATTCAAATATAGGTATAGTCTTTTTTTTTTTTAATTTTCAGGTGATTGTCTTATGTAGGGGCTCATTTTTTGTGGCCTAAGATGATGGTTTCATTCGTACCATTTTGGGGTACATACGACTTTCTGATCGATTGGTATTACACTTTTTGTGAGGCGAGGTGACCAAAAAATGGCTGCTTTGACACAGTTTAAATTTAGTTTTTTTTACAGTGTTCATCTGACAAGGTGGGTCATGTGAAATTTCGGGAGTTACAGATGCTGCGATACTTAATATGTCTATTTGTCTGCATGCGCAGGATCTGCTCCTCCAGTTAGAAATGCACAACAGCATTTGGGGTTTAGAGCATTTCTCTCCTTTTTAGGCCACTTTGCTTTGTTAGTTTGTTTGTATATATATATCCTGGAGGTGTGTAAACTCCAGGCTAAGTATTATTTAGGTGCACCTGTGTAACCTGAGTCACATGATGCAGTGATAGGTGGGACTCACAGCTTCCTCCCTCCTCCCATTGCATGTGTTGATGTCACACTGGAGGTAACCTGGGACCCTTATATTCTTCCCTCCTCCCATTGTATGTGTGATTTCACGCTGGAGGTAACTGGGATTTGTTTGCTGTGTGTCGGACCTTATGCTCCTGTAATAGCCCATACGGCCCCTGTAATTGCCCATATGGTGCAGGTAGGTTATCGTTAGGTCCCGTGCCACTATGAGAGACCTTGACGTGGTGCACGGGCTCCGGTATGTTTTTGATATAAGAATATATTGGCAAAAGTCTCATTTTTAACATCAGAGTGAGGGTTTAGCCCTATATTGTCAATTTCATTTGCCATTTCAGTGCACCATTTTTGCAGTGTTTTATCCTCTAGGGTTTCCTAGCTGAAAGGTGCTCCTGTGTGAGTTATTGGATACAGGGGTTATTCCCACCTGGGGATAGGAGTGGTGTGGCAGACACACACAAAAGTGTACCCTCTCCTGTTGATGTGCACAGTTTCACACCTGCTGCCAGGAGGGTAAACAGCCAGGTCCCATTGTGATGTCATCATCCATGGATACTGAGGGGCCACATTTTCTATGAAATTTTATATGGGAGGGAGTTGTCATACTGATTTTCTGGAGACTGACACTTTTATTTGCAGTTGAACAGACCTCTCAGTTCAAGGAATTAGAGCGGTCATGAACAGTTTGGATTGCAGGAGTGGAACCAACAAGAAAACTGGTGAGCATGATTGCTTGCAACTGCACTGCATGGTGGTCTGATTCCAGGTTTCAGCCTTCATTTTCAGGTAAGGTAGCTGCAGAGGTGCTGGGGAAGTTCAGTACTGTCTCAGAACATTGATGAAACAGACTTGTGTGTTCTCAATCTCCGTGATCCAAAAATCAATAAATGGTATGGTATCCCATGGAAGGATTAACAGTGCAGATGCTAAACTGATCTGAACTTGCAATGAAGCGGCCAAGAAGCAACAGCCAGAAATGAGGCTTGGCTCCTTCCTTGATAAGATAGTAGGTGAGGAGGGCAACTCTTTATGTTCAGAGGGTCATCCCGTCAGAAACAAATAAGGTGGCTTGTGTTCTGTGCTTGCCAAAATATGCTGTGGCAGTATTCCAATCTGCACAAAATTGCCTTTTTGGCCCACACACCACCCCTGTAAACATGCACTCTTGGCAGACACCCAGACTAAGGTACTTGCATTTTTTTTTTATATTTAAGGCTATTTGCTGTTATGTAATGTTTTTTGACATGTTAATGCTTTGCCTTAAAGCAGCATATCTTTGATGGATGAGATGGGGTTAATAACCCTGACTCAACCTCTGTAAGAAGTTAGTTGTGGATTGAGGATCTGCTTCTAGCTCAGTTAGTCTAGTGAACTGTGTGCTAGAAGCGGAAGTAAGAGGATGCTTCCATGTACTCCACATCTCATAATTCTAGGCCAAAAATCCATAGAATTACCTCTAATGATTATCTGCTTGAGAGAAAAACCTCCCCATTTTTACAGTACTCAAGAATGAAAGAGAGGATAGAACCAAAAAGGTCCAGAATCTGCATGGTCAAGCATTCAAGTCAGTCAGTAAGGTATATTACCGTTTCAGGCTACTGCTCACTTTATAGCAGAGAGAAGGACATTGCTGATACACCCTTTACTCTTGGACACAGTTTGGCCAACTTTCCCCATGTATCGTTAGTGCAGCAGAATACCGATGTCTTTTCAGAAAATCCCGGTTGTACATCGGTGGTCCAGCATGACATTGTCACCGAGCCGCGGGTAAGGGTACGAGTGAAACCGTACCGTGTGCCAGAGGCCCGGAGACAAGCCATTACAGGGTACAGAGGTACAGAAGATGCTTAGCCTAGGAGTTATCGAGGAATCCAAGAGCTAGTGGGCCAGTCCCATTGTGTTGATTCCAAAGCCGGACGGATCGTTATGATTTTGAATGAAATTGAATGAAGTGTCGAAGTTCGACCTTTATCCAATGCCCTGAGTTGACGAGCTGATTGAAAGACTGGGCCAGGCCCAGTACTTCACGACGCTGGATTTAACCTAGGGTTATTGGTAGGTACCTCTGACAGAGTCAGCAAAGGAAAAGACCGACTTTGTCACACAGGAGACTCTTTACCACTATGTTGTTTTGCCTTTTGGGTTACATGGGGCCCCCGCCACGTTCCAGAGGCTAATGGACATAGTTGTAAGACCTTATCGGAAGTACGCATCCGCCTACTTGGATGATATCATTATCCATAGTGGCGACTGGCAGTCTCATTTGTCCCATGTGCAGGCAGTCGTGGACTCACTCTGAGATGCGGGCTTGACTGCAAATCCTCCAAAGTGTACCATAGGGCTAGAGGAGGCTCGTTATTTGGGGTACATGATTGGCCGTGGGATGATCAAACCTCAAATAAACAAAGTCGAGGCCATTCAAAATTGGCGCCGACCTCTCATGATGAAGCAAGTCAAAACGTTTCTCGGCATAATTGGCTATTTTAGGCGGTTTATACCCAATTTTGCCGGGAGGGCTGCACCCCTGACTGATCTGCTGAAAGGAAGGAAGTCAGTCAGGATTCGGTGGAATCCTCAGGGAGAAGAAGCATTTTAGGCCCTAAAATTGGCCCTATGTGAACAGACCATCCTGTCCAACCCAAACTTTACCTCTTGGGGACACAGGGCATACAGGTACGCCCTGATGTCCCTGTACTTAAGGACACAGGGCGTACAGGTAAGTCCTGTGTATTTACGATCACCGCCGCGTGGCGGGCGGTGATCGGAACAAGCTGCCTGGTGAAATCATTCAGCAGGTACTTTGGTACAATGCCGAGGAGGCTCCTGTGACCCCTCTGTATCAGCGATCGCTACAAACCGCAGGTCAATTCAGATCTGCGGTTTGCAGCGCTTTCGGAAGTTTCTGAACGCGGGATCAGAAACTTCAAAATGATGTTTTTATATTTTTAACCATTGTGCTGTGCTGGTGGACGGTGCAGGGGGTGCGGGAGGTGCAGGCGGTTTGCGCGATCATCCACCCGCCCCCTCTCATTTCCAGGATGGCTGAGCGGATAGCAGAGAGTCAGCACATTGCTGACACTCTGCTTGAAACGGCTGACATCTGTGCTGGCACAGATGTCAGCTGCTTAACCCTCCCATGCCGCGGTCCGTGGAGACCGCTGTATAGAAGAGCTTAACAGGAGAAGCTCCCTTCTCCCATCGGGGGCTGCTGTGGTAATGCTAAGTCTGATCAGACTTCTCCTAAAGGCAGAAGTCTGATCAGGCTGTGTAAAGTGAAAATACAGTACAATACACTATATAGTGTACTGTATTGTATTATGCAGACATCAGACCCACTGGATCTTCAAGAACCAAGTGGGTCTGGGTAAAAAAAAATTAAAAAAAAAGTGAAAAAAAGTCAAAATAAAAAAACACATTTATCACTCATTAAAAATAAAAATAAAATAAAATGCACTGCACATGTTTGATATCACCACCTCTGTAATGACCTGATCTATAAAATGGTGAAGTTACTTTCCCCGCACGGTGAACACCATAAAAAAATAAAAATAAAAACTATGATGAAATTTAAATTTTGCCCACCTGACTTCCCAAAAAAGGTAATAAAAGTGATAAAAAAAAGTCGTATGTACGCCAAAATGGTACCAATAAAATCAGCACCTCATCCCACAAAAAATAATGAGCCCCTATATGAGACAATTGCCCAAAAAGTAAAAAAAAATATGTCTCTCAGACTATGAAGACACTAAAACATATTTTTTTCCCCTAAAACGCTGTTATTGTGTTAAAGTTAAATAAATTAAAAAAGTAGACATATTAGGAATCGCTGCGTCCGTAAGAACCTGCTCTATAAAAATATCACATGACCTAACCCCTCAGGTAAACACCATAAAAAACAAACAAACAAAAATGGTGTAAAAAAAAGCAATTTTTGTCACCTTACATCACAAAAGTGTAATACCAAGCGATCAAAAAGGCTTATGCCTCCCAAAATAGTACCAATCAAACCGCCATCTCATCACGCAAAAAACGAGCCTCTACATAGGACAATCGCCTCAAAAAATAAAAAAATATGGCTCTCAGACTATGGAGACACTAAAACATGATTTTTAAAAAAATAAAAAGGTTTTATTGTGTTGAAGTAAAAAAATAAATAAAATAAAATATACATATTAGGTATCGCCGCTTCCGTAAAAACCTGCTCTATAAAAATAACACATGACCTAGCCCCTCAGTGAACACAGCCAAAAAAAAATATATAAATATGGTGTCAAAAGCCATTTTCGTCACCTTACATCACAAAAAGTGTAATAGCAAGCAACCAAAATGTCATATGCACCCCAAAATAGTGCCAATCAAACTGACATCTCAGCCCACAAAAAATGAGTCCCTATATAAGACAGTCGCCCAAAGAAATAAAATAAAAATATGGCTTTCAGAATGTGGAGACACTAAAAAATCATTTTTTCAGAAATGTTTTATTATGTAAAACTGAAACAAAAACCCTCAAAAAGTAGTCATATTTGGTAATGTCACATCCGTAACAACCTGAAATAGGTTAGTCAGATAAACAATGTAAATAACAAAAGATACAAATGGTCCCAAAACAGCTATTTTTTGAAAATTTTTCATTTTAATCAATTTTTTCCAGTAACAAAGCAAGGGTTACCAGCCAAACAAAACTCAATATTTATTGCCTTGATTCTGTAGTTTGAAGAAAATCCCCATATGTGGTCGTAAACTGCTGTATGACCAAACGGCAGGGCACAAGGTAGGGAATGCCATATGTTTTTTGGAAGGCAGATTTTGATTGACTGGTTTATTTACACCATGTCCCATTTGAAGCCCCCCTGATGTATTCCTAGAGTAGAAACTCCAAAAAAGTGACTCCATCTAAGAAACTACACCCCTCAAGGTATTTAAAACTGATCTTACAAACTTTGTTAACCCTTTAGGTGTTCCATAACAGTTATTGGCAAATGGAGATGAACTTTTTAGAATTTCTATTTTTTGTTACCTTGCCTCAAAAAAAGTGTAATATAGAGCAACCAAAAATCATATTTACCCTAAAATAGTACCAACAAAACTTCCACACTGCAAACAACAGAATCAGGGCAATAAATATAGAGTTTTGTTTGGCTGTTAACCCTTGCTTTGTTATTTGAAAAAATGGATTAAAATGGAAAATTTGCCAAAAAAAACATCGAAATTTGCCATTAATTCTTGTGGAACAAAGTTTGTAAAATCAGTTTTGAAAACCTTGAAGGGTGTAGTTTCTAGAATGGGGTCTTTTTTGCGTGGTTTCTATTTATGTAAGCCTCACAAAGTGATTTAAGACCTAAACTGGTCCTTAAAAAGTGGGTTTTGGTAATTTTCTGAAAATTTTCAAGATTTGCTTCTAAAGTTCTAAGTCTTCTAACGTCCCCAAAAAATAAATGATGTTTTTTAAAGGGCTTCTGTCACCCCCACTTATGCAATTTTCAGTAGCTGACATTAGCTACTTGCTAATGTCAGCTGAGTTCAAACATATGTTTCATACCTTTATTTGAGTTTTCTATCTTCTAAAAATCTTACTTTCATAATATGCAAATTGTCTTCGCTACCAGCAAGTTGGGCGGGCACTTGCTGGTAGCCGCCGCATCCCTTATGCTCTGGGAACGCCCCCTTTGCTCTTGATAGACAGGGCCAGCACGCTCTTCTCCTCTAGCTGGCCCTGTCTGCAGCCGAAATCCCGCACCTGCGCCGTATCGGTCTACAGTTGGCGCAGGCGCTCTGAGAGAAGGAGCAGCCAAGCGAGCGTCCGTCTCTCAGAGCGCCTGCGCCGACTGAAGACCGATACGGCGCAGGCGCGGGATTTCAGCTGCAGACAGGGCCAGCGGGAGGAGGAGAGCGTGCTGGCCCTGTCTATCAAGAGCAGAGGGGGCGTTACCAGAGCATGAGGATGCGGCGGCTACCAGCAAGTACCCGCCCAACTTGCTGGTAGCGAAGACAATTTGCATATTATAAAAGTAAGATTTTTAGAAGATTAAAAAACTCAAATAAATGTATGAAACATATGTTTGAACTCAGCTGACATTAGCAAGTAGCTAATGTCAGCTACTGAAAACTGCATAAGTGGGGGTGACAGAAGCCCTTTAACTCAATTTTATCAGTGTCGTGAAGTACAATATGTGACGAAAAAGCAATCTCAGAATGGCCTGGATAAGTAAAAGCGTTTTAAAGTTATTCACACATAAAGTGACACTGGTCAGATTTGCAAAAAATGGCCTGGTCCTTAAGGTGAAAATGAGCCCGGTCCTTAAGGGGTTAAGGACGAATTTGTGGTCCAAATGGACGCGTCTGAAGTAGGGCTAGGAGTCGTTCTGATCAAAAAGTGAACGGAGATGAACATCCCATCACTTATTTGAGTAGAAAGCTTACCCCAGAAAAAAATAACTATAGTGTAGTGGAAAAGGAGTGCCTAGCCATCAAGTGGGCCTTGGAGTCCTTACGGTACTATCTGCTGGGGCAACATTTTCGCCTGGTGACGGACCATTCACTGTTGGTCTGGATGAGAAATTCCAAGGAGAGAAATGCTCGGGTTACCAGGAGGTTTCTCGCCTTACAGAATTTTAATTTCTCTGTGGAACATCGAGCTGGAAAACTACAGGGTAATGCGGATGCCCTGTAACAAGCAGCATGTTTTGGTGCAAAATGTTAACCCCCACAGGTTTGAATGAGGAGGGGTATGTGAGGCAGTGACAGGCCTCATATATGAAGAAAGGTATGTATCTCCCAGAATGGTGCAGGAAACCTATTAAGGAGATACATATTGTGGTTTGCTGTGGTGCACCTGAGACGTGCCACCAAGGTACCCGGCCTTGGTGGAGTGGAACCCAGAAGCTAGAGTGGCCACTAAGATAGATAGTGGACACTGTTGTTACCTAGTGTAGCTGGTAACAGTTAATCCAGGCCTGGCTTTTACTGGGAGTAAGCAAAGAACGGGGAGGTTGCTTATTCCCCACTATCCACTCTGGGGTTTATAAGTAGTGTTGGGCACGAATATTCGATTGCGAATTTTAATTGTGAATATCGCCACTTTGAGAATTCGCAAAGATTTAGAATATAGTGCTATATATTCATATTCGCGAATATTGTAGATTTTTTTTTCTCTGAACCCATGATCCCTCCCTGCTTCTTGCTTGTGGGCCAATGAGACGGCTGCAATGTCTTTGTCTGAGCTTAACAACATTCCTAGCAACCAATAGGAAAGTTGCCTACCTCTTACTATATAAGAACCTCCCCAGCAGCCATTTTCTGTAGTTTTTTTTTCAGTTCTGTGAGAGACAGCAGTGTCATTGCTGTGCTCTGTACTTTGCTGTGTCACATTACATTAGATAGTTAGGTATATATATATATATAATACAGATAGTTAGTGTGAGATAGTCAGTGTAGGTTAGATTGTGATATAGTGTAGCTGACAGTGCAGGGTGTTAGGTAGTGTGAGGTTCTGCTATCCATACATACATGCTACATACATAGTTACATAGTGCTGTGACGTCACAAGTTCACAACAATACTTAGTGCATCAATCAGTAATATGTAGTCAAACCTGCCAAAATGTGAAGTTGCACATATTGCGCAAAAATATGCTCATCATTAATTGCACTCTATCTGCATATAAAGCTATTGTAATGTTCTGCCATGCCAACCATTTTCCCCAGGCTCAGGAAACTTCTAGCAGCTTGAAAAATGTAACAATAGTGATCCACGCCTGTATTGCGCACAATACGCGCATAATACATTGCCGATTTTCGCAATCAAGAAAATAATCACGAATTTATGATTAATATTTGGCCAAATATTCGTGAAATATTGCAAATTTCAATATTGCCCCTGCCGCTTATAACTATTTATAAGTGGCCCATGTCCACGATTGTATTTAAAAGTCAGCAGCATGAGGCAGAGTGTCTGTTGTGTGAGAGACTGCAGATCACACTCTGCAAGTTGCGTGTGAAGCAAACACTGGCCTTTGGACGCTTCTAAAGGTGCCCCCGAGACTGCTTGACTTTATTGTGGATGACATTAACTGATTACTTCCCGGCTGCGATCCGGCTGAACTGAATTGTAAGTTGGCTGGAACAAGCATCAAACTGTATTGAAGTGACTTTGTTGTGTTCCTGCCTGTCTTTAAAACTGGTCACAGGAGCCCACGGCATTACACCTCCTAACCATGCCTGGCCCTAGAGACCATCGGTATGAGGATTGCCACTGTGATTGTTAAATCCAGAGCCACTACCACTACCATACCCTGCCCTGCTCCCCTAAGGCTTGTGGCACAAGTGCACCCTCACTTGCTGATGTGCACCATTTCACATCTGATTGACAAAATGGTTTTAAGTTCCCAGTGTTTCAGTGGAAAGTTTTTCAGTGTATTAGGGTCTACATCCCACAGCTGGGTATTGTAGACAAGAGCCTTGTGAGGATTGCACCGCTTGGCTAAATTGGGAAATTTGGAACAGTTCATTTCTAAAATGCTTTAGAGAGCTCTTGGAATTAACCCTGGAATGTTTGTAACTTTTAAAACTATACCTTAATTTTTTGTGGATAAACATGGAACCAATTGTTCTTCAGTAAATACTTCTCCTCCTTTTAACTGCACAGACTACCTAATTTTGCATATGCATTCTATTTTAATATTTCCTTCCTTGCACCTCAAAACTATCAATAACAAGTGCACCCCACCTCTCAACAGGATTCTCTATCAGCATGGGCTCCGGGGAATAGATGTGCCTCCTTCTTACTGTGCAGCCCAATCAAATGCTGGAGGAGGATGACCACCACCCAGTCTTCTTCTTCCATTAAGCACCTTTCCCTGCCGGGTCACTGGAGTAATACTGCTACAGCATATTTTGGCAAGTGCAGAACACATATTCCCATTTCTGATAAGATGGACCTCTGAACTTGGCTTGTTCCACTGCGCACTCACTGCCGTATCATGGGGTAGGCTGAGTGGCCACTGCCGTTGCAGAGCCATTTCTGGTTGTTGATACATTAAAGGTTCAGATCAGTTTAGCATCTGCACTGTCCCCAGTTCCATGGAATACCATACCATTTAAAGATTTTTGGACCAGGGGGATTGCGAACGCACCAGTCTGTCTGATAAATATTCTATGTTGATACCATACATTCTTAGTACCTTTGCACCTTCCCTACCTGGTGCAGAAATTCAAAAGTAGGATCCAGACCAGCGCTCCAGTGCCGCTGCAAGCAATGGTGCTCCTTGCTTGCGTTCACTGTTGCAATCCAAATCTTCCATGACAGAGCTTATTCTTTGGATTGACAGGTCTGTCTGAAGTGACCCGGTGGATCACTGCTTAAGAGTTAATATTGTGATTCATTACCAAAGTACCTAAAAAGGTTAAAGCATTCTTTTTATTATGCACTGTGTATCCCAGATGGTTGTGTATAGGTAGCAAATAGTTAACTGGCAGTTCTTTATTGCAGATACCAGAGTGATGGGCTGGCCCCACTCCCCTGGATAGGAGTCTTTGCTGAGCAGGCCTAGAGTGAGAATGTGCATTTGTGAGCTGCTGACAACTAGGCCTAGTCCAGGAAACCTTTGTCCCTGAGACTGAAAGCTGCCAGAAAGGCAACTGGACTGAGAGAAAGAGAACAGGCATTTACAGATGTTCAGACCACTAAAAATGCTGTACAGGACTAAGAAATGGAAGTTTATGGCAATAGACTTTACTGCATGTGGAAAAGGTTAATTGCTTCAGGTGCCTGACACACTTTTCAGATAGACTGGCCATCTGATCTAAGTTCTGCACCCCGCTGCAAAGCCTGCTCTGATTTACCTCAGAGCTGTGCCTATTATTGATATATGTACTGCATTTCTCATCATCTATTCAATAAAGAGAAACTCTGTTTATTATAACTAAAAATGGACTGGTCATTGCCTCTATCATCTGCAAGCCTCCATCTACTCCTGCCTTGCACCCCGCTACCCATCTACCTAACATTAAGGGAACCCCAGCCATCACAAAGCAGGAGACCCTAAAAGTCCAGAGTGTCCCAGAGGGAACAATTATGCACCCTTCCATCACTGCACAGCCCAGGGAGCACCAGAGCAAGGACTGCCATCTAATGACTACCACTATTAGTAAGTATCACCACTCTCATCCTCTCTGCCCTCCACCTATGGCCCAGTGCATCTACAAATGCGAATCAAAATGGCAGCCTCCAAAAACTCAATATAGCAACCTCATGAAAACTTCCATAGATGGAACACTGAGCGTCCACATCTATGTATGATGACCTCAAAATGGGTCCTGACTGTTTACTTCCCTGGCAGCAGCCATGACCCTTTATTTGTAAGGTGTGAAACCGTGCACATCAAAAGATGAGGGTACATTTGTGTGTGTGTCGGCTGAGGGTCCATCTTTACAGGGGGAGGTGTACAGTCCAAAATGGTGCTTTTGTTCAGTTTTGAAATACTGTTAAGTATTTCCTGAAATATGTCTTTAGGAAGCACATTTTATTGTACATTTGTAGAGTTTTAAACATATTTTAAATGAGTTATGAAGCTCTCAGCAAGTTCTTTCAGCAAATACTCATATTACACAAGTGAAGTATCTGGAGGTTTGGAGTGGTAATAGTAAGCAATGTCAGTCAATGTAGTGAGGAATTATTATGGACTGCTGGTGTAAAGTCACACTGGAGATATTTATTCTGGATAACAAATGTTAAAAGCAGGGCTGCCAGATGAACAAAACTATCGTGATTTAGGTGTGTGTACAGTTACCTAGCGAGATATAGTGCGCAGAATAAACACATCAAGAATTCTTAAGGCTTGTGGGTTTTTATAACATGAAGATTTATCTTTCACATCACTTTTAGGAATGCTTTAAAAAAAACTAAATGGCAGAATAAAAGGCATGCCTCTATTAGCATGTGACAACTTTGATTTCAGGAATGTTTGTGCCTCAAAGTCGTCACGTAAAAACTGCTCACATTTTCAGAGCTACAAGCATGATCCATCTTTGGTCAAAAGTGTTTGCATTATTGAATGTTCTCACTAAAAAACCACAGGTGTGTTCTTACACAGAGGTATTGAGTATATCGAGTCACTGCAACAAGGTTCCATGCGAGGCATACTGACAGACAATTGCTCAAATTTTTCAGCTTGGAGAAGTAGGGTGGGGAAAATGCAGCCAGGCCTTTCCAAAATCAGTGGCAATACTCCTGTGCTGTTACTCTTCAGCTTCTCTTACCCAGAACTGGCATGCTCTGAATAACCAGTCTACATGCACCAAGGATTTGTCCAGGTCATATGCACCTCTTCTTAGTGCCCTTAATTTACACATTTCTGGTAGCACTGGCGACATCACCCAGCCATGTCTTTCTTACCAGATAAATCCATATCTGCCCACTGGACTCAAACATCATGATCAAACTATTCAAAATAAAATGTAACCCTGTTAATTTGCCAAAAATACCTTAATGACAACCAAGTTTTTTGAGATAAGATTGAGATAAGATTATGTGCAGTGATGATTCAAAGAGGAAACCATGTTTAACCATGGGTTACATTACATCTGGCAATTAAAATATAATTCCGCAATAAGAATATAACACCAAAATTAGTGATGTAATGGTATGAGGATGGCTTTCTGGTTCAAGGCCTGGGTTGCTTGCCATAGTCAACAGACTCATGAGAATGTCAAGCCATTAGTCTGCAATAAAAAGCTTGAGAGCAAATGGGTTAAACAACAAGACTACAATTTGAAACACAATTTTAATTCCACACAGAATGGCTCAGAAGAACTAAAATTAAGAAACCTAGTCAACTTTATTTAGATGTTGTGGCAGGACCTTAAAGTGGCTTTCCAGGATTAGAAAAACTCTTCCAACTTCTTCCATTAACAGCACCACCTCATACACAAGTTGTGTGGAGTATTGTACTTCTGCCCCTATTGACTCTGGAAGAGCCAGGCTGCAATGCAAGACACGACCCATGGACAAGGGGTGGTGCTGCTTTTGGAAGAAAGCAGCCATGTTTTTCTAATCCTGGACAACACCTTTAAATGTGCAGCTAATGTCCTTTTATGTGGCAAATTAACATATGCCTCCAGGTTTGACTGCAATCTTGTGTCCTAACAGACATGTCAATTTGCAGAATAAGCTGGTGGCACTAGTGTGGTTCCTCTCCTTGCTGCATCTACAGGTATTCTTCTTAAAAAAAAGAAAACAACTGTACACTTGCTGTGTTAGGGGCATATGAATGAAATAGAGAAGAATCCCTTCTTTAGAACTTTGCCTCAATGACCTAGCTTCCCCTAGCAATAACAGCTAATTGCTTGGGATAAGATAAGTCACACTCATAGGCTGGATCAACGCTTGACTGGCTTTCTTTTGGAAAGTGGTTTTCCTACTGATACAAAATTCTTTAACAGCAATGTCAAAAAGGATGATCTTCAGTTATCAGAAGTGTTTAGTTGCAGTTGTGGCTTTTAAAATACAGCCAGGTACTGGACTTTTTTCACCAGAGTGATATACTGTAGCTGATTTTGTTCAATAATTTACAGTATATGTGCAACGGACGGCCCCCCAGGGCAATTATAGGAATGCCGAGTAGTGATGTGGCCTGATAGTTTTGTGACACGGTATCCTACCTGGGACACCAGGCACATTACATGAACTACAATTAAGTAGTGGAAGTATTAATGACACTGAATGAGAAGACCTGGAAAAGAATGCTCAAAGATGGAATGCCTTGTAAGGCCTCTTTCACACTTGCGTTCTGAGGATCCGGCGGGCACTTCTGTCCCGCCGGATCCATCAGAACGCAAGTCGCCTGAAAGCATTAGAAGACTAATCAGGATCCTGATCAGTCTTCGAAATGCTTTCAGGTTACTATGGCAGCCAGGACGCTATTAAAGTCCTGGTTGCCATAGTAGGAGCGGGGAGCGGTATACTTACAGTCCGTGCGGCTCCCGGGGCGCTCCTGAATGACGTCAGAGCGCCCCATGCGCATGGATAACGTGACCCATGCGATCACGTGATCCATGCGTGTGGGGCGCCCTGACGTCACTCTGGAGCTCCCCTGGAGCCGCACGGATGGTAAGTATACTGCTCCCCCACTCCCCACTGCATTTTACCATGGCAACCAGGACTTTAGCGTCCTGGCTGCCATGGTAACAATTGAGAAAAGGCTAAACGTCGGATCCGGCGATGCGCCGAAACGACGTTTAGCTTAAGGCCGGATTAATGCACTTCAATGGGAATTAATTCCGGACCTGGCGTTACGGCATGTCTTCCGGATTTTTGGACGGAGACAAATCCGCAGCATGCTGCGCTTTTGTCAACGTCCAAAAAACGTTCACATACTGAACGGAAGACATCCTGATGCATCCTGAACGGATTTCTCTCCATTTAGGATGCATTAGGATAATCCTGATCAGTATCTTTCCGTCCTAGAGCCCCGAGGATGGAACTCTAGGACGGAAAGCAAAAACGCTAGTGTGAAAGGGGCCTTAACCGGTAGAGACAGTAGCTGGGTATAAAGATGGTAGTGTCCACACTCTGAGGTACTACATATGATTACTTAGAAACTGTATTTTGTTTACTAAGGTTCCTTTTGTCTCAAAGGAGTTCTCCGGGACTCAAACATTGATAACCTATCCTCAGGACAGGTCATCAATATCAGACCAGTGGGGGTCCAACTCTTCCAGCACCCCCCAATTAGCGCAGCACTTCTTAATTGTATATCAAGCACAGTACCATACATTGTATAGTGGCTGTGCTTGGTATTGGATATCATTCCCACTCTCTTAATTGGAACTGGAGCTGCAAAAAGGCCATGTGACCAATGTTTGGGACATCATATAAGCCTAGAAAGAGTTCACAGTGCTCATGCGAGTGCTGTGGTCCCAAACAACAGCTGATCAATGGAGGTCCTAGGAGTTGGACCCCCACAGATGAGATATCCTGAGGATAGATCAACAATATTTGAAGCTCCTTTAAATTTAATTGTTTTAATTGAAACTATAAAATATATAGTGTATATGGAAAAACAGAAGAATAATGAGGGGCATATACTTTTTCTTTGTATTAAACTACATTATCTATTTAAAAATCACAGCATGTTTTCTAGTATATTCTGATTCACAGCAGCATTACCAATTTATCTGGAGTTGAAGTTGAATTTTTCAAGCTTTTCTTCCTACTTCAATATCTGCAAAATGCTTATTCTGGTGATTTGTATTGCGGAACTGGGGCAGTTTTACTAATGCTGTGTAGTAACCTTAGACAGTCTAAAACTGCCCCATATTATCACAGTGGCTAATGCTGGATGAATCTGGTGCACTTTTACACTGTCTAGTCTAAGTTTACGTCACTTATTAGTCAGCACACTTTGGACTAGTATTGTGTATCTAAGGCCTTTTTCCGTATCCCACAAATTCATGCCCTCTTATCGAGTATAATAAAAAAAAGTGTCTAAAATAAGAAATGTGGCTTATGGCACGAGCAACAAATTGTGATTGAGTTTGAGCTAGAATTCAGGTAAATTTCCATCAGCAAATCTGCCCCACTGTTTTGTAATCGAATAAAGGAAAAATTAATTGGGGGATGTTGTAATATAGAATCTTAGATAAAGGGTTTGTCTGTAGACAAAGAGGCAGATCTATCATAGCCTGGCGGTCTATGCCGGGCTGTGATAACCAGGTGTGCTGCTGGATGCTGCGCCTGATTTATGTTGGGCCTCGTCATACATTAGGCCCGGCATCTGGCAGTCCATGCTCTTGAACTGAGCCCCTGACTGGTGAAGATCTCAGCATTCTTGCCAGAAAACTGTCATAGAACATAATAAATGTGGGGGCCTGGCCTGCCCTCAAAACACATCCCTGTTCGGAAAATTGGCAAGACCGGTGGAATAGCAGCACTTGCATAAGGCCCCATGCACACGACCGTATGTATTTGGCGGTCCGCAAAGAACATCTGGCCCCTAATAGAACAGTAATGCGGACAATAATAGGACATGTTTTATTTTTTTGCAGAACGGAAATACGGACAAACGGAGTACCTTCCGTTTTTTTGGCATACCCATTGAAATGAATGGTTTCACATACGGTCCGCCAAAAAAACAGAATGGACACGGAAAGAAAATACGTTCGTGTGCATGAGGCCTAAGAGTTCTGTTGGAGAAGCCACAAATGTGCAGCTTGTGACTTTTTCAGGCCACAAAAGTGACGTATTCAAATGATAAATGTGGCCCAACATTTTAACTGGTTCTAGAGGCAACTAGTAGAAAGTTAAGTAAAACATAATATATTTCAATAGTTCAACATGCTTAACTATTTTGTGTACATTTATAACTACACTGTTTCATGTGTGCGTGTGCTTTAAATAAAGATCGTAAAACAGCAATGTCAACACCACATGTAACTAAATTAGGACAAAAACAAAAATGGATATCAGTGCCAGTCCATTTTGGTTGAGTCACACTTTCCCGGTCAGTGCATATATTTCTCTAAAAGAACGCTCTGATCCAGACAGCGGTAGCAATTTGTAATTCTGAAATGCTGTTGTTTTTCTCTGTATCTTCTAATTTGGCTACTTAGATGTAGACTAAGAGTTATCTGTAAACATGGCCTACATAAAAAGTGCGTGACTAAATAACACTAACATACTGAACTTACTACGGAAAACAATTACCAATGAGAACAAGTCACATAGTCTATTCAATGGACTAGGCCAGGGATGGGCAAACTACGGCTCTCCAGCTGTTGCAAAACTACAACTCCCAGCATGCAAAGACTGCTTACAGCTATCAGCCTACAGCAGGGCATTGTGGGAATTGTAGTTTTACAACAGCTGGAGAGTCGCAGGTTGGCCATCCCTGGACTAGGCTGCTGGTACATGTTAACATTGTCCATTGAAATATCTTTGGATTTTGTGTATGTCCATGAGTGGACTTCATGGCCAAAGTGACCACATTATTACACTGAATGGGAAATCTGTAGTTTATGAAAACTAAAGTTAACTAATTTAAGACCAGGCTATGTACCCTACTTCCTGACCAGGCACATTTCCCATTTTTTTTAGTACATGCCTCTTTTTTTTGTGTTCAGTTATGTAAATAAATAATTTTTGGCTTGTTTTTCAGTAACACATGGGGCTTTATTTTATTATTTATATTTTAGTATTTTTAGGTTTTCTATTTTTTAATACACAGGAAAATAGTAAAAAAAGGAAAAAGTCAGTTTTTCATAGTTTTAATTTTTTTGTTAATAACCTGACATGCAACTAAAACACTTTAAAAAAAAGTGTCTCCTTTCCATTATGTTCATTTTGATATAGGGGATGTATGAGTTATGTATGATGTATGAGTGGTGAAGGATACGACCACCGCAACAGCAGATGAGGTGGCAGGGGGCTGCTGTTTCTATGCCCACTTCCGCAGTCCCACCCACCAGTGAGGCCAGTGCTTTTTCCCTATAGATTGCAGGGTGGTTGTAACCCATGCAGTGTATAACGCGATGGAAAAACGAATTTAACCAGCAAAGGAGACAATATGGACAATCACAATACATTAGTAAGTGCCTTTTATTAACTTTCTCTACATGATAAATGCCATTTGCTGAAGTGAGACCACCCCTTTAAAGGGTTATTCTAGGTTTAGACAACTTTTTACTGTGCTGTACCTAAAGAAAAGAAATCCTCTCTCAGTTCCAGCTCAGAGGTTCCTCTCAGTGATGCTTCTGGTCCCAGGTTTGTACAAATCTGGATGGGGTTACGTAGGCCATTACAGCTGATGACTGGCCTCAGTGGTGACATTTTCCCAAGTGGCATGTGATCTGGCAGAGATGAGTTACTTGGGGACATGTTAACAGTGAGGATAGCCATTGGCCGCAGTGATGCACATGGCCCTGTCCAGATGTCTGGACATGTCGTGTAATGTAAAAAGCGCAATGTAAAAAAGCAAAGATCCTAAAATCTGGTTTAGTGCTTGCACACATAAGTGTCCCTGGATGAATGCTTAAGACCATGTTCACACCAAACATTTTTCCCATAGATTTCAGCACAGATTGTACTCTAAAAACTGTGCAGCTGTAAGAGGTGTAATTGGTGACTAGCTATTTATGGGAGGGTTATAGAGGGAGCGTCCGTTTCTTAGGAAAGTGTACGAGAAGGACCATGCTATTTATATGTTATTGTCAGATTGTTATATATAAATGGAAATTGTCATTTATAATGTCTCTTGATCACTGTAAGCCGGTAGGGGTGTAGTGAGGAAAGCTGGCCACTAGAGGGACCCCTAGTAGAGGTATAAAAGGCTTAGTGAGGGGAGGAGGAGACAGTTCAGGCCCTGAGTCTGTTGAAGACAGGGAAAACCAGGCCTAAGGCCTGGGAAAGGGTGTGCAGTTTGATATAACAGCCGGAAGGGTCCTGCCAGGAGGGGAATCTATACACCAGGAGATAGGAGGACGCCAGTTCCTAGGGCCAAGTGGAAGAATTCCTCTAGGCCGGGCTGAGAAACTAAGGAAGAAAGCAGGAGAGTAGAGAATCACTGGATACCAGCCGGACGGGGCTGAGGACAGAGAGAGCAGAGCCTGAGTGAGGAGAAGCACAGGAAGGGCGCAGGGATCAAGAGATATATTATCCATGTCCTGCACTGATGGCCCGTTGATGTAATACTTACTGGAAAGGTCTGCTGTGATAGGAAGTGATTGTATCCTGTTGAAGTGTGTGACCGGCAGAGGGATCTGCCTGATTTTGTGGAACTTTTGCAACCCTTTTAGTAAAGCCGTTGACAATTTACCTGAACCGTCTGGGACTCAGTTATTCCCACTACAAGAGAAACTCCACCACAACTAGTAAACACTGACACCACCATCTGGATCATAGGACGGAAGGGATCCACAATTCATCACCAGCGTACCTCTCAGGTGGGTGACCGCACTGCACCACAACACCCAGCATGCCATGGTCCCCCCACTGACCCCAGGTAGCTACACAGCATATGTGCTGAGACCACCTTCCGTTGGGAGTCTGTGCTGCCTTTCATGCAACTGCAGATTATTTACTTGTGGTTTTACAGACCACGCCAAGAACGGACATGTTCATTTCCTCACGGACATCGTGACGGGAATCTGCTCATGGTTTAGCCTCATTCAGTGAAGCTAAACTGTGAGCAGGTCTGCAACACTGAAATTGAAAAACAGTGAACATAGCCTAAGTTCATGACACATAGGGCACAACTACACTGCAACATGTGTTGTGCGACAATTTTTATGATAATAGTTAGGGATGAGCGAATCGACTTCGGATGGAACATTCAAAGTTGATTCGCATAATACTTCAATTGAATACTGTACGGAGAGAGTATTAGAATGTATTGGCTCCTATGAGCCGAAGTTATTACTTTGCGAAGTCTCGCGAGACTTTGCATAATAACTTCATAAATTAATTTCTACTGTAGAAAAACATTTCCCGAACTCCGATTTGGTTCCAAGTGGTACCTTGGAACCAAACCCGAGTTCGGGAAATGTTTTTTTACAGTAGAAATTTTTTACAGTGACACCAGCCCGACTACGTGATGAAACTATCATTAAACTGGAGGATGACTGTAGAGAGTGAAGTTTGCACAAGCAATTTTATACGCATGTTCATTCAGAAGCTCCAACATTATAAAATATTCTCCCTGCAAAAGAAGAGAAAATGAACAGTTAAATCACAATCAGGTTCCATCTTTTTTCCTGCTTTGAGTGAACTTGAATGCGAAGCTATGAGCAACTGCTGTAACATTTACTGTTGTAACATTTAAGTTTGTGAATCCTTCAGAATTTTCTATATTGCTACATAAATTTGACGCAAACACTAAATCAGATTTTTTACACGTCTTAAAAGTAGATAAAGATAAAAATATTACAGTTGGTCATCTATTTATTGAGGACAATGAACCAATATCACATTTCTGTAAGTAGCAAAAGTATGTGAACCTTTACTTTTAGTATCTGGTGTCATCCCCTTGTGCAGCAATACCTGCAACTGAACATTTCTGGTAATTGTTGATCAGTCCAAAGAAACATACTGAATGTCCCATGGGATTGCATGTTCAAGTCCTCTAAGGCCTCATGCATAAGAACGTATTTTTATCCTGTTTACGTTACGTTTTTTGCATTCCGTATACGGAACCATTCATTTCAATGGATCCGCAAAAAGGAAGGTACTCCATATGCCTTCCATTTCCGTATTTCCGTTCCGTTCAAAGATAGAACATGTCCCATTCATGTCCACATAACGGACAAGGATAGTACTGTTCTATCAGGGGCCAGCTGTTCCGTTCTGCAAAAAACGGAATGCACACGGACGTCATCCGTATTTTTGCGGACCGCAAAATACTGAAAAAGCCATACTGTTGTGTTAATATAAAATGTAATAAAAAGGAAAAAATAATCAAAAGAGCATACATATCCAAAATGGTGTAACTGAAAACTACAGATTGCACCACAGACGTAAATATTAAATTATATATATTAAAACACAAGAAAAACTATACAAATATGATATTGCTATAATTATACTGACCTGGAGAATGGAGGGAACAGGTCAATTTTTTCACATAGGGAATGTTGTAAAAACAAATCCATGAAACTATGGCATAATTGCAGTCTTTTTTGTCCAATTTTACCCCGGTTGTATTTTTTCCCCGTTTCCCACAATATCATATGCATTAATAAATGGTACCACTGGAAAGTTCAACTTGTCTCACAAAACCCTAATACAGCTATGTGAACAGAAAAACAAAAAAGTTAAGGCTCTGGGAAGGCAGGGAGTAAAAAAGAAAAATGCAAACACGAAAAATCCCACACACTACTGTTCCAATAGCATTCTGGCTTGTCTAAACTGAAGACTAGCAGCAATGTTATTTTTGGAGAGCAGCGGCTAGCTCCTCTCAATCATGCCATGCACAACATTGTTGTTTAGTGTCCTCCTGATGGTGGACTCATGAATATTAACATTAGCCAATATGAAAAAGACACAGGCCATGATTTATCATACCTTCACTACAGAATTCTGGCATCAAAAAGTCCCAAAATAGGGCATTTGTGACTTTTCACGCTCATTTGCGCATAATTTTGCGACTTTTTTACATGTGTACACCACTCACTCCAGTTTTGTAAAAATGGGCATGGTTAGCCATGTTAATAAGTTTCACTCCAGATTTATCATTGTGACTTTTTAAAAAAGTAGCAAAAAAGTCCCAATTTCATTCCAGTGAGGACCATGCTTATCTTATGCGACTTTTTAATAGAACATGCGACAATTTTTTTGTAAATATGTGCGACTTTTGTAAAGCCGCTTACTGAAGGATGAACTGCTGCCATCAAGCCACATTTATCACAGTATTAAAGGACCATTAATAAATCTGACTATCCTAAAGTGACTTTGGACTTATGTGAAATTGGAGTAAGATGGAAGTGTAATGATAAATCTGGCCCCTTTAGTTGCTTAGAAGTTATCTTGGGTTCCTTTGTGACCTTGCAGACTATTTGTTCTTGCCAGGATCTTTGAATTGAATTTCCGGCATTTGCAAACAATCTGTCTGACTGTGAATTGGCAAAGTCCAAACTCTTTAGAGATGGTTTTATAGCCTTTTCAATCCTAATGAGCATCAACAACTCTTTTTTTCTGAGGTCCTCAGAAATCTCCTTTGTTCGTGCACTTCCATAAACATGTGTTGTGATCATCAGACTTTAATAGATGCCTGTTTTTTAACTAAAACAGGTCACCCAATCACAACTGATTGTCATCCCATTGATTGAAAAAACTTGACTCTAATTTTACCTTCAAAATATCTGCTAATCTTAAATGTCCACACACGTTTCCCACTCACAGACATGTGATATTAAATCATTTTCCTCAATAAGTCAGTGACCAAGTCTAATATTTTTGACTCATTGGTTTGATTTGGTTTTCTTTATCCGATTTTAGGACCTGTGTGAAAATCTGATGTAGTTTTAGGTTCAATTTATGTAGAAATAAAGAAAACTCAGTAAGGTTTACAAACTTTCTGGAAACCACTCTATATCATAGATCTAATTGGACCTGGAATTTTTTAAGTATTTTATTATATTGACTTTTATTTGAGTTGGTTGTACACTGTATCCTTTTGGTGCAGTTTTTGAGGTTTTTCAGCTTGTTATATTACTTGGAAAGCTTCTTACGCAAATGGAAAACCCATCTATAGACTCCCATTAATCCAGTGGAGGCTGCTATGCATCAGTATACCTTTTTTGTGCAGTATGAAATAGCACAATCTCCTGTGCTTTTGCCAACCAGTAAAACATATACTACACAGTCATTTTTTTCAATAGGAGCTTATGAGTGATGGATACCACTGTAAGTTTATAAAGTAGCATTCATTGGAGACGTATGCTGTAGGTATACTATATACACACAGGCAAAAACAGTGTGAGGGTACATCCATACTGGACTAAAATGTATTTTTCAGTACCAACAAAATGGGAGTCAGAAAATGACCTATTCTCTAAATCACATTGTTAAGTTTAAAATATTTTTAAAGCATTTTTTATGTTATTTTTAATTTTCTGTGCCATCATCTATACTTAAACAAAAAACATAAAATCTTGCAGTTTTCACACTGGCCACAAAGAATAATAGTAGACACTACTTCTTGCTCTGTACAGATGACTTTACTACAGTTACTGCTTATCTATACACAGACATGATATCGTTACAGGCAGGATTAGAATGATAGATAAGACAGGCTCCACCATTCACAATAGGTAATTGTCAGATCTTATCTATTCTTTCCTTGTACAATGACCTCTGCACAGGTCAAAGAGCATGTCTAGAAAACTCTTCCATAGAAGTCAATGATGTTCCCTGTAGACCATTATGTCTATGGACCATGAGGCCACCATAAAGCAATTTTTTTTCTAAATGCTGTTAAGAACAGCTCAGGCAATAGAATAAAATTGAATAAACTCCTAAGCTTCCTCTAGTGGTTGCTTGTGGCAACCAGAATTGTATTACTTATGTTGTATATTTGTATCTATGTATAAGAATAATGGTGTTACAACTGCTAAATAAATATATTTAGAAATTAATCCACATAAAATGCTGGACCTAGAAAGGCATAAACCAAACATTGTTACAATAATAATAATAATAATGATAATAATAATAATAAAATAATATAAATAATTATTATCAGAACATACGTAACGGAACAGAAAGATTCTTACTTTGGGTAGTGTTGAAAATCCAAAATTTACAAAATGATTGTAAAGCACAAATTCTAAAAAGAAAGTTCAGTTAGTTAAGATAATGAATACAACTCATTTATGCTAATTAATCATGAATTGGCGAACACCATCTACCTTTATAATTCTGTTAGAATGTAACAAGTCTTCATTAGACTTTTATTTCTAAGGGTACTTTCACACTTGCGTTGCTGGATTCCGGCAGGCAGTTCCGTCGGCAATCTTTGTGCGAACGGATACCATTTGTAGACAGCTTTGGATGCGGATCCGTCTCACAAATGCGATGCAATACCGAATCCGTCTCTCCGGTTGTCATCCGGAAAAATGTATCCGGTATTTTTCACATTTTTAAAGGTCTGCACATGTGCAGACTGGAAGACCGGATCCATCAATGCGGTAATTTTAATGCTGAATCCGGCACTAATACATTTCAATTTCGGAAAGTGTTCCGGAATTTTGGACGGAGAAAATACCACAGAATGCTGCGATATTTTCTCCGGCCAAAAAACGTGAGAGGGACTGAACTGATGAAATCCTGATGCATCCTGAATGGATTGCTCTCAATTCAAAATGCATTAGGATTAAACTGATCAGTTTTTTTTCTGGTATTGAGCCCCTAGGACGAAACTCAATACTGGAAAAGAATAACGCTAGTATGAAAGTACCCTTAATTGTTCAAACTTTTTAGTATGCAGGATACATTTTTGTTAATGAGAAGCAATGTTTTAGTGTTCAACATTTTGGTCATTTACACTGGATGCAATTGATATGGCTACACTTTGGAGGGAATTCCCTTATGGATTCCATTATAAGGGAATATAATGGAATTCCTAGACAGAATGCAAAACGGAAGCCTTTAAGAAGCTTCCCGTTTTGATCTATCATAATAAAAGTCTATGGCCAAGCAAAACTGACCCGCTTGGTTTCCGTTATGTAGGACTTATCCTTCCTGCATAAGGGAAACCAGATGGATCCGTTATGCTTGGCCATAGACTTCTATTATGACGGATCAAAAAGGAACGTCTTTTAACCTCCATTTATTTTTTAGGGAAGGATAAAAAAGCAGGGAAACCAATACAGGGGCACAGCAGGCGAATGGAGCAGCATGTAGAAAACACAGTAAGCGTTGTAACTAGTGTTGAGCGAGAATATTCGAATAGCGAATTTTTATTGCGAATATCGCAACTTCCATAATTTGTGAATATTGCGAATATAGCGGTATATATTCGCTATTTCGAATATTCGTTGTTCTTTTAGTTTTTTTTTTAGCTGTTAATCCTTGTTGCTCTCTGGTTGTCTTCCCAGTTCCCACTTCCCAAAAGCTGTTCTTACCTGTCCAGAGGATTCCTGGCTTCCTGCCCGCTCCAGTTAATGCACGTTGCCGCTTCTGCCGACTTTCCATCTGCATGGGAACGCCTCCATGCTAAAATGTACTGTTGGATGTGAGAATCACGAACTCACAAATTTGATTAAGTTGTAATCGCAATGCGATTAATATAACCTGAATTATTCGCATTGCGATATTCGTTATATTCTAGCAATACAACCATTAGGAACTTAGCTCTAAGATCAGTTCGCAATGCGATTATATGTTCCCTTTGCGAATGAAACAGAGCTGGGTTGCTAATGGTTGTATTGCTAGAATATAACGAAGATTGAGAATATAGTGCTATATTCGTGAATTCGTGATATTCATCATCTTCGTTATATTGTAGCAATACAACCATTAGGAACTTAGCTCTAAGATCAATTCGCAATGCGATTATATGTTCGCTTCGCGAATGAAACAGAGCTGAGTGGCTAATGGTTGTATTGCTAGAATATAACGAAGATTGAGAATATAGTACTATATTAGTGAATTCGTGATATTCGTCATCTTCGTTATATTCTAGCAATGCAACCATTAGGAATTGACTGACTCTAGGCTCAATTCGCAATGCGATTATATGTTCGCTTTGCGAATGAAACTTAGAGCTGAGTTCCTAATTGTCGTTGCTAGAATATAACGAAGATTGAGAATATAGTGCTATATTTGTGATATTCATTATATTCTAGCAATACAACCATTAGGAACCCAGCTTTAAGTTGAATTCGCAATGTGAGTATATGTTCGCATTGCGAATTAAACTTAGAGCTGAGTTACTAATGGTTGTATTGCTAGAATATAACGAAGATTGAGAATATAGTGCTATATTCGTGATATTCGTTATCTTCGTCAATTTTAGCAATACAAGTTACAAACATTAGGAACTCATCTCTAAGTTTAATTCGCGATGCGAATATAAATTCGCGTAACATTCGAAATATATAGAATAATGACGAATATTCGATTTCGACGAATATATGACGAATATTCAATCGGATATTCGCGAAATATTGCGAAATTGATTATGGCACCTCCCGCTCATCACTAGTTGTAACATGACTTCAGTATGCCCAATGCAGCCAGCTAGTTATATGATGATGTCAGAACCAGTGAAAGGTCCTCTTTAAGGCTGCATTCACATGGCGTGTTTTCCGCGCGGGTGCAATGCGTGATGTGAACGCATTGCACCCGCACTGAATCCTGACCCATTCATTTCAATGGGGCTGTGTACATGAGCGTTGTTTTTCATGCATCACTTGTGCGTTTGCGTGAAAATCGCAGCATGTTCTATATTCTGCGTTTTTCACGCAGCCCTAGCCCCATAGAGGTGAATGGGGCTGCGTTAAAAACGCATTTCATCCGCAAGCAAGTGCGGGTTCGTTGCGTTTTTCACTGATGGTTGCTAGGAAATGTTGTTTGTAAACCTTCAGTTTTTTTAGCACGCGCGCCTGTCAAATTTCACTGTTTTCACTGAACGCATTCCGCAACGCATCCGGACCTAATCCGGACACGCTCGTGTGAACCCAGCCTTAGTACTTTTTCCACAGCCCGAGCTGAGATCAGGCAGAACAGTTATGTGGTTAAAGGCTTCCATTTTGCATTCCATCTACGAATTCCATTATAATGAAATCCATAACAGACTTTCTACACCACCTGAACGCCGAACCTGTAAAGTTGTGGTTCGCTCATCCCTATTTGCAATCATATGGTAATTTTTATGTGCAAAAAATGATTTGCCTGTGTACCATGCTTGTCGTAACGGTTGTTTGTTTCTATCTTTGGTTAAAAAAGTTAGGCTGCTTTCCTACTAGCGTTTTTTGCAGATCCATCATGGACCTGCAAAAACGCTTCCGTTACAATACAACCACATGCATCTGTCATGAATGGATCTAGTTGTATTATGTCTTATATAGCCATGACGGATCTGTCATGAACACCATTGAAAAGCAATGGGGGATGGATCCATTTTCTATTATGTCAGAGAAAACAAATCCGTCCCCATTGACTCACATTGCGTGAAAGGACAGATCCGTCTGAAAACGCTAGTGTGAAAGTATCCTTATTTAGAATACCTAAGAAAAGTTAGGACTATGCCAAGGATGTAAGTGTTTCACCTTTAGATGGTCTATTCCAGGGTCTGAATGATAAATGACTGATTAATGGCAACCAATGAGAGCTCACCTTAAAGTGTTCTGAAAAAATTAAAGTTGAGCTCTGATTGGTTGCTATGGGCAACTAAGACAGTTTCCTGTTAACTCTTAGGTTTGATAAATGAGGCCCAAAATTTTTGCAGTGTTACTCCTAAACCTGTAATGGTAAAGACACACTAGTTGTATTCTTTTTCGTGTGACTCGGAAAGCAAGTGTGTGCTTACTTAAAATAGGACCTGTCAGCTCTTGTAATATGTCAGTTTCACTAGTATTCCACTAAATTGTATCAATAAAAACAGCTGGTCACTCCACAAAAACTAAGCCCCCACATAACTCGATAGATGGAAATATAAAAAGTTTTGGTTATATTATGGTGATGCAAAGACATTTTTTTCAAAGATTACTTTTTTTTTATGTTAAAATATTTGATATTCCTGTAATTGTACTGACCCACAGAATAAAAGTACTGTGTCATTTTTATTGCACAGAGAACACCATAAAAATGAAATGTATATAACAATGGCAAATTGCATTTTTTCCAGTTCCACCCATTAATAACTTTTTATAGCTTCCCAAAACATGGTATGGAAAATTAAAATGATGCCATTAGAAAGTACAACTCCCCCCAAAACACAAGCCCTCATACTGCTATGAATAGAAAACATTTATGTTAAGTAAGTAAGATAAAAAGACTTGTTTTTACAAAATAATCTGTGTTTGTGTTGTTGAATTCCGCTTTTACTGTAGCATCAAGTATCTCTAGAGTATCGCTAGAGAAGCACTCTGCATATTGTGTGGTAAAGATAGAATATGGACAGGAGGACAGTGTAAAATAGGAACTTAATTGATGTTTGTGTGTTTGGTAAAACTTGTTTGGTGCCATGATCAGGATGCTAGTAAACATGTGGGTCATGGCATCAATACATAGCCTAATTTGAAGAAGAGATGAAGAATCTGTTTTCTTCCTGGGAAGTTGCGAAGAGTGTTTTCCAAAAACACATAGACATCACTCTTGCTGATCTTAAAACCTGTGATTATGAAGATATGGTGCTGAGCTACTTCAAGGTTCTTCAGAAAAAAACGCCAGAGACAAGTTACGTTGGACGTTTTTTTCAGCAGTACCAAAAGGCCAAGAAAAGATGCTCCTATACATGACTGCTAAAGGGAAGAACCTGCTTTATTTCTATAATTTTGTACTTAATGTGCCTCAATCCTCCCTTTATTATTATAGCGGGTTGTCATTTTTTTTTAGGTTTGTAACCAATTATCTATTTTCCATAGACTTATGGTTTCAACATACAATGGGCAGAACCAATTAATATTGTATGTTGAGGGATCACTGTATAGCAATATTATTTTCTCTACATCAGGAGATATATTCTTTTAAAATCGTTTCGGGAGTGAAAGCAGCTGATACCTGCTTTCACTGTCTGCACCTGAGATATGAAGGGTCAAAGCTTTTTTCTTGGATTGAACTGTTAGGTCCCTTTCTCAAAGCTGAGCACAGCTCGGGCAAACTGTTAGCAATTAAAAGGATTATCCAGTATAAACATGCCCTCCTGAAAAGGTGGCGTGGTTTTATGTTACATATCCTGTCGGACAGGGAAATTGAAAATGTTATGAGACCTTTCACTCTGACGAAATGGTACCTGACAGAACGACTTAAGAATTCTTTGGGTAGACTGCAGCAAAGATCATAAAATATTAGTCTTATTGTTATAAGGAGTCAGGCGATCTAAATAGGTTTTGTATCACAATTGTTATACCATGCATGTTTAATCATAAGGATCGTCTACATATGTGATCTATGGGTGGGAATGCTCTATGTGGACAGCCAATTGTATTGTTAGTTATTTCTGACAAATTAGATTTTTGTTTGGAAAATGTTAATTGGATGTATCATGTGATCATTTTATATAAAACTGTACACTTGCTTGTCTCATGAACAAATAAAAATGTTTTGGGAAAAACAAAAAACAAAACATGCCCTCCTCACTGGACCTGCGAAGGAAACCATTCTTACCTTCCACTTAGTTCTGGCTCCATAGGTCCTGGGCTGCCTTCACTGTGCTTCAGTCCCTACATGAAAACCTCTGGCATGGACAGGGTCACATGTACAGCCGCAGCCAATGACTGATTTCAAGCGGCATGTGACCCAGCAGTGACATGTCACTTGGGGGTACATGACCTCCAAGGCCAGTCACTGGCTGCAGCAGTGTACATAACCTATCCATGGCAGAAATTTACATGCAGGGACCAAAGCGCAGTGAAGACAGCGCAGAGTTGTAAGCAGCAGTTAAGTATGCTTCATTCACAGGTCCAGTGGGGAGGGGGTAAAATTTAAAAAGGATGTCAATCTTGAATAACTCCTTTAAGGACTTAAAAGATTTGAAGATTTATGATCCATAACATTGGTGATGTGAAAGTGGGGATAGTGACCACCACTAAACATAAGGGCTTTTAAAAATAATAATTGTGGGTTGCACAAGCTCCTTAAGCATTATTCTTTAACTAAATGCAGGTTATCTCACCAAAATACTTCAGTATAAAAAGGGAATTGTGCTTCTCACAGCAAGCATTTGTAGATTTTGAGGCTCTGCCACTCACTGAGCCTTCCAGCCCTGTATTTATGCCCCTGTGCTGTTTTGGGCTAGATCAGGGGTCGTCAACCTGCGGCACTCCAGCTGTTGTGAAGCTACAACTCCCAGCGTGCATACTTGCTCTGCTCTTCTCAAAACTCTCATAGTAAAAAATTAAGCTTGCTGGGAATTTTAGTTTCACAACAGATGGAGTACTGCAGGTTGCCCAACCCATGCTTTTAAGCAAAGCGGTGTACTGGAGTGGGGAGGGAATGGCAGGTCACACTAGCAATCCTATTTGGCATTCCATAAAAATACAGCCTTGTAAAAATATGTACAAAAGACCTCAGCAAATTACAATTCACTGAGGCAATCCAGCTTTCTCTGATTCTTTAATCTCACCCATCTAAACAGATTAGGTGAGATATACACCCCCTCCACTACCTTTCCAGAGACTGAAGCACAGGGAAGGCAGCCCAGGACCTATGGAGCCAGAACTAAGTGGAAGGTAAGTATGGTTTCCTTTGTAGGTCCAGTGTGGAGGGAGTGTTTTGTGTGTGTGTGTGTGTATTTATGTATGTACATATATATCTATATATATAGATCCCAGAGAAGAGCCAGCACTCCTGAGTTAAATGGTGATGACCCAATTTATTCCAAGGCAATGTTTCAGCCTACTCCATGAGGCCTTTGTCAAGCCAAAGGCCTCATGGAGTAGGCTGAAACATTGCCTTGGAATAAATTGGGTCATCACCATTTAACTCAGGAGTGCTGCCTCTTCTCTGGGATCTATATATGTGTGGAGGATTGTCCGTCCTCCTGAGAATTTTGCACCCTTTGGACGCCCTTTGGACGTGCTGCTGCCTATCTCCGGATTTATATATATATATATATATATAAATGAAGAAAAAACCAGGCAGCACCAAACACAGGCAATGTGGTGGGTGCAAGGTCCAAGGGTGTGAGCAACCCACAGTAATAGCGTAGAAAACGGACAGCACTCCAATAGAAATCCAAGGTACTTTTATTCACCCAAGTGGGCAGGCAACGTTTCGGCTTAACAATAAAGCCTTTCTCAAGCAATAAACAAATGTGCTCAACAGACTTATATAGTGCAAAACAGGAAGTACACACGAGTCATGTGATACACTAAGAGGGCGTGGCCCAATAAACAAAGTGATAAACTGTGAATAATGTCAGTATAATAAACAATTGTAAACATCACATCAATAATAAAAGTGTCGAGTGACCAGTGTATAAATTTTTATACAATCAAAGTGGCGTGACAGTATGCAATATAGTGCTGAAAACTGACCTGGAAGGAAACGCCCTCAATTGGGAGGAAGACTAAGGCATGCCCAAACATAGAAAATGAAAGTAAAACACACCGCAGACAGGAAGTGAGTATGACCACTTCCGGACATGCTCAGTGAAAGAAAAAGCCGGGACGGCCATATTGGAGAAGGGCAAAGGAGCCGATCTCCTAAAGAAACAAGCGTGCGCTCCAGAACACGGTGATCAGCCGGAGCCATATTAAATATTGGCATAGTGGCCATAACGGCCAGTAAAGATCTTACGGATCAAAAGACTCAAGGTGCGGTGGGGAACTGGCCTCTTCCAAGGCAAGTGACCCCTACCAATGGTAGCCCTACTGAAGAACCACAGTAGAAGACCTCCGTGAGTCCTTTGTCGGGTGCCCATCCAAAACACCATAAGAGTCACACGATCCTATCTTGGGGTTCTCCATTTCAGCCAAACGTGGCACCTGAGTATCACCGTCAGAAGCGCTGCTCATGAAAAATATCAAATAAAATATGCGGTAATGTGTAGAATAATATCGACATGGGTGTGCCATCTTCCTCTCATGTGGGCGTTCCCAAAACATCTACAAGAGGAGATAAAAACAAAGATCATTAGAAACAAATATACTTTCAGTCAACTTTAGATATTACAGATATCCATAATTATATTGGCACATAATGTTTCAAAAGGTATAACTACACACATGGGGAAAGAGCCATTCATATCGGAGTGCAGTGGGCAAGTCAGGACTATCATACAATCTGCATCGGGTTATACTCTACGTTGAGGCCATGGGGTCTCAGTGTATTCAAAGTATGGATCCAAAACAATTCTCTCCCTTTAATAAGGCAACTCTATTGCCACCACGCCTAGGGACCATAACATGGTCCACAATCCAACACTTGAGTTCTCGCTCAATATGACCCTGTTCAGTAAAGTGCTTAGGAACAGGGAGATCCTTTCTTTTCTCCCTTATAGAGAACCTATGATTGTTCAACCTGGTCTTAAGGTCCGTGGAGGTCTCCCCACATATAGCAGTTTACAGGGACAAGAAAGAACATATACCACAAAATTTGTGTCACAAGTCAGGTGATATTTGATGGGGTGCACGGATCCTGTGGTGGGATGCACAAACTGTTTGCTTTTGCAAATGTACCGACAATTGACACAGTGCAGGCAGGGAAAGCAACCATGACTGCGCTGTGTCAAAAATTTCTGCACCGGAACTCGAGTAGGTCCTAAATCGGCCTTAACCAATTGATCTCTTAAGTTCCTAGATCTCCTGTAGGAGAATAGAGGAGGCCGTTGGAATTCTGGTATCCCCTTGAGCCTACCTAAGATACCCCAATGCCTCCTGACAATATTTTTAATGTCATTGCTTTGTTCGTTGTAGGTAGATATAAATGGAATTTTGTCCATACTCTTTTGGGCCTACTCCTTGCAGTAGACTCTGTCTGTCTATATTACGCACCTCACATACTTGAGGGTGCAGTATAGAATTCGGATAGCCACGTTCCTTAAATTTAGCTACCATGGTATCCAAAGTCCGATTGAGTGCGCAATCATCAGACTCTATCCTTCTTGCTCTTAAAAACTGAGAAAAAGGTAGATGTTTGACCATATGTCTGGGATGATTGCTCTCAAAACGAAGGACTGTATTCCTATCAGTAGGCTTAATGAACAAGGTCGTGGACAACCTAGCATCACAGATCGTGACTGTAGTATCCAGAAACTGCACTGATTCCTGGGACCAAACCAAGGTGAACTGGAGGTCCCTATTAACATTATTAAGGTAGTCCTGGAACATCAAAATCTGTTCATGGGTGCCCGTCCAGATGAGGAAGACGTCGTCTATATATCTCCACCACCGTAGGACATGACCATAGTGGTGGGACCCATAGACGACGTCCTCCTCGAAACATCACATGAAAATGTTTGCATACGTGGGCGCAGCGTGCGAACCCATTGCCACCCACCGTTTTTGCCTATAAAAAACATCCTTGAAAAGGAAATAATTCTTATAATTCCTTTTCAAGGATGTTTTTTATAGGCAAAAACGTCAAACATCTACCTTTTTCTCAGTTTTTAAGAGCAAGAAGGATAGAGTCTGATAATTGCGCACTCAATCGGACTTTGGATACCATGGTAGCTAAATTTAAGGAACGTGGCTATCCGAATTCTATACTGCACCCTCAAGTATGTGAGGTACGCAATATAGACAGACAGAGTCTACTGCGAAGGAGTAGGCCCAAAAAGAGTATGGACAAAATTCCATTTATATCTACCTACAACGAACAAAGCAATGACATTAAAAATATTGTCAGGAGGCATTGGGGTATCTTAGGTAGGCTCAAGGGGATACCAGAATTCCAACGGCCTCCTCTATTCGCCCACATGAGAGGAAGATGGCACACCCATGTCGATATTATTCTACACATTACCGCATATTTTATTTGATATTTTTTATGAGCAGCGCTTCTGACGGTGATACTCAGGTGCCACGTTTGGCTGAAATGGAGAACCCCAAGATAGGATCGTGTGACTCTTATGGTGTTTTGGATGGGCACCCGACAAAGGACTCACGGAGGTCTTCTACTGTGGGTCTTCAGTAGGGCTACCATTGGTAGGGGGTCACTTGCCTTGGAAGAGGCCAGTTCCCCCACCGCACCTTGAGTCTTTTTGATCCGTAAGATCTTTACTGGCCGTTATGGCCACTATGCCATCGGCTCCTTTGCCCTTCTCCAATATGGCCGTCCCGGCTTTTTCTTTCACTGAGCATGTCCGGAAGTGGTCATACTCACTTCCTGTCTGCGGTGTGTTTTACTTTCATTTTCTATGTTTGGGCATGCCTTAGTCTTCCTCCCAATTGAGGGCGTTTCCTTCCAGGTCAGTTTTCAGCACTATATTGCATACTGTCACGCCACTTTGATTGTATAAAAATTTATACACTGGTCACTACGACACTTTTATTATTGATGTGATGTTTACAATTGTTTATTATACTGACATTATTCACAGTTTATCACTTTGTTTATTGGGCCACGCCCCCTTAGTGTATCACATGACTCGTGTGTACTTCCTGTTTTGCACTATATAAGTCTGTTGAGCACATTTGTTTATTGCTTGAGAAAGGCTTTATTGTTAAGCCGAAACGTTGCCTGCCCACTTGGGTGAATAAAAGTACCTTGGATTTCTATTGGAGTGCTGTCCGTTTTCTACGCTAATATATATATATATATATATATATATATATATAGCATGTAGCAGTAGTATAAATATAGTAGCATGCAAAACTTTGGGCACACCTGGTCAAAAGTACTGTTACTGTGAACAGTTAAGCAACTTAAAAGGGAAATGATCTGCAAAAGGCACGAAGTTAAAGATGAAAGGAGTGCCTTGCAAAAGTATGGGAACCCAAAGAGATTTGAGTGCTCAGATAACTTTGACCAAATTAGTTAGGGTTAAGGCTTGTTTGCAATCATCGTTAGGAAAGGACAGGTGATGCAAATTTCAAAGCTTTATAAATACCCAAGCTCCTCTAATCTTGTCCCAAAAAATAGAAGCCATGGGTTTTTCTAAGTAGTTGCCTAACACTCTGAAAATCAAAATGGTTAAGCCACACAAAGCAGAAGAAGGCTATAAGAAGATAGCAAAGCAGTTTCAGGTTGCCATTTTCTGAGTTCAAATGTAATTAAAAAATTGCAGTTAAAAGAAACAGCGGAGGTCAAGAAAAGGTTTGGAACAAAAATTTCAGACAGCTGCTAGAAAGGCTAATCAGAACCCCCGCTTGACTGCAAAAGACCTTCAGGAAAATTCAGACTCTGGGGGTGTGGTACATTGTTCAACTGTTCAGAGACTTATGTGCAAATATGAGCTTCCTGGAATAGTTATGAGAAAAAAAACTCTTCTGCATCCTTACCACAAAATTCAGCTTCAGAAGTTTGCGAAAGAACATCCAAACGAGTCTCTTCCATTTTTGGAAACAAGTCCTGTGGACTGATGAGGTTAAAATAGAACTCTTTGGCCACAATGAGCAAAGTTATGTTTGGAGAAAAAGGGCACAGCATTTAATGAAAAGAACACCTCTCCAATCATTAGGCATGGGGGTGGATCAATCATGCTTCGGAGTTGTGTTGCAGCCAGTGGTACAGGGAACATTTCACAGGTAGAGGGAAGAATGGATTTAATGAAATCCCAGAAAATTCTGGAAGCAAACATTACACCAACTATAAAAAAAGCTAGAGTTGAAAAGAGGATGGCTTCTACAAATGGATAACCTCAAAATTCATAATAGACTACCTCAAAAGGCACAATCTTAGAGATTTTACCATGGCCCTCACAGTTCCCTGATCTGAAAATCTGTGGTTAGACCTTAAAAGAGCAGTACATGGAAGACAGCCTTTTATAAGCATTTACAAGCTGTGATACTTGCCAAAGGGGGTGTTACTAGGTACTAACTATGCAGGGTGCCGAAAGTTTTGCTTCAAGCTTTTTTTTTTTTTTTAAATGTAAAAGATGAAAATAAAAAATAGTTTTTGCTTAAAATACAAAGAAAATGTGTCATCTTTTACTTTATGCCTTTTGGAGATCATTTCATCTTCAATTTGCTTAACTGTTCACAGTAACAGTAATTCTGACCAGGGGTGGCCAAACTTTTGCATGTCAAAGAACAAGAAGTAATTAGCAAATCATTCATTTTCAATAATTAGTTTAATACTAATGGTTAAATCATTTTCATAGATAAAATGACTTGTTGGGATAGTGGTTCCTATGTAAGTAGGTATGTAATATATTTTACCTCCTTTTTTCTTTCCACAGAACGAAAACTTTGGGGCAGTATGACCACATAAATATGTGTCCTGATGAAGTATGTAAGCTCCATTGTAAAACATTTTTGAATTCATATGAAGTAAATTGATATCTTGTCCTTAAAAAGAAAAAAAAATTATACTGTGTGTGAAATATATATATATATATATATATATATATATATAGTTTTTATATTTTATATAGAGACACATGATACTTACAATGGCAACTGTTGCTAATAAGGCTGTGCTGGGTCTAGCTACATATATCCAGCAGGGTTCTATCAGCAGCCCGAAAATCACATGATCACTTACTTTATCACAGGGGCAATAGAGGCAAGGTACCTCTGATCTCTTCATGTTCTCTTTTTATACACAAAGTGAATTGAATACTGTATTTTAACCCCTTAAGGACTCGGGGTTTTTTCATTTTTGCATTTTTGTTTTGCGCTCCCTGCCTTCCGAGAGCCATAACTGTTTTACTTTTATGTTCACATGGCCATATAAGGGCTTTATTTTTTCGGGACAAGTTGTATTTTCCAACTCAACTCCACCATTTAATATTGCATATGATGTAGTGGGAAGCAGGAAAAAAATTCCAAATGGGGTGAAATTCCAAATAAAAAGCAATTCCACCACAGTTTTACGGGTTTTTAAATTACGACGTTTGATGTGCGATAAAACTGACCATTTAGTTTTATTCTACAGGTCAGTACGAATTCGGCGATACCCAATATGTATAGCTTTTCTTGCGTTTTGATAGTGAAAAAAAATTTTAAAAGTGGGAAATTTTTTATTTATTTTTTTTGTTGCCATATTTTGACCCCTACAACTTTTTTTTTAACTAAATGTATGGCATTGTATGGGGGCTTATTTTTTCCGGGGCGATCTGAACTTTTAGTTGATACCATTATGGGGTGTGTAGGATTTTTTGATCACTTTTTATTTTATTTTTTTGAGGAAATGAACCGTCCAAAAACAGCAAATCAGCCGTTTGGGCGCTTTTTTCCGTTTTTCTGTTTACCGTATGGGGAATATATTTTTATATTTTTATACTACGGGCGTTTTCGCACATTGCAACACCCATGATGTGTATTTTTTTAATTTTTTTATTATTTTATTTTAATTTTGGGGAAAGGGGGTTGATTTTAATTTTTAATTTTTAATTTTTTTTTTCTTTTTTCTTTTACACTTTTATATAGGTCCCATAGGGACCTATATAAATCAGTCATCTGATTGCTTCTATCATAAACTCCAATACACTTGTATTGGAGTTTATGAGGATTTTACTACTTTCCTATGAAGCCCTATTGCTAGCAAGGGCTGCATAGGAAATAGTAAGTAGTAACCTCGAATAATTTATTGAGTTCGAGGCTATTACATCCAGCGCTGCGATTCCCCCGATCACCACTAGGGGGAGCCAGAGAGGTTTTAGCGCACGCAGATGCCGTGGTCAGGATTAACCACGGCATCTGCGTGGTTAAATGATTGCGATCGGCATCGCTGCCGACGGCCATCATTAGCCGCGGGGGTCAGCTACAGGAAACAGCCAGACCCCCGCAGCGACCAACTTTTGCTACTGTTCCCTTATGCAGCTGGCTTAAAGGACATCAGTCAGCAGATTTGTACCTATGTAAGTATAAGCCTGTAGGAGCATTGCCGTTACACCTAGAAGCTCTGCTTTCTCTGCAACTGCCATGCCCTCTAGGCCCCGCTTGATGATGTTTTCATTGCCTGACCCTGTCAGTCAAAGTAGAGAATCCTAGATGTCAATTGCATGTATTAATACATCATTTTTCTCATCAATGTGGGCACGTATAAACATGGGACCAACACAGATGCCTTCAGCTTCCAAGTGCACATGTAATAGGTCAGCCTGTTTTATATTTACAAATCTAATGACAGATGCCCTCTAAAGGGATTTTTCAGGATGTGGTCATTGATGGCCAATCCTCAGGATAGGCCATTAATATCTTATCAGTAGGGGTCTGACATCCTACACCCTCTGTTTCAGTATACAGTAGTTCTGACACCAGAAGTCAGTGCCAGAAAATACACTTGTGTGGATGAAGCTGGTTACTGCAGGGCTGTTCCCATTGACTTCAGTAGAAGCACAAACTTCTGGAGCCAAAGTTACATATATTGAAACAGTTGATCCAACACCCTGCGCATCCACCAATCAGATATTGCTGGCCTATCCTCAGGATAGTTAAAACCTATAAAATACCTCAAGGTAAACCACCAAACATCTTATGCAACTGGTATAATAATATTGACGCCAAAACTGAAACTTGACCAGTGCCAATCAAAAAAGATACTGCAATAGTATGTAAAATACCACTATAAATTTTATTAAATATACACAAAAAATACAAATGAACCGTAGACAAAGTAACCACTTAGCAGCCTAATAAATATCAGGCTAGCACCCAGAGATTGATATCGGGTGAATACAACAAGGTATCGCTTTATCGGGTGTTACACTAGCCGCAAAATGGGTAATGTTGTTATCTCTTCTATCGGTTCTTAACCTGTACTCTCAGTGGTGCTTGTTACTTTCAGGTGTATTGTCTAACAGGACATTTGTGCCCTTTTTTCTGATACTATATCCCATATGTACCTTATTCAGGTTGTGTTGATGATTCGTCATACATGCTTTATTTTCACCACTTTGAGTCAGGTTGCTCCTTTCTTATAAAACTCTATATGGATAAGATTTTTGCTGACTTGTATTCACCCGATATCAATCTCTGGGTGCTAGCCTGATATTTATTAGGCTGCTCAGTGGTTACTTTGTCTCCGGTTCATTTGTATTTATTTTGTATATTTAATAAAATTTATAGTGGTATTTTACATACTATTGCAGTATCTTTTTTTGATTGGCACCTATCCTCAGGATAGGCCAGCAATAACAAATACCTGATATACCCCTTTAAACCTACACTGTACATTAGCTATGGCACAATTTAAGCTCAATGCTCCATGATATACATGGTTTTATCTGTTTTCATAACTCTGAATAACATAATGATATACAATGATTACTTACTTAAAATCACTCCAATTTTAGCTGTCATATGTTTTAAGAGAACTCTGGAACAAGGATTAAAGCTGACTCCTATATCCTGCAAAGGATCTGTAATTATAAAGTGTAATAGCTAGATTAATAACATCACAACGACGCAGAATATCAGAACAACTGTCAAAGGGGACAGGCGTAGAAAATGGTGAATGGGACGGGCCTGTCGGCCTGTCCCCACCCACAATTTTAGAACTGGTGTGAGCGGGACGAAGTTGCAGATATCGGCGTAACTAGCTGTTGTGCTGCTATCTGCACCTGAAATACACTGAATTTAGGTGTATTTCAGCATAATAAATGACCCCCTTTAAATCTGCTTTTATAAGAAATATAGGGAGGTGGTTCAGCACATCCACCGCTGGTCTAAGTTTATGTCAGCTTCCTTGCTGGCATAGATTTAGAACATTTTCTATGCCTAAAACAGGAGTAGAAAATTATAAATAAGACAGGTCTGCCAGCCCGCCTGCTTCCCTGCCCATGCCATGCCCTCCTTTTTTAGACCTGGTATATATTAGTTAATAAATGATACCCATAGTTCTTGTGGGTTTTTTGTGCATGTAGGTTACTCAGCAGGATATATAGTGACAGCAAAGTACAGTAATACATACCAGAGTGGAGAGCAAGCACAAGTTCAAGTTAATTTTGTTTTTTTTCTCCAGTGAGAGGTGTAAATCTATACAGGTCCCCTCAAGATACTGTAACATTACCAGAATGGAAAAAGAAAATTTGCCTAAGGATCACACAATCGCCACACCAAGGTGTGTTACTTTCTGGCTGATGAAGTAAAGCTGGATGCATCCCCCCTCTATTAATGCCCCTAAATGAGATATTTAGAGCATGAGGTATATTCATGGACACCAGTCCTATTTTGCAGTGTAGTATGAGAGCCATAAATCTACCACACTTAGTCTGATTAAAAGGGTACAATAATGATTGTATACAGATATTGAGAAGTAGATATTGATGGTGTACACTCAGGATATGCCAACAATATTAGATCTGTAGGGATCCGACACACAGCCACTGGGATGGAAACTATATAATGGACAGAAGGCTCTCTCCACTGTGTCATTTCTGGTGCTAACATATTGCAGCTCATCTCCTATTCACTTGTAATGGCACAGCCACTACACAGTGCACAGAACTTTGTGCTCTGTCTCAATCCACTGCATGGTTTCCAACATTGGCAGGTGTCTGAATCAGCTGGTTGGGGAGCCTGAAAGGCACCAGACTCTCACAAACAGAAATTCATGACTCATCTTCATGATTTGTCATCAATATCTAACTACAAAAAAAGCCCTTTAATTCCCCCCCTTCACCCCTTCTCACACTAATCATCATGGTCAGTGTTCGTGTAGGTGTAAACAGACAATACTGCTTTGAACGAACACTGTTCGAGACCTGTGTGGCTGCAGAAGGGGGGCCACTGAGGACTATTTCTTAAGCTGTGGTTGGGCTACTTGGTCTTGTTTTAAAGCTGATAATCTAAATTTTAAACAAGACCACAATTGTGGGACTAACTGGTACACTGCAAGTTATAGTACTGTATATACCTAATACACCGACTATCCAGACCATTCCATGATTATAATCATTATAATTTTATTAAATTCATATTAAAAAATCAATACACAATAGACAAAGGACAATAACAATACATAAATGTGCATCAGAGATTGGAGAAAACCTCCCTAAAAAATATACAATGGTCAGTTTGAGTGCAATAAAAAACGGAGATCCAAATAAACACTAGGCTGCCATGGACCATAAGCTAATAATTGAAATAGTATCAATATTAAAGTGCAAAAAGTGCCAAAGCAAAACCCCAGGCAGCAAAGTGCATTCCCTCCAAATTACAACATGACATATACAGACCAGAGTACACCACCCGACGATCGTTTCGCCTGAACAGCTTCTTCAAGGGCGTATGAATATATACTGTATATACCTGCAGCTTTCACTACCGGCTTGATTTGTAATAGCTGTATTTCTCCATGCATTGCATTGTCAGCTTTCAAACAAGACCAGGATCATATTAACAGGTGCTACCCAGCACTATATATGAAGAGTTAAGTAGACCTGCTTGGGGTGGGGGGTGGACGTGGTGGGTTGTAAGCGCTCAGGCTGACTGGCTGGAAGAGGAGAGGAAAAAAAGGAAAATTCCCATCTCCCTTTTTCACCTGTACTTGTACCAAGGGTCAGGGTAATATGGACTTCTGTGCTTGTTATCAATCCCCCTTTACTCATGAATCAACATCCATAATAAAAAAGGGACATTTTAGGAGTGTTTTCCAATTTTGATGTTACTGTTGGGAGTTAATAAGTGAAGCTGGATCATCTGAGTAGGTGTGTACTGTATTTTTAATGGTCAGGTGGCAATTTATGATTATAACCTGAAATAAAATTGATGCATATTATCTTCAGTTTAGGGTTTAATTAAAGGGATATAATATTTTCTTTAGCATACCCAATAGGTGAAGTTACCAAGGAAGTAAATGTAGAGAAGGTTGCACTTATGAGTTATGGAAAGAGCTGAACTGTAGCTGCCAATGCTTCATTGACCTCCTTGTCGAAAATGCTTGGTTTATCACAGGGGTAATGGGTAGACATGAACAAATTTCTGAAAATTCAAGTAGGGGCTGATTTAGCCAAATCAGCTGTTGGTTCAATGGTTTGAATGCATTCTACCAGAATCAGTGCTCAGTTTGCCTCTAAAATAGTAGGTGGATGGTCCGAGTGTCTTCTCATTATTTATACTTTTTTTTATCTCTTTAGCAATTAAATTTTAATAGTCAGTTTTCATTTTTGGTGTGTGCTAAATTCTAAGGGTGCAGACACATGGTCAGTTATCCTGATGTAGTTTTGGAAGCCAAAACTAGAAGTGAATTTACAAAAAGTCATATTTATCCTTTATACTTTCTCTCCTTTTATGATCCACTCCTGGTTTTGGCTGATTTTGGCTTCAAAAGCTGCATTAGGAAAGCTGACCATGTGGCTGTACCTTACAGATATTTTTTTGTACAGTGGTTTCCTATGTTTACCCCTTTGTTTCTGCATGAAACACTGCTAAAGCTTATTTCACACGAGCAATGTTTTAGAATTTAGTTATTTTTCCAATGGACATCTTCTGGACTTAATACTGGCCCATTCATTTCAATGGGTGTAATAATATATGTACATGAGCATTGTCTTTCACTAATCATCTGTTCATGAAAAATCACAGCATGTTCTATATTCATAGTACTCAGGGCTCGTCCATTCAAGTCAATGGAACAGTGAAAAAAAACTGCCCCAAAAGCATCTGCCCCAATCATACAATAACACTTCCCATTTTACCAATGATAAAAGCTACACCCAGATTATGTCCCATTATGTTGGGTTAACTTGCTTGTAAACTACCCATCTTAATAGTACTATAAATTAACCCAGAGTCCGAACTACTTCACATAGCAGTAAAGCTTCACCCTGAAATGTCATTGCAAATAAACTTTTAAGCATTCAATTACATTAAACTTCGACTCATGAAATGTTCCCCCGAGAGAAGAATGAAGGTCTTTAAATATTCTTATTTATATCTCTTGTTACCTTTGATAAAAAAGGCTTTCTAAGTATGGAATGCATCCACAGCACAAACTTTTGTCATTCTCTTAAATTTTTTAAGAAAAACAGAGACTTAAATGTTTTTTTTCTGGCTTACATCAACATCCTTTAAAATAATTATTCATAAAGGTCACTGTCATTTTGTAATGTACTTCTTTTACTTTTATTACTCCTCAGAGAGGGAAGAGGGGTGAGTGACTCAATTGGAACATCATACATTACAAAGTTCAATGCCCTTCTATAGACATCTTTAGGTAGGCCTATCAAGAGGAAAATAGAGCCGTCATTCTGTTATCCGACTTATACCAAACTACTATTTCACTAACAGATAACATCTACCCAGACAGCAGCAGTAAACTAACAATGGACTACCTATCTATACAGGAGTTTTACTTCTCTGTGCTGGCAATATTTTCTATTTCATTTTCTATTGTACTGCTGAAATGAAAAGTAAAGTTCATATATTATTGAGTTAAAACAAATGACCCTTTGTGTTGGAAGTGCCCCTTTAACTAACCAGACTGTTATCATATTTCTACAATATATGACTGTGTAAATGTAAATGGAGTTTGGAGCCACGACAATAGAGCTCTCATTCCTTTAAATGATTTTGAAACTATTTTAATTAAAAAGAATTAAAGGTTTGTCCAACCTTTACTAAGTGATGACCTATCGTCAAGATAAGCAATCACTAGCTGATCGATGGGGGTCTGACTCCCCACCCCCTGATGATAAGCTGATAGTATATCTCTGTTGACAGAAGCTGGTGCTGGAATTATACCGTACCGTCAATCTTGTAGTGGAGGGAGTTTGTTACTACTACACTGCTCCCAATAAAGTTCTAAGGATAGGCTATCACTTAGTAAAAGCTGGACAAACCCTTTAAATTATAGATACATTTTCCTCTGCACCATCCCAGACCACCAGCTACATGAGATATTAACCAGATTTATTAATCATTTGCAAATTCCTGAACAGTGTGAAAAATGGGATGACAGACAGTTTGCAGTCTCCACTGTGTATACCAGCATGCATGGAGACCCCCTTTAAAAACCCTGTAGCGTACGTAACATTCAGCATATAGTTGTAACTGTACAATTAGTTCATTAGCGTATACAATATAAAAGATATGTTTGTGTCAGGTTGAATTATCATAGCTCTGAGCTGTGACTGCCTCATCTCATACACAGGTTGCAGTTTTAATGAAAAATATGTAGCTCATGCTGAGCTGGCAGGCAGCGCTTCGTCATTGTATGTCCTTGGTTAAAGCAGGTATTGCTTGTGTTATAAGTTCCTCAGCATGACATGGAAGTTATTAAAACAGTCAGGACTATGCAGTGCAATGCAATCTTTAGCAAACAATCGGTTGTCAGTGAACTCACCACAACTTTTATAATATGCTTCAAAGTCCTTTGTCTTGCAGATTGTGTGAGTAGGCCACTCTTTCATGTCTCCTGGCCGTAGCAACCATGAAATAGTGAGAACGATGGCAACATTCTTCATTCTGCAAAGGTGATGACTGTCTTCTCTACCAGCAAATCAGTTTTAGCCTGCTGGATGAGACACCTTTTACAAAGCTAATTTACTTAAAATACTTTTAAGTCCAAATCTGGCCAGATATGTACAGGGTGTGAACATTGCAAAAATACTACAAGCAAAGTCAATTTTAGTTCCCCAAAATAGTCTGGTTTCACTTCCTAAATTAGTGCTTTCACTATTATATGCTTTACTTATATTTTTAAGGAAGTACACAATATATCTTAACGTGAAGGATGCAGAAAAAAAGTAATTAAAGCAAAATATATTACAGACTTTTCTAGTATTATTCTTTATTTGGTATTTAAATACTATTAATCTTCTAGGTTTCTACTGGGAGATCTTCTCTGTTTTTATCTATTTGTTCTGCTCAGTTACTACCACAGAATCTGGATGAGCGTCTACGGGGTACCGTAATCACTGTCAAAAAACAAAAAATCAACCAAAACGTAACTTTTACTTTTTGAAGTTACAACAAATAAGCATTATTCTTGATTAGGATCACAGTAATTGCTCTGTGAATAAAATAACAGTCTACCAGATGCCAGTAATAGCCATTTAGTGTGACAGTGCAGCTCGGTCCATGCCATCAGGATGCCATCATCTATTCTACATATCCATCTTCAAACTTTGGTCCCCTGAATAACCACATATATCTAATTAAAAAACGTGTTGGGACTTCTTAGACAGGTAATTGAAGAATTTTTAGGGCTACATAGGTGATAATAAAAGGGTTTAGCCACAGAGAAGTAGGGTCACCCCTTTCGGAGCCAAGTGCTCTGCTTTTAGACAGTGATAGCTGCAGGGCCACAACAGATAGAATTTGATATGATCCCAACTTCAAGATTGCTTAATTTATTCCAGAAACCCTGTGCAGTGGAAACCACAGGTAGGATGGGCCCTACATGACTTATATGGCCTAGTGGCCACATTAAACTACGTAATGATTATTTTTGCTTACCCTGCTATATTGTCATACTAAGTACGCACTAGAAGTACAAGACTAGGGGTTATAATGGGTATGCACACATCCCCCTAGGTCTTTATGGGAACTCTAGTATGACCTTGCCTTTAAAATAGTTGATTCATGGACATTGTGCCAATCATCAGTAAGCAGGCTCGGACTGGACCGCCGGGGAGCCGGGGAAATCATCGGCCCCTCAGCCACTGTAAAGTTACAGTCTACAGAGGTCGTGCTAACGCCTGTATAAGCATCATAGACACCTGTTCAGGCCATTTTACTCCCTGGAAAAAACCTCATGCATATTTTTATGCATGGTCCTTTTCTTGTTAGGTGCGCTGTATCAGAAGCTGCCAGGTCCAGAACACATGAAGCCCCGCCCCTCTCCAGAGAAGCCCCAACCCTCACATACATCTCTCTCACCAGGAGCAGCTCCCGAGACTGGACTAAACACTATATTGTGGGCACAGTGTATGGCAGCGTCAGGTGGGCGGTATGTATGGCAGCATCAGGTGGGCGGTGTGTATGGCAGCGTCAGGTGGGTCCAGTGTATGGCAGCGTCAGGTGAGTGCAGTGTATGACAGCGTCAGGTGGGCCCAGTGTATGGCAGCGTCAGGTGGGCAGTGTGTATGGCAGCGTCAGGTGGGCTGTGTGTATGGCAGCGTCAGGTGGGCCCAGTGTATGGCAGCGTCAGGTGAGTGCAGTGTATGACAGCGTCAGGTGGGCCCAGTGTATGGCAGCGTCAGGTGGGCCCAGTGTATGGCAGCATGAGATGCGCCCAGTGTATGGCAGCGTCAGGTGGGCCCAGTGTATGGCAGCGTCAGGTGGGCCCAGTGTATGGCAGTGTCAGGTGGACACTGTGTATGGCAGCGTCAGGTGGGCACTGTGTATGGCAGCATCAGGTGGGCACTGTGTATGGCAGCGTCAGGTGGGATCTGTGTATGGCAGCATTAGGTGGGCCCTGTGTATGGCAACATCAAGTGGGCCCTGTATATGGCAGCCTCAGGTGGGCACTGTGTATGGCAGCGTCAGGTGGGCCCTGCGTATGGCAGCGTCAGGTGGGCCCTGTGTATGGCAGCGTCAGGTGGGCACTGTGTATGGCAGCGTCAGGGGGCCCTGTGTATGGCAGCATCAGGGGGCCCTGTGTATGGCAGCGTCAGGTGGGCCCTGTGTATGGCAGCATCAGGTGGGCCTTGTGTATGGCAGCGTCAGGTGGGTGCAGTGTATGGCAGCGTCAGGTGGGTGCTGTGTATGGCAGCGTCTGGTGAGCCCTGTGTATGGCAGCATCGGGTGGGCGCTGTGTATGGCACGTCGGATGGGCGCTGTGTATGACAGCGTCAGGTGGGCCATGTGTGTGGTAGCGTCAGGTGAGCGCCGTGTATGGCAGCGTCAGGTGGGCCATGTGTGTGGCAGCAGTGGTCTTATGTTTAGTGTGTAATGTTGGATAAATATAAAATTGTCTACACTTATTTCTGCACGGGAGACTAGCAATGTTTTCGCTGCAGAAACATCAGCCTCATAACGGTTATGTGGTTATGTGGGCCTATGCATTATAAATGTGAATTATCGCAAAATTCGTACTCCTCCTTGGCTAAAAATACTCCTCAAAATTGTTAAGAGGAGTATTTTTACTCTTCTGGAAAAATCGTAGTGCGACCTCTGGTCTACATATTAATCAGCAGCGGGGGCAGCCCCAGCTTTCTGATGGCAGGCGCTGCCGCCGCCGCTTCAATAAGAAGAGCAGAGCTAGACAGACATACAGAAGGTGGCGAGATGATCTTGATTTGCCCTGCAGTGATGCTGGCGCTGCCATCTTTCAGTGGGCAGCAGGAACACGCCTCTTGATATATATGATGCTGTGCCTGTGCTTCCTTCTCACTCCCTACGCTGTACGCACGCTGCGTCCTCACAGAGCCCTGCCGCCCGCCCATATTCTATAGTCTGCAGAGCGCGGCGGTGGGATTTTATTGTGCTCCTGAGTGTGCTGACGTGCTGGTGGTGCTGCTGTGTCCCCCATGAAACAGAAGCTGCCTGTGACTCAGTGGAGGACATCACAGGCTGCCGCTAGTCCCCCAAGACTGTATAAAATATAGGTAAATCTATAGTTTAATAAGAATATAATTTCATATTTTACTGCATTTCTCTCTGTAAATTACAGCTCCTAGCATGACCTGTGAGATGCAAACCTTCAGGACCTGCTGGGAGTTGTAGTTTTCCTGCAACATGCTGTAATTTTATATCACAATTATGATTGCATGCTACAAAAATTTGAGTAAACAGTAAACATTGCTAAAAAAGTCATACACACTCCAACATATGGTATCAATATAGTACAGATCGGCCCCTCAAAAAATCCTCAAATCGGCCCCTCAAAGAGTCCTCACACAGCTCCGTGGACGTAAATGTAAAAAATACTGTATTTTTTGTTACATTTTGTCCTTTTTTTTTTTTTATAGTATTAACCTGTAGGATACCTAGGTTTTAAGTAAAAAAAAAAATAAAAAAAAAAAATCTTACCTTTCCCATAATAAAGTCATATAAAATTATAAATAACAGAAAAAAATAAAAACAGACATATATTAGGTATCGCTGCATCTGTAACGACCTGCTCTATAAAAATATGACACGATCTATCCCCTCAGGTGAATGCCATAAAAAACAGTGCCAAAGCAAAGTCTAATGCCAAGCAATCTAAAATTCTTACGTACTCCGAAATGGTACCAAGCAGACGGTCACCTCATCCTGCAAAAAACAAACTCCTACATAAGACAATCGCCCCAAAAATTAAAAAAATATCGCTTTCAGAAAATGGTAGCACGAAAAGATATTTTCCACTGTGTTAGGCCTCATGCACACAACCAGAAACACAGAAGCTGCTCCGCGTTACATCCTGCAATTTGCGGAACGCGGGCCATTGTAGAAATGCCTATTCTTGTCCGCAAAACGGACAAGAATAGGACATGCTCTATTTTTTGCCCCATAGAAAATAAATGGAGGGCAGCAGTGTATGCGCAGCATGACCTCCACCACTTTCAGGGCTGTGTGACCCGCACCTATAAGACCAACGTGGGCATATCCTAGCAATATGCCCCCATTGTCTGAGATGAGACAATCCCTTTAATAGAAATAAAAAAAAAATAGACATATTAGGCATCGCTGCGTCTGTAACGACCTGCTCTATAAAAATGACATGACCTAGCCCCTCAGGTGAATGCCATAAAAAAGCAAAAAAAAAAAAACTGCCATTTTTTGGTCGCCTTGCCTTAAAATAGTGTAATATTGAACGATCAAAAAAGCATATGCACCCAAAAAATGCAACAATAAATATGTCAACTCTTCCTGCAAAAAAGGAGTCCCTACACAAGATCATTGGCAGAAAAATAAAAAAATATATGGCTTTCAGAAATGGAAACATGATAAAAAAAAAGCTTTATGTAGAAAAAAAATTAAGATTAGATATATTGTCACAGTGTATTTCACTGTGACACTGGTTACCGTGTTGCTCGCTTTAGTAGCTCTTGGGCGTAATGGCTGCGGTGAATGCCGTGTTGGCTGATTACCTGATGAACAAACTGAAACGCTCATTCATCAGTTACCGTAATTCGATCGCTTGTGCGCACATAAAAATGATCATTTACTGGAAGTAGATTGTGCTGTGTAATCACGATCTGCTGCCAGCAAACAACTAGTCAGTATAGGGAAGAACAATGACAGTAGTGATCACTGCTCCCCATACAATGGAGATCACTGCATGTAAATACAGCGCTCTCCTCCGTTAAAGAGCAGCAATCCTTCCCTTCCCAACAATCTCCTGCTCTGTCGCCCTGTGTAAAGGGACCTTCACAGATTAGGTTATCAACTACAATGAGCTGCTTAATGAGAAACTATTTGATATAGAGCAGTGCACAATGCTGTTCTGTTTTGCACACTGTATTGTGTGCTAAACTGCAAATATTCATGTGCATCAGCCCGAAAAATGAACAAGTTTAGGGTGGGCCCCAAGAATAATTTCCACTGGTGGGCCCTAGGCACCCCAGTCTGACACCGTCAGTCAGGACTATAATCCTCAATCCATTTTATAACATTAAAGGGATTCTCTGAGACCAGGAATCCATTTCCATATGGGAAGGAAGGGTGGCAGGTGTTGAAAAAAGACTCACCTGTCACCAGTGCCCTCTTTCAGCGCTGATCTCCCTTCTCCTCCACTTCCAGTCCAGTTGGAAAGGAATCACAATGAGCTATCTACAGTACATGCAACCAGTGGCCTCAATGGTGATTTCTGCAGGAACAGCATGTAACCACTGCCATCACTGAGGCCATTGATTGGCCAGCAATGAGGACTTGTGTAGACAGCACATCACACTACTAGTCACTAGTTACTATAAAAAGGGGCTCCTGGCCTTGAAGAACCCCTTTAAGTAAAAATGCTAATAATAATAATAATGAAAGTTAATGAAATGAAACAAATCAAATATATGTTAAAGGGGTTACCCAGGAATTGATAATGTTGACCTATCCTCAGGACAGGTTATTATTATCAAATCGCCGGGGGTCCGAGTCCTGGCGCCCCCACTGATCAGCTTGGTATTGACATGAACGGGGCTGAGCTGCAACTAGGCCATGTGTGACAAAGCGCCTGCCTCTTCTAACATCTGATCAGCAGGAGTTCCAGGTGTCAGACCCCCACCAATCTGATATTGTAAATTTCCAGATAATTTAACTAATACTTTTGCTGACCATTTTGTAAATCTGATATGCAAATTTTATTGACATGATGAACATTAATCTACTTGATCATCTGTTATACAGGCCCTGTATTTCATTGTATAATATAATAATGTACTGAGCTCAGTGATAAGTGCCAGTTGTATGTTTATCACCATGAGTACCACTATGTTGTGTTTGATGTCGAGATTTAATACCTGATGAGAATGAATCCAGTATACAGCAATTCTAGAGCCAATGTCAATTATGTCCCCTACTCTTTCACACCAAGTGGTCCTGATGCCATTGAGTATAGAGTATCCCAAGCGGACACAATCATTCTTACTCTCAACCTCCTAAAATTGCCCACAGCAGTCTTTTATTTTGTCTACTGTAGAAATTACTGTCTGCTCTGGCAAATACATATACCATGATTTCTTACCCAGGCTTTTAAAAGAAATGTGGAGTGAGATTCAGCAGACGCTATAGTTATATAGACAAGGACATATGAGAGGCTGGAGACTGTACTTGTGCAACAGCATGCACACTACAAATCACAGACATTGTGCAAATGCCTTATCATCGATAGCCTAGAGCAGGGATGCTCAACCTGCGGCCCTCCAGATGTTGCAAAACTACAACTCCCAACATGCCCGGACAGCCTACAGCTATCAGCTTACAGCAGGGCATGGTGGGAGTTGTAGTTTTACAACAGCTGGAGGGCCGCAGGTTGAGCATCACTGACCTAGAGGATGTTCACTGACATAATCAGCATACACATTGCTCCTTGCATTCCTGAATTGCTGCTGTGCAATAGTCCAGGCACATTTTGCCCAATATTGTATGATTTAAAAACCTACAAGAGACTAACATGGCATCTGGCAATAAGAAAACAAGAAAACAGGCATAGCAAATATAATAAAAAGGTACTCAAACTGCCACACTCCAAAAAGCATTAACTTGGAAAGAGGAACAAAAGGAAATATAAAAAGAGCAGAAAGTATATCAAGACATAGATACTCTATTAAGAAATGAAACATGACAGGTACAGATAAAGATTAAAATACTTAAAAATGTAATACAAAAGCACAGGGAAATGGACCAAGTCCAAATTCACAAACCCCATCCCTCCTTAACAGATATTCACCATGTACCAAAGGGCCAAGAATAATAACAAGCAAATACAGCAATTATAGAAAATTTGGGCCAATGTGAATACTAGAGCTTCTGTGGATGTAGGCTTGCTCAAGTCTTGTTGCTGTGCTCAGTCATGCCATGCTATGACATATAACTGTCTTTCACAACCTCACCTTTGTAGCAGAGTTTGGCTGTTCCTCACCAGTTTTAACCCTCCTACACTGCTGTTTCTGTTTGTATTTTGTTAACTGATAAAAAATAAACGATTACTTCTATTTTTGAAAGTATTCTTACATACTTTGCAGTATTTTTTCCACACCTGCCTAAATATACCCTGCCTATTTACACACATATCAGTAGAAGATTGGCACACTAACACATACGGAGCGACACGGGATAAACTTCGCAATTTATTACAGCTGTAGATACTATTTAAAATAGAATACAAAAAATGCACATAAAAAATGAATAAAAACAATATATACAATATTTCTAATATGCACAATGAGTACTATTAATGTCTCGCAAGGTCTTTGGTCACCTGATTCGACCAAATTAGAGTCAACCGCTAATTTATGTCCACAAATTATGCAGATACCCTGAGGTCTTTCTATGGTATGAGTCCTTCTTTGTTGTTGTACAAAACTTTTTGTGACAAAAAATAGCGCATAAGTTATGGATCCTACTTTAGTAGATGACAGAATGTTCATATACCTAAATAGCGCAGGTAGCGATAGTTTGAGCCGCAGTAAGAATGCGCAAAGTCCACAGGTATAACAAGATGGTAGTTTGGACTTTTCTAGTTGACGAGAGTAAGCTTGGCAACAAACAGATACGTTCATCCACTTTCAAATGCAGCCAACCCACTTTTCAAACACACTAGATCCAATATTTGGAAAATCAAAATATACACAAAAGTTTGCATAAAAAAATCAATCCTGAAGATATTCGCGACATGCGCATAAAAGTCAATACCAGTGACCCATGTTCGTGGGCTTACCTTCTTTTGTTCTCAGCTGGTTTTTAGTTTCTTGTGTTAATTGTTGTGGCTGGATATAAACCGGCGTCCCGGCTTCTATTTCGTCGGCATCTCAATGGTGAGTCAGTTTGTCACGTGAATTATACTCACAGTACTGAGATTCCAGCAGATTGAAGCGAATTTTGCGAAGCGTCTTTTTTTTTATATTCTCGAGGTAATTGTAGGTAACAGTGCACTGTTAAATCGCGACTCAGGTTTTTGTGGGGTGAGACATTTACCAGACGCGTTTCGGGGATAGCTTTCCCCTTCTTCAGGGGCAACACCCCTTACAAGTGGATTATGGGTTTTTATACCCTTCCATGGTCATATGTAAAAAAAAGATATGGATTCCTTAAGTATGGATTTTTTGCATATACGGTTTTTCTGTTGATCTTATAAAATTCTCTATTGCTATAGCAGCATACATTAGCTTGTATTCTTCATAATTAATAAAGTTTTACTAATTTTTCATATTATTTTTGTACATGCGATTTTATTGCGATTATTATGCGTTTTTTCTTCCATGATGCGTTTTTTTCTTTCATAGTGCTTTTTTTCCATATTTTTTGCATTTCTCCATGCTGGACTTGCTACCTATCATATTTTCTTAAAATTACATCCCTAACCCCAATTTTGGGCTAATTTACACATATGTTTCTCACTTATGGTGATGATTATCAAGAAATACATGTGTGTTTCCTTTATACATCTTGTTCAAATGACTGTCTTCACAACTTTCAAGTGTATTAAGCCGTCTTACGGCCATATTATTAATCTGGCACATTCAGGGACAAATTCGCCCAAATTGCAGCATAGGGAGATATATGTATTATTCACAGCATCTAGATACGGTCCGTCAAAGTGTTTTTCATCTGTATATCTATTAGTATCCTACATTTTCACAATCAATATCTTGTGGTATCTGCTATTGTTGGAAGAAACGGGTAATGTACACCCATAATACAGGGAGGATCACAGTGCTGATAAACAGCCAGACATGCGATCCTCCGTGAATATATGGGTGGATGACCCATAAACTACAGGAAGCCAAAAATCTCTAATTCTGAGTTCAATCCCATTGGTATCAGGCTCCCAAAATCATAGATTCGTCTAGATTCAGCTCTCGACATCTTCTCAATGTGATTCCCCCCCTCCAGTGTGTGTCTATCTTCTCCAGCACCATAAATGATAGGCCTTCACAGTTCTTGTTGTGTATCTCTTTAAAATGTTTGGATAGTGGATTGTTTTCACATCCTTTTGTAATATTATTAAGATGTTCTGATATTCTAATTTTTAACTGTCTTTTAGTTCGGCCAATGTACTGTTTCGGACAAGGGCACTGGATTAGATAGACCACACTGGAGGAGTTACATGTGAGAAATTGTTTCACAGTCATCGAGAATTTACACACATAGGTTGGTAAAACCTAACAGAAAATGCACAACAATGGTTTATAAAGGCCATGTAGCTCTGGTATTACTCTATCAGTTTATTCAGTTTCACTCTTTAGTCTTAGTAAATACCCAGCTGGAGGAAGATCGGACTAATTTATTAATAAGTGCATACTTCTTAATAAATTAGTAGTATATTCTGCACCAGAACTGCAATCTACATTTCTCATGTCCCATATTGTTAAATGAGTCGGCTGCCTCCTCCTGCCTACTTTTGGCACAAGTGGTGAAGTTGTTGGAAAATGATAAAAAGTTGCAAACTGGCTCTTGTGACAAAATAGGCATCTTTTCTGCACCAGAGATCTGGCATATAACTATAATAGATGACCCTGATTGTGTTTCTTTGCCATAGCTATGGATTTCATCACATACTTTTCAGTCAAAACATCATTGCTTTAACATAGTTGTAAGCTATATTTTATTAGAACAATATCCCAGATTTGACACCCATATTTGAATGGTGTGCAATATTGAGTCTTTGCATGTTTGTCTATCCATCCATGCAATAAATAATTAGCCAATTGCAATCTTTCTGCAAAGTGTCTTGAATTTTTATGATCCTTACATTTTATTCAAATTATGCTATATATATTTGAAAAAGTGTTGAAATAGGTACCGTGCCATTCTCACATACAAATATTTGACTTGCGTGGGAATAAAAATCCGCATTAAGAAATGCTCACTAGCGTCCACTAGGTGGTGCTATTTGCTAGCAGTTGAAGGGTAAAAAACAGCATTGAAGTAAATAAACTTTGGTTTTTCCACAATATCAGTTTTTTTTTGTACACACAGAAACTAGAAAAATGCAGTCAATTTCATTGTAATACTTGGAGTAATTTTGAGATGAACCACTATTGCACAAATGTAATAATGCAGCTCTTTTGCTGTGACGTTATCATTTTAGGCATGAATTGTGAGAAAATTATTTACCAAGTTTAAGCTTCATGTTTTTGAAGATTCCTTTCAGATGAAATATTTTGCATACATTCACACACTAAGGCCGCATTCACACGATTGTATCCATTTTGCAGTCTGCAAAACATGGATGCCGGACGTGTGCATTTCACATTTTGCAGATAAGCATGTCCCGCCCTTTGTTAGAAATGTCTATTCCTGTCCGGAAAAGAGACAAGAAAAGGACATTTATTTTTTTGCAATGCCCAGAACAGCACATGGTCAGGGCAAAAAGTGAAATACTTCCCTCAGTACATTTGGTACAGAGGGTACAGAGGGCCAGGTACATATATATACCAAGGCGTGCCCTGACATATATTTTGAAAGGAAGTTACAATTGAGTAGCCTGCCATATGTAACTTTCTGAGCAGAAGATCATGCTGGTACAGCTGAAGGCATATCTGTCAAAATGCTGCCACTCTGCAGCCAGTGAAGAGCAATGCTAGAGGTGCCATTCCCGCTGAGTGGCGGCGCTTGTGCAATGTGTTGATGTACATAGCAATAGCACTTCTGCTACTGCTGCGGGGCATTAAGAACATGCTTTCCCAGTATTCTCATATTTTACAATAGACTGCCATGAGCGAATAAACTCTAACATTTTTATGATTTGGCTTATGCCCGGTTCACACCAATTCTCCATTTGGTACACATTTATTCAGCATACATCAGAATTCGGCAACCCCAAGTGTGTGAAAGCGCGTTTAATACAACTTTATACAAGGAAGCAGTCCATGGCAAGCTTGTGCAACTCTGTAGACGTACAGTAACATATGTTTGTCTATACGTTAACCTGAACATAGTCAGGCCTCGGCAATTTCTGCTTTCCTGTTCTACTATAGGAACAGGAAAACTGAATTAAAGCTGTGACTTATCCCTCAAAGGACGGACATTAATGGTGCCTGACGGACCCCACTTATTGACCCCATTAACGTGTTTATCGGTATAATGGAAAAAATAGTGCTATTTGCCCGTAACGCATCTACGTAGACTTAACACTGCATACCACACATAGATTGCATTATATTTTGACCTTTTTGACTATACATTTGTTATTTTGGTTACGTTTTAAGTAATCATTTACATCTGCACACAGCTTCTATTATTATTATTATTATTATTATTATTTTAAAGCATCATTAATTTCATGGTGCTGTACATCCAGACGTGGGTTACACAAATATAAAAATACAATAAACAAGAAACTATTAACAGACTGGTAGAGAGGTAGAGGACCCTGCCCACAAGAGCTTACAATCTATAAGGGAAACTGAATGCAGTCACTATGCATACACATAAAAAAATCTCTTTACATATAGATTATTTGTATTTGATTTTGGTTATTTGGATTCTTGTGATTTGCTTTCTGAGCTCTTCCTCCTATGCTGTATTAATACAGAAAACTCCTTAGGGATCAATTATATCTCATTAGCTACTTTACCTCTCCTGTTGCTGAGATGGATTCCATTAAATCAAATCTAATCTTTTTCTTTGCTGACACAAGAGAAAAATAGCACTTTGCAGTACAAGCCAGCACACACATGACCATTATTATGTAGCGGTGTTGCTTGAGAGAAGGTGCAGTAGCTATAGTTGGGCCAAGTTTCTACTCACCAATGGATTTGGATTTTGGACAATCAAGCTGTGAGGGATATCCATATTGTAAAAATGAGGCATTTCTGCAACAGTACTTAGAATAGTAGCAATAGAAGATTGGCACACTGTCACATACGGAGCGGCATGGGACAAGCTACAAAAATTTTATTGACTGCTGTACATAGTACCTAAAATAAAATATACATGGACAAATATAAAAATACAAAATGGATAAAAACTATTGGTAAAATATAAAAATAGAAAATTACAGTGCTCCCAATAAACACAATGATGCAATTGGCATCTTACAATGTCATTGGTCTCATAATGCAATCAGCGTGGATACAACCGCTAGTGTCACAAAAATATGCAGATATTTCTTTAGTATATTGCAGAAATTCGTATAGCTAAATAGTACATTTATAGTGAATCCTTCTTTGATGTTTTGCGAATATTTGTATCAAAAAATAGCGCATGTCTTATGGATCCTACTTTAGTAGGTGGCGAAATGTTCATATAGCTAGATAGCGCATGCAGCAATATTCTTGTATTATATAACCAAGGTATATCAATTTGAGCCGCGGTAGTATTGTGCAAAGTCCACATAGTGCAACAAAGTGGTTACTAGGACTTTTCTGATAAACAAAAGTGTAGCTTAGCAACAAACAGGTACGGTCACCCACTTTCAAGTGCGGCCGACCCGCTTTTCAAACACACTGGATCCGATATTTGGAAAATGAAGATATTCGCAAGATCCGCATGAAAGTCAATATTAGCGACACACAATTTATGGAGTTGGAGAAGATAGAGTAGACATACACTGGAGGGGGGAAACCACATTGAGAAGATGTCGAGAGCAGAATCTAGACGAATCTACGATTTTGGTAGTTTGATACCAATGGGACTTAATTCAGAATTGGAGATTTTCGGCTTCTTGTAGTTGGAGGGCAGGGGCGGACTGGGCCGGGGGGCAGGGGGGCAATTGCCCCCCGGGCCCCTCTGTTGCCTCTGTAAACGGGCCCCTCTGTAGTGCATGTGCCCTGCCGTGGCCCTGGTGACAAGTGGGGGCGGCCGGCGGCAGGGCACAGGGAGATGAACGCTTCCACTCTGGAAGCGTTCATCTCCATAGTCATCTGTATCGCCGTCCTCAGGACGGCGATACAGATGGCTGTGCTGCGGCAGAGCAGGGAGAGGCGTGTCCCCTCCCTGTTCCTCTGATAGGCTGCCAGCACTAGGCCGGCAGCCTATCAGAGGTTGGTGCAGGCGGCGCGATGACGCCATCGCGCCGCCGGAGCGGTACAGCAAGGGACACAGGCCAGGAGAGGCCTGCATCGCATCGCTGGAGGTAAGTATAACTGTTATTTGTTTGTTTGTTTGTTTGTTTTTGTGTTTTTGGGGGCTACTGGCACATAAGATAAGGGGGAGAGAATCTACTGGCACATAAGATAAAGGAGGGGGAATCTACTGGCACATAAGATAAGGGGGAGGAATCTAATGGCACATAAGATAAAGGGGGATCTACTGGCACATAAGATAAGGGGGAGGAATCTACTGGCACATAAGATAAAGGGGGAGGAATCTACTGGCACATAAGATAAGGGGGGAATCTACTGGCACATAAGATAAAGGGGGAATCTACTGGCACATAAGATAAAGGGGGAATCTACTGGCACATAAGATAAAGGGGGGAATCTACTGGCACATAAGATAAGGGGGAAATCTACTGGCACATAAGATAAGGGGGGATTCTACTGGCACATGATAAAGTGAGGGGGATTCTACTGGCACATGATAACTGAGGGGGAGAACTACTGGCACATGATAAGGTGAGGGGGATTCTACTGGCACATGATAAGGTGAGGGGGGATTCTACTGGCACATGATAAGGTGAGGGGGATTCTACTGGAACATGATAAGGTGAGGGGGATTCTACTGGCACATAAGGAGGGCGACTGGCACATAAGGAGGGCTACTGGCACATAAGGGGTGCTACTGGCACAAGGGGTGCTACTGGCACATAAGAGGTGCTACTGGCACATAAGGGGTGCTACTGGCACATAAGGGGGCTACTGGCACATAAGAGGGGCTACTGGCACATAAGAGGGGCTACTGGCACATAAGGGGTGCTACTGGCACATAAGAGGGGCTACTGGCACATAAGGGGACGGCTACTGGCACATAAGGGGACGGCTACTGGCACATAAGGGGGGACGGCTACTGGTACATAAGGGGGGACTACTGGCACATAAGGGGGACGGCTACTGGAACATAAGGGGGACGGCTACTGGCACATAAGGGTGGCTACTGGCACATAAGGGTGGCTACTGGCACTTAAGGGGGACCGCTACTGGCACTTAAGGGGGACGGCTACTGGCACATAAGGGGGGGGGGCTATAAGCGATGTGAGTGGCCAACATCTATCCTCTCCGCAATGCTCAGCCTCCTGTGACAGATCAGGAGAGCGGAGGTGTGGGGGCGGAGATAGCTGTCAAAGGAGGCTGTGCTCTCCTCCCGCAGCTCCCCGCCCAGCCTCTTGTGACAGCGAATCAGGAAGTACAGGGGGGCTCAGTGGGCCTCTGGGTGTTACTTGCCCCCTGGGCCAAAAGTTGCCAGTCAGCCCCTGTTGGAGGGTCGTCCACCCATGTACTCACGGAGGATCGCATGTTTGGCTGTCTATCAGCACTGTGATCCTCCCTGAATTATGGATGTATGTTACCCGATTCTTCCAATAACAGAAGATACTACAATTTATTAATTGTCAAAATAGGGGCCACCCATTGATGCACCGATGTTTGACAGACCGTATCTTAATACTGTGATCCTTTTGGATGACTAAATACATATATACATATTGCAATTTGGACAGCCATGCCCCCGAATGTGTCAGACTAACCATATGGCCTTAAAACAGCTTAATGACACAGAGAATATATATGTGGATGATCATCATTTGGATAAGATGCATAAAGATGATACACATATATTTCTTGATAAAGAATAATCACCATATAGTGGGAATTATATATGTGAATTTGAGGATAGAGATGAGTTTTTAATAAAACATTATAGACAGTGTGTCCAGCATTAATAAATGCAAAAAATATGAAAAAAACGCATTACCAAACAAAAAACGCACCATGGAAGAAACAAAACAACACGCATAATAATCGCATTACAATCGCTATGCACGAAATATATGGAAGATCAGCAAAACTTCATCTATTTTGAAGAATACAAGCAAATGTAGGTTGCTACTATAATAGAGAGCTTTGTAAGACCAATAGAAAATAGTTTATGCGAAAACTCACATTTAAGGAATCCATACCACTTTTTACATATGACCATGGAAGGGTATAAAAACCCATAATCCACTGACAAGGGGTGTTGCCACTGAAGAAGGGGAAAGTTATCCCCGAAACGCGTCTGGTAAAACGTCTCACCCCAAAAGAATCTGACCTGCGATTTAACAGTGCACTGTCATCTATAACCACCTCGAGGACTTTAAAAAGGCACACCGCAAAATTCGCTTAAACCCGCTGGAATATCAGTGGTGTGAGTATAACCCACGTGACAAACTGACCGACCCGTGACTATTCCTAAGACGTGACTATTCCTGAGACGCCGACGAAACAGAAGCCGGGACGCCGGTCTGTAGCCGGCCACAACAACCATCACGGACAACCATAAACCAGCTGGGGGCAAAAGAAGGTAAGCCCACGATTGTGGGTCGCTAATATCGACTTTCATGCGGATCTTCATATCTTCATTTTCCAAATATTGGATACAGTGTGTTTGAAAAGCGGGTCGGCTGCACTTGAAAGTGGGTGACCGTACCTGTTTGTTGCTAAGCTACACTTTTGTTTATCAGAAAAGTCCTAGTAACCACTTTGTTGCACCCTGTGGACTTACTATGTGGCAATACTACCACGGCTCAAATTGATATACCTTAGTTATATAATACAAGAATATTGCTGCATGCGCTATCTAGCTATATGAACATTTCGCCACCTACTAAAGTAGGATCCACAACCCATGCGCTATTTTTTGATACAAATATTCGCAAAACATCAAAGAAGGATTCACTATAAATGTACTATTTAGCTATACAAATTTCTGCAATATACTAAAGAAATATCTGCATATTTTTGTGGACACTACTTATCGGTTCTATCCACGCTGATTGCATTATGAGACCAATGACATTGTAAGATGCCAATTGCATCATTGTGTTTATTGGGAGCACTGTAATTTTCTATTTTTATATTTTACCAATAGTTTTTATCCACTTTGTATTTTTATTTTTGTCCATGTGTATTTTATTTTAGGTACTATGTACAGCAGTCAATAAAATTTTTGTAGCTTGTCCCATGCCGCTCCGTATGTGACAGTGTGCCAATCTTCTATTGCTACTAGTCAAATTTGAAGGGTGAATCAACCTAGATTGTGCACTTTCTGTGTGTGTGAGGTTGGTGAGCTATTTCCATCAGTCTATTAGTACTTAGAATAGTACTGCTTTTCTATGTGACAGGTTATGCGTCTGGTTTAAGCAACCCAATAGCTATAGTATTCTGACAAAACATATTAATACTGTAATGGAACTTGCTGCAACAAAATGCCACTGTAGTAAAACAGACTATATACTGGCTGCTAACAGGAAGAAGCCTGAACCACATGGAGAGACTGGGAGCAGAGCGTATTTACAGCTCACACTGTTCTAGGCACTGGGTTGTCCAGCCTTTTTTAAGTATTGGCCTATGGCTAGGATAAGCCATTACTAGCGGTAAGGATACAGCACCCCACACCCTCCCCGATCATCTGTTTAGGTGTAGCTCTGTTGGCACTGGAGCTACACACAACCGTCGACACCCGCCACTCTTGCACCCGCCTCAGTATTCAATTGTATCACTGTCCTGCGGCCGCTGGCAAGGTGCATGCATACATGAAGCTTCTAGTATTAATTAATGCTGAGAGGAATTAGTTGGCAACCATGAGGAGGGAAATTTCCCTGTAGGCCTGTCCACCCTTGGCACCACCCCATATATTCATATGCTAATTATGAAAATAACCTCTCAGTGTTAAGAAAGTTGAATGTCAGCAATAAAACTGTGTATTGTTGATTATCATTTGTGATGCCATAAAAATTGGGGGCTCTATTGATACAATTGATCATAAAATCTGCTGACACTTATACAAAGAATAATTTTTACATTATTTATTCAAAATTGAAATCCCCTTTAAAGTTCATTTATAATATTATATAAATGTCTTACCATTTACGAGAACTTTTTTGAGAGAAAAAACCTTGATCATCATATTTTTGGAGGTCTAATCAATAAACCTTGATTTGGTAGATGTCCAAAGCCCCTTATTAAAGATGAGTGAATCGAGTTGATGAAGTGAAATTCGATCCAAGTATCAGGAAAAATTAGATTTGCACCGAAGCCGAAATTCCTCACGCTTCGTGGTAACGAATTGCATTTTTTCCTAAAATGGCTGCTGCATGTGTGAGGACATGGAGCAAAAACTCTGGGAACGAGGGATTATCCACAATGCCATGCATGCAGCCAATCAGCAGCCAGCTAGCCCTGTGATGTCACAGCCCTATAAATACCCTCAGCCATTTTGGATTCTGTCATTTTCCAGTGTACTTAGTGCAGGGAGAGACATCAGCAGGCGCTAGGGACAGTGCTAGAAAAGACTTTATTGTGCTGAAAAATCGATTTAGAAGTTCAGGGAAAGATAATCAAGATGTAGGGAAAGGGAGGCATCAGCTACACTATTAAAGGAGAACAGGGTGCAATAGGAAAGTATACAGCCTGGGTAATAGGAGTGATTCTTTTACACCTTGCTGCACTAATTGGAGATCCAAACTGGTGTTATACTGCTGCTCTTAGGTTGTTTGCACTATATGATACATCAGTAATTGCAGAAAACCTTGCTTGTGATTGGGGAGCAAGTTCTGTGTGATACAGCCATTTATGGTATGTATTAATAGGATAGATAGGTATGTCCCATTAGCCGTTCTGTGTTGATTTTATATTGTTTAACGTTTTTTTGGGGGGTGTATTATATAGGAAAAAAAGGAAAAATATATGTCATAATTGCCATTCAGCGGTGAAGTTACATTGTACTACAGCCATTTACGGGGTGTATTAATAGGAAAGATACATATGTCCTAATCGCTGTTCTGTGTTGATTTTACATTGTTTTACTTTTTTGCGGGGTGTATTAATAGAAAAAAAAAAATATATGTTATGGAGTCCATTATGGCTTTCCATTATACCATGGTTATAACGGAAAATAACGGAATCCATAGGATGGAATGCAAAACGGAAGTCTTTAAGAGGCATTCAATTTTTCTCCGTCCTAATAGAAGTTTATGGGAAAGCATAACAGATCCGTCTGGGTCCTGTTATGCAAGACGGAAAACAAAGTCTTGTCGACAGGACTTTGTTTTCCGTCTTACAAAACAGGACCCAGACGGATCCGTTTTGATTCCCATAGACTTCTATTAGGACGGAAAGCAAATGGAATGCCTTTTAAAGGCTTCCGTTTTGATTCCGTCATAATGCAAGTCTATGGGTAACAAAACAGATCCGTCCTTCCATCTTTTTCCGTTTCCGTTATAACCATGTTATAACGGAAAGCCATAATGGACTCCATAGCGCTAGTGTGAACCCTCCCTTAATTGCCATTCAGCGGTGAAGTTACATTATACTTCAGCCATTTACGGGGTGTATTGAAGGGAAATAAACCTACTTCCCATTATCCGTTCTGTTGTGAATTGTGATTGTTATTTTTTTTTTGAGAGGGGGGAGTTTTTTAATGAGAAAAAAATATACGTCTTAATTGCCGTTCAGCGGTGAAGTTACATTGTACTTCAGCCATTTACGTAGTATATTTAAACGAAATATACGTACGTCCCATAAGTCGTTCTGCGGTGAATTGTCATTGTTATATTTTTTTTCTGGGGGTGTATTAATAGGAAATTAAAAAGGAAAAACATATGTCATAATTGTCGTTCAGCAGTGAAGTTACATTGTACTTCAGCCACTTACGTGTATTAAAAGGAAATATACGCACGTCCTATAAGCCGTTCTGCGGTGAATTGTCATTGTTATATTTCTTTTTTTGGGGTGTAGAAATAGGGTAAAGAAAACGTTTTAATTTCTGTTCTGCTGTGAAGTTACTTCGTACTACAGCCTTTTTTTGGGGGTATTATTTTAATTTTAATTCTTTTATTATACAGTATATCAGACAGACAGGTGACAGGCCCTTCAGAGGTAACGGGCAGTGGCCAAAATGGTTGAATGGTAGACTCTGTCTTCGACTTCATCGCAAGTGACATCACACATCCCCAGCCAAGAGTCGGTGAGTTCCTCTGACACGATCCTTAGTTGGCATGGCCCGGGAGCAGGCCCTGTGCCCCCAACTGTCCTCAGCCTTCCTCTGCCATTTTGAGTTCCCTCAGCGTGAGAAGTATTATATGCTGTAGCTCGGCTCCACTGTTCAGCGAGGACAAGCTACTAGAGGACAGTCAGCAGCTACTGCCCAGCCAAGATCTGGAGGAGACATCCGCCGCTTCCTCTGCTAGTCGGGCAAGAAGTGATGATGAGAGTCGCATGGGAGCAGGTGTTGCGAGCGGTCAGGCTCCGGGCCCTGAGACCATTGAAGGGGATATCAGTGACGTGCAGACAGTAGCGGATAATGATGATGTAGCCGATCGCACTTGGGAGCCGGGTGAAGAAGAGGCTTCATCATCAGAAGAAGAAGGTGGCAGCTTGCTCGAGAGGCAGCGGCTCAGCCAGCAGGGTGGTAGCATGGCTGTGAGTCAGCAGGGTGGCAGCAGTGGGAGATCAGAAGCCAAACGTGCCCGGGGTAGATCATCCGCTTTGCAGGAGCCTACCGGCCCAGAAAGTAGCAGTGCAGGGGTTCACGGAGGCAGCCAAAGCAGGCAGTCAGTGTGGAGTGTTGGGGGGAAAAATTCCATACTCAGCGGTGTGGCAATTTTTTGTTAGGCCGCTGGAGGAGGTGAACATGGCCATTTGCTGAATTTGTGGGCAGAAGGTGAAGTGTGGCCAGGGTGCCAATTTTGGCACCACAGCCCTGCATCAACACATGCAGCATCACCATCAAGTGGCCTGGGAGAACTGTGACTCCAATGTGGTGGTCCAGTCTGCCGCAGCAACCGCTGCATCACCCAGTGGCACGCACCCAATATCATGCAGTCAAGGCTCCACCACCTCAGATGAAGGGAGCTGTCTGTCATTCCGTCAGCAATCGATCACCAAAGCGATTGCCAAGAGACAACAGTATCCGTGCACTCATCCAAGGCTGCGGAAGCTGAACATGCTCCTGGCCAAGTTGCTGGTGCTGCAGTACCTTCCTTTCCAAGTGGTGGACTCCTTTCAGAGAACAGATGGCTTGTGCCGAGCCAAGGTGGAGAGTCCCAAGCCGACATTTCTTTGCGAAAAAGGCAGTACCAGCCCTGCACACATATTCAGAACAGATGGTGGGACAGTCCTTGAGCCTGTTAGTGTCTGTCAAAGGGCACGGCAGCCCCGATGTGTGGAGCTATAACTATATACAGTCAAGGACAATATATGTCCTTTACGGTCCGCTAGGTAAAAGTGCTTCCTTCACAGCCACACCAGCAACTTGGCCAGGAGACGCTGTGGCGAAACCAACCTCGCCACTGGGTTTTGGAGGGGACAGATTGCCAGCCTCTTGCCCCAGGATTATGGCCCCTCTCATCAGCCCATGCTAAACTTAAACCCCATGGCTATTTGACTGTGTTTGTGGCATCTGAGCGCTGTTTGGATATATTGAGCGCTCAGATCCAAGCCATCTGGGGATATGTTAAATGTCTGTGTGTACTGTAAAGGGTGGGACATTGTATATTGAATAGTGATGTCTGTCCTATTGTCCCCACGTGTGTATTGACGATTTCCCTTTGTCCTGAGAGATAATGGAATGACTCCTCGGTTGTCTCCAGTACAGAAGACATTGTGTATTCTCCTGCCTGTGAGGATTACAGTAACCAGTGTAGGGTAATTGTATCACAGGCAGAGGGGAGGGATATGCTGGGTGTGGTTGTCCCTATTGTCCCATTGTGTGTGATTGGCTGCTGTACATCTCAGTCTTCCTTCTGGTCCCCTAGGGGAGTGTCCACCAGGTGGGAGACCTGGATAAATACCAGCAGGTAGCCCTCAATAAAGTTAGTATTCCTGTTTAACCATCAATACGGAGCCTCGTCTCGTACTTGGGGGGAATTGCTACGTCAGAACGTTCTCTTGCCTGTTCCAGGAAAGGAGGATTTCATATGGTTCCAGTTCAGTGGATTCCAGTGGTTGGGGGTTGCTGTGCTCTTCGCCAAGGAAATCAGCCGAACGGTAATAACCCTTACTATACCGGGTTATACCGTAACAACTGGTGGCAAGCAGCGGGATCGTTCCTACAGCCAGAAGGACAGCGACAGAAGGCACCGTGGATTTTACAATTTGAGGGCAACGCGTGTCCCAGTACAGCGACCCTAACAGCACCGGGATGGAACCAGCAGTGGAGTATGATGCCCAGTCTCCAGTCCCCATTAACATACGCCACTTCCGCCTCCACGTTCCCATGCTGTTGGTCCTGCGACAATGTCCGCCTCTGCCTCCTCATCATCCACTATGTCCTTTGTCTTTACTGCAGGGACAATTCTACTACAGTGCTTCACCAGCATACCACATGTGCAGGGCACAGCAGTGTCACGCTGTTCTGCACCTAGTTTGCCTAGGCGAACGGAGTCACACAGGGGAGAAATTGCTCATCGAATCCTGGCTTTCTCCTAGACAACTCAAAATCGGAACCATGGTGACCGACAACGGGAGGAACATGCTGTCAACACTGCGTCAAGAAGGGTTAAGCAAAGTGACCTGCATGGCGCACATGTTCAATCTCATTGTAAAGCGGTTCCTGAAGTCTTCACCCATCTGCAAGACATCCTGAAAATGGCCAGGAAATTTTGCATGCACTTCAGCCGTTTGCTCAGGCCCTTTGAGGAGGCCACTTTATTTTTAAGAAGCCAGGACTACAGGATGAACAACGCCATTCCACTGATTCATGTCCTAGAACATATGCTGCTAAATCTGGCTGGCCAAGGCACAGGAGACGTAGCGACTAAATCTCATGGCCACATGAGCCCTGTGGGGGTTCAGTTAGAGGAGGAGGACATTCGAACACAAGCAATGCGTAGACAGGAGAGGAGGAGCAGCCAAAGGAGCTACAGGGTGATGAGGAAGACAAGGCAGAGAATCCAGACACAACGTGGCAGTATGCAGTGGAGATGGAGGCAGGGAGTCCCTCCGAGTCACTAGTGCAAATGGCTCGGTGCATGCTTACTTGCTTGCGTAGTGATAGCCGAATTGTCACCATTCGGCAGAGGGATGACTACTGGCTTTCTACCATGTTAGACCCACGCTACTAGTCCAAACTGGGGGCCTTTTTTACACCCGCTGAGAGGGAGGACAAACTGAATTACTATCGATACATTCTATGTAGTCAGTTGGCCGCTGCCTATGTGCGCCATCGCCTATCCTCACGCAGGTCTGACCGGGGAGGGGGGGGGCTCTGTGCTCACGTTACACTGCCATGACTGCTGTAGGTGGGGGATGCAGGAGCAGTACCAGCTCCATCAGCAACAACTTAAGTCCAGAGTCGCTGATGAGCAGATTTATTCACCCACCTACTAAAGAAACTACTCAACAGTTGCAGCAGCTAGACATAGAGCAGAACCTGAACCAGCAGGTTGTGGCATACTTAGAGTCCACCCTGCTACCCCACATCGAAGATCCCCTGTACTACTGGGCAGCTAACCTCCATTTGTGGCCGCAACTGGCCGAGTTTGCCCTGGACAAGCTTTCCTGCCCAGCCAGCAGTTTGGCATCAAAGCAGGTGTTTAGTGCGGAGAAACTGATCTTTGTGAAGATGAATCAGGTGTGGATCAGCCAGAATTTTGAAACACCAGTGCCTGATGCATCAGACTAGATCATCCATGGTGCCACACCTACACTTTGACACTATTTTGCTACTATTCTGATGCTGCCACCCGCCTGATGCCACACCTGCTGCCATGTGCTCCTACTGCCACCCACCATCTTCAGCTGTTACTGGTATTGCTCCCCACCTTCCCACTCTGTCACTGGGCCACTCTGTGGTCTTACCTTGCTGCTGCCACCTCACCACTCTCTGGTCTCCTCATGCTGCTTTCACCTCAACACTATGTAACTGGGCCCCTCTGTGGTCTCCTCATGCTGCTGCCACCTCACCACTCTGTGGTCTCCTCATGCTGCTGCCACCTCACCGCTATGTCACTGGGCCCCTCTGTGGTCTCCTCATGCTGCTGCCACCTCACCACTCTGTGGTCTCCTCATGCTGCTGCTACCTCAACACTATGTCACTGGGCCGCTCTGTGGTCTCCTCATGCTGCTGCCAAATCACCACTCCATGGTCTCCTCATACTGCTTCCACCTCACCAATATGTCACTGGGCCACTCTGTGGTCTCCTCATGCTGTTGCCACCTCACCACTCTGTCATTGGGCCACTCTATGGACTTCTCATGCTTCATGCTGTTCCCACCCTCCCCACTTCACGACTGGGCCACTATTTTGCCGTTTTGGCCTGGTTGACATCATCATTTATTTAACCCTTCTTCTGATCTGTCAGAAGGAAGGAAAAATGAGACACACAACGGATTCTGTCTATGTAGCAGCTGTAAGCTTTCCAGTGTGTCCACTCACCACACTACATCGGAACCAGCAGCGCAAGTAACCGTCCGTGTTCTGGGACACAGGACTGACATTTTATTTATTTTCTCTTAGCAGCTGTAAGGCCTGTATGACATGGTCCCTATTTTGCAGAATTGGCTTATGATTTGGTAGTCAAAAGCAGGAGTGGGTACAAAACACAGAAGACATGCAAATATTCCATTCACGTGTCATCTCTGTTTTGGATCCACTCCAGTTTTTTTTTGGCTTATACTGATGTATTACAGACCAAATGCTGACCGAGTGAAAGCGGATGTTCAACAGACAGGATCCGTTTTTTGGCGGTTATTGTTCTGACAGATCGGAGGAAGGGCAAAATAATCTGTGACGTCAACACAAACACACTGCTGGAAAACGCAGAGGATAGAAATAGCTCACTCCAGTGTATTCAAAGACAGGTGCTCTAATCCTAGATTGGTTCACCACTCAACCAAGGTAAAGATAAAATAGTAATGCAAGGACTGGCACTCGTATATGAACGTCCTATGGACACAAAGTTTATTAAGGTACATATAAAAATATAAAAATGAAAATAAAGAATAAAAGAAGTTCTGGATGTCTAAATGCACTCTGACTACCAGAAATTCCGAATATACTGAATAAACGCGATATCCTTAAAAACCTCCACTTTAAAATAGCATATAGAAAAACTGCAGAAAAGTATTACAAACAGTCCATATTCCTCAACGGACTCCTTCCAAAGTGTGTATATCTTCCATTAATGGTATTAAATTCAGTCCGGACTTCTCTGATTAAATAGGACACTGTTTCTTTAAGACACGGTTTAGTGTCTCACCGTTCCTTTAAAACACGGTTTAGTGTCTCACCTTGAAAGTCACTTTACACCATATGGTGGTTTCACAGATAATATGTAACCCACTCTTGTGGGCTTACCTCCAGTAGTTCCCCACTATATCGGAATGCCGCTGTTTTAACTTATCCAGTATGCTGAAGCCGGCGTCCCGGCTCTGAACAATATCGGCGTTCCTCGTGGTGTCCGCGTCACGTGACCGGATTGTATCTCAGATTGTTGCCGGATCCCAGAATCGACTCTTTCACTCCTCCAGTGTATTATTCTTCAAATGTAGAAAAAGAAGTCCTAATGGGGTGCAGATTTTTCGCCAAGCAGCGTTTCGAGGATCTCTCCCCTTCCTCAGTGGCAGCACCCCTGCACACGAGCTCACCAGTTATATAATCCCCAGGGACCATCACAAATCCCGAACCGGATCTATTCAGGATCTTTATCTCCGCATAATTGCAATTGAAACCGCGATGTAATTTTTCATGCGAGTTTTTTTGCATGTGATTTTTATGTTTAAGCATACGATTCTTCCATTCTTTTCCAGAGGTTTCTACAATATCAATGCATTGTCTATGCCTTTTTTCATCATGCATGCATTTTTTGACATATATGCGTTTAAAAAAAAAAAAAAATAATATATGCATCTCCTTTAAAAATCTTTTAAAACACTTATCAGATATCCATATTCACATACTTTATAAGAATAAGAAATGGGGAGGTATGCGTAGGGCCGAGGAGGGATCGCAGTATCTTTTCAACATGAGATCTCTCATCAGCCACACGCACACCACCCGTATCTACAGAAAGCCAAAAATTTCCAACTCGGCATTCAAGCCATTCGGTATCAAGCTACCAAAATCATAAATACGTCTTGATTCAGCTCTTGATAATTTTTCTATATAGTTACCACCACGCCAGTGTTTCTCCACCTTCTCCAATGCCATAAATGAAAGACCTCGTGGGTCCTGGTTATGAAATTCTTTAAAATGTTTTGAGACAGTATGTTTGTCGTAACCTTTAATGATATTATTCATATGTTCAGAAATTCTGACCTTCAATGGTCTTTTTGTCCGACCAATATACTGCTTTGAGCAAGGGCACTGGAGAAGGTAGATCACACCGGTGGAATTGCACGACAGAAAATGTTTTATATCCATAGAAAACATATTTTGTGTAGAGGAGGCTTTGGTAGTTTTCTCAGGGAATTTAGTTCTCTGACAACATAGACATTTACCACATCTAAAAAAGCCTTGTAGTTTCAACCAATTGTGTTCCAAGTTTTTCTTTTTATAAATATGTCTAACTGTGGGAGCAACCTTGATACCTAAATTGGGAGCCTTCGTATATACAATACTTGGGATGGTAGGCAATTTAGTTCCTAAAATCTTGTCCTTTAATATATGGTGCCAATGCTGTTTAATGATTTTTTCCACCTGTCTCGACTGGGTATTATAGGGAAGGACAATCATCCATTCTCTATTATCCCTGTCTTGTTGTTTCGGGATTTGTTCAAATAATATTTTCCTATCCAATTCCTTTACTTGTTTCAAGGCTCTATCTACTATTTCTTCTGGATAGTTTTTTTCTCTAAATTGTTCTCTCATCTTTATGGCTTCTTCCTCAAATGTTGTATCCTCAGTACAGTTTCGTTTAAGACGACGAAACTGTCCAAAAGGGATTCCCACCAGCCATCTCGGTAAGTGGCAACTCGAGAACAATATATATCCATTTTTTGCTGTAGGTTTCTGGAATGTATTGCAAATATATTTGTTGTTTCTTTTCGTAATTTGTATGTCCAAAAACTCCACCCCTCCTTTATTGATATTGGAGGAGAACCGCAGATTCAACATATTGTCATTGATTTCAATTAGGAATTTTTCAAGACTGTCCCTGCCATCTTTCCAAATAAAAATCACATCGTCAATGTAGCGCCGCCATAGGACCAGGTCCGTCCCCAGCCTGGGACTTATGGTATTATTTTCCCACTGGGCCAAAAATAAATTGGCATAGCTGGGGGCGAACCTGGTACCCATGGCGGTACCCTTGACTTGAACATAAAATTGTTCCTCATAGTAAAAATAATTATGACGGAGGATGAAATCAACTCCCTCAAGTAGGAACTCAATCTGGTTAAGATCCCAGTCGGCTCTTTTGGCCAACTGATTACGTAATGCAGAAATCCCCTGTGAGTGTTCGATGACCGTATAGAGGGATTGGATATCTAAAGTTCCCATAATCCAACTGGGATGGACATCCAATTTCTCTAAAACCTCTATTATTTGGGTGGTATCTCGTATATATGAGTCAATAGTTTTCACATGTGGTTGAAGCAAGACATCTATATACTGTGACAAATTTGATGTCAGAGAACCTATCCCTGAAATAATTGGGCGTCCTGGAGGTTCCATCAGATTTTTATGTACCTTCGGCAGGCAATAAAATATTGGTATTCTGCCTGGTGTTCCCATAATAAAATCATGTTCCTGCTGTGTGATTATCTTCTGTGAGAGGCCTTTAGTACAGTATCTAGATAGAACTGCTCTAAATTCCTCTATGGGGTCTTTTTTTATTGGTCTATATGTTGTTCCATCAGATAGTTGTTTCATACACTCAGTATTATATTGATCTTTCCCCCAAATTACAATCGCCCCGCCTTTATCTGCGGGACGAATTACCACATTCTGATTATCTTGGAGTTCTTTCATGGCTTTAATCTCTCTACAAGTTAAATTATTCTTATAGTGTTTCTTTATTTTTAATCTATCTAGATCCATTTCGACACACTTCTGAAATGTAGCCATTTCCGGACTGATTTCAGTCCTAGGAAATTTCTTTGATCTATTCAATTCTGTGTGTACAAATGGATCTGATCTCTGTGGGTTAGAGATTGGATTTTTAAGAAAATATTTTTTCAGACAAATTTTACGGATAAATTTCTGAATCCCTATATATGTGTCAAACTTATTTAAAGTAGCTGAGGGGGCAAACCATCCCAAGTATTGTATATACGAAGGCTCCCAATTTAGGTATCAAGGTTGCTCCCACAGTTAGACATATTTATAAAAAGAAAAACTTGGAACACAATTGGTTGAAACTACAAGGCTTTTTTAGATGTGGTAAATGTCTATGTTGTCAGAGAACTAAATTCCCTGAGAAAACTACCAAAGCCTCCTCTACACAAAATATGTTTTCTATGGATATAAAACATTTTCTGTCGTGCAATTCCACCGGTGTGATCTACCTTCTCCAGTGCCCTTGCTCAAAGCAGTATATTGGTCGGACAAAAAGACCATTGAAGGTCAGAATTTCTGAACATATGAATAATATTATTAAAGGTTACGACAAACATACTGTCTCAAAACATTTTAAAGAATTTCATAATCAGGACCCACGAGGTCTTTCATTTATGGCATTGGAGAAGGTGGAGAAACACTGGCGTGGTGGTAACTATATAGAAAAATTATCAAGAGCTGAATCTAGACGTATTTATGATTTTGGTAGCTTGATACCGAATGGCTTGAATGCCGAGTTGGAAATTTTTGGCTTTCTGTAGATACGGGTGGTGTGCGTGTGCATATATGATGCATATATATTTTTATTTTTTTTTTAAACGCATATATGTCAAAAAATGCATGCATGATGAAAAAAGGCATAGACAATGCATTGATATTGTAGAAACCTCTGAAAAAGGCCCTTTGATATGCAAAGGGTGAAAATAGAGGGAAAGTAAAGATTAATATATACTCTCGACTTATATGTCAAAGGAAAACTATATTTCTACAATCTTAATTGAACTTTTATTGTATGGAGATTGTTGCCTATACTGAAATGCAACTAATATGGAAAAAACGCAAGTTCTGAAAAATCGCATCAAATAATCGCATCAAAAAAATCGCAGCAAAAAAAAAACCGCATCAAAAAAATTGCAGTAAAAACATTGTAAAGAAACATTGTAAAGAAACCGTATGATAGACATATGGAAGAATCGTATGCTTAAACATAAAAATCACATGCAAAAAAACTCGCATGAAAAATTACATCGCGGTTTCAATTGCAATTATGCGGAGATAAAGATCCTGAATAGATCCGGTTCGGGATTTGTGATGGTCCCTGGGGATTATATAACTGGTGAGCTCGTGTGCAGGGGTGCTGCCACTGAGGAAGGGGAGAGAGATCCCCGAAACGCGTTTGGCGAAAATCTGCACCCCATTAGGACTTCTTTTTCTACATTTGAAGAATAATACACTGGAGGAGTGAAAGAGTCGATTCTGGGATCCGGCAACAATCCGAGATACAATCCGGTCACGTGACGCGGACACCACGAGGAACGCCGATATTGTTCAGAGCTGGGACGCCGGCTTCAGCATACTGGATAAGTTAAAACAGCGGCATTCCGATATAGTGGGGAACTACTGGAGGTAAGCCCACAAGAGTGGGTTACATATTATCTGTGAAACCACCATATGGTGTAAAGTGACTTTCAAGGTGAGACACTAAACCGTGTTTTAAAGGAACGGTGAGACACTAAACCGTGTCTTAAAGAAACAGTGTCCTATTTAATCAGAGAAGTCCGGACTGAATTTAATACCATTAATGGAAGATATACACACTTTTGAAGGAGTCCGTTGAGGAATATGGACTGTTTGTAATACTTTTCTGCAGTTTTTCTATATGCTATTTTAAAGTGGAGGTTTTTAAGGATATCGCGTTTATTCAGTATATTCGGAATTTCTGGTAGTCAGAGTGCATTTAGACATCCAGAACTTCTTTTATTCTTTATTTTCATTTTTATATTTTTATATGTACCCTAACGTTGTGTCCATAGGACGTTCATATACGAGTGCCAGTCCTTGCATTACTATTTTACAAACACACTGCTGACACCCCCTCCACTATGTAAGGGGGGCTCTACTTGTATAACAGTTTAATAGAACAGTTTCTGTAGGCATCTATGTGGAATCAGCTGACAACAATGTAAAAGGAGTGCACTCTTTCACGCTATAGTAGGATCTTGGGTCTCTGCACAGTTGTGCCCAAATAAGGGAAGTGTGGAGTGATTCTAAGAACGACGCCTGTCATCTGCATTTCATACGGACTCACAGTATTGTTTCACTACCACAGCAGACTCCCTATGCGTGCTACTGCAAGGCACAGTGTTATACACCACTATACAGGCTCTCTACAGCCAGGAAAGAGCTGTTTTTTAACGTGATTCGCCATGAATAAATTCAGATCGAATCAAATCTTTTCAGAAAATTCAGCGAACCGATCGAATCAAATTTTTGGGAAATTCTCTCATCTCTAACCGCGACCTACCAGAAGGCATTGTGAATACTGTAAAATTTAATGGAGGAGGGAGAATGATATAGAGTTGTCAGGTTTTGTCTTAAGTTGGGTCTACACGGGGTGATGCAGCAGCCGATTGTCGGGAAGGAAGTGTTCTACACAATCTTCTGGCAGAAACTATGATTGGTGGTGCCTACATGAACGACATGAGCGGTTCACTCATTCATTGGGTGATCAGTGGAACATTCAGACAGGCAGATTCAGATGCCCGATGATTGGTGCATCTAAATGCACCTTTAGGCTCCTTATTTCTTGTGAAGGATAAACTTAAGTGGGACTGTGACCATGAACCCCCTCTCACTCAAACTACTATCAAGTGTGGACAGCTGAGGAGACACAGATTCCAATGTTGTCATTATAATTTTATAAGCTATAAATCTGCAAGCAGCACATGCTCTGTATGTTAATGAAATACAGTATGAATCTGCTGTACTATTTCTCTGCGGGGTGCATTATAATACAAAGCACAGACTGTTTGTGGTCTTACTGCAAGAGAGTGAAAGTGAGTTCAGGAATAATAATGACATTGTTGGGATCTGTGTCTCTTTAGCTACCCACACATAGTAGGAGGCGTCTAAGAAGGAGGAAGAGGAGAGGAGACAATATTGTCGTATCACTTGGATGTTTTCCAACTGTTTGTAAGCATTTACTGTACCATCTTGGCAAGCAACATTGGTGAAAAGGAACCTGAACATTGTTTGGCTCTCTTTGGGCATATGGATTCGCCTGGGAGGCATATAGGGTTTATAAGGGAGAAGCTTGGCTCCTTTATGACAAACCGTTCCAGCAGAGAAAAGGCAAAGAGTTGTGATGGGGTCATGAAGATATTTCCTTGTGAATGAGCTAGATGATGGCTCCCTCTGCTAACCTTCCCTTTTGGGGGAAGGAGGGGTGGAGCCAGGGGTCCTCGATGTCTCAGTGTAAGGGATACTGCTAGCAATGCAACGATGGGGGACATTTCGGCTTGTCATTTCGCTTCAAACAAGAATGCGGTAGTAACCATTGTAAGTTCGCTTCAAACAAGGATGCGGTAGTAACCATAGCCTCACCAAATGTTTTAAACGGGCAAAAGGAAAATCTGCCGATGGCGTTGGAAAGAGGGAAGATGCTGATGAAGGAAGCGAAGCTTCCCTTTCTAAGTAGATCCCCGGGAAGCAGCTGTATTATTATAGGCTGCTTTTTCGCATTTGTTCATATTCCGTTTGATCTGGCAGCCTCTTGTTTTAGTCTGGATAATCTAGTCTGTGAGTGACCATGTGGAAGTGGTGGACAAAAAACTGAGAGAGGCGGTACAGTTAGGGCATATTGGCCCCATCTCTGAGTTTCACCTCTGGGAGTGGTTCCCAAATAGTATCCTAATAAATTTAGATTCATATATCATTTCTTGTTTCCAATGGGTTTTTCTGTGAATAATGGAATTGTATGCACGTGTTTCTTTTGATAGAGCAGTGAAAGTGGTAGGTTTAATTTTGGGTTCGGGGTTTAAGTGAATTACGTAAAGGATTCCATGCTCACAGAATCCATAACGTAATTTAATGCCGGCATGCCAAACGGAATGCCTTTAGAGGCATTCTTGTTTTGCATGCCGTCATAATACAAGTGTATGGCCAGTAGAATGGAACCCTCAGGGCCTGGCCATACACTTGTATTATGTGGCATGCCGGCATTGAATTGCGCAATGGATTCCGTGAGAACGGAATCCATTGTGTAATTCACTTAAACCCGAACTCGAACCTGCCAAAAGGCAGGATTGCTCAACTCTACTCATTAGGAAGACAGATATTGAGGCGGCCTTCTGTTTGCTTTCTGTTCAACCAGAGAGATTTCACTTATTGGGGTGTATGTGGAAGGACCATTATTATGTGTATTGTTGTCTGCCCACTGGATGCGTCATTTCCAGTTCATACTTCGTGGCATTTAGTTCCTTTTTTGTTAATTGAGTGGTGCACGATGTTTGGGGAATTTCTTCCATTGTCCACTATCTGGATGATTTTTTTCTGTGGGGGCCCCCTTGTTCCACTGTATGCGTAGTATTGTTGCTGACTGTACAATTGGTAGCATGGCATTTTTGGATCCCCTTGCTGCTGCTAGGGTGCTCATGTGTTGGAAGGTGGCCTGACTCTTGGGTTCAGTGGGGATTGGTTAAGAACTTGGCTTTGCTAGAGCTGTTTCCCATTTTAGGGAACTGTGAAAAGACAATTTCCCTTTCAGAAGAGTATGTTTTCATTGCGATAAACAAGCTATGGTGTCTGCTATCTCTACTCTGTCTGCTTCATCCCCTCTGGTAGTGGCTTGTTTGCTGCACTCTAAGACTGATCAGCAATGAGCATTTTGGGATTCTCGATGACTTGCCTGGGCCATCTGTTTGCCCGGTATTTTGTGTTTCCACTTTTCTGGCTGTTTGGGGTGGGGTGCCTGGCTCTTTTTACAGCATGTAGATGGTTTACGCTTTCAAATTGGTGCTGCCACTGAGACTTCGCAGTGAGTGTTGGATGATGATATGTTAAGGATAATTGGTCACTGGGAATCAGAGAAGTTCCACCTCTGAATTAGGACACATTTACATGATCACAAACAGCGGGTCTGCAATATATAGGCAACGACCATATCACGGATGCGGACCCTTTGACTTGAATGAGTCCGGAATCTGCAAGATACGGAGTGGTGAGAAGCGGAGGCATGGATCAGAAGCTCACAGAGCACTATGAAACGCTTCCGTGGGATTTTGGTCCATGCATTTCAGGCAGATGTTCGTCCTGATGGTTGGGCCTGCCTTTGGAATTTGCACTGGTGAGATGGATCGATGTCTATGGGATGACTTGGATGAGAGTGCTTTCCGAGTTTCATTATTGCTGCAGATTGGATTTCTTCCCAATGTATTAGTCCTTCACTTTGTGGGAAAATGACCAGGGTTTGCAGTCATCTAGGAAGTTAATTAGGGATATTAAGTTTGATGTGTTGCCTGGCACTATTCTCGATAAGTTAATAAGGCTTGGGTGAAGGTTAATAAGGAAGTTGGCCCTTTTGTGTCTCATAATGGAGGCATTGTGGTTAATCATTAGGAGTTGGATTATCTCATACAGTACGGAGTCCATTTAAATGCTATTGGGATGTATCTGTGAATATTAGGTTTGTGTGAGGGTGTGGAATAGACTGAGTTTGTGTGGTGGGTCTGAAGGGGGTAGGGTGTTGCAGACTTCATCCTGTGGCTGGAGAATAAGTCTTCGCAAGAGGCTGTGTAAAATCATACTTATCTCATCCATTTCATCGCAAAGAGCCGTCCGCTGCCATCTTGATTTAAGATCTAGTGGGAGATCTCGCTCGGCGTGTCCGGCCGGTCTGGTATCTTCATATGTCACCGCGCACAGGATTTTTCGCAAGATCTTAAATCAAGATGGTGTCGGCCGGCTCTTTGCACTCAAACGGGTGAGGTTAGTATGATTTTTTTTTTTACTGCCATTCAGGGAAAATCGATTTGTTACCTCGAAGCACAAGGAAATTCGGCTTCACAGCGAATCAGATTTTCCCTGAAATTCAGATTAAGTGGACTTCGATTCGCTCAACACTACTGGTCACATGACACAGCTGGGAAGCAGAAGGGAGGGGATAGCTCACACAGCCACTGGTAAGAAGATTACATTCACCAAACATTACATCATGTACCATTCTAGCAGGTCAGAGAATAACATTTCTTCTTCAACCTGTTTCTTGCTAAGACCTATGTTATGGTAATAGTTATGTGGTCTGTGGAATGCTCTATTGAAAATCTGAATATTTATTATTGATTATTTGTCTATTTGTCTTATATTTAATATAGAAGCACAGTTATTTGGGTAATGCAATATAATGTAATATAATTGCCTTTTCCTGTTTAGGTTCTGTTATTTATTTATGTATTTATTTATTTATTGAAATGTAATCTTTGTGTATTTTTCATTAATAAAAATGTTGCTGTGGCCATTTAAAATCCAGTCGCATACAGTCTACTTTTTTACAGGTTAATGGGAATTGAAGTTTAATGGTGTGACAGAGGAGACTGAAGAATCTCCTTTCCTTTGTCATGAATTTATACAACATTCTTTGAATGTTGGGGTTTTTGCACCTTTGCATGAGGGTGTGTGTGTGAGTGTATGTGGGGGCGAGTTTCTCAAACCCTACCTCTTGGACAGACCAGTGAAGGGAAGCTTGCTTACCTGTTTCCCGGAGTTGGCTTCCCAGTCCTTCTCATCGTGGCCTCAGCTACTCCTTTGCAGTCCCAGAATGTAAACTTTAGTTTTGACACTACTGCATCCAGTGATTGGCTGCAGTGGTGTCAAAATGAAAGTATACATCCTGGCTGCAGTGGTGACCTGTTCCCTTTGTTTCACGTGACCAATTGAGATGGACAATTGGCTGCAGTAGCCTAAAAGTAGAAGTTTACATCCTGGGAGTGCAGCAGAGAAGCCAAGAAACAGAGAGCCAGCACCGGGAAGCAGTGAAGTGTGCTTCCCTTTGCAGGTCTGCCAAAGAAGGGGATTTTCCAACCCCTCGAAAGTGCATAATCCCTTTAATGTAAGCGGTAAAAATCTCTACACTATATGCAGCGACTATATCAGAACAGAAGAAAAAATTCAGTGCCTGGCAACCCTCTCTCTAGGCCCCATAGCAGTCATGTGGTCTGCCTCCATGGTAGGTACATCACTGAAATGTACTAACTGTCAAATGAACATTTGCACTCAGCAGATAAAGTACTTATAACCTCATACATTATTAGGAAATGCATGTTGCTTTCACTGTAAAGAAACACTAGAGATCTAAGGTAAAACTCTGCTGGATCGCATGCTGACACATTGCTTTTTACTCGGCCCATCACACTAATCATTGCAGCATTACATTGTCAACACTGTAAACATTATTTTAAACGATTATCTGTAGAATGTAATTAGTTAATGTAAAAGAGAAACAAATGTTCACTGAAGCATAAACTGAATGATACCATTCATCCTGGCTGTGGAAAGGCATGTTCAGATTAACACCATTATGGAGCACTCTTTAAATCAATTACTGTTACCAGCTAGTGATACTTGCAGTGGCTTAAAGGGGTTGTCCCATCTCTGCTGGAATTATGGAAACATAGCCCTGTGCTCCTCTGGTTTCTGTAACTTCCAGAGCAGTAATTGAGAGGCACTCAAACATCGTAACAAAGCAGTCCTTTAAATCAAGCCAAGGCAGATTGTCGTGCAAAACTGTGTCTGCAATCCTTTCGGCCTATGAACTGAACTGTGGCTGCAGTCTTATGAGCCACCTGTAGCACCTCAGTCTATGTGCACATCTCCTGCAGATGTTCTGGCAGGAGCCTCTGCAGGGAGACCCGCAGGAGCCAGTTTAGAGGATGGGAGTGATGGTGGCCCTAAGGAAGTGTTGTGTCATGGTGTACTCCCTCGGGCCATTGCTCCCCGGGGATCAGTGCAGTGTAAATGTATAAAAATCTTTTTTACTAAGTGCAATGTAGAACTTCAAATGGATTCAATAGTAGCTGATTTCAAGTGTAATTTTATCTCTGGCATCAGTAAGGAATATGGAGTTAGGTTGGATGGCTGTAGTTTTGCACTATATAGTACTGGCCTAATGGTAATATGGTGATGGGTGTCTTAGCTATAGTCCCTCACCTCACGGTAGTGTCTGTCGATATTGGATAAAGCTGTTCACTCTGCTGCTTGTCTTCTCAAGGATTTACTTAAGATAATTTATAGCAGTAATTCAATTTGGAGAATCAAACGTACTTCATTTTCCCTTCTGTAGCTCAACAGGAAATCCCCCTCCTGGCAGGAAGCAGAACCAGCCCACTCCCACCAAGAGGAGGGGAACAAGGTGGTTAATCCTGTTCCTGCCAACCACATTCTTACTAGAATAAATTGCCAAATTGCCCAATAAATATAAAACAATACCTAACTTTATAGTACAAAACAATATACATAATTGTAGTACCCCCAGGTCTGGGACACTGCACCTCCATTGCAGATTCTGGCAAAAATAAAGGGCAAAAAACACTGCATAAAACAATATTTTATCTGGCAAAAGGCAAGCAAAATTCTGTACCCACACCAGATCCTAATGCATCCACATGTATTTTGACCTTATACTCATGGGCGTAGGAAGCCCCAAAAATCTGGGGGGGACAGCACTTATGGGGCCCCTGTGTCCCCTCCCACCCTCAAGCCACACCCACATATCTCTCCGTCCCCCCCAAGTGCCAAAATCTCTTCCCCCCCCCCCTTATGGGCCAGTGGGTCCGGTTTAAAAAAAAAAAACACACACACACACAAAACAAGACACTTATACTTATCTCCATCCGTCACAGCGATGCGATGCAGGCCTCTTCCGGCCTGTGTCCCGCGCTGTATGGCTCACAGACGGCGCGATGACGTCATCGCGCCGCCTGTACCAACATCTGATAGGCTGCCGGCACTAGGCCTGCAGCCTATCAGAGGAGCAGGGAAGGGAGACGCCTCTCCCTCTCCTGCTACGCAGCACAGCAATCTGTATTGCTGTCCTGAGGACGGCGATACAGATGACTATGGAGATGAACGCTTCCACAATGGAAGCGTTCATCTCCCTGTGCCCCGCCACCACCGCACACATTGTCCTGCTGCCGCTGTGGGGGATTTTAGCATAACTGTCCCCCCCGCATTATTTCCTGGTGGGGATCCAACCCCCCCGCCCCCTCGCTTCCTACGCCCGTGCTTATACTGGAAAAGAATGCCAGAATCTCATTGCAAGTATGTACCTAGCCTTATCTGATGAAGTGTGCCCACTGCTGCTGCTTTTTATATAGTGTGCTATCCTTTCCTCCATACAGGGGTGTAACTACCACCATAAGAGCCATAGCGGCTGCTACAGTGCCCGCCTCAGCAGAGAGCCCAGACACTCGGACTGCAAGGTCCACTACAGCAGACACGGATGGCAGGCGGAGGATGGACTGATGATTATTTAATACCGAGCACACCACCCGTGGCAGCAGGGGACCCTGCGGCATACAAATTCCTCTGTACTCTATCAAGTATCAAGACTTTATCAAGTATTTTTCCCAACAAAAATACTAGCCTAGTTTACACGGATAAAAGGAGTTGTGCTCTGGGGGGCTTTGCTTAACACAGGGTGTTATTTGGCACCAATCGTTGGATCATATTTTGAGTTTTGTGCTTTTTTTAAATAAAACTTTTTTACCTGTTAGGGACACCCCTGTGTATTTAACATTTGTTAAAGGGGGTTGTTTCACTTCATCAGATATTATTTATTATATAAAGGAAGCTAATACAAGGCACTTACTAATGTTACCCATATATCTCTTTGCTGGCTGGATTCCTTTTTCCATCACATTATAGACTGCTCATTTCCATGGTTACGACCACCCTGCAATCCATCAGTGGTGGCCGTACTTGGACACTATAGAAAAAAGCATTGGCTTATGTGCGCTCCAGTGGTCCCGACCACCAGAGAGGCCGGCACTTTTTACTATAATGTGCAAGCACGACCACGGCTGCTAGACTGTAGGATGATCGTAACCAATGTATAATGTGAGGGAAAAATTAATCCAGTCAGCAAAGTAAGCAGTATGGACAATCACAATCGGTTAGTAAGTAGTGTTAAGCGAATATTCGAATTGTGAATTTTTATTGAGAATATCAGCACTTCGAGAATTTGCTAATATTTTGAATATAGTGATATATATTTGTAAATACGAATATTAGTTTTTTTGTATTTTTTTTTCCATCTGAACTCATTACCTAATATACCTACCTGTTTCTTGCTTGTGGGCCAATGTGAGAAGGCTGCAATTTTGTAGTCTGTAGTGAATTAAAATATTCTTTATTATTTAATTTATTTTCTCGTATGCGAAAAATCGGCAAAGTAATATTTGCGTATGCGAATATGCTAAAACACGAATATATAGCACTATTGAATACTATAGATTTTTTTTCATCTGAAGTCATGATTCCTCCCTGCTTAAAGGGGTTATCCAAGTTATATTTATTGATGACCTATCCTCAGGATAGGTCATCAATATCAGATCGGCGGGGGTCCGACACCCGGCACCCCCGCCGATCAGCTGTTTGAAGAGATGGCGAGCGCTGTGCCAGCGCTGCCTCCTCGTCATTGTTTACATGCTGGCCGTTGCATCTGCAGCGGTGAGCAGGTGTAATTACACCCAAGCCGTTCCATTCATGTCAATGGGACGGATCGCTCCTATACAAGTGTATACTACAGAGCCGTCCCATTGAAATGAATGGAACGGCTTGGGTGTAATTACACCTGCTCACCGCTGCAGATGCAACGGCCAGCATGTAAACAATGACGAGGAGGCAGCGCTGGCACGGCGCTCGCCTTCTCTTCAAACAGCTGATCGGCAGGGGTGCCGGGTGTCGGACCCCCGCCGATCTGATATTGATGACCTATCCTGAGGATGGGTCATCAATAAATATAACTTGGATAACCCCTTTAAGTTGCTTTTGGACCAATGATTGTTCACATTAAATTGGAAAAAATGACAAATATTCTAAAAAACAAATATATAGCACTATATTCGTGTTTTAGAATATTCGCGTTATGCGAATATTACATTGCTGATTTTTTACAATCAATAAAATAATCTCGAATACAAATATTTGCGAATTTGAATATTGCCCCTGCCACTAATCACTATTAGTAAGTACCTTGTATTACGTGTCTCTACATGATAAATGCCACTTGCTGAAGTGACAAAACCCCTTTCAGTTTCTATTTTTGAATTGTCCCTGCTGAGTAGTGATTTAGCGAACCAACAACCTTCTACATTAAAGGCGAAGACTCTAACTATTGAGCTATAAGGCTGAATACCATCTAGTGGAAGATTTTCTTTGGCTAAAAACCTCAGTAGTATTTTCACATGTATTTACATATATACCAGGACATTGTATGGGAGGTATATATATATATACACCATGAAATTTTTACATTTTTTAGCAACTGCAAAATATTTATTGGCACAAAATAAATTACAATAATCAACAACAAAACACCCATTATAGAAGAGCAATTAAAATATTTAAAAAAATACCGGCACCAAGGTGGCAACCCTACTCAGGAGGAGAATATTTCATTTTCAAAACAAGCTCTGAAAAATTTAAGGCGGGATCTAATTGGTTGCTATGGGCAACTAAACCAGTTTTCCTTTACACCAGTTATGATAAATCTCCCTCTTAGTACCCCACTTTCAGGCTTGCACTGGGGAGCTGGAGAATTCCCCTGTAAGCACCCAAACCAACAAGTGAGCTTTCCTGCAGACTGGGGTCTGTGTTCTGTGTTCATCCAATAGGCGACCGCCTAGGGCGCCCCAAGACAGCAAGTTGCTGATGGCTCAAATGGGAAAAATGTCCCTGGCAGCTCTGCAGTGGCTAAGTTTAATTTATAAGGCTGTCTCCTCTCCCTGTGCTCTCTGCAGAGCAATCTTAGCCCCAGCAGAGCTTCTGGTTGATATAATGTCTGTTGCCGAGAGGGACAAGACAGCAGATCACAGCAGCTTAATACCTAGCAGGCCCTGTCCCAGCAAAGATAATACATTTTTCCAGAAGCCCTGTGGAGCGGGGATCGCTGCACCGGGACATGGAACTGTTCAGCAGTAGAAGGGCCACCATTTACCAAGGAGTAGGCTCACCAATGAGCGCTTCCCTCATGAGACTAACAGAAGCACTCATTGGTTGTTTCACTGACCAATGAGCATCAGGATAGTAAGGAAAGCACTGATTGGTTAGTGTGCTGCTTTGGGAAAAGGTCCTTTACACTGCTGAACGGCTGCTGCACGGATCCCACCTCCTTCTCAGGTTAGTAGTTGCTCTCTCCTCCCCCTGCCCTAGTCTTCTTTCTGCCCCCCTTTCCCCAAGCACCTCACTGACCCTTCTGCTCCCCCTGCCCCAAGTGCCTCACTGCCCCCTCTGCTAGTCCCTTTCCCCAAGTGCCATACAGATCCTTCTGCTAGCCCCTTCCTCAAGTGCTAAATTAATCCTTTTGCTAGCCCCTGCCCCATGTGCCTTACTGATTCTGCTGCTCCACCTGCCAAAGTGCCATACTGATCCTCCTTCTACCCCCCAGCCCTAAATGCCTCACTGCCCCTTTTGCTCTCCCTGCCCCAACTGCCTCACTGATCCTCCTGCTCCCCCTGCCCAAAGTGCCTCACTGATCCTCCTGCTAGTCCACAGCCCCAAGTGCCTCACTGATCCTCCTGCTAGTTCACAGCCCCAAGTGCCTCACTGATCCTCCTGCTAGGCCCCTACCCAAAGTGCCTCACTGCCCCCTCTGCTAGTCCCTTTCCCCAAGTGCCATACAGATCCTTCTGCTAGCCCCTTCCTCAAGTGCTATATTGATCCTTTTGCTAGCCCCTGCCCCATGTGCCTTACTGATTCTGCTGCTCCACCTGCCAAAGTGTCATACTGATCCTCCTTCTACCCCCCAGCCCTAAATGCCTCACTGCCCCTTTTGCTCTCCCTGCCCCAACTGCCTCACTGATCCTCCTGCTCCCCCTGCCCAAAGTGCCTCACTGATCCTCCTGCTAGTCCACAGCCCCAAGTGCCTCAATGATCCTCCTGCTAGTCCACAGCCCCAAGTGCCTCACTGATCCTCCTGCTAGGCCCCTACCCGAAGTGCCTCACTGACCCTCCTGCTAGACCCCTACCCAAAGTGCCTCACTGACCCTCCTGCTACCCCTGCTCCAAGTGCCATACTAATCCTCCTGCTAGCACCCTGCTACCTGTTCCCCAATTGCTTCACTGCCCTCTTTGCTCCCCCCTCCTGCCCCAAGTGCCTCACAGACCCTCCTGCTCCCCCCTGCCCCAAGTGCCTCACTGCCCCCTCTGCTAGGCCCAAGTGCCCCACTGATCCTCCCACTAGCACCCTGCCCCAAGTGCCTCACTGCCCCTACTAATCCCCCTGCCCCAAGTGTCTCACTGACCCTCCTGCTCCCCCCTGCCCAAAGTGCCTTACTGTATCATCTGCTAGCACCCTGCACCAAGCGTCTCACTGACTGTCCTGCCGCAAGTGCCTCACTGCCATTTCTGCTCCCCCTGCCCCAGGTGCCTCACTGCCCCTTCTGCTCACCCCTGCCCCAAGTGCCTCACTGCCCCTTCTGCTAGTCCCCTTCCCCAAGTGCCTCACTGACCCTCCTGCTCCCCCCTGCCCCAGGTGGCTCACTGCCTCCTCTGCTCCCCCCGCCCAAAGAGCCTCACTGCCCCCTCTGTTCCACTGCAGCAGACTGCCAGCTACACACCTTCACTGAGGCTGCATGCTCCACTGGTAGTGCGTTGCCCCTGTGTGTGTACTGTATGTAAAAGTGTTCCTGTGTGTATGTCTCTATTAAAGTGCTATGAATGCCACTGTGTGTATGTAATAGTGTATTGCTGTGTGCGTGCGAGTAAGTCAAAGTGAACATATGTGTAAAATCAAATTCAGATGTTTTGTATTTTTTTGTGTTATTTACAGTGAAACAGTAGACATTTTTCTTCAGACAGGCAAACTTAGGTGCAGTCAATGTATTAGTGTAAAACAGGGATCAGCAACCTTCAGACTTCAGCTGTTCTGAAACTACAACTCCCAGAAATCTTCCTTTCATTTCTATGGGGATTACAAGAACAGCCAAGAAAGTGTGCATGCTGGGAGTTGTAGTTTCACAACAGCTGGAGTACCGTAGTTAGTGATGAGCGAAGCATTCGAAGCAGAATTTTGTCCGAAGTCTAGTAAAACTTCAATTCGCAATGAATCTGAATTTCCTCACACTTCGTAGTAATGAATCAGGTTTTCCTAAAATGGTGGCTGCATGTGTTACAAAGTGAAAGTATGAAGCCTGGAAATGTGAAATCACCCATAATGCAGTGCAGCCAGACAATCCGCAGACATCCATCCCCTGTGATGTCACAGCCCTATAAAACACTCCGCCATTGTCCTGTGAGCTGAGCATAGGGAGAGATATGGTGCTCATGCACTAGGGACAGTGTTACAGAAAATGATTATTAGAAGAATACTGGAGAGGGAGAGTGCAGGCAGAGTGTAGGGAGACTGCAGGGAGAGTGCAGGCAAAGTGTAGGGAGACATATTCTGCATCAGTTTTATCTATTTATTCCTTCATCATTCGTAAATGTATTTCAATACCAATAAGATGGAAGACTTTATTACTCCGGTACCAGCTTGACAACTAATACCATCCAGTCTGCACCCCTTAAAGATGCCAGGTCTTAGTGATGACCATTCTCATCTTTTGCTGGCTTTAGTTCTTCCAAATCATCCTTCAAAGTCTACATGTCTTATAAAAGTCAGCAAGATGCAGAGAGAGGAGGAGCTGGATGTTCCTGATTACATATTCTCATCGATATTAGATGATGTGGAAAAGGAGGAAAAGCAGATGGCAAAAGAAGGGCTCCCACCTGTAGGACTGGAGAGAGCTGGGGTTGGAGAAGTGGGTATGCCAGAGCTGATTAATATGTGTTTACTGTCAAATAACCTGCAGGAGATTGCGGGCAAGAACAGCAATATTATGTATATTGTGTCCCCACCTAACCAGCCAAACCCCATACCAGCAACAGCCCCTGTTTAAAGGTGCATTAAAGGTGCTGTGTGGCCATTAACAATGAAGAAGGACTATACAGTGCGGTCTTCATTATTAAGGGTAACTGTCATGTTTTCATCAAAAAAAATCTAATTTAGCATATGTTACTGCTGCAGCAGAATTAAACATAAAGCAATCTTTAGTTTCTTTACATACCACTGCTTTCCTTGAGTTTTTCCCTCAGTTATGGCTGTTTAAAAATTTACAATATGAGGACCTTCTCAAGATGGCTCCTCTGTCTGATCTGAGGCCAAAACTGCTTTCCCTGATTTCCCATACACAATTGCTTTAGCCAGCAGCCAATCAGATTGGATTACTGAGAGACACGCCTCCTCACTCTAAAGCCTAATGCAGCCATGCAGTGTGAAGGACCGCCCCTCTGTCTTCTGTTTATACTAAAAGGAAGACAGACTAGCCCTAGCAACGGTCTTTTAACCTCTTAAGGACACAGGGCGTACAGGTACGCCCTAATGTCCGAGTCCTTAAGGACACAGGGCGTACCTGTACGCCCTGTGTTTAAACTGCTACTGCGCCCGATGTGGGCGCGGTAGCAACATGGTTCCTGCTGATGTAGATCAGCAGGAACCATGTTCTAATGCCGAGGGGGTCATGTGACCCCCGTATCGGCGATCGCTGCAAACCGCAGGTCAATTCAGACCTGCGGTTTGCAGCGATTTGCTATCTCTGATCCCGCGGTCTGTGACCGCAGGGATCAGAAGAGTTAATGCGGCAAAGATCTTTATTTTAACCCCCTGCAGCCCCCAATCTTGTTATGGCGGCGGGGTGCAGAGGAGTGGTTTCGGAGGCGGGAGGCGGTGCGGGAGGCGCCTCCCTTGTAATAATTCCTGGTGTCTAGTGGTTCTATCAGAGTGCCAGCACATTGCTGGCACTCTGATAAGCGGCTGGCATCTGTGCTGCAGATGCCAGCCGTTTAACCCTTCTCTTACCGCGGTCCGGACGGACCGCGGTATGGAAAGTGTTAACAGGGAGGAGCTCCCTCCCTCTCCCATCGAGGGCTGCTGTGCCTATGCAGCCCCCAGGATGGGATCGCAGAGGAGGGAGCTCCCCTCCTCCCCATCCATCACCCACTGCTCTCTAATGGCAGTGGGTGATGGATTACCATGGCAGCAGGGCGCTTTCAGAAGCGTCCTGCTTGCCATGGTATAGTAACTCTGGTCAGACTTCTGCTAAAGGCAGAAGTCTGACCAGACTGTGAAAAGTAAAAAATACAGTGCAGTACACTATATAGTGTACTGTACTGTATTATATAGACACCAGATCCACTGGATCTACAAGAACCAAGTGGGTCTGGGTCCAAAAAAAATGTAAAAAAGTGAAAAAAAAGTAAAACACAAATCACTGAATAAAAAGTAAAAAAAAAAAAATACACTACACATATTAGGTATCGCCGCGTCCGTAAAAAACAGCTCTATAAAAATATCACATGACTGAACCCCTCAGGTTAACGCCATAAAAAAAAAAAAAAAAAATGGTGTAAATAAGCCATTTTTGGGACCTTACATCACTAAAAGTGTAATACAAAGCGATCAATAAGGCATATGCCTCCCAAAATAGTACCAATCTAACCGCCATCTCATCCCGCAAAAAATGAGCCCCTTCATAAAACAATTGCCCAAAAAATAAAAAAACTATGCCTCTCAGACTAAAACATGATTTTTTTTGTTTCAAAAATGCTTTTTAGTGTTAAATGTAAATTTTTTTAAAAAAGTAGACATATTGGGTATCTCCACGTCCGTAAGAATCTGCTCTATAAAAATATCACATGACCTAACCCCTCAAGTAAACACTGTAAAAAAAAAAAAAAACTTTGTCAAAAAGCCATTTTTGTCACCTTACATCACAAAAAGTGTAATAGCAAGCGATCAAAAAGTCATATGACCCCCAAATAGTGCCAATCTAACCGCCACCTCATCCCACAAAAATTATACCCAACCTGAGACGATCGCCTAAAAACTGAAAAAATATGGCTCTCAGACTATGGAGACACTAAAACATGTTTTTTTGTTTCAAAAGGATATTATTGTGTAAAACCAAAATAAATAAAAAAAAGTATACATATTGGGTATCGTCGCGTTCGTAACGACCTGCTCTATAAAAATATAACATGATCTAACCCCTCAGGTGAACGCTGTAAACATAAAAAATAAAAACGTTGTAAAAAAGTAATTTTTTGTCACCTTACATCACAAAAAGTGTAATAGCAAGTGATCAAAATGTCATATGCACCCCAAGATAGTACCATTCAAACCGCCATCTCATACCGCAAAAAATGAGCCCCTACATAGGACAATCGCAAAAAAAAAAAAAAAAACTATGGCTTTCAGAATGTGGAGACACTAAAAAATCATTTTTTTCAAAAATGCTTTATTATGTAAAACTGAAACAAAAAACCCCAAAAAGTAGTCATATTTGGTATTGTCGCGTCAGTAACAACCTGCTCTATAGAAATAGCACACAATCTAACCTGTCAGTTCAACGATGTAAATAACAAAAAATACAAAACTGTCCCAAAACAGCTATTTTTTGCAAATTATCCATTTTAATCCATTTTTCCAGTAACAAAGCAAGGGTTAACAGCCAAACAAAACTCAATATTTATTGCCCCGATTCTGTAGTTTGCAGAAACACCCCATATGTGGTTTTAAACTGCTGTATGGCCAAACGGCAGGGCACAGAAGGAAGGGAACGCCATATGGTTTTTGGAAGGCGGATTTTGCTGGACTGGTTTTTTGAGACTATGTCCCATTTGAAGCCCCCGATGCACCCCTACAGTAGAAACTCCAAAAAATGACCCCATTTTGGAAACTACGGGATAAGGTGTCAGTTTTGTTGGTACTATTTTAGGGTAAATATGATTTTTGGTTGCTCTATATTACACTTTTTTGAGGCAAGGTAACAAAAATTGAAATTCAGAAATTTCATCTCCATTTGCCAATAACTCTTGTGGAACACCTAAAGGGTTAACAAAGTTTGTAAAACTGGTTTTGAATACCTTGAGGGGTGTAGTTTCTTAGATGGAGTCACTTTTATGGAGTTTCTATTCTAGGGGTGCATCGGGGGGCTTCAAATGGGACATGGTGTCAAAAATCCAGTCCAGCAAAATCCGCCTTCCAAAAACCATATGGCGTTTCTTTCCTTCTGTGCCCTGCCGTTTGGCCATACAGCAGTTTATGACCACATATGGGGTGTTTCTGCAAACTACAGAATCGGGGCAATAAATATTGAGTTTTGTTTGGCTGTTAACCCTTGCTTTGTTACTGGAAAAAATGGATTAAAATGGAAAATTTTCCAAAAATCGAAATTCAGAAATTTTATCTTTATTTGCCATTAACTCTTGTGGAAAACCTAAAGGGTTAATGACGTTTGTAAAATCAGTTTTGAGTACCTTCAGGGGTGTAGTTTCTAGAATGGGGTCATTTTTGGGTGGTTTCTATTATGTAAGCCTCACAAAGTGACTTCAGACCTGAACTGGTCCCTAAAAAGTGGGTTTTGAAAATTTCTGAAAAATGTCAAGATTTGCTTCTAAACTTCTAAGCCTTGTAACATCCCCAAAAATGAAATGGCATTCCCAAAATGATCGATACATGAAGTAGACATATGGGGAATGTAAATCAATAACTTTTTTTGGCAGTATTACTATGTATTCTAGAAGTAGAGAAATTGAAACTTGGAAAATTGCAAATTTTTCAAAATTTTTAGTAAATTTGGTATATTTTTATAAATAAAAATGAAATTTTTCGACTTTATTTTGCCACTGTCATTAAATACAATATGTGACGAAAAAACAATCTCAGAATGGCTTGGATAAGTAAAAGCGTTTTAAAGTTATCACCACATAAAGTGACACTAGTCAGATTTTGAAAAAATGGCCTGGTCCTTAAGGTGAAATAGGGCCGTGTCCTTAAGGGGTTAAGGGAGCAGTGGAAAGGGACAGGGGACATTAATAACAGCTGTTATATATGTTATAAGGTAATTACAGATCTTTTGACCATCATTGACGGACTAACTCAGGTATACATGCCTAGCTCTAATCAACTAGCAAAATAAAAATAAAAATTACAATTACCCTTTAAATTAAAGGCAGCTCCAGGCTAATTGGCTGCCCAGTTCTTCAGCGCAGCATGGTCACTGCATGTGGCCGTACCCTAAGGGTCCATTCACATGTCCATAGTGTATTGAGGATCCGCAATACATCGGGCCGGCACCCCTATAGAAATGCCTATTCTTGTCTGCTATTGCGGACAAGAATAGGACATGTTCTATTTTTTTGGGGAGCCGCGGACCGGAAATGCGGACAGCACAATGTTTCTGTCCCCATTGAGAATGAATGGGTCCGTACCCGTTCCACAGAATTGCTGAAAGCCCTGGGGGTATGCCCACAGCACTGGTACAGAGGGACCTTTAACCTCTTAGTGACCAGCCTGTTTTGGACCTTACTGATCAAGCGTGTTTTTTCCTTTTTTCATAGTCGCCTTCCAAAAGCAATAACTTTTTTTATTTTTCCATCTATGTAGTTGTATGAGGGCTTGTTTTTTACGGTGTCATTTTGGGGTACACAGAACTTTCTGATTAACTTTTATTGAAGAGGTTGTCTCACTTCAGAAGACATGTAGATAAAGTTAATACAAGGCACTTAATAATGTATTGTGATTGGCCATATTGCTTCCTTTGCTGGCTTCATTCATTTTTTCATCACATTAAAAAGGGTCAGAAAAAGGGTCAAATAAAAGATAATGTTAGCCAAGCCAAAAAGGCAAAATAGTGTCCCAGTCATGAATTGGGGAGGGTGGGAACAGCATGAGAAATCCACAGAGTGGCCCTATGACATATTGGTGAGGTGGAAGCAGCATAAGGAGGTCACAGAGTGGCACTGTGACAGAGTCTAGAGGTGGCAGCAGCATGAGGAGGCCACAGAGTGGCATGATGACGAGAGATTGCGGAGGTAGCAGCAGCATCAGGAGGCCACAGAGTGGCACAATGACAGAGTCTGGAGGTGGCAGCAGCATCAGGAGGTCACAGAGTGGCACAATAACAGAGTGTGGAGCTGGCAGCAGCATGAGGGGGCCACAGATCAGCGACTCCAGCAGCCATGGCAGTGGAACGTGAGTGCAGAGTGTCCCCCCGGTCGGAACTGCGAGAGGATGGACTATGGCGCAGATAGGCAACAGCCAACTGACTACATAGGATGTTTCTATAATAGTTCAGTTTGTCCTCCCTCTTAGCGGGTGAAAAAAGGCCCCCATTTTGGAACGATAGCGAGGGTCCAACAAGGTGGAGAGCCAGAAGTCATCCCTCTGCTGAATGGTGACAATTCAGCTGTCACTACGCAAGCAAGTGAGCATGCATCGGGCCATTTGTGCAAGTAACTTGGAAGGACTCCCTGCCTTCATCTCCACTGCATACTGCCACGTTGTGTCTGGATCCTCTGCCTTATCTTCCTCATGGCCCTGTAGCGCCTCTGGCTGCTCCTGCTCCTCCTCTCCTGTCACCTGTGTAGAAAAAATACCCGTTTCGCTGCACATTGCTTGTGCTCCAATCTCCTCCTCCTCCTCCAGTTCAGCCCCCACAGGGCTCATGTGGCCATGAGATCTATGTGCACGTCTCCAGTCTCCTGACCAGCCAGATTTACCTGCATCTGTTCCAGGACATGAAGCAGTGGAATGAAATCGTTCATACCGTAGTCCTGGCGACTGACAAATAACGTGGCATCCTCAAAGGGTCTGAACAAATGGCAGGTGTCACGCATGAGCTGCCACTGGCTGACATCGAAGTTACGCACAGGAGTAGTCCTGTCTGCTTGGATCAATAAGAAATCGTTTATGGCTTTTCTGTGTTCGTATAGTCGGTCTAACATATGGAGGGTGGAATTCCAATGAGTGGAAATGTTGCATATCAGCCTATGTTGGGGGATGCTGTTCTGCCGCTGCAGCTCAAGGAGGTTGTGCTTTGCAGTGTACCAGTGGCTGAAGTGCATGCAAAGTTTCCTGGCCATTTTTAGGATGTCTTGCAGATGGGTGGAAGACTTCAGGAACCGCTTGACAACCAGATTGAATACGTGGCTCAGCCCTCCTTGACGCAGCACTGACACAATGTTCTTCCTGTTGTCTGTCACCATGGTTCCGATTTTGAGTTGTCGTAGAGAAAGCCAGGATTTGATTTCTTGACGAAAGACACAGAACAGTTCCTCCCCTGTCTGACTCCATTTGCCCAGGGAAACGAGATGCAGAACAGCTTGACACCACCATGCCTTGCACCTGTGGTATGCTGGAGGGCCCCTGTGAATTGTCCCTGCAGTGGAGGCTGAGGACACGGTGGAGGATGAGGAGGCAGAGGCAGACATTGTTGCCGGACCAACGGCGTGGCAACGTGGAGGCGGAAGCGGCCTCACCTGGCTAAGTTGCTGGTGTGGCTGTGCAGGAACCACATTCACCCAGTGGGCCGTAAAGGACATGTAGTGTCCCTGACCGTAGCTACAGCTCCACACGTCGGCGCTGCAGTGCACTTTGGCAGACATCAACAGGATCAAAGACTGGCCCACCATCTGTTCTACATGTGTGTGTAGGGCTGGCTTTGCCTTTTTGGCAAAGAAATGACGTCTTGGGACTCTCCACCTCGGCTCGGCACAAGCCATCAGTTCTCTGAAAGGTGCAGAGTCCACCACTTGGAAAGGGAGGGACTGCAGCACCAGCAACTTGGACAGGAGCACATTCAGCTTCTGCGCAGTTTGATGCGTGCACACATACTGTTGTCACTTGACAATCGCTTCGGAGATCGATTGCTGACGGAATAACTGATGAGAAGTAGGAGGAGGAGCAGGAGCATCAGGACCAGCAGATGATGGGAAGGACAGACAGCTCCCTCCCCTTGAGGTGATGAAGTCTTGACTGCCTGAAACCGCGTGTGTGCCACTGGGTGATGCAGCGGTTTCTGCGGCAGGCTGGACCACCACACATGAGCCACGGTTCTCCCAGGCCACTTTATGGTGACATTGAGTATGTTGACGCAGGGCCTTGGTGCCAACATTGGCACCCTGGCTACGCTTCACCTTCTGCCCACATATTCTACATATGGCCATGTTCACCTCCTCCGGCGGTTTAACAAAAAACTGCCACACTGCTGAGTAGGTGATTTTATCCCCAACACTCCACACTGACTGACTGCTACCGCCGCTGCCTCCCTGAACCGGTGCACCGCTACTTCCCAGGCAGTTAGGCTCCTGCGAAGGGGGTGGTCTACCGCGGGCACGTTTCCCTGCCGATGGCTCACAGGCAAGCTGCCACCCTTGTCTCCTGATGATGATGAAGCCTCTTCATCACCCAGCTCCCAAGTGCGATCAGCTACATCATCATCATCAGTACTTGCCGGCCTAGTGTAGGAAGCGGCGGATGTCTCCTCCAGATTTGGCTGGGCAGTAGCTGCTGACTGTCCTCTAGTAGCTCGTCCTCACTAAAACACTAAAAATGCACTATTTCAGTGCTGAAATTTAAAATAGGTATTTGTACGTTGTATGCACAACTGCTTTGTGAACCAAGAACACGGCTTTTTTCCCTAAAACACACTAATGCACTATTTCAGTGTTGCAATTTAAAATAGGTATTTGTACGCTGTATGCACAACTGCTTTGTGGACCAATAACACGGCTTTTTTTCACTAAAACACTAAAAATGCACTATTTCAGTGCTGAAATTAAAAATAGGTATTTGTAAGTTGTATGCACAACTGCTTTGTGAACCAAGAACACGGCTTTTTTCCCTAAAACACACTAATGCACTATTTCAGTGCTGCAATTTAAAATAGGCATTTGTACGCTGTATGCACAACTGCTTTATAACCAGGAATACCGCTTTTTTTCCCAAAAATACGCTGATGCACTATTTCACTGCAGAAATGTAAAATAGGTATTTGGCCGGTGTATTTTAAACTGCTTTGTGGACCAGGAATACCACTTTTTTCCCCTAAAACACAGTAATGCACTATTTCAATGCTGCAATTTAAAATAGGTATTTGTACGCTGTATGCACAACTGCTTTGTGGACCAAGAACACGGCTTTTTTCCCTAAAACACACTAATATACTATTTCAGTGCTGCAATGTCACGGGGCACCAAAGGCGTACTCGGTGTCCCATCAGCTGCAGACCTGCTGCTTAGCTTCGGGAGCGAGGATCTGTGTTTGGCCTCGTTCCCAGGGCGGCTTTGCTAGCGGGGAGGCTCCCTGCTCCTAGGTCTGCCTTGAGCACCGAGCTGATTACTCGGTGCTTGACTAGTCTGTCTGTCGGTCGGTCATGTGACGCTGGTCACGTCACATGACCCTCAGACCCCACTATAAATACAGGCAGCCTGCTGACCACAGGTTGCCTATTAATTCTAGGTTCCTGGCTACTTGTTGAACTTCTGAATACTCACCTGATCCTGTTCCCTGACGATCCTTTGCCTGCTCCTCCTGTGCTGCGCATCTCTCCTGGTATTGTGACCTCGGCTCCCACTTGACTACTCTTTGCGGACTCCTCTGGTACTTCTCTACTCTCCTGGTATTTGACCCCGGCTTCTCCTGACCATTCTTTGCTTAACCCTTTGTACTGCGTAGCTCTCTTGGTTCTGAGCCGCTCCGTTCACGTTCGGTATTTTGTCTTGTCTGTCTTCCCTGCACATATCCTAAGTAAGGGACTGTCATCCAGTTGCTCCCTGTCATCAGGACTCGTGAGGCAAGTAGGCAGGGCCAGGGGTGAGGGTGGAGCGCAGTGGTCACTATCCTTCCCCCTGTGTGCGTGGATGTGACTGTTACATGCACTTTAAAATAGGTATTTGTACGCTGTATGCACAACTGCTTTGTGGACCAATAACACAGCTTTTTTTTACTCTCCTGGTATTTGACCCCGGCTTCTCCTGACCATTCTTTGCTTAACCCTTTGTACTGTGTAGCTCTCTTGGTTCTGACCTGGTCTGTTCACGTTCCGTATTTTGCCTTGTCTGTCTTCCCTGCACATATCCTAAGTAAGGGACTGTCGTCCAGTTGTCCCCTGTCATCAGAACTCGTGAGGCAAGTAGGCAGGGCCAGGGGTGAGGGTGGAGCGCAGTGGTCCTCCTGTGTGTGTGTAGACGTGACCGTTACATGCAATTTAAAATAGGTATTTGTACGCTGTATGCACAACTGCTTTGTGAACCAAGAACACGGCTTTTTTCCCCATAATTCACAAATATATAGTAACATAGTATATAAGACCGAAAAAAGACATTTGTCCATCCAGTTCGGCCTGTTTCCTACAAGTTGATCCAGAGGAAGGCAAAAAACCCCTGTGAGGCAGAAGCCAATTTTCCCCACTTAAGGGGAAAAAAATTCCTTCCCGACTCCAATCAGGCAATCGGAATAACTCTCTGGATCAACGACCCATCTCTAGTAGCTGTAGCCTGTAATATTATTACACTCCAAAAATACATCCAGTCCCCTCTTGAATTCCTTTATTGTACTCACCATCACCACCTCCTCAGGCAGAGAGTTCCATAGTTTCACTGCTCTTACAGTGAAGAATCCTTTTCTATGTTTGTGTACAAACCTTCTTTCCTCCAGACGCAGAGGATGTCCCCTCGTCACAGTCACAGTCCTGGGGATAAATAGATGATGGGATAGATCTTTGTACTGACCCCTGATATATTCATACATAGTTATTAGATCTCCCCTCAGTCGTCTTTTTTCTAAAGTGAATAACCCTAATTTTGAAAACCTTTCAGGGTACTGTAGATCCCTCATTCCAGTTATTACTTTAGTTGCCCTCCTCTGAACCCTCTCCAGCTCTGCTATGTCTGCCATGTTCACAGGAGCCCCGAACTGTACACAGTACTCCACTCCATGTGTGGTCTGACTACTGATTTGTAAAGTGGTAGGACTATGTTCTCATCCCGGGCATCTATGCCCCTTTTGATGCAACCCATTATCTTATTGGCCTTGGCAGTAGCTGCCTAACACTGGTTTTTGCAGCTTAATTTGCTGTTTATTAAAATTCCTAGATCCTTTTCCTTGTCAGTGTTACCGAGTGTTTTACCATTTAATATGTACGGGTGACTTGCATTATTCCTTCCCATGTGCATAACTTTACATTTATCAGTGTTAAACCTCATCTGCCATTTCTCTGCCTAAGCCTCCAATCTATCCAGATCCCTCTGTAGCAGAAAACTGTCCTCTTCAGTGTTAATTACTTTACATAGTTTAGTGTCATCTGCAAAAATAGATATTTTACTGTGCAAGCCTTCTACAAGATTATTAATAAATATATTGAAAAGAATAGGGCCCAATACTGCCCCCTGAGGTACCCCACTAGTGACAGTGACCCAATCTGAATATCTACCGTTAATTACCACCCTCTGTTTTCTGTCACTCAGCCAGTTACTTACCCACATACAGACATTTTCTCCTAGTCCGAGCATCCTCATTTTATATACTAAACTTTTATGAGGTACAGTGTCAAATGCTTTGGAGAAGTCCAGATATATGACATCCATTGATTCGCCGCTGTCAAGTCTAGAACTTACCTCCTCATAGAAGCTGAATAAATTTGTTTGGCATGACCGATCCCTCATGAAGCCATGCTGATATGGCGTTATTTGCTTATTTTGATTGAGATACACCAAAATAGCATCTCTTAGAAACCTTTCAAACCGTTTACTAACAATAGATGTTAAACTTACCGGCCTATAATTTCCAGGCTCTGTTTTTGGACCCTTTTTGAATATTGACACCACATTTGCTATGCGCCAATCCTGTGGAACATTCCCTGTCAGTATAGAGTCCGTAAATATCAGAAATAAAGGTCTGGCTATGACATCACTTAATTCCCTTAGGATGCGGGGGTGTATGCCATCCGGTTCCGGCGATTTGTCTATTTTAATCTTTTTAAGTCGCTGTTGTACTTCTTCCTGGGTCAGACAGGGCACTTTTAATGGGGAATTTACTTTTACATTCTGCATTTCATCTGACAGTTTATTTTCCTCAGTGAATATAGTGGAGAAGAAAATATTTAATAGTTTTGCTTTATCCTCGTCGCTCTCTGCAACACCCCCCTCATTGCTATGTAGAGGGCCGACTCCTTCAGATTTTTATTTTTTACTATTTATATAATTGAAGAACATTTTAAGGTTAGTTTTACTCTCTTTGGCAATTAATCTCTCGGTCTCTAGTTTGGCAAATTTTATTAGTTTTTTACATATTCTATTTTTTTCCTTATTGTTTATCATTGCTTCCTGGCCCCCCTCCTATTTTAGTGACTTATATGGTTTCTTTTTGTCATTTATTGCTTTCTTTACGGTTCCATTTATCCACATTGGTTTCTTATTGTTCCTTAGCCTTTTATTCCTATAAGGTATGTTCCTCTCACAATTAGATAGCAACCAAAGGACCCTATATTTGCCCAGGATATAACCATATCATTTATTCACAAATTGACCTGTGAAGGTTAGCTCTACCCCCTGAAGAAGCCACATTAGTGGTGAAACATGTTGGGGAGCTGTTAGGGTTTCAATTTTTAATCAGTCGAGTGTAGTGGTGTGGTGAATTGAATAGTTTTGGAACGGGACGGCTCTGCAGACGGGTCCCGCTCCTAACTAGCATTGGTGAAGTAACCAATGCCTGATGTTTTATGTGCACACACTAGGCTATCAAGCTAAAAGTGCTATATTACACAATACTTGGAAGGTGATTGCCAAATAGGCTGATACACACTATACACCCTCCTCGATCTCTTTTAAAATTAGGTCTATGGCATTAGCCTTTTAATAATGAATTAAATAAAGATTGACATTTTAATAGCCGCAAACAGGATTTATTTGACCTTCACAGGTCAATTTGTGAATAAATCTCACAATTAGATGTTACAATGCTAATGCTAGGACTTTGTCCCAGTTAGTTAGGCCTATAGCCTCGCTTAGTTGCTTTTTTGAAGTTTGGTATTTTTGTTCCTCCCTTTAGAAACTCTGGTTGCACTATTTAACGGCTGAAAATTAAATGTAGGTATTTGTATGCTGTATGCACAACTGCTTTGTGAACCAAGAACACGGCTTTTTTTCCCTAAAACGCACTAATTCACTATTTCATTGCTGAACTTTAAAATAGGTATTTGTACGATGTATGCAAAACTGCTTTGTGGACCAGGAATACCGCTTTTTCACCCCCAAAATACACTGATGCATTATTTCACTGCATAAATGTAAAATAGGTATTTGTACGCTGTATGCACAACCGCTTTGTTGACCAGGAATACCGCTTTTTTTCCCCCAAAAATACACTGGTGCACTATTTCTCTGCAGAAATCTAAAATAGGTATTTGGGCAGTGTATTTAAAACTGCTTTTGGACCAGGAATACCGCTTTTGTTCCCTAAAAATACACTGATGCACTATTTCATTGCAGAAATGTAAAATAGGTATTTGTACGCTTTATGCACAACTGCTTTGTGGACCAGGAATACCGCTTTTTTTCTCAATAATACACTGATGCACTATTTCACTGCTGAAATTGAAAATAATTTTCCGTGCGTTGTTTGCACAAGTGCTCTATAGCACCACAATACAGATTTTTGCCCCAGACTACAGAAATGAACTATGTCACCCCTAAATTATACAAAAGGTAATGTAGGGGACTTGACCTGCCAGAAAAAAAGATTTTTTCCCTTCACTGAGCTACCAAAAAGGATTAGACTGATGTCCCTGGCAGGCTGGCACACATGCAGGTCACATCCAGTTCCAAGGACACTGCAGTGGCTAAAATGGCCGCCGACAGTATCACTGGGCTCAGGGCTGGGTAAAAAATGTAGGATTGCAGTAGCGCCCTCCCTCAATAATTGCTGTAGCTTGAAGATTTCACACCACCAGGTTCAACAGATTTCTTTCCTAATCTCTCCCTGGGAGCACTGGCAGCAACCTTTACTAACCTATACTACCTATACTATACTTACCTATACTAACATCAGCAGAGTGACGTGCGGCACTACGTGACTCCAGCTTATAAAGAGGCTGGGTCACATGCTGTACTCAGCCAATCACAGCTATGCCATTAGTAGGCATGGCTGTGATGACTTCTTAGGGCAAAGATGTAAAACGCTTGCTGATTGGCTGAACAACAGACCCGAATTTTTATGAAAATGTTCGGCTCCTTGTCCCGAACAACCTAAAATTCGGTATGAACCCCAACTATACATTTCAGGTTCGCTCAACTCTACTCTTCATCTCTGTCCTCTTCATCTCTGTCCTCTTCACCTCTGCTGTCTATGTCTTCTTCTTCACCTCTGCCTCTGTTATGTCTGTCTTCACTTCAAATCCCAGAAGGGGGATATGTGCAAGCATTGGAGGACGGCGGGGGAGCTATGGCCAGCAGCCGATGACGGCGGGTGAGCCATGGCCACCCTATAAGTTTAAATGTATTAAAAGCTGTGAGACGTGCTGTGTCCGTGTGCAGCGATGTGTCCTGATTAGACGCAGAGCTGCGCATGCCCAGTATCTAAAACTGGTGACACACACTGACACAGCGCACTCACACAGGGATTTTATTATATAGGATGACAAAATTATCCCAGTGAGATCTGCCCTCTAAAATCCATATGTTGATCCTTCTATTCTGTGCCTTGCAGTGTGCCCATTCAGCAGTTTGCAACCACATATGGGGTGTTTCAGTAAACTGCAGAATCAGGGTAATAGAGTTTTTTTTTGCTGTTAACCCTTGCTGCCTTACAGTAAAACAATATTAAAATGGAAAATCTGCAAAAGGAAGTGACATTTTGAAACTTCTCTATTTTCCTTTAATTCTTAAAGGGTTAACAAAGTTTTTAAATTCATATTTGAATAACTTGAAGGGTTTAGTTTCTAAAATGGAGTGGTTTCTATAATGTAAGCTGCAAATGATTTTAAAAATTGCATCTAAAATTGTACTTCATCTAACATAAAAAATAACATCACATTTACAAAATCATTCCAACGTAAAGTAGACATATGGAAAAGGTAAGGTAATAACTATTTTATGAGGTATTACTATCTGTCTTAGGGTACATACACAATTTTGCGGAACGGATGCGGCCCAGCAAAAAAAAGATACACCATGTCCTGGTGTACAATTGCGGACAAGAATAGGCATTTCTATCAGGGCTGGACATGTGCTTTCCGCAAAATGCAAAGCACACAGCCGGTATGCAATTTGTGGACCAAAAAACGAGTTGTGTGAATGTACCATTAAAGGGAACCTGTCATCCACTTTATGCTGACCTCACTGAGGACAGCATAAATTAGTGACAGAAATCCTGATTTAAGCGGTGTGTCACTTATGAGCTAAAAGTCAGTGGTTGACAAGAGCCAACATCATAATCATTGCAGCCCAGGCCTTGAAAAGAGTCAAATCTACCTGAGATGAGACATGGTAAAGCCCCTTTCACATGTGCGTTTTTCCTTTCCGTCCTAGAGTTCTGTGCTCGGGGCTCTAGGACGGAAAGATACTGATCAGGATAATCCCAATGCATTCTGAATGGAAAGAAATCCGTAAAGAAAGGATGTGGTTATGCAAGCGGAGACGGTCGGGGTAATTTATTAAGACCGTTGTTTTAGACGCCGGTCTTAACAACCCCTTGAGCTTGTGATGGATTCGCCAAAGTTATGTACTGCATAGACGCCAGCCTCTACATAACTTCAGTGCATCTACCACCAGTCTAAATGTAAGACAGCTACCATATTGCAGCACATTATACCACCCCAACAGAGCCAAATAGCACAGTCCATCACAAAATCCTGCCAGCAGCAGAAAATTCCTCCTCAAAAACTTCCACTGGCCATGAGGAGGGCCCAGGCGGCCCCCTGGGCACTGGCCCACCAGGAAATTTACCTGTAAGGTCTATGGCCAATCCGCCCTACCATAGAAAATGATAAATGAGACGGACCTGCCAGTTCCATCCCTTCCACGCCCAAGCCATGCTCCCTTTTTGAGACCAGCCGTGAGCTGGGAAAAGTCGCAGCTTGCACCAGATACGCTAGAAACTGCTGTATATCTGATAGTAAATGAACCCCTGTATTTTTGGCTGTATGTTCATGCAAGAAAAGTCAGGGAATTTGTGCCTTATTTTTATATCTTACACATTTCATTTCCTGGCAATCAGAAGTGCGGATAAAGATACCAAATTCTTTCTTCCCCACCCTTTTCCTTGTACTATATACCTTAATTAACACCTGGTAGGAGACTTACTCATGATGGGAAGATCCAGAACAACTGTAGTTCATGTACAATATCAGACTGGTAGGTGATACTATCTCACCTTTTAAAGTTCTGAATATTTGAAATAGTGTGCATCCTGTCTCCAAAGAAGCTTTTAAAAAAGAGTTCTTACACTCAAGCTGAGGAATAGGCTTCACATTTAAAGTCAACACGACAGTCTCGCTCTCTAAACATTATTTGTCTATGTTATATGTATATGACTACATTTACAAAAATATCTGTACTTATGATTCTGTTATTATACTCAAGACACTGGATTTATTTTAGTTCATTCACTCAGGAAATTACATATAACCTGATCATTTTTCTGTTCATTAATTGTCATTTTATCGCATTCTTAACTTAACATTGAGCTATTAAATACAAGAATTATATTGTATATCTGCTACCATTATATTCAGATGCACCTAATCTGTATTCATGCCAATGATCTGTAATTTTGCCAATGATTCTTTTAATTTACCCTTATTTCTAGTTACTTTCATTTGTTCTGTTAAATAAAATATTTAGCAAATATTCTAAGAAAACTGAAACTTACAACCAAAGGTATGCTTTCAATGTTTGAGTACACAACCGCACCTTAGCATTAGTTATATAGGTGACACACTCCCATTAAGGGCTTAGGCCTCTTTCACACTAGCGTTTTTACTTTCCGTCCTAGAGTTCCGTCCTCGGGGCTCTAGGACGGAAAGATACTGATCAGGATTATCCCAATGCATTCTGAATGGAGAGAAATCCGTTCAGGATGCATCAGGATGTCTTCAGTTCAGTCTTTTTGACTTTTCAGGACGGAGATAAAACTGCAGCATGCTGCAGTTTTATCTCCGTCCTGAAAAGCCTGAACACATGACTGAACGCCTGATCAGGCCTTAAGTCCCATTGACTTACATTGGGGCCTGATCCGGCATTAAAAAAGACTGAAGGACGGATCCGCTCCTTCAGGTGTGCGCATGCGCAGACCTTTAAAACGGTGAAAAATATAAGACGGATCCGTCTATCCGCATGGCAAACGGAGAGACGGATCTGCACTTGCAATGCATTTGCAGACGGATCCACAATCCGGATCCGTCTGCAAATGCTTTCAGTTGTCATGCGTTGTGACGGATCCGGTGGGACGGAAGTGCACGCCGGATCCACACAACGCAAGTGTGAAAGGGGCCTTATGCACACGACTGCATGTATTTTGCAGTTCGCAAAAAAAGATCCTCCAAAACTATGGATGATGTCCGTGTGTATTCCGTATTTTGCAGAACAGCTGGCCCCTAATAGAACAGTCCTTGCTTGTCCATAATGCGGACAATAATAGGACATGCTCTATTTTTTGCAGAATGGACAGACATACAGAAACGGAATGAACATGGAGTAACTTCCGTTTTTTTGTGGACCCATTGAAATTAATAGTTACGCATACGGTTCGCAAAAAATGCACAACGGACACAAAAAGAAAATATGTTTGTGTGCATGAGCCCTAAGGAGGAGGAGGCACAGGTTGTGAAAAGGTTTAAGCAGATTATTAGAAAACAAAGCTATATTATAGTAAAATATATGTTATGTCCATCTCTCTCAAAACTGTTTCAATACGACTGATATTCAGTGAAATAGCTATTGTTCTAGAGGCAAAAAGCGGGTCCGCAATATACGGGCACCGGCTGTTTGTGCAACGCATCTCGGATGTGGACCCGTTCACTTGAATGGGTCTGCAATACGGAAGGTGCAGTGCAGAACTGAGGTTTCTCTCTGTGCCTCCGTGGCACAAAAAACGAATATTTTCTATTTTTTTGCGGTGTGGATGGATCACGGACCCATTCAAGTTGAATGAATCTGCACACGTCTGCGGCAGCCTCACAGATGTCCATGTATTGGGGACCACAATGCAACTTTTATAACGAAAAATTAGCTAGTTAGACCAGCTTAGCAGTAAACTGTCCTTTGAGATTACTTCATAATAAAAATCAGTTCTGTGGGGCCTGGGACACATATCCATAAAAGACCTTCCACCATATAATATGCCCTGTCAGAAAAATTAATGTATGATAGTATACCTATAATATAACGGCACATCATAGCGACTTCATCTGTCATCACTTTTAAATATTTAACCGCAAGGAGTACCGTATATATAAATCTGTAATAAAATACTGCAAGCGCAAGCAAATACACTAATAGGACCTCTGCATCTGATTCCTAGCTAGTTAACAGCACAGCAAGCTTCGGATATCTCTATAAGTAAACAAGAAAAAGCAATCTCTGTATTTGGCAGCAATACTCCACAGAAATGGTCTGACATTAACACAATGAACTCAAGAGACCACAATGGAAATGAAGGCTTTATCTTAGAAATATTGGCTTTGGAGTTGATTAAAACTTTACTGTGAAAGCTGTATGATTTGCAGGCCAAAAACGTTAAAGGGAACCTATCTGCACAAAATTGGCCTCCAAATCGCATGCAATACCTTAACAGTTGGGGCATGTTGTCCAAGATGGTGTTCTTATATAGTTCTCCTGTCTTCTGAATTTAGCAAAAAATCTTTATTCACCTCTGCTGTTTTATGCTAATCAGTAGCATCCAAAGTGGCATTTGGTCCAAAGTTTAGGAAAACTTTGATTCTAAACAAATCTGAACTCATCTTCAATAACATAATAACATACAATATCAACACAGGGCCCATTAATCACCATAACAAAAAAAAATACCACCTTACTTCCCACATTTCTGCCTGTCTTTAATAGCTTCAAATTTCCAAATATTAAACAGATAGTTCCTCCATTCTTCAAAAGAAGGGGGAGTTTTTACACCCCACTTTTTAATAATCACAACTTTGGCAAGCCAATTCAATATGGCCGATTTAAGGGCCGGCTTATCGGCCAAATTGATACTGAACAATACCTGTTCCAAGTTCGGGGTGCACCCAAATCATATATCTTCTTCAGATCCAGAAGTATCTGCTGCCAGAACAGTTGAATAATGGGGCAATACCATAAAAGATGTTTGAGGTCAGCCTTAACATCCTTGCATTTCCAACATTTGCTGGCTATACCTCTTTCTTTATAAAATTTAGATAATAACATCGGTGTATAATGTAAATCGACGACGCCAGCCATGGGAGGTAACTTTTTTTTTTTTACTTTTTTTTTGTGGGGAAAAGTATAGTTTTGGTTGTCATGTTTATTTATGTCTATTTATGTTTTGTATTTTCTGGTCTGTGTGGACACATTTGTGTATTGGATTAAAAGTAAAATAAAATTTATAAATAAAAAAACAAAAACAAATCTGAATTGTCTTGGTAACTAATCAGTTTTCGTAAATGGCGGCTGCATGTGTTACAAAGCGAAACTAAGTGTAGGGGAGACAAGCCTGGGAACAGTGTTGCTGAAAATGATTAATAGAAGAGTGTAGAGAGACTTATTCTGTGCCAGTTTTATTTATTTATTCCTACATTTACTTATTCCTTCATCAGCTGTAAACTATCATATGTAATTCAGTACTAATAAGATGAAAGCCTTTATTATTCCAGTGCCAACGTGCCAACTAGGGATCGACCGATATTGATTTTTTAGTGCCGATACCGATATTAGGTGAACTTTCAGGCCGATAGCCGATTTTTTTTCTGCCGATATTCTGAACATTTTCATTTTTGAGAAAAAAATAATTTCTACACAAATCTGCTGAAAAAGGAGTGTATGATGTAGGAGTGTATGAAAAAGGAGTGTATTAACCCTCATACTACATCATACACTCCTTCCTTATATATTATATACCTCATAAAATTATACATACAGTGTGACTTGTGTTACCCTGACTCATATCACATTACTTGCAAATGCAATGCATTTTACCTCTCAGGGGCTCATACTTACTAATACTGTTATACATATACAGTCAGTGTGTGTTATATACCCTCATACTACATCATACACACATTTAAATTACATACTAATGTGTGTATGATGTAGTATGACTAGGTAGGTAGAAGACACGGCTGTAGATGTATGATAGTATGATACAATAAGGTCAGGTCTGCACACTTGTAGAATATGAGTTTAAGGCCTCATGCACACGGCCGTTGTTCGGGTCTGCGTCCGAGCCGCATATTTCGCGGCTCGGCCGTGGGCCCATTCATTTCAATGGGGCCGCAAAAGATGCGGACAGCACTCCGTGTGCTGTCCGCATCCGTTGCTCCTTCCCGTGCCCCCGCAAAAAAAATATAGCATGTCCTATTCTTGTCCGTTTTGCGGACAAGAATAGGCATTTCTATAATGGGCTGCGTTCCGTTCCGCAAAATGCGGAACGGAACGCGGATCAGCTTCCGTGTTTTGCGGATCCGTGATTTGCGGACCGCAAAACACCAACGGTCGTGTACATGTAGCCTAACACTGAGTAATTACCATATCGCAGTATACTGACTGCGTGAGTGAATGGTGGGTACGGCTCAGCCTTGACTCAAATTGCGATCCCGGCAGCAGGAGAAAGGCAAGGCACTCTTGTAGTCCAGCAGGCAGTGCAGTGCACGCACACTTCCCCCCCACCAGCCGGAGCACTGCAGTAACGTCCACAGCGTAGCCTACATAGTCTACGTACGTAGTCCTGTTCGGGGGCGTTCCAGGCAGGCCCACACCCCCTTCTGCTGTACTCCCAGGATCCTTGCTTGGTACTAGTAGCGCAAAGGCACGGCGGTGACTCGTCTCTGACACTGACAGGTCCGCTGGCATAGTGGACGCAATACCGGCGGTATCTGCAGTTTACATGCCGATATTGATACTTTACAAAATCTGGAATAGCGTCCGATAATATCGGCCATACCAATAATCGGTCGACCCCCAGTGCCAACCAGTACCATCTAGTCTTTATGCCTTAGGGAGACCAGGTCTTAATAATGACCATTCTCATGTTTTGCTGGCTTTACTTCTTCCAAATCATCCTTCAAAGTCTCCCTGTCATAGAAAAGTCCAAGATGTAGAGAGGAGCAGCTGGATCTTCCTGATTACATATTCTCATTGATATTAGATAATGTGAAAAGGAGGAAAAACAGATGGCAGAAGAAGGGCTCCCACCAGTAGGGCAGTAGAGAGCTGGGGTTGGAGAAGTGGGTATGCCAGAGCCGATTAATAGTCCGTGTTTACTGTCAAATAACCTGCAGGAGATTGCAGACCAGAACAGCAATAATTTGCATATTGTGCTGCCACCTAACCAGCCAAACAACATACCAGCAACAGCCCCGGTTTAAAGGTCCTGCGTGGCCAGTAACAATAAAGAAGGACTACACAGTGCGGTCTTCGTTATTAAATGAAAGGTAGCTACGGGCTAATTGGCCACACGGTTCTTCACTGCAGCACGGCCGCTCTGTGTGACCATATCCTAAGGCAGAGTGGCCAGGGTATACCTGATTTATAGGGATTCGTGACAAATTAAGTTTGTGCTGACAAGTTCCCTTTTAGATTGCTGTGGCTTTACAAGATACATTCTTGGAAAAATACCATATGCAAAGGATAAAACTGCATTGCAAGGAGGCAGTGCAGGTATATGCTTTTGGGCTCCTGGATTAAAGGGCCCAGTTCAGGTTATATTCATCCTAATAGAAGGTGAGAATTTGAGCAGGGATCCCCTCTCCACAGACCTTATAACAGTAGCACACAAGCATGTTTGGAATCAATCCAAATATCATAAAAAGTAGATAACATTTCTAAATTGACATGTTGGCTCTACAGCACATTTTCAGGAGTTTGCTTCCAGTGTTGGAGCACATCTAAAAGCAGCTTAGCCAACTGCAAGAAATATCCACATCTCTGAGCGAATTTTGTGTAAGTGTACTGTAAGGACAGCAACCTGCCCTGTTGTTTGCATGACAGTTAAGTGTTACACCCCATGCCAGGATGCCTATGTAAGAGTCCGCTAGAGAATTGCAGTGTAAGGGAAAATTTCTCCAAAGAGACAACTTTTCCTGTTACAGGTCTCCTCTGTTAGAACTGTGGAAAACTGCATGTGTGTAACATTTGCTAGTCCATGCATGTGACTAGTGTTTTTGAACTTGAAACGTCAGTAAAGAAGCTGCCAACCTTCATTTTTCTGCCGTCACACTGCACCAACACCATCCACCTTCCAGCTGCACCAAGGGACCCTACCTTGCACCTTAAAACCTTAAAGTGGTTGTCCGAATTATGTAAAAAAATATAGCACAGTAAATCTGATGGTCAGCAATATCTACATAAGTTAAGCAAGTTTTAGGCAACAAAAATTATTTCCCTAGTTTTCTTCTGGCCCTTTGTTTACCTGCAATAATGGCAATCTCTGAGGTTTTCTTCATGAATGTTTGTGGGTGTAAAAAAAGATTGTCCTTCCTCCTGCTCTGCAAAGAGAGTGAATAAAAAGGCTGCCTTGAGTGAAATGTCTGACTGCTTGGATACTTAGCAGCATGTTGTATTTGGAGGACTACAAGTCCCAGCTATACAACGACACTGCTGATAGACACAGGATCTTACCCCTATTTGTTCTTGTGCAATGCTCTGCAGAACTCCTCCAGTCTGTCAGCTCTGTGTCTGCAGGGTGAGAAGGCAAGATCCTGTGTCTCTTCACTGGCTTCAGCTGCTCAGCAAAGCCTCCAGCCCTGAGTCTGTGTTGCTGATGGTAGAAAGGGTTAAACTTTCCTGAAGAATCCAGTGGCAGCATGGCAGCATGGCTAGTGCAGGGGGCATGGCCAGCACAGTGACATCTCGTGTACAGACACAGACCTGCTCCCTCAGGCTTGTTCACGAAACATCATCAGAGCAGGGAGAGAGGCTGACATCAGAGGTCATGTGACCCTCAGTGAAATCTGAGAAAAGAGCCACTGCAGATGAAGTAAGTGAATTGTAAACCCCTTACATTTGGTTAGTGAGAAACATACAAAGAACAAAAAAATAACTCTGACAACCCATTTTACACCAAAGACACCTCAATCTAAATCAGGCAGAAGAACCTTCAATACCAGGGTGTGCCTTGAAGGAAAGAAAGGTGTTCCCATCCACATCACTGCACAAGCCCAGAGAGCATCAGTTCTATGAAAACTATTGCTTCTATCCGGCCACGCTTTCATGAACATCCCTGCAGCACACTGCATGTATGGCCCTGTATGGACAAATTCAGGATACAATATTTTCAACATACAGTATTATGGTTTTTCTGGGTCATCATAAGTTGAAACTGGACTCAACATACAATGTCACAGACTCAGAACTAACCAATCAACATGGCCATTTCTCTGGTGAAAAACCTGTATTGATTGTCTAGTAGCTCCTTTGGATGTCAGGTGAGGGCCGCTCCTTCTCATTTTTCTTGTATACTGTAGTGTTGAGCGGCATTGGCTATATTCGATTTTGCGATATTTGATGAATATATGGGCGAATATTCGGCAAATATTAGCGAATTCGCTATATTCGATTATTAACATTCGTTCTTTGGGATAATCGCAATGTAAAAATTGCATGAGCATGCGAGAAAGGGTCGTGGTGCAGTTTTCAAACTAAAAGGGAGGGATCAGTGAAGTGCCAATATTCGCATCACAATAAAAAATCGCGTTACGATTATCCACGCTCCACTCACTGTCAGCGAGTGGAGCGTGAATATTCGTAACGCGATTTTTTATTGTGATGCGATTATCGGCACTTCACTGTAATGTACATTGTGATGTGTACTGTGAAAAAAAAAGAATATTCGTAATTACGAATGTATAGCACGATATTCGAAATATTAGCAAAATTGCAAAGTGCCGATATTCGCGATAAAAATTTGCTTTTTGAATATCCGCGCTCAACACTAGTATACTGTTTACTATACAGGATCCTAAAGAAGATCATCTATACCTGATTGTTATATGTAAGGACTTGCTTTATCTGTGTAAGTTATCTGCTCATTTTCCCTAAATTTTCAGTGATATTTTGGGGATTTGGAACCAATTAGTAGTTTTCCTTAGAGTTATGGACTCAAGTTACAATGGTTTCAACAGGAATGGTTGTCCAGGAATCAATTAATATTGTAACTTGAGGGGCCACTGTACACTTTGGTGAACAAAATTTCTTACAATACGAGAGGAACCAATATGTTTAGTTACATTTCTGTTATGTCTATGAGATTAGACTGTAGATGTCTCGCCTTATTGGTATACAAAACCACAGCACCAAGTAGAAATGGATAGAACACTCCATTATAAAAGAGACAGCCGAGAATATAAGACAACAAAAGCCAACCAAATATTTGCAGTTGTCAGCCAGGCTGCTATTAGTCCAGGTCTTTTACACACATGTTGCAGATTTATTTAATTCTTCTTCCTTTAAATTTTTTTCTTCTTTTAAGTATAAACACTCGGTATCTAATGGTTATTAGCTAAATGACCTGTCTGAAAGCTTGACAAACAATGCTCCATTATGTCTCTCTATCTTTATCAGGGAAAGAAAAAGGATCAATATGAGAAGATTTGGTTTCATTGGGCTTCAGCTACTGTAATTAGCTTCATTTTGCAAGGTGCCTAAGAGAGCAGGATTTTTGGCAAGGTAAGTTTGATTAGAAATGGTGTAAAGAAAGAGCAAATTCTTCAGCATTTCCTTCAGTAAAGATTAAAAAGTACACTCTTCTTTATACCCATTCAGCGATTAAGGAAAAGAAGGTTAAAAACTTTAGACACAAAGAAGGATCATTAGAAGGATACCATGGATTTTTTGTATTTTCCTGCATGTTTTTTGCTGAGCTCCAGGTTGACTTTATATTACAAAAGTCTCCATACATAATACATTTCCCAAATAATTTTTAATAAAAATTTATTTTTAATTGATAGATTCTACTTAGCATTTAAAAAGAATGGCTAAGATTTATCTTCCCTAGACATTAGAAAACTACAGTTTGCTAAAGATCACCTGGACAAGCCATAAGGCTATTGGAACAATGTTTTGTGGATGGATGAGACGAAAATAAAACTTTTTGGTTTAAATGAGAAGAGTTATGTTTGGAGAAAGGAAAACACTGCTTTTCTGCATAAAATTTCATCCCGTCTGTGAAATACGATGTGGCAGTATAATGGATTGGGCTAATTTTGCTGCATCTGGGCCAGGACGACTTGCCATCATTGATGGAACAATGAATTCTGAATTAGTCCTCTTGCACACGAACGTTTTTTGTTCAATTTTTGCGGTTTCCGTTTGCGGTACCATTCATTTAAATGGAATGTACTCCGTATGCATTCCGTTTCTGTATATATCCGTTCCGTTGAAAGATAGAACTTGTCCTATTATTGCCCGTGGCTCCACTGAAGTCAATAGGTCTGCAAAAAATATGGATTACATACAGAAAACATCCTTATATCTTCAGTTTTTTGCGGATCCATGCCCAATTTGCCTATGTGTTTACTGCTAAAACACATTACTGTACATTGCATTAATGATTAAAGTTTTTATGTTTCTGTTTGCGATCCGCAAACAACGGAGCGCATATGGAAACCATAAAAAGAGTTTTTGCAGAACTATGGAACGGAACGTAAACAGAAACACAAAAAAGGAACAACGGATCCCTTAACCTCTTAAGGACACAGGATGTACCCGTACGTCCTGTGTCCGGTCTTTAAAGATGGCGCTCGCTCCTGCTTCATGCGGGCGCCTTAGCCGCGGGTGTCCGCATGGTTCTTGTAGCAGACACCCGCGGCTAATGTCCTCGACCAGCAGCAATGCCGATTGCAGACATTTAACCCCTCAGATGCCGTGGTCAATCCTGACCTGCACGCTGCACATCTGAGCGTGCACAAACCAAAAGTTTTACTTTCGGTTTGTGATCCGGCTCCCCCGTGTGGCGATCGGAGGAGCAGTAGCGCGCCTGTAGTAGCCTTGGTCTCTATGAATGATACCCAGGCTGCTCTGTAGTATTTCCTATGGAACCTTGCCTGTAATACATAAAAGATACAGGTGGTGGGGCCGCGCTTTCAATCCAGAGACCACTTGCAGGGAACACAGCACCGGATAATCACAGCAGTCTTCCACTGCTACTTCTGATGTCTTGTACCGACCAACCAAACCGCAGTTGCTCCAATACGTCCTCTCTCTTCAAAGCAAACCACGGAAGGTTTAAATTATACTGATTGCCTATGGAATCAGAACCCCTGAAGAAGCTATCGGCGAAACCCGGGTCGGGTAGGCAGTGATTTTACCTGCATTATGATAAATTGGACTGGTGACAAGTATCTTATCTTGTAAGTACAATAAAGCACACTTTGTGATAAGCTGCTGGTTGTACTACACTATGTCCTATTGTTTGCTTTGAAGGGAGAGGACGTTTGCACACTCGCGGAAAAATTGCGCATTTTCCCGCAACGCACCCGCCTCTTATCTACGAAAGAGGCCTATGGGATCTATATAAAAGTGTAAAAAAAAAAAAGTGTCAATTTTTTTTTTTAAAACATAAGTTCAAATCACCCCCCTTTTGCTAAAATAAAAAAAATAAAAAAAATACACATCATGGGTGTCGCAATGTGTGAAAATGCCCATACTATAAAGATATAAAAAAATATTTCCCATACGTCAAACAGCAAAACGGAAAAAAGCGTCCAAATGGCAGATTTGCCATTTTTGGTCACTTCATTTTCCACAAAAAATTACATAAAGGCCTCTTGCACACGAACGTGTGCGCCCCGTGCCCGTGCTGCGGGCCGCAAATTGCGGCCCGCAATGCACGGGCACCGACCGTGGGGAAGCCGCAGCGGATTGCGGACCCATTCACTTGAATGGGTCCACGATCTGCCCGTTCCGCAAAAAGATAGGACATGTTCTATCTTTTTGCGGGACGGAAGTACGGAACGTAGTGCTTCCGTAGTGTTCCGTTCCGTCATTCCATTCTGCACCGTTCCGCATCTCCGGATTTGCGGACCCATTGAAATAAATGGGTCCGCATCCGTGATGCGGAATGGCCACGGAATGGTGCCCGTGTATTGCGGATCCGCAAATGCGGTCCGCAATACGGGCACGGGGCGCACACGTTCGTGTGCAATAGGCCAAAAGGTGATCAAAAAGTCATACACACCCCACAATGATATTAATAAAAAGATAAGATTATGACGCAAAAAATGAGCCCCCATACAGCTCTGTACATATAATTGCAAAAAAGTTATAGGGGTCAAAACATGGTGACAAAAAAGTAAAACTGATTTTTTTTCCCACTTTTAAAAAAAAAAAATTTCCACTATCAAAACGCAAGAAAACCTATACATATAGGGTATCGCCGGATTCGTACTGACCTGTAGAGTAAAAATAACTTTAGTTTTATCGCACATCTCAGGACATTATGAAATCTTCAGCACCCGAATAATACCTCTTTAAAAACATTCCAGATGTCCACTATAGTTGCTTACATCTTTTGGATAGTATAGTTACATCCTTACTCATAGCACAAAATTTAAAGAGTAAACACAGACCTAAAAACCGTGTGTCTCCACCCTTTCACATCTTGTGAAAGCAATCAGCTTGTTAAGCTCTTGCACACAACCGTATGGCTTTTTCAGGTCCGTTTTTAATGGATCCTTTGTTCCTTTTTTTGTTTTCGTTCCACTCCCGTTCCGTAGTTCTGCAAAAAATCTCCTTATGGTTTCCAAATGCTATCTGTTGTTTGCAGATCGCAAACAGAAACATAAAATTTTTAATCATTAATGTTATGTACAGTAATGAGTTTTAACAGTAAACACATGGGCAAAGTGGGCATGGATCCGCAAAAAAGGAAGACATATGGAAGTGTTCCGTATGCATTCCATTTATTTTGCCGACCTATTGACTTGAATGGAGCCACGGATCGTTATTTGTGGGCAATAATAGGACAATTTCTATCTTTCAATTGAACGGATATACGGAAACACGGATATACGGAGTATATTCCGTTTATTTTCTCGAAACCATTGAAATGAATGGTTCCGCATACGGACTACAAACGGTATACGCAAAAACGGAACGGAAACGAAAAAAAAGAAACAATAAAAAAACGTTTGTGTGCAAGAAGCCTTAGCCAGCTACATAATAAATCATTTGTGGTATGGGAAAGGAGAGAGATAAATGCTTGTTCACAGAGAATTCCATAATGACAAAAAGATTTCCAATATAATAATTTGTGTCCAAATTCAAGATCGAAAAAACTTTTGTTATACGTATTGCCAGCTACCACTTCAGCATGGTCTCTGTCTTCTTTCAAGACCCAGACTTTCAAATACTCTATAGTGCCCTTATGTACATTATAGAACTGTTTATAGACTGTGGACATGTTGTGTAAGCCAGGTTATTATTATTATTATTATTATTTATTTTTAGAGCACCATTTATTCCATAGCGCTGTACATATCATAAGGGTGCACATACATAATACAGGCAATTGCCTCAAGCATGAACGAGACAAGTTACAGACTGGTACAGAAGGATAGAGGGCCCTGCCCGTGAGGGCTTACAATCTACATGGTATGGGGGAAGGACACAGTAGGTGAGGGTGAAGCTGGTCATGGCGGTATAGCAGCACCATGGTCACTGGTTGTAGGCTTGTCTGAAGAGGTGGGTTTTCAGGTTGCTTTTGAAGGATTCCACTGTAGGTGAGAGTCTGATATGTTGGGGTAGCGAGTTCCAGAGTATAGGGGATGCGCGGGAGAAATCCTGGAGGCGGGTGTGGTAAAAGGTGATAAGAGGAGAGAAGGAGGTTATGTGAGGATCGGAGATTGCGTGTGGGGATGTATCGGGAAAGTAGCTCAGAGATGTAGGGAGGGGACCGATTGTGGACGGCCTTGTATGTGTGGGTTAGTATTTTAAACTGAATTCGCTGGGCAATGGGGAGCCAGTGCAGGGACTGGCAGAGGGGAGATGCAGAGGAGTAACGGGGGGAGAGATGGATTAGTCGGGCAGCAGACTAATTGTAATTTAGTTGTAATTCAGGTTGTAATTTAGTGGCCTGGTAGTACAGCTGACATGTTTTGGGTGGAACCGTTAGATTGAAATACACAGACCACAGTTTATACATGGTTTAACAGAGTACTCTATACTCATTGCAATAGAGGCTTTTTTTCCAACCCATATATTCTATTATGGGAGTGCGCATATGATGCACGCTTCCATAAAACAGCCACTTCGCGGCAGAAGCGCGCGTCATATGCGCGCCCTGGGAACACGTGAAGTGTGTTCCCAGGGTTACTGTTCACTCATGCATTGCTCCTGGTGGCTGCTTAATCACACAGCTCACTGACAGCACTGGCCATGCTGGTCAATGATCAGGAATGTTTATATATCTATATATACACACATATACACACATATATATACACACACACTAGTTATCACTTTATTAGTCCCACTATATGAAGGAGCAGTGCAGACAGATCCCAGCCCGTCTCCCTAGTCAGTGCAGCACTGCGCTGTTAGAAAGACTGATGTCCCTTAGCAACGGCATTGAAAAAGATTGCTGCTAAGGGACATTTGAGCCATAGTTTTCTAGTATAAATAAAAGTTTTCCCTAAATAAAGTATAATATAAAAATGTTCTCTACCCCTGTCCCTATCCCAAAAAAATATGACAGTTACACTTTAAACACACACAGTGTTATTGATAAAAGACAATGGTTTGTTGGGAACATGTGTCCAAAAATTAAGGCCAGATCCCTTCCCCTGTTTATAATCACACACATATTAATGTCAGAAGAAAGAGTGGCTGGTTCTGCACAAAAAATGATGCATTAACTGTGGCAGAATTTCTGCTCGTATTTATACATGCACAAATATTTTCCGAAACTGGGGCTTGTTCTGAAGCTGAACAAGCCTGGAAAATGTTTCACTTTTAATTGGGAGCAGCAGCAGTACAGTGGGATGTTTGTTGCTTGATGCACTTTAGCAAGTGATCGGCTGTGTGGCTACTTTCACCCAGGCTGATCAGCTCTAACACCGCATGGCAGTGCTTGACTTTACACATGTGACAGGAGGAATCGGGAGAGATGATCTGCCCTGCTGCTGTTGGGAACTGGATGATGTCCAAGCTTGGCTTAGATTGGGTACGTTTTGGGCCTGCACCAACAATATCAGCTGCATCACCAGTTCCCAAAGCAGATCTGGCATTTTAAGTTCTTTGGGAAGTTCTGGCCATACGTGGGCTCTGCTCTTTATTGCTGCTGCTGCCACTGCCCTCTTCTTCTATTTTTACCTGCTCCTCAACACCCTGTTTCAGCTTACTGGTCCTGTCCAACATACAATCATCATCATAGTCCTCACTCTCCCCACCACTTTTATCAGATTGTGATGTGTCATCATAAGCTCCATGGCCCCCTCCCAATCGCCTGCTCTGTATTTGCCCCGAGTGCCACTATTACTACCACTGTCCCAAACGACACCATAGTGGCTACTGATGCCACTACTATCACCACTAACACAGTTATAAATGGGGTCCTGTGCCTCCACCTGAACCTCTTCCTCATGGCAGTCAAAACAATGACTGCTCTGACACAACTCCTCAACAAGTAGGCACTCTTAACTAGCGTGTGGTAGGATTTTGTTTCTTCTGAGGAAAAAAGAAGGTGCCTCACTAGGAGGGGGCATTGATGACCTAGTGGGTAAAACCTAAAGAGTTCTCTGGGGTTGCAAATAAGAGGAGCAGGAGAAATGCTGTCACCCCTGGCTCCAAGACACAGTGTTAGACTCAGAGGTGACCTACGCATCCTACTGTTACTGAAAGAAGGAGTGAACCATCCAGTCCACAATCACATCCTCGTTGTCCTCAATAATAATGTTGCATCTTCTGGAAACCAGGGAGAACTGTGGTCTACTACTACTAATGGATGGATGGCTGATGCTGCAACCCACATTCTGATTCTGGGAGGACAAGTCTTTCATTTTGCACTCATCTGTTTTCAGGACATTTTAGCCCTATAAATAAAAAGGCATGTTTGGCATACACAGATTATTAAATGTAGTAGCGTTTTTTTCTGTAATTAAGACTGAGGTGCAATTAAATTTCCCAAATCCCTCCCTTTCCACAAACACACTGAACACTAGTATTTCGAATTTCCAATGATCATAATGTAATTGGGCAGTAAGACGTGTTTGAACTTAACACTCCTACACTGGCCCTTCACTAACACTCAGATGTGATAATGCAATATTTTTGCAGTTATGAGAAACGTCTTTTAAACTAGACACTGTGATGCAATAATGCTTTCCCTAGCATGGTTATAATTTGTGCTACTGATGTGAAATACTTTTGCTGCTGTATCTACCCCTTATCTTGTGCAATGTACAACGCGCTCAGTGCCATGGTTATAATAATGGCATTATGATTGCCATATTATTATTGCAGTAAAATTATTCAGTGCAATATTTTTGCCGTGATGTGTGAAACCTCTTTCCAACTAGACACTTTGATGGAATAATGCCCCTTCACTACCGTTTCTATTTTCCGGTATTGAGATCCGTCATAGGGTCTAAATACCGGAAAAAAACACTTCAGTTTTGTCCCCATTCATTGCTAATGGGGACAAACGTAACTGAACAGAACGGAATGCTCCAAAATGCATTCCAGTCCGTTCTCATACCGGAGAGCAAACCGTAGCATGCTGTGCTTTGCTTTCCATCCTGGGATGCTGAGTAAAAATGGATCCGTCATGACCCACAATACAAGTCAATGTGGACGGATCATTTTCTCTGACACAATAGAAAACGGATCCGTCACCCATTGACTTTCAATGGAGTTCTTGATGGATCCGTCTTGGGTGAAAGTGTGAAAGTAGCCTAATACAGTTATAATTTTCTCTACTTATGTGAAATGCATTTGCTGCTGTATCTTTCCCTTATCTTTCGTAATGTACAATGCGTTCAGTAATTGAATGCTTTTTGTCAAAGAATAACATGCGTTAACTAAATCTTGGGTGTGACAATGCAATTTTTTTCAGTGATGATAGACGTCTTTTGAAGTAGATGCTGTGATGCAGAAATGCCTTCACCAATACCTTCACTGATGTGAAATGCTTTTGCTGCTGTATCCTATCCAGCCATTATCTTGTAGCACTGTACAACATGTGTAGTACCACAGACCTAGGGTTACTACAAATTGCATACTGTTGTGCATTATCTATTTTATTATCTGACCATATCTACCAGCAAGGTATGGTTGGCAAAGATTGGCAAGGAACAGGGCTAACCACCCTGTTCCTCCACTCTTGGTATGAGTGGGCTGGATCTGCTTCCTTCAAAGAAGGGTACAAAACTGCTCCAATTTCCTCAAGTAAAGCTTAGAGAATCCAGACAGCTGCATTAACCGCTACCATTCGCATTGGAAACACTGCTGCGAGGTGAGGGATCACCCATCACCAAAGTAGCACTAGGCCCAGGGCCGTCTTTAATATTGATTGGACCCTGGGCGAGAATTTACTTGGGCCCCCTGGATCCCGCCTTCCCACGCCCTAGCATGCAGTCACGCGCTCCACCACCATATATAATATAGTTTACAATGAATTACTGTAAATACTTACAGTTCTGAGACTCCAACAGGCTCAGGATCAGTGCTCTGGGCAGCTGGGCTCAGGGCTAGAGGTGGGTACCGCTCTGCAGTTCAGGAAGGAGACCGGGGCTCGGCTCAACCTAGCGTTACAGTGCACCCGAGCATCCCACAGTATAGCACCCTATAGTATATAGCACCGTCCAGTATATAATCTCACACAGCAGCCCCCCCGTATATAATCCCACAAAGCAGCCCTCCAGTATATAATCTCCTACAGCAGCCCTCCAGTATATAATCCCACACAGCAGCCCCTCAGAATATAATCTCATACAGCAGCCCCCCAGTATGTAATCACACACAGCAGCCCCCCAGTATATAATCCCACACAGCAGCCCCTCAGAATATAATCTTATACAGCAGCCCCCCAGTATGTAATCACACACAGCAGCACCCCCCCATTATATAATCTCACACAGCAGCCCCCAGTATATATTCCCACACAGCAGCACCTCAGAATATAATCTCATACAGCAGCCCCCCAGTATGTAATCACACACAGCAGCACCCCCCCATTATATAATCTCACACAGCAGCCCCCAGTATATATTCCCACACAGCAGCACCTCAGTATATAATCTCATACAGCAGCTCCCCAGTATATAATCTCATACAGCAGCTCCCCCAGTATATAATCTCATACAGCAGCCCCCCCAGTATATAATCCCATACAGCATCCCCCCCAGTATATAATCCTATACAGCATCCCCCCAGTATATAATCCCATACAGCAGCCCCCCAGTATATAATCTCATACAGCAGCTCCCCCAGTATATAATCTCATACAGCAGCCCCCCCCCAGTATATAATCCCATACAGCATATAATCCCATACAGAATCCCCCCAGTATATAATCCCATACAGCAGCCCCCAGTATATAATCCCATACAGCAGCCCCCAGTATATAATCCCATACAGCATCCTCCCCAGTATATAATCCCATACAGCAGCCCCCCAGTATATAATCTCACACAGCAGCCCCCACAGTATATAATCTCACACAGCAGCCCCCCCAGTATATAATATCACAGCATACAATCCTCAGCCCCTCTCCAGTAGTTACATCCACAGTACCTCTCCAGTGCTGACATACTCTCTCCCCTCTACAGACACTGCTAAGCAGCCATCCCTGATCTTCTTCCTCTGCAGATAGTCGGCCAGTGCCTGTACCCACGTGACCTACCCTTCTCCTGCAGGCTGCAGCAACACAGTCACAGAGTCCTGGGAGAAGAAAAGGACCTTTGATTACCTCATAGCCATGTGACCAGTAATATTGCTATGTTACTGGTCACATGGTGATGATGTCATGGAAGGTCCTTTCTCCCACAGTTCTTACTCTAACAGTTCGCATCCTCCCTGTGCTGACAGCCTGATATCTGGGGTGGACGGCCACTCAATTTAATTGAAATTGGCTGCAGTGGTCAACGGAGATCAAGAGGCAGCTGCCTTGGGCCCCCCAGGAACAACTGGGTCCGGGGCAGCTGCCCCTTTTGCCCCGTGTTAAAGACGGCCCTGACTAGGCCGGTATCACTTAAGTGCTGAATTGCCACAAACCCACCTGTCTGCATATCCTTACTGGTGCCAGAGAAGATTGGCACTTGAAGCCTGCTGCCACTATACATATTTAAAGTTCTATGTTGCGCCTAGTAAAAAGACTTTGTTACGTTTGATCCTGGCCTCATACTTTGGTTCTACATTTCCACTGCACTGATCCCTAGGGAGCAATGGTCTAAGGGAGTACCTTGTGACACAACACTTCAACAGGGCCACTACCACTCCCATCTTCAACACTGGCTCCTCAGGGTCACTGCACATGTTTAGTAACACAGCTATAAGGCACTAAGATGCTCAATTACAAAAGGTAAATAGAAACTGGTTTCTAGAAAAAAAAGGGGCATTTATGGAAGTGTAGACATTTTTTATTTTTTTAAAAAAGCCTGTTTTTACAAAAATCTATATGTAGAACTAGTTGCCAGAAGCTGAGCTGCCAACAAATACACCTGATGGTGACCAGTCCTCACTCCTTCCCCCTGATTACACTCCCTAACATATCCCAATTTCTCCAAATGTATCTCCTATTATCTCCCTATATATCTCCTATTTTTATATATATAGTATATAAGTGGGTTACAGACTCTAAGAGCTTTCTTACAGGTTGCAAACTATAATACAGAATGACATTCTACTTGCTCTGCACAGGCACCATCCTGCCTGCTGCCCTACCAACCCCATTTTTCTCCCATTGTCATGTGACCATCCTTCATCTTCCTCTCTCGTGGTTTTGTTCACCAACATGGACCGTAAAATGGCACTGTTTTACGTGATTTGTCTGAAGCGAATCAGAAAAGCTTTAGATTTGTTAAGTGAATTTTTGTGAAATTTGTAAAGATTCCGGTTCTTTACGAATCAATTCACTCATTCTTAGTGTGATCCTAGCCTCAGTTTGAAATTTCCATATAGTTTCATAAGTATTCAGTTTTACCAAGCCACTTGATACTGGAAATGTAGTTGCTAAGAGAGAGAAGTTTGCACTAGGCTTTGCTCAAAGTCACGTATTTCCTTTTATGTTAAAAACAATGAATACATCTAGCTGAATTTATCATCTTGCATTGAAATATTCACACTAAGCACAGTTGTCTGTAACATATTTCTTTATCTGCATTGCCAATGATTGTAGCATCATTATTATAATGGATTCAAGACTTATTCATATGATTCATGAAACTGGTCTTTAATAGTAATTAATGATCCAATTGGCATGCAGATAATACTATGATCTGTGCTTTAAGGCTATGGAACCGGCATAAAAGATGGCCCTCCTGCCGGGAAGGAAACATGTGCATAGATTTCCAGACTGCTTGCTTGGTCCCATGACTGACTGTCTGTCACCTATACCCTTAGGCAAAGTGTAACCATCTGAGAAATGGGCATGGTGCCAGTGAAACAGATGGATGCAGAAGGAAAACAGACTTCATGAATTTGTTTGAAGAGGGCAGGTATTAGATTTTAATGTACAAATATTAATGTGTCAGCAAGTTTCTAGAAGAGTAGGATTTATTTTTAAGAACACTAGTGATAATACATGAAAAGAACTGCAGGGGTAGCAAATTAAAAGAAAATGAAAGTTTCTAGAGGTTTTAGATCTAACTTTTAGTTAAAGGCTATATCTAATTTGATATGTTCTACAGATTAGATTTAGCTACACTGCATAATGGAGATCATCAAGTATAATTTTCCTGTTACCATGTGCAAATAAACATGACTAATAAGATATCTATTGTGATCACTATATGCCAGTGATGGTGAACCTTTTAGAGACCAGGTGCCCAAACTGCAACCCAAAACCCACTTATTTATCACAAAGTGCCAACACGGCAATTTAACCTGAATACTACTGTCCAATATAGTATATCTTTCATGTACTTTATCATTCAGTAATAATAGCCTGCCTATATTCAGTGCTTTGCCTGTGCCCTTCATAATGCGCCCTGCGCTGATATCTGCCGTAAAAATCTAAGACATATTAGTACACTATAGACTTTTTCCAGGATGTAGGTGCCCACAGAGAAGGCTCTGAGTGCCGCCTCGGGCACCCATGCCATAGGTTCGCCATGATTGCTATATGCTATAAGCCTAAGACCTGACAACCCCAACAGTAACCGGTGGGCAATTAAAAATAAAAAAAATTTACTCACCTGTCCATTGTGCCACTATTCTTGTTTCCTGTTGGACCAAAAGTGGTTTGGTCCAGCAACCAATGCGGCTAATCTATGGCCTCAGCAGTCACTCCTGGCCCCCCGACTGGGTACCTCCGTTGATGGATGCTCCTAGTGCTTCCTGAGGGCTACAAGCACTCCGCTTGACACCACACGCACTGCAGATCCCTGGAACCGCCGCAGCTTGGTTTGGTTCTCGCCATCTCCTACCCACCCTGGACCTACGACAAGGCTTCAGGCTCCGGTGGGTGAACCTCTCTTTCTTCAGAGAGCAGGAATAAGCTCTTAAAAGAGCTCAGTGATTATAGCCAGGGGAGTATACAGTGTATAGCAATTCCCAGGGTAGATGCAGCCTTTTCCCCCACACATGAGATGAGGCTCTATGTTGGGGTAAAACAGGAACTCTTTTAATGACCATCTGTGAAGGTTCTCATTTATCCAGGCCATGGTATATCTGTAAAGAATAAATGAAGGCAACTGGACTTGCTGTAGATTTCTTGAAAACGTTTCACTTGTTCTTCCAACGAGCTTTCACAATTCTGAGTGACTTGTACAAGAATTCTCTGGGAATAAATATGAACTGAATCAACATCTGGTAATTAGGTCAATATACCCAGCATGGGGTCAAAGGTGTTGATTCCATAGTCCTAATTGGAGGAATTCGAACACCTCAGAAGGGCACTTAAAACTTGTGGGTATCCAGATTGGGCCTTTGTCAAAACAGAAGAAAGGAGAAGAAAGAACACCAAGACTACCAGTGAGGGCGAGAAGCATGACAGACGCAAAAATATGGTTATCCGATATGTAGCTGGGGTGTCTGAGAAACTCAAAAGGATTTTTAATAAACATCACATCTCTGTCTGCTTTATACCCAGAAACACACTCAGACAACAACTGGTTTACCCAAAAGACCCAACGCCTAAACACAAGATGGACAACATTGTGTACGCAGTCCAGTGCAATGAGGAATGTGCAGAACTGTATATTGGCGAAACAAAACAACAACTATATCAGTGTATGGCACAGCATAGAAGAGCCAAAACTTCTGGTCAAGATTCAGCTGTGTACTTACATCTAAAAGAAACAGGTCACACCTTTGAAGACAGTCAAGTACGTGTTTTGGATAAGGAGGCCGATTGGTACAAATCGAGAAGCCAAGCTTGAATAGAGGCGGGGGGTTAGATATCTATTGTCTGCCACTTACAATGCTGTCTTGAAACCTTTTTCTGGGAGGTCATTATCACCTACTGACTCCAATTAGGACTATGGAATCAACACCTTTGACCCCATGCTGGGTATAATGACCTAATTACCAGATGTTGATTCAGTTACATATTTATTCCCAGAGAATTCTTGTACAAGTCACTCAGAATTGAGAAAGCTCGTTGGAAGAACGAGTGAAGCGTTTTCAAGAAATCTACAGCAAGTCCAGTTGCCTTGATTTATTCTTTACAGATATCTTTTAATGACCACACAAGCATTTTCTTTTATACACATTTTCCAACAAGGTTACCACCCACGTGGACCTTGTTGGGAACTGAGGACATAAACATAGCAGCCAATCATTTACAGTTTCACATTTTAAACAGAACCCATTCATCAATGTACATATAACAACCACAATAAGCATTGTCTGTGACCCAATCAACAAACACAATGACATTGTTTATGACACAATCAACAACACAATGGGCATTGTCTGTGACCCAATCAACAAAATAAAAGTAATGAATCCAGGCAATAACAGGGGTTCTGTTCCAGTTTAAAGTCCAAGGGGCAGAAACAGTACCTTTAAAATACAATATGCCCAAATAGTGTCCCAGGGGCCATAGTCACAGGGCAAGAGGATGGCAAGCAGGCCTCTCCAGCAGCCCCAGTGACTGTTCAATCCGTCACAGGTGCCCACAGAGAAGGCTCTGAGTGCCGCCTTGGGCACCCATGCCATAGGTTCACCACGATTGCTATATGCTTTAGCGGTTGTCCAGCCTAAGACCTGACAACCCCAACAGTAACCTGTGGGCAATTAAAAATAAAATAAACTCCCCTGTCCATTGTGCCACTTTTCTTGTTTCCTGTTGGACCAAAAGTGGTTTGGTCCAGTAACCAATGCGGCTAATCTCTGGCCTCAGCAGTCACATGTGTTAAGGCGGCACGTCACTAACAGTGATGTGCCTTTGTGGTACATGTGACTTATGAGGACAGCAGTTGGCTGCGGTTGTCCGGCGGGAGACCAAAAGTGTTCAGGAATGGGGCAGTGGCATATTATTTTAATTAGCCACAGGTTACCACCATTGGGGTTGTCTGCTCTTAGGCTGGAGAACCCTTTTAATATCAACTACTGTTTATAGTGGGCAACTTTTTGCAACCAGCCATATTGGTTGACTTTCGTCTAATATGTATGGAGAGCTTTAGTTTTCATCTTTACATAATGGGTATAATAGTGATGACTGCTCCAGATCTGACCTCCAAGGAAAGGCCAAAGGCAGCTTGCCGACATTATAGCCATTATACACTTGGTTTGCTTTAACCCCTTAGTGACCACCCATACACGTTTTTACGTCGGTCACTAAGGGACCGTAATCTGGGCCACTGCTTTTTTACGGCGGCCCAGTCTAAGCGCTGCACAGGTCCCCGACACAGCGGGAAGCAGGGACTCGGCTCTCACATGAGAGCTGTGGCCCTGCTCTAACAGCTCCAATCCGGGCTGTTTAACACTTTACATGCCGCGGGCAATGGCAAATGCGATTGCGGGGTGCCGATGTGTGTGAAGGATGCCTGGGATCTGATGTAGGCCCCAGACCAGCCTTCAGTCATTTTCAGCAGTGCCTCTCTGGCGCAGCCTGCTGGTCAATGTCAGAATAGCCTTGCCATTAAAATGCAATGCACTATAGGGATAGTGCATTGCATTTTAAAAGCAATCAAAAGGCTGTCTGTTATAGTCCCCTAGTGGGACTATTAAGTGGTAAAAAAATTAAAAAAAAAACGAATTTATTCAATAAAAAAATCCCATTAAAAAAATTATGCTTTTTTCCATTGAAAATATACTTTTCAATGAAAAAAATTGCAAAAAAATGTATATGTATGTTTGGTATTGCCGTATCCGTAACGACCCGGACTACATAAATATCATGTAAATTATCCCCTGTGTTGAACGCCGTAAAAAAAAAAAAAAGACAAGACAGAATTGCTAATTTATTCTTAGTTGCCATCGAAAAAACGTAATAACAAGCGATCAAAAAGGGCCATTTACTCCAAAATAATACCAATGAAAAAAAACAAGTCGTCACGTAAAAATCAAGCCCTTACACAACTCCATAAAAAAATTAAGTTATGAGTCTTGGAAAGTGGCAATGCAAAAACATTTTTTTCTTTAAAAAAAGGGGTTTTATTGCAAAAAAGTTGTAAAATGTAAAAAAAATATATGTATTTGGGATCACTGTAATCGTACTGACCAAGAGAATAAAGATATTATGTTATTTATAACAAAAAATGAACGCCGTAAAATTTATAATGTAAAATGCAGTGGCAGTAATGCTGTTTTTCCCATCTCCCTCTCAAAAAGAGTTAATAAAAGCTAATAAGAAGGTTATGTGTACCCCAAAATGGCACCATTAAAAACTACAATTTGTCCCGCAAAAAAACATACCCTAATAAAGCTATATAGATGGAAAAATTAAAGTTATAGCTCTTGGAACGCAACGATGAAAAAAAGGAAGAAAAATGCTTGGTCAGTAAAGCACAAAATAATAAAAGGGGTTAATGATAAAAATGATGAACTCTTTTAGTTGCATTCCTTCTATTTTTCTTTTGCAGTCTGTGTTACACATTAAAACATGTTCTAACTGTCCAAAAAGCTGTTGGTTCCCCTAGCCATGATACCCAATCACTAGTGTTGAGTGAAGCAAAGCATTCAACGCGTCCCCGAATTATGCGGCCCTAATTCTTTTTATGTTTTCCTCCTCAAGCCAGTTGTATTCAGTTGCTACTCCAGCTGTTCTATCCCTGCTCCCACTACTTTTGACATGGAGAAGGAGTATGAAGTAAAGAATGTTTTGAACATGAAGAGAGTTAAAGTAAAACCTGGTGGACTGTAAAGGATTTAGTCCAGAAGAGAGATCCTGGGAGTTTGCTGAAAACATCATCGCTCCAGCCCTTCTGAATACGTTTCTACAGTCTGGACCAAAGAAGAGGAGGCATAAGAAGGGCACAGTGGGCAATATTGTGATGCTCTGCCACTTAACACTAGCTGCAGCCATCTTCTACCTCCTGCCAGCAATGCCTCTCCTCCTGCAGCGTATGGCATGCCCCCTCTCTCTCCCTGGATCTTAAAGGGACAGCTCACACACCTTAGTCTTCCACAGTCAATGGCTGCTCCTCTTGGGTATATAATGCACCTTCCCCTTTGGGAAGGTACCTGAGCAATAGGTTCTAGTACTCTAGTGAGCTGCAAAGGTGTGCTGTTTCTCACTTGTCTGCCTGTGTACCGACTCTTATCTGATCTCCAGATTTGACCCTTTGCTGCCTGGCTTGACTTTTGCATGTTCTCTGTTCTGACCTTGAGCTGCCAACCTGACCCTTGAATTGACCCTTGGATTATATTCCCTGCCCTGACCTCGGCTTCTCCCCGACTACAGTTTTTGCTTTAAACTTTGGTGCTCTGCGTCTCCTCACCGCAATCCAAAAGGTAGCAGCCTGGTGGTTCCCCTGCAGCAGAGTTCAGATCTCTGTATAGGGGTTAAAGGGTGAATACCAGGGTAGTTTTAAAATCTGTTCAGAAGACACAGCGAATCCATATTCTCTTCATAACAATAGGTGTTAGATGTCTGACCGCTGGGGGTTCAACTGCTGGGACTCCACCAATCACAGGAATGGTTTTGCAGCCAAGCATGTGCACTGCCACTAAATTCATCTCTATGGGACTGCCAAAGGGAAGCCAAGTTCATCACCCAGTTATTTTTGTAAGTCCAAAACAGATGAATGTGTGCTTCTTCACCCACAGATGAAGAAACACCCTCCTGCCTGTTGGTTGACGGGCCAGAAATCTCACCCAGCCCGGACAATCTTGTGCCTGCACTGCTGCTTCGACTAGAGGTGAAAGTGCAGAGGCTCTGATTGTCTCCCCTGGCCCTGTGGATCAATAGTTAGATGGGCACAGGTAAATAACTCTGGCTGTTGAGACAAATTGATTGCTTAGAATTGATTTGCTTCTCCCTAGTTATCTTCCATCAGCTCTCGTACTGCCTGAACATCGGGCACTATACTACAGCACTAACCAGCAGTATGCTTAGTTTATTAGGGCTGATCATGCGGACAGATGCTTTTTAAATGTCCAAAAACTACATCTTGTCTTAGTTCTTTGGCAGAAAGAATGTGTTAAACATAAAAATGTTGAGCAAAACTAAGCAAAACATGAAGTTATGGGGAATTGCTGTGATTTTATTTTATTTTTTGTAACATCACCACAACTGATCAACAATGTGTCTTCCAAAAGCAAACCATACAGTACAAATGTGGTTTGCCCTGGTTTTGTAACCGTCATAACAGGAAACATACGGACAGTTCTTGATGCAATAACTCATAAAATGGTTTTGCTGATAGCATACAAATAAATATTCCTTGTTCCCTTTTTAGTTTTTTTTTTTAAAGTAAATTTACCTAAATTTTTTATCTGTATTGTGGTTTACTACTTTTAACTTCTTGGCAAGTAAGTATATTGGCAGTACAGTGGTTAGCATTAGGTGTGGCAGATCTGGGCTCCAAGGAACTTCAATCTTCTTCCCATAGTAGTCACAAATATTCTCTTATTGTAAGTGGATAAGATCTTAGAGACAAAATCATTTTGGCTCGAGTGGTATGCACAGCTCCTTACACTAGGAAGGCTGAAGGAAATGTGCAGGCACTGGCAAAAAGTATTGGCATGGTTGGTACATCAGTCTTATGACAAGAAACAGGCTTAATGGTTATAGTTGTATGTGGGGCAACAAACTTGATGGTTTCAAAATCTCTCAATGAGGACACAATCTTAGTAAGTGGCACCAGGTTACTATAACATAGCCCCTTTAAAGGAAGCCTCCCACCAAGTATTAAGTTAAAGAGGACTTGTCACAACAAAATAAAGTGCCCTATGCAGATAGCAGGTTATGGCCCAATTCACACGTCCGCACGCGTTCCGCAAATTTGCGGAACGGGTGCGGACCCATTCGTTTTGAATGGGGATGTGATGGATGCGGAGAGCACACACTGTGCTCTCTGCATCCGCATTTGCGGAGCGCGCCGCCGATTTTCCGGACGGCGGCTCCGCAAAAATATAGAGCATGTCCTATTCTTGGCCGCAATTGCGGACAAGTATAGGCATCTCTATAGGGCTGGTGGCTGGTATAGCTGTGTCTGAAAATGTCTAAACTATTAAAATATTGTAAAACATTTTCCTGTGCGGTAAATGGCGTAAAGGAAAAAAGTGAAAAACACATAATTCACCATTTTTTGGTCACTCTTTTCCCCCACAAAAATTTGAATAACAGTGATCAAAAAGTTGTATGTACCTCAAAAATGGTACCAGTAAAAACTACAGTTTGTCCAGCAAAAAACAAGCCCTCATAGAGCTCTGTGGACTGAAATATAAAAAAAGTTATGGTCGTCAAAAAATGACGATGCAAAGAAAATTTTTCATTTTAAAAAAAAATAGTTTATAAGGCTGAAAAAAGACATGTGTCCATCCAGTTCAGCCTGTTATCCTGCAAGTTTTTTTTTTTTTTTTTTTTAGTAGTAAAGTAAAGTAAAGTAAAGTAGTGCACAGTGAACGCTCTGATGTCAAAACCCAATTGTACCCCACAAATAAATTTTTCCCATTGTCCAATAACAGACATAGTACATTAAATGGTGCCCTTAAAAATTACAAAATATCTCGCAAAAATAAACCCTCATATGGCTATATGAACGGAAAATTAAGCAAGTTATGGCTATTGGAATGTGGGGAGGAAAAAAAGAAAATGCAAAACCAGAAATTGGCACTTCTAAAATGTTGATGTTTGCTAAAAGAGGACCTGTCACAAAAAATGCAGTGCAATCTGACCGCACCATGTTATAGAGCATGAGGAGCTGAGCAGATATATAGTTTTCTTGAAAAAGATTCAGTAAAACCAGTAATTCATATATTTATATAGCTTTCGGTACAGGAGGGAGGGGTCATCAATGACTGACAGTGACCTCTGTATGTACACTTATACACAGAATGCCATCAATCGCTGATAACACCTACTCCCTGTACTAACTGGTTTTCACAGGGATTGAATAAAGCAAAGATATAAATGTATAAGTTACAGATTTTACTAAATCTTTTCCTACAAAAATAAATAAATAAATATATATATATATATATATATATATATCTATATATATATATCTGCTCAGCTTCTCCTGCTCTATAAAATGGTGCTGTCAGATTGTATTTTTGATGACAGGTCCTCTTTAAGTAGTGTGCCCTCTTGCGGAGTGGTATGTATGTAGGTGTACAGTAAAGTTGTGTTGTTGCAAAAAAACACTTCTTGTGCCTTATTTCCACGCTATTCAAAAGAACATATTAGGTGCTCTAGTATTTCCTGGCTGCCCACACTTTACTCTGCAATCAATGCAGCATTACATATAAACACCATCTTTAAAAAGTAGCAAGTAGAGTTGGAATGATTAGAAAATTAGACATTTGTAAATCTGTTATCTTCAGAACTACAAAACATCAATATTGCCTTATCCTTACAATGCTTGTCCAATTAAGACAAATGTAGAGCCACGCCGAGACTTCATCATGGTCTGTAATAGGTTCTTCTCATTGTTTGTTAACAAATTTTATGCAAGACAAACAGCGCTGGCCTTACTGAATTTTAAGCAGACAAATCTTCTCCTCTGCTCCAGCTCATCTGTTCTTTCCATCAGCAATCACTTTCCCATGTCAGACTTGACATATTCCCTCAGACTGAAAAGAATACATCACCTCAGTGTAGAACAAATTGACCCATCACTTGAAAACAACTAACATTTCCTTTATGCTTGGAAAATGATGGTGCTTGTCTTGTTTATGCCTTTGCCCAAGTGACATGTTTTAAATTACACAAATACATTCAAATAAGTGTTTTATCTTGTTTTTCTTCAACATTTTAAATAGGGCACATTTAGGTCTGCTTTCTCTAACCATTTATATAGTTTTTGAAATGCTGTGGGGATTTCATGTCACAGCATAATTATGGCATAAAACGCGTTATTGTTTTTAATTTTAGAGGCAGGGTTTCTCTAGGCTGAATTTGCGTAGAGTATATTTCATAATATGCCTGCAGTTGCTCATTAAAGGCAATGAAATTGGTTTAATAAAATGTCTCTGTTATAGACTGAAAAATCTATAAATTGTATTGTAAACATGGTAATAGGTAGTTTTGTATATGCTTATATTTTCTATGTTGCAAAATATAAATTGTTAAAGGGGTTATCTAAATGCAATATATACTGGAGAGTGAATCTGGATCGCACATCCTCAACACTATGCTTTTGATAAAACGACTGTCTCAGCATAATTACTTGGCATATCCGCCCAATTTGTAATTCATAGTATGCTGTGCAAAAGAGGCATCAGTATACAGTTTGATCAAAGAGCATAGGCCCACTTACCGCAACAAGGAAGCCTCTACAAGTGAGAAACTACTCTAACCTATAATGGCGCAGCCGTGCGCGGCGACCACCGGCACCCCAGCACCGCACCAGCAGCGGACAGCGGGACCCAGGAGCCACACAGCAACCCCACTGTGCAGCAAAGCCTCCTTGGCTCTGGGACCCACCGCCCCACCAGCACAGCACTGAGGCAGCAATGGCAGACACGCAGTACTGCACCATGTGAACGAATGCAAAGAGTTCACCCAGTCACAACCCCCAGGAAGTGCATCTGAGAGATAGTAGGAGTTTATAAACCCCTTGCAAACTAAGGCTAATTAAAAACACCTAATCCAAATGGGGAGGAGTGCAGACACCAGGAGGGGAAAAAGAAAATAGATAATGACAATATATACTGGAGAGTGAATCTGGATCGCACATCCTCAACACTATGCTTTTGATATAACGACTGTCTCAGCATAATTACGTGGCATATCCGTAATACATAGTATGCTGTGCAAAAGAGGCATTAGTATACAGTTTGATCAAAGAGCATAAGCCCACTTACAGGTGTTTTTAATTAGCCTTAGTTTGCAAGGGGTTTATAAACTCCCACTATCTCTCAGATGCATTTCCTGGGGGTTGTGACTGGGTGAACTCTTTGCACTCGTTCACATGGTGCAGTACTGCGTGTCTGCCATTGCTGCCTCAGTGCTGTGCTGGTGGGGCGGTGGGGCCCAGGGCCAAGGAGGCTTTGCTGCACAGTGGGGTTGCTGTGTGGCTTCTGGGTCCCGCCATCTGCTGCTGGTGCGGTGTTGGGGCGCCGGTGGTCGCCGCGCACGGCTGCGCCATTATAGGTTAGAGTAGTTTCCCACTTGTAGAGGCCTCCTTGTCGCGGTAAGTGGGCCTATGCTCTTTGATCAAACTGTATACTAATGCCTCTTTTGCACAGCATACTATGTATTACAAATTGGGCGGATATGCCAAGTAATTATGCTGAGACAGTCGTTATATCAAAAGCATAGTGTTGAGGATGTGCGATCCAGTATATATTATCTAAATGCAATACTACCTGTATGTCTGAGCAGACACAATGCTTCCTCTGGCTGTAACAGCTGATGTCAGACTCGAAATGATCAGCTAATCAGTGTTAAAAGATTTAATTTCAAGTGAATTGTAAAGCTGAGTATAGACGCCACGTTTGCCGCATGCATCCGAAATTACCTGTGGTGACCAATAGCCAAAACATTTTAAAAGTTAATACTGCTGCTTTACTCACAAAATGGTGCTGCTATTGGTCTGCCTAGGTAAGCAGGATTTCAGCCACATACTTCAGTCATGGTATGTAAACCAAACCTAAAAGACCACAAACATGAATAAATCTTTGATATAAAATCTAAATTACTTTTTGTATGGATTTTTTACTTTTTAAAAGAGTTTTCCTATTATAAGAAGTGATGTCATGTTGCTAGGATATCACTACCAATACCTAGTTCGTCCTCAGAATGAAAAACCGCAGTACTAGTTCAGTCGTGTGACTCCACAGTCAGGGGCGCAACGCCCCCAAAAGGTGATGTGAAGTTATTGTCTAAGGTGGCGCCACCTAGGGGAAACTGGGGTGGGGGATGGTGGCTGTTACAATTTTCACCTCAGACAGCGAAAAGGCTAGGTGCACCCCTGTTCATAGTTTTCCCTACTCGGTAACACTTCACTTCAGCCAAGGTGCATAGAACTGGATCTCAGATCCTCCATTCAGTTGGTCCCTGTGCTTGAACCCAATGGATCATAATTAGAAATGAGCGAAGTTTTGAAAAGAAAGAAATTTGATTTGTTCCGAACTAATTTGTCACGATAAATCTGGTATACCCAGGCCCTCCTGCCTAATCATATTCATCCCACTTGGCGGCCCAATCTCAATGTGAAGAGTTGTAACCTAAACTGCAGGGAGAGTTCAGGGAAAGGATAGGGGGAGTGTATCTCTGTGTGCATTATGTTCTAGTGCACCCACATTTATAGTTAGTCCGTTCTGTAGGTACTGTGCCATTAGTATTACAGGCAGTTTTAATCTATCACCATCTACATCACTGTGCAGAGCACCAAGACTCATAGCTAATCCCTTCTGTTAACTGTTGAATTACTGTGTGTCAGTATTACAGGTCAATAAAAGCATCAGGTATAATTTATCGTCATGGACTTAACTGTGCAGTGCACCAAGATTCAAGTCGTCAGCAGAAGTAACAGTGTGCACCAAGATTCATAGCCAATCCCTTCTGTTAAACAAAAAGGAAAAGCATACAGCATCTTTCGGTAAAGCAAAAAAAAAGTGTGCGCCCCTGCAGGAGCTGTGTCTAAATGGCTCCTTAGTGGAACAAAATAAAGAAATGGAAGCAGCACCAATAAAGTAGTGGAGAAAAAAAAAAAGGTTCTTTTAATCCATGTTGTTGCAGTCCAAACATGCTTTTGAATCACTTCTGTTCGCGGTCTAATCACTGTGCTTCAGATCTAATGTATGACCGTGGACTTAATGATGCAGTGCCCCAAGATTCAAGTAGTAGTCCCATGACAGAGTGGGAAGGGTGGCGGCAGCAGCAGCAGTGGCAGTAACCGTGACAAAAGTGGCCCAATGACAGAGTGAGGATGGTGGCAACAGCAGCAGTGGCAGTAGTAGCCTCATGACAGAGTGGGAAAGGGGGCAGTGACCGTATCAGCCCCATTAAAGAATGGGCATGGTGGAAGCATAAGTAGTGGCCCCATGACAGAGTGGGGACAGTGGCAGTAGCAGTAGTGGCCCCATCTCAGAGTATTGATGGTGGCAGCAGCAGTAGTGGCCCCATGACAGAGCGGGGATGATGGCAGCAGCAGCATCAGCAGTAGTGGCCCCAGGGCCGGGCCGACACAGAGGCTGGGGAGGCTCCAGCCTCAGGGTGCTCCAGCCTCAGGGCGCAGGCAGGGGCCGGCCAGAGGGAGAGGGACTGACAGGGGGGAACCGCTCAGCGCTCCCTCCTGTCATTCCCTGATTGTAGCGTGACCGTGCTCTGTCCGGTCCGCAGGTACAGAGAGCACCAGTCTCCTGTACCCGGCCGGACTGACAGGAAGTGCGCACACAGTTTGCACTTCAAGTCAGTCGGCTCGTTACAGGAGACAAAAGCTCCTCCTCCTGTACCTGCGGAGGCGAAAACCATGCAGAGCTCGGCCACGCTACAGCAGAGGTAGGAGGAGAGGAGGGGGAGAAGAAGGAGCATGACAACATGGGGGGGCAGAAAGCATGACAACATGGGGGGGGGAGAAGAAAGAGCATGACAACATGGAGGGGGGGGGCAGAAAGAGCATGACAACATGGAGGGGGGGAGAAGGAAGAGCATGACAACATGGGGGGGGGGCAGAAGGAGCATGACAACATGGGGGGGGTATAAAGAGCATGACAACATATTTGTTGTCAACAGATTCCCCAATAACAGTGTCATCCATCACAGATCCCCCATAGCAGTGTCATCCACAAGTTGGAGGGGGGCGCACTTGGGCAGCTCAGCCTCTGTTGGTGGTGGACGTTGTCCCAGCCCTGAGTGGCCCCATGACAGAGTGGGGAGGATGGAAGCAGTGGCAGTAACCGTGACAATAGTGGCCCCATGACAGAGTCTGGACGGTGGTAGCAGTAGCAGTAATGGTCCCATGACAGAGTTAGGATTGTTGCAGCAGCGGCAGTAATGCTGTTTTAACATCACTGTTTATTTTTCAGTTCTTCTGATCCTTCAAAAGAACAGAAAACTATAAACTAAGAAATGAGTCCTGTATTTTGAGCATTCATAAAGCCTCTTTCATAAGGTCAGTATTTGATCAATGTTTTGCATCAGTATTTGTAAGCCAAAAACAGGAGTTGGTCCAAAACAGAGATAAAATGTAATGGAATTATTTGCATTATTAACAAATTCTGATCAAATACTGACATAAAACACTGACCAAATATTGACTGTCTGAAAGAAGCCTTATGCTCAATTTGCACCCTTTTTAGCCATTTATGTCTGAAATCAGTTTTTGTGTACAATGAAAAAAGTCCTGCATTAATGGCCTCTTTCAGATGGTCAGTATTTTGCATCAGTATTTGATCATAATTTGAGGTAAAATGAAATGGAATTATTTGTATCTAATCTGTGTTTGGGACCCACTCCTGCTTTTGGCTTACTAATTCTGACCAAACACTGACCGTGTGAAAAAGGCCATACGGATGCTCAAAATACAGGATTCCCCCCCCCCCCCCGTTCTTCTGATGGCTTAGAAGAAGGGAAAAATAAACTATGATGTCAAAATGGACAAACAGGAACAATAGCTGTCCCATAAGAGAGTGGGTATGGGGACCAACAGCAGTGACAGTAAAAGGGACAATAATGTCCCCATGACAGAGTGAGGGGGGGGGGGGGGGAGGCAACAGCAGTGGCATACAGATCAAGATAGATGTTTAGATAGAATGGAACTTACCATTCCATTCTCCCCCTGCAGTTTATAGACAGGGTATTACGAGGGGGTCAACAGCCAAAGGCACCCCACTGAAAGGTACCAGAACTTGCATAAAGTCCAGTAACCAGACCGAAGACAGAGATTAGCACAGCAGAAGAAAGGCAAAGCAAAGTATCCAAGTTGACCTACCAGCGCACCCCAAAACCTGATGGAACCAAGTATTGTCTTGATGCAAGTTTATTTAAGTAAAGCCGTTGAACTTTATAAAATCTGGTCTCGGCTTATTCCTCCACCAGCTATGACTCCTCCCTTTATTGATTCGGAGCCTAACCCTGGGGAGCAATGGTATCCAGGTAGGAGCCCAGTGACACACAGAGCTAACAAGGCCCAATTACCACTCAGCATTTCTAAAGCCTGGGACACGATTGGCCCTGGGGCGTGGCACAATGCATACGCATACTGATGTTTTTTAGAAATCGCCTTGATGATCAATTGCTGTCTAAACCAGTGACGAGGAGTAAGAGTAGCAGGAAGAGCATCAAGAGCTATAGACAATGTCGAAGTTGAAGAACAACAGCTTCCTTCTGCTGACATTGGGGAGCCCTGACTGCTGAGGAGGGGGTGTGGATGTGGGAGATGCAGTGGTTGCTTCATCAGGCTGCAACACTAAATGAGTGGCATGGTTTTCCCACACCACTTTATGGTGACGCTCCGAGTGTTGATGCAGGGCCGTCTTGCCAACATTAGCACCCTGGCCACTTCTTACCTTCTGCCCACATATCCTGCATACCACCACGCTAATATCCCCAGCGACTTGCTGAAAAATTCCCAAACTGCTGAATATGGCATTTTCCCTCCATCACTGCGTAATGCCTTCCTGCTGCTACTTTTATGAACCTGTGCACGGCTAGTAGATTCCTCGCAGGTAGTCTGCTGAGTAGCAGGCAGTGTACCCCTCCCGTGTTTGGCTGCAGATCTCCCACTGCTTTCACTGCAAGTGGAAACGGGCACTGTTGCGCCCTGCTGTCTCACGGGCATGCTTCCATCCTGCCGTCACACCAGCATGCCTCAATCCTGCTGTCTCACAGACACACTACCACCCTGCTGTCTCTTGGGCATGCTTCCACACTTGCCCCCTGATGATGATGATGCCGGCTTACATATGCGATCGACTACATTGTAATCTACAGCAGTTTGTTCCATACTAATGTCACCATTATCTGTCTCTTGCACACGTCCCTGACCCATCGCAACTTGTGCTCCCACTCGACTGTAATCATTGGTAGTTGCAAATCTAGAGGAGTCCACAGTGGACCTCTCCTCCAAGTCTGTGCTGGCCTGTAACTACAAACTGTTTTTAAAAAGCTCCAACTCGCTGAAAAGCGGAGCGGAGCCAACAGCATACATTACTTGGCTAGCAGGAGGAGAAGCAAAAGCAAAAGGCATGTTCAGAACAAGTGAGGGCACAAAGGCAGTTCCTGAGCCATGCCAACTAAGGGTGGTATCTGAGGAACCCACCGATTCCTGGCTGTGTGTATCTGTTGCCACCTGAGATGATGTTGAAGAGCAAGTCAACCATTCCAGTACAGCTGGATTGTTGGTCAAAACATGACTGCTGGATGACAGTGGCATCTCCGGCATGTTGCTGCAGCTGCTGCTACCACCAACCCTTCTTTTGCTGCTACATGTGCTACAGCAACTTTTTTGCCACTGTCCATTCCTTTAGAGGGCCCAGGGAACTGTCTGTTGGCCATAGTGTACAGTAATTGTATCAGTAATGTAACAGATGAACTGCGAATGTGCCAGGGGTTCAACAAGATGCAGACAGCGATATATTACACAGCACTTTAATACTGAGGCACAGAAATTCTATGTAAAAATTAAAAGATGGCATTGTGGTAGCAGGTGAAGAAGATGCAGACAACGATATATTACACCGCACTTTAACCCCTTGTCGCATTTTCAAATACAGTATCTCACAAAAGTGAGTACCTCCCTCACATTTTTGTGAATATTTTATTATATCTTTTCATGGGACAACACTGAAGATATGACACTTTGATACAATGTAAAGTATACTTTGTTCAACTTGTATAACAGTGTAAATTTAGTGCGCCCTCAAAATAACTCAACACACAGCTGTTAACATCTAAACCGCTGGCAACAAAAGTGAGTACACCATTAAGTAAAAATGGCCAAATTGTGCCCAATTAGCCCTTTTCCCTCCCCGGGGTCATATGACTCATTAGTGTTACAAGGTCTCAGGTGTGAATGGAGAGCAGGTGTGTTAAATTTGGTGTTATCACTCTCACACTCTCTCATTCTGGTAAATGGAAGTTCAACATGGTACATCATGGCAAAGAACTCTGAGGATCTGAAAAAAAGAATAGTTGCGCTACATAAAGATTGCCTAGGCTATAAGAAGATTGCCAAAATCCTGAAACTGAGCTGCAGCACGGTGGCCAAGACCATACAGTGGTTTAACAAGACAGGTTCCACTAAGAACAGGACTCGCCAAATTCAACCAAAGAAGTTGACTGCAAGTGCTCATCGTCATATCCAGAGGTTGCATTTTCAAAATAGACATATGAGTGCTGCCAGCACTGCTGCAGAGATTAAAGGGGTGGGGTCAGCCTGTCAGTAGTGATGAGCGAGCACCAAAGTGTTCGGGTATTCGGTCTGAACACATAGCGATATTTGTGCGCTCGGCCGGGCACCCAAGTATAATGGAAGTCAATAGGAGACAACCAGGCACCCCCTGCTCAGATGATGGGAGGGTGCCTGGTCCATTGGAAAAAGTCAGAAAGTGACAGAAAAACCACTGAAATGGATGTGGAACAGCATGTGGACCATGTCTGGGTGCATCTTGGACTCCAATGTCGCTGCTGGGAACCATGTTGTCCCAGTTGTCCGCCACGTTTACATAGCGACAAAATCACGCCCGCTCAAAAAATAAAAATAAAAAATAAGAAATTTTTAGAGGCAAAATTGTTAGGAAACATTCTTTCCTGTATATTCAATTGTATATACATTGCAAATGCTGCCAAAAATTACAAGGAAGAAGCACTCCGATACAGCTTGTATATCACATAAAGGAAGGCCTCATTCACATGGTGCTACAATTGTTCAGGTACACTGCTACACTCATAAAGTCTATGCAAGTGAAAGGGCTGGCAAAAATTACAAGGAACTGGCACTCCAATACACCATTTATTACACATAAAAGAGGGCATCATACACACACACCCTTGAAAAATTATGATTGATGGCCTGCTGGTGACCCTCAAAAACTTTTGGAGCAAGGGCCTGCTGATTACCCTCTAAAACATTATAGTTGAGGGCCTAAAGGTGAGCGAACCCCATAAAACATTGCAGTGATGGCCTACAGGTGAGCAGACCGTATAAAGCATTAAAGGTGAGGGCCTGAAGCCGAGCGAACACCATAAAATATTGCAGTGATGGCCTAAAGGTGAGCAGACCGTATAAAACATTGGAGGTGAGGGCCTGAAGGTGATCGAACCCCATAAAACATTGCAGTGATGGCCTAAAGGTGAGCAGACTGTATAACACATTAGAGGTGAGGGCCTGAAGGTGAGCGGATGCTACAAAACATTGTAGTGAGTGCATATATACTGTATGGAAGAGGAGACGGAGGAGGAAGTGGATGAAAAAACAAGATGGGTGCATCTCAATCTTGTGGATTGAATACATAATAAAGCATACGTTTAAATTGCGTTTTTGTTCCTCATTAGCTCAGCTTTCCTCTGGTGGAGGGGACCTTGTTCACTTTTATCTGAGTCAACCTGTCAGCATTGTCAGTGGACAAGCAGATATGCTTATCAGTTATAATGCCACCAGCAGCACTAAATACACGCTCAGACAATACGCTGGCGGGAGGGCAGGCCAGCACCTCCAAAGCGTAGAGCGCAAGTTCGTGCCACGTGTCCAGCTTGGAAACCCAGTAGTTGAAAGGCACTGAGGGATCATTTAGGATGCTGACACGGTCTGCAATGTATTCTTTCACCATCTTCCAAAACTTTTCCCTCCTTGTAGCACTAGGCCGCACTTCAGGTTGAGGTTGCTGGTGGGGTGTCATGAAAGTGTCCCATGCCTTGGAAAGTGTTGCCCTGCCTCTGTTGGAACTACTGTGTGTTCCCCTTATCTCCCTTCCTCGGTTGCCTAAGGAAGTACGGACTCTGGTGACCGCATTGTCAGATGGAGAATTTTGGAGCAATCTATCAACAAGTAACTTCTGGTATTACCGTTTTACTCATCCTCTCCACCACAGGAACGAGAGATGAGAAGTTCTCTTTGTAGCAGGGGTCGAGAAGGGTGAACACCCAGTAATCTGGGTTACCTAAAATGCATATAACGTGAGGGTCGTGGGAAAGGCAGCCTAACATGAAGTCAGCCATGTGTGCCAGAGTACCAACAGGCAAGAAGTCGATGTCAACATCAGGATGACTCTCCATCCCCTCATCCTCCTCCTCTTCTGCCCATCCACGCTGAACAGATGGAATTAAAGTTCCATGGGTACTACCCTCTGTAGCAGAGGCAACTGTCTTCAGCTCCTCCTCCTCATGGCCCAATTCGCGAACTGTGGGTGGTCTGGCTATCACCCTGTGTAATGTTCTCCCTGATTACCTCGTCTGCCACATTCAAAGAATCCTCCTTAATTGTGAGCAGCGATCGTTTGAGTAGACACAGCAGTGGGATGGTTACGCTGATAATAGCGTTATCGCTACTAACCATCTGTGTGAATTCAAAGTTTTTTAAAACCTCACATAGGTCTGACATCAATGCCCACTCCTCGCTTGTGAATAGTGGCAGTTGACTGGAAAGGCGACGACCATGTTGCAGCTGGTATTCAACAACTGCCCCCTGCTGCTCACAAGGCCTGGCCAACATGTAGAAGGTAGAGTTCCAGCACATGCTCATGTCGCACAACAGTCGGTGAGCTGGAAGCCGCAAGCGCTGCTGCAGCGCTGACAGACCGGCTGAAGCTGTGAACGACTTGCGGAAATGGGCACACATACTGTAGGTTACTGGTAGCTTCTGCAAATTGGGGTAGGTTTTGATAAACCGCTGAACCACTAAGTTTAAGACGTGGGCTAGGCATGGAATGTATGTCAGATTGCCGAGCTGCTGGCGGAGACCCTGATGGACGTAGGGCCCGCAATCCTGGGCGTGCGTAGCACCTGTGCCATCCCAGGGTACGACTCACTCCCAGCCTCCACAACATTCACCTAGTGTGCGGTCAGGAAAATGTAAGTGGCCACCAGCACTTGGCCATGTGTCTGTGGTGAGGTGGACCTTCCCAGTAAGTGCGTTGGTCAGGGCACAGATGATGTTCTGCGACACATGCTGGTGTAAGGCGGGCACGGCACGGCATAGTGGCGGCTGGGGACTGCGTACCAAGGGACAGCTGCCAACATCAGGCTGCCGAAGGCCTCAGTGTCCACAAGCCTAAATGGCAACATTTCAAGGGCCAGTAATTTTGAACGTTGCGCATATATGGCCTGTGGGTGGGTATTTGCGCTTGCGTTCAAATGCCTATGTTATCGACATTTGGATGCTGCGCTGGAACAGGGAAGTGGATGTTGTTGCTGACAGTTCATGTGAAGATCCAGGTGCAGGGCGAGGGGCATCTAGGCCGCCTTCTCCAACATGGGATTGGCCAGCAGTGCGTAACACAGGGGAAGAGGAGGCAGTGGTGTGACCTGCAGACCCAGATTGTGGATCCAGGCATTCGGCCGACTTATTAGGGTGCTTGAATGCCATGTGGCGGATTATGCTGGTGGTAGTGGGGTTGCTAGTGTTCACGCCCGGCTCATTTTGGTATTGCACAGGTTGAAAACGACCACTCTTTTGTCGTCTGAGCTTTCCTCAAAAAAGCGCCATACTGCTGAACACCTACCCCTTGGCAAGGTAGATTTACGCATGGGGGTGCTTGGTGTAACGGTTGGGGGCCTGTTTAGTGTTGGCCGACGTCTCCCTTTTGCAAGACCACTGCCTATTTCAGACTTTTTCGGTGCTCGCTCCCCCTCTGTACTGCTGTCCTCGCTCGGCTTTTCACCTTCCCATGTTGGGTCAGCAACCTCATCGTCCACCACCTCCTCTTCCACTTCCTCACTCTGCTCATCCTCCTGACTTGACCTAACCACAACCTCAGTGATTGACAACTGTGTCTTATCATCATCCACCTTGTGAACGGATGATTGCCGATCACCACTGTCATCTTATTGCAACTGTGAGGGCTCAAGAGGTTGGGAATCAGGGCACAATATCTCTGGTCCCTCTTCAAGCGTGCTGGGCGAGAGGGCCAAATGTAATAGTGGCGCTGGAAAGAGCTCCTCAGAATATCCGAGTGTGGGATCACTCGTTTGGCAAGCCTCTACATGGTGGGAGGAAGGATGATCAGAGTGAGGATTTGGTTGACCAGACTCTTGGCTACAGAGACTGGACCTGGAGGAAGAGAGCGTGGTGCTTAACCGACTGGAAGCATTATCTTCTGCAATCCAACCGATCAGCTGTGCAGACTAGTCCGACTTTGACAGTTTATTCCTGTGCCGCCCATCGAATTTGGACATGAAGCTGGGTACATTTATATATATATATTTTATTTTTCCGGGTGCACTGGCAGCAGGCACAGTTTGATTGCTCCCAGGGCCACTGCCTCTGCGTGCACCATCAGCATCAGATGTGGTCAGATTGTTTTACTGTCCGCTAAAGACACAGTTTTCTGATGCAGGACAGTATTGGATACACAAAAAAAAAAAAGATTTTGACCACTACACTAGGCCCAAGCGAATGTAATTTTTAATATACACACTGTATTGAGATGCAGTTCGATACTGGAAGCAAAATACAACAAATTTCTGGCAGTAAATTAGGCGCAGGTAATGTAATTTGTAATCTACACACTGTATTCAGATACAGTTCAGTATTGGATAGAAAAACCAACAGATATTGCCCACTACACTAGGCCCAAGAGAATGTAATTTTTAATATACACACTGTATTGAGATGCAGTTCGGTACTGGATACAAAAGAAAAATGATTTGGGACACTATACTAGGCCCAAGATTATGGAATTTATAACATACACACTGTATACAGATACATTTAAGTACTGGAAGCAAAATACTATAAATTTCTGACAGGAAATTAGGCGCAGGATAATGTAATTTGTAATATACACACTGTATTTAGATACAGTTCAGTATTGGATAGAAAAAACAACAGATTTTGGCCACTACACTAGGCCCAAGAGAATGTAATTTTTAATATATACACTGCATTCAGATGTAGTTCTATATTGGATACAAATTTGTCCCAAATAAAATGTATTCTCTGCTGGAATACTGTATATACGGTTGTGGCCTAAACGCACACACAAATGTGCCCAAAACTAGTTAACGATGGCCAAAATATAAATCACTCTCTGCTGGAGTAATTAATATAATGGTTGCAGATTAAATGTACACACAGATGTGGCACAAGTTAGGTTAATTTCCCCAGAAAAATAATTTCTCTAATGGTGCAGTGTATATCTCAGTAGCAGGCACACTGTAGTGAATAAGCCCCTTTTTATAATGTCTGCCCAACACACTGCTTTATGATGGTGCAGTGTATATCTCAGTAGCAGGCACACTGTAGTGAATAAAGCACCCCTTTTATAACGTCTGCCCAACACAATGCTTTATGATGGTTTTGGGTAGTAAAAAAAGCGATTTTCTATCTGTCCCTTCCTGGTGACGCCTGTCCCTGATAGTGCTGACGCAAACCCCTTCTTAAAAAAAAAAGAAAGGTGCTGCACTCCTGTCAAACACACACTGTAGTCCTTAAAAGGACTGTTAGGTCTTTCAATAAGGTTTTCGGAGTAAAATCAGTAAGTTTAGAGCAAAACGCTATCTGTCCCTGCCTACTGTCTGCTCTCCCTGACGCTGAATGATCCGAGCGCCGGAAATCAGCTCCTATATGAACTTGTATCACGTGTTCTGGCCAGCCAATCAGTGTAAGGCTTACAGCTAACATGGCTATGGCCTTACACTGAAGGGAACTACTTACCTGGACCTTGTTTGGCTGCTTAGAAGGAGCCAAACGTGTGGGGAGGAGACTTGAGCAATGCGACGAACACACGTGGTGCTCGCTCATCACTACCTGTCAGTGGTCAGACCATACACTGCACACTGCATCAAATTTGTCTGCATGGCTGTCATTACAGTATGAAGCCTCTTCTAAAGATGACAATAAGACTACCGACATGGATTACCGGAACCATGTCCTGTGGTCTGATAAGACCAAGATAAACCTATTTGGTTCAGATGGTGTTGAGAATGTGTGGCGACAACCAGGTGAGGAGTACAAAGGCAAGTGTATCTTGCCTACAGTCAAGCATGTGGTGGGAGTGTCATGGTTTGGGTCTGCATGAGTGCTGCCAGCTGTGAGGAGCTACAGTTCATTGAGGAAACCATGAATGCCAACATGTACTGTGACATGCTGAAACAGAGCATGGTCTCCTCCCTTCAGAAACTGGGCCATGGGGCAGTATCCCAACATGATAACTACTCCAAACATACCTCCAAGTCGACCACTGCCTTGATAAAGAAACTGACGGTAAATATGCTGGACTGGCCAAGCAGATCTCCAGAACTAAGTCCTATTGAGCATCTGTGGGGCATCCTCTAAAGGAAGGTGGAGTGCAAGGTCTCCTACATCTACTAGCTCCGTGATGTCGTCATGGAGGAGTGAAAAAGGATTCTAGTAGCAACCTGTGAAGCTCTAGTGAACTCCATGGCCAAGAAAGTTAGGGCAGTGCCGAAAAATGGTGGCCACACAAAATATTGACACTTTGGGCACAATTTGACCATTTTCACTTAGGGGTGTACTCTCTTTTGTCGCCAGCAGTTTAGACATTAATGGCTGTGTGTTGAGTTATTTTGAGGGCACACCAAATTTACATTGTTATACAAGCTGTGCACTGACTACTTTACATTGTTTCAAAGTGTCAGATCTTCAGTGTTGTCCCATGAAAAGATATAATAAAATATTTACACAAATGTGAAGGGTGTACTTACTTTCGTCAGATACTGTACATGTACGTGAGGAAATGGGATCTCTTGCTGCATCCCCATGTACATGATGTGATCGGGTGGGTGCAGGAGCTGCGCCCGTCCGATCAGCAGCCAGGGCCCCTACTGTATCCGCTGGCATCACTGAAAACACAGATGGTGGCGGATTAACCCTTCACATGCCGCGGTCAGCGCTGACCGCGGCACAAGCAGGGCTTACAGAGGGAGGGGGTTCCTTCTGACGCCATCGTCCCCCGCACTGCATTGACTGGGGTGATGGTTGCTATGGCAGCCCCGATGCTTTACACAGGCATTGAAGCCATCCATCTACAGAAGCCTAGGAGATCTAGCCCTAGGCTGGGTCTCCTAGGCAACTGTCAGTATACTACACTGATAGTTCAATGCTGCACAATACAGCATGTGTTGAATTGCATTGAAATAGGGATCAAACCCTAAAAAGTTGAAGTCTCACAGTGGGACAAAAATTAAAAGTAACTAAAAGTTACTAGCAGACATATTAGGTATCGACGTGCCCATAACAATGGGCTTTATAAAAATGTCACATGATCTACAATGTGAAAATAGATATTTTTTGTCACCTTGCCTCATGAAAAGCGAAATAGCGATCAAAAAGTCGTACTCACCCCAAAATGGTACCACATTCCACATTCGCAAAAAATGAGCCCCCACATAAGACAATTGCCATAAAAATTTGGCTTTTGAGAAAATGGCAACTAAAAAATTTAATTTTTTTCTTTTCAAAAGAAAAAAAAAATCAGCTCTTCCTCCAAAAAACAAGCCCCAATTGCTTCATGCAGGATGACCTGCTCTATAAAAAATATCACAGGATCTACTCACTCAGATGAATGCTGTTAAAGAAAGATAAATAAAAAGCCATTTTTTGCTCACCTTGCCCCCAAAAAGTGAAGTATTAAATGATCAAAAAATCATATGTACCCAAAAATTGTATCAATAAAAACATCAGCTCTTCCTGCAAAAAACAAGCCCCTACACATGACTATTGGCAAAACAAAAAAGAAATATAGCTTTCAAACAATAGAGACACAAAAAAACATGATTTTATTTTCAAAAATGCTTTTGTTGTGTAAGGGATCGTCTCGTATTTGGGGGTCATTGTCACACAGGTCTTCATGGACACCAGGATTTAGAGGCCAAACTGTGCTTTTTTGTGGCACACAGCATAACAACAAAACATACAAGAACCAAAATAAACACCTTGCCCAGCTGGGCCCTGACTACACATTACATGGCCCCGACTCAACTACAGAACTCTGTTCACACACGAGCTCACATGCGGCTTTCTCAGCCCAGTCCAGCAGCCTTGAATCTGTGACACAATGATACCTTTTGGGGGGATGTGGCCCAGAAGTCCTCTCAGACTCCAGGTCTCTGTATCCCAGAGAATCTCTTCCCCCAGACTGACATACTGGGTGGTGCTTTATGCCAGCCTTATTACAGCAGGCCTCACCTGCTCACCTTAGGTTAAAGAGAAAACCCGTACTGGAAGGGTGTGGACTGGCAACTCCCTCTACCGAGCCTAGCCACCAGTCCCTGTAAAATCCAGCCCAGAACTAATAACCAAAACTGTCTCAGCAAACTATGCTTTGATGAGACCACTGCTACCCTCTGGATTTTAGTTGTCTTATCCAGCTGAGGTACCTGAGTGGGACAAACACACCTCTTGACAGGGCATCTGCACTTTTTTTACCCTCTGGCTCCACGTTTCCCCTGGAAGATGTGGTCAGCGTCACACTTTTTCCTTCATTTTGCCACACCCAAGCCAGCAAGGCTTGGTTTGTCATAACCACTGCCTTTTTACCCTGTAGAAACTCTCTAAGGGTCTTCTTCGTCTTATTTTTGTTAGCAAACTTTTTTTAGCTTTCCGACTTGCTTTCTTTCTAGGTTTCTTCTTAGGTCCACGACCTTTAACTTCCGCAACCTTTACAACCACATTTTCCACGGTGACATCTTACCTCATTTTCTTGTTGGAGATACACCTAGTTAGTTTTCTACCATCCTTCGGCCGCTCTGATGTCACCTGGTGTTCCCACTTTGTTTCTTTATTTTATCAACAGATAGCAGCTTTCTTTTTCCTTTACTCCCCAAAGGGGTTACGTTAGTTTTGGCTCCAATTTCACAGTCTTCTACTTTTTCAGTGGCACTCCCCACAACAGACTCTTCTTCATCCTTATCTTTGGTCTCTGGAACATCCCAGGATTTCTCCCACTCCAACTCATCGGCCTTAGCTTCTTCAGCCTTTGAGTCTCTTTTGGAGTCTTCATTCACTTTATTAGCCTTCTCATCCTTCTTGGACACGGCATTAAATACTTGACTTCTTAACTCCTCCTCTTTCTTATCAAGGTTGGAGGTACTGGGGACACCGGAGTCCATATCAGACTCTTCATCTTTTGGCAATCCCTCCAGAGGTTCACTCCGAAAACTGTTCTCCACTCGTGCAGGCTCTAGGATAGCCACCTCACAGCAGTAGACAGCATCTGCATGGTGGGCGTCGGTCTCCTGGTATTTGTTCCTCAGCAGACCGCTGGCTGAAGGAATGTCTTGCATGACCAAGTCTTGGCTACACACCGCCACGAGTCTCCTGGCTTTTGCATCCACATCAGCCCCATCAACGGGTTCAGCAGAAAGATCATCCATCTTCTCTGCCTCGGTCGGTACCATAGCGCCACCATCTTCAGGCCCATTCTTAACAGGCTCTGCCTTCTTGGCCTCTTTCAGAGAATCCTCCTCTTCAGGTTTCTCCTTTTCTTTCACCTGCCGCACGAGAGCACGCTGAGACTTCTCAAACTCATAGACATTCTTCTCGAGTCATTCTTTGAGCTCATGAGATCCTCCATCTCTGCTCTGAGTTGCATGTTCAGCCTCTCAAATTCGTCATGCTCCTCAAGCGCTTTTTCAAGGGCTCTAGCCAAGGAGAGGACCTCGGTCTCCTTCTCCCGAGCACCAGCCTCCAATTGGTCGCGTTCTTCTGCATATCGGGCCGAGACATATCTCACCTTAGCCTGGAGGAGGTCAAGCTTCATCTGTTCCTTCTTAGTTTTTCGCATCAGCTTGTTAGAAACGCCCCGCTCTTGGGCTTTCGGTTACAGCCGCTCTTTGTTCTGCTGCAGCATCATACATGGGAGTACCACCATTCTTCCTTAGACACTCTTTGGGATTTCCACCCAGGGACTCTTCCAGCTCATTGTCGATGTCTACTACTAACTTCTGTGTCTTTCTGGAGTCTTTTCTCTTCTCCGGAACACTAGGCAGTAGACCCTTTAGTTCACTCATCTTTTCCAGGGTCTCTTCTTTTGACCCTTCTGCAGCTTTCTTCGGTGACTCTGTGATGACAGCTAGTCCCTTCTCTATCATATCTAGAGACCATATGGAGAGAGAGAGAGATCAGCCTCCTGTTTGCAGCTGTACTGTCCTGTCAGGTCATCCATGACTGTCTAGATATGAGCTTCAGACACTAGACTGACGTCACCCGTCTCGTTAGATATAACTCATCTGGTCGCTACTAGTAGCCACTTTAGTTTGGCAAGACCTCGACATGGCTGCCTCTCTCTCTGAGTTGCCATCAGTCACAGCACATGCGTCATATATACCGCTCGTGTCATTCTCAATCCTGTCCTCTAGGGGCACCGATGAGCTAATCCCCACCTTGGACACTTCTACAGCAACCATAGAACCCTGTGGATACTGCATATCCACCTCTGGTACGTGTGGTACACCCTCTAACACTGCCCCACTTTCTTGCACATTCATCACAGTAGGTTTGCTCCCTTCTGCACTCACAACATTAATCAGCATTTTTGTATCACATACATTTTTAACAGCAGGGGGCACTTTTCCCCTGATCATATCCTGCAAGAGAAAAAGCGGCATGTCACCATTATCCTTACAGATTTCACATGACACCACAAATTTATTTTTCACTTCAAATAACTTCACATTTTGCACCTCATCTGCATCACTGTCTTCAATGGACATTTCACTTAAACCATTGCTTTCTATCTGCATTTCCCTTACACCTTCATTTAAAGGGACAGGTACAGGTTCTGCAGGAGCTTCGTCACTTTCTACAGAAGTGTCTCCATTGCCCCATATTACGTCATGCATGAGCCTGTTTGCAACACCAAGTCCATCAGTCTCTGTTCTCACCATAGTATGACCCTCCGTGAGGACCACCGGATAGTCTACAGTATTCACATAATTGTCCCAAAATGCTTTATTATGTAAAATTGATACAAAAAATAACAATACATATATTTGGTATTTTCGTGTCCATATCAACCCGCTCTATTAAAACAACATATGATCTAAGCTGTCAGGAGAACTCTGTAAAAGACAAAAAATAAAAATGTTGCCAGAACAGCCATTTTGTGGTTACCTGGTTAATATCGAGCAATCAGATCATATGTACCCCAAAATAGTAACTGGAAATCTGTCACCTAAACCTGTAGTTTCCAAAATGGGGTCACTTTTTGGGATTTTCTTTTGTAGGGGTGTATCAGAGGGTCTTCAAATGTGACATGGCAATGTAAAATTATCCCAGTGAAATCTGCCATCCAAAATCCATATGGTGTTTCTTCCCTTCTACGCTCTACCGTGTGCCCATACAGCAGTTTAGGACCACATATGGGATGTTTCTATAACCTGCTGAATCAGTGTAATAAATATTGAGTTCTGTTTGGCTGTTAACTCTTGCCGTGTTACAGGAAAAACTGGATAAAAATGAAAAATCTGCAAAAAAGGTGAAATTTAGAAATTTCACCTCCATTTTCTTTAAATTCTTATGGAACACCCAAAGTCCGGAAAATAATTTGAATTTGAAACATGTTCTATTTTTTTGCGGTGTGGACAGATCACGGACCCATTCAAGTCTCAGCAGCCGCAAGGATGGTGCCCATGCATTGGGGACCGCAATTTGCGGGCCCCAGTGCACAGAATGGCTAAACAATGGCGGTATGAATGAGCTCTTATTTATATACTGGTGATGTGCCACTGATGGATCAGTCCTTAGCCTACTCATTCGTCTCGAATAATGTTCTGAATAAAACTAAAAACTCATTATCCTTAGCACTAAGAATCAAGTCCTTTGTTGCCACTAAGAAATTGCTTCTGCTTCAGGTGAATTCTTGTCCTTAAATGGTCACTGAATTTTCATATAACTTTACATAAATTTTATCAGAGGAAAATTACTAATTTTCCACTAATCAGCTCTGAACCACCAAACATGAGAAAGACACAAGTGAAATTAGCTATGTGCTAATGTCAGAAGAGCTTGATAATGTGCTTCATATGTATTTCTGATGTATATTTAGGCTAAAAAACGTCTTTTTATAATATGTAAATTAGCCTCTAGGAGCAGGGGGGGCGTTGCCCCTGCTCCTAGAGGCTCCGTGCGCCAACCTGCTGCCACGCCCCTTCTTTCTTTGATTGACAGTGCCAGGCAGCGATCCTCTCCTGCCTCCGGCACTGTCTCCCTGCTAAATCCTGCGCCGCCGCTCTGATTTCGGCACAGGCGCGGTGAGCTCAGGACGCTGGTGCCTGCTGTCCTCAGCTCACCGCGCCTGCGCCGAATACAGAGCGGCGGAGCAGGATTTAGCAGGGAGACAGTGCCGGAGGCAAGAGAGGATCGCTGCCCAGCACTGTCAATCAAAGAAAGAAGGGGCGTGGCAGCAGGTTGGCGCACGGAGCCTCTAGGAGCAGGGCAACGCCCCCCCTGCTCCTAGAGGCTAATTTACATATTATAAAAAGATGTTTTTTAGCCTAAATATACATCAGAAATACATATAAAGCACATTATCAAGCTGATCTGACATTAGCACATAGCTAATGTCAGACAACTTATAATGTGTAATCCTGGTGACAGAAACCCTTTAAACAATGTTAGTTTAGTAGGTGGGAGTAAAAAGCTAAGTGTAAAATGAACCATTTTAATACAAAGTTTCTTATAGTCTCTTGTACTAATAATTTATCCAAAGCTGTGTGAAAAGTTTGTGAAAATTTAAGTCATACACATACATTGTTAAAAATTAAAACCTTTTAAGGTTTAGCGTGTTTTTAATTACACATTCTTTTGCCCTGTTTACTTTTTTTTTTTAATTTGCAAATGTAAAACTGCTAATGTGAAACAATACTCTTATAAAAGTCTTAACTTGTTTAACTTTTGGTAAACAATATCAATTATTTCAGGTTAACTTTTCGTCTTTTTATCAAGTGTGTTTCATGTTTTGCATAAAGGGTGTAGTTAAGTTGCTCTTTATCTATAGTACTAGTCTAATCTGTTACTGATTGTGACTACATTTCTTCAGCAGGCTTTACACAGTTGTTTTTTAGGAGCATTAAAAGAGCCTCCGACAACAAAGAAGTAATAGCAATCTAAAAAGTCAAAAGTAGCTATGTCACATATGCACCATCCCAGCACAGGATGTTGGCAAGACTGCAAGTGGTTTATCTATCTGCACTCACTCAGTTTTGCACTCATCTGCCACTCATCCTGCAAAATTTACTGAAAAAATCATCAATCAAACCCCAACACAATCCACAAACCCCAAATACATGCTGCCACCACCTATTGATATCTAGGGATCCCAATAGGTAGCCCAAGAAACAAGCTCTGTTTTCCAGTGGCCAAATGGTTAAATAATATCTGAAAGGCTATGGTTTCTTTTAGAGCATACAAGTACCAGACATTAAACTTTTAAGCTTTGAAAGAAAATGTACGGTGCTTACAAAAGTAAAAAGAGAGAAAAAACAAGACATCAACTATTAAAAATCACTGGCCTCAGTGGTCACATGTGCTAGACAGCACAACAGCACATCACTGTTAAGTCTCTGGTTGGCATGATCTAATATGACCCAATACTAAAATGAAATTCCTGGCCAGATCAAAAGGAATTTGATTTGTAAAATGCCATGTAATTCTACATTACAAACTACATTAAATCATACCCTATTGTACTCTTTGGCAGCATCCTCTGTCTCAACTAACACTACTTACTAAGATAAGGAGGTCTTTGTGCATTCATATAAATAAACTTGAATATGGGCACACGAGAACAAACATTTTAGTTCTAGGTTTTTGCTTCTATCCAACAACATAGGAAAACATATCCCTTTTACTTTAACTTTGGCTAGGTCAGTGCTCTAGCACACCTAATGGGAAAATGACGCTACCATGCCTTTTTACATGCTGGTAATAGATATATAAAAATAGGATAACAGGTTATTTTTAAATCTCTGCCATCGATATTTTGAGTGACCAATTTTGGTACCTTTTCCCCGCCCATGCCATACCCTCTTTTCTAGACCTTCCATGAGAGGCGGAAGAGGGAAAAAAGTTGCAGATTGCAGCAGATATAGGCCAAAAAGTGGCGTACATCTCTTCGTAAATGACCCCCTTAATGTTTTTCTCAGATCTCTCCTAAGTACTGTTACAGTTTCCCAGGTTTTTTGTGACAAGGTTATCATCACTCTTTGTTATAGCCTCTGTGGAAGAATTTATATTCCATTAGTACAGTTTAGTTCTCCCTAGAGAAGTTGTGACTCATTGTGTTCATGTATTCTATCAGATCTCTCCAGCTCCATACGGTATGCTGTTCCAGTCTACTCTGGATTTGCTGCCTTTCATGTACTTTTAATTATTTGGATTTTATGGGATACAGTTTTATTAGTTTTGAAGAGCAGTGAAAATCTTAATTTGCATCATGAAAAACTATTGTAGCCAATAATTATTTACATAAACAAATAATAAAACATGGAGGGTTGTGTTGCCCTCTGCCCAGATGCTGTTTATGAAACAGAGTGCAATGGGGTTAGGGTTGTTCAGTTTTTACTAAATGATGTCTTATCCTCAGGACAGTCCATCACTAGCTAATTGTTCTGACACCCCACAATCCAGCTGATTCATTTTTTGTCAGCTATGTAGTGGACAATGCTCAGCACCGCTTTCATTGCTTTTCAAAAAGGAGCAGCACTGTAGTAACACGCTCCTTTCACTACACAGTTGACAGTGCTGTGCAGTTCCAGCACAACTTTTGGCACCCAAATAGTTGATCAGTGGTGGTGGTGGTGGGATGTCAGACCTTCACTAATCAGCTAATGATGGCCTGACCTGAGGATAGCAAAAAAACACAAAGAATTTTTTTGCACAGCTCTCCCTAATTTTGCGTAATCCAGACACTCCCATAATATGAAGAAAAAGGCAGCACAGGTGAATCCCCCGGATCCGTGGTCATGAGAGACTTCATTAACAAATTTTCAATAGGTCCAGCGCCTTGGAATTTAAAATAAAACGTAACTTTTATTTACATAAATAAAAGTTATGTTTTATTTTAAATTCCAAGGTGCTGGACCTATTGAACATGTGTTACTGAAGTCTATCCTGATACAGGAGGCAGATGCTTCTTATCTATAAGTAGGTAGAAAAGAAGAAAGGCAGGAGCGCACCATAGGGTGAAACCAGCGGTAATAGTGTGTAATTAATGCCAAAGAGAGGCTCACCTTGAGGGGTTGCGCTAATATAGGCACAACTCTATTGTAGGCTTACAACCAGCAGTAGCTAATGTTTGACTACTTTAAAGGACCTACTCTGATTTCATCCTGCGGACTCTGACTTGGTATTTGCGCCGAGGGAAAACATCTTCTGACTACGCTAAGTCTATCCTGAGGATAGGCAATCACTTAATGAAAACTGGACAATACCTTTAAGGCATAGTTCAAGCTTTTGTTCTTCTGGATTTTACCTTTGACATTTGAATTTTTCATGAATTCTTTTGGAATGAGTCTTATGAAATATGCAATATCTTGCAAAATGTTCCCTTGTCCACACTGAAAATAGGTTAACTTGTCAGTGAACACCTTATAACAGGATTGTTGTGTAAATTGTTAGTTGTGTCATCACCTTACATAATTATTGCAGCCATTTTTGTACCTGCACCACTCCTTGCTATCAGAGGATAATGTAGAGAAGAGATTATGCATCCCATTATTAGTGATCGGAATCTTCTGGACACATTAAAAGGAGCACTGGGATGCCTTGATGATCAGGTTCAAACTTGATGGCATTTTGTGACATTTTTAGCCTGTTAATCCCTTAGTGCAGGGCCGGCCAACCTGCGGCTCTCCAACTGTTTCAAAACTACAACTCCCACCATGTCCTGCAGTAGGCTTATAGCTGTAGGCAGACTGGGCATGCTAGGAGTTGTAGTTTTGCAACAGCTGGAGAGCCACAGGTTGGCCATCCCTGCCTTAGTGCTATTTGACGTGTATACTCGTCATGGAGCACTGCTACTTGGCGCTCCATGACGTGTATACACATCTTGGCATTAAACTGTCACCATGTCTGCAGACATGGTGACAGCGCTGAGACCCCGGCTGTAACACACAGCCAGCGATCTCAGCTTACCGGCCCAGGACCGATAGCTCTGATTGGCTTGTCTGTACAGACTAGCCAATCAGAGGATTCTAATGCCAGCTGAACGGTTCTGATACCCACAGTCTCTGACTGTGAGGATCAGAACCTTCCAAAATGTATATAAATGTATATATACAATAACCCCCCCCCATAGGCTCCAGCTCATGTGGCCCCCCCGTTTAATGATGGCCAAGCAGGCGGGCGTGAGATCCCCCGCCCCCCCTTCCCCCATTTTCAGGATGGCCGAGCGGCACTCTACTTGAAACGTCCGACATCGGTGCTGGCACCAATGTCAGCTGTTTAACCTCTTCCATGCCACGGTCCATAGGGACCGTTGTATGGAAAGCGTTAACAGGGAGGGAGCTACCTCCCTCTCCCATCGGGTCGATGCTGTGCCATGCTGTGACGGGTACACTGAGGGAGGGGGCTCCCTCCCTTCCCCATCGGGCCGCTGCTCTGTTTTTGCAGTGTCCTGATGGTTACCATGGCAACTGGATGCCTTCACAGGCTTCCTGCTTGCCATGGTATAGCTAAGCCTGATCAGGTTCCTGCTAAAGGCAGGAGGCTGATCAGGCTGTGTAAAGTCACAATACACTGCAGTACACTATATAGTGTACTGCAGTGTATTATAGAGGCATCAGACCCACTGGATCTTCAAGAACCAAGTGGGTCTGGGTCAAATATAATTCTTATAGCCTCACATTTATAATTGATGAAAAAAATAATAATAATACACTACACATGTTTGATATCACCACGTCCGTAACGACCTGATCTATGAAAGGGTCATGTTACTTTCCCCGCAAGGTGAACACCATAAAAAAAAAATTTCATCTGAAATTTCATCTCCATTTTCCTTTAACTCTTGTGGAACACCTAAAGGGTTAACAAAGTTTGTAAAATCAGTTTTAAATACCTTGTGCTAGAAGATGTGCTTATAAACTTCTAAGCCTTCTAACGTCCCCCCCCCCAAAAAAAAGAAGGCCTTTACAAAATGATCCAAACATGAAGTAGACACATGGGAAATGTAAAGTAGTAACTATTTTAGGTGAAAATTGCGAAAATTGCGAATTTTTCCAAATTTTTTTAATAAATAAAAATTAAAAATTTTGACTCAAATTTACCACTGTCATGAAGTATAATATGTGATGAGAAAATAATCTCAGAATGGCTTGGATAAGTAAAAGCGTTTTAATGTTATCACCACATAAAGTGACACATGGACTCCAGCATAACGAAAACTGGACAGATCCGTTATGTAGGCCATAGAATTCTATTATGACGGAATGAATAACTGAATGCCTCTAAAGGTATTCCGTTATGCATTCCGTCATGGAATTGCATTATAGTCTGTGGTAACGGAATCCACAACGCAATTCAGCATATACCACAACCCGAACACGAACTTTCAAATATGAAGTTCGCTCATCCCTAATTATGAGTTGACTTACTTCAGTTACTCAGGAGTCAGTTGAAAAAATGTAAATTAGTTGGTTGTATAGAAGATACTAAAAGTCATGCCTGCTCAGAAAAGTTGAACATTTGGGCATGACCATCAGATATTCTTGCAAGTGCCTGTATCTTTCCATCATTTCACCTATCAAGTATGGAGGGGAACCATTTGTGGCCTTGGGTAGAGTACCATCTGGTGATAATTTTGAAAGAAAGGGTAACATATTCCTTCTGTTTGGTATCAACTACTTGCTTTGACTTAAAAAGACTAATCAAAGGCTGCTTTGTGTGAACATGGCCTGACATGAGAGGTAGCCCCACAATGGCTGGATTTATTAATATTTTTTTGCTTATGTTTTATAAGAATTTTATAAGGTTAGAACAGAAAGAGCACATAGAAACGGGAAAATGTTGTGAATGGTTCCCTTTCATTTCATATGGCTTAACCACACAATGACTTAATGAACCACAGAATCTGTCACCGTACAACAATGTTTCTACTTACTTCAGTGTTTTTCCACTCATTGTCCTTCATTGCTACTACTACTACTGCTACTTTGTCCGTCTGTATGGTAAACTTACTCCTAAACCCTAGGGTATCCATTATGTAATTAAGGGAAAAAAACATTTATAAACCTCCTCTCTACCTAGAAGTGAATGTGTTTATAGTTTACATGGTTTTATTCCAATAAAACATATTTTATTTATTTTTATTTTTTGCTTGCAGCCGTAGGCCGTATGACACACTTTCTCATCTAATGGCAGAAGCTCAATAGCTTTCTGACGGGGATCAGGCTTAGTCAAATCCTTTGTAATTCTACACGTTGGATCATGCTGATCTGCTCCTGCTACGGTCTTCAACTACAGAATTCTAAGTGATAACTGATGAGATCATACAGAGCTCTTTAAAGTAATCCCTCTGGTTACAAAAAAGTTTCGGAATGACAACTTGGAGCCTCGTTCTGTCTTCCAGTGCAATGTGGGTTGACGTTTGTTCCAAAAAAGAAATAGCATCTTTTAAAAAGAGACTATAAAAAAATACACACAGTCAGTTTCAGAACTATCACTTCCCTTGCGGGTGGCCCTCAGGCTGTAATGTTTTACCAGTAAGTAGTTATACCATATTGGTCTCTATCAAGCTATATCTGTCTATAGTGCTCTTTGATGAACTCAGCCTGCAGGAGTAAAAAATTCTAATTCACATTATAAGACAAACATAGATTACGCAATATTGAAAAAGTGTAGTTCAGTGAGTGAAATGTCACTTGTTAGTGAAATGGTGTATTTCTGTGCCTTTCAAATATAATATGAACTATTTGAAAGATAAGCACACTTCCCTTCTATGACTTTGTACAAACCTTCTTTGTGGTATTTGAGCATTGCTATACAGTTCCTAAAGTGAAGAAGAAAACGTCCTTAATATCAATTCTCTACTGTAATACAGTATCATTGCGGTATCATGCCCTGTACCTTATAGTGTGACATAGTAGTCTTTTGCAGGGTTGCCGGGAGTTTTCTGTTCCCAGTGATGTAAGTTTCTGGGTGGATTTCCTTTTTCTGTAGAACTACTGTAGCAGTGCCCTTTAAAATGAATATCCACCCTTGGGCACCATTTTTTTTTATCTAAGTAGAATGCAAATCTAAAAATCGCTTTACATTCTTTAAAGGGTTTTATTGCATTCTCTGATCTCATATTTGGCATTGCAGAGAAGGAAAATGAGCTGTATGCTATTCTCTCCATTGTAGTTTTTGGGTAATATGAAACAGTTGTTTCCTTTTGCTCCCAATAAGTGGCAGTCCCAACACTGGAACCGCCACCAGTCAAACATGTATGGCATATACGGTTAATATGTCATAAATGTCCCAGAAGGGGATATGTCTTTAAAAGAGGTATTCCAGTTTCACGATATTGATGACCTTTCATTAACATAGGTCATCAATATCAAATTGGTAGGGTCTGAATCTCGGCACCCGTGCTGAACAGGTGTTTGAAGGGGCCATAGCACTCGTGCAAGTACTGCATCCTCTGTAATAGGGTCCCTAGCCGTTAAAGCAGTTTTCCAGCTGCCCCGGATGCAGTGAAGAGATCATGACAATGCAGCAATCAATCATTGGCCACAGCAGTGCAAAGCCATCAACTCACTACTTTAGGCCTCTTTCACACGGGCATCATGTTTGACGCCCGGATATGAGGCGGGTGCGTTGCGGGAATATGCACGATTTTTCCGCGCGGGTGCAAACGTTTGTAATGCGTTTTGCACGCGTGTGGGAAAAATCGGCATGTTTGGTACCCAGACCCGAGGCCGGACTTCATCACTGAAGTCCGGTTTCGGGTAGAGTATTCTGGAGAATTTATTATTTTCCCTTATAACATGGTTATAAGGGAAAATAATAGCATTCTTAATAAAGAATGCATAGTAAAATGAAGATGAAGGGGTTAAAAATAATAAAACTTAACTTACCTTAGCCACTTGATCGCGTAGTTGCGATCTGTCTTCTCTCTTCAAGCTTCAGCTAACAGCTAAAGGACCTGTGATGACGTCACATCACATGGTCCATCTTACCATGGTGATGGACCATGTGATTGGACCATGTGATGTGACGTCATCACAGGTCCTTTAGATCTTAGCTGAAGCTACGCGATCAAGTGGCTAAGGTAAGTTAAGTTTTTTTATTTTTAACCCCTTAATCCACATTCTACAAAGCATTATTTATTAAGAATGCTATTATTTTCCCTTATAACCATGTTATAAGGGAAAATAATAAAGATCTGGTCCCGTTGCTAAGCAACCATGCGGGAAAATCGCACTGAATCCGCACTTGCTTGCGGATGCTTGCGATTTTCCCGCAGCCCCATTCACTTCTATGGGGCCTGCGTTGCGTGAAAAATGCACAATATAGAGCATGCTGCGATTTTCACGCAACGCAGAAGTGATGCGTGAAAATCACCGCTCATATGCACAGCCCCATAGAAATGAATGCGTCCGGATTCAGTGCGGGTGCAATGCATCCTCCTCACGCATTGCACCCGTGCGGAAAACTCGCCCGTGTGAAAGGGGCCTTAGTGCACTTCGAAGGATGAACTTGCACTATCATTTATGCTGTTGTTTACACTTATACGGTTTGTATTGTTTAACTGCATTTTATATGTTTATTGTAATATATCCTGTTCATTAGTAGTGATGAGTGGCAGGGGTAATATTCGAATTTGCGATATTTTGCGAATATTTGGTAGAACATTCGTTATATTTTCGTGAATTCGCAAATTTGAAATTATTTTCTTGATTGCGAAAAATCAGCAATGTAATATTCGCATAATGTGCGCAAATTACAGGCGTGGGTCACTATAGCTATTTTTTTCAAGCTGCTAGAAGTTTCCTGAGACTGGAGAAAATGGTTGGCACGGCAGAACATTACAATAGCTTTATATGCAGATAGAGTGCTCTGATATATTTGCGATTGCGAAATCGGCACTAATGATGCGAACATTTTGGCGTAATACGTGCAACTTCACATTTTAACAGGTCTGACTACATATTAGTGATTGGTGCACTCAGTATTGTTGTGAACTTGTGACATCACAGCACTATGTATGTAGCATGTATGTATGGACAGCAGAACTATATTACTATCTAACCTACACTGACTATCTCCCACTAACTACCTATATTATATATATAAGCTAACTAACTAACTACCTATCTAATGTCATGACACAGGAAAGCAGAGAGCACAGCAATAACACTGCTGTCTCTCTCAGATGTGCGAAATACTGCATACAGTGGCTGCTGGGGAGGTTCTTATATACTAAAGGGGTAGGCAACTTTCCTATTGGTTACTGTCAGGGGCGTAGCTAACGGCTCATGGGCCCTGGTGCAAGAGTTCAGCTTGGGCCCCCCTTCCCTCAGTGCTTTGTGTGTCTTCCTATGCGGCACAAGGTTCTATGGGCCCCCTTAGGCTCCTGGGCCCGGTAGCGACTGCTACCTCTGCACCCCCTATAGCTACGCCTATGCTAGGGATGTTGCTAAGCTCAGAAAAAGACATTGCAGCCTTCTCATTGGCCCACAAGCAATAAGGGAGGTTACTCATTAAAAAAAATCTAGAATATTCGAAATTACGAATAAATATCACTATATTCAAAAAAATATTCCAAAAAATAGTGAATTCTCAAAGTGCCGATATTCACGATTAATATTCGCGCCCAACACTATTCATTAGAACTGTTATTGCATTATATCTGCCCTGCACTATGGAAAGAGTTAATGCACAGCCAGCTAATGCTGAGAGACTTTGGGACTTTCTATTAATGCGCTGAGCAGTTACAAATTTTCCACAGTTACTATAAGGGATTATACAAAGTTTTTGAGGAAAAACAACAAACTAGTCACTTTTGACTGTCTGGTTTCGCTCTGTTGTTTAGATCTGAAGACTTGTTTATGTCTGTACAAAACTGCTTTAACATTCCCATAGACTTGTATTAAAACTCTTTACAAGTCTATGGCAGACTGAAATAGCAGGGTAAAGAAAGTGAAAAAGCTATCAAAAACGGCGCCAGAATCCTTTAAAAATGTATAAGTGCCGGAAATTTAATCCAATCTGAATTTCCGGAACTTCTTAATTTTTAAGGGATTCTGGTGCCGTTTTTTATAGCTTTTTCACTTTCTTTACACTGCTATTCACTCTTGTAGTAGTTTTGCCTACTCATAACCACCACTGGCAGCCGATCCCTGAACATATCCCTATATAGAAACTTCCAACCATTCTCTTCCCCCTGCAGGCGCCCTGCTTGTTAAAATACGGATGACGTCCGTGTGCATTCTGTTTTTTGCAGAATGGAACAGCTGGCCCCTGATAGAACAGTACTATCCTTATCCATTATGCGGACAATAATAGGACATTTTCTATCTTTGAACGGAACAGAAAAAATGGAAAAACGGAAACAAAATGCACACGGACTACCTTCCGTTTTTTTGCAGACCCATTGAAATGAATGGTTCTGTAAACGGAATGCAAAAAAGGCCCATATACGGAATGCAAAAAATGTTTGCGTGCATGAGCCCTAATACACAGAGAGGATAAGTAGACAAAATGATTTTAAGAAATGTTTTGTTTTTTTGAATTATGTCCAGCTGACGTTTTCAAGAAATTAGATATCAGTATCTGGAATATTTGAAATGTTTGTAGCATGTCCTTGGCCAAAGCCCAATTTTTTAAACACTAAGTTGTCCGTCTGAGTTTTGGTTCCAAACTCCATGACAGATGCCAATTGCAGAAAAAAAAATATTAAAACTACAATTATAGATATTATCACAAAGAAAAACAGGAGTAATTTTCCTGCAAGTGAGAAACTTTACTAATTACTTTATATTAGTATATGTGTATTTCAGCATGAGTAATGTCTTATGTCAGGAATATTTCCAGACATAAAGTACTATGCAAGCGTTTTAGGTATGGATAAAATGCTGCAAAGTAAGAATTCTTTCAAAAGTAGTGTTAATAGTTTAAATTTATTCTGCAGCAGAACACCGACCCCAAACATCCAGCCACTGTCATTAAGAACTATCTTCATCGTAAAGAAGAGCAAGGCATGCTGTAAGTGATGATTTGATCCCCACAGAGCTCTGATCTCAGCATCATCGAGTGTGCCTGGGATCACATTTAGAGACAGAAGGATTTGAGCAAGCCTATATCCACAGAAGACCTGTGGTTAGTTCTCCAACATGTTTCTTCAAAAACTGTGTGCAATTTTACCTACAAGAAATTAGGCTGTTTTGAAGGCAATGAGTAGTTGATTTTGATTCCTCTTTTGTTCAATCACTTTGCATTTTGTTAGTTGATGAAAAATTTGTATTTCGCATCCTGAGGTGGAGTAGCCATTTACTGACTTCTTGCAGATCAAAAAACGATATTTTGAATATTAAAGGGTTGTTTCATCTCATACTTTGGGAGCATATCGCTAGGATATTCCCCCAATATCTAAGAGGTAATGGTCCCTCCTCTGGGACCCACACCCACCTTTAAAATGGGAGCTGCAAAGAGAAGGAGAGCGGTCTGCCACACCTATCAGACATTAGCTGGTCTGCACCTATTGGGGCATATCCTAGCAATATACCCCCATTGTAGAGGATGACACAAACATTTTAATTATAAAATGGTTTCTCGTTCTCTTGAGGTTGCACTTGTCTACTTCATTGTAGGACAGAGTCAACCTATAGTATGTGAGTCTGACTTATTTTAATACAGGATAGCTTGGGATAACTAATTCCTTTAAAGAGACTTATTGAATAATCAAGCATCTTACACAACAAAGCCAGAGCCAGCGAACTGTGAAAAAGTAGAGATGAGAACTGTACAAGGAATAATAAATTGCCCAGGATGCACACAGCTTTGAAGGATCCATAATCTATTTTTTGTAACTGTGGGTTTTAGAAAAGAAAATGGAGATATTTTATGTCAGAACTAGAGAATATAGGATTCCACGGCCAAGAGCGCAAAGGTACATTTATTTATATCTGAGAACTGAATAACTTAGTTCAGTGCTTGTAATTTAATGTTGTCATTGTTGAATAATAACTAAAGCTATCTTAAAGGGGTATTCCAGGATTTTTATATTAATGCCCTATCCTCAGTATTGTGTATGTAGGTAAGTTACTGATTTTTATCATCAGATACATAGAAGTGAATGGGAGCAGCTCTACAGGTACCAGCTGGATGGAGCTGTGTACAGATGTAGCTGAGCTGACTCTGACAACCTATGGCACAGTGTTATCTTAGTTATCTCGTGACAAAAGCCATTGGAAACCATTGAAAAGTGGCTTATCTTTTTCTTGCCCTTTTTTTTACTTAACACGTTAACCATCAGGTTTTAGCTTGGCTGCATCTAAAGGACCAGCACTCACTTCCAGATTCAGATTTACTTGTTAACAGCTGACTAGCAGGGTTAAGAGGATGTTAGACCACTGATGAGACATCGATGTCCTATCCTAGACCCCTTTACACTGACTGGCTCCTAATAATTGCCCTGTGTAAAGGTGCCACCTGTCAACCGATGAGCAAGCAAATGTTCGTTCACTGGATGAGAGCATTGTTGATGTGGCACCACAATTCATTATTCCTGGGCATCGGATCGTGCTCATCCCCATACAGCGGAGGTGATTATTGCACGCTCTCACCTTTACTAAAAATCAGGCTGTTGTTGGGAATGAATGGTTCATCCCTGATAATCCTGGTCAGTCAGCCCATCTAAAGAGGCCTTAATATTACATGGTTTTACATTGATATACCAAGATTTTCTTACTATTACTGCTTGGTGGATATGCGTGCAGTACTGGGTTCATACAAAAGAGTTTCTATGTGTATTGTAGCCTGTCTTGTAGTAGCCAGATGTTCTAGCTGGCGCTATTCAACAGCTTGTTGGTTGTCTACGTTACTTCTTGAAGGGAGAGACTCCTGCCCCTCACCAAAATACAATTTGATGAAAAAAATATGATTTATTTTACATTTCACATAGAAATGAATATTGTAAACAGGGAATAATCTTGCCCTCACTGTTGTTTCTAAAACAAAAAAAGTCTTGTAGGGGAGAAAGGCTCCTACTCCGGCCAGTTGTCTTACAGCCAGATCATGCTATTTTTGGTATACATAAGCAGACATAGGATAGTGAACAATGGGAGAGTGTACATGATTGATCTCCTGAGTCGCAGAAAAGCTATTTCCTTAGATACCGCTCAGTTTTAAATGTAATATGAGACAAAATAGGCACAAAGAAGAGGATTAGATAGAGATAGATTAGTTGCTGAGATATTTTTTTGTATTTTCGGTGTTTAGTGCTCTCGTAAACTAATGTACAATGTACAGAGCACACTAATAATAAAATTAGATAATCCAAAGTATTAAACCTCAATAACATGTAATCTTTGTTGGTCCCATTGAGATGAAAGTTAGAAAGGTTGACATTTCAATAAAACAGGGTCTTTTTTAAAGTTGGGCCCTCGATACCTGGCTGAAAAGTCACCTGTCTGTACAACTGGCCCTTATTAGACTAATTAAGTAAATATAGTAAATAAAAGTGTCCAAAAGTCACACACCTTTGTACTGCTGAGGAGAGCTTTACAGTAGAAGTGCACAAATAAGAGGATCAACAGTCTTCAAACAAAACCATCATAAAGTACCCAAATACTACTGCTATTCAGTCATTAAATAACAGTTCTCTGCGTGTGGTCCACAAGGTATCATCACTAGGCAGTTCCAAAAAGGAATACCAGTAGAGATCTATATAACCCCAAAAACTATATATTAACAGCCTGTAAGGACGTATTAAAATCCAAAAACAATAGATCAAGTATTAAGCCACAATACACAGGCTATTAGACCAGGTTACCACAGAGAGGGCTCATATAAAAACACCGTCTTATGGTATCAAGGTCTACTAATGAAACCCTAGGTAGCGGATAATGTAAGCAGCACTAGTGATACACACGTCACCAGTGATTTAGCATCATGCTGATACGCTGAATAGAGGCTGAACTATGCACTGATCTGGCGTGTCTGCCTGTACAGTTCGCTGTTATTATACCTCTATTCAGCTAGTTAGGTTCTGCCTACTTCACGCTACCACAGAGTACATCATAGTACAGTTAGCTCAACGCGTTTTCACGTGGCATTATGTTCACCACGCTTCATCAGGAGCTCGATATACTCGATAGTTTGTGCCTACAATCAGGGCGCTCTGCACTGTAGCGTGCTAGAGCTCTGGCGCTATGATGGCCGTATCTGGCCCTACATACGCCGGATATTTAAAACTTCAACCCCGCCCACCGGGAGGAGTGTGCTCTGACGTTGCTCCAATCGAGTTGGAGGTGCGGCTGCTGCCGCCACCCCCCGTTCAGAGCTCAATCTATTCCATGCAGTCTTACCCGGAGGGTGCCGTACTAATATGAGGGAAGCATACATCGCGGTATATATAACTCTATCTCTTGTTAAGCATCATAGTCTGGTGCACCGGTAGACCATGCGGAGGAGTCCCCATGATGAGAGAGAGAGGGAGACAAACGACAATGACACCCTATCTCCAAGGAACTCAAGTCCTGGAAAAGAGCCATGTGAATATGTCCCATATTGGATGAATAAAACATGAGTGGTAGAATACATCATATATGTGCCATAAAGATAGCGTATATATATGGCAATGGGAGTCGCACTTAACCAACTGAAATGCCACTCTCCACATCATAACTATTATGGTCCATAGATGTTATATATCCTCATATATCTATTCACCCATATACTTGACTAAATTTGCCATATCACACAACCATTCACACTGATGACATAAATGAGAGACTTTTATTGTAAGATAGCCCTACATCTATCCTCCCAAAGATCTCAATTGAACAAACTGTATCTATATAAAACTCTACAGGGACAGACCAGGGCTATATGCTAGCTCATATAAAACACGTAAATGATAAGGTCTCATTGAGCCCCTGTGGATGTACTGTCTGAAGCCTGAAAATCCAGTATGCCTCTTTACGAAGTAGGGGCATATCCACGTCTCCTCCTCGTGTGGACTTCTTCAACAGTTGTATTCCCTGGACTTTCAGGACTCTGGGGTCTCCCCCATGACATTGATTCACATGGCGTGCGACTGACGTGTCGCGTTTGTTTTTTATGTCCGATAAATGTTCTCCTACTCTCCTTCTGAGTTCCCGTTTTGTTTTGCCCATGTACTGCTTACCATAGCACATGTGAGCAAATACACCAGGCCCGTGGTAGTACATCTGATAAAATAATCAATACGGAAACGTTCGCCTGTCACTGTACCCACAAAGGTGTTCCCTCTTTGGATATTCCCGCATATTATGCATGAACCACATAGAAACATGCCCCTAGCTGTAGTTCTGAGCCACGTCTGTGGAGAGGGTCGTACATAATGGGTGTGTACCAGGCGATCGCGCAAGTTGGAACTCCGGCGATATGTGACTGACGGACGACTTGGCAATGACGAGCCAATGTCCGGGTCCGAATGAAGTACCGGCCAATGTTGCATTAGAATATCGCATACCTGCTGGTGGGCCTTATCGTATGTGGCAATGATTCGTGGAAATATATGCTCATGAGATTTCTGTTTAGGAACCAAAAGCTGAGCTCGATTTATATTTATGGCATGATGATATGCCTGTCTTAATTGGGAATCCGGGTACTCCCGATTCCGGAACCGTGTCCGCAAATCCAATGTGCAGCTTTGAATGTGCCCAATTCCGAGCAGTTTCTCCTGACCCTCAGGTACTGCTCTTTCGGGATACATTTTTTGAGGGTCAGGGGATGCCCACTTCTCCAGTGCAGGAGACTGTTGGTAGCTGTTTTTTTCCTATACAATTTTGTATTCACCCTCCTGTCATGCCCAATACTGATTGTCAAATCTAGAAATGTTATTTGAATGGCATCAATCTCTGCTGTAAAGAAAAGACCCAACTGGTTAGAGTTCAGCTCAGCTACAAACTCAGAGAATGATTCTTTGGTTCCCTTCCACAACACCAGGATGTCATCAATAAATCTAATCCATAATTGTATGGATGATTGACGATGCTCCATGGTGTCACCAAATACGACCTCCCTCTCCCACCAGCCCAGGTAGAGGTTTGCAAAAGTCGGGGCACAGGGACTGCCCATAGCAACCCCCCTGAGCTGGTGGAAGAGGCGTCCGTCAAATAAAAAGATGTTATGACTCAGGATGAATCCCAATAATTGCATCAAAAATTCATTGTGGCTCCGGAGATATTCTCCCCTCTGTTGCAGGAACCCCTCCACAGCCCGACACCCACTCTCATGGGGAATCGAGCTGTAGAGGGCCTCAACATCTAGGCTTGCTAGCCACACATCAGCATCACAATAAACGCCCTCCACACGTTGTAGCACATCCATAGTGTCTCGAGCATAGGAAGGTAAACCCTCTACAAAGGGGCGCAATATTTGATCTACATATGCGCTTATATAAGCTTCCTATGCCCGAGACAATCGGCCTACCTTTCAGCTGTGCCCCCTCTTTATGCAGCTTAGGTAAGCTGTAAAAGGTGGCCAGAACGGGATTTTTTGGTAGCAGGTAGTCATATTCAATTTTGCTAATAAGTCGGTCATCGCGGGCCTTTGTTAGTATATCCCGAAGTTTACATATGAGGTCAGGCGTGGGGTCAGTGGAGAGGCGCCTATATGTATTCTTATCATTTAGAAGTCTGAGACACATCGTGCGGTATTGCTCATGTCCGAGCACCACAATATTTCCCCCCTTGTCTGAAGGTTTCACAATGATTTCCTGATTTTTCTCCAATTCACCGAGAGCACTACTTAAATTATTGGGCTCAAGTATCTGCCCTCCAATTTCCGCAGGTCTCTCGTCACTAGATATACAAAAGTGTCTATTGGAGTATTATCATTTAGGGGTGGATACAGTTTAGATGGATGTCTCAGACTCGTATAGGGGCCTTCTCCAGTATCACCACCTCCCTCCTCAGCTAATCCAGCCAACAACCGCACAGGTCCTCCTCCTCAATTCCCAATTCCTGACACTGCCGTCTATCGTGCATGCTGAAGAAAAAAAACTATCTAATAAGCAGAGGAATTCTGCTGTGACAGTTTTTTTTTTTTTTAAGTTATCCACGGTACAGGAAATGGAATCCACACTCCATTAGCTACTGATTAAAACTAGCAACTAGTGATGCAGTTACACAGATTGCAAGAAAGTTTCTTTCAGCAACAACTTACATCTTCTGAGTTTGTGCCATGGACATATTTGGCTCTACTTCTGTGTAGCCATCCCTCTCTGGATTCACAAAGCACAATTACAGTGTTTTAACCACAGTTCAATGTCCACCAATTAAAATTAGCTTAAAATTAAGCGTTTGTACAGATCCGGCAGGCTGTTCCCCTGCCAGAACAGCCTGCCGGACAAACCTTATGCTAGTGTGAAAGCAGCCTAAATTGTGGTCTGGTTGTCATTTAAGTCACAAATATAGACAAACACAATCTGCTAAACTAACATACAAGCAGTTGTATGATTCCTTTGTTTAGGGTACTTTCACACTTGCCCCAGAGGCTCCGGCAAACTGTATGTAAATGCATGTCATCTTTTCTGACTGATCAGGCATTTTTTAGCCTGATCAGTCAGAAAAATGCATTGCAATGCCGGATCGGTTTTTCTGGTGTCATCCGGCTAAACGGATCCGACATTTATTTATTTAACATCTTTAGAGGTCTGCGCATGCAGAATGGAATTCTGGATCCGTTGTTGCGGTATTTTTAATGCCGGATCCGACACTAATGCAAGTCAATGGGAATTAATGCTGGATCCGGCATTCCGGCATGTGTTCTGGCATTTTGGACGGAGATAAAACCGCAGCATGCTGCGGTATTTTCTCCATCCAAAACGACTGACAGTGACTGAACTGATGCATCCTGATTGGATTTCTCTCCATTCAGAATGCATGGGGATGTGACTGATCAGTTTTTTTCTAGCATAGAGCCCCGACGACGGAACTCCATGCCAGAAAAGAATAACGCAAGTGTGAAAGTACCCTTAATTTAGCACATTCAGTAAATACCCACAATGCAAGGAGAAAAAATAAATGAACCAAGTGCTAACTGACAAAAAGTGTTAAAGGAGTTATCTAACCCCTAAAATCCCCCCCCCCATATGCCCGGGCCCCTCACATACAAGGTACTTAACTCTCTCCCCAGGACCAGCATCGCTTCTGAAGCCTGCATGGCCACCACTGCATCTCCCCGTCACATGGATAAAAACATCCGTCATCGGGGGCGAAGGCAGTCAATAGCAGACGGTGATAGGAACGAGCCTCTCTAGCCTGCTATTGGCTGCCCATTTCCCTACCCCCAATGCCGGATGTTTTCATCCACATGATGGGGGGATGCAGCGGCGGCCATACAGGCTTCAGAAGCAACACAGGTGCTGGAGAGTGAGGTAAGTACCTTGGTGTGTAACATAGTAACGTAGTAACATTGTATATAAGACCGAAAAAAGACATTTGTCCATCCAGTTTGGCCTGTTTCCTACAAGTTGATCCAGAGGAAGGCAAAAAAAACCTGTGAGGCAAAGGCCAATTTTCCCCACTTAAGGGGAAAAAATTCCTTCCCGACTCCAATCAGGCAATCAGAATAACTCCCTGGATCAACGTGTGAGGGACCGGAGCATATGGGGGGGGGGTGGATTACACTGGTTTGATAACCCCTTTAAGGAGATAAGATTGGAAGTGTAGGGTTTATGGGCGTTTTACCCATTAAAGGCACACAAAGCCTGGTTACTGACACATCTGTTCTTTACTAGAAAAATTAGTTAGTGTGAACCATGCTGTAATGCAAAAAGTTTTCAGAAGACCTCCAAATATGTGTTACAGAGATGCATGAAGCTGGAAAAGGCTGCAAAAATATTGATAAAGACTGTACATGAATCCATGGTTAGACACATTTTCTGATTTAAGGCTGTTGCTACTCTCCCACAGAGTGGGTGTCCTGTTAAGATCATTCCATGAGCACAAAGTTCAATCCTGAAGAGGGAAGAAAGAATCCAAGGGTTACAGTAAAAGGACTACAGAAGATTCTATGAACTGCAAAAAGCTCTGTTTGTGTGTCCACCACTAGAAAAACACTGAACAAGAATGGCAAGAAAGGCAAATGGCATTTCCCAAGAAGGCAAAGTTAATACAAGGCACTTACTAATGTACTGTGATTGTCCATATTGCCTCCTTTGATTCATGTTTACATCGCATTATACATGTGAAAAATGAGTCAAGCCAGCAAAGGAAGCAATATGGAAAAACGCAATACATTAGTAAGTGCCTTGTATTAACTTTCTCTACATGATGAAGGCCTTTTGCTGCAATGAGACAAACCCTTTAATGGAAGGACAGCACAAGTTGCTTCTGTCTAAAAACATATGTATATTTCAGCCTGAGACCACCTGGACGTTTCACAATGCCTCTTGGTAAAATGGTTTATAGACACATGAGACAAAGGTGGAACTTTTTGGTACAAATGCACATTGCTGTGCTTACAGCAAAAATAGTACAATGTCCCATTACTGCAGTGCTCCCCTGCAAAAATTTGTAACAATGTGCTATTGTATTTTTATGCATTTCATGTCTGTAACTTGCACAAGGAGTTGATGGTCATTTACAGTTATCACTAGGTGGGGTGGTTCCTACCCTTCCCTTAGAAAGTGGTTAGAACTTAATTGGGGGAGATTAATCAAAACTGGTATAAAGGAAAACCAATTAGAAACCAATCAGATTCGCTCAACACTAGTGAGATAGCAAAGTTAGGTATGTGGGAAAATTACTTCATAGAAAGATCCTGGCCTGTTACTACTTCCGCAGAAATAAGAAATGTACAATCTGTGGAATTGCAAAAATGTGGTAGATCTACCTGCCCATTCAAAGTCTGAGCTATAACTGTTGTGCTTGACCTTCAATTGCTAGAAAACAACTGTTATGCTGTAAATCTGCTCCATTATTGCTTCCATGCTTCAGGAGACCTCATCTTGCACCTCACAATTTGTGCTTATTTGCAGGCTCTGTGTCCAAACTCTTGCCATCATTGAGGGAACAATGAATTCCAAGGTGTATGAAACATTTTACCGAAAAATATAGGGCATAAGTTCTCAAGCTCCAGCTGAAGAGATATTGGCCATGATTTATCATACCTTCACTCCAGAATTGTGGCATCAAAAAGTCCCAAAAAAGGGCATTTGCGACTTTTCACACTCATTTGCGCATAATTTTGCGACTTTTTTACATGTGTACACCACTCACTCCAGTTTTGTAAAAATGGGTGTGGTTAGCCATGTTAATGAGTTTCACTCCAGATTTATCATTGGGACTTTTTTTTAAAAGTCGCAAAAAAGTCCCAATTTCACTCCAGTGAGGACCATGCTTATTTTATGCGACTTTTTAATAGATCATGCGACTTTTTTGTAAATATGTGTGACTTTTGTAAAGCCGTTTACTGAAGGATGAACTGCTGCCCTCAAACCACATTTATCACAGTATTAAAGAACCATTAATAAATCTGACTATCCTAAAGTGACTTTGGGCAGATGTAAAAGTGGAGTAAGATTTAAGTGTAATGACAAATCTGGCCCATTGTGTGATACAATAATTTGGGGAATACAACATCTTCTCATGGGGAGTGCCAAACCAACACAAGGAGTTTTATAGGCCAGGCGATACTCCTCTGGAACACTGGGAAGAGGGTATGCAAATCAGCTCTTTGCAAGCTCTGTCTCTAATGTCACCAGATGTAAGGTAGCCATCCTATAAGTCAAGATTTGACCATTTAAACAGGCCTTGAGCAATGGCTTGGATAATAACCTCATCTGCAGACAGCTATTTCAGGGTGATTGCCCCTCATAAGAGCAGGGCATAGAGTACTGGCTTAACTAAGTGAGAGGCCTATGTCAGGATTTAGGGAATACAATATAGGCCATGCGATGCTCCCCTGGAATTCTGTGAAGAAGTTATGCAAATGAGATCTTAGCCAGCTCTGTCTCTAATGCTACCAGATGTAAGACAGCCACCCTCAAAGAGAATGTTTGACCTTTTGTCTTGAGACATGACTTAATACCATGATAATAATTAAACCAGCATCTCATGTGCAGACAGCTGTTTTGGGGTGATTGCCCCTCATCAGTGCAGAGCAGAGAGTACTGACTTAACTGGGTGAGAGGCCAATTTGGCGCTGTCCATAAGGAGATATGGTATCCTCTGAATCCTGACATAGGCCTCTCACCCAGTTAAGCCAAAATTCTCAGCTCTATGGTGAGAGGCAATCACCTCAAAGCAGCTTTCTGCAGATAAGGTGCTGGCTTAGTTATTATCCAAGTCATGACTCAAGACCTGTTTAAAAGGTTGAACATTGACTGATAGATAGCTTACATCTGGTAGCATTAGAGGCAGAGCTTGCTAAGAGCTGATTAGCATACTCTCTTTTGTGATACAATAAGACATTGACCCAAAACACATAAGTAAAACAGTTAGGCCTCTTTCAGACGGGCGTTGCGGGTGCACTCCGTCAAACAGTGCGGGTGCGTTGCGGGAATCGCCGCGATTTTTCCCTGCGAGTGCAAAGCGCTGTCATGCGTTTTGCACGCGCGGGAGAAAAATCGGCACTTTTGGTACCCAGACCCGAACCTGCACTTCTTCACAGAAGTGCATGTTTGGGTCAGAAATTGTCCCGCTGGTATTATTTCACATTATAACATAGTTATAATGTAAAATAATACCCTTGGCCATCTCCCTAATGTTTAAACTGGTGCAGAATGAGTTAAAATAATAAACTAATAATTACTTACCTGTTCCATTTGATCGCGAAGCCCGGCCTCCTCTCCGTTAGCTTGAAAGATGTAAAGGACCTGTGATGATGTCACAGCATCACATGGCCCAATCACCTGCTCCATCACTATGGTGATGGAGCATGTGATTGGTCCATGTGACCACGTGACATCATCCAAGGTCCTAAGCACTATCCACAGCCTGAGGATAGTGTTTAAGGACCTTGGATGATGTCACATGGTCACATGGACCAATCACATGCTCCATCACCATAGTGATGGAGCATGTGATTGGGCCATGTGATGTGACGTCATCACAGGTCCTTTAGATCATAGATGCTGCAGGGAAAGAGAGGACAGATCGCGACTACGCGATCAAGTGGCTAAGGTAAGTTAACTTTTATTATTTTTAACCCCTTCCTCATCATTTAACAATGCATTCTTTATTAAGAATGCTATTATTTCCCCTTATAACCATGTTATAAAGGGAAATAATAGAGATTGGGTCCCGTTGCTAAGCAACAATGCGGGAAAATCGCAATGCATCCGCACTTGGTTGCGGATGCTTGCGATTTTCCCGCATCCCCATTCACTTCTATGGGGCCTGCGTTGCGTGAAAAACGCAGAATATAGAACATGCTGCGATTTTCACGCAACGCAGAAGTGATGCGTGAAAATCACCGCTCATGTGCACAGCCCCATAGAAATGAATGGGTCCGGATTCAGTGCGGGTGCAATGCGTCCTCCTCACGCATTGCACCCGCGCGGAAATCTCGCCCGTGTGAAAGGGGCCTTAAAGAACAGTTGAAAAAGATTTGTTTTAAAATGGCCAAGTCAGAGTCCAAGAATTAAATCAATTGAGATGCTGTGAGATGACTTGAAAAGAGCTATGCACACAAGGCATCCTAGAAATGAACTGAAACACATGTGCAGGGAGGAATAGTCCACAATTCCTCGTAAACTTTCTTAGATGCAGAATGACATGAATGGTACAACTGTTTGTGTTTTAGTTAGATTTTGTCTAAAACAATACATACCTTTTTATAATCAAATGCAGAAATCCAGACAATTCCAAAGGGTTTCTTTACTTTTTCTTTTCAATTGTATATTAGAGTATATTCACATGAAGCAGTAATGTTGTAGTACAGAGCTGCACCATTACTACACAAAACTTCATGTAAATATGTGCAGTGTTTCCTGTAGTTTTACAGTAGTTGTCTTAAAAACGTGTTTTTTTTCCCCCAGATCACAATGGCAGTAGTGGTGCGGCAAGACCTCCATGGCTTGCTGTAATGTGGGAACGGTGTGCTTCTCCGCCATGCCATTACTAATTTGTGTGAGCATACCCTGGGTGAAATATGTGAAGTACTGCAGATTTGTTGGTATAATAAATAGTGTCATATATACTGGGAAAGGGTAACTATATATGACACGATTTTTTCAGGGTACTAGTTTATCTATAGGGTTGACCCCCTTGGATTAGGTCGCGTTTTTCACGGTATAATAAATAGGGAATAAAAGATAAATATCCAGCTTCAGTCTATATGACATTGTACATTTAGGGGAACCCATTTCTTTTGATTGTGTGAGAGGTAACAATGGAATAGACTTTAGTAAATAGTCTACATACCTGCAATAAAATACCTATAAATTTCCAACCATTACGTAACAGTTGGGATTTCATTTGGAACTGTACTTACAAAAAGCACATTGCAAAATAAATAAACAGTAGATAAAGATTATAAATTGCATAGCTTGTAGTCATACAATTTATAGTTATTTACGGCTGTTTTACTAAAGCTAGCTCCATAAACTCTGGAGCTGCCAGGCAGCTTTATTAGTCAATGGGGACCATCGACAAGTGCTCTGTAATATACCTATTCAGAAAATGGTTTCTGCTGCAAAGAAAAGTTTTCTATATTGTGGGCAAAAACTAGCAAAACATGTAAATTAAATTTTATTTCTACTACTCCTTCTATAAGCTCCAAAAGCGGTGGCAATAGAAATGATCCTTTCCTTCTTGTCGAATACTACAAGCTCAAAGGCTATACAGATGTTGGTTGAATATCTCAGTGTGTATACTGCACAAAATGTGAACCCAGTCTCATATGATTATTTTATTTTTTACAATTGCTTCTATAGCACTAACATACTCCTAAGTATTTTATATTGATTGTCACCATTCACATCCATCCCTGTTCTCAATGGGCCCCAAGATCTAATTTTCCTATCTCAGACTCTCTCACTAGGGCTAATTTCATATAAAACCAATATATCCTATGTTTTTGGAGAGTAGATGAAAACCAAAGTACCCAGAGAATACATAAGCAGATATGGGGAGAACATAAAAACTTCATGCAGATGTCTGTGGAGGTTCTCATTCTGCCAGGTCATGGTCTATCAGTAGTAATAAGTCAGAGCAACTGGATTTCTTGTATTACCTCTTTCGCTAGTTGTATTTCACTAGTCATTCGTCTGCTAAACAATGAGCCACCATGCACAGTACAGTATACATAAAGTATATGGAACAAAAAATATTTGAACACTCACACAGGTGCATAATAAATTATTATGAAATTACCATAATCCCCAACTTGCAAATATAACAACCTCCACTCTTCTGGGAGTGTTTTCCACAAGATTTTGGAGTGTGTCTGAGGGATTGTTTAGACTCATTCGTCCAGAAGCGCATTTGTGTGATTGCATACTGATTTTGGATGAGAGAACCTGGCTCTCAATCCCCGTTCTAGTTCATCCCAAAGATATTCAGTGGTGTTGAGGTCAGGGATCTGTGTAACCCAATCAAATTTTTCCAAATCAAACTCACCCAAACATGCCTTTATGGACCTTGCCTTATGGAGCACAGTCGTGCTGGGACAGAAAATGGCCTTCCTGAGACTTGTCCACCAGACTGCCGTGGTTGGTCACTCCAAAGAACACATTTTCACTGCTCCAGAGTCCAGTGGTGGTGTGTTTTATACCACTCCATCCAATGCTTGGCATTGTGCTTAGTGATGTAAGGCTTGCATGTGGCTGATGGCCATGGAAACCATACCATGAAGTACCTGGAGTGCAGTTTTTGGGCTGATGTTAATGATGGAGGAGGTTTGGAACTTTGCAATTATTGAGCAAGCAGAGCTTTGGTGACTGTTATGCACCCGGTGTCCCTGCTCTGTAACTTTACAAGGTTTGCCAATTCATGGCTATGTTGTTGTGGTTCCTAAACACTTCCACTTTGCAATAATATCACTCACAGATGATGGTGGAATATCTAGGAGGAAAGAAACTTCACAACGTTGGTATCCTATAAGAGTACCACACTGGAATTTAATGGGCTAGAAAGACCCATTCTTTCACAAATGTTTGTAAAGGTAGACTGCATGACTAGGTGCTGGATTTTATACACCTGTGGCAATAGGTCTGAATGAGACACCTAAATTCAATGATTAAGTGCTGCATCGCAATGACTTTGTCTAATAGTGTCGATATATGACTTGGTTATAATAAATATCATCTTGTATAATCAGTCCAGCTTCCAATCTGCCTCCATTTACCTTGTTAGCAAGATGCAGACTTTTGATTTCTGAATCTAAATTGAATACAGTTTAAATAATTAACACGGAGACAGTAGTGGAAGCAGTGATTGCTTATTGGATACATGGAAGCCAATAATGAGAACTTAATCAGGTTTGGTCAGATTATGTTGGAGGTTTGACACCTTGGGAATATTAGGCTGCATTACTTCAACAAGGCTGCTGCAATTGCAATTGATTTGTCCTGAAAATTCAAGCAGTAATTATTACTTGTGGCTTCCAGACATTGCTGGATAAAGCTATCTCTTTTTAGGTTTGTAATTTTATCATTGGTATATTGCTTATGTACATTTTTGTATTAATTAGAAAAAAAATATTACTTGAAAAACAGCAGGCGGTGAAAAACGGTGATAGTTTAACGTTGAATTTGAGCTCCCTGGGGAGGATTATTCACACTCCTGTTACAGCTGACACACCAGATCTGGACACCAGATATTGACAGAAGTGAAAAGTGACGCTGACATAAAATAATCCAGCGTTTTTTTTTATTTTTCTATTAATGCTTCTAACCTATGCTTCTATATACTGTATTTTTGAACACATTGTGGCGCATATATGAATGTATTTTTTATGTCACTTTTCTGGTATAAATACTTTTCAGGGCAAACACCATATGTATAAATCTCCTGACACATGCACATTATGAATATAGGATTAATCTGTGGAAGCATGCATACTGTATTTTCATACGTGAGTATATAGCTTATTTTTTATGTGGGTGTCCACTAGTAATGAGCGGCAGGGGCAATATTCGAATTTGCCATATTTTGCGAATATTTAGTAGAATATTTATTATATATTCACGAATTCACGGTTATTTTCTTGATTGTGAAAATCGACAATGTAATATGCGCTTATTGCGCGCAATACAGGCATGGGTCACTTTTGCTACATTTTTCAAGCTGCTAGAAGTTTCCTGAGACTGGAGAAAATGGTTGGCACGGCAGAACATTACAATAGCTTTATATGCAGATAGACTGCTCCGATATATTCGTCATTGCGCAAATCGGCAAATAATTATGCGCATATTTTTGCGCAACAAGTGCAACTTCACGTTTTAGCAGGTCTGACTACATATTACTGATTGGTGCACTCAGTATTGTTGTGAACTTGTGACATCACAGCACTATGTATGTATGTATGTAGCATACATTCATACAGCACTATGTATGTACGTACGTACGTACGTATGTATGGACAGCACACTACCTAACACCCTGCACTGGAACACTATATCACAATCTAACCTAAACTATCTCCCACCTACTATCTGTATTATATATGTAAGCTATCGAACTATCTAATGTAATGTGACACAGGAAAGCAGAGAGCACAGCAATGACACTGCTGTCTCCCTCAGAACTGTAATAAACTGAAGAAAATGGCTGCTGGGGAGGTTCTCATATACTAAAGGGGTAGGCAACTTTCCTATTGGTTGCTAGGGATGTTGCTAAGCTCAGACAAAGACATTGCAGCCTTCTTATTGGCCCACAAGCAAAAAGGGAGGTTACTGATGAAAAAAAAAGTAGAATATTCGAAAATACGAACATTTATCACTATATTCTAAATATTCACAAATTCTCAAAGTTTTGATATTCGCGATTAAAATTTGTGATTCGAATATTAGCGCTCAACACTAGTGTCCACATGTCAGACACAATTGGTGCCATGAATTGTGATATCAGTACTTATAGGGTGAACATATTACATTACACAACACACAATACTCAACTATATTGACTGAAATATGGTGCGCAATATGGCTGAGCACAGCACCCCAGTTTATAGTCTGTAATTAACATGCTTGTGTGAGGTTTTCATAAACTCTATATCTAACACATGGTTTCTGCTGTTTGTCTTGGATCATGGCAGGTGGTTTACACATCTACTAATCTATGTGTGAATGATATGGCGCCACATGGAGTCCCATTTTGTGGACTCATATGTTGCTTAATGCTTTGGAGTATAATGCTTCATGACTAAACTGAAAAAGTCCTCATGCACACAACCGTATTTTGGTCCACCTCCGATCAGCATCCAGGGAATCATGTTACAGATGTACACAGTAAATGTACGTATGTAAATTATGTAGTGAAGCTGGCGGGATACAAGCCAACTTAATCTTAGTGCATTCCTTTAGTTAGTTGTGGCAGGGTTGATGCTCCAGAGCACTAAAGGAGGGGGTAATGAAGGTGGCTGTCGTTCTGTGGGTGGCAGGAGACAAAATGTGATGGCGGGGGCTCTGTAGGTGCAGTAGGACAGAAAGTGGAAGAGGATCTTTGAGGAACCGGGGGCAAGTAATGTGACGATTGATTGGATTGTGTAGCCAATCACACACACCACAGATTAGCAGTGAGGGTGGAATTATATGTTGAATGTGCTTTCAAGTTACAATGGCCCAGGAATTAAAATATTGTAACCGAGTCCTCTCTAGATTGTGGTATTACATGTTCTGCAGAGCTCTTTAGTCTTTACCTGTGTCAGAATAAACCGTTCTTTTGGACACCAGTCGAGGATGGCTCCATTTTATTCTTCTGTTTTACTCTTTATATTGAACAGGACCCTCCTGCAATTTAATGCTTCCACCAGTTATTTCTGACTTTTATATTACTCAATTATATAGAGCTGAATTATTCCGCAGACATTATCATCTCCTGCTGTCCCCAATGGGACTCACAATCTAAGGCTGCATTTACACAAACATGTGACTACCATGCCCGCATTGCAGACCACAAACCACGGATCCGCAAAACACTGGCACCATCTATGTGTAGTCCACATCGCGGACTCATTGACTTCAATGAGTCCACAAGATGTGGCGAGAGATAGGACATGTCCTATATTTTGTGGCATGGAGGCATTGACCTGGAAAAACAGGGAAGCCCTTCCATCTGTTTCCGGGTCTGTTTCTCTGTACTGCAAAAGATAGGACATGTCCTATCTTTTGCCACATCTTTCAGATTGCGGACCCATTAAAGTCAATGGGTCTGCACCACGGAGTGCACACGGCAGGTGTCTGTGTTTTGCGGTCCACAACATGAGCATGGCTGACACATGTTTGTGTGAATGTAGCCTAAGTCTATCAGTATGTTTTTGGAGTGTGGGAGCAAACCAGAGTGCCCAGAGGAAACCCATGCAAGCAGGGAGAGAACATGCAAACTCCATGCAGACGTTGTCCTTGGTTGGATTCGAACCCAGGATCCCAGAGCTGCAGGGCACCAGTGCTAACCACTGAGTCATTGTACTGCTTTTATGCTATGTATAAAGGATCTGTATTCATTTTTCCTATTTTTGGTGACATTTTGGTGCTTCCAAATCAATTCCCAGTTATCTATAGAGTTATGGACTCAACTGAATGTCCCTAAGCTACGTAATATGGTAACTTGAAGGACCACTGTGTATACAGTATATAGATAAATGAATGTACCTATATTGTGCATGTGTTGTTTTTGTGTTTATTTTCTTGTGAGTAGTCCAGATGGCGTATTGCAATGCCCTGTGGCTCTACCAAGGCAAGCTGTGGTTGTTAGGCAGCCGAATACACAGTCTTTCGAGCTGTTGATCAGGTGGGAGGTACAGATAGTAAGTAGGTCCAGTAACATGCTAGTACAGAGGGAAGGATGTGCAGTACACAGAGATGCTGTAACACTACCTCATTGAAGGGTAGGAGCAAAAAGGAATTGATTTAAAGGGGAGGTTTGTCACCACTAGAGACCAGCAGAACCTATTGGAGCTGACTTTGCCTGCAATGCAGTTCTACTGTTCAGTAGTGTAGTGTTCTGGAGCCTGAAAAGGACCAGGAGCCTGGAGCACTGACACAGATCGCTGAAAGAGAGCAGTAACACTTCTTTACTTAGCGAGACTGAGACGCCACCAGAGCAGAGGGTGAGCTAATCTTGCATCTTCTATTTCAGACTGGGGGCTAGGTAGACTAACTGTGCAGGAGATAGGTTTCCTGCCCATTGTACAAACTGCCAATGAAATGGCGAAGTTGAGAATCATTGCTGGCCTGGGTAGGGTTATTTTTGGTGGGAGAGTCTGCTGAGGCTGTCAGGGTTTATAACTGCCTGGCAGGACAAGAGATGAGTGACTTTTGGGCTCAGATTCAACTAGGGGAGACTGCTAGTGGGCTCAGGGTGGGTTATGACTAGTTGCCAACTCTGTCATGTTAAGGTAGAGCTGCAGTATTGGACTGGTTTCCTGGAGCCCTGGGAGGAGATTGCCTAATCGAGTTGCATGGAGTCATCAGTGAGTCTGGGCCTAGGTTAGGTGTGAGGTTGAATTATAAAGTGATCTATTCCGCTATAATTAGATAGATAGATAAATAGATAGATACAGCCGATGGATAGATAGATAGATAGATAGATAGATAGATAGATAGATAGATAGATAATAGAAAGTGATAAAAGTAGAGCAGAATTACAGTAGGATGCATTTATAATTTTTCCATTGCAAAAGAATTTGAACTACCGGCATATATCATTTGAGGTAACATAAATTTAGACCTATGTGTTACAGGTAATGGCTTTAACTTTTATCCAGAGCAGTTGATTTAGTATTTTGCTAGACGTACTGTAAAAATTAACTGTAATAAAATGCTCAATATTTTACAGGCTAGAAGGCTACTGAATAATAAGATGCTCTTAGGAAAAGCGAGAAGTCAGAGAATACCATGCACCAACATTAGCATGTTTCTCAGCTAAAAAAGTCAGTGAGGCTTCATGCACATTATATATATGGGATTGGAGGCATACAGAGAACACAGTCAGAAAAATAGCCAGCCCTGATACTTCCTCAATCCTATCGAAATTTAGGCCTGTAAGAGGCTACAATTAGCAGGACTCTAGAAACCAACGCGGAAATACATCTGTACTAGCACCAAACTGATGTAAGCAGCGCAATATTTGTCACTAGGAACTGGAGGATGATTGCCTAGGGCAGTGCCTTGCCGAGGGTGGTGCCAGCAAGCAGGTTTTTTTTTTTCAAACATGATCCCCTCAACCTACTGCAGTAATTGTTAAAAAAATCCTGTGTGTTATTGGATGCTAGTGTCATGTTTCGGTGTGAGAGGGAAACACTACACTGAGCATAGGAGGAGGGGGAACAAGAAATCAGGCCTGAGAACTAGGAAAGGAAGATGGACACCTCCTTGTGAAAACCCTAACCAAAATCCTGACTGACTACCAGTATGAACAGACCCCAAAGGTAGGTGAGTTCATACCTAGAGTCCTATCTGGCCCTATAGGACTCTGGTACTAATGGCACGGAGGAGACTACTTGTTCCTCCAAAAGGAAGGACGAACAGGAGTCTTCTTCAGGCCTAATACAAACAATAGGGAAATGCAACACACAGAACCCAAACAAAATACAAAAGGGAAAAGAAAGACTTAACTTCAAATGGGCTATGGAAGCACCAGGAACTCAGCCGAGATCCAACCACAAACTATCCACAGGCACAGAAGCTATAAACCGCACAGCATAGTGGGAGAAGCAACTATAAATAAGGAAGGTTAAATTAGCACATTAGCAACACCTGGAGGCAAGGGGTGGGGCCATTACCAGAAACCGCACAGATGCCTATTGATCCACAAGGGAACCTGGCTGATCAAACCACGTGTTGCCAGTCTCACAGATCTGCCACTCACTGTGGCCGGGATGTCTATATGTCTTAGTACGTCCGTGAAAGCTAGTGGTGAGAGGATACACGTCAAGCTCCACACTAGTAGTCAGCAGTGAGCAGGCCTAAGCACATCACTAATTGGAGGAGGGGAAGTAAGCAGGGGCCGCTCTACCATACAGATAGTTGTCTATGCCCAGTCACAGAGTCACACAGAGAATGCACAGGCAGCACCACTGAGGAAGGAAGGATGGAGGAAGCACTGCCCCCCCAAATGATCCCAAATGAAGTTTAGGTATTGGAGCTTAAACAACTATGCTCACTGAAGCCAGGCTGCAAACGAGCTTGTGAAAATGGCCATACTGCCAGATGTAACCATGGTGGGGACTGGAACATGGGTAAAGAGGAGGTAGTGGGGAAAACTGGAGCAGCTGGGAGCAGGGAAGTATGAATCTTCTATTTATAGCGGCAGGCTCCTGGCACTCGCTAAAAACTCATTATTCCTGGAGAATGCCTTTAACGGCTCATGCACACGACCAATGAATGTATTGCGGATCTGGCAATACACGGATATCTGCAATGTGCATTACGCATTTTGCGAAACGGCCGGCCCCTAATAGAACACTCCTATCCTTGTCCGACAATAATAGGACATGTTCTATTTTTTTGCAGAGTGGCCATGCGGACATACAGACATGCAGTTTCGGACTGGGGTACCTAGGGCCCACCAGTAAAATTTAGTTTGGGGGCCCACCGTATGGATACATTCAAATATAATAAATAATCTGACTAACAAGTGTTTTATATGAACATAGGCTGGTGGAGGGGCTGTACATTGAATATATGTATGTAGTGCAGTAAATCTGTGTTATGTGCCACTTGTGCAGAAGGTAGTAGACTAGGGGCCCACCTTGCTCAGGGGCCCACCGGGGGATTCCCCTGTACCCCTGTGGGCCAGTCCGAGCCTGCAGACATGGAATGCACACAGGGCCATTTCCGTTTTATTAAGGCCACATTGAAGTGAGTGGTTCCGCACACGGGCCGCAAAAAAAAAACAGAATGGAGACCGGAAAAAAAATAAGTTTGTGTACATAAGCCCTAAGGTCCAGAAAATACAATAAAACAATAACTGGAGGTATCTGCACTCTACCATATATCCTGCCTCTGCTAAAATGACAGCAATTGTAGTGCATAACAGCATTTATCCAGTTGGAAGAATGGGTGATTGCAAGAGCCAACATCACATACCTGGACAACACCACGTAACCCCTTAGTGACCACCAAAAAATGTTCGGCTGGGCCGCCACCTTTTTACTGTCTGTGTGCTGCATGGCTGTAGCACTAGAGCACCAATCCAGACTGTTTAACACCTTACATGCCTCGGGCAATAGCACCCATGGCATTTAAGTGGTTACAGAGGGAGCGGACACGCTCTGTCTCCCATCGGCACCCTGCAAATGAGATTGTGGGGTGCTGATGTTGCTTTTCAATGGAAAAAAATTGCAAAAATAAAATCTCCTCCACATATTTGGTATCACTCCATAGAAAGAAAAATAAAAAGTTATGGGTCTTGGGATGCAGCGATGCAAAAACATTTTCTGCTTAAGAAAAAAAAAAAGAAGTAAAACATATCAGCTATGAACACGGCATCTGAAGGGTACAATGAAAGGGAGCAGCGCAATTGTCGTTTCCTTTCAATGCACCCTCTACGTACGAAAAAATGCGCTTAGTGACAAAGTAATTTGTCACAATTTTTTTTTTTAAAGATTCGGTGAAGCAGCTGAATCGAATTTTGCAATACTTCACTCATCACTATTTCTATTTTTCATGCAAATTTCTGTTAAGTACTACAGTCTTAGAACAGTATATCAATTTTAAGTGGAGTGCTACTTATGCCCCTTTCACATGGGCGTGATTTCCGCGCGGGTGCAATGCGTGAGGTGAACGCATTGCACCCGCACTGAATCCGGACCCATTAATTTCTATGGGGCTGTGCACATGAGCGGTGATGCTCTATATTGTGCGATTTTCACGCAATGCAGGCCCCATAGAAGTGAATGGGGCTGCGGGAAAATCGCAAGCATCCGCAAGCAAGTGCTGATGCAGTGCGATTTTCCCGCATGGTTGCTAAGAGACGGGACCTGATCTTTATTATTTTCCCTTATAACATGGTTATAAGGGAAAATAATAGCATTCTCAATACAGAATGCTTTGTAAAATGTGGATTAAGGGGTTAAAAATAAAAAATGAACTCACCTTAGCCACTTGATTGCGTAGTTGCCGATCTCTTCTGTCTTCTTCGAGCATTAACTGCCATCTAAAGGACCTGTGGTGTGGTCACATCACATGATCCAATCACATGGTCCATCACCATGGTGATGGACCATGTGATTGGAACATGTGATGAGCTCAGTGACCTCATCACAGGTCCTTTAGCCGACAGCTAATGAATGAAGAAGAGGTCGCAACTACGCGATCAAGTGGATATGGTGAGTTAATTTTTTTATTTTTAACCCCTCCATCCAAATTTTACTAAACATTCTGTATGGAGAATGCTATTATTGTCCCTTATAACCATGTTATAAGGGAAAATAATAAAATCTACAGAATACTCAACCCAAAACCGGACTTCAGTGATAAAGTCCGGGTTCGGGTATGGGTACCAATCATGCCGACTTTTCCCACGCGCGTGAATTAGCATTAAAACGCTTTGCACTCGCGGGGCAAAATCGCGCATTTTCCTGCAACGCACCCGCCTCTTAGCCGGGCGTCAAACGTGACGCCTGTGTGAAAGAGGCCTTACACAAAGCAAGTTTTGAAATACGGTAAATAAAATGTTTTAAGTGATCAAAGAAATTGTGATTGTATGAATAACCCTATAAGTCTTCACTTATATTATCCTACAGCACTTTCTGCTACCCAGGGTTCTATTCATGAGTTAACAATGTTCCTTAATTTTAGTGAAGAATTAATAATGCAAGCAGGACAAAATTAGGAACGGCCTTAATAAGCAGTTACCATAGCACTGTGAACACGGAACTTAGATTGCTTAAGGACCCTCCCATTACAAATGCATTGTCTTATATTTTATCCGATGCTTATAAAGGACTAAAACAAAGTATAGAAAAAAAAATACACCCCATAGAACTGTTACTAGGGTATTTAACGACCTTTGAGTTCACCAGCGCTATTCATATGTTACATAACTATATCTGAAATCAATTTATTTTAACAAGAGCATGACTCATCCAAAATGCAGTTTAATGGATTCCTTCTGGACACACTTCAAGAACTTCAGATCTGCTGAGCACTGAGGAATTATGGGTACACACTAGGATCATTTCGTGTTTGTAAGACTTGCGCTCATGGTGACATAGAACGAAGACGCTCATCATGATGCTCAAACCAGACGCCTCTAGCGTAAAACAGTGAGCAGCATGGCACAGAAGCAGAATGGCACACTGGAGGCGTAAGCGTTTGTTAATACATTAATATGTAATGTTCCTCGCTACCTAAAATATCCTCTTCTATTGTCTCCCTGGGAAGTTTACCACATCCAAGAAAAAGGATTTGCATACATTACTGTAGACTTTTTCTACTGACAAACCAGCCTCTTAGTTATCCGTATTTCTCATATTTACAAGCAGGATACTGAACAAACTACAACTAAATTGAGGACATCAATTACAGAAAAAGTCTGGTCATCCAGTGCTAGGGACTAGGCTCATGGCTAAATCAGCCAGATTGTAAAAAGGAAGGTGTAAATGCTGAAAAATATGAATAAAACATGAAGGTTGTGTTCACATTACAGTTAAGTTCGGTTCCCACAAGATGCAGTTGCACTAAATGAGTCTGATGTTGTTTAAGGGCTTGTTCACATCTGGGTTGGAGGCTCCATTCCGGGACCCCGTCTCAGGTTCCATCAAAAAGATCAGATAAAAAAGTCCTGCATGCAGGACTTTTTTTATCCATTAAGAAAACTGGTTTCCAAATGGAAATTGAATGGATATGAACTCACTCTAAGGGCTCATGCACACAAATGTATTTTCTTTCCGTGTCCGTTCTGTGTTTTTTTGCAGACCGTATGCAGAACCATTCTTTTTAATGGTCCGCAAAAAAAATCAGAAGTTACCTCATGTGCATTCCGTTTCCGTATGTCCGTTCTGCAAAAAAATAGAACATGTCCTATTATTGTCTGCATTATGGACAAGGATAGGACTGTTCTATTAGGGGCCATCTGTTCCCTTCCACAAAATATGGAATGCACACTGACGTCATCCGTATTTTTTGCGGATCTGGTTTTTGCGGACCGCAATGTACATACGGTCGTGTGCAGGAGCCCTAACTTGGTAAAAATGATTGTAAATCTCATGAACTAAATATAAGCGATTGGGATCTTCTGTTACAAAATAGATCCCTCACGTGCATCATGATCTCTGGACACTGACAGCACTGATTGGATATTATCAAACTGTGCGTGTCTGTTTTAGCAACTACTTGTATTCTCCAAGTAAAAGAGAATCTGGAGCATCTATTCTTATGACTCTATGTTGTGCCATTCCTTTATTATTCCTGCTAGAAGATATGAATGAATTGCTAGCAGTCTGCAATAAAGGTTCAGATGGGTGTTACTGGTCTGGACCATTATTGCAAACTTCCAGCAATTCATTCATAATTTGTAGCAGGAATAATAAAGCAATGGCACAATTTAGACTCATGAGAATAGAGGCTCCAGAATTGTTATTACTGGAGGAATGCAAGTAGTTGTTAAAATGGACATGTCAGGAGGTCCTCTTTAACGGAAGCCATGATGCCAATGTGAACAGTATCTTAAAGTGTAACTGTCGTTCTATTTTTGTAATGTGTAGGTACAGTGATACTGACCATTTTTGTAATATACTTTCATTACTGAAATCATACATTTCTATTAGAAAAATAGCTCTAAAGTGTCCCAGAGGAGCATTGCTAAGGCTCAAACTGGGCCACTTTAGAGCTATTTTTCTAAAAGAAATGTATGATTTCAGTAATTAAAGTATATTACAAAAATGGTTAGTATCACTGTCCCTGCACATTACAAAAATAAAAACAGAATGTCAGTTACACTTTAAGGTATATTGAAATGTTAAGGGAAACATAGTGGAAGGATTCTACATAGAAATGTTGGCAGCAAATTAATCAGGTCTTCATCAGGCGTAGCACGGAGATCAACAGGTTTTTTGGGGGTAAAACAGCACAATGTAGGATTATAACTCTCAGTGAGATCAGAATCTCAGCACATCTGCTTCTGGCTTTTCTCTCTCAGTGCTCTCTCTGTACATGTGCATCAAGTCTCCGCCCCTTCCTGTTTTTTTTTTTTTTAGCAATACTTTATTAACAACATAATACTATCTCTGGAAGCAAGCAATCACATAATGTAGTTGCAATACACAGAATAATAAGAGAAAGAGTAAGGCAGCTCTCACCAGCATAGAACACCCTCTGTGCACGGATGCCGCACCTGGATGTGGGAGCATATAATCAAGCAAAAAAGAAAATCCAGCTCAGCTCGGGTAAATCTTTTTCTGTGACTTTATTCCAGCGGTTAAAACCTTCATACAAGATGTGAAAAACAGTGACGCGTTTCAGACCTTTCTGATATCTAGGTCCTTCTTCATGACAAACATACAAATGGAATGGAAACTGCCTCTGATATACACCTTCCAAAATCAGGCTAACATACAACACCTGAGAAAGGGAGGTGCCAGGGGGAGGTCCCATACAGACCTCAATGGAAAAATACATGAACAAGCAAAAGCATATTGTCACTACCAGAGTTTTGAGGAGTTCTCACAGCTCTGTTTCTCCGCCCCTGTGATGAGGTCTTTACTTTCATTTTCACTCCTTTCCCTCTTCCCAGCTGTTCCTTCTCTGATTGATTCCTCTTCCTTTAAATCACCCCTCTTCCTGTTTCACCTTGCGGGTTATATTTCTCATCTTGAGTTGTGTCAGCCGCTGGAGTATCTACACTTGTGTGGTCTCTTTTCAATGGACGTGTTTTGCTGAAGCAAGCAACATCGGATATTGTCTGCTGAGACTGGATCTGTCTTCACTGCTGCTGCAGCCCCTACAGATAAGTTTGCAGACATTGTTGGTTTTGTTTATTTTCTGACTGGATCCGAGGCGACCCCGGTTCCGTCCGTATACTGAGCAGGGAGCCGGTGGCCGTGCCGCCCCCCTTTTATCATAGGGATTTTAGGTCTCACTCAGCCTTAGGTAGAGCTCTTAGGGTCTTACAGGGGTTACCTTTTATGCTCCCTAGTTTGGGTCCGCTCAGTAGCTTGTGCACTGATTGTACTCCTGTTGTTCGCATATACCCGTGACATTATAACCCGCCATAACCGTCTTTTGACATGGATCCGCTTTCTGACCTGGTGGACCGCATGCAGGGTCTTTCTTTGGAAGTAGCGGATCTCCGTCAATCTATGACTCAGCTTCAGGCATCTGGCGTCCATGGAGTTTGTTGCAAGCCGAAGGTCTCACTTCCGGAGACGTTCTCCAGGGGCAGTGAGAATTTTGTTCGCTTCAGAGAGGCTTGCAAACTCCATTTCTGCTTGCTTCCCCATTCCTCTGGTGATGAGGAGCAGAGGGTGGGGATTATCATCTCCCTGCTCAGGGGTAATGCTCAGACTTGGGCTTTTTCGCTGCCATCGGGGGCACTCCCGCTTCGATCGGTGGATGAATTTTTTGTGGCCCTCGGGCAGATATATGATGACCCGGATCGTGTTGCTTTGTCTGAATCTAGCTTACGTTATTTATGCCAGAACAAACTGTCTGCTGAGCTTTATTGTTCTGAATTTCGGAGATGGGCAGCTGATTCAGGTTGGAATGATGCTGCACTCCGGAGTCAGTTCTGTCATGGTCTCTCAGAGAGATTAAAAGATGCATTTGCTTTCCATGAGAGACCAACGTCCTTAGAGTCTGCCATGTCACTAGCGGTACGCCTTGACAGGCGCCTTAGAGAAAGAGAGGAGACTTCTCTTCCCTGCCAGTTTCAGCCTAGGGGCAGTGGGGCGGACTCATTCAATGTGCAGGGGCCTGATCCTGCCTCGGTCCCCTCTGAGGAGGAGGCTATGCAGCTGGGTCGACTTGCCCCTGATAAAGGAGGATTTAGTCCTCAGAGAATGATGTGTTTTTGTTGTGGGGGCAATGGTCATTTGGCAAATGTTTGCCCCTCTAGGAGATTCATGAATTTTGCTGAGGGTGATAATAAAAGAAAAACCTCAAAAGGTAAAAAAAAAACTCAAGGTTTGCTCCATCTGCTACCCTGGGCAAAGTTGATGTGGGGATAGATGCTTTTCCCTTGGTCTGCACTTCCCGTTTTTTCCTATCTGCCAGGGTGGCGCTAAGGAGCAAAGTCATTTCTTGTAAAATTTTTGTTGATAGTGGAGCGGCCGTCAATCTTATTGACAATCAATTTGTAGCCATGCATGGTTTTCAGGTTTGCACATTAGAAAAAGATATACCTGTTTTTGCTATTGACTCTGCTCCACTCTCGCAAAGATCCCTAAAGGACATAGTTCACAATATCCGATTGACTGTGGGTGATGCTCATGTGGAGGATATATCTTGTTTTGTCCTTAGCGGATTGCCTACTCCTCTAGTGTTGGTGTTACCCTGGCTCCCTAGACATAATCCCACTATTGATTGGCAGCCCCTACAGATAAGTTTGCAGACATTGTTGGTTTTGTTTATTTGCTGACTGGATCCGAGGCGACCCCGGTTCCATCCGTATACTGAGCAGGGAGCCGGTGGCCGTGCCCCCCCCCCTTTATCATAGGGGTTTTAGGTCTCACTCAGCCTTAGGTACGCGGGCATGCCTCGACCCACCATCAGGGTCTGGGCATGTGCATAGCAGCGCAGGGAGAGCTCTTAGGGTCTGACAGGGGTTACCTTTTATGCTCCCTAGTTTGGGTCCGCTCAGAGGGCTTATCCTCAATACAACATAGATCGGGCCAAAAGAGCAGTTTCCAGTATGGACAGACATTCTCTGATTTTCCCTGAGCCTCAGCCTAAATCAGATATTTCCATGTCTGGGAAAAGGGACACCTATTTTGTCACACAATACAGTAAAGAGTTTCCTGCAATTTGCTAAATTATGAAAGAATATTTTCATATCCTTAACATTGACGGACAATGGTCCAGTATTGTTTCTGATGGTATCAAATGTGTTGCTAAAAGAGCCCTCACCCTTGGCAATCTGGTTAGCCCTAGCTTTTTTTTCAGAAAAAAACAACCACACAACCTACATGGCTCCATTACATAGGTAGCCATAAATGTGGCGACTGCACACAACAAACAGTATGATATACGTTCGTACATTAACTGTAATACCAAATATGTAATATATCTCATCACTTGTTAAATATGTTCCTTGCAATATGTGGGTTGCACCATTAATCCTCTGAAAAATAGGATCCGCAAACATATATCTGATATACCGCATCATGGGAACTGCAATGTTTCAGCAGCGAGTTCGCATTTTGCGGCTGTTCATGCGGGTGATATCTCTGGATTAAATGCACAGGGCATTGAAAGGGTCTCTCTACCACCTAGAGGTGGAGACCATAGAAGAAAACTTCTGAATAGAGAGGCTTTTTGGATTTTCCAATTGGGGTCTCGGCAACCGGAGGGCCTCAACAAGAGACATGATCTGATTTTACAATACTGACATGTCACTTGGTTTTTTTTGCTCTCTGTTTTTTGTGATGCAATATTGAGATGTTACAGAGTTTTGCTTTCTGCTTTTTGTGATACATATTACATTATGTTTGTCATGAATACATCAGTACATTGATTACCCTTTTATAACTAAGGATTTTATCAGGGCCGGTGCAAGGATTTTTGCCGCTCTAGGCAAAAGAAAATTTTGCCGCCCCCCCCCCATGTGACATCACAATGCCCCACCCATATGATCTGCCATATTAAAGGGGTTCTGCAGTTTATTTAAACTGATCGCAGGGGTCCAACACCCGGGACCCCTGCCAATCAGCTGTTTGAGAAGACAGCTGCGCTGGCAGTAGCGCCTCAGCCTTCTCGCAGTGATGTCACGATTAGTATTATTGGCCTGGGTGGGGCTAAGCTTCATTAAAGTGAACAGAGCTTAGCCCCGCCCAGGCCAGTGATACTAGTCGTGACGTCACTGCGCCTGCGGACAGCGAGAAGGCCGAGGTGCTACTGCCAGCGCCGCTGCCTTCTCAAACAGCTGATCGGCGGGGTCCCGGTGTCAGACCCGGCCGATCAGATGCTGACGATCTATCCAGAGGTAGCCGAAACTACCTAGGTAAACTGCAGAACCCCTTTAACTAACGCCAGTTCTCTCTCCCCCTTTGTCATTCTCTCCCCTCTTGTCATTCTTCACACTCCCCCACTTGTCATTCTTCCTCCCCCTTGTCATTCTCTCCCCCTTGTCATTCTTCCTCCCCCTTGTCATTCTCCCCCTTGTCATTCTCTCCCCCTTTGTCATTCTCCCCCCACTTATCATTCTCTCCCCCTCTTGTCATTCTCTCCCCCCTCTTGCCATTCTTCACACTCCCCCCCCCCTTGTCATTCCCTTTCTCCCTCTTGTCATTCCCTTTCTCCCTCTTGTCATTCCCTTTCTCCCTCTTGTCATTCCCTTTCTCCCCTTGTCATTCTCTCTCCCCTTGTCATTCTCCCCCTCTCCTTGTCATTCTCCCCTCTCCCTTGTCATTCTCCCTCTCCACTTGTCATCCCCCCTTACCTCTAGTGTAGCGGCCGAGCTCTTTATGCTGCACGGGTACAGGAGCTTTAGTTTCCTGTACCCGAGGGGACTGACATGAAGTGCACACTCTGTGCGCACTTCATGTCAGTCCGGCCGGGTACAGGAGACTTCCCAAGGGGCGCTCTACGCGGCTGCCTATTCCGCGTATAGGACGCGCCGGCCCTGGATTTTATACTACATTTCCCTTTTTTGTATATGCTTTTGCTTGTTCATGTATTTTTCTATTGAGGTCTGTATGGGACCTCCCCCTGGCACCTCCCTTTCTCAGGTGTTGTATGTTAGCCTGATTTTGGAAGGTGTATATCAGAGGCAGTTTCCATTCCATTTGTATGTTTGTCATGAAGAAGGACCTAGAGATCAGAAAGGTCTGAAACGCGTCACTGTTTTTCACATCTTATATGAAGGTTTTAACCGCTGTAATAAAGTCACAGAAAAAGATTCACCCGAGCTGAGCTGGATTTTCTTTTTTACAGAATAATAAGCATTAATCCAACCTAAAGCTGTAATTTGCTCTGGGGTGTACCTAGCCTTTCTGCTGCCTGAGGCGAAAACTGAAAGGACGCCCCCACTCCCCAATGCCAATTTCTTAACTTAACCCCTTCCTTTCAGCCCATGGCCTTTCGGCTGCCCCCCTCTTGCCCATACCTGGTGCTGCCTGAGGCGATCGCCTCACATAGCCTCATTGGTGGTGCACCCCTGCATTTGCTTTAGGCCAAATGACAGAATAGCTACCTGAAAACCATAACATAACATAAGGTGAAGGCATATAATACTGCTATATATTTATTCCTGTATTGATGTATTTATTGGCATGACTATATACCTGTATTTTAGTGCTCTTTGACTTTTCGTTGTTCTACATAAGACTGTATATGTGTTTTATTGATATTGAGGGAATCTATTGTAGAGCATTTGCTTTGTTCTAAAGTTGTAATTTCCCTAAGAGCTACTGTATATAACATGAGTTACTTTAGCTGTCTAACAGGTACGTATATACCCTTTTTAGTAAGATGCTGTAACATCACAAGAGCCACCCCACTGTTAACTGCTCTACATAACCACAATAGGTGTCAGTTGTGAAAATTTACAAAGAGAGATAAAAGACAAAAGGGCAAGAAGAACATGAGGAGGGGGAAGCAAATTAAAAGATTGAAAAAAAGGAAATACTCTGGGAGCATGTCCTGATTTAAGCATTTTGTGTGTGCCCTAAGAGTATTTTATTTTCCTCACAGTCCCTATAATTTCATATTCAGGGGTGGACTGGGAGTGGTCCTGAAAAAAACAAAAAGTGTCCCCATGTACTAGGTGGGGCCAAATTGACAGAAAGAGGGTCAACAGACATAGGCAGGGCCAACACATGCAATACCATGATGCAGGACAAAATACCACCCCAGCAGAACTAAATACCATAGTGCAGCACAAAATACTGCCGCCTATGCCACGGTATGAAACTGTACCATCATCCTAAGGACAGCAATACAGTAAAATTCAGGAGGGCACCTGCGGCTGCTGGCCAGATGCATAAGTGCATGATGGTCCTACATTAATTAATACTGAAAGCATCAGATATTTACTACTTACCCTCCCTGATCTTCTTCTGGGCCCCACTCTGCATTGTGTCCTGAAGGCATACACGACGTAGTGCACATAGACACGCACTATGAACTGACGCTTTGTGATATCAGGACACAGTGCTGGCCAGAAGAAGATCAGGGAGCAGTGAGTGAGTAGCAGCTCCGTCCGGAGCATGTGAGGTAAGTTAATTTGATCTGAGCCTGATGGGGGTCTGATCTGAGGCTGATGGGGTCTGATATGAGGCTGATGGAGTATGGGGATCTGAGGGTCTGATCTGAGGCTGATGGGGTCTGATATGAGGCTAATGGAGTTTGAAGGTCTGAGGGTCTGATCTGAGGGTGATGGAGTATGGGGATCTGAGGGTCTGGTCTGAGGCTGATGGAGCTTGGGGGTCTGATGAGGGTCTGATGGAGCTTGGGGGTCTGATCTGAGGTTTGATAAAGATTGGGGGTCTGATTTGGCAGTCTGATGATGATTGTCGGTCTGCTCTGAGGTCTGATTTAAAAAAAAATTATTTTCCTCCTCCAAATCCTAGTTGCTTCTTATAATCTGGTGCATATTATAGACCAAAAAAAATACAGTGTTTTTTTTTCTTCTGAATGGCCAAAGAAATGTCTAAACATGACAGGGTAGGCGACGAAAGCCAGAAGCCTATTTCCCCTGTGTGGTTTGTATAGGAAATAGGTAATGGAATCTGTTACATTAGATGCTGGAAGTGGTGTCTACTAGCTACTACCAGTTATTTAAAGTTGTGCCCATCTTATTATGTTCAGGAACACCTTCTGAAACATCACATGCTCCATATCCGGATATAAATTGTAGTTTGTTGTGTAGGGTTATTTTCATAAACCCTACCCTCCTGGTTACCCTACACATAAAAGTCACAAGTCATTAGATCTGGTGACTGTGGAAGCAACGGTCCTTTCTTCATTGCATGTTCTTTTGTAATTGCCAAGTAAACATGGCACAAACAGTTTTAACTAAAGGGCAAACAATGCATTTGCACCAGGACCTCTTCTTTTTTGTCACATATCAATATCAGCCCCTTGATACTCAACTGAATACATTTAAATGCTGTGGCATTCCATAAAAGAAATGTCTCCTTGCTCTGCCGTTCACTCTGATAGGCTTCAGGCCTACTGCCTGAAGCCTATCAGAGATGAGTGCAGGCGGCACAATGATGTCATCATTATTGTGCCACCTGAGCCAGGCAGCATACAGCTTAGGACACAGACCGGAAGAAGCCTGTGTTCTGCATTGCATCCAGACAGTGCCATGGTGGTAAGTATTTGAGTTTGCTATTTTTCATTGGCAGCACGCCATTAGGCGACAATAGGTGGGGGGTTATTATTCTAACTAGGGAGGGGGCAATATTGGGCATTGGTTCTACTGGGCACTAAAAGGAGGTATTTATGTACTGGCACACATAAGGGGGGCATTTTTTTACTGGCACACATTATGAGGGGGGCACTATTGGGACATTGGTTCTCCTGGGGGCACTATAAGTGAGCATTTGTACAGGCACACTTTATAAAAGGGTATTTTTGTACTAGCACACATTATAAGTGGGTATTTTTCAACTGGCACATATTATAGGTAGTGTTGGGCGCGAATATTCGAATTGCGAATATTTATCGCGAATATCGGCACTTTGAGAATTTTTGAATATTTAGAATATAGTGCTATATATTCGTATTTTCCAATATTCAAATTTTTTTTCCATTTGACAAAATGAGTCCTCCCTGCTTCTTGCTTGTGGGCCAATGAGAAGGCAGCAATGTCGTTGTCTGAACTTACAAACATCCTTAGCAACCAATAGGAAAGTTGCCTACCCGTTTACTATATAAGAACCTCCCCAGCAGCCATTTTCTGCAGTTTTTTTTAGTTCTGAGAGAGGCACCAGTGTCATTGCTGTGCTCAGTGCTTTGCTGTGTCACATTACATTAGATAGTTAGTTAGCTCATATATATATAAGGGTCCATTCACACGTCCGTAATTTGGGTCCGCATCTATTCCGCAATTTCAGGATCCATTCACTCTTAATGGGGCTGGAACGGATGCAGATCCGCATTTTCGGGATCCTCATCCGTTTTTTCGGGATCCTCATCCGTTTTTTCGGGATCCGTTTTTTCAGGATCCGCAATTCTGTTCCTGAAAAATATAAAACATGTCCTATTCTTGTCCGCAATTGCGGACAAGAAAAGACATTTTCTATTATAGTGCTGGCAATGTGCAGTCCGCAAATTGCGGATCGCACATTGCCGATGTCCGTTTTTTGCGGATCCGCAATTTGCGGATCAGCAAAACACTTGCGGACGTGTGAATGGAGCCCAATACAGATAGTTAGTGGGAGATAGTCAGTGTAGGTTAGATTGTGATATAGTGTAGCTGATAGGTTCCAGTGCAGGGTGTTAGGTAGGGTGATAGGTCCTTCTGTCCATACATACATGCTACATACACAGTGCTGTGATGTCACAAGTTCACTACAATACTTAGTGCACCAATCACTAATATGTAGTCAGACCTGCTAAAATATGAAGTTGCCCGTATTGCACAAAAATATGCACATCAATTGCCGATTTGCGCAATCACAAATATATTGGGGCACTCTATCTGCATGTAAAGCTATTGTGATGTTCTGCCGTGCCAACCATTTTCTCCAGTCTCAGGAAACTTCTAGCAGCTTGAAAAATTTAGCAAAAGTGACCCACGCCTGTATTGCATGTGCAATACGCGAATATTACACTGCTGATTTTTGCAATCAAGAAAATAATCGCAAATTCTCGAATTCGCGAATATATGACGAATATTCAGCCAAATATTTGCAAAATATCGCGAATTCTAATATTGCCCCTGCCGCTCATCACTAATTATAAGGGGGCATTTTTGTACTGGCACACAATATATGGAGGCATTTTTTTCTACAGGCACAAATTATAAGGGGGAATTTTTTCTACTGGCACTCACTATAAGGCCTCTTTCACACGGGCGTCATGTTTGATGCCCGGATAAGAGGCGGGTGTGTTGCGGGAATATGTGCGTTTTTCCCGAGCGCGTGCAAACGTTTGTAACGCGTTTCGCACGCGCATGAGAAAAATCGCCATGTTTGGTACCCAACCCGAAGCCGGACTTCATCACTGAAGTCCGGTTTCGGGTCTTCTGGAGAATTGATTATTTTCCCTTATAACATGGTTATAAGGGGAAATAATAGCATTCTTAATAAAGAATGCATTGTAAAATGAAGTGGAAGGGGTTAAAAATAATAAAAGTTAACTTACCTTAGCCACTTGATCACGTAGTTGCGATCTCTCCTCTCTTTCCCTGGTAAGATAAACCATGTGATTGGACCATGTGATGTGACGTCATCACAGGTCCTGTAGATCTTAGCTGATGCAGGGAAAGAGAGGAGAGATCGCAACTACGCGATCAAGTGGCTAAGGTAAGTTAACTTTTATTATTTTTAACCCCTTCCACTTCATTTTACAATGCATTCTTTATTAAGAATGTTATTATTTCCCCTTATAACCATGTTATAAGGGAAAATAATAGAGATCGGGTCCCGTTGCTAAGCAACCATGCAGGAAAATCGCAACGCATCCGCACTTGCTTGCGGATGCTTGCGATTTTCCCGCAGCCCCATTCACTTCTATGGGGCCTGCTTTGCGTGAAAAACGCACAATATAGAGCATGCTGCGATTTTCACGCAACGCAGAAGTGATGCGTGAAAATCACCGCTCATGTGCACAGCCCCATAGAAATGAATGGGTCCGGATTCAGTGCGGGTGCAATGCGTCCTCCTCATGCATTGCACCCGCGCGGAAAACTCGCCCGTGTGAAAGGGGCCTAAGGGTGCATTTTTTCTGCTGGCACAATAAAGGGGCATTTATTTGTACTTGCACACATTAAAAGGGAACATTTTTTTGTACTAGCACGCACTATAAGGGGGCATTTTTGTAATGGCACACAAATAAAGGGGGTATTTTGTTTACTGGCAAATATTATAAGGGGGCATTTTTTGTACTGGCACACATTCTGAGATGGCATTTTTTTTGTACTGTCACATATTATAAGGGACCATTTTTTTGTACTGGCATGCATTATAAGGGAGGATTTTTTTGTACTGGCATGCACTATAAGGGGACATTTTTTCTACTAGCATAAATTATAAGAGGACATTTTTTGTACTGGAACACATTATAAGGGGGCATTATTACTACTGGGTCATTATGGTGGGCTTTATTACGGTACTACAAGGAGACCATGAGGAACATTATTACTAATGGGAACACTGTAGGGTCACTATTATCACTAAGTGCACTCTGCAGAATTATTACTATTGGTGGGACTTTGGGAACTCTGTTACTGTGGTGGGCATACTGGCATAGTATCAGTTTAGCACATTTATTTTTGGGGACACTATGTTTACAGCACTATTCAGGTCCGGGGCACTATTTGCGAGGCATGATTATTTTTGAGTGTGTCAAAAATTGTTGAAAGAGGCACTATCCATAGGGTACTATTATTTTCAAAGTGATTGTCTGTTTGTTGACAGTACTGCATGTTGTAATTTTAGTCCGGCAGCCTCTCGCCGTGCGCTGCCGTGCTGCCGCTGGAACTCTGCCCCCGCCCCTATTATAGTGAATGGGGACGGAGCGGCAGTCCGGGGCACAAGTGAACTAGCGGCAGGACTGATCCGACAGGCTGTTCACCCACCGGAAAACAGTGCCGCTAGTGTGAAACTAGCCTAAGAAGAGCCATCACTGGATGTAAGTGGTATGTAGTGCTGTTTTCTCCTGTATGTTTGCTAGCGCAGAATGTAATTTAAATAGTAATAGTCGTCCATCATGAGAATGGTGCTACATGCTGGACAAATTTTTCTGATAAATCTGAAGGAACTGGCAACAGAGGCTTAGAATAGCCTTATTTGGTTAACATTTATCACTGTTCACTTCCTTGGAAAAAGTCGGTTTAAACAGATTGTAATTACAGGATACGTAGAGTGAAAAAGTTGAGAACCATTGGTTTACACAGGGCTCATTTATTAAGACTGGCATTTTCCACGCTGGTCTTAACTCTGTCTGTGCTGCTGAAGGAAGCGCCAAAGTTATATGGAGGCGCAGGACTATACATAACTTTGGCTCTTCCTCCAGCAGGCCACACAACAGACTTAAATCTATACCAGCTCTCTTGATGAATATGATGGGTCTGCCGACCCTCCCTCTTCCCCTCCCTCTATGACTTGGCCTGACTGACCCTGCCTAAAGGCAGCAGACAGCTCTCCTCCTCAGAGGTTTAAGAAGATGTTTTCCTGCCAGTGCCACCAAATCAAGACTCCTCTCTTGTATCTGCACCGTGGCCGCCGCCATTACAGCAGTTTCCATGGCTCCATCTGCAGTGCATAAGGCCTTTAGGACCGTCATAGGGTCTCAATACCGGGAAAAAAAAGCTTCCGTTTTGTCCCCATTCATTGTCAATAGGGACAAAACCTAACTGAACAGAACGGAATGCTCCAAAATGCATTCCGTTCTCATACTTTCCTTCCTGGGATACAGAGATAAACGGACACAATAGAAAACAGATCCGACCCCCATGGACTTTCAATGGTGTTCATTACGGATCTGTCTTGGGTATATTAAAGATAATACAACCGGATCTATTCATAACGGATGCAGATGGTTGTATTTTATCAGTAATGGAAGCGTTTTTGCTGAACCCTGCCGGATCTAGCAAAAAAGCTATTGTAAAAGTAGCCTAAGTCAAACTTAATCTTTAGTTCACTGATTCAATTTCAGACAGTCTTAGTGAATAGACTTTTGCAGTCCACATGTGACAGCGGCCGCTCAGAATTAGCCTCCCGTAGTTTACAATTGAAGGCTATGCAGCTGTTCGTGTGGCCACAGTGCCCACAAATCTAGCCAAGAAAAAATGTATCCTTTCTTTGCATGGTTGTGGCTGTAAACCGCAGCCTCCACTCCCATAAAAAAATGGGACTGGGTATTCCCCATATTTCCCATGTGGCCACTGGTGGAACTCCTGTGAGGTCCGGAGCCAGTGAAATGTTAAAATAACTTACCTTAACTTCTTCAGTCTTGCTGCCACTCCTTACTCTTCCCCGGAATACAGAGACAGTGATGTATTGTCCTGCTGCTGAACCTGCAAGCGAGTTAAAGTAAGTTATTTCCCAAAAGCATTACTATAGTAAAATATTGCTATACAGTATAACTATTGTGTGGGGGCAAAAAGGGGACTGGGCAGTGTTGGTTGTGTATAAATATGTATTGAGCAAATTTAGAGGCATGGTTTGGTGTTAACAGTTTTTGCTGCTGATAGTGTCCGTTCTTAGCCCCTGGGAGGTATGTTACTGCATATAACATAATAGCAGAACATGTAGACCATGGTAGTGCAGTACAGCACCTAAGAGCTGACACTCTGCTAAGGATATCAGAATATTCAGGAAGGTGGGAGCCCACTCATGGAATATATGCACTGGGCCCACCAATGTATTACACAGATGCATGTAATGTATATCAAGTCACCTTATGTTGCTAAGAGAAACAATACTCACACTCATAATTATGTATATAGAATTGCTATCAAACTGTGTTCACATTTTCATCAAAAAATATTGGACCCACAGTCTAAGTATGGACAACAGACTGTAAGACAGTTTTGATGAAAGAGGCTTGATGAGCCCTATCCTGAACAAACCATACAAGGGAAACAGGGTTCTGTTTTTCGTGGCCCACCCGGTGTTATCTTGGGTGCTAATCATAATATTTCAAGTATAATGTGCTTTTTTTCCCACAATGTCTGAAGATGTGTTTGTGTGTCTCAGAATATAACTGTACTAAAGGGATAGGACATCTATTGCCCAATTCACACTTCAGTGGCTTCAATGTAGAAAATAAGGAAAAGAAACTCTGCTTTTTGGAGAAATACTTTTCCATATGTTTTTCTTAAATTGAAGTTCATGAAGTGGGCAACTGGTACAAAACAGTGTTATACAGAAAATGTACAGGCTTACACAGAAAAACTATGTTCTAGACTGGTCCCTAAGGTAAAAAATTTGATTAAAATGTGGAATTTGGAAACACATGGTAATATGTGTTTTAAGAAAGCCTTAACCAGAATATAACTTTGTTTCCAAAAGGATTAGATGTTGGCTGTAGTGATGTATTGTGCTGCTCTCTCAGATAGTTTATGCATAATTCGTCTTCCTTGCAGAGGCTGAGTGCTTAGTAAATAACTGCCTGAAATGATAGACCTCATTGCGGATGTAATGGTGCCTGGTAATGAGCTGCAAACACGTAATATCAGAATGTAGTCTTCTAAACAGGAGCTTGATTGTACCAATTACAAGTCATAGTGTAGTAGCAGTAATAGAAAAATATGAAGCTTGAATTTTGGGGGCCACTGTTACTTGTGCTTGGTCATAGTGCTTCAATCCACATCGGACCTTTGGCTAAATGTAAGTACCCCCAATAAAATATTTGAGCTGAAAGAAAACCTTTGTAAGGAGTCATAAACTTGCCCTTACTTTCCAAACCTATATTTAGTCTAAATTTTCTGACCAATTGTCCAGTCTATCAATGACCTACTGTTCCCATCTCTCATTCCATATAAAAGTTACTCTTCACCCATTTAATGTATAAATGACCTTGTTTCTACATTTCCAACTTTATATATGATCAACTGTTTCCCCATTTCCCACTCTACATATAACTGATTGTTTCTCCATTTTCAATCTATTTATTACTGTTATGGCAGTGGGTGTGGAATCCCTGTGTCAACCAACAGATTTGACTGTGGGCTAATCCTAAAGGTGTTATCCTGCAGTCCTTTGGTATTCACCCTTTAACCCTTATACAGGGATCTTGGCTTCACTGCAGGGAAGCCAACAGGACACTACTGCCTGGAGTAGTCTCTGTGTGGTTGACAGCTGACCGACAAGGGTCAGAGACACCGGTGCAGTGCACCAGGGGGTCAGGCAAAACCGTAGTCAGGTACAGGCCGAGTTCAGAGCTGGCAGAGTATGTGCAATACAGTAAACCAGTGTTTCCCAACCAGTGTGCCTGCAGATGTTGCAAAACTACAACTCCCAGCATACCCGGACAGCCTTTGGCTGTTCAGGCATGCTGGGAGTTGTAGTTTTGCAACAGCTGGAGGCACACTGGTTGGGAAACACTGCAGTAAACAGTCCAATAGAAGGATCAATATGAAGGTCAGGCACAGGTCAAGCAACAGAGGGTCAGAATCCAGTAAACGTGCAGAAGTCAGTACATGGGCAAACAAATACAGCATACCTTTGAAGGAACTGGTAAACTAGACAACCTATTTGTCTGTCACCCTCCCACAGGGGAAGGTGCCTTAAGTACTCAAAGATGGCTAGCCATAGGCTGGTGTGAATTAGGGTGTGTATGCTTGCTGACCCTCTGGAGAGGAGTGTGTCATATAGGAGTGGAGAGCAAAGGCCTAACAAGCAAGAAGCAGGTTGTGGCTTACTGGGAAGAACATACAGACAACTCCGGTGGATGGACCAGCTGCAAGGACGCAGAGGAAGGCTGAGATCCTTCTCCATTGGCAATCCTACAAAGGAGAAAGAGAGTCTGGCACCTTGTGTAATTCATACTTATCCAGGCACAATAACTGAGCTGCTCACCTTCTGTGGTTGATAATAGCATTTAATAGCACAAATCACCCAATTAGGGAATCTATGTGGGGACTACTGCTTAGTCAGATGACTTTGCAGTGTTACTCATTACTGGTCAGAAGTTGGTGCAGAATCCACAGAGACAGAAATAATGGATATTTATAATAGCACTGTTTACTCTCTATAATAGCAAACTTTTTGGCATACATCACATCACAAAAGAACTCCAACATACCCATACAGTATTGATATCCATACTGTGACGGATCTCACAGGGCGATAGAGGACATGAAGCAGATGCGAACAAAGGGGGCCATTTATCATTCGGAAATACACCTATATTAGGTTATTTCAGGTGCAGATTGTGGCACAACAGCTATTTGCATCGCAAACTGCGACTTCACCCCACTCACGCCAGGTCTGGAATTGTGCGTGTGGCTTGGGCTGTTTCAGGTGTAAAAATGGTTTAAATGTAAGACAGCTCGGAAGCTGTCTAACATTTAGAACTGATGCTGGATGTGGCGAAATTATGGAGAGGTCTGCGCCGGCTTAGGACTTTATTAAGACTGGGTTCTAAAACGCCGGTCTTGATAATGTGCCCCAAAGTCTAAGAAATGCTGTAACTTATTTAGTAATCATGGGTTCCTCGCTCTTGGATTGCAACTGGTTGTGGGCCATTTCATTGAAAAAATTGTTGGACCAATTCGCTAAATATGATAAAACTTCACAGTCAGCATGTTTCAATACCCGTAAGCCACAGACAAAGTTATTTTTGCAAGTGAATGCTAAAAAGGAATATGTGTTTTATAATGTCAGGAATATGCAACAGTGGTTGAGAACCAGTGAGAATGTAAAGGAGATGAATTCTGTATTATGTGATAAATAAAGTATGCCCTTAGGCTCTAACAAACAGCACAATGACTTTCTGAAAATTGTCTGCTATCCAGGGACCACTTATTCTTTTATACAGGTACAAGCAATCATTCATATTTATCTCAGAATAAATGTACTGGAATGCACAATAATAAATGATTTAAAACTTACTACAATTGTCCATCTTAAACACATGGCACGAGTTGCAGAAGAGAGCAGAGATGATAGGAGTAGTTATAGCAATACCAGGGGTAGTAGTTACTGATGGCAACAGTGATCTTGCTATGTTGCTTCCCTTGGGCCACGCAGTGAAGGGAAGGACACACCTTTTCTTCCCTTTAGAGCACATTCTGGTTCTGTGGTTTCTCTTGTCTCATGGTGGTGTGGCGTGGTGATGAAATGTGAGGTGCAAGGTAAGTTCTCCTGCAGTGCTAGAAGAGGCAAATTTAAGAACAGTTCTTTAGTGGTTGATCAAGTTCAAGCACATTAATACAGTTCTTAGCTCATGCATGTACTGGCAGCTCTTACACAATTATAAAATTTCCACAGGTATACAGTGCAGAGTTAACAGGCCAAGATGACTCTTTAAAGTAATTCTCCTCACACTGCACTTCTCTCACACTCAAGCATCCAAAATTGGGATGCAACATGTCTCTTTCACTATGCAACCACTGGGCAGCCCAAAATATCACACTTAGATCTTTACCTTTTTCACAAGTTGCCATACTCACAGTTAATGGTACTACAGATATCCACAGTAGGATGTAGGCATATCCGGATTCTGTCTTTTTAAGTCTGTCCAGGTGCCGTCAGCCTTTTACCTTCTGAACAATGTCTGCTATAAAGTCTATAAGCATCTTTAGACAGTTTTTCTCCACTGAGCTTCAAGGTATTTAATATAGTTATGGATGTTCCTGTTGTTAATGTAGTGATTTGAACTATATACCAAATTGCGACCAAACTACATACAGTCTGCAAACTGCTCATACCAGATCATATACAGCAAATAAAACTCTTGGTTAAGCCTCAGATATATCTCAGAGAGATCATAAAGTGCATAAAGTGCTTAAATAACTTAAAGTGAAAGTACAGATACTGAAGAGAGAAATATATCCACCATTTTATGTTGAATGACAAGATTGAACAGTTGAACCTACTGCTTTCATAGAACGGTGCTAGAGGAATCATAGAGTAATAGACAGTCTGGTTAGACTATAAAAGTCAGAGATATCAAAATTCTTCTAATGCAACAGCGCATAAGGCAATTCATTGTGCTGCGCCTGCCACAATCCAGTGTACTTTTTCCGTAGACGGTGTCCGCTGCGGACAGTTAAATTTTCTGTGCCACATCTCCTGTGTAAAGTGTGCACATGCCAAAAATATCTGTAACATCCAGTGAACTCTTTCGATAGACGGTGTCTGCTGCGGACAGTGGCATTACCTGCGCAAAATCTGCAGTGTAACGTGTGCGCTGAAAAAACGTATCTGTGACATACAGTGTACTTTTTTAATAGACGTTGTCCGCTGCAGACAGTGACATTACCAGGGCCACATCTAAAGTGTAACTTGTGCATTTAAAAAATGTATCTGTGACATACAGTGTACTTTTTCAATGGATGGTGTCCGCTTCTGAGAGTGACAATACCAGGGCCACATCTAAAGTGTAACGTGTGCGTTTAAAAAAATTATCTGTGACATACAGTGTACTTTTTCAATAGACGGTGTCCGCTTCTGAGAGTGATATTACTAGTGAAACATCTCCAGTGTAACGTGTGCGCATCCAAAATATCAGTGACATTCATTCAGTGTAATTTTTTATTAGGCGGTGGTGGCAGCGACATTACTTGTGCTATACCTCCTGTATAACGTGTGCGCATCCTAAATATCAGTGACATTTATTCAGTGTAATTTTTTATTAGGCGGTGGTGGCAGCGACATTACTTGTGCTATACTGAATTTGCACTCATAGAACCTACTAGTAGCCGTTTGGCTCCAGGAGGAGTACATAGTGGGCTTAGCATGCATGTTGGTACCTGCATCCCTGGATTCAATGGAGGCTGCTATGGCTCCAAAAATGGCTTAATAAGCAGGGTGGATCCAGCATGCATGCTGGGCCTGCAAATCCTGGATTTTATGTGGCTGTCATGGCCCATAACAGGTAAGATTTAGCGTTAGGACCACTCATAGAGGCAGCCTTGGCGCGGCGAGTGGCTTATTACTTTTTGATAACAATGTACACTGACGCCTCTGATGAACTCTAGCATAGAGGCAGGGCAGAGTGCTGTTTGCAGAGTGCTGTTGCATTTCTGTGTTTGTATGTATATTTTGCCATGGCTATGTGCACCTGCATACAGGGACGTGCTGACTGACCCCCCTTTTTTTCCTATGTAGCAAATACTGGAGGTGTGGCATTCTCCATTCAGTCGTGCACACTTGACTAGTTTGTCTGTCCTAGAGGCTGGTTTTAATCAGAGTAAGTATAAAACTGAATTTGCACTCATAGTACCTACTAGTAGCCATTTGGCTCGAGGAGGAGTGCATAGTGGGCTCAGCATGCATGTTGGTACCTGCATCCCTGGATTAAATGGAGGCTGTTATGGCCCCAAAAATGGCTTAATAAGTAGGGTGGATCCAGCATGCATGCTGGGCCCGCACTGCCTGGATTTTATGTGGCTGTCATGGCCCATAACAGGTAGGATTTAGCATAGGGCCACTCATAGAGGCGGCCTTGGCGCGGCGAGTGGCTTATTACTTTTTGATCAAAATGTACACTGATGCCTCTGATAAACTCTAGCATAGAGGCAGGGCAGAGTGCTGGTTGCAGAGTGCTGTTGCATTTCTGTGTTTGTATGTATATTTTACCATGGCTACGTGCACCTGCATACAGGGACGTGCTGACTGACCCCCCTTTTTTTCCTGTGCAGCGACATTACTTGTGCTTTACCTCCTGTATAACGTGTGTGCATCCTAAATATCAGTGACATTCATTCAGTGTAATTTTTTATTAGGCGGTGGTGGCAGCGACATTACTTGTGCTATACCTCCTGTATAATGTGTGCGCATCCAAAATATCAGTGACATTCATTCAGTGTAATTTTTTACTAGGCAGTGGCGGCAGCGACATTACTTGCGCTATACCTCCTGTATAACATGTGCGCATCCAAAATATCAGTCACATTCATTCAGTGTAATTTTTTATTAGGCTGTGGCGGCATCGACATTACTTGCGCTATTCCTTCTGTATAACGTGTGTGCATCCAAAATATCAGTGACATTCATTCATTGTAATTTTGTATTAGGTGGTGGTGGAAGCGACATTACAAGCCCGTTTTGCCAGGGACGCTACATTTCCCTGACAGCACACTGGGTGAATGTTGTGGAGACCGGGAACGAGTCGTACCCTGGAAAGGCACACTGACGCCAAGGATTGCGGGCCCTACATCGATCAGGGTTTCCGCCAGCACCTACGTTAGTGGCTCCAACCCCCACTTCTCTTCCTCCGCCTCCTGCTCCACTTCCACCTCTGAATTATCCGCGTGCAGCACCAGTCAGCCATCAGTCAGTAGCTGGAAGCAGTGAAGCACTGAAGTGGGGAAGCGGCAACAGGCCATGCTGAAGCTGATATGCTTAGGGACAAACTGCACACCGCAGCAGAGCTGTGGCAGGGGATAAGAGACCAAACTGAGCTGTGGCTCTCGCCACTCAACCTACAACCAGGCATGGTTATGTCTGATAATGGCCGTAACTTGGCGGCGGCTTTGGAGCTTGGCAAGCTCACACACACACATCCTATGCCTAGCCCACGTCTTAAACTTAGTGGTTCAGTGGTTTCTCAAAACATACCCCAATTTGCCTGAGCTACTGGTGAAGCTGTGCCGCATGTGTGCACATTTCCACAAGTCATCGACAGCTTCAGCTGGTCTGTCAATGCTGCAGCAGGGCTTGAAATTGCCAGCTCACCAGCTGTTGTGCGACTTGAGCACGCGATGGAACTCGACGTTCCACATGTTGGCCAGGCTTTATGAGCAGCAGAGGGCAGTAGTGGAATACCGGCTGCGACATGGTCATAGCCTTTCCAGTAAGCTTCCGCTATTCACAAGTGAGAAGTGGGCATCGATGTCTGAACTCTGTGAGGTTTTAAAAACTTTGAGGAATCAACACAGATGGTGAGTGGCGATAATTCTATTATGAGCGTAACCATCCTACTTCTGTGTCTACTCAAATGCTTGCTCACAATTAAGGACGACGCTTTGCATGTGGATGAGGTGGAAATGGGGAAGACATTACACAGGGTGATAGCCAGACCACCCTCAGTTCATCTTCTCAGCGCTAATTGGACGATGATGATGAGGAGACGGTTGCCTCCGCTAGAGAGAGTAGTACGCATGGAAGTTTAATTCCATCTTTCCAGCATGGGTGAGCAGAAGAGGAGGAAGAGGAAGAGGAGATTGAGAGTCATCCTCCTGATGACGACAGTGAAGTCTTGCGTGTTGGTGCTCTTGCACACATGGCTGACTTCATGATAGGCTGCCTTTCCCATGGCCCACGCATCATACGCATTTTAGACAACATGGATTACTGGTTGTTCACCCTTCTCGACTCCCGCTACAAAGAGAACGTCTCATCTCTCATTCCTCTGGTGGAGAGGATGAGCAAAACGGTGTAATACCAGAAGGTCCTTGTTGAAAATTGATCCAAAAATTTCCATCTGACAATGCTGGCAGCAGAGTCCGTAGTTCCTTGGGCAACCGAGGAAGTGAGACAAGGGGAACACACAGCAGTTACAACAGAGGCAGGGCAACACTCTCCAAAGCCTGGGACAGTTTCATGACACCCCGCCAGCACCCTCACCCTGATCTGTGGGCTACTGTCAGAGGAGGGAAAAATTTGGGAAATGTCAGCATCTTCAATGATCCCTCAGTACCTTACAACTACTGGGTGTCCAAGCTGGACACGTGGCACGAACTTCGCTCTACGCCAAGATGGTGCTGGCCTGCCCTGCCACCAGTGTTTTGTCTGAGCGGGTATTTAGTGCTGCTGGTGGCATTATAACAGATAAGCGTATCCATCTGTCAACTAAAAATGCTGACAGGTTGACTTTTATAAAAATAAACAAGGCCTGGATTGCCCCTGACTTCCCGACTCCACCAGATGAAAGCTGATGAACATAAAGGCACTTTAAATGTGCTGTTTATAATGTACTGAATACACTGTATTCCAAGGCACCCGTTCCACCACAAAAAAGGGTATATAGTTGAATGTTCCTTTTCTCATCCTCCTCCTCTTCCATCATATCAACATGCCTATTCGTCGCATAAAATGCCATCGCATATATGCCCTCGCATAAAGTGTTTTACAGGGTCAGCTAATCTGCAGGCCCTCGCATATAATGTTTTACAGGGTCAGTTCACCTGCAGGCCCTCTCATATAATATTTTACAGGGTCAGCTCACCCTCCGGCCCTCACCTACAACCTTTTAGAGGGTCATCTTACTAGCAGGCTCAGCTCAGCAGCGGACCCTCACCCCAATGTTTTAGAGGGTCAGCTCAGCAGCAGGCCCTTGCCCCTAATGTTCTAGATGGTCAGATCAGCAGGCCCTTGCCCAAATGTTTTTGAGGGTCACCAGCAGGCCATCAATCATAATTTTTTAAGGCTGTGTATGATGCCCTCCTTTATGTGTAACAAAAGGTGTATTGGAGTGCCGGTTCCTTGTAAATTTTGGCAGCCCTTTCACTTAGGGCATGCATGTCCAAACTGCGGCCCTCCAGCTGTTGCAAAACTACAACTCCCAGCATGCCTGGATAGCCTACAGCTATTAGGGCATGCTGGGAGTTGTAGTTTAGCAACAGCTGGAGGGCCGCAGTTTGGACATGCTTGACTTAGGGCATAGGCTTTATGAGTGTAGGAGTCCCACTACATGAACAATTGTACCACAATGTGAATGAGGCCCTCCTTTATGTAATAAACAGGTTGTATTGGAGTACCTCTTGCTTGTAACTTTTATATCAGTGCACTTGCACTTTATATACAAGTAAATATACAGGAAAGAATGTTTTCTGACAATTTTTCCTCTAAAATAGATTTTACTGTATCTTGAGTTTTGTGCCTATTATTGTCAGTCTGTAAAAGTGGCGTACTACTCGGACAACATTGTTCCCAGCAGTGACCTGGGAGTCCAAGACATCTTCACCATGCTGTTTCCGAACCATTTTGGGGGTGTTTTCATCAATTTTTGACCTTTTCCTATGAACCAGGCACCCTCCCCTCTTCAAGAGCAGAGGATGCCTGGTTTAATGCTCAGGTTCTCCCATTGACTTCCATTATACTCGGGTGCTCTGTAGAGCTCCCGAGCATCCCGATGTGTTCAGCCTGAGCACTTTGGTGCTCGATGAACACTAGTGAATGCCTAATTTTTGGGGCCTGTACTGGCATGAAGTAAAATTGTTATCCAGTGTCCGCCTAACGTACCTCCAGCCACATAATCACTTGTTCTTTTCTGTCAGGTGAATGCCTCATTTTTAGGGCCTGTAATGGCCTACAGTAAAATTGTTATCCAGTGACCGCCTAATGTACTTCCAGCCACATAATCACTTGTTCCCTTCTGTCAGGTGAATGCCTCATTTTTGGGGCCTGTACTCCAGTGGCCTACAGTAAAATTGTTATCCAGTGACCGCCTAATGTACCTCCAGCCACATAATAACAAGTAGGGCTGGCCTTAGGTCATCAGGCGCCCTGTGCGAGCTACTCTTGTGGCGCCCCCCCCATCCATTAAATGCAGGCAGTGGCCTAGCTAGCAGCCATAAAGAAAATGTACCAAGGGCAGGCACAGCAGCATCCTACTAAGTGGCCTAGAGCTCATCTTCTCTCCTCATTTAGAACTACCTGGAGCTGCCGGTGTGCAGCGTGTGCAGCGCCCAATACTCAGAGCACACAAGTGTATGGTCCCAAGTAGCTACTACAGTCCAAGTTAGGGCCCATTCAGATGGCCGTATGTGTTTTGTGGTCTGCAAATTGCGTATGCACAAAACACGGAGAACTGGCAGTGCACGTTCCGCATTTTGCGGAGCGCACATGGCCGGCTCTGTATAGAGAATGCCTATTCTTGTCGGCAATCGCGGCCAAGAATAGGACATGCTCTATATTTTTTTGGGGGTCCGCGGCATGGAACAACAGATTTGGACAGCACACGGTGTGCTGTCCGCATCTTTTGCAACCCCATTGAAATGAATGGATCCGTATCCGTTCCGCAAAATTGAAGAATGGGTAATGGGTACGCCTGCGCACTGGATTCCTGATTGCTGGCGCAAGCATCGGGCTACCCTGTGCGCAGGTGCGGGGCCCGCACTGCGATAGTGTACTGGTGCAGGCGCGGGATTTGGCCAGTTCTGGACGAGGCCGAGCGCATCACAATGGGCGGACCGCCTGGGTGAAAGGGGGCGTGGTAGAAAAGTATGATGAGCGCGCGGCCTGGGCTCCGGCCGGTATGACGCCGCCCCTGGGCTCCTTCACTATTGATTGACAGGTCCTATAAACGTCGTTTTCTCATCATCTGTAAGTTTAAAAATTATGGGGTAAGTGGCTATATAATGGGGTGACTGTTTACCAAATAATGATGTAAGTAGTGAAAATTGGGGTTTGGGGGTGAAAGAATCCCTTTAAATGCAGGCAGTGGCCTAGCTAGCAACCATGAAAATGTACCAAGGGCCCAGTGACCCCACCGACAGACTCCAGTCCAGAGTCCAGATACTCACTGTTGATTCACACACTGTAGATTCATCATCATAGATCATATAAATCATTTATCACAGGTGACAGGTCACCACCTACCCTAACAGCTGTCCTCCTGAGTCCTGTCTGTCCAGGCTTCCTTCCAGCTGATGTCTCCTCTCCTGCTGCTGGCTGCATCTTCAAGCTGGGGCTCTGGCTGAGGGCGGCTGACACACTGTCAGTCAGCTCACCTCTAGGACCTGCGGGCTGCTGCACTGTCTCCTGCTTCCCGCCGCTGCGGCACCGCTCGTCACGCCCCCTGGCCTGCCCTGAGCCTATGAACTTGGAACTTGCTGTGAGGCAGAGGGCAGTGGCGGCCGGACTACCTATAGTCAAGCAGCAGGCTGGGGATGGGCGGGACTCGGGAGGCTGCGGCGCAAGTGAGGTAAAGTCAGGGGAAAAAAAAAAAAAAGGTCATTCATTTTTTTCCACAAGGGGCGCCGGCGCCCTGAAGCAGCTGCGCCCGCTTGATGGGTAGCGAGGCGCAGGCCCAGGCTGAGCGTGAGAGACTAACTGCGTGCGAGCTGTGTCGGCCGCCCGGGCGCCCCTGTTGCCACGGCGCCCTGTGCGGCCGCACAGTTCGCACACCCCAAAGGCCGGCCTGTAACAAGTTCTTTTCTGTCAGGTGAATGCCTAATTTTTGGGGCCTGTACTCCCGTGGGAAAACGTGGTGTGGTGTTTAACAAGCAGGATATGCTCAACCCATATGCAGTTGTGCATGTATATAGGGGAGCACATCCTGCACTTGTAGTCCGTTGCTAGGGGCAATCAACAGCAAAAAATGCATACAATGGAAGATGCCAGCAACTGACTACAAGTACCACAATAACCATCCTACATACGATAACGATAATGTGGATGTGGAGAACAATCAAAAACATAACCATAGAAAAGGCAGGTGCACTCTGCGGCAATACTAAACCCTCACACTGATAAAATTGAGGGGTTAGTTCGACATATCCTCCTAGGTGGACATGTCTTAAGCTTGGACACCATGGCAAGGTCCCTCAAGTAGCCCGAGGCCCTACCACTAAACCTACCTGTGCCGTATGGGCGATACCAGGAGCCGTTGGGCATTACGGTAGCGTAAGGCCTGACTCACAGACAGCTCATCAGTGACCTCCAGCATGTAACCATGCTTGCAATGGGAGGTGGGAGGTGCCTGTGAGCCCCACCCGAGACCGGCTGATATGGCCCAGAGCCTCCCAGGTGCACCTGAATGTGGCCTGTAGATGAAAAGCAGGCACATTTAAATTGGAGTTTATACACCTCCAAACATATTATACAAACCATTAGAAAACGTGGTGTGGTGTTTAACAAACAGGATATGCTCAACCCATATGCAGTTGTGCATGTATATAGGGGAGCACATCCTGCACTTGTAGTCCGTTGCTAGGGGCAATCAACAGCAAAAAATGCATGCAATGGAAGATGCCAGCAACGGACTACAAGTACCACAATAACCATCCTACATACGATAACGATAATGTGGATGTGGAGAACAATCAAAAACATAACCATAGAAAAGGCAGGTGCACTCTGCGGCAATACTAAACCCTCACACTGATAAAATTGAGGGGTTAGTTCGACATTTCCTACTAGGAGGACATGTCTTAAGCTCGGACACCACGGCAAGGTCCCTCAAGTAGCCCGAGGCCCTACCACTAAACCTACCTGTGCCGTATGGGCGATACCAGGAGCCGTTGGGCATTACGGTAGCGTAAGGCCTGACTCACAGACAGCTCACCAGTGACCTCCAGCATGTAACCATGCTTGCAATGGGAGGTGGGAGGTGCCTGTGAGCCCCACCCGAGACCGGCTGATATGGCCCAGAGCCTCCCAGGTGCACCTGAATGTGGCCTGTAGATGAAAAGCAGGCACATTTAAATCGGAGTTTATACACCTCCAAACATATTATACAAACCATTAGAAAACGTGGTGTGGTGTTTAACAAACAGGATATGCTCAACCCATATGCAGTTGTGCATGTATATAGGGAGCACATCCTGCACTTGTAGTCCGTTGCTAGGGGCAATCAACAGCAAAAAATGCATACAATGGAAGATGCCAGCAACGGACTACAAGTACCACAATAACCATCCTACATACGATAACGATAATGTGGATGTGGAGAACAATCAAAAACATAACCATAGCAAAGGCAGGTGCACTCTGCGGCAATACTAAACCCTCACACTGATAAAATTGAGGGGTTAGTTCGACATATCCTACTAGGAGGACATGTCTTAAGCTCGGACACCACGGCAAGGTCCCTCAAGTAGCCCGAGGCCCTACCACTCAACCTACCTGTGCCGTATGGGCGATACCAGGAGCCGTTGGGCATTACGGGAGCGTAAGGCCTGACTCACAGACAGCTCACCAGTGACCTCCAGCATGTAACCATGCTTGCAATGGGAGGTGGGAGGTGCCTGTGAGCCCCACCCGAGACCGGCTGATATGGCCCAGAGCCTCCCAGGTGCACCTGAATGTGGCCTGTAGATGAAAAGCAGGCACATTTAAATCGGAGTTTATACACCTCCAAACATATTATACAAACCATTAGAAAACGTGGTGTGGTGTTTAACAAACAGGATATGCTCAACCCATATGCAGTTGTGCATGTATATAGGGGAGCACATCCTGCACTTGTAGTCCGTTGCTAGGGGCAATCAACAGCAAAAAATGCATACAATGGAACATACCAGCAACGGACTACAAGTACCACAATAACCATCCTACATACGATAATGTGGATGTGGAGAACCATCAAAAACATAACCATAGCAAAGGCAGGTGCACTCTGCGGCAATACTAAACCCTCACATTGATAAAAAGGCCAGAAGTAAAAAAAACTTGAGACCAGAAGTTGGCAAAAAACTTGACCAGAACCGGAGCCAGAGACCAGGACTAGAGTGGTGGGGAACAGCTGACTATGACTCTTTCATTGGGTCATAAACACTACGGGGCATAAGTAAGGCTACTTTCACACTGGTGTTTTGTGCGGATCTGTCATGAACGGATCCGTTCAGATAATACTGCCATCTGCATCCCTTCAGAACGGATTCGTTTGTATTATCTTTATTATAGCTAAGACGGATCTGTCTTGAACACCACTGAAAGTCAATGGAGGACGGATCCGTTTTTTATTGTGCCAGATTAAGTCAGAGAAAATGGATCAGTCCCCATTGACTTACATTGTTTGGCTCAGTTTCGTCAAGTGGACAGCAAAACGCTTTAAGCAGTGTTTTGGTGTCCGTCTCCAAAGCAGAATTATTACTGAACTGATGCAAACTGATGCATTTTGAGCTGTTCCTTTTCCATTCACAATGCTTTAGAATGCAAACTGATGCGTTTTGGACCGTTTGTGAGAGCCCTGAACAGATCTCACAAATGGAAAGCCAAAACGCGAGTGTGAAAGTAGACTAAGAAAAACCCTTTAACATTGACATATACTATAGTATTTATTAAACTAATTTTGAACCATTCTGCATTTTGAAATGATGCCACCAAAATATTCCTATTTTAAGGGAGAGTAATGAAACAATTGCCTTGATATACACCGGATACCTCTGCACAAACGTTAAAAATGTCTCTATACAGTGATCCCTCCAGATACAATAGTATCAGGACACAATATTTTCAACACACAATGGTCTTCCCTGGGTCATCGTAAATTGAAACTAGACTCAACACACAATATCTCAAACTCAGATCCAACCAATTAACATGGGCATTTCAATGGTAAAACACCTTTACTGGTTGTCTAGTAGTATCCTTTAGTGTGGTACTACATGTTATGTACTGCCTTCTGTCTGTGTACGGAGGAGCTGCTCATACAGACACCAGGTGAGGACAGCTCCATTTTATTTTTCTGGCGCATTGTGTGCACTGTGAAGGAGCCGTAAGGAGCTCCTGTCATCATAGAAAATAAATAATAGCTTCTGGCATCTCTGCCTGACTACTATATAAATAAGGAAGTGCTTTATCTGTCCAAGTCATCTGCCTTTTTTCCCTAAATCTTCATTCTGTCTTATCTTGGGATGAGATTTTGGGGCTCTGGAACCAATTACCAGTTTACCATAGAGTTATGGACTCAAGTTACAATTGTTTCAACATACTATGGTCGTCCTGGAACCAATTAATATTGTAACTTGGGGGACCAATGTATACAGTAGAAATCACATTCAAGATGGCACACAAACTGCTGCATAGTAATTTCATAATGACCGTGGTTAGAAAACAAATCTGCAGTAAATAAAAGAGGGTGGGTAAAGAGGATGAAATCTCAGGCAGTTGTAGTAACTATTATGGCTTTAGAGTACGTTGTAATCTGTAGATGTGTGTCAGTTTATCAGAACGATGTATACAAGCATGCAAACTTGTGCTTCGGTGAGTAGTGGTGTAGATATATAGGGGTCAGGCTCGGACTGGCCCACAGGGGTACAGGGGAATCCCCCGGTGGGCCCCTGAGCAAGGTGGGCCCCTAGTCTCCCACCCCCTGCACAAGTAGCACATAACACATTAGATTTACTGCACTACATACATATATTTAATGTACAGCACATCAACCAGCCTATGCTCATATAAAAAACTTGTTTATTGTTGATTATTTATTATATTTGAATGTATGCATACGGTGGGCCCCCAAAATAAATTTTACTGGTGGGCCCTAGGTACCCCAGTCCGACACTGATAGGGGTTACAGCAGCGACCAAGTTCCGAAGTCAAAGGTGCCAGGCAGAGAGGTAGATAGCTAGTGACGGCATAATCCACAGTCTGTGTTGGTAGACTACAGGAGGTTTTATTACTTTTGCAGAGGCATTACTTTTACTTGGTGGGATCAAAAAGGTGAATTATTACTTTGTGGGCTCAAAAGTGCTATCTACTTGAATGGTTCATTATTGCATTGTGGGGGAGGGGGTCCCAAAAGGTGCATATTAGTACTATGGAGCATTATTATTTTAGGGGGTTGCAACTATTTGGGAAGGGCACAAATTGGGTAATGTTACTGTGCAGGGACACAAAGGAGGGCACTATTACAGTGGTGCACAAAGTAGGCATTATTACTTTATAGGGGCACAATGAAGGGATTTTTACTGTGTAGGTGTGCAAAGGGGACAGCTATTAACTTTCAAGGACACAAAGGGGTAGTATTTATGTGTGGGGCACAAAGGATGGCATGATTACTATGGAGCATTGGGATTTCTTTACGGTGTTCACTATGCAGGATAAGTAACTTCATATATTAGTAGTTTGGACATTTTCAGATGCAGTGCTACCAATTATGTTCATGTTCGTGTTTAAAATCTTTGTGGGGGGGTTTTAAGTAAAGTAAACTTTTTCTTACATTTTTTGGCCCTTAGGGGAATTGTTGTCACTCAATCATTTGTACTATACACCACAGAAAGATATATTGCAGTGTATTGTGATTTTACTTGAATTCTATTATGTAAAAGTCTTAATATAGCAGGCCTTACTGGTATTCTAAGGCCTGGGGGTTAAAAGGACTGTCACAAATCGAATATGAACTAGTGATCATCATCTGACCCATACATACATACTTACAGAATAAACTGAGGCATTTTAGCCTTCCATAGAACATTGCATCAGGGGTATACCTGAAAAAGATATATTCAGGTATTTATACCCCTGTTTTCCATTCCTTTCCAGCATTTTTGTCAAACAGAATAGCATGGTAGACTGTTCTATTCTGCCTGGCAAAAAGCTAGAAAGGAATGGAAAATAGGTCAAACAAAGTACAACGATGAATCCTTTGAACTTCGTCTAACATATTAAAGTCAGTATACCTGTTGTGGTATAATTCTGGGTACTGTTTTCAGATATTTAGATGCATATACTTGATGGAAAACCATGTGGAGGGCTAAAACGCAATGTGAATGCAGCCTAAGCCAGAGTCAAACACTCATTGTTCACACCACTATTGCTACTGGGTTGTTGTACTTTTAAGTATGACACACTGCAGTCACAAGATGCATAATTTAATAAGGAAATATTGAAACGTTTAGTTAAAATAGATACCTAAAACATACACACAATTGACCATACTGTAGATTGTTGCACAGTAGCAATATGAATAAATAACTCATATTTAGACACTAAGGGGACGCCTGTACAATTAAAACCTTATATACAGTCACATGCTTTCTAAGCCATAGACTATATAAAGTTCTAAGTTAAAAGGAATTTGTCATCAGAAAAGATCTGTTGTTAAAATCATGTTTTTTTAAATAGAATTTCGCTGATTTTTGTTTTGATATTTCTTGTTACTATCTATATTAAAAAATATCTAAAAACATGCAGTTTTCACTCTGGCCACTAGGCCTAATAATATCTTGAGACTTTCTGTTCTGTACATGAAATTTTTGAGCAGCCATCGCATTATCACTGTAGGCAGAATTACATTGACAGATATCACCTCTGTATAGATAACACAGAATCCACAATTCACAATAGGTGATATCACAGCTTTTGTACTCCTCCTTCACCTCTACATAGGTCAGAGCATGTATAGAAAAAACTGCCATACTGCAGAAGTCAATGAAGTCCCCTCTGTCCATTGTGTCTATGGCCCATTTGGCTGCTCTCAAAGAACAGGAAGTCTTAACATATTTTTGGCCTAGTGGCCAGTGTGAAAATTGCATGATTTTAGGTTTTATTTTTGAAATATAGATGGTGACATGGAAATTTCCATTTTATTGTCATTGTCACTGATCAAGCCCACTGAAAATAAAGTTCTTATAAGTTTATTCAATTGAGGGTTTTATATTGTTTTTGTAGGATTTTATGTCTGCAAACACTCTTTGCTATCTATCTTTATATGGTGCTTCTAAAAGACAGGGGATAGTAGAGTAATTCTCATTTTTCCAATGATGTGGTGTAGATAATTGGATTCATGTTTCCGTCTTTTTCCCCTCATACAAAGTAATATAGCAGAGTGTTCTTTTACCTGTGAAGAATTTATTTTTTGGTTCATTACTGCACTTCTAACTTAAAACTAAGAGCGGCATTTCATGTTCTCTACAATGTTCCAAACTACTAGAGGGCATAACCTTCCCATTAAGTCTGGTTGCTTTTTCCAGTTATTGCAGACAGGTCTTCTGGATGCACTGTGTTTCTCTCAAAGCACTAAAATGGTAAAGGTAGGTACCATGGGGTTCATTTACTATGCTGAAATACACCTAAGTTAGGTGTATTTCAGTCGCAGATAGCGGCGCACTGGTTAGTTGCGCCGCTATCTGCGGCTTCGCCCCGCTCACGACAGGCCTAAAATTGTGGATGTGGCGTGGGCAGGGAAGGGGACCGGCCATATTCTACACCTGTTTTAGATGTCTAAAAAGGTCTAAATGTATAACTGCTCAGAAGCTGTCTTACATTTAGAACTGGCATTGGATGCGCCGAAGTTATGGAGAGGCCTGCGCCTCTTTATCACTTTGGGGAGTCCACCGCCAGTTTACAGGTTTATTAAGACCGGCTATTTAGAATGTGCCCCCATATGCTCACCCACATGTCCAGGTTTGCACCTCTCCATCTAGTTTCCTGGGTATCAGACCAAATCTTTCTCTAGTGTTCTTATATCTGCCTGTGATATTAGAAAAACCAGACTACATTCCTGTTCTCTAATGTTTAATCAAATTAGAGATGAGCAAATTAATTCTACTGAGTTGGTGTTCATCCCAAATTTCTTGTGATTTGTTTTGACAGAGAGACACTTGTGATAGTTCTTTGTGTGAGATGTGCAAGCTAGTTCTCCTTCCAAAAGCAGAAGACTACTCTGAATGACTCCAGAGAAAAATGCTCTAGGGGTTCTCTTTCTTATTAGGGAGACCACCATCATTAGGTATCAGATAGGCTTAGCGTTCTTTTTAAGGTATGCAAATTAGCTTTTACTTCCGAAAAGAAGAGTCTATCTGATGCAACAGTTGTAATATATAGTAATTTGCATATATTTTTCCCAGGAACCCAGAGCAATGTTGGCTGGCATACAATACTCATAATGCATATTAAGAAGTCTCTAAGCCTAATGATGGTGGTCTCCTTAATGAGAAAGAGTACCCCATGTGCACCCTAAGGCCTTGTTCACACTTCAGTGTTTGGTCCGTTATTTCCATCAGTGATTTGAGAGCCAAAACCTTAAGCCTACACAGAGATAAGGTATAATGGAAATATCTGCACCTGTTCTGTGGTTTTGGCTCACAAATTGATCAAACATTAAAGTGTGAACGAGGTCTAAAGGCCAATCAGCCAATCAGGGCAGTTTTCTCTTGAGGCACTCAATACCCTTGGAAGTAGAACTTGCTTGCATGTCTCAGAGAAGCATTATACTGGCACATTTAGTACTCTTGTCCTTTTGGAAAGAAAATTTGCTTACGTGTCTCACTCAGAAGTTTTACATGTGGATCTTTCTCTTCTCTTTAGGAATCTTTTTTTTTTTTTGTTTCAGAAAAAATCTCCTACGAGGCTGATTTTTAGAGCAAATTTGATTTGGGTAAAATTGATTTGGGTCTGAATTAAATTTGTAAAAAAATTTGCCGAATCGGACAGGAAACAATTTTCAAGAAATTCCCTCGTCTCTAACTTGAGTATTTATGCAGATTTCTCAAAAGTAAGGGAACATCCATAAAAAGTTAAAATGGTTTGGTACGCGGTGATCCAATTTGATATACAAGCAGTGGGGGAACATTATAACCTATTCGGCTGTTTCCCAAACACGATGCCCACTTTGAATCCCACCATCTTAGATTCAACTTCAGTTTTTCAAATAGGAAAGTAGATGTGTTACACATCAAACTGAACATTTCAACAGAGAAACAATGGTGTGCTTCTTGTTAATTTAACTTTATTTCTGCTCAATGACTTTAATTCTATACAGGCGTTATCCTTCATGTCATCACAGAAGATTTCTATCAATAGTACCCAAACAGATCTCCCATTACCCACAATGTAGTTGGCAAACTGATGCCAGATTCCAAGACACTTTGTATATCACAAGATAAACATACATCCGGGAAACTTTGTCTTATAAAGTCTTATATACAGCCAGAGGTGGCTAGCCATATACCCTACCAGTGGGCTGATGCCTAGGGGGTCATCGGTGCACTTATCATGCCTGCTGGCCAGGTACCTAATGATCGGATGTTCTCAGCCTTAATTAATACTAGGAGCATCAGGTACTTATGGACCTGGCAAGCAGCCGCAGGTGCCCTCCTGAATTCAACTATATCACCATGCTTAGTATGGTCATTTTATGCTACATTGTGGTATCTGGTTTTTCTGGGGTGATATTTTGTGGTACGTACACTAAAGTATTGCTGATCCCACCTACTTTTGTTGTCCCTGCCTACTTGTGTTTCTCCATCTTCTATCAATTTAGACTCACCTACAACTTGGGCCCACTTTTAGTTTTTTTTCCAGGGCCACTTTAAGTTCTCAGTCTGCCCCTATATACAGCTTATATTTTTATATTGAAAATGTTCTAAAACCTGCTTATAGTTTGTCTTTAGTAACAGAATAACTGAATAACTCGCTACCTCAGCCTTAATGGGGTATTCAAATTTAGGAGGAAGAGTTACTGACTGGTCTCAAGCTTTAGACCAGGAGGCTGGAATTTGGATCGATTTTACTATTTGTTATATGCCTTTTATCTACCTTTGTCTGTGAGTAGAATAAAACCGTTTCTAACAACTATCTAGAGGGTACTTCACTATTTTCCGATCATTTAACCCCACAGAGGAGGCGGTCTGATGAGGATCGAACCCTTTGATTGAGGAAGACGGAGGCGAATACCCCGATTCATTCACGTGTGTTGAAATCCTGAGCAGCGCGGTTTCAAATTTTTACTATATGACTTTCCAGTGTGTCCACTCACCACACTATATCGGAACCAGCAGCGCAAGTAACCGTCCGTGTTTTGGGACACAGGACTGACATTTTATTTATTTTCTCTTTTAGACCAGGAGGGTCTTACCCAATCAGCGCAGTTTTAGGCTGGACAGACACCTTTAATAGCTGTTGGTTGGATGACCATTCAGCTGATAACTCTCTCCAGATTCCCCCATACACATAAACATTCAATCTGGTGAGTGTATATGTGTTGTCACTAGGGAGATAGAGGTGTTGCCAGACAGCTTATCTTCTGACATCTGACATTACCTGTCTGGGAGAAAGTTGGGAGCTCTCTAGTAACATAGTAACATAGTATATAAGACCGAAAAAATACATTTGTCCATCCAGTCCATCCATCGGCCTGTTTCCTACACGTTGATCCAGAGGAAGGCAAAAAACCCCTGTGAGGCAGAAGCCAATTTTCCCCACTTAAGGGGAAAAAAATTCCTTCCCGACTCCAATCAGGCAATCAGAATAACTCCCTGGATCAACGACCCCTCTCTAGTAGCTGTAGCCTGCAATATTATTACACTCCAGAAATACATCCAGGCCCCTCTTGAATTCCTTTATTGTAGTCACCATCACCACCTCCTCAGGCAGAGAGTTCCATAGTCTCACTGCTATTACCGTAAAGAATCCTTTTCTATGTTTGTGTACAAACCTTCTTTCCTCCAGACGCAGAGGATGTCCCCTCGTCACAGTCACAGTCCTGGGGATAAATAGATGATGGGACAGATCTCTGTACTGACCCCTGATATATTTATACATAGTTATTAGATCTCCCCTCAGTCGTCTTTTTTCTACAGTAAATAACCCTAATTTTGATAACCTTTCAGGGTACTGTAGTTGCCCCATTCCAGTTATTACTTTAGTTGCCCTCCTCTGAACCCTCTCCAGCTCTGCTATGTCTGCCTTGTTCACAGGAGCCCAGAACTGTACACTGTACTTCATGTGTGGTCTGACTAGTGATTTGTAAAGTGGTAGGACTATGTTCTCATCACGGGCATCTATGCCCCTTTTGATGCAACCCATTATCTTATTGGCCTTGCCAGTAGCTGCCTGACACTGGTTTTTGCAGCTTAATTTGCTGTTTATTAAAATTCCTAGATCCTTTTCCATGTCAGTGTTACCGAGTGTATTACCGTTTAATACGTACGGGTGACTTGCATTATTCCTTCCCATGTGCATAACTTTACATTTGTCAGTGTTAAACCTCATCTGCCATTTCTCTGCCCAAGCCTCCAATCTATCCAGATCCCTCTGTAGCAGAAAACTGTCCTCTTCAGTGTTAATTACTTTACACAGTTTAGTGTCATCTGCAAAAATAGATATTTTACTGTGCAGGCCTTCTACAAGATCATTAATAAATATATTGAAGAGAATAGGGCCCAATACTGACCCCTGAGGTACCCCACTAGTGACAGTGACCCAATCTGAGTATCTACCGTTAATAACCACCCTCTGTTTTCTGTCAAACAGCCAGTTACTTACCCACATACAGACATTTTCTCCCAGTCCGAGCATCCTCATTTTATATACTAACCTTTTATGAGGTACAGTGTCAAATGCTTTGGAGAAGTCCAGATATACGACATCCATTGATTCGCCGCTGTCAAGTCTAGAACTTACCTCCTCATAGAAGCTGATTAAATTCGTTTGGCATGACAGATCCCTCATGAAGCCATGCTGATATGGCATTATTTGCTTATTTTCATTGAGATACTCCAAAATAGCATCTCTTAGAAACCCTTCAAGTTAAACTTACCAGCCTATAATTTCCAGGCTCTGTTTTTGGACCCTTTTTGAATATTTGCACCACATTTGCTATGCGCCAATCCTGTGGAACATTCCCTGTCAGTATAGAGTCCGTAAATATCAGAAATAAAGGTCTGGCTATGATATCACTTAATTCCCTTAGGATACGGGGGTGTATGCCATCCGGTCCTGGCGATTTGTCTATTTTAATCTTTTTAAGTCGCTGTTGTACTTCTTACTGGGTCAGACAGGACACTTTTAATGGGGGATTTACTTTTACATTCTGCATTTCATCTGACAGTTTATTTTCCTCAGTGAATATAGTGGAGAAAAAAATATTTAATAGTTTTGCTTTATCCTCGTCGCTCTCTGCAACACCCCCCTCATTGCTATGTAGTAGGCATGGCCACAAGTCTTGATGTGGACATGATGCAGTTAGGAACCACAGAATCTCATTTTCTAAGAGAAGTAAGACCTGCCATCAAGTTGTGATGATGACTTCACCTGATTGACTGCATATAAGACATGTCCTGTTGTTTGTGGCTGCTGACTGCATGAGATATACAGTTGAGTAGCTGCTTGTGGAATATTATAATGGGGAGAATAAAATAGCAGGCTATATCATTCTACAAAAGCAGAATAGAACCTATCCAACCAATGGTACTAATATCCCATAGAAATCCAAATAAATATTAACAGAGATATTTCTCTATAATTTTCTGGAACAATGGTGCAACTTAATTTGTTGTGTAGATTTTACATCATAAAAACTGCCAAAGCATTATAATATTCAGTCTGTACAATTTATTATTGAGGTTGCACAGCCCACTAGATTGTATTATTAGAGTGTTGGTATATTACTATTGCTGGTGATGGACAGCCCTGCTAATATCATCTAAATTGCATTTTCTGTACTTATACAGTGCAGAACGTTGGCCTTTGTCCAAACAATTATGCTAAATGTCTGCAATCTAAGCAGGCTAAAGGTAAGTATGCAAATTCACAGGAAAATAAGAATAAAACTTTATTATGTGTATGTTTAGCTTTTTGCACATAAAACAAAGGATATTCACGGTTTTCCTTTGGTTCTATTTGTAAGGCAATTGTAATTCTTTCATGAATATTGCAAGACTTTTGCTTTCCTATATCAGCTTGTTAAAAAAAAATCTTGACACAATAGCAATTATTTTTGCTTGGAAATTACTCTTTTTACTTATTTGCGTCTTTAGATAATGCATTATTGAAAAAGATGAAATCAAGATTAGGCATCTCTGTATGCTTGTAAAAGGATAACAATAACCTTATTGTGTGACTTCTTCTTTGTTACTTAATTTCCCTTTTAATTTGATGTTTTGCTCGATGGGCCACCAAGACTGAGGCTGGCGTTGGGCACTTACAGAATGGAGAAGGCTATTGTCAGCGTAGGCTCTATAGATAGGCCCTACATTTTTTTGCCCTTAAAGAAAATTTTAGTCCAAAAGAAAAACATTAGCTGTCAGATGGTTTTAAATGTTTTACCTAATTTTACACTTTAAAGTCGCGTGCTTCTGGACAGGTCATTTGTCATTACTACAAATACTCAACTTTTTGGGGGGGCAAGTAATTGAAAGGCTGTATGTGAATGGGGTATTCCAGTTTCATGATACTGATGACCTATCCTCAGGATAGGTCGTCAATGTTAAATTGGTGCGGATCTGACTCTCAGCACCCTAATGGTCATCTGTTTGAAGGGGCCGTGGCGCTTGTGCACTGCGTCCTCTTCAATGCCATCTACATTGTGGTGGTGGTGCAGTGTAATTACAGCTTTCTCTCCCATTCACTTGAATGCAGACAACATTCAGGAAAACAATGAAGAGGACCAGCTCTTACACAAGGGCCGTGGACTATTCAAGCATCTGACAGGCGAGGGTGCTGTCAGATGGACCCCAATGGTCTGAAATTGATGCCCGATTCTGAGGATAGGTCATCATTAGTGTTGAGCAAATCAAAGTTAACAAAGTGGAATTCAATCCGAATGTCGGGAAAAATTTAATTTGCCAAGAATCCGAATTTCTTGGTGCTTTGCGGTAATGATCAAATTTTTCCTGAAATGGCGGTAAAAAACAAACAAAACACATACTCACTTCATCCATTTGATCGCACAGTGGCCGTCGTGGCCATCTTGATTGAAGACATGAATTCTCGCGAACGCCAACATGTGATGTCACCATGTCATTACACTGGGCCATCATCAGTGATGAGAATTGGTGTGTCTTTTTCAATCAAGATGGCTGCAACGGCCTCTCCGCAATTAAATGGATGATGTGAGTTTGTATTTTTTTGTTTTAGCCCCTGGTAAGCTGAATGTGAGTCTCAGATGCTGCGATCAGCGTTGGAGATCTGAGACTCACAGGGGTTAAATGACAGGGGACGGCATGATTTTTTTTTCTTGCCTGGCCCTACTGGGAGCAGTACAGAGGATGGAGGTCATTATAAGTGCTGGAGACACTTGGGGGGGATTATAATACAGGGAGCACTACTGGCAGATATTAAACATACTGGGGTCATTATAAATACTGGTGGCACTACAAGGGGCAATTATAAATACTGGGGGAACAACATGGGACAATTAAAAATATGAGGGGCATGAACTACTGTGGGCCCTACTGGGGGACATTAAGCATAATATTGGCACTATTGGGGCATTATAAATTGGAAGTACTTAATACTGGGGCCAACACTGGGTAGAATTAAACATACATGGGGCAATACATGGGGCCATTCTAAATACTGGGGGCACTACAGGAGGGGAATTATAAATACTGGGGGAATTAAACATATTAGGCATTACTGGGGCATTACAAATACTGGGGGCACTACAGTGGACCATTATAAATACTGCGGGTAATACAGGGGGAAATTATAAATACTGTTACGGGGAGGGGGCCAAATAATTTGGCAAGGGGATAGGGGACCATTTCAGTGTACACCTTAGGTGGCAGAAACCTGTGCTCTGGCCATAACTTTAAACTGTATATGTATCCTAACTGCAGACATAACTTTGCTTGGGGCCCTGAGAACTGCTAAGTCTGCCTATGCTCAGCTCCCATTCATTTGAATAGGAGTTTCAGCTACAGTACCAAAGAATGGCCACTATTAAGTGTATGAAGCAGTGATGTTCCAGCTCCATACACTGCTTACTTTATGAAACTGCAACTGCAGGTAACAGTTAATTAGTGGAGATACCAGGTGTTCAATCCACACAGATCTCCTACGGAGAAGTCATCAATATCTAAATCCTGAAAAACACCCTGAATTGTTTTTCCCCCCTCCCAATACTCACCCACCTTGCTACCATGACAATCTAATGCTGGGTGGTGATATTATCTCTATCAAACCCCTTAAATGTCACATTTGCTACTGATTGGGATCTAGGAGTTAAATGATCAGGATCTGGGTAATCTCTGATTTTATCAGGGTGTCAATCCACAATGTACATTTACCACATGAATAAAAAACCTAGATAACCCCAATAAGCAGGCCAGAGATATAGGATAGGATAGATGTTGGACAAAAAATGAATTGATCATCACTTATGATCACCTATTTCCCATCAGCTTTAAATTTCAATAGGGACACATCAATAGGGTGGGAATCGTATGAGTAATCACATGGGGAATCGCCTGGGGAAACGCATGAGTCATCAACACAGTGGCCAAGTCACAGAGTGGTGAGCGTGGGAATCGCATGTGTCGTCAACACAGTGGCCCAGTCACAAAGTTGTGAGGGTGGGAATCGCATGAGTAATCGCATGGGGAATCGCCTGAGGAATCGCATGAGGAATCACATGAGTGGTCAACACAGTGACCCGGTCACAGAATGGTGAGAGTGGGAATCGCATGAGTAATCGCATGAGGAATCGCATTAGTCGTCAACACAGTGGCCCAGTCACAGTGTGGGCTATGCTGATCATCCTCAGGCAGCTTGATGAAAAATTCCCACGCAGCCAATTATGGCAACATAGTGACCCAGTCAAAGAGTGGTAAGGGTGGGAATCGCATGAGGAATCGCATGTGTCGTCAACGCAATGGCCCAGTCACAGAGTGGTGGGGATGAGAATCGCATGAAAAATGGAATTAATAATGGCATGAGGAATCACATGTGTCGTCAACACAGTGGCCCAGTCACAGAGTGGTGAGGATGGGAATCGCAAGAGGAATCGCATGTGTTGTCAACACAGTGGCCCAGTCACAGAGTGGTGAGGGTGGGAATCGCATGAGAAATTGCATGTGTTGTCAACACAGTGGCCCAGTCACAGAGTGGTGAGGGTGGGAATCGCATGAGTCATCAACACAGTGTCCCAGTGACAGAGCGGTGAGGGTGGGAATCGCAAGAGTAATCACATGAGGAATCATATGAGTCTTTAACACAGTGGCCCAGTGACAGAGTTTTGAGGTGGCAGCAGCATGAGGTGACCACAGAGTGGCCCACTTTCTGTTTAACATACGTGTGCAGGGCTGGTACTGCGTTTTTCGCAAATACATGACTGCTTGGGACTCTCCACCTCGGCTTAGCACAAGCCATCAGTTCTCTGAACTGTGCAGTCCACCACTTGGAAAGAGAGGCACTGCAGCACCAGCAACTTGGCCAGGAGCATGTTCAGCTTCTGAGACGTTGCATGAGTGCTCGCATACTGCTGTCTTTTTGCAATCGCTTCAGTGATTAATTGCTGACGATATAACTTACAGGGAGTAGGAGGGGGAGCAGGAGCATCAGGACCAGTAGATGATGGGAAGGAAAGACAGCTCTCTTCAGCTGAGGTAGTGGAGCCTTGACTGCAGGAAAAAGGGTGCGGGCCAGTGGGTGATGCAGCAGTTGCTGTGGCAGGCTGCACCACTACATCGGAGCCACGGTTCTCCCAGGCCACTCTATGGTGACCCTGCATGTGTTGATGCAGGGCAGTGGTGTCAATATTGGCACCCTGGCCTCGCTTCACCTTCTGCCCACAAATTTGGCAAATGGCCATGTTCACCTCCTCTGGCAGCTTACCAAAAAATTGCCATAACACTGAGTATGCAATTTGTCCCCCAACACTACGCGCTGACTGCCTGCTATCATTTTATCAATAAACCCCTGCACTGCTACTTTCTGGGCAGGCAGGCTCCTGCGAAGCACATTTGGCTCCCAACCTCCCATTGCTGCCACCCGGCTGATTCACGGCCACGCTACCACCTTGCTGGCTCAGCCGTTGCCTCACACGCAAGCTTTAACCCTCTTCTCTTGATGATGATGATGATGAAGCCCCTTCTTCACCTGGCTCTCAAGTGTGATCGGCTACATCATCATCCACTAATGTCTGAACGTCACTGATGTCCCACTCAACAGTATTAGAGTCAGGAGCCTGACTGCTCGCAACACTAGCTCCCATGTGACTCTCATTACCACTACTTGCCAGATCTTGGCTGGGCAGTAGCTGCTAACTGTGCTCTAGAAGTAGAAGTTCGTCATTGCTGAAAAGTGGAGCCGAGCCTACGGTACATAATACTTCTCAAGCTGAGGGAACTGAAAATGACAGAGGAAGGTTCAGGAGAGGTGGGAGCATAGGGCCTGCTCCCGGGCCATGCCAACTAAGCGTCGTGTCAGAGGAACCCACTGACTCTTGGCCGGGGATGTCTGATGTCACTTGCGACGAAGTTGAAGACCGAGTCAACCATTCAAGCACCACTGGGTTGCTGGTCAAGACACGACCGCTAGATGACACTGGGAGCCCAGGCCTCTCACTGCGACTCCTGCTGCCACCCCTCTTCTTCTGCTGCTACTTCTATCTGCACCAGAAACATTTTGCCCACTGCCCATTCCCTTTGAAGGGACTGTCTCTTGTCTGTCTGACATACTGTAAAATAAATGAATTAAATTAAATTAAAAGTAAATTATTACACCCCAAAAATGGCTGTATAGCAAGGTAAGTTAACTGCAGAATGGCTAATAGATGTACTTAGATTTCATATAAATACACCTCAAAACAGGCTGTATCCCAAAAAAAGTTTCACCACAGAACGGCTAATAGACGCACTTAAATTTCCTATAAGTACACCCCAAAACAGGCTGCATTCTAATAAATTTTCACCACAGAATGGCGAATGGATGTACTTATATTTCCTATAAATACACCCCAAAAATGGCTGTATAACAATGTAAGTTTATAGCAAAATGCCTATTAAACCGTACTTATATTTCCTAAACCAATAAACTGGCTGTATAACAATGTAAGTTTACCGCAGAACGGCTAATAACACGTACTTGTTTTTACTATAAATAAACCCCAAAATGGCTCTATAACAGTGTAAGTTCAACGCATAACGGCTAATAAGACGCACTTGTATTTACTATAAATAAACCCTAAAAATAGCTGTATAACAATGTAAGTTTACCGCAGAACGGGTAATAAGACGTTCTTATATTTCCTATAAATAAACCCCAAAAATGGCTGTATAACAATTTAAGTTCACCGCAGAATGACTAATAAGACGTACGTATATTTCCTATTAATACACCACAAAAATGGCTGTAAACAATGTGAGTTCACCGCAGAATGGCTAATAAAACGTAGTTAGATTCCCTATTACTACTCCCCAAAACTGGTTGTATCACACAGCACTTTCACCCCAATAACAAGCAAGGTTTGTTGGAATTACTGAGCTATTATATAGTGCAATTTGGATCCCCAATTAGTTCAGCAAGGTGTTATAGTAAATAATCGCTCCTGTTACCCAGGCTTTACACTCCCCTATTGGACCCTGCTTTCTCCCTATAGTGTGGATAATGCCTTCCTATCCTTTCCCTACACTTTGAATGATCTTTCCCTGAACTTCCAAATAATTTTTTTGCAGAATAAAGTCTTTCCTAACACTGTCCCGAGCGCCTGTCATGTCTCTCCCCGCACTAAGTACACTGGAAAATGTCAGAATCCAAGATGGCTGAGGGTATTTATAGGGCTGTGACATCACAGGGCCTGGCTGGCTGCTGATTGGCTGCATGGATTGCATTGTGGGTGATCCCTCATTCCCAGAGTTCTTAGCTCCATGTTCTAAAATGTACAGCAGCCATTTTAGGAAAAAATGTGATTCATTACCACGAAGCGTGAGGAGATTCGACTATTCGATTTTGGTGCGAATTGAATTTCTCCTGAAATTCGGATCGAATTCTACTTCGTCAACTTCAATTCACTCATCTCTATTCATATTGTCAGCACACCTAACCAGCCAAAGCCCATATCAGCAACAGCCCCAGTTTAAAGATGCTGAGCACCCATTAACAATGAGGAAGGACTATACAGTGCGGTCTTCATTATTAAATGAAAGGCAGTTGTGGGCTAATTAGCCGCGCAGTTCTTCACTGCAGCACGGCCGCTCTGTGTGGCCATACCCTTAGGCAGAGTGGCCTGGGTATACCTGATTTATAGCGATTCGTAATTAATTAATTCGTAACAAATCTAATTTCGCCAACTTCACCGAATCAAATTCTTCAAAACTTTGCTCATCTCTAACAGCAATGCTTCCTAATGTCTACAGTTATCCTATTAAACCTGTTGGGTCCTGCATGTGCAATGATAGCAATTAGTTTAAAGTAGACTTGCTCATGTTTTTGTATACACAGAGATAGGGCCTTCAGAATAATTTCCTCTTATGCTCCAACACTGACTGCAGCTATGTATAGAAGTTTCAGTAATTTTATTTAAAGCCAGAAGGAGACAGTACAGTACTTAGGCCATTATGCTATGTCAGATAGACCTGCTCTGTTCACCAAGCTATCATTCATGTGGGCACGCAAATGAAGAATTAGACAACAGACTTGTTCAGAGTCAGACAGCCCTGCAGATAAGAGACTCTTGTGGAGCTGTGTATTACACTATCTGTTCTGCACACTGCAAATCACCGGCTAATAAACTACTCGAGTAGAGAAAGGCCTCTCAATTATGTAACTTCTTCTGCTGCTGACGCATATATCTCCACGACTGAATTAATTGCACATGGTTAAGTCTCTGTGGAACTAAGAAGATGAGAAATGATTCTTACATTATAGCTATAACCACGGAATGATTATAAATTATAAAGAAACAATTAGAAGCATATTTTGTGATTCACCACCTAAGAATGCTTCCTGACAAATTGATGTAGATGGCCACATTAAAAATATTTTCATACTAAATGCCATAATAAGTCATTGTAAAGAAATACATTTTTCTAAATATACTGTATATTAAGGGCTGCCTTAAAATTATACTTTGATGCCCCTGGCACATTTTCCATAGCTTCTAATGTCTCTACACACTTCCTCTTTTCACTAGTTTTTTAAGTCATGATTGAGTCACACTTGTTACATGGGATTGTTTTAAGCATTCATCAGGCAGCTCCTTGTAGGTCCTTATAAGAACTAAAGGAGTTGTCCTATGAAGAGATTTTATCCTTTATCCATGGGATGGTGAATAAGTGACTGGCAGTATGATTGCTGGGGCCCCACACTGATCATGAGAATGGAGCCTGTGCTCCCCGTTTGATAGGAGCAGCAGGCACACGTGTGTCCACTGCAACAGTAAACTTTATGGGACTGTCAGAGATAGCCGACTATCTCTAGCGGACCCATAGAGCTGAATGGAGGAGCAGGGTTCATGGGTAACTGCCATTCCATTCAAATGGGAGAGCACCTTTTTGGTGATCAGCAGGGATTAGACTGCTGGGGTCCCTGATCCTGTGGACAAGGGAAGAATCGTCTTTATGGGATAAGCCATTTAAGAAGGTTAATTCCTAGCTGTTGGCTACTGACACACTCATATATTCATGCACTCATATGCTGTCAGACTTGATTATTGGTGATGTCCCGAACTCTTCGCCGGCGAACATCGCTTGTTCGCGTTCGCCGCGGCGGGCAAACATATGCGATGTTCGTTCCGCCCCCTATACATCATCATTGAGCAAACTTTGACCCTGTACCTCACAGTGAGCAGACACATTCCAGCCAATGCACCCTCCCTCCCACACCTTCCCACCTCCTATAAAAATGGCAGCCATTTTAGATTCAGTCTGAAGCTGCATGTTAGTGAGAGCATGGAGAGTGCAGCTGCTGCTGTTCTGATGATTCTGAATTCATAGGGAAAGTGTTAGCTAGGCCAGTGTTCTGTGTCCACAGACTCATCTGCTGTAAAGACAGCGTCACAGCACCCCAAAAAGCCCTTTTAGGGCTGCTACATTAGTCTGCTTTTATTTTTTTATCCATATATACAGTATATATTGCAGTTGCCTGGCCTGCCCGTGTGTGAGGAACTGCAGGCCCACAGACTGTAGTGTGCCCACTGCCAGTGCCCACCCCTGTCATCCCGTGTGGCACAGGACTTTGCATAAAAAAAGCATTTAATTTTTACACTTTAATCTAATTTCTAGGAGGGACTGTTGTGAAAATTTTATTAGGATGTGTTTTCTAATATGTCATGTATTGTCATTATGTCTCTCAGTGTGTAAACCATTGGAGTGGATATCTTACTGTGGATGTAGAGAACAATCAGCTGCCGGGCGCAGAGGTCTCCACTGGCAAACAGTCTATGTTTTATGCACTGGGCTGTGGGCCAGGGGGAGACTGATGCCCTGCAGAGCAGTGTTGTCTTGGGAAATGTATGTGCGCCAGCTAGGGCCCCCGCCCAAGAGCGGATTTATTGGTTTGGCGTGGATGCATTTATTAAGAGAACAATATACGAAAGGAACATGCATTCATTGTTTCCAGTGCGCCTGATCAAACGCTGGAGATGGTGACGCTGTTCCTCTAAGTAGGCCCACATGAGAATCCTGGTGAGCCTTGTTGAGCATTGATCACTGATCGGTGCTGAACAAGATTTCCCCTAGTGGTGATTGAGAGAAATGTTGTGTGTCATCACTTCCTGTATGTTTGTACTGTACATGAAGGAAGTGGTCAGGTGTTGGGCCTGCCCCTTCCTATTGTTATCCCTTTTGTCTATGTAAATAAAGAAGGAGTCTGGGCGAGAGAGCAGTGCTCACCAGGTCTCTCAACCATAAGGCATCTTATCTGATTACTGTAATAGTGTGGCCTTTCCTTACACAAAAGGAGCTTGATACACGTGCTTGTAAGCACGGGGTAAGGAAATTTCTACACCAGGATGTACGTATATTTCCTATTAATACACCCCATAAATGGTTGTATAGCAATGCAACTTCACTGCACAATGGCAAATAAAACTTATTTTTTTCTACTAATAACCCTCCAAAAAAACTGTAGAACAATGTAAATTCAACTTAGAATGGCTAATAGAATGTATACAGTATATATTTCCTATTAATACACCCCGTAAATGGCTGTATAGCAATGTAACTTCACTGCAGAATGGCAAATAAGATGTACTTTTTTTCCCTATTAATACAGCCTCAAAAAGACTATAGTATAATGTAACTTCACAGCAGAATGGCAAATAACATGTATCTTTGTAATCATGAAACGGTTAATAGGACGTACCTAAATTTCCTAGTAATACACCCTGTAAATGGCTGTATCACACAGCAAGGTTGGTTGAAATTACTGAGCTATCATATAGTGCAAACCTAAAAGCAGCAGTATAACAGCTATTTGGATCCCTAGTTAGTACAGCAAGGTGTAATAGAATTGCTCCTACTACCCAGGCTGTATACTCCCCTGCTCTCCCCCTATAGTGTAGATGATGCCTCCCTATCCTTTTCCTACACTATAAATAATCTTTCCCTGAATTTCTAAATAGTTTTTTCAGCACAATAAAGTCTTTCCTAACACTGTCCCTAGCGCCTGCAGACGTCTCTGCTTGCACTAAGTACACTGGAAAATGGCTGAATCCAAGATGGCTGAGGGTATTTATAGGGCTGTGACATCACAGGGCTGGCTGGCTGCTGATTGGCTGCATGCATGGCACTGTGGGTGATCCCTCGTTCGCAGAGTTCTTTGCTCCATGTCCTAACATGTGCAGCAGCTATTTTAGGAAAAAAGACTATTCGTTACCACGAAATGTGAGGAAATTCGACTTTGGTGTGAATAAAATTTTTCCTGAAATTCGGATTGAATTCCACTTCGATTCACTCTCTAGTTGTAATCTTACCAACACATAAAATAAAGTTAACATATTATTTATGTCACACAGTATAAAACGCAATGTCAGAAATTAAATAAAAGCTAAGAAAAAATTGTATTTACCCCAAAAGCTAAAACTCATCCTGCAAAACAACAAGCCCTTGGTGAGGTGGAAAAAAAAAAAAAAAAGTTACAGTAATTACGGTAATGGGAATGCATCATTGAAAAAAAGTTAAAAAAAATATATCCATCCTAGAGGCCACATGTATCTGAGGCCCATGACTTATGAAATCAATTAAAACGCTTGAAATAAAAAAATACATTGAAAAGTTAAAATGTCTACCCTTTTACACCACATCAATATGCATTGAAATGTGTGTTCCTGATAGGATAACTCTATTAAATATGGATAAAAGTCAGTTTCATAAATACTGTAGATCACTGCTTAATTTGGTCAAAATCTTTTCAAGTAATCCTCATGATATAGAATGTAGTCTTTCTAGAAGACATACCTCCATAATTATAACTAGAGTTAGTTTAAATTGATTATGGTTTATAATTAACACTGTAAATACTGAACCCTGGAAGATTACATTTCATATTACTGTATACGTTCCTTTAAAATAAGTCCTATACCTGTATATTTATTTTCCCTAGGGAAGTCACAGTTAGTTTTCCTTTCTCTTTTGTGTGGTTTATGCTCAATATCTGTGTTTGCCCACATCTTTCTTTTTTGGGCTGATCGGTGAGGTGGCTGTTTGCTCTAGATTGGGAAACATTTGCTATCATTTCCTATCAACTTTCTCTTGTCACTTCCTTTCTTGCTTCCTTTTTTGTGGGCCAATCCTCTCAAATAAGAGAGCTTTTATACATAGGACACTGGCGTAACTATAGGGGTCGCAGTGGTCGCAGTTGTGACCGGGCCCAGAGGGCCCCCCTTGCCAGTGGTGATGTATATTTCCCTTGATAAGATGCAATGCATCTTATAAAGGGAATAATAGTGAGCGCTTCCATTATTGAGGAGCTCACTAGTCTGCAAGAGGAAGGGAGAAAAGCGCTGTGAGCTCTGTGAAGTACTTACCCCTCCTCCTGCTCACTGTTCCCGGGGTCCGCACTGCTGTGTCCTGGCTGTCTGCACCGTCAGGACATATTACAGAGAGCACTCTGACCTGACGCTGCAGGAAGTCAGGTGACAGCAGCACGGGCCCTGAGAAGAGATGTGAGATGGGAAGACAGCCTGACCAGTAGAGATGTCCTGAACTATTCGCTGGTGAACAGTTCCCGGCAAACATCGCTTGTTCGCGTTCGCCACGGCGGGCGAACATATGCGAGGTTCGGTTCGCCCCCTATACATCATCATTAAGCAAACTTTGACCCTGTACCTCACAGTCAGCAGACACATTCCAGCCAATCAGCATACCCTCCCTCCCAGACCCTCCCACCTCCTATCAAAAAGCAAGGACAGCATCCATCTTAGATTCATTCTGAAACTGCAGTGTTAGAGCAGGGAGAGTGCTGCTGAATAATATTGGGATTCCAGGGAACGCGTTAGCTACTAGTGTTCTGTGTCCACTCTAGTCCTCAAAGACTCATCTGCTGTAAGGACAGCGTCCTTAGAGCACCCCAAAAAGCCCTTTTTAGGGCTGTTACATCAGTCTGCTTTTATTTTTTTTTCTAAATATATATTGCAGTTGCCTGCCCATGTGTGAGAGGCCGCAGGCCCACAGACTGTACTGTGTGCATACCACTCATATAGGGTGGCACAGTACCTTGCAGATAAAAAAGTAATTTAATTTTTACCCTTTAATATAATTGCATTTGCCTGCCAGTGTGTGTCAGGCCCACAGACTGTACTGTGCCCACTGCCCACCACTCATATCGGGTGGAACAGTACCTTGCAGATAAAAAAGTTTTTTAATTTTTACACTTTAATATAATTGCATTTGCCTGCCAGTGTGTGTCAGGCCCACAGACTGTACTGTGTGAACACCACTCATAAAGGGTGGCACAGTACCTTGCAGATAAAAAAGTCATTTAATTTTTACCCTTTAATATAATTGCATTTTCTTGCCAGTGTGTGTCAGGCCTACCGACTGTACTGTGTGCACACCACTCATATAGGGGGGCACAGTACCTTGCAGATAAAAAAGTCTTTTAATTTTTACCCTTTAATATAATTGCATTTGCCTGCCAGTGTGTGTCAGGCCCACAGACTGTACTGTGCCCACTGCACCACCACTCATATAGGGTGGCACAGTACCTTGCAGATAAAAAAGTCATTTAATTTTTACCCTTTAATATAATTGCATTTGCCTGCCAGTGTGTGTCAGGCCCACAGACTGTACTGTGTGCACACCACTCATATAGGGTGGCACAGTACCTTGCAGATAAAAAAGTCATTACATTTTTATTCTTTAATATAATTGCATTTGCCTGCCAGTGTGTGTCAGGCCCACAAATTGTACTGTGCCCACTGCCCATCACTCATATAGGGTGTCACAGTACATTGCACGGCGCACGGGCAGTGACCTAAAATTCAAACAAAGCGGACCGAGCATGGGTCTTTTTCCATCTCCCGGTTCCAAAAATCTTTTCACTACACCGGCCCTGGCCCTGATACGGAACAAAACAGAGATTAAACTGATAGGAATAGTACTTAGTTAACACTAGTTGCATTGGTGGCAAATTCCATTGCAAGCGCCCAAAATTAGAAGGAAGCGGATAGAGCAAGCTTTTTTCTCTATCTCCCCCTGAAAGGATTCAATTCAATACACCTCCCCTGATAGGAGACTTAACAAAGATTAAAATGGTAAGAATAGTAGTTCACACTATTTGTATTGGTGGCACAGTACATTGAGCGGCGCATGCGCAGTGCCCCAAATTGGAAGGAAGAGGACCGACCAATCATCTTTTTCCATCACCCGGTTCCTAAAATCTATTCAATACACGTCCCCTGATAGGGGACGTAACAGGGATTAAACTGATAGGAATAGTACTACTTAACACAGCACTCATATAGGGTGGCACAGTACATTGCACGGCGCACGTGCAGTGCCCCAAATTGGAAGGAAGAGGACCGACCAACAATCGTTTTCCATCTCCCGATTCCTAAAATCTATTCCATACATCGGCCCCTGATAGGGGACAAAACAGAGATTAAACTGGTAAGAACAGGTTTTTTTAATTTAAAAAAAAAAGAGGACAGCCTCTGCGGAGCTGGGTAATTTTTGGCCGTGTAACTGAACCCTCATGCACAGTGGCTGTAGGCTCATGCGTCCTTTTGCGGAGGTGACAAACCTGGTCAGTCAAATCCAAGGCAACATCATCGACCTCATCCCATATGCGTTTTTTTCTGGAGCGTGCCCTGCGAAGAGTGATGGATCAGGTCGTAGATGAGCATGAAGAGGAAGAGTTGTGGTCACCATCACCACCAGAAGCAGCCTTGTCGTCATCGATTGCTGGACCTGCGGCCACGCAGAGAGAGGAGTCTGAAGAAGAGGAGTCAGAGGAGGAAGGTGGGTTTGAGGAGGTGGAAGACCAACAACAGCAGGCATCCCAGGGGGCTTGTTGTCACCTTTCGGGGGACCCTTGGTGTTGTACGTGGCTGGGTGGAGGAAGAGACTTTCAATGACGTCAGTGAGGACAAGGAACGGGACATGGCTAGCTTGGTATCCAACCTTGTGCAAATGGGGAGTTTGTGGTTGTGCAAATGGACTGTTTGCGGTTGTTTGCGGTGCGTTAAACGGGGAGTTTGGTCTGTCAGAGTTTGGTCTGTCAATGTGAAGCGGGCGTAACCTTTACACTACCTGATCGATACAACATCATACTTGATCGTATACACACACTGGATGTTTTAAAGCACGTTATTCCAAACAATTTAGGAATGTTAGGTGAATTATGCCCTTTATGGATTAAAACCCGACTCTGCGTCAACTACGTAATTTTCCATGGGAGTTTTGCCATGGATCCCCCTCCGGCATGCCACAGTCCAGGTGTTAGTCCCCTTGAAACAACTTTTCCATCACTATTGTGGCCAAAAAGAGTCCCTGTGGGTTTTAAAATTCGCCTGCCTATTGAAGTCTATGGCGGTTCGCCCGGCTCGCCTGTTCGCGAACATTCACGGAAGTTCGTGTTCGCGAACTAAAAATTTTATGTTTCGCGACATCTATACTCACCAAGAGAGGAGAGGCAGAGCAGGAGAGGTAAGTTTGTTTATTTATTTTAACCACTTCAGCCCCCTAGCTTAAACACCCTTAATGACCAGACCACTTTTTACAATTCTGCACTACACTACTTTTACCGTTTATTGCTCCGTCATACAACTTACCACCCAAATGAATTTTACCTCCTTTTCTTTTCATTAATAGAGCTTTCATTTGGTGGTATTTCATTGTTGCTGACATTTTAACTTTTTTGCTATTAATAAAAATGTAACCACATTTTTCCAAAAAATGACATTTTATTCTTTCTGTTGGTGATCACTTGGTGATCTGTTGCTTTACTGTGGAGAAAAGTATTTTTAATTAATATGCTAATGAGCTGATTGAGTCAGTAGTTGATTTGAGTCCAGCGTTTTTCTATTCAGAGCTGTAGCCACTCCCTATGAATGAATGATGTAATAAACCATGGCCTTTACATCTGAAAAGTAGAAGGGAGTGGCTACAGCTCTGAATAGAGAAAATGCTGGACTCAAATCAACTACTGGACTCAAATCAGCTCATTAGCATATGGATTAAAAGTACTTTTTCTCCACAATAAAGCAACAGATCACCAAGTGAAAGGTATCATTATATTCAGCAGAAAGAGCCCTACAAGGCAGCATGCCTGGTTCATCAGTGAATTTCCTGGTGACAGGTTCCCTTTAAGACCATAAGATCCCTCCTGGTGTTCTGTTGTCTGGCACCAATATGTTAAGGCAAATCTTTATTGCCTGTAAATTCTTCAGGGATCAGATTTGTTTTTCCACCAGATCTGTCAAATACTCAATCACATTGACTGGAATTTCAAGACCAAGTCAACATCTTGGGCTCTTTGTTATGTTCCTCAAACTATTCCTGAACATTTCAACAGTGTGGGCACATTATACTGCTAGAAGAAGTCACTGTCATTCCATTAGGAATTACTATTGTGAATAACATGACAGCCACATAATTGGCAGGACCCAAGATTTCCCAGTAGAACATTGCTCAGAGTATCCATACTGCTTCCATTTCCTATAGTGCATCTGGCCCAATCTCTTCCCAAAGTAAGCCATGCACAAGCATGGGGCCATCCATATGATTAGAGATAAGTGAAGTGCTAAAAAATTTGATTTGGCTGCTTCGCTAAATTTTACCAAAAAATTTACTTTGTTACGAATTACTTTGTCACGAAGTGCATTTCTTTGTAATCAGTGGGTGCAATGACAGGGAACAGCGTAACCTTTACACTACCTGATCGATACAACATCATACTTGATCGTATACACACACTGGATGTTTTAAAGCACGTTATTCCAAACAATTTAGGAATGTTAGGTGAATTATGCCCTTTATGGATTAAAACCCGACTCTGCGTCAACTACGTAATTTTCCATGGGAGTTTTGCCATGGATCCCCTCCGGCATGCCACAGTCCAGGTGTTAGTCCCCTTGAAACAACTTTTCCATCACTATTGTGGCCAAAAAGAGTCCCTGTGGGTTTTAAAATTCGCCTGCCTATTGAAGTCTATGGCGGTTCGCCCGGCTCGCCTGTTCGCGAACATTCACGGAAGTTCGTGTTCGCGAACTAAAAATTTTATGTTTCGCGACATCTATACTCACCAAGAGAGGAGAGGCAGAGCAGGAGAGGTAAGTTTGTTTATTTATTTTAACCACTTCAGCCCCCCTAGCTTAAACACCCTTAATGACCAGACCACTTTTTACAATTCTGCACTACACTACTTTTACCGTTTATTGCTCCGTCATACAACTTACCACCCAAATGAATTTTACCTCCTTTTCTTTTCATTAATAGAGCTTTCATTTGGTGGTATTTCATTGTTGCTGACATTTTAACTTTTTTTGCTATTAATAAAAATGTAACCACATTTTTCCAAAAAAATGACATTTTATTCTTTCTGTTGGTGATCACTTGGTGATCTGTTGCTTTACTGTGGAGAAAAGTATTTTTAATTAATATGCTAATGAGCTGATTGGAGTCCAGTAGTTGATTTGAGTCCAGCGTTTTTTCTATTCAGAGCTGTAGCCACTCCCCTATGAATGAATGATGTAATAAACCATGGCCTTTTACATCTGAAAAAGTAGAAGGGGAGTGGCTACAGCTCTGAATAGAGAAAATGCTGGACTCAAATCAACTACTGGACTCAAATCAGCTCATTAGCATATGGATTAAAAGTACTTTTTCTCCACAATAAAGCAACAGATCACCAAGTGAAAGGTATCATTATATTCAGCAGAAAGAGCCCTACAAGGCAGCATGCCTGGTTCATCAGTGAATTTCCTGGTGACAGGTTCCCTTTAAGACCATAAGATCCCTCCTGGTGTTCTGTTGTCTGGCACCAATATGTTAAGGCAAATCTTTATTGCCTGTAAATTCTTCAGGGATCAGATTTGTTTTTCCACCAGATCTGTCAAATACTCAATCACATTGACTGGAATTTCAAGACCAAGTCAACATCTTGGGCTCTTTGTTATGTTCCTCAAACTATTCCTGAACATTTCAACAATGTGGAAGGGCACATTATACTGCTAGAAGAAGTCACTGTCATTCCATTAGGAATTACTATTGTGAATAACATGACAGCCACATAATTGGCAGGACCCAAGATTTCCCAGTAGAACATTGCTCAGAGTATCCATACTGCTTCAATTTCCTATAGTGCATCTGGCCCAATCTCTTCCCAAAGTAAGCCATGCACAAGCATGGGGCCATCCATATGATTAGAGATAAGTGAAGTGCCAAAAAATTTACTTTGTTACGAATTACTTTGTCACGAAGTGCATTTCTTTGTAATCAGTGGGTGCAATGACAGGGAACAGCGATTGCATTGGTCTCCGTCATTGTATCCCTCAGATGCCGCAATCATACATCATATATGATTACGCCATCTAATGATCAGTAATAATACAATTTAAAATTAAAAGAAAAAATAAATTAAATCATAGTTACCTCATCCATTTGTTTGCGAGGGTCGGCTGCTGTCATTTTGCTTGAAGATCTGGCGCAAAATCTTGTGCGGCCCATGATGAAGTCATCACACCAGCTACATGGGATTTCGTGTGAGATCTTCAATCAAGATGGCGGCGGTCGGCCTTTCGCCAGCCAATGGAGGAGGTAAGTATGATTTTTTCCCAACTGTTTCAAGTAAAATTAATCTGCTACCACGAAGCACGAGGAAATTCGGCTTCGCTGGGGATTGAATTTATCCTGAAATTCTGATCGAATTCCACTTCGTTAGGTTCGATTCACTCAACACTACATATGATGTAAAAAACTAAAAAACAAACAGACCAGGGCACCTTCTTTCATTTCTCCATAAACCAGTTCTGATGCTCATATACTCATTGTAGGTCCGTTCACTGGTGGGCAGGGGTCAGTTTGGCACTGCCACTACGCATCCCATATGCAGCAAGCTGTGATGCACTGTGTTTACTGACATAGCCAATATTAAAGAGGTTGACCACTTTCTGACAAGTTAAGACCAACATATATGTAAGATTTGACTGTATGACACTATATGACTATAGCCTTCGATGGTATTCTGTGCCATTTGCTACATTTTATAAGATTTGCCATGCTTGTTAGGCAAATCTTCTGTGCTGTCCACACAGAAGTCCTGTCCACAAGATGACTGATGATCAAGGATCTTGTGATCAGACAAACTTACTTATATGTAATGTCTCCTCTATTCAAACGCACTGCACCTGCACAATACTCCCTACAGAACAAGTATAGATGGTAGGTGCAATGCATTTGACTGGAGAAGGTTGAGTAATTTGTCTGGAGTTATTTTTGCCCAGTCACATGATCCTCCATCAGAAGCCATTTTATGGACAGGGTCTCTGTGTGGACAGCACAAAAGACTTGGTAAAACAAGTAAGCATACCTTATAAAATATAGAAAATAGTGCATAATAGCAAGAAAACTATATTAGTAAGTGCCATGTCATCTCCTTACAAGCACACTGATCAACACTAACTAGAAAGTGGTCAACATCCTTAACATTTTAAGCAATCTGTGCTACAGTGGCTCTGAGGGATCAGACCTGACATGCTAGCTTGTATTCCCCATATACATCTATTCGTCTTGGACACCCATAACCCTGTCACCAGTTCACCACTTTTGGTAACTACCACTGTATACTGGTAAACATTGCACAAGACCTACCATTTTGTAGATGTTCTGGCCAAGTCACAATTTGGCCCCTGGTTTTAATTGTATGGCTGATTCTGTGTCAATTGACATTGTCAATACAGTTTTAACTCTAACAGAGTTGCGACATGTGGTGTCATTGGAAGTAAAAATGTGTTTTAATAACCACAAGACTTATTGCTCAATGTTTCCTTCTTACACCATCCCTTAAATTGAAAAGCAACATTGAGAAAGAAGAAAATCGCGAGGCATTTCTGGTTGCTTTTGAATACCAGAAATTTTACATTAATCTTTCACATTCAGGGAACATTTTCTTGTTGACTTTTTTTCCACAATATAAAACATAATTCCAAAATGTAATTGTATTATGTTTTTACTTTCTTACATACAATGAATACATTGGTGCGCACCGGCTAGCTAGAAATTCCGCAAGAGCAGACAGTAAGCTAATATTATTGCAAAAAGTAGCAGCCATGTGTTAAATTCTCCTGCCGCAGAATTTACAATTCCTCATTCCAGTTGTGAAAATGCCAAACATCTCTATCATTTATTCTGGAGAAAAAAAAATTAGCAGCACTAAAAATTTTGTCACTTTGGTTGTGAAACAGACCTGGGAAGGAGGTCAGCACATTGGAATCTTAATAAAGGAGTGCCTTATTCAAGAAAAATGTTTAGTACTGTATGTAGAATTCTGTTACAGTGTGTGTACCTTATGACATAAGGCAAATTTAGGACTACAATCAATGGAAGATCTAAAGACTTTGCTGTTATGGTGATGATGATTACTATTAGCATATGCAGAGGCAAAACTTGAATCTACTTGGACCTTATGCTAAATCTGAAACAGAGCTACTCCACTTACGTGTGCCATTTCTAACACTGGTTCCTTGTTATGTAGCATTCTGCACCTTTGTACTCCCTTAGGCACCAGAGTCCAGACAGGATTGGAACTTCTGCACCACCTATAGCTATTCCCCTCCCCATTGATTCTTCAATGATCCCTTATGGAGTTATAAATTGAGGACTTTATAATATACGTGTGTATATATATTGATAAAATGACTTCAATTAAGAAGCATAAGCTTTTGGAAAAAATGGAGGAAATCTGTAGCAAATCCAATTTCCCTAATATCACTGATGACCACGCTTGCCCAAGGTGATGACGTCAGCTCTCGCGAGAATTTACGCTTTTTGCTTAATGAAGATGGTCGAGATGGCCTCTCTGCGATCAAATAGATGAGGGTAGCATGTTTTGTTCCTAGTGTTTTATACAGCCATTTCAGAAAAAATTGATTTGTTACCACGAAACACCAAGAAATTCGGATTCGTGGCGAATTAAATTTTTCCTGAAAGTCGAATCAAACTCCACTTCGTTAACTTCGATTTGCTCAACACTAGTATACACAGCTGCAAGTGCACTATGGATTAATCATGTATGTAGAAGAATGGTCACATACACAGTCTTTGGACACTATGTGCCGAATGATATTTCCATTATGTCACTAACAAAAGTTATTTTGTACAATCATGTTATTAATTGGTTCACTAGTATCTATACCTCACTTTAGCACATTGCACGAGAAAGTTCTCCTTGAGCTGTGCAGAAAAAATGTCTGTCTATCTATCTATAGTACCCCAGACCTGGGGGTACTAAAATATTGTATGTACACTATTGTACACTATACTGTATGTATTCTATATTGTATATATAGTATATGCCCGTTATTTCCAGAAAGATATGGATGGCAAGTACAGTAATTGGCAAGGAATAGGGCTAACCACCCTGTTCCTCGCCTCTTGGTAGGAGTGAGCTGGTCCTGTTTCCTATGCTATGGAGGGTTAAGGAAGGTCAAGTGAAGCCTCTTGCTCCTGTTACAGATTCTCCAGAGAGATCAACTTACTCCAATCCAAAGTGAACTGCTGTAACCAACCTCTACAGCGAACTGCTGCAAGGCGAGGGACTACAGCAAAGACACCCATCAGTCGGAGCTTTACTTTTCCAGTATGACTTAAGTGCTACAATTGCCGCCATCCAACCTACCTCCATCATCCTTACTAGTCCAGAGGAGTGTTGCACTTGAAATCTGCTTCTATTAGAAGTATTTTAAAGTACTGTTTCACATTGCATTTATTGAAAAGACTTTGATACATTTAATTCTTTGGTCATTCTTCAATACTACATTTCCATTTTACCAATCCCCAGGGAGCAACAGCCTGAGGGAGTACACTGTTACAAAATACTGTATTCGGGCCACTACCACTCCGAACTCTGCACCGGCTCCTCCAGGGTTCGCTGTATATTCTTTCTGTCTGTCTATCTGTTTTTATAAAATAAATGTAAATTAAACAGACAGAATGTAAGGTATTGTTAGAATGGATTCCATGTGAGAGCACTGGATGTGTCCTATTAAATGCAAAGTCTTCAGGAATTTACTTGTGAAACATCAGTTCCTCTGTTTTTGGCCTAATGATTGTCGTCTGTTTCCTCTTTGCAGACAAGGACCACTTTTGCACAGATAATTTTCTTGAACGTCCTGCAATGTGATAATAATTAGTCAGCTGGAATGGGTGGAGATGACAGAAAGGAGAAACCAATGAGGCCATTGTTGGAGTCGGGGGTGGGAAAGGCAGGTTTCACTGAAAAGAGAATTTTACAAGACGGTGCAAATTCTTGTGGGAGAAAAAACTAAATCAACCAGTGGAAGACAAGGTATGACCACTCTTTTACTACTATAAACCCTGCATTCGTGAATATCCTTTATGTCCATTTATTACTAACACTTTTACTAATAGAAATTGTATAATGTTCTTCTTACAGTAAATTAGAAAAACATGAAGGCACCAGGAAGCTTGGTGACCATAGAAAAGCAGAAGGGCAAGGGCTAAGTGTATTTATAAAGCTGACTGAACTTAGAGATAACATGAAACATTCTTCAATTTATAGTAAAGGGTGCAATGTTCCTTAAAAAACACACTTCAACTGCTGCAGGTCTTCTTTTATAAAGAGCAAGATGCCTGTCGACCATTGAATGATTGTTATGAAATAACCTGTAGTCTGTAGCATCTGGTAAAATCATATGTTTTGCAGCAGCAGAGACATAGAACTGTAGAATATGCAATGCAGCTGCTGAGGAATCTCTTTTTTTAGAAGATGTTCAGAGCACAATGCTCACAGAGCATTGTCTGCTGAATCAACTTCTCAAGTGAGGGCAGTAGAGATGAGCAAATTGATTGTAAATTAATTGGATTTAATTTTGTAAAATTGCAAGTTGCATCCGAATTTTTGGAGATTTGAGTCAAGCAAATTTTGGGGAGGGAAAGAGAGAGAGAAATGTAATTAAAAAAATTAAAACATGAGACTATAGAGAACATAGGAGACCTCAGAGCACCATATGCAAATTCCCAGACCAATTGGAGCACTTTCAATTTGGGCAGAATCGATTTGGGCACCATTCGAATTGGTAGACCGATTCAGCTGAATCAAATTTTGAACAATTCACTCATCTCTAAAGGGCAGAACTAGCTATGGATTAGTATGCTGCCTCTGTAAATGTGTTGTATTTCTCTCAAAGCAAAGTAAATTGTGAGAAATTAGAACAACAAGCATTCCAGTTACTGGGGAATATGTTTCAATAAATTTCCAGTCCACTTTTATGCAGTTCTCCTGAAAAGCTTAGTGACCATTGTAGCTTGAATTTTTGGTTTATAGGAACATGTTACTGCTGTTTATTACAGGAGTAGATTTTTTCCAGACCATCTCACATGTTCAGGATAAAAAGGGCGAGAAGCTTTTATAAGAAAAGGATAGGAACAGATGTGTACAGACAGTCTGTTTCAAAATAATGCATTCTGCAACACGAAGAGGAAATGTAATGTCGAAATATTCAAAAATATTTGCATTACTTTATGAGTAGTAAACAGACAGCTAAATGCAGAAAATGTACGTGGGTTTTGTTAAAGACCCCATGTTCAGAATTTAGTAGCCACACAAACAGAAAAAAAAATAAAAAAATATCTGGGGACTCCACATGTTTATCTTGACAGGCAGACCCATCTGGAGGCCACATTTCTGCATGCTAATTGTATATCCATACGTTCAAGTTACTTGATGCAGTTTTGGAAGCCAAAATCAGGAATGCATCATAAAAGAAGGGAAAGTATAGAGGAGCAATGAGCGAACCAGATTCGGTTTGGTTCAGGTTCGCCAAATTTTAAAAAAAGTTCAGTTCAGACCCAAGTCAATTCAGACCAAAACAAAATTGTTCTAATTGCACTGAAAATTGGTATACAATACCATGTAGCAGGGTTGGGCAACCTGCAGCACTCTTAGCTGTTGTGATACTACAACTCCCAGCATGAATACTTGCTCTGCTCTTCTCAGAACTCTCATGTAAATAGATCATGCTAGGAATTGTAATTTCACAACAGCTGGAGTGCTGCAGGTTGCCCACCCCTGCCCTATGGCCTCCTAAGACTCAGAATTTTAAGGAAAACTCTTTTTTTCATTTATTTTTGTATGATTTTTTATCTTTTTCGCTCCCTCCCCAAGCTCTCGAATGCAATGACAGCAATAGTAAATGATGTCTGAGTGACACTAACATACATAGCTATGGGCAAACGCATGTTTTACTGCCTTTTTTGTCACCCCCAACATCCTCATAGATTGTAAGCTCTTGCAAGCAGGGCCCTTACTCCTAGTGTTTCAGTTGTATATTAGCCAGTAACTTTTTGTTATCTTGTTTTGTACATGAACCCTCTGAATTGCAAAGTGCTGCGGAATATGGTGGTGCTATATAAATAAATATTATTATTATTGACAGCATTAACATACAGCGCACCTGCCCTTGTGTTATGCTTTTTTACATTCCAAAGCTTCCAAATATTGTCCCTTATGCAGGTAAATGATGTTCAAACACACATGGTGTAATAGCATAAAAAAATAAAAATAGTTGCTTGGGGGACCAAGTGACCAAAAATTAGGCCTTGAAAGGGTCAGAATGATTGCCCGTATGACATGCAGAAGTGTTGATTGTCAGAAGAAAAAGTGGCTGATTGTGTACGAGCCTAGAAAATGTCTCCTGTTTAATTGGGAGTAGCAGCAGTGCAGTGTGGGTGTCGAAAGGGTACTGTACGGCTATAGTGGCATGCGGCCTCAATAGTAGTGGCGGCAGAAGCAGCATAGCCTGGAGCATACAAGGCAGTAGGTTGTTTGTCTATGGGTAGTAGTAGTTGTTATAGTAGTAGTGGTGGTAGTAGTGGCAAATGCTTTGCGTTAATAGCAGTGGCAGTAGGGGATCAGCAGCGAGAAGCATCAGCAGCCTCATGGTACATGTTCAGAGACAGGCAGCAGCATGATGGAGGCAGCAGCAGCCTTATGGAAGGTGATGGTTGGCCGGCCGCAGCAGTGGTATGATGGAGGCAGCAGCAGCCGCACAGAACATGATGGTCAGCAGGCCGCAACAGTGGCATGGTGGCCCTGGTGGCATGATAGAGGAAGCAGCTGTAGCCGTACAGAACATAATGGTCTGCCGGCTGCAGCAGTGGCATGATAACAGCGGTGGCATGATGGAGGCAGTAGCAGCAGCTGTAGCTGTACAGAACAAGATAGTCGACAGGCCACAACAGTGGCATGATGGTGGCGGTGGCATGATGCAGCAGCAGCCATACAGAATATCATGGTCGGCAGATTGCAGAAGAGGCATGGTGGCTGTGGTAGCATGGTGAAGGCAGTAGCAGCAGCTGTAGTTGTGAAAAACATGATGGTTGGCAAGCCGCAACAGTAGCATAATGGTGGCGGTGGCATGATTGAAGTAGGCAGATATGAATACAGTAGTAATTTGGGCGAGATGAAGTTTGGCTCCACAGAGCTAATACATTTTAATACTGTAAGGAAACAGCAATAACATTGAAGTTTTTGAATGAATCAACCTCAGATCTTTGACCTAAAGGTTGATTTTCTCAAGCCTAGTCAGCGGCATCACCAAATCCCAAAGCAGATTGGGCCCTGGGTGTTTTATAGGAGGTACGTTGCCTCTTCTCTTTATTACTGCCACTGCCACCAACACCATCCATTGATGTTGCCTCCTCCTCAGGAGCCCAATCCAGCTCCCAGGTACTGTTCAGCACATCATCATTGGAGTCCTCAGCCTATCAGACTGTGAGATATCATGGTGTGCTCCTGGGCCCCTTCCCCTGCTCTGCGTTTGCCCTGACTGCCACTGTCACTGCCCCCATCTCCAATGCCGTGAATACAGGTGGCACTATTACCACCACCATCAACACAGATATGCATGGGGTCCCCAGCCTCCTCCCCAACCTCCTCCTCAGGGCAGCCCAAATGGTGACAGCTCTCACACAAGTTATCAACAGTGAGACTATCTGCCGTAGGGCATGGTAGGGTTTCCTTGCAACTTCTTAGGAAAGAGGAAGGCACCCCACTAGGAATGCTGTGACCCCTGGTTCCACAGAACGGTGTCACCTCCACATCATCCTGCTGCTACTGAGAGGAGGACTGAGCCATCCATTCAACACTCATCCTCTTTCTCCATCAACGATAAAAGACCTCCGGGAGACATTCACTGTTGTAATGCCGTGGGCTCCTATGATCAGTTTTGAAGAAAGGCAGGGACACAACAAAGTCACTTCAATACAGTTTATTGTTTGTTCCAGCCAACTTAAAGTTCAGTTACAGCCGGATCGCAGCCGGATCAGGTAATCAGTCCACAGGCTAGTGTTTGCCTCACACGCGCCTTGCAGGGTGTGATATGCAGTCCCTTACTCAACAGACACACCCTGCTTCCTGCTGCTCACTTTTAAAACACAATCGTGGACATAAGCCACGTATAAACCCCAAAGTGGATCGTGGAGTGTAAGCACCCACCCAGCTCTTTGTTTACCCCCAGTGAAAGCTAGGCCCAGATTAACTGTTACCAGCTATACTAGGTAACAACAGTGTCCACTATCTATCTTAGTGGCCACTCGAGCTTCTGGCTTCCACTCCACCGAGGTCGGGTACCTTGGTGGCATGTCTCAGGTGCACCACAGCAAACCACAATATGTATCTCCTTAATAGGTTTCCTGCACCATTCTGGGACATATATGTGGCCTGTCACTGCCTCACACTGTTTACAATTTTTTTATTTAGCAGTTTTCTTCTGTAGCTGGCACATCCAAAGGAGCCTCAAGTTACAGGTGAAAACACAAGTCACTGATGTAGATCTGCCAACACTCAGCAGCTCTGCCATACCATAGTGGACCTGCTGATCACATGATCGCTTGGTCTAATTGAGTGCTAAGCGGCAGTAGCAACATTAGAAGCAGTTACAAGCCACTTATGTTTTCCCATCAAGTTCCCCGGCTATCTCTAACAGTTGGCTATCTCCAACATTCTCTTCCTACCATGCAGTGTACATGCATGGTATGTGGTCGTTATCGGGGTACAATAAAATATCAAAGAAATTGTAAGATTTGCCAAAGGCAGACTAGATGTATCAGGTGGTCCTTTTCTGCCATCAATATTCTATGTTTCTATTAGATAAAACAGTTATATGTTCCATCTAAAGTGATATATATATATATATATATATATATATATATAGGGTAAAAAATAAGGGTTCTGTTTACTTCTTGTTTAAATTCCTCTATAATGTATCCCTAAATTTTAATTTTCAGTTACATCCCAGAACAATTTATAATAATGAAAGCATTCATTCATTGTATGATTGTTTGTGATTTTTTTCATCAGTGTCTGCAATAATGTCAGGGTCAACAGGGACTAATGTGGAGAAGTCAAAAGCTCCAGCCTATACAGGGAGATTTGCAGTCCCACGAAATGCATCCAATGCAGAGGAAGATGAAATCCCCCTCATGGAAACTTTTGGGGTTGTCCCAAGAACTTTCAACAAGAAAGGTATGAACTTTTTTTTTTTTTTAAATAATTTTCTCTTTCAAAGGAAAGACAAGACAAAGCAACAGATAGAAATCAATAAAGAGTGATTTGGATATTGCAGTACACTTAAAGGGTTTTCTCAATTTAGTAAGTGGCATTTATCATGTAGAGAAAGTTATTACAAGTGTGGGGAGTCGCTCTGGTAGACAGCGGTGCGGGTGCAGTTTAGAGGCAAAACAAGGAGTCCAGATTGTGCAACAAACAGTGTTTTATTCACACTTGCACACAAAATGAAAAACAGTCTCTTGGTGACAGTTCACACACAACGGAAATAACGTAGCCAAACAAAAACAGTCCAACACAGGTTCAGTCACCTGGGAGGTGTAGGTGCAGGTTCGCACCACGCTGTCGGCCCAGCCGCAGGAGAATCCAGCTTCAGGTAGCCAGGAACAAAATACCTCCTTACTGAGCTCTTTCCTCCTGGACAGAGAACTCCCAGCCCTGTTAGCAGCTCCAGGATAATCACTCTCCCCAGACACAGCTGCTGGCTGCGTTTTATATCCAGCCCAAAACATGGACTGGACCGTGGGGAGCAGCCACCCACCCTACTCTTTAGCTGCTCCCAGTAAGAGCCGGCCCGGATCGGCTTTGCAGCCATGCTATTTAACAAAGTCAAACAGCACTAGCTGCTGCAGACAAAAACCCGGCTCTCACCTCACCGAGGCCAGCAACCTCGGTGACACGTACCTGCCATCACATATGACACCTTGCACCTTACCACATACCCCCTTTGTTCAACCCTGAGGGGTGAACACACGTGAGGCAGTGGACGCGGGACAGGGCATCTGCGTTGCCCTGCAAGCGGCCTGCCCTGTGTTCCACGGAAAACTTGAAATTTTGAAGAGATAGGAACCACCTAGTGACCCGAGCATTCCTCTCCTTGGCCTGACTCATCCATTTGAGGGGGAAATGGTCGGTCACCAGACGGAACCTCCTCCCTAACAGGTAGTAGCGGAGAGATTCGAGTGCCCACTTGATAGCCAGGCACTCCCTCTCCACTATACTATACCTGGACTCGGCGGGACTGAGCTTACGGCTCAGGAAGACAACGGGATGTTCTTCCCCGTTGACCTCCTGCGACAGTACCGCACCGAGGCCTACCTCCGAGGCGTCGGTCTGTACGACAAACTCCTTGTTGAAGTCGGGTGTCACCAAAACCGGGACCCACACAGGGCCGACTTCAACGCGGAGAAAGCCTCCTCCGCCTTCTCACTCCAGCTAACCCTCCCAGACTTTCGCCCCTTCAACAGGTCTGTCAATGGCGCTGCTATTGTGGCAAAGTGGGGCACAAACCTCATGTAGTAACCTACAATCCCCAGGAACGACTTTACCTGCCTGGTGGTGACCGGTCGGGGCCAGTTACGAATGGCCTCTACCTTAGTTACCTGAGGTTTGATGACTCCCGCCCAATTACATATCCCAGATATTTTGTCTCCTCTAACCCTATGGAGCACTTCTTTGGGTTAGCGGTCAGTCCGGCTTTCCTCAGGGCATCCACTACCGCCTGCACCTTGGGTAAATGGCTTTCCCAGTCGGGTGCTGTGGATGACTACATCATCCAAGTAGGCCGAGGCGCACCGACGATGTGGTCGCAGCACTATGTCCATTAACCTTGGAAAGTGGCGGGGCGCCATGCAGGCCAAAGGGTAACACCTTGTAGTGATACAGGCCCTGCGGGGTAACAAATGCGGTTTTTTCCTTAGCCGACTCGTTAAGGGTACCTGCCAGTACCCTTTAGTGAGGTCCAGCACAGAAAAATAACGGGCTTGTCCTAAACTTTCAACCAGCTCGTCTACTCGGGCATGGGATACGCGACAAACTTGGATACTTCATTTAACTTGCGAAAGTCGTTGCAGAACCGCAACGTCCCATCCGGCTTGGGTATTAGGACTATGGGACTGGCCCACTCACTTTTCGACTCCTCAATGACCTCGAGCTTCAACATTAACTGTACTTCCTCCGCGATGGCCCGTCGCCGAGCCTCGGGTACCCGGTATGGTTTTAACCGGATCTTGGCCTGAGGCTCAGTGACGATGTCATGTTGGATGAGAGACGTGCGGCCAGGAGGTCCGAGAACACATCCGTGTTCCGACTGATGAACTCCCTGACTTCCTGAACTTGTTTGGAAGACAGGCTGTCTGCAATTTTTACCGTGGTTACTGCTTCACAGGCCTCGAACTGTGGGGCTGGACCCTTTTCACCTAGAAGCCCTGGCCGGGGGCTGTGGTCGCCGGCCGTGTCCCTATCTTTCCACGGCTTAAGTAAATTCACGTGGTACACCTGCTCCGCTTGCGCCGCCCTGGCTGGTGTACTTTGTAATTTACTTCCCTACTTTCTCGATCACCTCATAGGGGCCCTGCCACCTAGCTAGGAATTTGCTGTCAAGGGTGGGTACCAGAACCAAAACCCGATCTCCCGGATTGAAGCCCCGCACCCGAGCCTGACGATTGTACACCCTACTCTGGGCTTGTTGTGCTGCCTCCATATGCTCCCGGACCAGCGGCAACACCCTTTCTATCCGTTCCTGCATCTGGGTGACATACTCAATGACACTTTTGTGGGGGACAGGCTGTTGTTCCCATGCTTCCTTGGCGATATCCAACAGGCCCCGAGGGTGTCTGCCATAAAGCAGTTCGAAGGGCGAGAACCCAGTAGAGGCCTGGGGTACCTCTCGCACTGCGAACATGAGATAGGGCAGAAGCAGGTCCCAGTCCTTCCCATCTCTAGACACCACCCTTTTAACATATTTTTTAGAGTTTGGTTAAACCTCTCAACAAGACCGTCTGTTTATGGATGGTAAACGGACGTCCGTAACTGCTTTATACGCAACAATTTACACAGTTCCTTCATTACTTTGGACATAAAAGGGGTCCCTTGGTCTGTCAGAACCTCTTTGGCAGGCCCACACGGGAAAACATCTCCATTAACTCTTTGGCAATGAGCCTAGCTGAGGTATGTCGCAGGGGCACCGCCTCCGGATACCGAGTGGCATAGTCGAGAACTACCAGAATGTGTTGGTGGCCCCTGGCAGACTTTGGTACAGGCCCAATTAAATCCATAGCGATTCGCTCAAACGGTACTTCAATAATTGGCAGAGGTACCAGAGGACTACGGAAATGAGGCTGGGGGCTAGTTATCTGACAGGTTGGACAGGACTTACAATAATTTTCTACCTCCTTGAACACACTGGGCCAATAAAACCGCTGCAGTATGCGGTCCTGGGTTTTCTGCCACCCCAGGTGTCCCCCAAGAACATGTTGGTGGGCAAGCTCCATGACAAGCTTGCGATACGCTGTGGGCACCACCAACTGTTCAACAGGTTCACCTCGGACTTGGTTCACCCGATACAACATATCCTGTAGAACAATAAATCGTGGGAACATTAATTCAGCCCCTGGTTTCTGGGGTTTACCATCAATTTCCAGCACATTCTCCCAGGCCCTGGTTAGGGTTTGGTCCCGGTGTTGTGCGGTCCCAAAATTTTCCCCGGAGACATTGAGGTCTGCCAACTCAGGTCCCGGTGGCAAGTCCTCCGTGTCTCCCACCATTACACTCAGTGGGGTTGTCTCCCTCTACCGCTGGAGCAGTGGTCACCCCTACCGCCGGCCCTTCAGACTCGGGCTCCCAGGGTTCTGGCCTTCCAGCGGTATCAGGCCACTCTACTAGGGTCACCCCTGTCTCGGGTCCCTCAGATACCTTTATTGCCGGCCACAGCGCCGGAAAACCGGGAAGTCCCTCCCAAGTATTAGTTCATGTGGGAGTTTAGTAGCGACAGCCACCTCGTGGGTCCACCTACCAGCCGCTGTGGACAAAGTCACTAGTGCAGTGGGGTAGTCTTTCAGGTCTCCGTGGATGCACAGGACCCCGACTTTACGGCCAGTATACTCCACAGGCCGTACAAGGGCAGCCCTTACCAGGGAGACTAAACTCCCGGAGTCCAGCAGAGCCACCGCCAGCGAATCTCCCACCTCTACCTGACACAGGTGGTTATGGTCTTGCACCTCACGGGTGCCAGTTGCGCACAGCTTCCGTGCATACAAGGAGTGGCGACCCCCATAGTTCACCTCCATCGGCTCATCCCGATGCGGACAGTCGGCCCTGATGTGGCCTGGCTCCTGACACCTCCAGCATACCACGGGAGGCGGACTCGCAGGGGGTATCTTCCGTACAGGCCGCTCTGTCGCCGGACGTCGGAACTGGGGCAGAGGCCTCCGGGGTTTGACTGACCCCTTCCCAGCAAGACTCCCCTGCAGGTTTCTGGTGGCCTCGCACCGCTCCACCAGGTCGACCATCTCCAGGGCATTGGTGGGCGATACCTGGCCGACCCAGTGCTGGAGAGGGTAAGGCAAAGCCCTCCAGAAGACATCGGCTAACAGACGGTCGAGCATAGCAGTGGGAGTCAGTATGTCTGGCTGCAGCCATTTTTGCAACCGTTGTAGCAAGTCATAGTATTGTGGCCTGGCGGGTTCAGCCACGTTAAAGTCCCACTGGTGGACACGCTGAGCCCGGACCAAAACATTCACCCCCAGTCTTGCCAGGATCTCACCTTTCACAGTTGGGTAGTCAGCTGCTTGGTCATCTGGGAGGTCAAAAATACTTGCTGGGGTCCAGACGCCAGGAACGGAGCGACGACCTCTGCCCACTGTTCTCGGGGTAATTTCTCCCTCACGGCCACCTTCTCGAACACCGCCAGATAGGTCTCCACATCATCCGAGGGGGTCATCTTAGGGATCGCGGCACGGACAGCTTTCCGGGCATCATGGACGCGGTGGGACGCTCCTGCCGCTTGCAACGCCATCACGTGCTGTAGCAGTAGCTGGTTGGTCTCCCGCTGCTGCACGTTAGCCTCTATGAGGGCTTTCACAGCCGCCTCCATTTTGTCGGGGGATCACAGGCTGCAACTTTGCCGGCTTAATATAGGACATTCACTTTTTCTCAGCAAAAACAAAGTTCGGCGTTCACGCCAGCCTCACTGCGCATGCCCGCATCCGACACCAAATGTGGGGAGTCGCTCTGGTAGACAGCGGTGCGGGTGCAGTTTAGAGGCAAAACAAGGAGTCCAGATTGTGCAACAAACAGTGTTTTATTCACACTTGCACACAAAATGAAAAACAGTCTCTTGGTGACAGTTCACACACAACGGAAATAACGTAGCCAAACAAAAACAGTCCAACACAGGTTCAGTCACCTGGGAGGTGTAGGTGCAGGTTCGCACCACGCTGTCGGCCCAGCCGCAGGAGAATCCAGCTTCAGGTAGCCAGGAACAAAATACCTCCTTACTGAGCTCTTTCCTCCTGGACAGAGAACTCCCAGCCCTGTTAGCAGCTCCAGGATAATCACTCTCCCCAGACACAGCTGCTGGCTGCGTTTTATATCCAGCCCAAAACATGGACTGGACCGTGGGGAGCAGCCACCCACCCTACTCTTTAGCTGCTCCCAGTAAGAGCCGGCCCGGATCGGCTTTGCAGCCATGCTATTTAACAAAGTCAAACAGCACTAGCTGCTGCAGACAAAAACCCGGCTCTCACCTCACCGAGGCCAGCAACCTCGGTGACACGTACCTGCCATCACATATGACACCTTGCACCTTACCACACAAGCCACTTTCTAATATATTATTATTATCCATATTGCTTTCTTTGCTGGCTGGATTTATTTTTCTATCACATTATACTCTGCTCGTTTCCATGGTTACTGACCGCCCTACAATCCATCAGCGCTGGCCGTGCTTGCACACTATAGGAAAAAGCATCAGCTTCTTTGGTGGCCGGGACCAGTGTCGGACTGGGGTACCTAGGGCCCACCAGTAACATTTATTTTGGGGGCCCACCGTATGGATACATTCAAATATAATAAATAATTTAACAAGTTTTTTATATGAACATAGGCTGGGTGAGGTGCTGTACATTGAATATATGTATGTAGTGCAGTAAATCTAATGTGTAATGTGCCACTTGTGCAGGGGATGGGAGACTAGGGGCCCACCTTGCTCAGGGGCCCACCGGGGGATTCCCCTGTACCCCTGTGGGCCAGTCCGAGCCTGGCCGGGACCATGGGAGCACACACAGGCTGGTACTTTTTCCTATATTGTGCAAGCACGACCACCAACTGAATTAGCCAGAACTTTCTCAGCTACTTGCAATAATCTACCTTGTGCTGGAGAGGATATGAACCTACACGGGTCCCATAATCACCTCGAAGCATTACATTCAGACCGGTGATATCTGTGGTGCTGCTCAGCAAACAGGTATCCAGCAGTATATATCCACATTAGAATATTGAAAGATGCTGGATCTTTCAATAACCTATTGTGAATATATATTGTATTAAGTAATGCTGACCATAGGGATAGGCTGACACACAGGTCTGGCTTAAGAATGTTCTGTAACTTTAGCTTGGGAGCAGAACATTCGCTAGCGTATGAAAGAAGCCATACAGAACAACCTTATGATATATATATATATATATATATATAGAGAGAGAGAGAGAGAGAGAGAGAGAGGGAGGAGATTAAGCAAAATTAGTCTAATTAAGCTTATCTTGTTTTTCCGTATTAAAAGATACTTTTAATACTTACCCTATAAAACATTTATACAGCTGGCAACCACCATAACAACCAAATGCCTAAAATTACTAGATCACTCTTTCCATTCATCAGGAAAGTACAACATATGACATAGTGATACTAATGGCAGTTACTATATGACATATGTATACAGAACGTTTCTTTGCAGCTAACACACGCTACAGATGTAATGAGTGATTCATTGAAACTTATTACTGAAGATAAATTGCCTGTAAAATATATTTTTTTAGAGGGTTCTAATGTCATCATTCATAATGTATGTGAATATTTGAAAAGCTGAATTTGTGGCTTAATATATTACAATGGGTGTCAAATCTAAATACAAGTTATGGGGCTGTAAGTTTTTGATTTGTGATACTGAACCCCTAAAACTCATCACACGGACTTGGCAGCTGCAAGCTGAGGGTGCATTGTAGGATGGCTCCAAAAATAAAGATAATTGCAGAGATTCATATATTTACATGATTAATTACTACAATCCATTGCACTCTATTTGCATAGATTACCTGGAAGTTCAGAACGTAGAGCTGTTCAAGCAGCAACATGAAAAAAATAAGAAAGAACATCACACGGATAGATACTTTAACAACAAACTCATCATACGGCGTGGACAGACATTCAATGTTAGAATTGACTTTAATCGTCCATACAATCCAGAGAAAGATCAGTTTTGGCTGGAATATCTTATTGGTAAGTAATCAGTATAAAGATATTTCTTAATATTCATATTTCGCTTGCAATTTCTAACTACAGTTGGTGTTGCACTATTCGTGTTATCGAGTTCTGCCCTGGAAAAGACTTTATGAAGACAGTCACCCTTTGTTGAAAGCACCAGACTTAAAATGGTTGTCTCACTTCAGTAAGTGGCATTTATCATGTAGAGAAAGTTAATACAAGCCACTTACTTATGTATTGTGATTCTCCATATTGCTTCCTTTGCTGGCTGGATTCATTTTTCCATCGCATTATACACTGCTTGTTTCCATGGTTACGGACACCCTGCAATCCATCAGTGGTGGCCATGCTTGCACACTATAGGAGAAAGCGTCAGCCTCTCTGGTGGCCGGGACCATGGTAGCTCACATACTGTAGGCTAGTGCTTTTTCCTATATTGTGCAAGCACGACCACCAACTGATGGATTCCAGGGTGGTCTGTAACCATGAAACGAGCAGTGTATAATGTGATGGAAAAATGAATCCAGCCAGCAAAGGACAATAACAATACATTAGTAAGTGGCTGATATTAACTTTCTGTACACTCTAGGACTCACACCCATCTCTAGAACGGGGCTTCCAAAATGAATAAGAGCACACCTTGCATGCGTGGCGTGCTCTCCATTCACTTCTATCGAAGTTTTGAAAATAGCCAAGCAAGCATGTTCTGCTACTTTCAGAAGTCCTATAGAAATGAATGGAGATTACACTGCACAAGCGTTGCCACTGCTCCATTCACTTCTCTGGGACTGCCAGAAAAAACCAAGCCAGCAGTTAGCTATTTTCGCACCTCCTATAGAAATGAGTGGAGGACAGTCTAACATGTGCAGTTCACTCTCATTTGCTTTTGGGACTCTGTTCTAGAAATAGGTGTGGGTCCCAGAGGTGGGTCCCACAACTATCTGACATTGCTGGTATACCCAAACTTACCACCCAAATGAATTTTACCTCCTTTTCTTCTCACTAATAGAGCTTTCATTTGGTGGTATTTCATTGCTGCTGACATTTTTACCTTTTTTGCTATTAATCAAAAATGACCTAAATTTTTGCAAAAAAATGACATTTTTCACTTTCTGTTGTAAATTTTTTTAATAAAAACTACATTTCTATATAAATTTTTCTCTAAATTTATTGTTCTACATGTCTTTGATAAAAAAAAAATCGAATAAGTGTATATTTATTGGTTTGGGTAAAAGTTATAGCGTTTACAAACTATGGTGCAAAAAAGTGAATTTCGGCATTTTGAAGCAGCTCTGACTTTCTGAGCACCTGTCATGTTTCTTCAGGTGCTAGAATGTCAGGATAGTATAAATACCCCCCAAATGACACCATTTTAGAAAGAAGACACCCCAAAGTATTCGCGGAGGGGCATGATGAGTTCATGTATCATTTCATTTTTTTTTCACAAGTTAGCGGAAAATGACACTTTCTGAGGAAAAAAAAATAATAATAAAGTTTCCATTTCTGCTTACTTCTGGCAAAAAAAGAAAAATCTCCCACAGACTCACTATGCCCCTCAGTGAATACCTTGGGGTGTCTACTTTCTGAAATAGGGTCATTTGTGGGGTGTGTTTACTGTTCTGGCATTTTGGGCGGGGCTAAATTGTGAGCAACCTTGTAAAACCTAAAGGTACTCGTTGGAATTTGGGCCCCTTTGCGCACCCAGGCTGCAAAAAAGTGTCACTTATGTGGTATCGCCGTACTCAGAAGAAGCAGGGAAATGTGTTTTGGGGTGTATTTTTACATATACCCATGTTGGGTGAGAGAAATATCTCTGTAAACTGACAACTTTGTATAAAAAAATTCTAAAAGTTGTCATTTACAGAGATATTTCTCACACCCAGCATGGGTATATATAAAAATACACCCCAAAACACATTGCCCTACTTCTCCTGAGTACGGCGATACCACATGTGTGACACTTTTTTGCAGCCAAAATGTGCAAGGGGCCCAAATTCCAATGAGTACCTTTTAGGAGGGCATTTTTACGCATTTTTCTTCTCACGCTTTAGGGCCCCTAAAATGCCAGGGCAGTATAAATACCTCACAAGTAACCCCATTTTGGAAAGAAGACACCCCAAGGTATTCCGTGAGGGGCATGGCGAGTTCATAGAAGATTTTTTTTTTTGGCACAAGTTAGCGGAAATTGATTTTTTCATTGTTTTTTCTCACAAAGTCTCCCTTTCCACTAACTTGTGACAAAAAGTTCAATTTTTCATGGACTCACTATGCCCCTCAGCGAATACCTTGGAGTGTCTTCTTTCCAAAATGGGGTCATTTGTGGGGTGTTTGTACTGTTCTGGCATTTTGGACGGGGCTAAATTGTGAGCATCCCTGTAAAACCTAAAGGTACTCGTTGGAATTTGGGCCCCTTTGCGCACCCAGGCTGTGTGTTTTTGGGTGTATTTTTACATATACCCATGTTGGGTGAGAGAAATATCTCTGTAAATCGACAACTTTGTATAACATTTTTTTTAAAAGTTGTCGTTTACAGCGATATTTCTCACACAAAGTATGGGTATATATAAAAATACACCCCAAAACACATTGCCCTACTTCTCCTGAGTACGGCGATACCACATGAGTGACACTTTTTTGCAGCCAACATGCGCAAAGGGGCCCTAATTCCAATGAGTACCTTTAGGATTTCACAGGGCATTTTTACGCATTTGGATTCTCACGCTTTAGGACCCCTAAAATGCCAGGCAGGACCGGTGCAAGGATTTTTGCCGTCCTAGGCAAAAGCTAATTTTGCCGCCCCCTTGACTCCGCCTATTGATTACGCCCTTCAGCCCGCCCCTTTTTGTCGGCCACCTATTTTATGATTGACAATCAGGTAGATTTTAATGTCTTCGCTTTGCAGGCAGCGTCTTACCCTGTGACTGGGTAAGATGCTGCCTGCAAAGTGAAGACATTAAAATCCCTCTGATTGTTCCCATAGATCAGGCAGGAGCAGAGAGTGCAGGGTAATCACAGAGCTTCATCTTCCATTTAGTTGAACACCATATTACACCCCCCCCCTGCATACAGTATTAAATGGCACCCAGCTCTGCACAATATTACTCGTCCCCCCCGCATACAATATTACAATGACCCCCGCATACAATATTACAGGCCCCCGGCATACAATATTACAGGCCCCCCCGCACAGGATATAACAGGGTCCCCCCTGCACTGGATATTACAGGGTCCCTCCTGCACAGGATATTACAGGGTCCCTCCTGCACAGGATATTACAGGGTCCCACCTGCACAGGATATTACAGGGTCCCCCCTACACACGATATTACAGGGTCCCCCCTGCACACGATATTACAGGGTCCCCCTACACATGATATTACAGGGTCCCCCCTACACACGATATTACAGGGTCCCCCCTGCACAGGATATAACAGGGTCCCCCCTGCACACAATATTGTAGGGTCCCCCCTGCACACAATATTACAGGGTCCCCCCACCTCTGCATACAGTCTCACACAGAATACTTCACCATACAGTTCACGGCCCCCTCCCTCAGCAGGTCCACAGCACACACATTTACCTCCAGCACTGACAGACCCTCTCTCCCCCCTCTATGAGTTAAGAGCAGCCACCTGTGACCCGCTCTGCAAACAGCCTGAGCTCTCCGGCTTCCGACCCTTCTAGTCACGCTGCCGCTGTGCTGCCGAGTCCCATTACAAGAGACGTCAGGGAGTCAGGAGGTCAGTCAGTTTCCTGCACGGAGTTTAGCCTCTACCCTGTTGATAATGCTAAGGCCAGAGCGGCGCCGGCGCCCCCAGCAAGAGTGCGCTCTAAGCAGTGGCCTACTCTGCTTATGGGTGGCGCCGGCCCTGATGCCAGGGCAGTATAAATACCCCACAAGTGACCCCATTTTGGAAAGAAGACACCCCTAGGTATTCCGTGAGGGGCATGGCGAGTTCACAGAAAAAAAATTTTTGGCACAAGTTAGTGGAAATTGATTATTATTATTTTTTTTTCTCATATTCCACTAACTTGTGACAAAAAATAAAATTTTACATGAACTCACCATACCCCTCACCGAATACCTTGGGGTGTCTTCTTTCTAAAATGGGGTCCCATGTGAGGTGTTTGTACTGCCATGGCATTTGAGGGTCTCCGCAATCATCACACGTATGGCCAGCATTAGGAGTTTCTGCTATTCTCCTTATGTTGAGCATACGGGTAATGAGATTTTTTTTTCCGTTCAGCCTCTGGGCTGAAAAAAATAAATAAATGAACGGCACAGATTTTTTCATTCGCATCGATCAATGTGGATGAAAAAATCTCTGCCAAAATCAGCGACTGCCGTACGGTGGGCTGGGCGCTAACTACCTAACAAGTAGCTAACTAACTGGCGGTGATAAGGGACCCTTATGCCCCATTCACACGTCCGCAATTCTGTTTGCGGAACGGAATTGCTGACCCATTCATTTCTATGGGGACAGACTTTGTCCCGCTCGGATCCGGAATTGCGGATCCGCACTTCCAGGTCTGCACTTCCGTTCCACAAAAATATAGAACATGTCCTATTCTTGTCCGCAATTGCAGACAAGAAAAAGCATTTTCTATATAGTTCTGGCAATGTGCGGATCTGCAAAATGCGGAAAGCACATTGCCGGTGTTCGTGTCTTGCGGATCCGCAAAACACATATGGACATGTGAATGGAGCCTTACAGGGGGGTGATCAGGGAGTCTAGATGGGGTGATCAGGGGTTAACAAGGGGTTAATAAGTGATGGGGGGGGGGTGGTGTAGTGTGGTGCTTGGTGCTACTTTACAGAGTTACCTGGTCCTCTGGTGGTCGATCCCAGCAAATGGGACCACCAGAGGACCAGGTAGCAGGTATATCAGACGCTGTTAACAAAACAGCATCTAATATACCTGTTTGATGCCTTTTATTTTAGATCTACATCCTGCCAGCGATTGATCATCGCTGGCAGGCTGTAGTATAACTCCTGAGATGCGATCTGTTGTGAACGCGCGCGCGAGATGACGCGCCGCCGCGTCAAAGAGGAATAGACCTGCCACCGCCTGGACGCATCCCTGTGTTAGGCGGTCGCCAGGCGGTTAATGAACACAATGCATAAGATATTATCTTTCAATTTATAATGGCCAAATATTTAATCTATAGTCTCACATGACTTTCGGGTCCTCAGGCATGAATAATAAAGTGACATAAGATCTGCTAGAGCTATTTTATGTGTTCAACAGGGCCACATTAATGATACCACAATCCGTAGGTTATGCAGTCATTGAGGGGCCCACCTAAACTTTCGAATTTAAAAGGAAGTTTCAGTAACACATGGCTATGTGTGACATCGCAGCTCAGCCCAATCCACTTCAATACCAGACACAACCTGTGTTTAAGTGGCTGGGGTAAATTTATCATACAGGGAATTCATAGTTATTTTTGCTTTGAGTCTGCGTTGGCATAATCTTCATGCATGCTTAAACATAACACTTGTGTCTAGAGGTGTTACGCCAGTTGTTGTATGACTCTCCCCTACAAGAGTGAGATTATACCTTTTTTGAGACTTTTAAAAACTAGCAGGTAATTAACCTGGCATATACCTCTTTAACATAGCTAACCATTGCTGCTTCCCCCCCCCCCACATTTTCAAAGTTTCAAGAGTGGCGTCAAAACCCAAAGAGTCACAACATTTTTGCACAGACATGGATTGCACCAAAAATTGCAACTGTTTGATGCCAGTTTTCTGGCATCAGTGGAAAGATGTATTCCACCTAGGGTATTCAACTAATTAGGCTAATTAAGGATCCACCTAGAAGAACTCAATAATGAGAGCTGAGCTCTTCAGGCTTGGCTCCTGCAAGTGACAACCATGATAAGGGTATCGATAATGTTCGTTTTGAGGTCCTTGACAGTGAGAGACACTTAAAGAGGACCTGTCACCTCTACTTTCTAACATGTCTCTTTTAGCAACTACTTGCATATTACAGTATTCAATTGTGGAGCATCAATTCTTAGGACTCTGTTTTGTGCCATTCCTTTATTACTCCTTCTAGCAGTTATGAACCTATGACTCAATTACTAGCAGTTTGCAATGAAGGTCCAGTTGGGGGGTGGTGTTTTTGCACAGTCTGCCATTATCCAATTAGTGCTGCCAGTGGCAGACTGTGCATGGACATACCCCCAACTGGTAACACCCAGCTGGATCTTCATTGCAAACTGGAGCAATTCATTCATAAAGTCTAGAAAGAATAATAAAGAAATAGCACAGCATAGATTCACAAGAATAGATGCTCCAGAATTGCTATTAGATGGGTCATCTTTAATGCTATTACTAAGAACTTTTCAGTGGGATATATTGGTTGTGCTCTTGGCATTACTGACTAAATACAACAATTCGTGTGAAAACTAGTGTTGAGCGAACTTGTTTTTTAAGTTCTGAGTCCAAAGATTGGGTTTGGGTTATCGAAGAATCCCGTTATGAATTCCAAATTCCGTTATGGTCCGTGGTAGCGAAATCCATAACGGGATTCTTCGATAATCCGAACCCGAACTTTGGACGCAGAACTTAAAACACAAGTTCGATTGCGATGTGCAAATTATATTGTTTTTCATTGTACTGTGACACTATGAAAGATGTTGTATGCTCTGATTTTCTAATAAAAAATTTGTGAGTAAAACACAAGTTCGCTCAACACTAGTAAATACCCATCCATCACCCCAAAAAAACAGACTAAAGGATCTAAGGAAAGGCTGACCATCATAACAGAGTAAACTTCTGTCTAGAAGAGCAGTCGAAGAGCAAACCTAAATCATATGGCACACTACTCGTAGCATCTGTGGAAATTAGAGGTACAGTACTGAGAGTCCCCACTTTATGTAGCATGTAAGGAGTACAGTAGATACAGTATGCCTGATAAGTGAAATGAAGTTGTGTAAGCCTGTTATTAGTATACAGTCCTTCCATCTACCTTGGGCCACAGGGACTTGAGTGCTTTTACATCACATACTATACATGTTGTGACATATATCCTGCACACCATGCCTGATTTATTGGAGCTTGTAGTTAGTTTCAATACCTGTGGTGACTACAGTGAGTTGACTGAATAATCTCAAAATTGGTCTCTAAAGGTTTGTTTAATTTGGAGGAAATGATAAAAAGAAACTCCATGGTATGTCATAAGTATGTTGAATCTGTTCAAAATTAAGCCATGTCTTTTGCCCCAGTAAGTGTTTCATCTGTGTGATACCTATAGAAATCCAATATTTGTAGCCCTGATGCAGTTCACCTACAAGAGTTTTTTTTTTTTAGCATGTCAAGGCTTTCTTAATATTGAAGATTTAATTAATGGTTGCCCAAACTTACTTAATTAACAAGTAAGTGGTAAGTGGTAAGCAATCCCACTAATGCTTAAGGACCACCCTCCACATATTTGTCTCTTGTAGATTTTTTTTTGTTTTTGCACATTTGTCACACTTAAATGTTTGATTATTAAACAAATTTGAAAATCAGACAAAGATAACCTAGATAAATACAAAAAGCAGTTTTTAAATGATGATTTCATTTATTAAGGGAATAAAGCTATTCTAAACAATCTGGTCTTATGTGAAAAAATAATTGCTCGTTCTCGTGAATTAACTGTGATTAACCACATGTTTTGGAAAGCTGAGTTAAATTTCACTAGCCACATCCATGTCTGTTTACTGTAGACTACTGCTTCTACTACTATAGAATAAAAAAACCTGTCTGAGAACATAAAGTAGGCCAAAAGATCTCAAAAAGCAACACATCATGCCCTGATCTGAAGAAGTTCCATAACAGAAGAGAAAGAAAGTCATTGACATCTATCAGGCTGGAAAAGGTTACAAAGCCATTTCTTTTGGAGTCCAGTAAACCACAGTGAGAGCTAATATTTCATAAATGGGAAAATATGGAACAGTGGCCTGCCTACAAAGATTACTCCAAGAGGGCATTGATGACTCATCCAGGAGGTCACAAAAGAACACAGAACTACATCTAAAGCACTTGCCTCAGTTATGGTAAAACTAGGCAAAAATGTCATCCATGGGAGAATTCCAAGGCAAAAACCATTGCTGTTCAAAAAGAACACAAAGACCTATCTCACATTTGTCAAAAAACATCTTAATAATCCCCAAACGTTTTGGGAAAGTATTCTGTGGACTGATTAGACAAAAGTGAAAATTTTGGAAGCTGAGCGTCCCATTACGTCTGGCGTAAAACTAACACAGTATTCCAGAAAATGAACATCATACCGACATCATACATAGTGTGATGGCTGCTTTGCTGCATGAGGACCTGTACAACGTGCTGTAATTAATGGAACCATGATTCCTGCTCACTACCAGAAAATCCTGAAGGAGAATGTCCAGCCAGCAGTTTGTGACCTTAAGCTCAAGCGTACTTGGGTTCTGCCGAAGGATAATGATCTGAAGCACACCAGCAAGTCCACCTATGAATGGCTGATAAAAAAAAAAAATGAAGGTTTTGGAGTGACCTTAAAAGTCTGAACTTAAATCAGATTAAGATGCTGTGGCATGACCTTATACAGGCTGCTCATGTTTGAAAACCCTCCAATGTGGCAGAATTAAAACAATTCGGCAAAGAAGAGTGGGCAAAATTTCTCCACAGAGATGTGAAAGACTCATTGCTAGTTTTCGCAAATGCTTAATTGCAGTTGTTGCAGCCAAGGGTGGCACAACCAGTCATTAGGTTTAGGGGACAATTACTTTTTCACAAATAGCTTTGTTCACTTAATAAATGAAATCATCATTTAAAAACTGCATTTTTGTATTTACTCAGGTCATCTTTGTCTGATATTCAAATTTGTTTGATAATATGAAATATTTAAGTGTGACAAATGTGCAAAATCTAAAAATAAAATCTGTAAAGGGGCAAATACTTTTTCACAGCACTGTACCTGAAGATAACAAAAGCCTTGTGGGCCCTTGATCATACAGAGCATGTGTCTCCTGCGTAGCCTGCAGGAGAGAACCTTAGGTCCAAGTATTTAATTTGTGATACTAGATAGTTTTTAACCCCTTAAGGACGAAGGGCGTACATGTACGCCCTTCGTCTGCACTTTAAAGATGGCGCCCGCTCCCGCACGGAGCGGGCGCATGAGCTGCAGGTAAATGCTTGATTCATCAAGCTGACACCCGCAGCTCATGTCCGTGACCGGCAGCGATGCCGATCGCGGACATTTAACCCCTCAGATGCCGTGGTCAATCCTGACCACGGCATCTGATGGAGCACAAACCGAAAGTTTCACTTTCGGTTTGTGCTCCGGCTCCCTGATGGCCACAAGGGGAGCCGGAGCATGCATTTAGTACCCTAGGTTTCTGTGAATGAAACCTAGGTTACTACATAGTATTCCTATGGAGCCTATGACTGTAATAGGCTCCATAGTAAATATGCGATTTTTCATATATTCCAATGCTATTGCATTGGAATATATGAGAATAGCAATCTGATGATTGCATCTTATAGTTCCCTGTGGGAACTATAAGAAAGTGGTAAAAAAAAAAAAAAAGTTTAAAAAATAAAAATAAAATAAAAAAATATAAAAATTCAAATCACCCCCTTTCCCCAAAATGAAAATAAAATAAATAAAAAAATAAAAAATTACACATAATGGGTGTCGCAATGTGTAAAACGCCCATACTATAATAATATTAAAAATATTCACCATACGGTAAACATAAAAACGAAAAAAAGCTTAAAAAAATGAATAAAAAGTGATCAAAACATCATACGCACCCCATAATGGTATCAATTAAAAGTTCAGATTGCCCCGCAAAAAATGAGCCCCTACACTGCTCCGTACGCATAATTACAAAAAAGTTATAGGGGTCAAAACATGGCGACAAAAAAATAAAATAAAAAATTCCCACTTTTAATTTTTTTCACTATCAAAGCATAAGAAAAACTATACATATTAGGTATTGCCGGATTCGTACTGACCTGAAGAATAAAATTAACTAGTCAGTTTTATCGCAAATCGAACGTTGTAATTTAAAAACCCGTAAAACTGTGGTGAAATTGCTTTTTTTTTGCAATTTCACCCCATTTGGAATTTTTTTCCCGTTTCCCACTACATCACATGCAAAAATAAATGGTAGCGTTAAAAAGTACAACTTGTCCCGCAAAAAACAAGCCGTCATATGGCTATGTGAGCGGAAATATAAAAATGTTATGGCTTTTGGAAGGCAGGGAGCACAAAACAAAAACGCAAAAATCCCAAAACCCCCGGTCCTTAAGGGGTTAAAGAAGTTGAAGAGTGTTAGCCCTTCCAGACCTTTGGAGCAGCTCAAGGTGTTAAAGTTTCAAGTTTAATTATTATACCAGACCACAGGAACAAAAGCAGAAGGCTATCCAGTCTATGGAAGAAGGTATACACAAGTGTGTTGGGAAACATATAGCAATTTTCCCATCTTACTATTAAATAAATGCACATATGATTTAGATATCTAATGCATATGGCGGGGACTGGCTGAACAATGGCTGTATTTCAAGCAACCCTAGTGTTCATATATGGCTCTACAAACTATAAAAAAAGTCCAAATGTATTTCTTTTTTCTATCAATTTGCTTTATACTGCATGGCCAAATGTTCATTTGCCTTTAAATAGGCTTGAGACAGCTTGACCCCTTGTATTTCTTATTCTAGTCCCCATAATGTGTGGTATCATAAATCAGAATATGAGATGCTGCTCCTCTACAAGTTCATTTTTGTTTAATCACTAGTGATCACTGTCTTGAGTGCAGAGCTGTCATGTACTGAATTATAAAATCTATATAAAAAATTATGTTTCGTACCGGGCAGTAAAATTGAAGACATTTAATGAAGTTACATAAGTGACTAATGGAGCCCAACAACCTATTCCTACTGAACTAAAGATTAGTAATAATATCCCTGCTGAATATAATAGTCCTAATAATGACAACAAGGAAATTGTGTGATAAGATCTGATAATGTACCCATCAATCTCTGTTCTAATGGTGGGATGCTACAAACATCCATAAATAATAGCTAGTGTTCTTCTGTCTTGAGTTAATGGTATACACAGTATCTGTATAAATCTTAAAAACAGAAGAACACAACTCAGCTGATTTATACAGAATGTATGTATTAGCTTAGCCAGAAAAAAATCATTACAAACCACTTAGTCACTGGTAAATGCAATTGGCTTTTCCAAAATAAGAAGATTCTGTATTTGTATTTTCATTTTATTTTGACTGAAGCAATACGTTTTAATATTATCCATGTGGCCAGAGGAAATGCAATGCAATTGGAGATCAGTAGCTGAGTACGGCAGATATTTTAGAACTGTCCAATCTCCAACAGTACTGACCAGCCTACCATATTCTAGGGAGACCTTGCATTGTCGAAAAATAAATGAACCTGTTGAAGCTGGAGGACACTGTGTAAAATGAACAGGACTTTTCTAGTAGCATTGTTTGTGCTGTAAGGAAGACCAGACTAGAGCCAAATGAAGCAGGCTCTTTGGTTAAGAAACCTCAATTTCAAACACTCTGTGATTTCAATGTGCAGAGAGAGATTTGGCATTTCTGGGACCCGAAGCAATAGTAAAGTCTTCAGACCCTTTAAATTGTTTAACATTTTGAACTGTTGCAGCCTGGTGCTAAATTTTAAATCAAAATCACGTTTTCCCCCATCAATTTGTACTCAACACCCCATAGTGAGAAAATGAAAACAGACTTTTAGAAATTTTGTCAAATTTATTAAAAAGGAAAAACTAAAATGTCAATTTGACACAAATATTCAGACCTTTTGCTGTGACTTTTGAAATTTAGCTCTGGGCACCTCACATTTCTCTTGCTCATATTTGAGATGTTTATTGGAGCCCACCTGTGATAAATTCAGTTGATAGGATATGATTTGGAAAGACAAACCCCCGTCTATATAAGGTCTCACACTTACAATGTATGTCAAAACTATGCCATGGGAAGGAAAGAAATGCCTGTAGAGCTCAGAGATAGACCAGAAAATAGCTGTCCACTGACGGTCCCCATCCAACCTGACAGAGTTTGAGAGAATCTGCAGAGAAAAATGGCAGACAATCCTCAAATCCAGGTGCAAACCTTGTGGCATCATACCCAAGAAGACTGGAGGCTGCAAACACTGCCAAACGTGCTTCAAGTACTGAGTAAATGGTGTGAATGCTTATGTCAATGCAAGATTTTAGTTTTTCATTTTTAATAAATTACCAAAGATTTTGAACTTTGTCATTATGCCAACAGACTTTTGGAAAGTCCAGACCCTTTGTGCTAAAATAAAATAAAAATCAAGTTTTGCCATTATTCTGCTCTCCATACCCCATAATGATTATGCGGTATTGAGAGCAGAATAATGGCAAAACTTGATTTTTATTTTATTTTAGCACAAAGGGTCTGGACTTTCCAAATGCATTGTATGTCTAGGGCCCTCTTGAAGATATAAGCCTCACCCCATCACACTGCTCAGTTCTGCCCCATCACACCACTAAGCTATCCCTCTCATACAGTAAAGCTTCAGCACTCTGACCTACTCTCAGCTTAGAAGTGCTACTGCTCTATAGCTGGGAAAGGTCCCCCTCACCCACTGGGCCTATGTGCAGCTCAGCCAGTATATTTGTCCCTGATTTACTTTATTTTTGTCCCCAGAAACTGCTTATGGCCAGCAGGAGGCCTCTGATCTCTGAGGCCCCAAGCATTTGCTTGGTTTGCATGGTGGTAAAGTCCGTCTGCAGTGTGCAGATGTTTCAGCTTCTTTCTGCTAAATGGTAAGGGGTCAAACCCCACAGAGTGTCCTAAGGATTCTTTTAAATTTGCGGCACAGCTCTCTGGCAGGCTTCTCTGGCATAGAATGCCGGGAAATGTCCAGGCAAAAATACGTTGCATGCAGCGATTTTTCTCCGAATGTTTGCCAGGTAGTGGCTGGATCTCCACCAGACCCCATTATAGTCAATGGGGCCGGTGGGCATTCTAGTAATATTGGGCAATGTCGGATCCAGAGAACTCAAGCAAACTGTTCTTTGCCAGAACAGCCTGCTGGAGAGCTGTGCCGCAAATGTGAAACTAGCCTAACAAAGGGCCATCAATGCTATATGCCAATGTTATAGCCTATGTTCCATGCAACATTATAATACATTATATGCATTCTGGGTACAAGATGATACAACATCTGATAGTGTCTTACAAGTAATACAACAAGTCATCTTGCAGTTTAACTCCCAACAGTCACATTAACATTGGTAATAACTTATTTTCTTTTTTCTTCTTGAACAAATACGTAATAACTAATACAAAAAGTAATTATAGTTGGAGCACAACAGGGTCCTGCCACGTGTCGTAGCTGTGCGTCAAAAAAACCACACCAAAAAAAACATGTGTTTTTGCCACTACATACCTGTTTTGGTGTGTTTTCTTCCAGTAAAAGAAATTATATTAATTACAAAATAGACTTAAATAACGGTAATTTAAGTTTGCTTTTTGTTTTTCTTTTGCTGGAAGAAAACGCAACATAAACACAGGTGTGTTGTTGCAAAAAACTGCATGTTTTTATTGGTGCATTTTTGACACACCAAAAACACAGCACAGCTGTGACCTGTGGCAACACCCTTAGGTAACTTAAGGCCGATTTACACAAGGTCAATTATCGGGAGCAATCGTCCACAATTATTGGATAAAGCACATAACGAATGAGTAAAATGCTTGTTTATCTACCAAAATCATCACCTATGCACATCTCAATCATCATTTCTGGCCGACACATTGTGCTGTTTAATAGTGATCTTGTGCCCAGAGTCAATGGCCCTGATATATCAAGCCTTCACTCAGGAATTCTGGCTTCATAAAGTCACACAATGGGGCATTTGTGGCTTTTTGGTTTATTTGCACAAAGATTTTACCAGTTTTTGAATTTTTACACCACTCACTCCAGTTTTGAAATATGAATGGGTAAATGGGTGTTATTAGCAATGTTATTGAGTTTCACTCCAGATTTATCACTGAGACTTTTTTTTAAAAAGTCGTAATCTAACTCCAGTATGAGGATAGAGTAGGAAAACTAGACAAAAGTGTTAGGTTTAAGGATACAAATCTTATAAAACAACATGTGACATTTGATAAATGTGGCATTAGATACGCCAACACAGACTCAAGCAAAACTGACTTCAAATATTCCTCACATGATAAATTCCCCCCAAAGAATTGTATGAGTACAAGCGATAGCCATAGCCATCACTTGTCCCCATTAGGACCGTCTTTAACAAGGGGCAAAAGGGGCAGCTGCCCCGGGACCAGTTGCTCCTAGGGGGCCCAAGGCAGCTGCCTCTTGAGCCCTGCTAGCCACTGCCCCGGTTGTCAGGCTGTCAGCTACACAGGGGGTGCTGCCATGCCTGCCGGCACTCCAGGCAGTGTACTGTGAGAGCTGTGATGCTCTAGGACCTTAGATGACATCATCATCATGTGACCAGTAACCTAGCAATATTACTGGTCACATGGCTATGAGGTCATCAATGTCCTTTCTACTGCTGTACTGTATAGTGTGGGGGCCTGTATACTGTGGCGGCTGTATATTGTGGAGTGCTTTACTGCTGTACTGTATAGTGTGGGGGGCTGTATACTGTATACTGTGGGTGCTGTATATTGTGGAGTGCTATACTGCTGTACTGTATAGTGTGGGGGCTGTATACTGTGGGGGGCTGTATACTGTATGCTGTGGGTGCTGTATATTGTAGAGTGCTATACTGCTGTACTGTATACTGTGGGGGGCTGTATACTGTATACTGTGGGTGCTGTATATTGTAGAGTGCTATACTGCTGTACTGTATAGTGTGGGGGGCTGTATACTGTGGGGGGCTGTATACTGTATACTGTGGGTGCTGTATATTGTAGAGTGCTATACTGCTGTACTGTATACTGTGGGGGACTGTATACTGTGGGGGGCGGTATCTGTATACTGTGGGTGCTGTATATTGTGGAGTGCTATACTGCTGTACTGTATAGTGTGGGGGGCTGTATACTGTATACTGTGGGTGCTGAATATTGTGGAGTGCTATACTGCTGTACTGTATAGTGTGGAGGGCTGTATACTGTATACTGTGGGTGCTGTATATTGTGGAGTGCTATACTGCTGTACTGTATAGTGTGGGGGGGCTGTATACTGTATACTGTGGGTGCTGAATATTGTAGAGTGCTATACTGCTGTACTGTATACTGTGGGGGGCTGTATACTATATACTGTGGGAGCTGTATGTTGTGGAGTGCTATACTGCTGTACTGTATAGTGTGGGGGGCTGTATACTGTATACTGTGGGTGCTGTATATTGTGGAGTGCAATACTGCTGTACTGTATAGTGTGGGGGGTTTCGAGGCGAATAGAATTTATCCTGAAATTCGGAACAAATTCCACTTCGTGGAATTCGATTTGCTCATCTCTACTTAAAATACTGGTTGTTATGGATGCAGCGTATCTAGTATTGCCATGTTTCCCAACAAAAAAATGCTGTCCAAGTTTATGTTGGTAAAAACAGCATGTGGCATCAGGGCGCAGCTTTGCACTGGATTTTATTTGACACCAGTGCTTTGGTAATTCTTTGAGGTTTGTGACATTCTCTTTTTTTTTTTTTTCCATTTTCAAGAAATATATCCTATACCTATTTCAGTACTTCCTTCTAGTGCCATGCAGATCCCAGCTCATACTGGTTTGCCATATGGTTTGTTTTGAAAAACTGAATGAATACTAGTTGTTTTACGACAACAGTGATTGAAAATATTTTTTCTGTCAGTTAAAAGTTCACAGATGTATGAAAAAGAAACATATGAGACATTCTCCCTAGTGATAATCTTTATCACTATTACTGTAACGTGAGTATTACTAGAGAGGAAGCCAGTATATTTTATGGAAATGATCAGGTCTAGCTAGGATAGGATCAGCATACAATGCAAACATTATTGATGTTTGTGTGTGGGGAAGAATTGTTTGGTGTAACTTATTTGACGCTGTGATCCAGACGCTGGTAAACGCCTGGGTCTTGGCATTAATGAATGGCCTAATTAGATGCATTGGAGTGATAAGATGAGCAAGAGCTCATCGTCTTACTCTTTTCTGGAAAACAGATCCCTCATATGGGACAATCAGAGAGCAAGTATTCTCTCTGATTAATAGGAATAGTGGGATTGATAACATGCACAGACATTCATGTTACCCTTCCCCTTGCGGTCATACATTTATACAGGGAGACAGGATCTGTGTATTTTATCTTCTACTTAAAGCCTATCAGCATGTCCCCACTGTCTCCTTCCACTTACTCCTCCAGGCTGTCTGAGATCATCACCAGCTAAAGGGAGAGGGCTGCTTTATCTTTTACTATCTCAGGATCCAATTGAGCTAGAGTACCATGTTGGAGATACAGTATTTAGAAATCAGGTCAGCAGTGAGGGTGCAGGTTTATGTAGCTCTCACCATTTCTAAAGGCGATAAATCTAGTGGCATCACACCCGATCCTGGTCTTCTTTTAAAGCTGAAATTCTCAGCTTTCATTACAGATCTAGCTCAATAGTAGTCCAATAGAAAGCCCAGTCACACAGTCACACAGCCTGAACGCAGTTTATTCAAAACAGTATTATCATTTCCTGCCTTAATGAACTGTTTTTGGGATGATCAGTGGGGGAGGGATTAAAGCTGACCATGCACATTAGATTCATGTTACCCACACCTTCAGATTTCAAATAGACCATCTAATGTGTATGGGGATGTCCTGACTTTCCCTCGACGGTAGAAATCAGGGAAATATGGATCAGGCTGTTCATTGTATTCTTATGTCAATGTTATTTTAGCAGGAGCCGTTTCCCAGAAATGCCAATTGGCACAGATCAATTGTGTCTACAGGTAAATTTGGCTCTAATTGCTGGCATCATAATAAAGGTTTAACGTGAATTTAAATAATAACAGAACAAAGGTCATACAGTAATGAATCAAAATTAAAAATATCCCATCAATATTTCAGTGTTATTGCTGTTAGCATATTAAATTAACTCTGATGAGATTCTAGAATGCTTCATTTATTTTACCAGTTTGTACAGTTTTGCTTTGTGCTTAATAATAAATGAGAAGGTTCTCAGGCTTACAGCTTGACACAGTACTTATCTCAGTTTAATTCTCCAATATTCCTAGATTTACACATTGGTGCTTGGCTTATGATGCAGTAGGCTCTGTAAACAATTCATAAAAAGTGCTTTAGGATGTCAGCTCAAGTCAGAATATGAATTCAGAACTTCTCGTAATGTCCACATTTCTTTCCTTCAAGGCTTGCCGATGCTTTATTGATCAAATGCAATAGACCAGTGAGAGAGAAAATATAAATCATTATTGCCAACAGTGAAAATATATTTCAGGCAAACTGGCAGCTAAGATCTTGTCCGTAAACCTGTATCCATCATTTAATTGTAGTTATTGTCAATAGTGTTCAGCGAAGTATTCAAAGCCTAATTCGGTCCGAAGTTTAGGAAAACTTTGATTTGCGATAAATCCGAACTTTCTCGCACTTCGTGGTAGTGAATCATGCTTTCCTGAAATGGCAGCTGTAAGTGTTACAAAGCGAAACTAAGTGTAGAGAAGACAAGTCTGGAAACGCAAAATCACCTATAATGCCGTGTAGCCATCCCATGTCACAGCTCTATAAAACCCTCATTCTGCCCTCATCATGGTATCCACTATTGTCCTGTGAGCTGAGCATAGTGAGAGATGTGGAAGCGCTCATGAGCTGGGAACAGTGCGACTGAAAACGAGTAATAGAAGACTATGTGATAGGGAGAGTGCAGGAAGACTTATTCTGCATCAGTTTTATTTATTTATTCCTACATTTACTTATTCCTACATCTGCTGTCAACTAAGATACGTAATTCAATACCAATAATCGAAGCCTTTATTATTCCACTGCCAACGTGCTAACCAATACCATCCAGTCTGGACCCCTTAGAGGGGCCAGGTCCTAATGATGACCATCCTCATCTTTTGGTGGCTTTACTTCTTCCAAATCATTCTTCAAAGTCTCCATGTCCTAGAAAACTCAGCAAGATGCAGAGAGAGGAGGAGCTGGATGTTCCTGATTACATATTCTCATCAATATTAGATGATGTAGAAAGGGAGGAAAAGCAGATGGCAGAAGAAGGGCTCTCAACTGTAGGACAGGAGAGCGCTGGGGTTGAAGAAGTGATAGCTAATTTAATACGGCATGATGACCCAGGGCTGAGAGCTCATTAATTAGATTTAGCTGTCCTTCATTCTGCAAGATAAGAGGTATTTTCCAGGTGTTTAATACTGATGAGCTATCCTTAGGATAGGTAATCAATATCAGATAGGTAGCCACCCGCCACCACTGACAATCAGTTGTTTGAGGAGACCACAGCGCTCTGGTGACCTACTGGCAGCTAACTAAGTACAGTGCCGTCCTTTACATAGCGGCTGTGCTTGGTATTTCAGCTTAACCCCATTCATTTGAATGTGACTGAGCTGCACTTAGGCAACATGACTGAGGAACATGATGTCAGTGGCCTCTTCAAACAGCTGAGGGGAGGGGAGGGATGCCAGGAGTTTGACCCCTCTGGTCTGACAACAAACCGAAATCTGGCGTTGGGAAAACGCCCAAAATGTCTGGAATCCCATACACATATATTCACCAATTCACCACACCAGAATTCAAAAATAATCACTTTATAATTACCATGATAAAAAACAATTCATATTCAAATATCATAAAGTCTTGGTCAACATGATTGGTGGTACAGATAACAGTTAGAAAACCTTCACACAGGGGTGTATGTGCATAAGTATAACGGTAATGATATCAAGATTAAGGCTGACAACATACGCACATACGTAATTATAAGGCACCCTATGGTATGGGGCCTCAGATGCACTAATAACACAAACAATGGACGCTGGTGTGTACATCCATAGAGAGAAGGTACCAATAAAGTGCTAATAATAGTGCAATTGAAAAATGCATATGTACATGTACCTGAATGCGCACTGTGTGTCAGTGTCACCCCTGCGTCCCGATGCGCGTTTCGCCTGCTCGGCTTTCTCAAGGGAAAGGTAATCTGATCTGATACAGATGACCTATCATGATCGCCGGACTAAAAAGTCAGACATGCAGTTCTTTAGTCCGGTGATCTCTGGCCGTGCACTGCCGTGCTGCGCCGTAGCTCCGCCCCCACCCCCATTAGAGTCAATAGGGACGGAGCTGCAGCACACGGGTACTTGCGGCATGGCGGATCCGGCGGGCTGTTCACCCTCTGGAACAGCCTGCCGGATAGCCATGCTGCAAGTGTGAAATTACCCTAAAGAGATGAGTTTTCACCACCTATGTACCAGAAAAGTAATATTGTACTAATCTCTAAACTACTGACAGCCATAAGTAAATCTATTCAGTTTGCAATCATTAAAACTACTGTGTTGTTGGTGGTACTAAATTCTACTCCATAGATATACTGCTTTAGGTAATCTGGTAATAAATCCAACCCTCACAGTGTTTGAGGCTACTCCCAATACAGATACTTATTCCTACTGTGCTTTTATGTTTGTTTGACTGTTTTGCAATCTTTCATAACAAAACACACTTTTCAACGATTAATGTCTTTTACTTTAATTTTGTACGCAAACAGCGTTATATCCACATGTTATTAGGGCCAGTTTACAAGACTGTTTTAAAAAACACGCTGAAAACATACACACATTTCTTTCACCATGAAAATTTTTTCATTTTTCATGCTTTTTTTATGCTTTTTTATACTTTTTTGACGCGTCTTTTCTTAAACCAATGGGTGTTCACTTGATTACAAAGCTGAATTTTCTGCTTGAGGTTTTTGAAGGTCTGTGCCAAAAAAGCATGGAAAAATGCACAAACAAACACATGGACTTATTTGAAGCTGTTTTTTTCAGCTTCCTATTCATTTAAATAGGAAATTCAGCACTGATTCTTCCCCAGGATACAGCATTCTTCTTCTTTTTTCCATGCTTCTATTTTACACGTGTAAAAAAAAAGAAGTGCTGCTTCCCATTGAAATGAATGGGAGACAGTTTTGAGAAGCTGATTTTGAGGCAGAAACGGTCAAAATCAGTGCGAAAAAACTGTGTGAACTGCCCTTTATAGAACTCATATACCTCAACTTTGTGAATAATTATATTTATTTGGCACCATGATGCTGTATTATTCATTTCCATTTTCTGCTTTCTCTCTGTGTGTACTTTCCATTTTTAAATTATTCTCTTCTCATGACACAACTGTTGAATGCTAAGATAGTAAAGCCAAGAAGATGCTGCTTTTTCGGGAAAGCAGCAAAATGAAACCATTTGTGATAAAATAATCCCTCTAGTATACATTTAGTAAATGAGCTCTAATACTTTCTTTGTCTAATCAGTTTCAAGAAATTATTGATGTAGACTGGCTCTTAATAGACATTCATATTGTGAACACAGGGCTGGGACAAGGTCCACCACCAACAGAGGCTGAGCTGCCCAAGTGCGCCCCCCCCCCTGCCATTTAGATATGTATGTTTGTTATTAATCAGACATCCACCCCAACCAACCCCCGCATTCCCTATCCCCCCCCCCCTCGTGGCGTTCCTTGTAATTTTACCCCATCCAGAACCCCATCAGTCGTCAGATCAGACGGAAAAGAATATTATCTTTATTTAAGAACTATCTTACTGCACTTTAGGGCAGACTCTCACGCTCTATTCCTGCTGCGGCCTGGGCTGGGTCGTGACACAGTGCTGTGCTGCTGCCTGCTGCTGCCCGTGCTGCCCCTGGTCTCCAGAGGGCACACATGTGACCTGACTACGTACAGCCCGTCAGGTGAAAGTGTGCGCTGTACGCAGCCAGTCAGGCAAGCGACTAAGCAGAGACCAGAGCAGCGGAGCGGCCGAGCCAGGAGGCGGAGCGGGGAGGGAGCAGTCAGTGCCAAGTGCTCACTACTCCCTCTGTCCTCCAGCGCTGCTGGCAGCCCGGCAGGCGCGGCAGCAGCAGCGACGTGGTCAGTGGCCTGCCTGCCGCCCAGAGGCTGGGGAGTTGGCCTGCGCCCTGAGGCTGGAGCCACCCCAGCCTCTGTGTCGGCCCGGCCCTGCATATAGTAAAAAGTAAGAAAAAAAATGACATGAACATCGTTATGTACCCAGGAGCCCCTGGCTGGTGTAGGATTAGGAAGTGTGCGCACTGGCCTATTGAGAGTCTGTAAGAGCCTGCATGTGCCCTAAAATAAAGGCTGGAGTACTAGGCAGAAGCATGGATGCAGCAGTATGGTGAGTAGCTCTGGTGTCTATGCCCACAGGGGAGAGCAGGGCAGCGGTAGCCATGGGCAGTTGTCCTAACAGTGCCCGCCATTACGCCTCCTTTTCTTTAGGCTGGATCTATGCAGACACTTCTTCACAAGAAGAGAAGCACCAATGTACTCCACTAATTCCCATGACCCTTCTTTCTTTATATCAAGAATGTTCTTGACTAGGGATGAGCGAACCCGAACTGTATCGTTCGAGTTCGTACCGAATTTTGGGCATGGACCTGAACATTTACGTAAAAGTTTGGGTTCGGGTTCGTTGTTCGGCGATTTCTATGGCGCATTTTGAAAGCCTGCAAAGCAGCCAATCAACAAGCGTCATACTACTTGCCCCAAGAGGCCATCATAGCCATGCCTACTATTGGCATGGCTGTGATTGGCTAAGTGCAGCATGTGACCCAGCCTCTATTTAAGCTGGAGTTACGTCGCGCCGCACGTCACTCTGCTCTGATTAGTGTAGGGATAGGATGCAGCTGCAGTTAGGGCGAGATTAGACAGGGGATAACTCAGCAAAAACACTTAATGAAGTGATTGATCTACAGCTCTGAATCATTCAACTTCTGCTAGTTAATTGCTCACTGTTTTGAGGCTGTCCAGAGCGTTTTTCTGTCACTTTTTTCTGGGGTGATCGGCGGCCATTTTGTGTTTTGTGGTGCACCAGCACAAGCTGCCACCAAGTCCATTAATCCATCAATAGTAGATATTTTTTGCTATATCCTACATCAGGGGCTTGGCTGTGCTTATTGTCACCCCTAGAAACTCAGGATAGAATTTTCTATATTTTATTGAGAGGTGAAATTCACTTAAAAAAATAGCAATCCCCTAAATCTGGTGTTCCAGCTGTGGCTAGCCAAGTGTAATACTGTCTGGCAAAGAATATATTTTTTTTTTCTGGGGTAAAATTCAATTTCCAAAATAGCAATACCCTAAATCAGTGGTTTCTGCTGTGGCAGAACAAGTTTTATAGTGTCCGTCAAAGGATAGCTTTTGTTCTGGGGTGAAATTCAATTACCAAAATAGCAATACCATAAATCTAGTGTTCCAGCTGTGACTGGACAAGTTTCATAGTGTCCGTCAAAGGATATATTATTTTCTGGGGTGAAATTCAGTTGCAAAAATAGCAATACCGTAAATCTGGTGTTCCAGCTGTGACTGGACAAGTTTCATAGTGTCCGTCAAAGGATATATTATTTTCTGGGGTGAAATTCAGTTGCAAAAATAAAAAATACCGTAAATCTGGTGTTCCAGCTGTGACTGGACAAGTTTCATAGTGTCCATCAAAGGATATATTATTTTCTGGGGTGAAATTCAGTTGCAAAAAAAGCAATACCATAAATCTGGAGTTCCAGCTGTGACTGGACAAGTTTCATAGTGTCCGTAAAAGTATAGCTTTTGTTCTGAGTTGAAATTCAATTACCAAAATAGCAATACCGTAAAGCTGGTGTTCCAGCTGTGACTGGACAAGTTTCATATTGTCCGTCAAAGGATATTTTATTTTCTGGGGTGAAATTCAGTTGCAAAATAGCAATACCCTAAATCAGTGGTTTCTGCTGTGGCAGAACAAGTTTTATAGTGTCCGTCAAAGGATAGCTTTTGTTCTGGGGTGAAATTCAATTACCAAAATAGCAATACCATAAATCTAGTGTTCCAGCTGTGACTGGACAAGTTTCATAGTGTCCATCAAAGGATATATTATTTTCTGGGGTAAAATTCAGTTGCAAAAATAGCAATACCGTAAATCTGGTGTTCCAGCTGTGACTGGACAAGTTTCATAGTGTCCGTCAAAGGATATATTATTTTCTGGGGTGAAATTCAGTTGCAAAAATAAAAAATACCATAAATCTGGTGTTCCAGCCGTGACTGGACAATTTTCACAGTGTCCGTCAAAGGATATTTTATTATCTGGGGTGAAATTCAGTTGCAAAAATAGAAATACCGTAAATCTGGTGTTCCAGCTGTGACTGGACAACTTTCATAGTGTCCATCAAAGGATATATTATTCTCTGGGGTAAATTTCAGTTGCAAAAAAAGCAATACCATAAATCTGGAGTTCCAGCTGTGACTGGACAAGTTTCATAGTGTCCGTAAAAGTATAGCTTTTGTTCTGAGTTGAAATTCAATTACCAAAATAGCAATACCGTAAAGCTGGTGTTCCAGCTGTGACTGGACAAGTTTCATACTGTCCGTCAAAGGATATTTTATTTTCTGGGGTGAAATTCAGTTGCAAAAATAGAAACACCGTAAATCTGCTGTTCCAGCTGTGACTGGACAAGTTTCATAGTGTCCGTAAAAGGATATAATTTTTTCTGGGGTGAAATTCAGTTGCAAAAAAAGCAATACTGTAAATCTGGTGTTCAAGCTGTGACTGGACAAGTTTCATAGTGTCCGTCAAAGGATATATTATTTTCTGGGGTGAAATTCAGTTGTAAAAATAGCAATACCGTAAAACTGGTGTTCCAGGTGTGACTGGACAAGTTTCATAGTGTCCGTCAAAGGATATATTATTTTCTGGGGTAAAATTCAGTTGCAAAAATAGAAATACCGTAAATCTGGTGTTCCAGCTGTGACTGGACAAGTTTCATACTGTCCGTTCAAATTGTCCACGTGGCCAGAGCTAGCCTTTTATGCCTTGGAGGAGCTGGCCTGCCCGGCGGCCAGCGTTTTGTCTTAACGTGTAGTCAGCACGGCAGGTGGCATCATTACTGACAAACGCAGCCGCTTGTCCACAGCCAATGTGGACAAGCTGACGTTCATAAAAATGAACCAGGCATGGATCTCACAGGTCCTGTCCATCCCTTGTGCAGAATAGACATTTATAACTACCTCCCCTTAACCATATATTCTTGTACTCCAGGGCATGAACCTCTCCTCCGTCTGGGTGCCAGGGGCCTAAATATCTGAAAGTGGCCTTCTCCATTGGTGGGTGACATGAAGCCTAATTCTCTGCTTTGGGACTTCTCTCCTCTGTCTGGGTGCTGGGGCCTAAATAACTAAAAGTGGCCTTCTCCGTTGGTGGGTGACATGATGCCTCTTTTGCTGCTATGGGACCTCTCTCCTCTGTCTGGGTGTCAGGGGCCTATATGTCATTTAATCATTTGTTGTCTTGGTGGGAGATATTAAACTCTTTTTACTGTCTAATGACCGCCCCATTGTCTGGGTGTCAGGGGCCTATATGTCGTGTACTCATTTGCTGTCTTGGTGGGAGATATTTAAGCACTGTTTACTGTCTAATGACCGCCCTATTGTCTGCGTGTCAGGGGCCTATATGTCGTTTAATCATTTGTTGTCTTGGTGGGAGATATTAAACTCTTTTTACTGTCTAAAGACCGCCCTATTGTCTGGGTGTCAGGGGCCTATATGTCATTTAATCATTTGTTGTCTTGGTGGGAGATATTAAACTCTTTTTACTGTCTAATGACCGCCCCATTGTCTGGGTGTCAGGGGCCTAAATTTCATGTACTTGCTTGCTGTCTTGGTGGCAGACATTTAACACTTTTTACTGTCTAATGACCGCCCTATTGTCTGGGTGTCAGGGGCCTATATGTCGTTTAATCATTTGTTGTCTTGGTGGGAGATATTAAACTCTTTTTACTGTCTAATGACCGCCCTATTGTCTGGGTGTCAGGGGCCTATATGTTGTTTAATCGTTTGTTTTCTTGGTGGAAGATATTAAACTCTTTTTACTGTCATGACCGCCCCATTGTCTGGGTGTCAGGGGCCTACATAAATGATAATGGCCTGTTCCATTGCAGGTTGACCTGAGGCCTGTGTTGCTGTTACGGGACCGCTCTCCTCTTTCACGGGTGCCATGGCCCTGAGTCTGTGAATGAGGCCTGTGGCACTGCAGGCAGACATGAATCCCTTTTGGCTGTGATGAGAACTTCAACTCCCATAGCATTCCCACCTGATGCCACCCCAACCTCCTATTCCACTTCCTCCTCCTCCAAGTTGCCAATTGATATTGGGGAATTTTTATTTATTTTATTTTAAGTCATTTCCCTATCCACATTTGTTAGCAGGGGATTTACCTACATTTTGCTGCATTTTGCAGCCCTCTAGTCCTTTCCTGGGCTATTTTACAGCCTTTTTAGTGCCCAAAAGTTCGGGTCCCCATTGACTTCAATGGGGTTTGGGGTGAAGTTCGGGTCGAGTTCGGATCCCGAACCAGAACATTTTCGGGATGTCCGGCCGAACTTTTCGAACCCGAACATCCAGGTGTTCGCTCAACTCTTGACTTCATAGGCATTCCTAGAACTGACTGAAGCAACAGTCACCATTTTGGCAAAATAGATGGTATGTTGTGATTAGGGCTGAAACGATTACTTGAATCAATCGAGTAACTCAACACAAATAAATCCTTGATGCAATTTTTTTGCATGAAGGATTTTTTTGTACCATGTGATAACAGAGTGTGAGTGAAGAGCTTGCTATTACTCACTGCTCCGTGGTCTCCCGCCGGCCAGCACCGTGCTGCACTGTGTCCTGACGTACAAACATTATCAGGATGTAGTGCATGTAAGAGGCTAGAAGAGCTGTGGACTGTTGGTGGCACCCCTAACAGGAAAGGTAAGTAATTGATTTCATTGGCACTAGGGACTGATGGCTAGGAGGGGGAGATGGGGGAACTGGGGGAGTAACTGATGGCACTGGTGGAGTAACTGATGGCACTCGGTATAGCTGAGGGTACTTGGGGGAGCTGAGGGCACTGGGGGACTTGATGGCATGGAGGACTGATGGCATAGGGGAGCTGATAGCACCAAGTGGAGCTGATACCATGGGGGAGCTGATGGCACCTGGGGGAGCTGATGGCATGGGGAACTGATGGCACTGGGGGGAGCTAATGGCATGGGGAAGTTGATGGCACTGGGGGGGGGGGAGCTGATGCCATGGGGGAGCTGATGGCACTAGGGGGAAATGATGGCATGGGGGAAATTATAGCACTGGGGGGAGCTGTTGGCATGGGGAAGTTGATGGCACTGGGGAGTGGGGTGGGGCTGATGGATGAGGGAGCTGATGGCACTTGGGGGAAATGATGGCATGGGGGAAATGATGGCACTGGGGGAGCTGATGACACTGGGGGGGAGCTGATGGTGCTGGGGGGATGACGGCATTGGGGGAGCTGATGTCACTGTGGGGAGATGATGGCGCTGGGGGGATGACAGCATTGGGGGAGCTGATGCCACTGGGGGGAGCTGATGGCTTGGGGGAGTTGACAGCACTGGGGGAAATGATGGCACTGGGGAGCTAATAGCACTCTTGGGAGCTGATGGCACTGGGGGAAGCTGATGGCATGGGGGAGCTGATGGCATGGTGGATCTGGTGGCACAGGAGAGCTGATGGCACTGCGGAAGTTCATGGCACTAGGGGGAGCTGATGGCACTGTGTATCTGTACTATGCTGGAAGGAAACTATGAGAGGTGGCTGGATATATTCTGAATCCACCTTAAACAAATCCATAGAGGACAAGCCAAAAATATCTTACCCATACAGTAAGATGTCTTCCAGTACAGTTGTAAGCTCTGATTAAGAAGGAAGGGGCAGTATAGACCTTTTTCTTATGTTGTAAACCCCATTATAGTGATTGTATTTTCACACAACTTTGCATGTATCAATAATACAGATGAATAACTTTGTGATATACTGTATCTTATCAGAGAAAAATGTCTTGTTCTATGTTTACCAGCTGTTTTCTACCTCCCACCACACACACATACAGTATACACACACTCACCACACACACATATACACACACGCACCCTTCTAAACTAACTTTCTCTTGGAAATTTGTGAGAATCCATGTTGTGAGTCCAAGATGGGCACCCTGCTTACTGAAGGATCAGATTATATCATCAAAGAATTCTATGGAGAGGGGATGGTTTGCAGGAGGGAGGAAAGTTATAGGCAAGGTTACTTGTATTCCACAATGGTGCCATTGAAAAATACAACTTGTATTTCAAAAAACAAGTTCTCCTATGGTTACGTTGATAGAAAAAAAGGATATGTCTGTCAGACAACAAGTGACGTACAAGCGAAAGAATGTGTTATGCCTATAACACCATGCAGTTGTAACTGGCTGCATTCTTAATGGGTTAACTATTGAAAACTTCAGTTATTCAGGATTGGCTTTGTAGTATTGAAGTGTTAGACCCCTACACATATGTCCAGCTATCCGTCTCAGTTCCCCTCTGGCATGAAGCAGATAACTTCTTAGGGGAACTAAGCCAGAACTGAATCCATGGTTTTCTATGGGATAGTGCACATACTGTACATCTGAAGCAGCAGTTGTAATGCTGGATGCTAAATAGTAACAAAAACAAAAATTCTGCATACTCTGTTTTTCTGTCTGGTGCTATAACTATACAGATGTTGGATCTGTGTTCTGAAGTACAGTACACTTATATCAGTTGTGACCAGCTCCAGCATAAAACAACTGGCCAGACACAACTGATGTGAACCTAGCCTTGGTCTCTAGTGCACTATTGTTATTACAATCTCTGTAGTATGCATTGCAATCTTACATTTTTTTTTTATGAAGATAATTTATGAAAGATATCAGCAATAAAACATTCAGAAGTAGCTAAACAAGCAGGAAAAGTGTAGTCAAATTCTCAAGACTAGCTAACTAAACTGAAATCATGTAAGAAAAAGGCACACAGCCACAAGCTACAGTATGTGTATCATGGTCATGCATCCTATTTTTCATGATTTGCACATTTTATTGCATTTTACACTATTTGTTTCCTCACTGCTTTCAAAATGCTTTGATGACAAGTTGTATTTTTGTAAGCATCCATCTTCTGAAGTCAGTTTATGTTCATCTTTTGACAAGGCATCTTCCTTACAATGGCTGTTATTTCATCCTACAATATCATATTTCTTTCTCATCCATGGAAGATGATTTATTTCCCTTTTATCCGCAAATTGTTTCTTTAATCTAATTCATATTAATGCTGCTGGGAGGAAGTGATATATAAAATGGTATTAGCTATTTTTAGGCTATATTGTGCAACAGGAATTTTAAAAATCCATCATTATTGATCAGGGTCATGTGCATTTCCTAAGACACCAAATCAAATCATGAATGAAACAACCACAAACTATGCGTAAATACTGTAAATGTGTTTCTAAATATACTGTAACTCGGTACCGGTATAGATGAGTAGCTGCTCTTCAGTGCTATATACAAGCATCTGGGTGTCTAGAAATGACGCATCAGTCTTCAAAGACTTAGACTATACTCAAACTATAGATGGAAGCGCAGTTTAGAGACTCCATTATTTATTTATTGCCTTATTTGATTACAAGAATAACCCAGCATGCAGCTCCATTATGACAGACACCATAGCAAAGTCACAGAAAATAATGCACTAGAACAACAGATGCAAACATAATACTGTACATGGACTCTAATGATAAAATATGAGATTCTTAGCCAATATATTTTGATCAAAACACATATTTGCCCATCTTCCCAGTGCCACGGTGGTCTTAGGTCAGGCAGGTCCTACTCTAAACCTACCTATGCCGTTATACATCTATATTCAGGAGGGCAGACCCTGCACATATAGTGTGTTGCTCCTAGTTACCTCTATGTGCTTTAGCAACCAATGAGAGGTGGAGCACACACAGCTATATGTACCACCTTAATCAAGGTTGCCTATGAGAAAGTGCACATGAATGCAACTCCCAGGATAGAAGCGCATTCTCACCTGAAGGTGCCATGCCTTCAAGACAAATAAAAAAATAACACCATAGCAAACCCTAATGGAACCCTGATTGACCCAATAGAATCTGTCAGATGCTATTAGGATCCCTTATTTGATTAATTAGACACAGTGTAGAGAATTACATTATGAACTCCACATTAGTTGGATGCTATTTGGGTGCTCAGATTTTAGTCATTCATCCTTGAAATAGAGAAAATAATAACATTATTCAATGTTCTTTAATAGTTTTATGACTGTAAATCATAGATGTTATATCTGATCTTTGATCGGGGATGGGCATTTTGTGTTGTTCTTCGTGGTAGGAAAGGAGGGAACCCATTCAATGCTTTGACTCAATGGATGATTATTTTAAATGATGGGGAAATGCAAGCAATTGGGTATAAGTAGAGAAAATAAAAAAGGCATAAATGAACTCTGCTTTCATGATGGAGTTTACTTCCATAAAGTATTTCTAAAAAAATGAAGTGTAGACAGAATTTTAGAAGGAGCAACCAAGTTGGTCATACATGCCCATGTTTGGAGGCCTACTATTCCCTTCTCTGGGGTGTATTATTTGTAAGCGGGACATATTCCAATGTTGCTCATTAGAGAGAAGTTTCTATATTTTTAAAACCTCTAAAACTTAATTCTCTTTTGTCAATGAAAGGATAGCATAGTATTAACTCTGTATATGACACCAGTGGAGTGTATGAAATCTTGCAACAGAATTTCTTAGATATGTTTATTGAAAGTGGCAGCATGTTTAGTTGTGGGCATCACATCTTCATCACGCAATGTGATACTCCCATTGAAATGTGTTGCTTTTTATTTTCCATATCCAATTTGTTTTTATTTTTATTACACATTCCTATTGGTGCTGGCCCTTTTTTCCTGTTTGTTTATATTTCATCCAAGCCAGCGGTGATCTTTGGATCTCCTACTTCATGTCAAGCTGTAGCTGAGGAATCATTACATGCCATTATCAGTGTTGGGCCTGGTTTGTACAACACTATAAGGTGGGCGGCTTTCCTTTAGTCCCCCTTGCATCTCTTGTTCAGTTTAGTGGTCATGCTCTATGTGGCACAGAGTTCATAAGATCACTCAGCTGCCACATCATTTCTCTCTGATTTCATGTGGACCCTCTGCATACATTCTTCTGTCGTATTAAGGGTGGATTCACATCACGTTTTTCCCATCCGTTTAATGGATACATTGTAATAAAAAAATAATCCAAAAGTGCAGCACACCACGATTTTGTATCCTGCAGAGTCCGGTTAAACATATACGTTTTTTTTTTTACAATGGAACTCTATGGTAAACAGATCCCACTGTAAGGCATGCATCTCGGTCATCCGTTAACATGTACGTTTTTGCATACGTTAAACCGATGGCAAAAACGTGATGTGAACCCAGCCTAAGCCATGTATGTCTGTTTCCAGTGTGTCAGTGCATCAAAACCAACTTATGTTTCCAAGAAAATGTCAAAAGTAGACATCAAACCAGGTATATGACTCTTAGGAAATTTCATTCAAGAGCTAGCAGTGCTAAATAGAAGAACTTAATGACTTCCAAAAGAAGAAAACTCAACATACATTGCCGTATCTCGAAGCTCACACACATTATTTGTTATTATGCTGTCTAGGATCTATCTATATTTTAAAAGTAAAGTAATTATTAATATAATCAGATAGTGCTGTCCAGGGATGTATCTGTTGGTGGTGAATGGGGTTGCACTAAAGCCCTTGAGTCAGGGGGTTAAAAGGCTCTGTGCCCTTAAGGAGTCAAATAAGCAAGATTCCAGCTCACCACTACTTGATGGCCTCCATTCCCATGCACAGACTAATCATGACAGCTACGTACAGATAATACAAAATATGAGAAGTTATGTGACACCAGGAGACCAGTACTATAAAGTATGTGTGATAGTTGTGGGGGACCTGTGAAAGATACTGCATTAGAGCTGAGAAGCATCAAATTATGCCTCTTGTACTGTCTATAGGGTGATAAGATTATATTATTGCAATCGGGCTTATAGGTTCACCCAGGAACTAGGGATCAGAAGTGACGGCAACGCTTCACCACCAATATCTACGCCACCGTCGGCACCTGACAACAACTAATATAGAATTTAACTAATTTAATATAGAAATGCTTGTTATTGATCTCTTATTTTGGAAAATGTATTTTCATGACAATTTTTTCTATTTTCATTAAATCTTAAGGCCGTCACCCGCAACAAAGCAAAGGCACGTATATACCGATTCCTATCGTGGAAGAACTGGAAGTAGGAAAGTGGGGAGCCAAAATCATACTCAATGATTACAACTCTGTCACTTTATCGATATTGTCTGTTCCAAACTGCATCATAGGCAAATTCCGTATGTACATTGCTGTGTTAACACCTCATGGAATACTGAGGACATCCCGAATGTCTAACACAGATACCTACATTCTCTTCAACCCATGGTGCAAAGGTAAGGCTATTGCCTTCTGGAATTTCTCTATACACATGTGCCGGCTTCTCTATGTAACACCTCTTGCATGTTTATAGATAGAGGGGGCAAGGCTTCAGCAAGTGTGAAAAGGGCACAAAACTTAGATAACTTAGATCTTTTAGTAAGCTGACGATATATGTAGGTTTCTAACACATTTCCCAACATTACATGTAGAGCAGCCAACCCATTTAAGGAGAACAATGCATTGAAAAATGCCCCTTTAACAGAGGTCGCATAGCACCTCCCTATCTCACACAATCTGATTTTGGGAGCACAGAGACTCTGCTGCACACCCGGTGGGATAAGTGCTGAGGAAAGCACCCAATGCACAACAAGTATTGTGAATGGATCTTATTGGCTAGAATAGGACATGCACATGATGGGAGTGTAGTATGTGCCCGTAGCCATCTTTCAGAGCTGTTATAACTGTTATAACTATTTTATTATTTTATTGAAAAAATTTCAGTAAAGAAAAGTGAATAGGTTCTCATTTACAACCAACCACCTTTCAAGCACAGTATAATGCAGACTAGTGAATTAAAAAAGTTTCCTTTTAAACATCTTTATAAATAAAACCCTATGGGGTAATTTATCAAACTGGTGTAAAGTAGAACTGGCTTGGTTGCCCATAGCAACCAATCAGATTCCGCCTTTCATTTTGGACAGCATCTTTGGAAAAAGAAAGGATAAATCTGATTGGTTGCTATGGGCAACTAAGCCAGTTCTACTTTACACCAGTTTGATAAATTGCCCCCTATATTGTTTTCATCAGCTAAACATACATGTCTAATTTTCATTTGCATTTATTCCCATATTCACTATTACTAAACATACAAGGGGTACAATAAAATATATATGTATGTATATATATATATATATGTGTATATATATATATATATATATATATATATATATATATATTAACCCCTTAGTGACCACAGTGCTTTGGTCCTTTTTACTTTTAATAAGTGTAAATTGTGCAAAAAGGGAAAAAAACTTTTTAAATTAGATTTGGAATTTTTTTAATTTGCCATTTTCCCAAAAATAAAATCTTAAAACAGGTTCTCAATTTAGTTTCATCTGTTTTGAGATATGTGTAGTTGGGGGTGAATAATGTGGTTATGGCAACAATTTGGTTTGTCGGTGGCAGTGTACAGTGTTTGTAATTTTATTTGTATATTTTTTACACAATATTTAGCTGCAAAGGTAAAAAATGATCTGTGTGGGATATATACATTTTATATATCTATTTTTAAAATTGTGTACTATGCCACGGTAACTGAAGCATCCATGGGAACCCCATTTGGCTCCTATGGGTGTTCTCTGTGCGCTGTGTAAGCTGCATTAGAGAAGACAGAAGCATTTACAAACTGATTGGGTCTCCTCATCAGGAGCTTTAAAGGGGTTATCCATTAATAAATATTAATCTAATGCCTGCAGCCTGCCTTCTGAAACAGAAAATTCATACTTACCAGCTCTCTGCCGCTCCGTTCATTCTTACGGCCTTTCTCCACTGGGTCCCTGTTCCTTCCCCTGGAGTGTTCACATTCGATGTTGCATGGGGCTGGTCACATGCTCTGCTGCAGCCAGTGACTGGCTTCAGTGGTGATGTGCTGTTTCTGGCCACATGTCACGTTAGCGATGGGGGAGGGAAAACCACACTGACAACAGGAGGGAAGGGGAAAGGAACTAGGCCTCAAAGCTAGGGAAAGGGAAACGGGCACCACCTATAGAAACACTAATCCTAGCCCTAACTCCAATCCGTATGAACAGACCTTGAGGATAGGAATGTTCATATACTGGAACCTATGGCCCTGGAAACCCTGAATTGCCCTGAAATAGTGTCAGGGCTTGAGATGACCTGTTTCTTACAATAAGAAGGAACCAGCATCTCCCTGAGGCCTAGTAACAAAAGACAGAGGGGAAACAACAATATATAAAAGGGAAGTAACACTTAACTTCTAAAGTAAATGGACGAGCAGGAACTCAGAAGAGGAGCACACACCAGCACTTCCAATACCAACCGCATAGCATGATGTTTGAAGCCAGACTAAATAGAGGAGTTGGAATGACCACTGAGCTACACCTGAGATAAGAGGTGTGGTCATTACCAGCAACAACACTGAAACAAGTGAAACCATAGAGGCTGTCAGATCACATCACATGCAGCCAGACTCTTAGATCTTCTGACACCTGTCACGTTAGAGACCGTGACACCACATCACTGCTGAATCCAATCATTGGCTGCAGAGGAACACGTGAACATGCCCATGGAACGCCAGATGCATACACTTCTGGGACCAGAACATGGACATAGCAGAGGCAGTGCAGACCGGTGGTGAGTAGTTAAGTATGAATTTTCTGTTTTTCGGGAGGCAGGATGCAGGCATTATGTAAAAAAATAACTATTACTGGAAAACCCATTTAAAGGTAAGCTGCAACCAGGAAATCCACGGATAAACCCGACGCAATGTCTTGTAGGGCTAGCTCAGCTGAATGTAATTATAGTTTTCACTTAGCCATCTGTTGCTTTTTTCTGGAAAAAAAAAGTACTTTTAATCCACAGGAAAATGAAGAGTAAACTTCACCCAAGATGGGCTCAAGACACTCCATGCACCCTTGCTCCTCCTACTTCTTCTGCTGCCCTTCCTCACCAGCAGATCCAGGAGAGGACTGTACAGGAACCTGGCTATGTCAATCAAGAAGGAGAAGGACGGGCTGGTGGAGGAAGCAGGAGGGGCAAGGGGCACAGAATGACTTGGGTCCACCCTTAATGCATGTAACAGCTCATTTGCATATTGATTAAAAGTACCTTTTCTCCAGAAGGAAGCAATGGATTGCTAAGAAAAATGTTATCATTATATTCAGCAGAGATAACCCTACAAGGCAGTGTGCCTGGTTTAACAGTGAATTTCCTGGTGACTGACTCCCTTTAAACCCGGGTCATACATTAACAATTGCACAGGTTTAGGCCAGGTTCAGGCTCAGGCTCAGGACACTGCACCAGTCATGTACCGTATGGTGCGTGGAAATAAACTTTTTATTGGAAACTGTAGCCTTTTTTCCCAGAGCCACCACTGAACTTTAATTTTCTAAAGAACACAATAAAAAATAAAAAGTCAAGGCCACTTTTTAACAATTATTTCATTACAGTAGTCTAATCCCATGTCATTCATTTATGAGAGGCCAAAAATCCTAAGATTTTCAAGCAAAATGGATGATTTCAGATAGCCCTGTTTAATCTTCCAGCTTTTCCCAAGGTGTGACCTATTATTCATTTTTATCTCTATTAGTTTTTTATATTATGAATGTTTTCTTTTTAGCAGCAAAGAAGTACGGTATATAGGCTTGTCAATGGAAATGATCCTTCAGTTTAACTTGTATTTGCATTCTAATTCATATTATACTTTTAGTTTATATATATATCTTGTTTCCATAGATTATACCACTGATCATTTAACCTCAGTATTTATAGCAAATGTTTAATGATATTCATATTTCTGCTATTACAATAGACGATGCAGTTTACATGGATGACGAAAAAGAGATAGAAGAATATGTCATGAATGATATTGGTGTGATTTTTCATGGAGAAGCAAACAATATAAAGACAAGAAGCTGGGAGTATGGGCAGGTGAGACCTTCTTTGCAACCTAGTTTTCCTAATGACTTATTATATATAGTGTTGGGAGTTCTCCACTTAACCGCTTCCCGACCGCTGTACGCACCGATGCGTCCAGGAGGTGGCTGGTTTACTCCTCCTGGACGCTCGCGCGCGCGTTCACAGTGCCGTGCGTCTCACAACTTGAACTGCAGCCTGCCAGCGATGATCAATCGCTGGCAGGCTGTAGATGCGAAATAATTCGCATCAAACATGTATATCAGACGCTGTTTTGTTAACAGCGTCTGATATACCTGCTACCTGGTCCTCTGGTGGTCCGATTTGCTGGGATCGACCACCAGAGGACCAGGTAGCTATGTAAAGTTGCACCAAACACTACACTAACCCCCCCTCACTTATTAACCCCTTGTTAACCCCTTGATCACCCCATCTAGATTCCCTGATCACCCCCCTGTCATTGATCACACCCCTGTAAGGCTCCATTCAGACGTCCATATGTGTTTTGCGGATCCGTGGATTTACTAATTCTAATGTGTACTACAGTATGGCAATTAGAATAAATCGCCACACCAACTTCAGCTTGCATACTTTTTACAAATGTATAGTATTGGTCTGGTTTAGAAAAGAAGACCCATTTTAAAATACTCAGTTAGGGTATTTTGAGATCATAGAGGGTAGTCTTCTATTTAGGACCATCATCTATTAGGTAGAATGGAGAGGGGCTTCAAATCAAGTGGTAATATAGGAAACTTGTCCACTTGCCATTTATCCTTACAGATTATACAATGTCTAATTTCCAGAGGTACGTAATGAATATGTCATGAGGTGGTCACACAGGGATAATTCAAGCCAAGTTAAATTGTCCAACGCAAATAACGCCTTTAGAGCAGGTTCAGACATAGCAGAAATGCCGCTTTTAGACTTATGGATGGAAAATTCACAGCAGCATACAGTCGCAGCAAAGTGGATGGAATTTTAACAAATTTCTGAAAATTTCTGTGCATAAATTGACATGGAAATTCCCAACATGCCGATTCTTTCTGCATACTGTGACCTTATATTTCATCCTTTGTGATCCCTAGGGGGACATTCACTGCAAATCCCCGATAAAAATCCATGACAAAACCCAGATTTTGATGTAGACATGTCACACACTTTTTTGATCCTGTATCGACAGACCCTTAGACTGGAAAATCACAGGTTTTGATGCAGTTTGGTGGGAGGTTTTTATGAGTATTTTTGAGTCAAAGCTAGGAGTGTCCCCAGCAGAAAGTAAAAGTAGTCATTATGTTAAATTTCCCATTCATATCTATTCCTGTCTTTGGCTCAAAAACTGCATTATAAACTGCATATGTGATTCTATCGTTTATGCAGTGGTGTAGCATGGCGTGGGCCAGAGTCAAGCTAAAAGGGGGTACCCAGGCACTAGAGCATGTTAAAACACTGGGGCTCAAACAGTTAATGCATGCAGTGCACTGCCTGCCACAAAAGTGCTGGGCGAGCATGCACTGAGGAATCATCAGTCATCAGGCACTGCAGATCAGGCCTAGACCAGGCTGGCTGTACGCCTCTCCGGTGGGCAGAAAGACCTCTAAAGCAACCAGGAAGGGCAGAGATTTTTATTTTTTAAGTTTAAGGCGATGCATTGGGTGATGCGACGCAGAAAAGGACTTTTAGTAAGAGGAGGAAGGAAGGGAGTGCCAGTGCCCAGCCATGGCCCATGGGAATTTTGTATGATAAGTCTCAGTGGGGATGGCTGGGCTGGGGGCCCCACAGTGGAACAGGGCCCCATGTGACCTCCAGCCTGGCCATCCCCATAAGGGGCCTAAGATGGCTTATAGGTGGTCTCCAGCTTTTTTTAAGTGATGGCCATAGTGACAGGCCATGACTAGCTGATCGACAGAGGTAAGGCACTCCGCATCCCTGATGATTCTTTGTTGCTGGTAGTCGCTGCTAGAGCTACAGAGCATTGTCAACATCATAGTGGACAGCACTCGTCACTGCAGTGCTGTTCCTATTGATTTCAATGGAAGCAGTGCTGTAGTGACGAGCGCTGTCCACTACAATGTTGATGTTGCAGTGTAGTTCAGCCACGGCTTTTCATGAAGGAGCTACACAGAACAGATGACCGGCGGGGTTACGAAGTGGACAAAATATTTAATACAGAGGATTATTACTTACTTGTAATTCTCATGGGCCTGCTGTGCAGATTCCACTTAGGCTTCCAGAGTAATGAACCTCCTTATTATGCACACAACCGTGCTGCCTCATTGCCCATGCTGAGGACCACAAATAGTGTATTCCGTATTGTGGTGCGGACCCATTGACTTGAATGGGTCAACAATCTGTGGGCTACGGGCAAAGACAAAATATATTTTATCTTTTTGCGGTGTGGAGGCACGTACCCGAAAGCCCACGGAAGCGCTTCACAGTGCTTCCGTGGGCTTCCAATCTGTGCCTATGTTCTGCTAAAGATAGGTGTTGTCATATCTTGGGTCATATCTTGTGAATAGGGGACACATTTAAGTCAATAGGTCTGCACTGCAATAAGGAGTGCACACAGCCAGTACAGTATGATCCCCTAGACCAGGGATGGGCAAACTGCGGCTCTCTAGCTGTTGTAAAACTACAACTCCCACCATGCCCTACTGTAGGCTGATAGCTGTAGCCAGACTGGGCATGCTGGGAGTTGTAGTTTTGAGAGCCGCAGTTTGAACATCCCTGCTCTGTACCATTCCCAATTCCCATTTAGGCCCCCTCCCAGCCTCACTGAGAGTCAGAGTAGCAGGTGAAGGGGTGCAATACTTGGCTTGGGCCGGGTGCTGGCAACCCACTCTATGTCACTGCCTTTATGTTAATGCTTCAATTCTGCACTGAATCTGCCACAAGATCAGCTTGTTTTCCAACCTGATTTTAGAGGCAAATCTTTATATCACAAGCTTTTTTGGAGCTGATTTTGAAACGGATTAAAACATTCATTTTCCACAATAAATCTTGCAAGGCATTTAATGTTTTTGCAACATGTTCTTTGTTACTGGAAGTCACAACTCTATTCAACTATTAAAAATGACTTTCTTGTAATTCTAGTTTGAAGAGCAGATACTCGATGCTTGTCTGTTTTTAATGGATAAAGCTCAACTGGATCTTTCTGGAAGAGGAAATCCTGTAAAGATCAGCCGGATTGGATCCGCAGTGGTATGTGCATTCATTTATTTATTACATTATTTTTTATTATATTCTATTATCATTTCTACCCAGTATTTATTCAGCTGATAATTTCATAGATATTGTTGTGATCCAATTAATATAGCATTTAGAATTTTTTTATAAAAGGGATGTGAAGTTTTAGTCTTCTACTTTGTCATGTCGATATGTTTAAATCCATCTGCTAAAAGCATTTCTCAGGATACCAATTTTGACAAAACCGTATAGGCGCTTTGTTCAACACTACAAAACAAACAGTATCCAGTTGTTTAAATGTCAAAATGTTTGGCGCATAGATTCCTATTTTCTAGGTGTACAGTCATGCTGTCAGTGCTGATTGCTGCAGCGCTGTTCTCTTCTGTCTTTGCTGTTCTCCTCTGAACCTGGTGCTCACTAACTAAATTGAGAAATGCTGGGATAATAGAGGAGAATGTCATTGCAGCATGACAGATAACTTGCTAAAATAGTCTTTTAATAATATATCCAATATACACTACATATGAGGAAGTAGCGCAGGGAATAGAGTCCAGAGGCAGGCTGAGAAGCTTGCCTCTGTGTGTTGCACATAGCTGTCTTCCACACTTCCAGTAGTAGAGCAATGCTAAGTTAGGGTAGCTAAAGAGACACTTTATTGGCACTTTCATTTATTCAGCAATTTGAGAAACAGTAGATCTCCTGTGGGATCAGACCACACTTGTTTCGGACATGATTTGACCAAGTCATTTAGCCATCACTACTTAAAGGGTACCTGTCACTTCCAAAAACTATCATAAGCCCCCAGAAGTACCTGAGAGTAGCCAGCAGTGTGTTTCTGGCGATCATTTTCTTCCTGAAGGCAGATGCAGCAAAAGCTCTGAAAACATTCTTTTATCCCCTGCCCGTACGATTTTCTAGTCATGCTTGAAGTCAAGGGGGGAGCGGCCTCCTTGCTTCAAGTCAAGGTAACCGCGCCTCCTTTCCTGCCCCTTCGCCTGTGACTGACAGCCGGCAGTTCAAAGCCAGCCGAACTCTCGTGCATAAGCGCTGTCAGTCACAGCGAAGGGGCAGGGAAGGGGGCACTGTTACCTAGACTTGAAGCAAGGAAGCTGCTGCCCTCTTGACTTCAAGCATGACTATTGACTAGAGAGTCGTGTTGGCAGGGGATAAAAGAATGTTTTCAGTGCTTTTGCTGCATCTGCCTTCGGGAAGAAAATGATCGTCAGAACACACTGCTGGCTATTCTAAGGTACTGCCAGTGGCTTGGGATGGTTTTTGGAGTCATTCAAATCCTTACGATTGCCCATCTTTCCTGATTTCAACACATCAAGTTCAAAACTGACTTGTACAATTGCTTCTAACATATCGCACCCACTGATGGTTGCTGTTATTTTGATAATCAATGCTATTCACATCTACTGTACTGCCAGTGGTTTCAATGTTATGGCTGATCAGTGTACTTTCTGTTATGAGATATTATTCTCCCATATTGTACACTTCCAAGTAAAAAAGTGGCATGGAATGAAACTTGTTCTTACACTTCTATTGCTGAAAAGATGAATTGTGATTTCTTTCCTTATGAGAAGTGTATTATTATACTTTTAGTCTGGTGTGATGAAAAGTGGCAGGCCAATATCTGATGTTCAGTAATAAGTCATTTATAGTCGTTGACTGAATAATAACAGAATATAATTGCCCATGGCATCAAAGATATGGTGAAGCTCTTGGGAAGCCATACAACTTGACTTCAGACCTAATTGAGGGTAGCACCGTAACACTATTTCAAACGTATGCAAAATGAGAAAATGTAATAGTAGCTGAGAATGTCAAATTATGTAACTAATGGGGGAGACTGACACTCATAAAGAAATGTATAGAGATACGTGTTATCTTGATTGACCTTATATTTTAATATTACATGTATGCATTTATACCAAATTATTTTTTGTACAGTTTAAAAATGGACAGCATCAATTCAGTATTAGTCCAACCTAAACTGATAACAAATGAGAACTTCCAAGAAACAGAAACCCTCGCATAAATGTAAAAAAACATGACAATAAAGCATGGTGACAGTAACAGAGCCAACAGATCAAGAGCAAATTCAAATGGGATTGTACTTAAAGGAGTTGCCTGAAGTTTGGATATTAATGGCCTATCCTTAGGATAGATTATCAATAACTGATCAGTGCGTGTCCAACTCCCGGGACCCCCACCAATCAGCTGTTTGAAGAGACCACAATGCTGAGCAATGCTACCTTTTCCTAGGCCAGTGACGTCATGTTCATCTGTCACATGGCCTAGGCGCCACTCAGTTCTATTTAAAGGGATTCTGTCACCAGGTTTGACCCCTGTCAGCTAAACATATGCTGACGCTCAGGGTCTCATCAGGATTCGTAATGTGGGCTCATCAATGCGATCAGTAGCTTTATTTTGGCAAAAAACTGGTTTTACTAACCTGTCAATCAAAGAAATAAGGTGCCCAAGGGGAGGTCCAGGGATGCAGGGTGCCCGGCCGCACCCATCGCTGTTCGTGCCCAGCACCGCCCCCTAGTCTTCTGTGCCGCATCTCCCTCCCTCCCCCTACTCCTGCTGCAAGATCTGGCGCGTGCGCACAGGGCGCATGCGCACTTCGCTTGAAGAAGCCGATCCAAGAAGTCCGGGCGTGCGCATCAGGCTGAGCCCTGTGTATCGGTCAACAATTTTACTGTCAAAATAAAAACAAAGAACTGCCATGATTATTTTTTTTGTTTGTTTCACATTACGACTGAGTATGTAAATTGCTTATTTTTATATTTGATGAATAAAAAAGTAATTGTCTTTTTTTCACTATTGTATAGATAAATGGCAAAGATGATGATGGTGTGGTTGCAGGAAACTGGACTAATGATTATGCTTATGGAGTTTCGCCATCTGCTTGGACTGGAAGTATAGAGATCTTGCTCGAATACTATAGTTCTAAGATACCAGTAAAATATGGACAGTGCTGGGTCTTTGCTGGTGTATTTACAACATGTAAGTATTAAATGCTAAAATCTGACTGAAAATAAAAATCTTCAGGAAGATTCACATTTCTGTGTTTCCTAGGATGCTGCCAACTATTAATTAGCAATGAGTGGGATGAGCAGACTTTTTGGTGCGTTCTTATTTTAAATCTAAATAAAATGAGTAATAAAAAAAAAATGAAAAAAAAAAATATTTAGGAAAAGCAAAATCTAGCACGATCCAACCAATTTATCTCTAAATGCAAGGTCCAACTGAAATGGAAGTACAGCAATGGTAAAGGGTACAGTTGAGCGAACCCCGGTTCGTACCGAATTTTTGGGTGTTCGGGACATTTTCAAAAAAGTTCGGGTTCGGGTTCGTTGTTTGGCGATTTCTTCCCGCTTTCTGAAGGGCTCCACAGCAGCCAATCAGCTAGCGTTTTACTTCTTGCCCTAGGAAGCCACCACAGCCATGCCTACTAATGGCATGGCTGTGATTGGCCAAGTGCAGCATGTGACCCAGCCTCTATTTAAGCTGGAGTCATGTAGCGCCGCATGTCACTCTGCTCTGATTAGTGTAGGGATAGGACGCAGCTGCTGATTAGGCAGGGAAAACTCAGCAAAAACACCTAATAAAGTGATCGATCTACAGCTGTGAATCATTCAACTTCTGCTAGTTAATTGCTCACTGGTTTTTAGGGTGCACAGAGCGTTTTTCTGACTTTTTTTCTGGGGTGATCGGCGGCCATTTTGTGTCTTGTGGTGCACCAGCACAAGCTGCCACCAAGTCCATCAATCCATCAATACTAGTTTTTTTTTTTGCTATATCCTACATCAGAGCCTTGGCTGTGCTTATTGTCATCCCTAGAAACTCTGAAAAAAAATTCTATATTTTATTGAGGGGTTAAATTCAATTGCCAAAATAGCAATCCCCTAAATCTGGTGTTCCAGCTGTGGCTAGCCAAGTGTAATACTGTTTGCTGTCTGGCAAAGGATAGATTTTATTCTGTGGTGAAATTCAATTGCCAAAATAGCAATCCAATAAATATGGTGTCCCAGCAGTGGCTTGCCAAGTTTCATAGTGTCCGGCACAAGATAGATAATTTTCTGGGGTGAAATTTAATTGCCAAAATAGCAATCCCCTAAATCTGGTGTCCCAGCAGTGGCTGGCCAAGTTTAATAGTGTCCGGCAAAGGATAGATTTGTTCTGGGGTGAAATTCAATTGCCAAAATAGCAATACCGTAAATCAGTGGTTTCAGCTGTGGCTGGCCAAGTTTATCAGTGTCCGGCAAAGGATATATTTTTTTCTGGGGTGAAATTCAATTGCCAAAATAGCAATACCGTAAATCAGTGGTTTCAGCTGTGGCTGGCCAAGTTTAATAGTGTCCGGAAAAGGATATATTTTTTTCTGGGGTGAAAATCAATTGCCAAAATAGCAATCCCCTAAATCAGTGGTTTTAGCTGTGGCTGGCCAAGTTTAATAGTGTCCAGCAAAGGATAGATTTTGTTCTGGGGTGAAATTCAATTGCCAAAATAACAATACCATAAATCTGGTGTCCCAGCAGTGGCTGGCCAAGTTTAATAGTGTCCGGCAAAGGATAGATAATTTTCTGGGGTGAAATTCAATTGCCAAAATAGCAATACCGTAAATCAGTGGTTTCAGCTGTGGCTGGCCAAGTTTAATAGTGTCCGACAAAGGATATTTTTTTTTCTGGGGTGAAATTCAGTTGCAAGAATAGAAATACCGTAAATCTGGTGTTCCAGCTGTGGCTGGCCAAGTTTAATAGTGTATGGCAAAGGATATATTTTTTTCTGGGGTGAAATTCAATTGCCAAAATAGCAATACCGTAAATCAGTGGTTTCAGCTGTGGCTGGCCAAGTTTAATAGTGTCCGGAAAAGGATATATTTTTTTCTGGGGTGAAAATCAATTGCCAAAATAGCAATCCCCTAAATCAGTGGTTTCAGCTGTGGCTGGCCAAGTTTAATAGTGTCCAGCAAAGGATAGATTTTGTTCTGGGGTGAAATTCAATTTTCAAAATAGCAATACCGTAAATCTGGTGTCCCAGCAGTGGCTGGCCAAGTTTAATAGTGTCCGGCAAAGGATAGATAATTTTCTGGGGTAAAATTCAATTGCCAAAATAGCAATACCGTAAATTAGTGGTTTCAGCTGTGGCTGGCCAAGTTTAATATTGTCCGGCAAAGGATATATATTTTTTCTGGGGTGAAATTCAGTTGCAAAAATAGAAATACCGTAAATCTGGTGTTCGAGCTGTGGCTAGCCAAGTTTAATAGTGTCCGGCAAAGGATATATTTTGTTCTGGGGTGAAATTCAATTGCAAAAATAGCAATCCCCTAAATCTGGTGTCCCAGCAGTGGCTGGCCAAGTTTAATAGTGTCCGGCAAAGAGTATATTTTGTTCTGGGGTGAAATTCAATTGCCAAAATAGCAATACCGTAAATCAGTGGTTTCAGCTGTGGCTGGCCAAGTTTAATAGTGTCCGGCAAAGGATACATAATTTTCTGGGGTGAAATTCAATTGCCAAAATAGCAATCCCCTAAATCTGGTGTCCCAGCAGTGGCTGGCTAAGTTTAATGGTGTCCGGCAAAGGATATATTTTCTGGGGTGAAATTCAGTTGCAAAAATAGCAATACCGTAAATCTGGTGTTCCAGCTGTGACTGGACAAGTTTCATAGTGTCCGTCAAAGGATATATTATTTTCTGGGGTGAAATTAGGTTGCAAAAATAGAAATACCGTAAATCTGGTGTTCCAGGCCAAGTTTAATAGTGTCCGGAAAAGGATATATTTTGTTCTGGGGTGAAATTTAATTGCCAAAATAGCAATTGTCTGTCCCAGCAGTGGCTGGCCAAGTTTAATAGTGTCCGGCAAAGGATATATTTTGTTCTGGGATGAGGTGTTCCAGGCCAAGTTTAATAGTGTCCGGAAAAGGATATATTTTGTTCTGGGGTGAAATTTAATTGCCAAAATAGCAATTGTCTAAATCTGGTGTCCCAGCAGTGGCTGGCCAAGTTTAATAGTGTCCGGCAAAGGATATATTTTGTTCTGGGGTGAAATTCAGTTGCAAAAATAGCAATACCGTAAATCTGGTGTCCCAGCAGTGGCTGGCCAAGTTTAATAGTGTCCGGCAAAGGATAGATAATTTTCTGGGGTAAAATTCAATTGCCAAAATAGCAATACCGTAAATTAGTGGTTTCAGCTGTGGCTGGCCAAGTTTAATATTGTCCGGCAAAGGATATATATTTTTTCTGGGGTGAAATTCAGTTGCAAAAATAGAATTACCGTAAATCTGGTGTTCGAGCTGTGGCTAGCCAAGTTTAATAGTGTCCGGCAAAGGATATATTTTGTTCTGGGGTGAAATTCAATTGCAAAAATAGCAATCCCCTAAATCTGGTTTCCAGCAGTGGCTGGCCAAGGTTAATAGTGTCCGGCAAAGAGTATATTTTGTTCTGGGGTGAAATTCAATTGCCAAAATAGCAATACCGTAAATCAGTGGTTTCAGCTGTGGCTGGCCAAGTTTAATAGTGTCCGGAAAAGGATACATAATTTTCTGGGGTGAAATTCAATTGCCAAAATAGCAATCCCCTAAATCTGGTGTCCCAGCAGTGGCTGGCCAAGTTTAATAGTGTCCGGCAAAGGATATATTTTGTTCTGGGGTGAAATTCAATTGCCAAAATAGCAATACCATAAATCAGTGGTTTCAGCTGTGGCTGGCCAAGTTTAATAGTGTCCGGAAAAGGATATATTTTGTTCTGGGATGAAATTCAATTGCCAAAATAGCAATCCCCTAAATCTGGTGTCCCAGCAGTGGCTGGCTAAGTTTAATGGTGTCTGGCAAAGGATATATTTTCTGGGGTGAAATTCAGTTGCAAAAATAGCAATACCGTAAATCTGGTGTTCCAGCTGTGACTGGACAAGTTTCATAGTGTCTGTCAAAGGATATATTATTTTCTGGGGTGAAATTAGGTTGCAAAAATAGAAATACCGTAAATCTGGTGTTCCAGGCCAAGTTTAATAGTGTCCGGAAAAGGATATATTTTGTTCTGGGGTAATATTTAATTGCCAAAATAGCAATTGTCTAAATCTGGTGTCCCAGCAGTGGCTGGCCAAGTTTAATAGTGTCCGGCAAAGGATATATTTTGTTCTGGGGTGAGGTGTTCCAGGCCAAGTTTAATAGTGTCCGGAAAAGGATATATTTTGTTCTGGGGTGAAATTTAATTACCAAAATAGCAATTGTCTAAATCTGGTGTCCCAGCAGTGGCTGGCCAAGTTTAATAGTGTCCTGCAAAGGATATATTTTGTTCTGGGGTGAAATTCAGTTGCAAAAATAGCAATACCGTAAATCTGGTGTTCCAGCTGTGACTGGACAAGTTTCATAGGGTCCGTCAAAGGATATATTATTTTCTGGGGTGAAATTCAATTGTTAAAATAGCAATACCCAAAATCTGGTGTTCCAGCTGTTGCAGGCCAAGTGTAAATCTGTCCATAAAAGGGTATATTACACTCAGCGTGCATCTCCAAGTGTATTTCTTTCCGTTAAAGGGTATATTACAGTAAGTGTTAAAATACAGCATAATCCTGTACATTTGCACACACTGTTTTGCATCTCTAAGTGTATTTCTTTCCGTTAAAGGGTATATTACACAAAGTGTTAAAATACAAGTGCTGAAAGCATAATCCTATATATTTTTTTACACGCTACTGTGCATCTCCAAGTGTATATCTGTCCGTAAAAGGATACCTTTCATCCAGGGCCTAAATACTAGCCCTAAAAGAGATATTCCCCTAAATCAGTGGTTACTGCTGTGCCTGGATTAATGTAATACGCTACATAAACAAATAGGCAGATAGTGTTAGGTGCCTGTAAAAAAAGGCCTAAATTTGAAATCAATACATTGGGCCAAAATTTTTTCCCTTATTGTGGTGCTTGGTGAACGGTAACAATGAGGAAAACATCTAGTAAGGGACGCGGACGCGGTCGTGGTGGTGTTAGTGTACTCTCTGGTGCTGGGAGAGGACGTGGCCATTCTGCCACAGCCACACGTCCTAGTGAACCAACTACCTCAGGTTCCAGTACCCGCCAGAATTTACAGCGATATTTGGTGGGGCCCAATGCCGTTCTAAGGATGGTAAGGCCTGAGCAGGTACAGGCGCTAGTCAATTGGGTGGCCGACAGTGGATCCAGCATGTTCACAACATTATCTCCCACCCAGTCTTCTGCAGAAAGCGCACAGGTGGCACCTGAAAACCAAGCCCATCAGTCTGTCACATCACCCCCATGCATATCAGGGAAACTGTCAGAGCCTCAAGCTATGCAGCAGTCTCTTATGCTGTTTGAAGACTCTGCTGGCAGGGTTTCCCAAGGAAATCCACCTAGCCCTTCCCCAGTGGTGGAAGACATAGAATGCACTGATGCACAACCACTGATGTTTCCTGATGATGAGGACATGGGAATACCACCTCATCGGAGTCCGCACGTTTCTGATGATGACGAAACACAGGTGCCAACTGCTGCGTCTTTCTGCAGTGTGCAGACCGAACAGGAGGTCAGGGAGGAAGACTGTGTGGAAGACGATGCAGGGGACGATGAGGTCCTAGACCCCACATGGAATGAAGGTCGTGCCACTGACTTTCATAGTTCAGAGGAAGAGGCAGTGGTGAGACCGAACCAACAGCGTAGCAAAAGAGGGAGCAGGGGGCAAAAGCAGAACAGCTGCCGTCAAGAGAGTTCGCCTGCTACTGGCCACCGCCACCAGGGACCGAGCACCCCAAAGGCAGCTTCAAGGAGTTCCCTGACATGGAAGTTCTTTAAACAATGTGCTAACGTCAAGACCCGAGTGGTTTGCATGCTGTGCCATCAGGGCCTGAAGCGAGGCATTAACTGTCTGAACCTTAGCGCAACCTGCTTGTCCAGGCATCGACATGCAAAGCATGAACTGCAGTGGAGTAAACACCTTAAAAGCAAGGAACTCACTCAGGCTCCCCCTGCTCCCTCTTCTGCTGCTGCCTCGGCCTCTTCCTCCGCCTCGGGAGGAATGTTGGCACCTGCCGCCCACCAAACAGAGGATGTGCCACCAACAGCACCACCTCCGTCACCAAGCATCTCCACCATGTCACACGGCAGCGTTTAGCTCTCCATCTCACAAACCTTGGAGAGAAAGCGTAAATTCCCACCTACCCACCCTCGAGTCCTGAGCCTGAATGCCAGCATTTCTAAACTACTGGCCTTTGAAATGCTGTCATTCAGGCTGGTGGACACAGACAGCTTCAAACAGCTGATGGCGATGGCTGTCCCACAGTATGTTGTTCCCAGCCGCCACTACTTCTCCAAGAGAGCCGTGCCTTCCATGCACAACCAAGTATCCGATAAAATCAAGCGTGCACTACGCAACGCCATCTGTGGCAAGGTCCACCTAATCACAGATATGTGGGCCAGTAAGCACGGCAAGGGACGCTATATCTCACTAACTGCACACTGGGTAAATGTAGTGGCGGCTGGGGCCCAGGCGAAGGTTCTTTGGCGCACGTCTATCAGCCGCCAAGGATCGGAGGGCATCATTCTTTGCCTCCTGTAGCCTCCTCCTCCTACTCAGCTTCCTCCTCCTCTGCTTCCACCAGCTCATCCAGTCAGCCACACACCTTCACCGCCAACTTCAGCACAGCCCGGGTAAACGTCAGCAGGCCGTTCTGAAACTCATATGTTTGGGGGACAGGCCCCACACCGCGCAGGAGTTGTTGCGGGGTATTGAACAACAGACCGACGAGTGGTTGCTGCCGGTGGGCCTTAAGCCCGGCCTGGTGGTGTGCGATAATGGGTGAAATCTCGTTGCAGCTCTGGGACTAGCCGGTTTGACGCACATCCCTTGCCTGGCGCATGTGCTGAATTTGGTGGTGCAGAAGTTCATTCACAACTACCTCGACATGTCAGAGCTGCTGAATAAAGTGCGGGCCGTCTGTGCACGCTTCCAGCGTTCACATCCTGCCGCTGCTCGCCTCTCTGCACTACAGCGGAACTTCGGCCTTCCCGCTCACCACCTCATATGCAACGTGCCCACCAGGTGGAACTCCACCTTGCACATGCTGGAGAGACTGTGCGAGCAGCAGCAGGCCATAGTGGAGTTTCAGCTGCAGCACGCACGAGTCAGTCGCACTGTGGAACAGCACCACTTCACCAAGAATGACTGGGCCTCCATGCGAGACCTGTGTGCCCTGTTGCGCTGTTTGGAGTACTCCACCAACATGGCCAGTGGCGATGACGCCGTTATCAGCGTTACAATACCACTTCTATGTCTCCTTGAGAAAACACTTAGGGCGATGATGGAAGAGGAGGTGGCCGAGGAGGAGGAGGAGGAAGAGGGGTCATTTTTAGCACTTTCAGGCCAGTGTCTTAGAAGACTCAGAGGGAGTTTTTTTGCAAAAGCAAAGGCCAGGTACAAATGTGGCCAGCCAGGGCCCACTACTGGAGGACGAGGAGGAGGAGGATGAGGATGAAGCATGTTCACAGCGGGATGGCACCCAACGCAGCTCTAGCTCATCACTGGTGCGTGGCTGGGGGGAAGCGGAGGACGATGACGATACGCCTCCCACAGAAGACAGCTTGTCCTTACCTCTGGGCAGCCTGGCACACTTGAGCGACTACATGCTGCAGTGCCTGCGCAACGACAGCATATGCGGACTACTGGTTTGCCACCCTGCTGGATCCCCGGTACAAAGACAATGTGCCCACCTTACTTCCTGCACTGGAGCGTGATAGGAAGATGCGCGATTACAAGCACACGTTGGTAGACGCGCTACTGAGAGCATTCCCAAATGTCACAGGGAAACAAGTGGAAGCCCAAGGCGAAGGCAGAGGAGGAGCGAGAGGTCGCCAATGCAGCTGTGTCATGGCCAGCTCCCCTGAGGGCAGGGTTAGCATGGCAGAGATGTGGAAAAGTTTTGTCACCACCCCATAGCTAACTGCACCACCACCTGATACAAAACATGTTAGCAGGAGGCAGCATTTCACTAACATGGTGGAACAGTACGTGTGCACACCCCTCCACGTACTGACTGATGGTTCGGCCCCATTCAACTTCTAAGTCTCCTAATTGTCCACGTGGCCAGAGCTAGCCTTTTATGCCTTGAAGGTGCTGGCCTGCCCGGCGGCCAGCGTTTTGTCTGAACGTGTATTCAGCACTGGAGGTGGCGTCATTACTGACAAACGCAGCCATCTGTCCACAGTCAACGTGGACAGGATGACGTTCATAAAAATGAACCAGGCATGGATCCCACAGGACCTGTCCATCCCTTGTGCAGAATAGACATTTATAACAACTTCCCCTTAACCATATATTATTGTACTCCAGGGCACTTCTTTATTGAATCCTCTTTTTTTTTTATTTTACCATTATTTTGCGGGGCAACCCAAAGTTGAATGAACCTCTCCTCCGTCTGGGTGCCAAGGGCCTGAGTCTGTGAATGAGGCCTGTGGCACTGCAGGCAGACATGAATCCTTTTTGGCTGTGATGAGAACCTCAACTCCCATAGCATTCCTACCTGATGCCACCCCAACCTCCTATATCACCTCCTCCTCCTCCAAGTTGCCAATTGATATTGGTTAATTTTTATTTATTTTATTTTAAGTCATTTCCCTATCCACATTTGTTTGCTGGGGATTTACCTACATTATGCTGCCTTTTTGCAGCCCTCTAGCCCTTTCCTGGGCTATTTTACAGCCTTTTTAGTGCCCAAAAGTTCGGGGTGAAGTTCGGGTCGAGTTCGGATCCCGAACCCCAACATTGTCGGGAAGTTCGGCCGAACTTCTCGAACCCGAACATCCAGGTGTTCGCTCAACTCTAGTAAAGGGATAAGTACATATGGGAAATACTGACTCTAAATGCTGCCATAGTAGTTTATTATGTTGACTGCTATACAGAGGTTATGTCTGGTTATCTGGGTTCCAGACCTGGTTTATCCATTATTCTATTATCCTCCCACAGGGGTGTAACTACCATAGCAGCAGACCATGCGACTGCTATGGGGCCCAGGGCAAGAGGGGGCCTAGTCTTAGTTGGTATTATCTCCTCTTTTACTGGAAGTGAAAACTTGGTCAGGACTCTACCCTCTAAAGGAACAACTTTTAGCAAATGAGGCAGTAGAAAAATGGATGGCCCAAGGGGGTTGGGTATTTGGAGAGGGTTTAGGCAGAAAACCTTCTGTCCTGTGTGGGGGGCCTGATTTAATCCTTGCTATGGGGCCCTTACTTCTCTATGTACACCACTGATTCTCCCTTAGGACTTGTCCACATCTCAGCGTCATTTTCAAGTCAGTGAAAAAAGCGTCCTTGTTTCATTCTTGAAAATATCCATGAATGATCTGTGTTTGGTCCATGTCAGTTTTTACCATTCGTGTGTCATCCATAATCCACAGATGTTGCTCAGCTGAAAATTAATTTCCAAATCATCTTCTATCAGTCTTTAATAAAAAATGGATGCATCACGGAAGCCACACAGACGCCATCAGTGTTGTGTCTGTGAATTTCACGGATCCACAGACTTCAATGGCCGTGCTTTGTCCGCATCACGGACCAAAGTGGTGCATGTCTCCGTGTTTTTTTTTACTGATCCACGGTCAGTAAAAAAAGCCTGAAGTGTGAACAGACACATTCAAATCAATGGGTACGTGTGCTGTTCGCAGAAAATGCGGACAGCACATGTCATTGAAAAACAGAAATAAGGACGAGGCCTTAGTTCACAACTTGTGGATTCAGCTTATGTGCTCATGCACACGACCGTATGTATTTTGCGGTCCCCAAAAAACGGATCTGCCAAAAATACGGATGACTTCCGTGTGCATTCCGTATTTTGTGGAACGGAACAGCTGGCCCCTAATAAAACAGTCCAATCCTTGTCCGTAATGCGGATATGTTCTATTTTTTTGCGGAATGGAAATACCGACATATATGGAAACAGAATGCACACAGAGTAACTTTAGTTTTTTTTTTTTGCTCTCCCATTGAAATAAATTGCTCCACATACAGTCCGTAAAAAAAACAGAACGGACACGGAAAGAACATACGTTTGTGTGCATGAGCCCTATAGCAGATTTGTTTCAGCTGATCACTGTAGGAGCAGGGGTGCGGGACATGTTTGTGATGGGAAATGTTTAACCTTCTCAACATTCAAATTGAGGCACGTAAGTGCTCTGCCAAGGATCCCTCACAACATGCTCCATTATTTATTTCCCTGGTATAAAAACACAATGTTGACTTAGCATTTCTGCTGAAGCAATGCAGTTAACCTTAGGTGTATAATTCCTGGCTGAGCAGATGGAATGAATGTAGTTGCCTGATGCTATGAAGTTAGACTCTGACTTATCTGTCAATATCCTTTTACAAAATCAGTAGTGCTCAAATTCCATTTCTTCACCTATAATTTTTTCTTATATTTTTTTTTCGGAGCAAGATTATGATGGCAGCCATCTTGCCTGCGTTGTTCATAACGTGTGTTTATATATATACTGTATATCTGTCATTCCAATCCTGCTTGTGATAATAGTGGAAGAAGTGATGTCCATTATTAGGCATAGTGACCAGTGCAAAAACTGCAGAAGTTTAAGGATACTTACTAGTAACATGGAAATTCAAAATAACATCACCAAATGATTTAAAAATATGTTCAGCCCCAGACAATTTTACGTCTTTTACGTTTTCATTTTTCACTCCCTGCCTTCCTGGTGTCATAACTTTTTTATTTTTCCATTCACACAGACATATAGGGCTTGTTTTTTGCAGGACAAGCTGTACTTTCTAATGGCATCATTTACTATTGCATAAAAAGTTGTGGAAAGCTGGGAAAATGTTCCGAATGGAATTGTAAAAAATTCACTTTTCACCACTGTTTTATAGTCTTTGTTTTTACAGATTTCCCTATGCTGTAAACTGACATGTCAGCTTCATTTTGCTGGTTTTAACACTGAAAAAAATAAAAATAAAAACTTTGGAAATAATTTTTTCTTTGCATTGCCATATTCTGACCCACCTAACTTTTTTATAGTTACACCTATGGAGCTTTGTTAAGGCTCATTTATTTGCGGAGCAGTCTTTATGTTTTATTGATGCCATTTTGGAGTGTGTTTGACTTTTTGATCACTTTTTATTGCATTTTCTGGTGGGGGGGGGGAGTGAAGCAAGAAAAAACTGCGAATTGACCATTTTTAACTGCACTAACTGTTTGGCATAAATACATTTATATTTTAATAGTATGGGCATTTTGGGATGGGGCAGTGCAAATGATTTTATTTGTTTATTTATTTATTTATTTATAATAAGGGGAAAGGGGGGTGATTTGAGGTTGAATTTTTTTCATACCTTTCAAAACTTTTTTGAACTCCTTTTTCACTTTCTTTTTAACGACCCCCTTGGGGACTTTAACATGCAATTATAAGGTAGATTCTCCCATAGACTGCACTTATTTTAGAATGCAGGCTATGGGAGATTCAACATATCGCTATGGAGCACTGCCACCTGCAGGCCTCCATAGGAATATACCTATGAGCCATATTTAAAGACCCGACTTCTGCCGTGCATGTATGGTGGCAGGTGGGAAGGAGTTGACATAAAACTTGATTTAAACAATAGGTCATTGTCTGACACATTCCCTGTAAATGGCCATGACATACAGTATATGCAGCTCAGTTACAGTTGAGCGAACTTCTGTTTTAAGTTCGTTTTCCAAAGTTCGGGTTCGGGTTATCCAAGCATCCCGTTATGGATTCCGCTACCATGTACCATAACGGCATTTGGAATCCATAAGGGGATTCTTCAATGAACCCGAACCTTGGACAACACAGAAGACCTGGGGTGAAGTCACCGTCATGTGATCAGTGCAGGGGGCGTGGCTCAGTACTGGAATAGATAAGAGGTTGTAGCCCACGACCTCTTATCCAATCCAGTGCTGAGTCACGCCCCCTGCACTGATCACATGACGGTGACGTCACCCCAGGTCCTTCACCCCGTTTTCCAAATGCTGTTATGGTCCGTGGTAGCGGAGTCCATAACGGGATGCTTGGATAACCCGAACCCGAACTTTGGAAAACGAACTTAAAACAGAAGTTCGCTCAACTCTAACCTCAGTTAAAGAAAATAATTTTAGAAACTTTTTGTTTTCAATCTGTTTCCTCGCTCCTCAGGTCAAGTAGAAAAGGGATAAGAAATTGTGTTTCTCATATAAGCTGATATTTTCTCACAATAATTTGGAAAATTAGAAAGATACGTACATAGGCTTAAAAAGATAAAACTGACGGCTTGATAGAGAGCAGGAAAAGTCTTGTTTTCTAAAACCATTAAATTATCTAACGCTAGTAAAAGTACATTAACTGAGCTCCTACTGGCTTCTTATGTTACCTGAATCTGTTTCCCAAGAGATCCTATTATTAGCAGTATGAACGTATTCATTCTCAGTGGTAACCTGCTGGGAGGTTGGTGGAGATGACTTGGAACTGTCAACAGTCTAGGCATATTGTAATGTGATGGCCACGGAGTGACCTTACAGCGCATTTCATTCTGTAAGTGCAACATAAGTAAACAATACTGTGTTTATTGAGCAGCATATCCGCCTACCCGCGCTCCATGTCATCTCACTTTCTTCCCTATAAATTTACGGCTACGGCTGAGCCTGAGAAGGAGTCATTAGCGTCATGTGTGTTTATGCTATTGCATGACATTGTTATGTTTCCTTTGTCACATAAGAAGTTGAAAGTGCTCTGAGAATAGCTCTCTTGCAGCATATTTCATTCTTATTGCATCAGAAAAAGTGTGCAGCCGAGTTTATTTTAACAGCGCACATATGTTTGTTCACACGTTGAAAAAGGATTTGTGTTTCCTGATAGCTTGAGTTTAAAGGGATTTAAAATCCAGAACAGCACTACCCTTGTTCAAAGGTTGTTCCTGGTATTGCAGGTGGATCCCAATCAATTGATCTACAATGAAATTTATCATTCCCCTTCACAGTTTTCTGGTGTAAAAAAAGTTGCAAACCCTGTGTTTGCAAGTTTTTAAATGCCATTGCATCTAAATCTAGTTGCCAGTAGCGTTCCTATCAGGGGCGTAGCTATAGGAGGGGGAACAGAGGTAGCAGTCGCTACCGGGCCCAGGAGCCTGAAGGGGCCCAAATACACTTGTGCCGCATAAGAAGACACACAAAGCACTGAGGGAAGGGGGGCCCAAGCTGAACTCTTGCACTAGGGCCCATGAGCCTTTAGCTACGCCCCTGGTTCCTATACCACCATCGCTACTTTTTTATGAAAAGGGGGATTGGCAATGATGAGAAAGGAGCAGGGGCAGTGGCCCCAGCACATTTATGTTCTTTTGCGCCAGTTTTCGGATGTAAAATATGAAATCTATGGCAGCCTTGATCCAAAAATTAGGTGCATCCTCCAGCAGCGCAGGGGATATCATAAACCAGCGTAAAACACTGATCTATAATGAACCCCCTCCCACAGTGCATGGACAACAGTGGCACTGTCCCAACAAAAAGAAGGTTTTTCTTCTTTTTTTTTTTTCTTGGTAAGGAAAGGTGAGAATAGATCTGTTATGCAATCAGGGAAATAGAAAGAAGCCCATAGAGAAAGGCTACGACGTCCGCGCTGGTTTAGACAGATTACTTATCTTATATGTGTAAAAAAGGAGGTAAAGATAAATAAATAGTAACCGTAGACCTATTCACATATCAAAGGTAAATGCTTGTAGGGCTGCAAATACCTAGTTCTGTATTCTCATATATTGATCAACCTGTACAGAGATAATTATCCACTGTATTCTCAATTGTTCAGTACCTTTCAAATTGTTCAGTTCGAGACTTTATGTTTTTGTCCGTTTGTTCTGTGCCGGGTCCTCCTTGATGTGAAGGTAAGGCTCAACCTTCTAGCGTGGCGCGCTCGGCCGACGGCGCGTACACAGCGAGGCAGGCGTTGCTGGGAGATGGTTGGAAGCTAGTGGCGTCACTGCTGAAGTACGGAGCTTAGGAAGGATCTGAGACCTCCCAGACGCGTTTCCGGGCCAAACGCTGAGGTCTCCAGTCCGTCCTGCCTGTACTCAGCAGTGACGCTACTAGCTTCCAACCATCTCCCCAGCAACGCCTGCTCATCCAGTGTACGCGCCGCCTGCCGGCGCGCGGCGACGCTAGAAGGTTGAGCTTTACCTTCACTCAAGGAGGACCCGGTACAGAATAAACGGACAGAACATAAAGTCTCGAACTGAACAATTTGAAAGGTACTGAACAGTTGAGAATACAGTGGATAATTATCTCTGTACAGGTTGATCAACATATGAGAATACAGAACTAGGTATTGCAGCCCTACAAGCATTTACCTTGATATGTGAATAGGTCTACGGTTACTATTTATTTATCTTTACCTCCTTTACACTATAAGATAGTAACTGTCTAAACCACGACGTCGTAGCCTTTCTATGGGCTTTTCATTTCTGATTGTATCACACCCTGGTCGAGACAGCAGACCTGTTAGGCGTCCAGCAGCGGACACTCGCTCTCTTGTGTTTAACGGAGGAGTGTATTTGTGGGAGCGCAGGTGTACACTTAATTCTTTTTGAGAATAGATCTGTTATGACTGGACTGATCCTTATTTTTTTGCTATTTATGTCAACAGCGCCGACCACACTAGAAGTTTAAATTTTTTTTTAATGAAAATGAAAAATATAGAATGCCACTGTGGGCAGAGTAAGGGCTTCATTCAGCATCACAGAACTACATTGTCTTGAGTTTAATTATTGTTTTTTTATCTGCGTTCAACAATGGCAGTGAAGTTGGAAGAAAAATTGTAAAATAAGGCTTTTCTGACTACTTTAGAAAAAATCATTTTCAGATTTTTTGGAATTCATTTTTGATTAACAATATAAGGATGTAACTAGAACTGCTACCAGCAGAGGGCACTGTGGTTTGGAACGATAGATGGCCTTTTCAATGATAGCAAAATACTGTGAGCTCAAAATGAATCAGTGCCCTAACTTCTTTCTTACCACCATTCCCAGGATCTCTAGTTAATGGATATTTAAAGTTATTTTCCCAAAAAGTTCTATCTGTGTCTTCTGTAGGTATACTTGTCTCACTTGGACATTAACCTGCCCCTTGTAAATGATCCATGGTAATATTTTCTGACTCACAAAATGTATAATTATCTGTACAAAAATGTATTCAAGTGATTTAACACGCTTTGTAAAGTTCACGATCGTTTGCATGCAAATATATCCAGATATAAATGATTATGCTGTTGTATTTATACTTAAAAAGGAAAAATTTGTATTTTATCTTTTTAAGTTCTGTTTGTACATATAAGGCTGAGCACTCCATAATATAGAAAAGAAGACGCCTGATTGCACCATAATTTGACGTTCATATGCCTGATAAGACAAAAACACTATGGTTGTCTTCATGAGAAAATCCTTTCAACTGTGAATACCACAGGAAGTAAAAATAGTTAAAAAATATATCAACTACTACATGAGCAAACTGCATGCACAAAAGGATAAGTTGACGCTCCTGGGACTTCCCTTTCATATGCATAATATTGGTGTCTTCTTAAGTGGCAAAGGGGCCTTTGGGCTCCCAGATGCAGATGCTACAATTGCACCTCCTCCACTGTCTATACTTACCATAGGCATTGGACATTTCATTTTTTACATTATGCAACCTGAAGCAATGTCCATGAGATTGACCTCCTGTTGCAGCAGCAGATTTCCCATGTTGTACTGGACTTCTCAGTAGGTCCTACATAATATAAACATGTATATATTTTACAAGTGTGTGAGTCATTTGTATTTAAAGGCTCTGGACACCTTCGGGGCAATTTTTTAATAATGACATTTTACTCATTTTGGGCTCAAAATCATTTTTTTTTCTAAATTGGTCTTTATTAAAAAATTTCTGTCGTTTTTGTGGTACATGCAGTTAAAAAACAATCTATTTGCTGACTGTCCCTCCTGAGTTCCATCAGCTGGCGGCTCATGTGAAGCCTTATCTCTGATCTCCTGACCTCATAAACATCCATTATAGTTAAAGAGGACCATCACCCATGTGTACTAAGTGTGCTGACATGTAGAGCGGCGCCCATGGATCTCCCTGCACTTACTATTATCCCTGGGCGCTGCTCCGTTCGCCCGGTATAGGCTCCGGTATCTTCTGGGACTTGGTTATACTAGGCGGAGCCTAGTACACTTGGTTATAGTAGGCGTATCCCAGGCTGTAGCGCTGGCCAATCGCAGCGCTCAGCTCACAGCCTGGAAGAAAAAAAAACTCCCAGGATATGAGCTGTGCGCTGCGATTGGCCAGCACTACAGCCTGGGATACGCCTAGTATAACCAAGTCCCAGAAGATACTAGAGCCTATACCGGGCGAACGGAGCGGCACCCAGGGATAATAGTAAGTGCAGGGAGATCCCTGGGCGCCGCTCTACATGTCAGCATACTTAGTACACATTTTTTAGCCTGATGAAAGGTCCTCTTTAAACTCTTATCAAAGTGATAAAAATATGGCTGATGAGGTTAGGAGATCAGAGATGATCTGTGGGAACTCAGGAAGAATAGTCTGCAAATAGACTTGATTTTAACGTCATGTATCAAATATTTTTTTTTATAGAAACCAAATGAAAGCATTTTTTAGCCCAAACTGATTTAAATGCAATCAGAAAAACACTTCCCCAAAGGTGTTCATAGCCTTTAAATTATCTGCATTGAAATCGAATTTAGGAAACACAACATCCCTCTAAAGCCCAGGTTACAGGTCAAGGTTCTTTGTTTATTCATGGGTACCCTTCCGGTTATTGTATACTCATGACATGCTTAGTAGTTGTCTGATAACTATATTTATTTACAGATGCTTATCCCGCTGGCTGGAGAATCATTTATTAAAAATGCATTATGCTGATATAGAAACAGAGTAGAACATGCGATAGCACCATGCCACAGGAAGCAATAACATTTCACAGGCTGTGGTTTTACATAAGTTTGCTAGCCTGTGTATTGTAACATCCAAGGAAGAATCCAGGCAGACATCAGAGGAGAATTACTTAGCTAAATGGGCCATAAATAAAAAAAAATACTCTATATATTTGGTATCACTGTAATCGTACTGACCAAGAAAATAAAGATCACATTATAGGAAAATAAAGATATCACATTATTTATGCTGCAAAATGGGTGTTCTAAAAGTTACAAAGTAAGAAAAAAACAATGACAGTATTGCTGTTTTTTGCATTCCCCCTAGGTAATAAAGGTTAATTAACGAGTTATGTGAATCACTAAGGGTGGGTCCACATCTGCGTTCTGGATTCTCTTATGACTTTCCGTTAGAACATGGTTATAACCGTAAATAACTGAATCCATAGATGGAAGTCAAAACGGAGGCCTTTAAGAGGCATTCCGTATTGATCCGTCTTAAGAGAAGTCTATGGGAATCAAAAAGGATCCGTCTGGTTACCGTTATGCAAGACGGAAAACAAAGTCCTGTCGACAGTCCTTTTTCTCCGTTCTGCATAACGGAAACGGGATGGATCCGTTCTGATTCCCATAGACTTCTATTAAGATGGAATGCCTAGATCAATGGAAAAATAAAAATGTTATGGTTCTTGGGTGATGAAAAAATCCAAACAATTGCATTGTCAATAAGGTGCAAAACAGGCTGATCACTATTGGGTTAAAGGATATTTATCATGTAGAGAATGTTAATACAAGACACTTACTAATGTATTGTGATTGCCCATATTGCCTCCTTTGCTGGCTTTTCCATCTCATTCATTATACACTGCTCATATCCATGGTTACAGCCACTCTGTAATCCATCAGCGGCGGCAGTGCTTGCACACTCTGGTGGCCGGGACCGCGGGAGGCCGACTCCTTTTTCTATTGAATGCGTATAGCTGAATGGTAATTAGGGCTCATTTGTGCGCAGGAATCTGTGCTTATCCAGTCCAGTGATTGATGTGGGTGGTGCATCAGACGTCATCAACAGGCCACTCCAATGGAGAACCAATGTGTTTTCTCTGCTGTGGGCAGAATCAACATTGTTCTGCGGATTTGGCAGATCCGGATGTTCTCTCAAGCTTCATTGTGTTGCAAATAAAAAAAGAAATTATATTGGGTTCAGTACATGTGCAGAACAAAGTTTATTCTTCTGCATACAAAGGGAAAAACACACTGCTCATGCAATGTACTGGAGAACACTGTTGATGATGTTGGAGGCATTATTCATGTCAAGCAACAGAATAGGGGTTGGCTTAGAGCTGATTCACAAGGACACTAGTGGACACTTGAGACCTAATTAAACATCTGCCTTCTGAGTTTTTTAAACTTTTGAATCATACAGGGTGCTAGTGGTGGTTTATAAGTAAGGCTACTTTCACATCTGCGCTTTTCCTTTCCACTATTGAGATCAGTCATAGGATCTCAATAGTGGGGGGTAACGCTTCCATTTTGTCCCCATTCATTGTCAATAGGGACTGAACTGAACAAAACAGAATGCATTTCCTTCCATTTGGTTGCATCCACATCGCGGCCAGAATAACGCTGCAAGCAGCGTTTTTCTGTCCGCGATGTGTTGCGGAGCAAGAAAGTAGTACGGATCCGTTTTCTCGGACTTTAAGTGGTGTTCATGACGGATCCATCTTGGCTATTTTAAAGATAATACAACCGGATCTGTTCATAACGGATGCAGGCGGTTGTATTATCATGACGGAAGCGTTTTTGCTGATCTATGACGGATCCAGCAAAAACGCTGGTATGAAAGTAGCCTAAATCTGTTGACCAGTTTCATATTTCCCATAGACCTTTAGGTAACATCTGGAACTGGCGTTTATGCTACAAAAATGATGCAAGAAATGCAGAAATAAGTGCAGAATATTGCCACTACTTGTGAAAGCACCCTTATAGCAAGAATTTAGATCAATGATTTCCAATTAATATTCCCACAGTGGGACTAATATGGGTGATGTGTGAGCAGAGCCATGTAGCATCTATGAATATCTAGTTTATTAGTCACAAAACTATGCTTTCATCTTGCAGTCCTGCGATGTCTTGGAATTCCTGCACGGCTTGTTACCAATTATTTTTCTGCCCATGACAAGGATGCCAATGTGCAAAGTGATGTCTACCTAGATGAAGATGGTAAAACTAACACCACACTTACAAAGGACAGCATCTGGTAGGTTGGATGGTCTGTATATTCCTGGTCTTAAAGGGGTTTTCCAACATTTTTTAACCCGTTCCTCTGGAAAAAATAAGTCCTTGTGCATCCATACAAACTATTATACAGCAGCAATTCCACAAATGGTATCGGCCTCGTTGTTGCTACAACATACACAAATACAGTAGAATACATTTATATCAGAGTGCAGTCCAAAATAAGTAGAGCATTTCTCACTGTGCCCGATGTGCCTCACCTGCGTCCATCACATCTTTCCAAGGTAATATGACTCCCCCAGAGTGGTAACACATATCTTTCCCACCAGCAAATGGCTATGTCCAGGGCCTGGGTACATGGAGCATTTCAACCACCATAGTGCAATATGTTTTTGAAATTTTCCATACTATTGGTTCCTCAGTGGTACCAAGCCACCATTAGCACATTATCTTTCTGGCACCTCACATCTGCTTAAAGATGCAATACACGTAGTGTACCTAACATGCAGACATGGCATGCTTAAATGTGCATGCAATAAACCATGATATTTGTATTGTGTTCTCCTCAGTAATTTCGCATGTTGCAGTCACTTAAAGGGGTTTTTCTGAGATTTTGATACTGATGACCTATCCTCAAGATAGGTCATCAGTATGTGATTGGTTGGGATCTGACATCTGGGAAACCCGCCGATCAGCTGTTTCAGAAGGCACCGCCGCTCCTGTAAGTGCCGTGGCCTTCTCGCAGCTTACAAAGCACAGCGCCTTACATTGTATAGTTGCTGTGCTTGGTTTCGCGCTCAGCCACCTTTCCCCTTCAATGGGGTTAAGCTTGATACCAAGCACACCCGCTATACAATATACGTTGTTGTGCTTGGTAAGCTGTAAGAAGGCTGGGCGCTCAGTGCCTTCTCAAACAGCTGATCGGCGGGGGTCCCGAGTGTCGAACCTCCACTGATCAGATAATGATGACCTATCCAGAAAATCTCGGAAAACCCTTTTAATGGTTCAACAGTTGGCACCTAAAAAACTGTAACCTATAGCAGCAGGTTTAACCGTAAAGGTAACAGTTTATTTGTAAAAAGGGGTGCACTTTGTTTCAGCCCTCTTACTTGAGCAGAATGACGAAGATACAGATTAGAAGTATTTCAGGAGTTTTTAAAGGGGAGCTGTTACCACAAAATACAATGCAATATGAAACATCATGTTATAGAGCAGGAAAAGGAGAATGGATTGATCTATACTTTTTGTGGGAAAAGATTCAGTATATCCTATAATTTATACATTTATACATCCTTGGTTTTTAGTAGTCTTGTGAACAGCTATCAGTACAGGAGGGAGGGATTATCAGTGATTGATAGCATTGTGTGTATAAGTGTACATAGAGAGAGCTGTCAGTTACCGATATTAGCTCTTAGAAAAAGCAAGGATATAAATAATAGGAAATAAAAATTACAGGTTTTACTGAATCTTTTCCCAAAAAACTATATATCAATCTGTTTGGCATCATCTGCTCTATATCTGTCATGTTCGGGTGTGGGAGGGAAACACCACACCGAAAATAGGAGAGAAAGGGGTGCGGGAATAAGGCCTGGAAACCAGGGAAAGGAGATGGACACCTCCTAGTAAAACCCTAATAATAGTCCTGACTAACTACCAGTATGAACAGACCCTAGAAGGTGAGTTCCTACACAGGAATGCTTAATGTCCTAACTCACCCTATAGGACCCTGGTACTAATGTCAGGACTGAGACAACCTGTTCCTCCAAAATGAAGGACAAACAGGAGTCTCCCTCAGGCCTTAATGCAAATGACAGGGAAATGCAATACACAAAATAACCCAAACAAAATGCAAAAGGGAAAGAAAACACTTAAAATTTTATTTATTGATGACCTATCCTTAAGATAGGTCATCGATATTAGATCGGCAGGGGTCCGACACCCGGCACCTCCGCCGATCAGCTGTTTGAATAGAAGGCGCGCGCCGTGCCAGCGCTGCCTGCTCTTCATTGTTTTACCTGCTCGCCATTGCATCTGCAGTGGTGAGCAGGTGTAATTACACCCATGCTGTCCCATGCATTTCAATGGGACAGCTCTGTAGTATACACTTGTATAGGAGCGATCCATCCCATTTAAATGAATGGGGCGGCTTGGGTGTAATTACACCTGCTCACCGCTGCAGATGCAATGGCGAGCAGGTAAAACAATGAAGAGCAGGCATGGTGCGCGCCTTCTCTTCAAACAGCTGATCGGCGTTGGTGCCGGGTGTCGGACCCCCGCTGATCTGATATTGATGACCTATCTTAAGGATAAGTCATCAATAAATATAACTTGGACAACTTCTTTAACTTTAAGTGGCTATGGCAGCACCAGCAACTCAGCCGAGATTTAACCACAATCTATCCACAACTCCAACAGAAGCTGTAAACCGCACAGCATAGTGGGAGAAACAACTATAAATAGAGAAGGTTAAATGACCATAATAGCCACACCTGGGGAAGAAGGTGTGGCAAGCACCAGAAACAACACAGATGTTATTTGATCCAAACATGTCAGATGAAACCACGTGTTGCTAATCTCACCGATCTCCTTCCATTCGTGAATAAAGAAACTTTCTACATAAAGATTGCAGAGTGCCGGTCCATTCATTGCATTTGATGGGGCCCTGACCTGCTGACCGTGCACCAGGACCTTGATTAATGCACAGTGCCGTCCATTTCTTTTGAATTAATATTATAGTGCTGTCAGATTGCATTGCATTTTGTAGTGATGGTTCCTCTTTAAATAGATTATATAAAAAGCTTAAAAGTCATCCATGGTTGTGTTGTAGTTTCCATTTATAAAGGAAACCACAAAGCATTGTCGGATACATTGCATGATGCACGTCAACAGTGCCTATCGTACTCTGTTGATTTACATAGGGGTCCATTGGGGTCTACTATTTTGCTTTTTATAAATAGCGCTGCATGCAGTGGCACACTTCTTGCCAAATGTGACAGCACTTCCGGCAAAAGACAGTGTGAACAGAGCTTTCGACCCCTTTTTACGTTGTCTACGACTGTCCTCAGTATAGTGGAACTTGTTAGCTTTTCTTTACTCAAAACAAATTTCAACAGCATTTTTGAAGATGCAAGATACATATCACTTCTATAAATTAAACCTATGTACTTTGCTCATGCGAAAAAATTGTTCTTTCCCTCAATGGAGAACATCTTATTATATTCCATCTCATGCATTCTGAAGAGTCATTTTTGAGCAAAGCAGTGTTCTTGGACTGTTTAAAAAATGCAAGATTTGTAGATAGGTTTCCTTGAATAATTCTTTTCGTATGCCTGTGTCTCATTATATTTCTCCATTGACAAGTTTTCCTTGATCCGAGATTTTATTCTTGCTTTGAAATGGCTTGTTAGACAAGCTTTAGATCCTCTCGGCTTCTTACAGTTTCTGTTTTTGCCCATTATTAATGAAATGGTCAGAGTTTAACTATTCAGTTTTTTTTATTTTTTTTTAACTTACATTTTATTGCTGGTAAAATTTTTCTTTCAGATCAGGGATGCAAATCAGTTTCTTCACACTTGGCAGGCAGCAGATTATTTAAAAAAGCAAAATTAAGCAGACCTTGTAATGGAATCTTTCATACACCTTTCATAACCACTTCCCTCCCCCTTTTTTATTTTAGAGAATTGTGATTTCCTTTACGTCTTGCTGTAAAAATATCAAAATCCCTAAATCTAAAAGGGCCCTATGCCAGTAAACACCGTAAAATTAAAACATAATTGCAGTGGTGATATGCAGGTACACGGTAAGTGACCCCTGCAGCCAATCACTGTCCTCAGTGGTATACTGTGCAAAACACCTGAGGACAGTGATTGGCTGCAGCGGCCATATGCCCTATTACATGTCACTGGAACTGCAACTCAGAAAACCCCTTTTCCATATCATAATCTAAATGTGCAGTTTAATATTATATGGTTTACTATGCGTTAAGGCTTGCGTTTGGAGCCTCTGTTGCAGATTCTGTCTAAAGACCAGACAAAAAAAACTTGTATGCAGCACTTTTTTGGTCTGGTAAAAAGACAGGCTTGTGAATGGAAACTGAACGGACTCCATCATAGTAAGTGGGGTATGTTCAGCTTCTTGCCTGTCAGTTAGGCCGGGTTCACATGACATTTTTGCCATATATTAATTGTACACACAAAAAACGTATACACATTAACAGGCTGCGGCATCTATCACCATAGAATTCCATTGTAAAAAAAAAGATACGTTAGCCTACATGTTTTTTTTGCTGGACTTTGCAGGTTGGAAAAACTTGGTACACTATACTTTCCCATCCTAAAGAATCCTCAAAAAAAGTATTTTTTATTATTTTTTTACTATGGAACTCTATGGTGATGGATGTCATATGTTTCTAATTTAGGCCAGAATTCTTTATAGTACAGTGTGTTCTGTTTTGCTGGTACAGAGCTCCAAATAAATACAATTTTTCCTTTTACACAGCCTTTCAGTGGAATGATAATATTCTGCCTCCCTGTAGCTGCCACTAGAGGGAGCTCAATGCATTGGGATTTAGATAGCTCCCACTGAACTGAATAATAAATCATTCTGCTGTGAAATCCTCCCAGGGTGTTTCTCAGGTTCTAGGAAACTCTTTAAGTTTACCAAAAATGAAGCAACACAGTAAATAGTCATGACTAAAAGGATCCTAAGCTCTCTGCAGACCTATGTGTCTCCATGGCTACAGATTACACACAAAACCCTGCTTAGTCTGTTTCTGTAGTGATGCCTTCCTCATTTCCATCTGTCTCCTAATTCTTGCTAACCTACTGTCTACTTATTAAGCAAATGTGCTCTGAATAAGTCAGAAATCATTCTCTAAAACTGATTTACACTTACCACAATGTTCCACGGGAAATCTAATATACAGTAATACAAAAAGAGAGCTTATGGCCTTATATTTCAGAAAGAAATGGTTCCGATCAAAGGTCAACCTAAAGTCATTATTAAAAACACATAGAAGAACATTGACGAAAGGTTTCACACCACTATTGAGGTGTAAAAAAGTCGCAAATTATGGTTCATACCATAATTGCATAATAATTCATGGCTTTTTAAGTTTATCAGCACTTTTCCGGCCACCGGATTTACTATAACTTTCAAAAGAAAGTGGTGTAAGTTATATCTGAAGTCCACACCAGTCTGTAGCTGGCATAGACTTCAGTTTTTGGGGCATGGCAGGGATGAGATGAGTCTAATTTATTAATTTATTAATATTGGTTGGCTTATTTTGAGACAGATTTTTATACCAGAATTGTGGTACAATTTTGGCACAAAATGGTGTGTATTAGGCCTGCCCATTTCCAGTGAAGCTCTACCCTTTCTGCTAAGTCCCATCCCCTTGTGGAGCATGTAAAAAAAATTGTGTAGAAACCATAGATGCGCCAAATTGCGCCAATTTGCCCCACTTTTTAGACAAATTTGTGGCTCAGACACATTAGCAAATCCGGGCCAGTGTAACTGGGCTCTGAATGTTGTGGTAATAAAATATTAACAATAACAGTAATAATCATCATCACATATTTGTTTGTTTCACCAAGGAATTATCACTGCTGGAATGAGGCCTGGATGACCCGACCAGATCTCCCAGTTGGATTTGGAGGATGGCAGGCTGTAGATTCCACACCTCAGGAGAACAGTGATGGTAAGCATTATCTTTCTGAATAGATGTGGTATTGGCAAATATAGAATGTGGGGGTCATTTATCTTTTTTGCTCTACTTTTTGGCGAATTTATCTCACAGATTTTGTAACAAAGGACTTTTGCGGCAAAATCTGGCACTTTTTCCTGCTCGTGCCACTTTAGCAAAGTGCCAAAAATGGGGGTGTGGTGTGGGCGGGAAGAGGGCGGACTGGCAGGCTCGTCTCATTCATCATTATCCATTTTGCCATGGAAAATTATCTTAATCTATGCCAACAAGGGAGTTGGCATAGATTAAGCATGTCTCATGGCCGGCAGCAGCAAGTACCAAAGTCACGTAGAGGCCACGCCTCAACATAACTTTGCCGCATCTACCGGTGGCACACAGGGATTAAGTATATTTATTTATCAAGACAGACCCTACACTGCTGGAGGATGCATTAAATTTATGACGAAGCACAGTAGAGTTCTAGTCTGATGGCTGCAGTGAGCAGCAAAACAGAGCAGAGAAGGCAACACTGCTTTCTCTTCAAACAGCTGATCGGTAGGGGTGCCGGTACGGTAGTCGGACCCCCACCAATCTGATATTGATGACCTATCCTGAGGATAGGTCATCATCAATAGTGAAAAGCAGACAACCCCTTAGTTCATAGCTGGTATAGATTGCAAAACCAGGCTTTGTGACTTTTTTATGCCAAAAATAAGGAGTAGGTGATAGATATAGTACATCTCCCCCTTAAAGGAGTTGTCCGGGTTCAGAGCTGAACCCAGACATACCTCCACTTCCACCCTGGCAGCCCCCCTGACTTGAGCATCAGAGCAGTTCATGCTCCGATGTTCTCCTTTGCTAGATGGCGCAGGGCAAGGGATCTTTTACTGGCTAGGGCAGAGCAAAAGCCCGCCCATCAGTGCCTGTGACGTCAACCGGCTTTCTGGCAGCCTCATGGAGAGCCCGTACGTCACCGGAACTCCTGAAAATTCCTTTGCCCTCCTGTCAGGGGGGCTGCTTCGATGAAAATGGAGGTTTAAGTGTCTATCATGTTATAATGTGCTACTGTAATGTGCTCCCAATGAAATTTCAAGTTACTCTGGGAGCAGTTTACCCCTTGAGTGTATGTTTTATAATGTTACTTTACTTCAGTACAGAACAAAATGTTACAAGTTACTAGGAAGTCAATTACTGATATTTTCGGCAAAGACATAATGAAAAGTAATTAAATAACACAAAATGTCCTTCAGTCTTGCATACATTCTTGTCAAACAGTATTTTTGTCTAGGTTGAATATGGTTTCATTATGTTATTAATAATTCTGTAGTTAATTGGCACCGTTGACATTTTGGTTATTAATTATTCAATTAATGTCTGTCCTGAAGGAAATTTTTATACAACATAAATTTAGGCACTGAAATTATATTGTTGAAGGGATAAAATGTTATGTTTTTGGGGTTCTCTCATCAAAACAATCCATATTAAGCTATATGAGCATCATAAAGGGCAGACCTCCGACTTGGCACTCATCTCTTTGAGGACATGCCACAAATGTCAGATATGTGTGGGTCCTAACTCCAAGACATTTTGGCTATTTTTGAAAGTCCCATAGCAGTGAATGGAGAGCAAGCATAGCCACCTATCTATTAAACAATATAGGACTCAGGGGCAGACTGGGAACTTAAAATGGCCCTGGAAAAAAAAACAAAAGTGGCCCCATTGTTGTAGGTGGGTACAAATTGACAGAAGGTGGGGCAACACAAGTAGACGGTGCCAATACAAGTTGACAAGTTTAGTAATACCCCGACGCAGCACAGAATACCATCCTACAGAATAAAACACCACAGTGCAGCACTTCATACCTCTCCAGAAGCTGTCCCTCTGTGGTGGCCATCAATAGCTATCACGTTCTGTCCTCCTCCTCCTCTATTTGTCTCTAATTAAGATATGGAGCAAGAGGCCACTAGTGTTGAGCGCGAATATTCGAATAGCGAATTTTTTTAGCGAATATCGGCACTTCGCTAATTCGCGAATATTTCGAATATAGCGCTATAAATTCGCTATTTCGAATATTCATTTTTTTTTTTTTTTTTTAGTTATATTTTTTTCTTTCCCACTTCCCAAAAGTAGTTCTTACCTGTCCAGAGGATTCCTGGCTTCCTGGCTGCTCTAGTCAGTGCCCGTTGCCGCTTCTGCCGACTTCCGTGCTCATGGAGCATCCCCATCACCATGGGAGAATCTCCATATACTAAAATGTACTGTAGGATTTAAGGAATTACGTTAAAATCGCAATGCGATTAATTCAAGTTATATTAATCGCATTGCGATTACAACTTAGCACTGCTATCTTACATAGGCTAGAATTAACGAATATGGAATATAACACTAGCAGTGCTAAGTTGAAATCGCAATGCGATTACTTCAAGTTAAATTAATCGCATTGCGAATTCAACTTAGCACTGCTAGTGCTATATTCCATATTCGTTAACTTCGTTCATTCTAGCAAGCTGACCCATTATAAACCCAGCTCTAAGTTGAAATCGCAATGCGATTATTATAACTTGAATTAATCGCATTGCGATTTCAACGTAATTCCTCAAATCCGTGGTGATGGGGACGCTCCATGAGCAAGGAGGTTTATGGTTGGCTTGGTAGAATTAGCGAATAGCGAATATGACGAATGTATTCGTCATATTTCTCAAAACGAAGATAACGAAGTATTCTACATCTTCGTTTTAGCAACCTATTCGTCAACCTCGCTAATTCTAGCAATCAAAGAGGAAGGTTGACTAATTAGAGACAGCTGTGTTAAATTCGCTATGCGATTTTTTATTTTTTATTTTTAATAGAATAATTATATTACTTGATATAATTATTATAATTATTCTATTTATTAAAAAATATATATATATAATCGCATAGCGAATTAAACACAGCTGTCTCTATAGTCAACCTTCCTATTTGATTGCTAGAATTAGCGAAGTTGACGAATAGGTTGCTAAAACGAAGATGTAGAATACTTCGTTATCTTCGTTTTGAGGAATATGACGAATACATTCGTCATATCCGTCATCGTCGCTATAATTCTAGATATGAAACCAATAGGAAAGTAGCCTTAAGTTAAAATCGAATTACGCGATTATTTAAATCGCATATTAATCGCGATAACTAGAATAATGACGAATATTCGATTTCGACGAATATGAAACGAATATTCTTTTGAATATTCGTGAATTTCGTCGAAATCGAATATGGCACCTGCCGCTCATCACTAGAGGCCACAACAGCAAGCCAGCCATACATTCAGCATGCTGCCTGGTCTTCCTCTAATAATGACTCCTATAATTCCCCCCATAACTATGTACCTGGCCAGCAACAATAAGGAGGGCTTGGGTGGTCCTGTGAGCATCGACCACCTGGGTAAATTCCCTATAGGGTCTATTGCCAGTCCACCCATGCCGGCTATTTTAGGAACTCCCATGGCAGGAAATGAAGGGTGGCCTCGTTCTGGAGATTGGAACATTTCTCAGAGGTGGGACCTGCTCCTATCTGACAGTTGTTGACAGTTGTTGCATATTCTAGCCATATGCCAGAAATGTTGAGATGGGAAAACCCCTTTAATGATATCCCTGCAAAGATGCCTATGCAATGAAAATACGGACAGCAGTGATAAAAGCACAATTGGGCTATGAATGGTGACTGATGTCCATCCTTAGAAATTAGTGCTTATTCCCCAAAAAGTTGCATAACTTTTTTTACATTTCAGTGTAATGAATTAGACACTTTCTACTTCATAGCATTGAAAAATATGAGTAGAGTCTACTAACATATAATATTGGTCATCATTCCAGGAATGTACAGATGCGGCCCTGCCTCCGTCCAGGCTATTAAGCATGGCCATGTGTGTTTCCAGTATGATACACCTTTCCTTTTTGCAGAGGTAAGATTTCATTTTTTCTAAAGTGTCTTGAAACTATGTTCACTATGAAAATAGCAATGCTTTTTATATGATATCATTATTGTTATCACTTTTTATCATTCGGAACTGGCTTGTGGGACTGACAGTATAGTATTCAAAACCAACAATTTATTCTTGTCCTACTACATCCTCACTTCCACACCCAAATGATAAAATTATAATTTAAGAGGTTATGCCATGATTGATGTAAAAAATGAAGATCAGACATCATATAGTTTATGACAATCTCTAACAAAGTTAGAACCAGTCCTGTTTCTCCCATGGATCCAGAACTCCTCCCATTTATTGCTCCAATTTTCCTGCTAGATTTATTTAAGGCTGGACACCTAGGGATAATGTACTTTCTCAGGGGGTGTGCCACTTCTGCTGTACAGTAGCTCTTTCCCCGTAACTGCCACAGCCTCTAATAGAAGATATGGTTTGTGGCAGTTGAAGATTTAAACTGAGCGTGTGTGGCCACTGGCCAGTGAGGTGGACAAGAAATAAGGAAAAGAACAAACAGAAGGTGGCGCTAGATTTCATTGAATAACTCAGTGGCTATGCTAAATTTTTATTTACATGCAATTACAAAAGTATTCACATCCTGGTGCTGGTTTGAAAACTGTAGAATATTTTTCTTGGCACAACCCTTTTTAAAGAAATGCTCAAGGAAGTGCTGTTATGCCTAGAAGTGGAGCATGACACAGAAATTCTCCCATTGAATACAATATTATCCAATGCTTTGCCTCCATACAATGCACTAGATATAACATAGTATATGATTTTTTCCTGCATTGTAACTTCCCAACCACCCCACAGAAATTACCAGGCTGATCAACTGGTTCCTGTATTGGCAGCATAGTATTGTGGTATACTAACTATGATAGACTATAAATATTAGTGAGGTCCTAGGTTTGAATCCAACCAAGGGCAACATCCGAAATAGGTCCTAGTGTCATCTGTGGGAGACCAGGACTGATCTGAGTGTTTCAAAATACATTGGTGCCATATAGGCAACATAATATTGATAAAAAGGTGAATATAAGGTGTCTCAGTACTTGGTAATGTACAGTAGTTATAAGCATCGGAATCGACAAAAACATATGAATAAATGAATTTGTACAGTTAATAGCCTGGGAGGGTTCACACCATGTTTGACTATCTTGTTGAAATGTCAATTTTCGGGGTTTTGTTTCAAACGGATCCATAAGTGTTCAATGCGGCTTCCATCATAGTTTAAAGTGTTCATTTTTCTCTGTTTTATAAGTTTCCATCAGGATCCAGTTTTTTTTAAAGGACAGACATATAGAGTCTGTCTTAATTTTTCTTGCTGCTGAACCACAGGATCCTGAGGGATCTGTTTTTGTACAATTTGAGTCTATAGCAACAGGGTGTCACAGGATAGGCATCCTGGTGCACCATTCTGACTGGAGACTATTTTTTAAATTAGAAAGAAAACAGGCTGTTCCAATACAAAGAAGAAATTTGGCATGTACCTAGCCTTAAAGGGGTTGTCCGGGCTTTCAATATTGATGACCTATCCTCAGGATAGTATATAGGTAACTGGTCGGCACTGCGGTATAATGGCTTGGCGGTGCATGTGTCCGTGGGCGGACGTCCCAAGAAACAGCAATGTAGAAAGGACCGGCACGCATTTCGGCACTTTTATGCCTTCATCAGATTAAGAAGGCAGACTAATGCCGAAATGCGTCACTATTGATATGTGACCAATAAATCCAGCATCCTAAAAGCTACCTCATGTGAGTGCCGGTCCTTTCTACATTGCTATCCTCAGTATAGGTCATCAATATCAGATCGGCAGGAGTCTGACACCAGGCACCCCAGCCGATCAGCTTTCTGAGGAGACGGCGTGCACAGTGTGCACGTGCCGTCTTCTGTCTCTCTTCCTGCTCACCGCTGCTGTCTATGGCAAAGTGGCAACGAACAAGAAGAGAGACAGGAGATGGCACATGTGCACTGCCTTCCCCGTCAGCTGATGGGCAGGGGCTGCCAGGTGTCAGACCCCGTCGGTCTGATATTGATAATCTATCCTGAGAATAGGTCATCAATATTAAAAGTTCGGAAAACACTTTCAAGGCCCTTTTACCCTTGCCAACATCAGCCGAATGAAGGTTCATAAGAACAATCATTCCCAATCATTGGCCTATGCAAGTATGGCAGTGATCAGCAAATACTCGTTTTCTCAGAGGATCACATCTTTTATGTGGGCCTAAATTAATTTTTTGTCGGCAAGACATCACACCATGTAAACAGGAGGTGTGCTGTCGACAACATAAAAACTGTAGGAGGGCCAAACAATCTCATTCATCCCTATACAGTTTGTATAGGTTAGTGATAAGAGCCCTGTTGAGGAAGGGTGGCATGAATATATATATATGCATGCCCCGACAGGCATGCATATATATATTAGGCATAACTAAGCCACAAATAAGCAATGTGCGCAGAGGTGCCCAACATCTGCGCACATCTGCCTTCGTTATTCCCCAGGGGCTCATTGCTGCCCCTGTGGGAATATGGGCATGTGTCCCTTTAAATGCCCCCTTAAATTCCCCCTGTTTATATATATATATATAATTTATATATATTCCCCATTATAATCCCCCTACTCCATAGGATGTCCCTTATGTGACTTGAAACCAGTTACATCAATGTGAATGTGCCCCAAGCATTCACATTGATGTAATCTGGTTAGAGGCACCAGGATGACCGGACAAGGTCCGACCATCCTGGTGCGAACAAAGGTTTGAATTCTAAAAGAATTCAAACCCTTTTGTTATAATTATCTACAGCCCAGCTGCAGATAATTATACATAATAGAGAGAAGGGAGATGCCTCCCCTCCTCTATTATGCGCATTCGGCAGCGCGATTACCATCGCGCTGTCCGGAATGCGAGGAGAGACAGGCGGGAGATCAAAGGATCTCCCCGCCTGTCGGCCCGCGCGCGTCCTGCGACGCGTGCAGGAGCACGCGGGCAGGCGCGGTGATGTCATCTCACCGCGCCGCCCACGTGTCCCTCACAGTGGTGCGGCCGCGCGCCACTGTGTGGGCGGTGCGGCAGTGCGGGCTGCCGGACATATAAGTCCGGCAGGCCCTGCACTGGGCAGATTGCGCCGGCCTCCCACAGAAGAAGAGGATCATCCCCTGGAAGAACGAGCATCCCTAGACAACGAGCGGCATAAGTATCATTAACCCCTGCATTACCCCACTCATTACCCCTATTACTCCTATCCCATATAACCCCTACATTACCCCTGCATTAACCCTATCCCACCTAACCCCGGCATTAACCCCTGCATTACCCATTATCCCACATTAACCCCTGCATTACCCATTATCCCACATTACCCCTGCATTACCCCTTATCCCACATTACCCCTGCATTACCCCTTATCCCACATTACCCCTATCTCACCTACACCTGCCTACATTTACCCCTGCCAGCTGACCCCTGCCAACCCTGCTGGCAACCCCTTCTGCAGTCTGTACTGTTGGCACGTACCCCCTTACTGCTCCTCCCGTCCCCCTAGGGATAGACCAGAACCAGGCTGGGTGGGCTGCCCTATTAAGTGTGTGTGTGTGTAATTAGTATTAGCTAGTGTTGTGGGTGGAAATTGGGATTGTGTAGTGTAGTTAGTATTGTATTTGAAGTGCTGTGTTATTTGGTATTTACCTGTATGCGTCAAGTGTTATTAAATACCGTTTTACTGATAGAATTGTGTAGCGTGTATTCATTAGCGTTTAGCGTAGTGAGTTAGGCGCATGCAGATAGTAAGTGTACGCGACTTGGTGACGTGTTAGGCAATAGAAGTGAATTGTTAAGGACATAAATAGGCGTGACTATCTATAGACGGTTTACGCCTATTTATGAATATTAATTACTGATATTCGCTTAATATTGGTAATTAATATTCGCCCTTTACAAGCCCTTAAAATGAGCACCAATAGACAGTTAGATCTTCAGTTGGTACTCGTTATGACAAGGGATTGACCAGTATACAGTAAAAGGAGCCATAGGCCAATTTCACACAAGCAGATTCAGTCCAGAAAACATGTTCCATTTCCCGGACCACGCACTAGTCCTCTGACCCAAACTCAAAGCATCAAAATGATCCTACAAGATCTCACTTCTACTGTACTGTACTCACATAATGCCATGAGTACAATACAGTCAGGCAAGAACTCATAGCATCATAATTCATGATAATTCTTTGAGTTCGGTCCGGGAAATGCGGCCAGTGGATGGAGGGTGTTTCCTGGACCGAACACGTTTGTGTGAAATAAGCCTTAGTTTTAGAGAGTTAGCCTAATACTTATTTTGTATTTGCAGGTGAACAGTGACATTGTATATTCCAAGGTAATGAAAGATGGAACAAGAGAGGTTCAGTATATTGACAAAACTCACGTGGGACAGAAATTATTAACTAAAGAAATAGGAGGAAATGGCCCACTTGATATAACTGATCTCTACAAGTTTTCAGAAGGTAATTACAAGTTTTAGAACTGTTCAGAAAATTATATTTGATTGTCATCTTCGAGTATCTCAGAGAGCAGATTATTCCATGAATTAGACTCGGTACTATGAGCATGTCTAGTGCTGTACAATTAATGTATTTATACAAATCTAGAGAAGCTGTTTAATTTGATCTTCAATTCAACCTGCTGGAATGTAAGTGGTATATATGGTCAGTGACCAGAACCTATCTGGACGCAGAGGTCGCACTACATTTTTTCCAGAAGAGTAAAAATACTTCTCCATCCAGTTTTGAGAAGAATTTTTACCCGAGGAGGAGTACGAAATTTGCAGTAATTCAAATACATAATATATCTGCCTACATTGCTCACATCTGCATTGGAGGCTGCGTTTGGAGCCTCTGTTGCAGATTCTGTCTAAAGACCAGACAAAAAAGCCTTGTATGCAGCACCTTTTTGGTCTGGTAAAAAGACAGGCTCGTGAATGGAAACTGAACGGACTCCATCATAGTAAGCGGGGTCTGTTCAGCTTCTTCCCTGTCAGTTAGGCCGGGTTCACATGACATTTTGCCATATATTAATTGTACACACAAAAAACGTATATACATTAACAGGCTGCGGCATCTATCACCATAGAATTCCATTGTAAAAAAAAAAGATACGTTAGCCTACATGTTTTTTTGCTGGACTTTGCAGGTAGGAAAAACGTGGTACACTACACTTTTCCATCCTGCAGAATCCTCAATAAAAAGTACTTTTTTCTTTATAATATGGAACTCCATGGTGATGGATGTCACAGTATGGCATCTGCTGTGTATGTTGATCGTATGACAAAAACCCAGCCTTACATGCCCGATCCAGCACTTACGTTATTTTCATTGTTCTGCTGCATTAGATGAGCAGAACAACAGAAATAAATAGTGGTGATGTGAACGGGGCCTAAGAGGTGGGGATTTATGCAGGGGACCATTACTGGTCTAAATAACATCAAGCTATTATAGCAAAGTTATAAAATCCAGTCCAATATGGCGGATCTTCCCTGTACTTTACCACTTGGCTATAATGGCCTGTCTGCATTCACTACATACTGCACCACATACATGCGTGTGATGTATGTGGTGCAGAGTGTGATGTATACATGTGTGTGATGTATGTAGTGCAGCGTGTGATGTATGTGGTGTAGTGTGTGATGTATGTAGTACAGCATGTGATGTATACATGTAAGTGATGTATGTAGTGCAGATTGTGATGTATGTGGTGTAGTGTGTGATGTATGTAGTGCAGCGTGTGATGTATACATGTGTGTGATGTATGTAGTGCAGTGTATGATGTATACATGTGTGTGATGTATGTAGTGCAGCGTGTGATGTATACATGTGTGTGATGTATGTAGTGCAGTGTATGATGTATACATGTGTGTGATGTATGTAGTGCAGTGTATGATGTATACATGTGTGTGATGTATGTAGTGCAGCATATTGGTACACCCTAGACTTTTTCCAGGGAGTAAAATGCGTTGTACAGGCGTTATTGTGACCTCTGACTGGACGTTAGTTGCCATAGATATCCTGTTCTGAAGGTGATCTTATGGTTATTTGTATGTAATATTTTATTTATAATTGCTAATTATATGCCTCATTTGTGTCCAGTACACTTGAGATCTCATAGTTTGAATAGTTGTACATTTATATGTATGCTGTATATCCTTCCTTCAATAAAATCATAATGATGCTGGTAGCCACTAGCCTGATTCTGGCAGCAGGCAGCAGATATCATGCCAAGTTTTAGACTACAGCTTCCTTCCAGTGCCAATATAAGGTGAGTGGTAGTCTGAGACTGAGATGTTCTTCTACAGTGTGATGATTCCTGGATAGTTTGTTAAATACAATGCATAATGGTTTTAATAGGGTTTTCCAGCAGTTCGATATTGATGGCTTATCCTATCCAATATCGTTGAGGGTCCACTGATCAGCTGTTTGAAGGATCTGCAGCACTCAAGGGAGTGCCGCACCTCTCCCTAGGCAGGTGACATCACCTTCATTGGTCACATGGCCTAATTGCAGCTCAGTCCCATTCAAGTACATGGGCCTTGGCTGCAATACCAAGCCACTATACAATATACAATGCTGTGCTTGATAAGCTATGATGAGACCACATCGCTCACCAGAGCACCACAGCCTCTTGAAACAGCTGATCATCTGAGGTGCCAGAAGTCATACCCCCATCAATCAGATATGGTTGACATCTCTATGCCCTATCCCCTTTGAGACTGAGTAACTGCATAGTTTTGCATGTTCTTACAAAAGGAGCTTTTTGAAGCTATTTCTCATCAAATTTAAACGTTAAGGCTCATTAGTTGCTTCTCCATTTAATTGGTATATGAAATCTAGTAATGATCTGCTCGTATGCATAGCAATCTCTACCCTTGTCAACCGAAGCTTGAGTTTTCGAACATACTAGATAATTATGCAATACTTGAATGACAAGGAAAAAGATCTGTATATTCAGTGTGCTGTTTGTTGTTGAAGAATGTATGATTGCCATTCTAATCCATCTGCTTTCTATATTTTTTTTTAATTTTATGTGTTCTGCTCATTGGCATGTTGACATTGAATTTTAAAATGTCTTCTTGCTGTCAGTGCCCAGCTGTTTCCATAATGGCCATAGACTATAATGAAGAGAGCTGCGTGCTCGTATGATTGGTCTTCCTAAACTATTCTTGATTTAAGGATTCTATAATAAGGCTACATTCACACGACCATATAAATGAGTGCGCATCCATTCCGCAATTTTGCATAACGGGTGCGGACCCATTCATTTCTAGAAAATAGAACATGTCCTATTCTTGTCTGCAACTGCGGACAAGAATAGGCATTCACTATGATAGGCGTGACATGTGCGGTACACAAATTGCGGAATGCACATGAGATGGTATCCGTGTTTTGCGGATCCGCAAAATAAAACGTTCGTGTGAATGTAGCCTAACAGGGTCTGTCCCACTGGACTGGTGCATAGCAAATGTGATGCCCTTTATATTCATAAAGGGATCAAAAAGTCATCCTGGAAACTATAGGCTTGTAAACTTAATCTCTATTGTGGGTAAATGATTTGAAGGTATTCTAAGAGATGGTATCCTCCTGGAATAAATTATCTTATAACATAATTTTAGCATGGGTTTATGAGGGATCAGTCAGTTTAGACTACTCAGATCACTTTCTATGAGAAGATAACTTCCAGACTGGCGTGGTTGGGTCTGTGGATGTTGTATGTCTATCCAAGATGTTTGGTACTGTACCGCATAAGAGGTTGGCACATAAAAGAAAGCTGGTACTGGGGTAAATGTGTGTAAATGGGTTAACAACTGGTTCAGTGGGTGACTATTAATGGTACATCCTCAGAATGGGTCAGTCACCAGTAGGGTGCCACAGTGGTCAGTACTGAGCCCTCTTCCTTTTAATAGGACTTAACAATTTTCTGTTTTCGTGTTTTCATTTTTTTTACTCCCTGCCTTCCTGGAGCCACAACATTTTTTTTATTTTTCCATTCAAATAGCCATATGTATGAGGGCTTGATTTTTCCGAGGCAAGTTGCATTTTCTAATAGCAGCATTTAATATTTTATGTGATGTGGGAAGCTGGAAAAAAAAAAGCAATTCTGCCAGTTTTTGGGGTTTTGTTTTTACAGAGTTCTCCTTTTTTGCAGGACAATCTGTAGTTTTTGACATCATTTTGGAGTGTGTTTGACTTTTTAATCACTTTTTATTCAAAAATTTGGGGGGAAGGGGATGAAAAAATGGCAAATAGGCCATTTTGATTTTTTTTTTCCCCATAACAGCGTTCACTGTATAGGATAAATAAGTTTATATTTCAGTAGTTCAGACATTTTAGCAGATGCAATGCCTATGATGTTCATTTATTATTAATCTTTATTTTTATTATGTGAAAGGGGGGTGATTTGAATTTTTAGATTTTTTTTTTTTTACATTAAAAACTTATTTTATACTTTTTTAAAGTCACCCTAGGTGACTATAAAACAATCATTATATTGCTTCTACATACATTGCATTAAATTGCTAATGCAATTCTTTGCAGATTTGCTAGGTTCTTATGGGCCCCTGCCACTGATAGGGCTCCACAGGAACTACAAGTCTAAAAGCCCTGTTTTTCTTTTCTTTTCAGAGAGACCAGGGCTTTCAGAGACAATCAATGGCTCCCCTAATTGCTGTGTGGGGGAGCCATTGAGGGCCCAGGAGTGCAGCACTTCCAGTTTTTCCACTCTCACTTTCCACTCAGCTTTTTAAGAACTGAAGTTGTATACATCAGGGCACTCAAGCACTTTTCGTAAAGATCCACATACCTGCTGTAGTGTGAAGGTCAGAGACGCAAAAAAGTTGCAGGACAGATATCAGTGGCATAAAGAACTTCAGCATTTTATTTTACAATAAGCCAAACCTCCAATCCAACCTAATCTCCTTTCTGCTGACCACACCATAATAGTGTCCTCTTAGTGCCTTCCCACACAGTCACAATATGCCCCTCAGTGCCCCTGGGACAGTATGATATCCCTTTAGTGCCCCCAGGGGCAATGCTAGAGTCTCAAAAGATCTGGAGCCCAAGCCCCATTGCATATGGCCCAATTCTCTAAGTCGACCAACCACCCTACTCCAACCCCCCCCCCCCAAACACTAGCACTGAAGACATTTTACTGTACTTGCTATAAAGCCCCAATAGTGGTAGTGCTTCCCAAGAGTGCCTCCATTAGTAGAAGAGCCTTCCAGTATTAATAATGTCCTTACAGAGCCCCCATTAGAAATAAGGCCCCCCTATTGCTCCCCCAGTGGTAATAACACTCTCCACAGACCTCTCAGTAGTAATATGGCCCCCATAGTGCTCTTAGTAGAAATAATGTGGATCTATAAGTCCCTCCTATACAGCTCCCAGTAGTACAAAGAATGCATGTAATGTCCCCTGGATTTAAAATGCCCCCACAGTGCCCCCAGTATTTATACTGCCCCCTACTGTTATAATGCTCGCCCTGAAGTGCCCCCAGTATTTATATCGCCCCCTACTGTTATAATGCTCTCCCTGAAGCACCACCAGTATTTATAATGCTCCCTGCAGTGCCCCCTGTAGGTATATTTCTCCGTTTACTGTGCTCAGAAATTATAATTTCTCAGCCTTTTCACCATACAGTCCAATGTAAATAACATTATTTCCCTCCCTCCGCCATAGAGTCCCATGTAAATACCATCACACCATCTCTACAGCCCCCTCCAATATACAGTCCCATGTAAATAACATCCCTCTCTATCTACAGCCCCCTCTAAAGTACAGTCCCATGTAAATAACATCACACCAACTCTCCTGCCCCCTCTAATATACAATCTCATGTAAATAACATCACCCCCTCCCCAGCCGCCTTCAACATACAGTCCCATGTAAAGAACTTCACCCCCTCCCCAGCCACCTTCAACATACAGTCCCATGTAAATAACATTACCCCCTCAAAATTCAGTCCCATGTAAATAACATCACTCCCTACCACAGCCCCTTCAACATAAAGTCCCATGTAAATAACATCACCCTGCCCCAGCTATCTCCAACATGCATTCCCATGTAAATAACATCACCCCCTCAACTTTCAGTCCCATATAAATAACATAACCACCCACTGTCCCATGTAGATAACTTTCCTCCCTTCAGCCCTAACATACAGTTCCAGTTAAATAACTACAACTCCCAACATTGCTCTGCCTCTTCACTTACCTCTCTTTATGTAGCAGACCTCACCATAGTTCCTTCCCAGGACTTCTCTTCACTGCTAAGCTGTCCTCTCCTGCACTGGTCACATGATGGTGACATCATCACAGGTCCTTTTCAGCTACTGCATTTAGAACTGATCACATGGACTGTGGTGACATCACCCAGGCCCTAAATGTGTTAACCTAGCAACGCCCCACAGAATATTATGACCCCTTATTGCCCACCTCACAGTAGAAGGTCCCCTAAGTTGCCCTCACAGTAGGATGTCCCAAGAGTGCCCTCTCACACAGTATGATGCCTCCTTAGTGTCTCCCCTCACAGTGGGATGATCCCTTAAGTTCCACTCAAGTGCCCCCAGCACAAAGTGATGTCCTCTAAGATCCCCCTGACACAGTATGATGCTCCATTAAGTTTCCCCACTCCCTCAAGTTCCCACACAAAGAGTGATGCACCCTAAAGTGGACCCCTACACAGAGTGATGCTCCCTTATAGAGTTATACCCCATTAGATGGTCCTCCACACAGGTATGCCCCCTAGGTGCCCCTTCACAGGCTTATGCCCCCTTAATTGCCTGTAGTTAGAATGCTTTTCTACCCCACGTTTCCCAGCGCAGCAGGCACAATGACTACATCTGACCTGGTTGCGCTGAACTACAGACAACAATAGTTGTATTCAACTATATCTGCATCCTGAGGTGAGCTTAATACAATGTTTAAATATATGAATGTGCAGTGACCCAGTAAATCACTGCTAAAAAGTAAATTCACTGCTAAAAAGTTAATTCACTGCTAAAAGGGTTAATATTTACTATTTTGGGTTAGTGTACTTTATTAGTTATTGTGCCCTACTCATCCGAAAGAAGACTGTTTCTGCAGTCAGGAGTTCTGACTAGTCTGGCCTTGACACCAAAGTGTAAGGATCTGCATGTGCCTGTGCATTGTGAGGCCTACTACAGGGACCCTTCATCCTTGCATGCTCAAGACAAGTGCCAAACCTAAAAAAAAGAAGGAGGCAAAGAGTCTAAAACTGTTTAGGACCATAAGGCCTGGTAATTGCCCATTTATGGCAACAGATCTTACTGCTTGTGCAGCCGCCACACTTCTTTAATGGACTGGCTTTCTGTATTTAAAGGGAACCTGTCATAAACTTTATGCTGCCCATACTAATGGCAGCAAAAAGTAGAGACAGGTGAGCTGATTTCAGCGATCTGTCTTTTAAAAGTTAAAAGTAGTTGCCGAGAACCAACATCACAATCCTTGCAGACTGGGCCTGAAAAAGAGTCACGGCCACCTGAGAAGAGTCATGGTTATTCAAAAATTCCTGCTCTCCCTGCCCACCTGCTGATGATTGACAGTCTTCTACCTAGTTTTCTCCCTAGAACTGCCAATCATTAGTAGATGGTCGGGGAGAGCAGGAGATTATGGATAACCATGATTCTTCTCAGGTAGATTTGACTCTTTTCAAGGCCTGGGCTGCAATTATTATGATGCTAGTTCTCAAGCAACAGCTTACTTTTAGCTCATGAGTGACACACACCGCTGAAATCAGCATTTCTGTCACTATTTTATGATGCCCTCAGTGAGGTCAGCATAAAGTTGATGACAGGTTCCCTTTAAGTTTCTATACCCCATAGCCTGAATATTGCAGTGTGATATTTACGGATGAGCGAATTCGATTTGCATAAAACTTTGTTTCAATAATGTACGGAGCGAGTGCTCCGTACAGTATTAGAATGTATTGGCCCCGATGAGCTGAAGTTATTACTTCGTGAAGTCTCGCGAGACTTCGCATAATAACTTCAGAAATTGATTTATACTGTAACAAGCCATTTCCTAGTGGTACTTTGGCACCGAACCCGAGTTCGGCAAATGTTTTTTTACAGTATACATCCATTTTTTTGGATGTTTCATCCGAAGTCGATTCGCTCATCCCGAGTAATATTCTGAGAGCTTTGCGTGCCTTTGGTCAATTTCAGAAATTGTCTGAATTTAATAGGAAGAGACTCAGAGTCAGCCATCATACAGACTGCTTTCCCATATTCAGCTTTGGAACGATTGTGTGTGTACTCTGGAGAAAAACTTATTACAACCAGTGACTTTGTTTATGAAGTGCCAAAACTACCTCAGTAAACCGCCTTGGTTTTGTTTTCCCCAAATGTGGCCTGTTTATTGTCTATGGTATCTGGTATAGCCTCCTGCCTTGCACCCCATCACCACCACCTTCGGGCAAGAGCCCCCAATACCAGGGTGTGCCCTAAGGTAAGAAAGGGTGCGCCTTCCATTTAATGTATGGCTCCCTGGGGCCATTCCTCCCTGGAATGAGGACAGCCACCGTGAATCACCACCATTTCTATCAGTACCACGTCTACCATTTCCTTACTCCCCGCTGAGAGACTGACTTTTTGGTTTTCATTAGCTGTAAGCCATAATCATCTACATCAGGGATGCTCAACCTGCTGCCCTCCAGCTGGTCCAAAACTACAACTCCCAGCATGCCCTAATAGATGTAAGCTGTCCAAGCATGCTGGGAGTTGTAGTTTTGAAACAGCTGGAGGGCAGCAGGTTGGGCATCCCTGATGTGCATTATTATAATGAAATAGATCACTCTGTGTGTAATGGATCTATACAATATATGAGTTTCATTTTTTGAACTGAATTACTGTTTTGATGATATTCTAATTTATTGAGATGCACCTGAATGTTAGGTGTCTTTATATTAAAAATAAGTCCAACATTTAAGTATTGATGTTTATTAACTTCTTTTTTTAAAAAAAATGTGGAATTACTTTATTTATGCATTTCACTATTCATAAATTCATAGAAATTAAATGCTCTTGCGCACCCCCAATTTAAAGGGAACCTGTCACATTTAACACAATTTTATGGGAAAAGATCTAGTAAAATCTATCATTTATACATTTAGATTCCTGATCATTCTGGACTTTGAAGTCAAGGAGGTGGTCCTCTCAGTGATTGGCAGTTATCTCTGTATACCCAGACATAGGGGGAAGGCTGTCAGTCACTGATAGGACCACCTCCTTGGGTTCAAAGCCCAGAATAATCAGGAATTTAAATGTATAAATGATAGATTTTACTAGATTTTTTTCCCCATAAAATTATGTGCCAATCAGCTCAGTTCCTCCTTCTCTATAACATGCTGCTGTATCCTACATTGCATTTTCATGATGACAGGTTTCCTTTAAGCCTAATAAATCTGTTAATGGACCCTTATCATTATGACGTTTTCATGGACAGGTTGCTCCAGTTTGGGCGATTTAACAGTTGGTTTATCTAGACCAGAAATTCATAATCCCATTATTATGGGTGTCTGAAGCCCTGGAAAATTCCCACCCTTCCTCCTCTCTGGGAACCCCTTATACTGTGGCTTTCCTGTGCAAAAGTTGTTGTTTTCTAGGAAGGCCCTAATCTGGCTGCTAAGAACCTTAGTTGAAACCTATCTGTACCAGTACTGTCATGTAGCACTGGTACTAACAATGCAGGCAACAATCGGGTACAATTCTTAGCCATCTAATGAGAGACATAGGAGGTCATTTATTAAGACCAGTGTATTAGACACCAGTCTTAATAACCCCTATAGCTGGCGGTGGATCTGCCGAAGTTATGAAGAGTCACTGTCCACTACATAACTTCAGCGCATCCATTGCCAGTCTAAATGTAAGCCAGCTTCCTTGCGTAGAAAATAATGAATGAGACGGGCCTGCTGGACTGTCCCCTTCCCTGCCACGGCCACTTTTTTAGACCTGGCATGAGCTGTGAAAAGTCGCAGATTGTAGCACAAATAACCTTTGCACCCCAATCTGTGCTAGAAATACGTCGAATATAGATGTATTTCTGGATAGTAAATGACCCCCATAGTCCATAGATGCAGTAACCATTATTTAAAGGGGTTTTCCAGGATTTTACTACTAATGACCAATCCTCAGGATAGGTCATCAGTATCTGATCAGTGGGTGTGCGACACCCGAGAACCCCGCCGATCAGCTGTTTGAGAAGGCACCGGCGCCCCTGTGAGCGATGCGGCCTTCTCCGTGCACTGTACATTGTATAGTGGCTGTGCTTGGCATCACACTCAGCCCCATGCACTTCAATGGGGCTGAGCTTGATACCAAGCACAGCCGCCATACAATGTACAGTGTTGTGCCTGGTAAGCACGGAGAAGGCAGTAGCGCTCATAGGGGCGCCGTGCCTTCTCAAACATCTGATCGGCGGGGTCCTGGGTGTCGGACACCCACTGATCAGATACTGATGACCTATCCTGAGGATAGGTCATCAGTATCACAATACCGGAAAACCCCTTTAATAATTCAGTTGCAGACCACTACTGGTCTCTGTGGGCTCCCTGCATTGAACCTTCAGTAGGCTGGATACACATAAATAATGTATAGTTTCCTCAATCCATCAGAGTAATATATTGCAAAGCAAACATTAACTCATAATCAATGTCATTATTTATGCTAATATTTTAAGGATTACATTAATTACAAAGAAAAGTTGATCCATCATCATCAGAGGACATACAGTAGAGCCACCTACTGCTGAGAATGCATTTTCTTTGTGTGGAATTCTGTTGCCTGTGTACAGCGGCTATTGTTATTCTTCCAGCCTTTTAGTTGAAAAAAACGGCATCTCTCGAAAGCCCGAAACGCAAGTCTGTGACAAAACATATGCACTTTTCTTTACTAAAATGAATTCAGAGCAAACGCTCTTGGAATCATTGAGATGTCGCCAGTGTATGTCTGCAAGAAAATGTTAATGAATGGTATAGTAAATATTTTAGCATTTATTGCAGTTTTGGATTGAAAGTAAAAAGAAAAGAAAATTCTAAAAAAAAGTCTAGTAAAAGAAAGCATGTCAGTGATCACCATTAAGGTTTTTCAATATTTAATGGGAGGGCTATTTGCCATGCAATCCCTGGGAGATTTGTAGTGTGAGTACTGTGCGGTTGCTTAGTTACTGGATCCCAAGAGGATGGATGTGAGGAAAGGTTGTAGAAAGAAAACCAAGCAGTTAACAGGAGAGTGCAGCAATGACATCCAACAAGAAAGCAGAAAGTGTCACACACAATCCCGCGTCCTAATAAAACCTAAGCCATAGAGTGTGTAATATTACTAGGGCGTCTGGTTAGAAGAAGAAGGAAATCAATTCAAGGAACAGTTATTCCAACTAGAAGCAATCCACATTTATTGCTTGATGGCACTATGGATACAACAAAAATGTGGGCTATAAGTCTGATTAATGAGTATTTTACTGGCATTGTTCCTAATATTCGCAGGTTGGGAAGGTTTTTGTGGTTTAGGAAGTGCAATGTATTTATACAGCTTCCCTTCACACAACTATTAGATGATAACATCTGCATCCACCACAGGCCGCGCTGCTTGACATGTCGGTGGGCCACCAGTATTGGCCCCTTTAATCTGTATAATTTACTTTACTTCTTTTGGTTATGCGGCGACTGCCGCTGTTCTCCCATCAGTCTAACTTCAGAACTCCTCCCCCTTTACAGTCCTGGTGCTGGCCAGTTCTCTGTGGGCGGAGCTAATGCTGCATACTCTGCTTGCTAGTTAGCTCCACCTCCCATGTCACCCATGTTCACCACTTCAGCACTTAATTTCAGCAACCTCCATTTCCAAGCAGCTAGGCCTGCTCACTCCCTCTGGCAGGTGTGCTCAGTAAGTAGCACCACATTGACAGAAGCCGATTCATGTTGGGGATGTGAGATGAGTCCAACGCTGCAGCGGCTGTTTACTATTTAAATATTTTGGGGGGAGTTATTTAGGGCACTACTGAAATAAGACAGGTACCATCAGTAATTAGAGGTGGAAGTAGTGATGAGGGGAGTGGCACGGGAGCTTGTGTTGCGAGTGGTCAGGCTCCTGACCCAGAGACCGTTGAGGAGGACATTAGTGATGTGCAGACACTACTCGATGATAATGAAGCCGATTGCACTTGGGAGCCGGGTGAAGAAGGGGCTTCGTCATCATCAGGAGAAGAGGGTGGTCCACTATTTTGGCTTTCAGCCTGGCTGACATCATCATTTATTTGACCTTTATTCTGATCTGTCAGATGGAAGGAAAGAGGAGACGCACAACGGATCCTCTCTGTTTAGCAGCTGTAAGGCCTGTATGGTCCCATCAGAATTTACATGATTTGGTAGCCAAAAGTAGGAGTGGGTACAAAAAACATAGAACACATGCAAATATTCCATTCACGTGTCATCTCTGTTTTAGATCCACTCCTGTAGTGGAATTTCACCCCAGAAAATAATATATCCTTTGACGGACACTATGAAACTTGTCCAGTCACAGCTGGATTACCAGATTTACGGTATTTCTATTTTTGCAACTGAATTTCACCCCAGAAAATAATATACCCTTTGACGGGCACTATGAAACTTGGCCAGCCACTGCTGAAACCACTGATTTACGGTATTGCTATTTTGGCAATTGAATTTCACCCCAGAAAATAATATACCCTTTGACGGGCACTATTAAACTTGACCAGTCACAGCTGGAACACCAGATTTAGGGGATTTCTATTTTGGAAATTGAATTTCACCCCAGAACAAAATATATCCTTTGCCGTACACTATTAAACTTGGCCAGCCACTGCTGAAACCACTGATTTATGGTATTGCTATTTTGGCAATTGAATTTCACCCCAGAACAAAATCTATCGTTTGCCGGACACTATTAAACTTGACCAGTCACAGCTGGAACACCAGATTTAGGGGATTGCTATTTTGGCAATAGAATTTCACCCCAGAACAAAATCTATCCTTTGCCGGACACTATTAAACTTGGCCAGCCACAGCTGAAACCACTTATTTACGGTATTGCTATTTTGGCAATTGAATTTCCCCCCAGAACAAAATCTATCCTTTGATGGACACTATTAAACCTGTCCAGTCACAGCTGGAACACCAGATTTACGGTATTGCTATTTTTGCAACTGAATTTCACCCCATAAAATAATATATCCTTTGACGGACACTATGAAACTTGTCCAGTCACAGCTGGAACACCAGATTTATGGTATTGCTATTTTTGCAACTGAATTTCACCCCAGAAAATAATATATCCTTTGACGGACACTAAAAAACTTGTCCAGTCATAGCTGGAACACCAGATTTACGGTATTGCTATTTTTGCTACTGAATTTCACCCCAGAGAATAATATAACCTTTGACGGACACTATGAAACTTGTCCAGTCACAGCTGGAACACCAGATTTACGGTATTTCTATTTTTGCTACTGAATTTCACCCCAAAAAATATTATATCCTTTGACAGACACTATGAAACTTGTCCAGTCACAGCTGGAACACCAGATTTAGGGTATTGCTATTTTTGCAACTGAATTTCACCCCAGAAAATTATATATATCCTTTGACGGACACTATGAAACTTGTCCAGTCACAGCTGGAACACCAGATTTACGGTATTGCTATTTTGGTAATTGAATTTCACCCCAGAACAAAAGCTATGCTTTGACGAACACTATAAAACTTGTCCTGCCACAGCAGAAACTGATTTTGGGTATTGCTATTTTGGAAATTGAATTTCACCCCAGAAAAAAATATATATTCTTTGCCAGACAGTATTACACTTGGCTAGCCACAGCTGGAACACCAGATTAAGGCCTTATTCACACGTCCGTAGTGTTTATGGATCCGCAAATTGCGGATCCATAAGCACACCCGGCCAGCAGCCCCAAAGAAATGTCTATTCTTGTCCGCAATTGCGGGCAAGAATAGGACATGCTCTACATTTTTGCGGAGCTGCGGCCGTAAGATCGGCGGCACGCTCCGCAAAAACTGATGCGGAGAGCACAGTGTGTGTTCTCCGCATTGTTCCGTGCCCCATTCACAGTCAATGGGTCCACATGTATTCCGCAGAATTGCGGAATACATGCGGACATATATGCGGACGTGTGAAAAAGGCCTTAGTGGATTGCTATTTTTTTAAGTGAATTTCACCTCTCAATAAAATATAGGAAATTCTATCCTGAGTTTCTAGGGGTGACAATAAGCATAGCCAAGCCCCTGATGTAGGATATAGCAAAAAAAAAAACTACTATTGATGGATTAATGGACTTGGTGGCAGCTTGTGCTGGTGCACCACAAGACACAAAATGGCCACCGATCACCCCAGAAAAAAGTGAAAGAAAAACGCTCTGGGCAGCCTTAAAACAGTGAGCAATTAACTAGCAGAAGTTGAATGATTCAGAGCTGTAGATCAATCACTTCAGCAAAATGGATTCGCATACCATCCGCAATTTTGCGGAAGGGTTGCAGACCCATTCATTTCAAAGGGGCAGGAATGGATGTGGACAGCACACTATGTGATGTCCGCATCCGCATTTCCGCATCCGTGTTTCCGCATCCGCGTTTCCGTTTCCGCAAAAAAATAGAACATGTCCTATTCTTGTCCGCAATTGCGGACAAGAAAAGGCATTCTCTATATAGTGCCAGCAATGTGCGGTCCGCAAAATGCGGAATGCACATTGCAGCCATCCGTGTTTTGTGGATCCGTGTTTCCGTGTTTCCGCAAAACACACTACGGACGTGTGAATTAGGCCTTAATCCCTGCCTAATCTCGCCCTAACAGCAGCTGCATCCTATCCCTACACTAATCAGAGCAGAGTGACGTGCGGTGCGATGTGACTCCAGCTTAAATAGAGGCTGGGTCAGATGCTGCACTTGGCCAATCACAGGCATGCCATTAGTAGGCATGGCTGTGATGGCTTCTCAGGGCAAGAAGTAAAACGCTAGCTGATTGGCTGCTGTGGAAGAAATCGCCGAACAACAAACCTAAACCCAAACTTTTACGTAAATGTTCGGGTTCGGGTCCGTGTCACGAACACCCCAAAATTCGGTACGAACCCGAACTTTATAGTTCGGGTTCGCTCATCCCTAGTCATCAATTTTAAACACCTGGAAACCTTTTTATGCACCTTCTTCATTATTTAAATTATTTTATTTTGCTTTATTATGACAGTGTGTTTTTAGGTGGATATCTGTAATACAGTTAATTTTGTATCCATTTTAATGATGTCTTCTGGGCCTAATGCAAAATCTATACCAAACCACCCCAACCATCATATGTCAGTTATAGCAGTGTGGTCCTCTTATGTGCTAGCGGTGCCTTTAAAGGGGTTGTAATGTATCCCGCCCAACAGATATCTCTGTTATATCACTTTCCCCAGATACCACCATTTTTCAAAATTTCCTTATTCTAAAGTTATGAGCCTACCTATGCACCCTGCAGCAAATCTGTTTTGATATTCAGTTCCTGTAGGTTACATCCTGCATTGGAGCCTTGTAATGTAGGACAGACAAACCACATTAGAAAGAACAAGGGGTGCAATTAATGTCACGTCCTGCTTATGTCAGGACTTATCTTACTGCCCTAAGGCATGATGGGACAGTAGACACATGAGTAAGCGGAGCGAAACGTACATCGGGGTGGGCTCCTCTCTCAGTTGTAGACCTGAATCTTCCTCCTCAAGTGTCCCTCAGGTATACTATTTGTAGACTAATGTGCCTTGTAGCTGTATTGTATATGCATATTTGCTCATCTGGCTAGCATGTTTAGGCACTGGGCTGCTTCTACATTTTAATATTGAGGGTGTTATGTAATCAGCACTTAGATAGGGGTCTTACCTTATGCGGGAGATATATACCTGGTCCTCTTGTGCATGTGGGGGGGGGGTCATATCTTGGCTACTATCTGTACTGCCACCATATTTTCTCATATTGGTATTACATATATATTTGTTGTTGGTTTTTTATCAATTAGTAAAGCTTTGAAATTTTATATGCGTGTCCCTTTATGGTTATTTGGTGGTGAACAGTAGACACATGACAAACCAGAAAGTAGGATTCAATATGGCGGATAAGAGAAAACTGCAAATGTGGCAAATTAGAAAAAAATAAACATTCCAAGTAGGAATGCGAGCTAGAATAATTGAGGAAAATATTTGAAACTTGAGTGAAGAATAGTTCATGGCACAACCCCTTTAAGTCCACCAAGGCAATGTGTAGCAATAGGGAGTTTAGAAGTGGTAGTTTTACCTGAGTCCCAGTGCCTGAGTGACTGGGACCTGAGTCCCAGTGCCTGAGGACCCTCGAGGTATCCTCTGTCACACAAGAAGGCACAAGTATAATATAGGACACAGTGGAGAAGGGAACCCTGTTACGAGTTTTCCATTTAGGCCTAGGAGCTTTAGGATATGCTATTAACTTTATTTTGTTGAAAGTATTTGGAAACTAATGGCTTATTCACACAGTCAGTGTTCAGTCAGTGATTTCCATCAGTGATTCTGTGCCAAAACAAGGTGCAGAACAGATGCAGATCTTTTCCTTAGACCTTATATCTGTGGAGGCTCCAATTCTGGTTTTGGCTCACAACCCGGGCCGTGACCAAAACCCTGGCATATGAATGAGGATTAACTGGAAAGAATTTTATTTACCAAACGAAGCCTTTGTGGTACCAGTAGTTCTATATTATATTGGGGAGTTGATGATAATGCTGAGTTGAAAATTTTTACATTTTAACCAGAAGTGTAGCCTTCAGAAGTTTTTTGTGAAAAAAATGTAATATCAAAGCTATACTTTAAAAAGTTGTACATATATGAGGTGCTAATCAAATAATTTGCAAGCACAATAAGTAGATTTCGCCTTTAGCATAGACAACAAGAAGCATACATCAAACTGATTTCTTAATTTTGTTCTAGCAGAAGTCCCCTGAGATACGGAAGAGCTTTTGCTGGGATTTTTGCTAAGTAGCCAGTAATCCCCCTTTAGGTGAAATATGTTTCAAATATACAAATGTAGCAGAGTTGAATTTGTCTAATGTGACAGCAGTGAGTTTCAACTTTATTTTTTTTATAATTTTTGTTCTTGATTGTCATTTTCTTCTGTAACAGGTACTGAAGAGGAAAGACTGGCTCTTGAGGCTGCGCTCATGTATGGTGTCAAAAAAGAATTTCGAGATGAGGAACAGTTTTTATCTAGTTGTGACACTACAATGGAATTTCAAGAAGATAACGCTGTATTTGGCAGTGACTTCAAAATCACTATAACATTCAAGAACCAAAGTTCTAATCGTTATACAGCATCAGCCTTCCTAACAGGACATGTTGTGTTTTATACTGGAGTCTTCAAATCAGAATTCAAGAATAAGACCATCCAAGTGACTATGGACCCATTATCCAGTAAGATATGTCGACATCTAAAAATAAATACTTTTCTTATTGTGCTGTCTTTCATTTGGCATTATTTATAGATATGTTTTCATTGAGAACTGTAGCTGTAGTTAAGTATATGGTCAACTCTCACTGCCTTCCTGCTGTTTCCAGTGGGTGAGGAGAGACTTGTGGGTGGAGTATTGCTCCTGGTCACCGATGTCCTCTCCATTCTGCTGCTTCCATGCTCCTGCCTGATGGCTGAGAGTCCCAGAGTATTTAGTATTTAGTCCCTGAGTATTTAGGCTACCCTCTCCAGCAGATGGGTGTCTGAGCTTTAGGTTCCATTTGTGACCAGAAAAGGTGTTTGATAGTCTAGTGCTATTGCAAATTGCTTGTATTTATCCTGAATTTTCTCCTGCCTCTATTCCTGCCATGTTTCAAGTGTTTGTCTTCCTGCCGCTGTGCCCCTGCACTTTCAAGTCCAAGTTCAGTTCAGTTCGTGTTTAGGTTAACCCAGTCTGTCTACCCTGTTTGTGCCCAAGTCAAGTCCCTAGCCTGCATGCCTCGTGTTTGCTTCATCAATAGTCTGCCTACAAGGCTTTCCTGTGTCTTCATTAACTGTGTGCTGCATGGATCTAAAAACAAAACAAAACAGTAATCTAGTCTTAGTAACTGTTCAGACTATACTTGTGGCTTTCCTGTATTTTTAGTGCATTTTCTGTACTTTGAGCTTCTGGTACTTGCAGCGTTCCCATCCCTAGTGGTTCAGCTGCCAACAACAACAGGACTATCCCAGGAGATAGCAGACCGGTTGCTTCCCTGCAATGAAGTCTAGATGCTTGTATAGAGGTTAAAGAGTGAATGACAATATTTTTCACAGTTGTACAAGCCATGAGGCCCATTACTGCTTTTTAGTCAGTCATTCTATAAAACTTTGCAGGCATCTTATATGAATGACAATTTCAGATTAAAATAACATTCTCACACATTAAAATGACCCGACAACATAAATTGAAAGGTTTTATTGTAGGACAGCAATTGCATAATCAATGTTTATAGCTCACTATGCAATACATTTCTATGCAACGGCATCTTTCATTCTTCTCACATGGATAAAATAGCGTTCACTTCCTTGTGACCCTCAATCTCTGTCACAGAAAATCCCTTTCCTGATTACCTCAGGGAGACAGGGTTACTGGCAGGTCTTGTTGGATTTATGGAAAATCCTAGCATGTTTCAATCATTTAGCTTTTTCCTAGTTACTATAAATGTGGTAAATTATCAATGACATGCCAAGGAAGTGTGAGAACTCAATGTAACATAGAAAGAAGGAAAATAGTAAGCAAATAACCAAAGTGTAATAATTCTATACAGCATTCCATGGCTTTAATATTATAACATAAGAGCTAACAGTGTTTGGACCCTTACCGATTGGACACTGATGGCTGGGCTCTTTATAAATCCCTTAAACGTCAATAAAGAGACAAACACACATGCACAGACACCTCTCCATTCACCCCCACCCCTCCGCTGACAGCCAGAGGCTCCCTCACCAGGAAGGATAGGGGGTGGGGAACCACTGTTCTAGATATAGGTATGGGTCCTAGAGGTAGGCGCTAAGACATTGAACGTAGAAGATAACCCTAGTGCACACCTCACATGATATGTAATACATATAAATCTATACAATATATAGAAAAAATGAAGTTTCCTTAGTGCATGGTTAAAATAGCCTTTAGAAATTTCTTTAAAAAATTGCTTGATGTAAAATCACTAAAGAAAAAAGTAACAACAAAATATTTCATTTTAACCCCTTAGTGACCACTAATATGCCTTAGGCTAGGCCGCTACCTTTTTATAGTGGCCTATTAGAAGAACTGTACAGACCTCATGTGCAGAGCAGAGCTGGAGCTCGGCTGCCTTATGAAAGCCGAGCTTCTGCTCTAATGGCCAAGACTGGCAGATTCAGTCATCTCAGCTGCTTAACTCTTTAAATGAAACTGGCAATAGCAACCATGGCATCTGAGTGGTTTCAGAGGGAGGGAGGTCCCTCTGTCAACTATCAGCACCACCAAGAATGAGACTGTGGGGTGCTAATGTCTGTATATCACAGCTGAAGGTCCCCAGGCCTGCCATCTGTGTATGCCTATTAAGCCGTGCCAGAGGCACAGCCTAACACATTGCCTGTCAGTTTCTTTCTGACAGAATATTACATTGCCCCACCTAAGTAGTACAGTGTAATAAAGTGATCGGAGGAACACGTGAAAATCCGATTAAAGGCTGAGATCACTTAGTTATTTGATCAGTTATTTCCATCAGTTATTGTGAGCCAAAACCAGTAGTGAAGTCTTCTCAGAGATCAGGTGTAATAGAAAGATATGCACCTTTTTGACCCGCACCTGGTTTTGGTTCAGAATAACTGATGGAAATAACTGATCAAAACTGAAGTGTGAACTGAGCCTAATAAGTGTAAAATCAAGTTTTTTGTAAAGTTTTATCTAGAAAAAAACTCTTTAAAATATACCTCAAAGGAAATTTTAAAAAAAAAATAATAATTTTTTTATCAAAAACATAAACAATGCTAGAATTGCATTCTTTGCTTATCCACCCAAAAAATTGAATAAAAAGGTATTAAAAGGTATAATGTTCCCTAAAGTAATACCAATGAAAACCAAGTCATCCAGCAAAAATCAAGCCCTCACACAGCTCCTTAGAAGAAGAAAAATGCACCTATGCAAAAGCAACTTCATTTTTTTTAAAGGGTTTTCATTGTGCAAAATTAGTAAAACTTAAAAAAAAAAAACTAAATATATTTTACATCACTGTAATTGTACTGACCCAGAGAATAAAGTTATCACATTATTTATGCCGCAAAATGAAGGTTGTAAAATTTACAAAGTAAAAGTCAATGACAGTATTGCTATCTTTCTCCATCCCCCCCCACCAGAAAGAGTTAATCAGTGAGTAATGTGTATCACCAAATGGTGCATTAAAACCTACAACTTGTCCCACAAAAAACAAGCCATATGGCTACAGAATGTGATGTTAAAAATTTTTTTTTAAATTGCCTGGTCACTAGGTGTCACCAACAACATCACAACGGCGAGCGGTTGTAATTACATGTACGCAATTCCATTCACTTGAATGGGAAGGAGCAGTTGTACTTACACTCTGTCTTATTGGGATGGTGGAGCTGTAAATACGCTGTTCGCTGCTGCAATGTCGACAGCAAGCAGGTAAACAGTAAAGAGAAGGCAGCGCTCACAGTAGTGCCACCTTCTCTTCAAACAGCTGAACGGAAGGGGTGCCAGGAGTTGGATCCCCACCGATCTGATAATGATGACCTATCCTGAGGATGGGTCATCAATAAAGGAAACCGGACAACCTCTTTAACTTTGTCTACATGATAAATGCCATTTGCTGACGTCAGACAACCCCTTTAACAATGTGTTTGCACTATTATAAACACACAACTTGGAAACTGGATTCCCATTTTGGAAAAATCATTTCTCTATATATTATGTTCCTCTTCTTTGCAATGTCGCCACTCGCCAACTCTGCTTTCAAGTGCTTTACTGTACATTAAAGTCTATTTATTACCTGTAGATTATCATTGATGGCTGGGAAGAGCTAGAGCTAGATACTCAAGTCAAGCAGATATATTCCCTGCTGGTGTATTGAGTGTGAAGAGGTGGAATTTATGCAAATTACCATTGAGTTACTTGTAACAAACAAGATGCGTGTGCGCATATTAGAAGATACTTGTAAATTCAATTCAAATGACCACTTCAGAATGTAAATGGCATTTTTTTTCCTCCATTTCACTTTTCCATTAGCTAAAACTGTGGCTGTTCAAATAAAGGCCGGGGAGTACATGACCAATATCGTGGAGCAGGCATCTCTCCATTTTTTCGTCACGGCTCGCATTAATGAAACCAAGAAGATAATGGCCAAACAGAAAATTGTAGTATTGCAGGTTCCAGAACTCCGCATTAAGGTAAGAGGCATAAACCTTCCCATTCTGGCATCTACTTCAACCATGATTTTTCTATGTGTTTCTGTAATGAGAATTCACGGTTATTAATACAATGTATATGATGGGGTACCCGTCCTGAAGTTCAATGAGATACTTCAGCTCTAGATGTGTTGTACAAGAGTCTAGTTGGCACAGAAAAGGAAGCTCAATTACAAAGAATAAATCGGATGTGGCACTCCGGAGAAGACGTATTATTCTACGTCTCTGATCAGTCATGTGCAAGACAGGATCTATTGCAAATTAGTAACTTTTCACATTGGATGAAGGTTAGACATGGTGCATGGGAGCACTCACTGCGCATTTCAATACTGTTGACTCGCCAGTGTGGCATCTTATCAGCTATCTGATAAAATGTGGAGGTATTATCTTCGAATGGAGCTCAAAGCAAGAACTAAACGCACGCAAATGCACAATCTCACCCTGCGTAGACTCCTGAAGTGAGAACCTCGAAGCAATGGAAATCTAAAACATTAATTTATTAGCATTTGTTAAAATTTACAGCTCAGTTAATGACAATGGTAAACAGTCAACACATTTCAAACCAGCGGGTTCTTAATCATTATTATGAACCGGTTAGTTTGAAATGTGTATCATTCATGGAACTGTAAATTTTAATGGTGGGTTCACATCACGTTAGAACAAAAAGGATACAAAAACGCAGCACACCACATTCTTGTATCCTGCACAGTCCGGTAAAAAAAACATATATTTTTTTTGCAATGGTAAAAAATTCATATAGTTTTTTTTTTACAATGGAACTCTATAGTAAACAGATGCCACTGTATGGCATCAGTCTGGGACATCCGTTTGACGTATACTTTTTTGTATATACGTTAAACGGATGGGAAAAACATGATATGAACCCAGTCTAATAAATTCTTTTTTTAGAAGATTTCCATTGCTGGACATTTTTTCTTCACACAATGCAAGAACTGCTCCAAGGCGACTTATTTAACCTGAAATGGCTGAATAACCAATCCTTAAAGGGGTTGCCTCACTTGACATTTATCATGTAGAGAAAGTTAATACAAGGCTATAAAAGTATACAACTAATGTATTGTGATTGTCCATATTGCCTCCTTTGCTGGCTTTATTAATTTTTTCCATGGCATTTTACACTGCTCGTTTCCAGGGATTAGGACCCCACTGGAGCACACATACAAGATGGCCGGGTCAGGAGCTGCTGCACATTTTTACGGTCCCATGCACCAAATTTGGCACATAAGTACATCAAGTGTAAGGGTCTCAATTCTCTAGTACATACTGTTCCTGAGATATTCCCAAAAAATGTATAGGAGCTTGCAGCTTAACTCATATCCTAACTGCCAGTCACACAGTCACATGACCCTCAGCCATTTTTCTTCACTGTCATAAGGGTGTGGTGCTGTAGAGGTCACTGTTAAGGGAGCAGGCCACTCTAGAGGTCAATGATAAGGGGACTGGGCACTGTAACATAGTAACATAGTAACATAGTATATAAGGCCGAAAAAAAACATTTGTCCATCCAGTTCGATCTGTTTCCTGCAAGTTGATCCAGAGGAAGGCAAAAAACCCCTGTGAGGTAGAGCCAATTTTCCCCACTTAAGGGGAAAAAATTCCTTCCCGACTCCAATCAGGTAATCAGAATAACTCCCTGGATCAACGACCCCTCTCTAGTAGCTATAGCCTGAAATATTATTACGCTCCAGAAATACATCCAGGCCCCTCTTGAATTCCTTTATTGTACTCACCATCACCACCTCCTCAGGCAGAGAGTTCCATAGTCTCACTGCTCTTACCGTGAAGAACCCTTTTCTATGTTTGTGTACAAACCTTCTTTCCTCCAGACGCAGAGGATGTCCCTCGTCACAGTCACAGTCCTGGGGATAAATAGATGATGGGAGAGATCTTTGTACTGACCCCTGATATATTTATACATAGTTATTAGATCTCCCCTCAGTCGTCTTTTTCTAGAGTGAATAACCCTAATTTTGATACCCTTTCGGGGTACTGTAGTTGCCCCATTCCAGTTATTACTTTAGTTGCCCTCCTCTGAACCCTCTCTAGCTCTGCTATGTCTGCCTTGTTCACGGGAGCCCAGAACTGTACACAGTACTCCATGTGTGGTCTGACTAGTGATTTATAAAGTGGTAAGACTATATTTTCATCACGGGCATCTATGCCCCTTTGATGCAACCCATTATCTTATTGGCCTTAGCAGCAGCTGCCTGACACTGGTTTTTACAGCTTAGTTTGTTATTTATTAAAATTCCTAGATCCTTTTCCATGTCAGTGTTACTGAGTGTTTTACCATTTAGTATGTACGGGTGACTTGCATTATTCCTTCCCATGTGCATAACTTTACATTTGTCAGTGTTAAACCTCATCTGCCATTTCTCTGCCCAAGCCCCCAATCTATCCAGATCCCTCTGTAGCAGAAAACTGTCCTCTTTAGTGTTAATTACTTTACACAGTTTAGTGTCATCTGCAAAAATTGATATATTACTGTGCAAGCCTTCTACAAGATCATTAATAAATATATTGAAGAGAATAGGGCCCAATACTGAACCCTGAGGTACCCCACTAGTGACCGTGACCCAATCTGAGTGTGTACCGTTAATAACCACCCTCTGTTTTCTATTACTCAGCCAGTTACTTACCCACATACAGATATTTTCTCCTAGTCCAAGTGTTCTCATTTTATATACTAACCTTTATGTGGTACAGCTGTCAAATGCTTTGGAGAAGTCCAGATATACGACATCCATTGATTCGCCGCTGTCAAGTCTAGAACTTACCTCCTCATAGAAACTGATTAAATTAGTTTGACATGACCGATCCCTCATGAAGCCATGCTGATATGGTGTAATTTGCTTATTTTCATTGAGATACTCCAAGATAGCATCTCTTACAAAACCTTCAAACAGTTTACCCACAACAGATGTTAAACTTACCGCCTATAATTTCCAGGCTCTGTTTTTGGACCCTTTTGAATATTGGCACCACATTTGCTATACGCCAGTCTGTTGGAACATTCCCTGTCAGTATGGAGTCCGTGAATATCAAAAATAAGGGTCTGGCTAGGACATCACTTAATTCCCTTAGGATACGGGGGTGTATGCCATCCGGTCCTGGCGATTTGTCTATTTTAATCTTTTAAGTCGCTGCTGTACTTCTTCCTGGGTCAGACAGGGCAATTTTAAAGGGGAATTTACTTTTACATTTTGCATTTCATCTGACAGTTTATTTTCCTCAGTGAAAACAGTGGTGAAGAAAATATTTAATAGCTTGGCTTTATCCTCATCGCTTTCTGCAACTCCCCTCATTGCTATGTAGAGGGCCGACTCCTTCAGGTTTATATTTTTTACCATTTATATAATTGAAAAACATTTTAGGGTTAGTTTTGCTCTCTTTGGCAATTAATCTCTCGGTCTCTAGTTTGGCAGTTTTTATTAGTTTTTACATATTCTATTTTTTTCCTTATAGTTTATCAGTGCTTCCTGGCTCCCCTCCTGTTTTAGTGATTTATATGCTTTCTTTTTGTCATTTATTGCTTTTTTACGGTTCTATTTATCCACATTGGTTTCTTCTTATTTCTTAGCCTTTTATTTCTATAAGGTATGCATCGATCACAATTTGATGTTACAATGCTTTTAAAAATCTCCCATTTTGTGGTTGTATTTTTATTTTTGAGGACTATGTCCCAGTTAATTGGGCCTATGGCCTCTCTTAGTTGGCTAAATTTTGCTTTTTTGAAGTCCGGTATTCTTGTTCCTCCCTGTAGAAACTCTCGTTTGAAGGATAATTGGAAGGTTATTACTTTATGGTCACTATTTCCCAGGTGTCCCCCGACCTGCACGCCTGTTGTTCTATCAGGTCTATTGGTTAATACTAAGTCCAGTATGGCCGTCCCTCTAGTTGGGTCCTGAACCATTTGGGAAAGGTAATTGTCTTTGGCTATTGCCAAGAACCTGTTTCCTTTATGGGATGTACAGGTTTCAGTTTCCCAGTCTATATCTGGGTAGTTGAAGTCCCCCATAATAACCACCTGATTATGGTTTGCCGCCTTGTTTATCTCGTTTAGTAATAGATTTTCTATGGACTCTGGTATATTAGGTGGTTTATAGTAAACTCCTATTAGTAATTTATTATTGTTTTTGGCTCCATTTATCTCCACCCACAATGACTCCACATTTTCGTGTCCCTCACAGATGTCTTCCCGGAGTGTGGGCTTTAGAGAGGACTTTATGTAAAGGCAGACCCCTCCCCTCTCCGGTTTTGACGATCCTTTCTGAACAGATTGTAACCTTGTACATTAACTGCCCAGTCATAGCTATCATCCAGCCATGTCTCAGTTATTCCCACTACGTCATAATCCTCCTCACACATCACTAATTCCAGTTCCCCAGTTTTATTAGTCAGGCTTCTGGCATTAGTATACATACATTTGAGAGGTTTATGCATATTTTTTGCCCTACACCTTTCCTTCTGAACTTTTCTAGTCCCTCCTTCCATTTCTCCCCCAGTCCCACTACCTTGCCCCCGGTCTCTATCTGCACTATCTTCCCCTCCTATAATGTAATTTCTCTCCCCCCCAGTCCCTAGTTTAAACACTCCTCCAACCTTCTAGCCATCTTTCTCCCCAACACGGCTGCCCCTTCCCCATTGAGGTGCAGCCCGTCCCTACGATTAGTGTTGAGCGCAAATATTCGAAAAGTGAATTTTTTTAGCGAATATCGGCACTTCGCTAATTCGCGAATATTTCGAATTTAGCGCTATAAATTCGCTATTTCGAATATTCGTTTTTTTTTTTTTTTTTTAGTTATATTTTTTTCTTTCCTACTTCCCAAAAGTAGTTCTTACCTGTCCTGAGGATTCCTGGCTTCCTGGCTGCTCTAGTCAGTGCCCGTTGCCGCTTCTGCCGACTTCCGTGCTCATGTGGAGCGTCCCCATCCATGGGAGAATCTCCATATACTAAAATGTACTGTCGGATTTGAGGAATTACGTTGAAATCGCAATGCGATTAATTCAAGTTATATTAATCGCATTGCGATTAAAACTTAGCACTGCAATCTTACATAGGCTAGAATTAACGAATATGGAGTATAGCTATGCACTAGCAGTGCTAAGTTGAAATCGCAATGCGAATACTTTAAGTTAAATTAATCGCATTGCGATTACAACTTAGCACTGCTATCTTACATAGGCTAGAATTAACGAATATGGAGTATAGCTAATGCTATGCACTAGCAGTGCTAAGTTGAAATCGCAATGCGAATACTTTAAGTTAAATTAATCGCATTGCGATTTCAACTTAGCACTGCTGCTATATTCCATATTCGTTAACTTCGTTAATTCTAGCAAGCTGACCCATTATAAACCCAGCTCTAAGTTGAAATCGCAATGCGATTAATATAACTTGAATTAATCGCATTGCGATTTCAACGTAATTCCTCAAATCCGACAGTACATTTTAGTATATGGAGACGTTCCCATGGTGATGGGGACGCTCCATGAGCACAGAAGTTATGGTTGGCTTGGTAGAATTAGCGAATAGCGAATATGACGAATGTATTCGTCATATTCCTCAAAACGAAGATAACGAAGTATTCGACATCTTCGTTTTAGCTACCTATTCGTCTCGTCATCGTCAACTTCGCTATTCGCTAATTCTAGCAATCAAATAGGAAGGTTGACTTACCACACAGCTGTGTCAAATTCGCTATGCGATTATTTTTTTTTTTTTTAATACAATAATTATATTACTTGATAAAATTATTATAAGTATTCTATTTATTAAAAAAATAAAAAAAAATCGCATAGCGAATTTAACACAGCTGTCTCTATAGTCAACCTTCCTATTTGATTGCTAGAATTAGCGAAGTTGACGAATAGGTAGCTAAAACGAAGATGTAGAATACTTCGTTATCTTCGTTTTGAGGAATAGACGAATACATTCGTCATATTCGTCATCCTCGCTAATTCTAGATATGAAACCAATAGGAAAGTAGCCTTAAGTACAAATCGCAATATGCGATTATTTAAATCGCATGTTAATCGCGATAACTAGAAAAAATGACGAATATTCGATTTCGACGAATATGAAACGAATATTCATTCGAATATTCGCGAATTTCGTCGAAATCGAATATGGCACCTGCCGCTCATCACTACCTACGATAGAGCCTGTAGCCGATAGCAAAGTCGGCCCAGTTCTCCATGAACCCAAAACCCTGCTTCCTACACCAGTTCTTGAGCCACTTGTTAACCTCTCTAATCTCCCGCTGCCTCTCTTGTGTGGCCCGTGGTACAGGCAGTATTTCGGAAAATACTACCTTTGAGGTCCTTGCCCTAAGCTTTTGACCTAAATCCCTGAAATCATTCTTAAGGACGCTCCACCTTCCTCTAACTTTGTCATTGGTTCCGATATGGACCATGACCGCTGGATCTTCTCCAGCCCCTCCCAGTAATCTGTCAACCCGATCTGCGATGTGTCGAACTGTAGAGGTCATTGTTAAGGGACGGGCTGCTATGGAGGTCAATGTTAAGGAGGTGGGCTGTTATAGAGGGTCACTGCTAAGGGATAGGCCGCTGTGAGGATCACTGTTAAGGGGGCAGGGTGCTGTGGAGCTCACATTTCAAGGGAGCTATTTCATTCATATCCTAACTGACATACACACAATCACATTACCCTTATTGTCCAATAGAAGCTCACAGATTCCTCAGTCTTCACCTCACTGACATGCACAGTTTTACACCAGTTTTTCATAACAACTCTATTTTTCTTGATAAGGCCCATAAGGAGGCCACTGTTACGAGGGCTGGGAGCACTGTGGAGGTCACTGTTAAGAGGACATGGTGCTATGGAGATCACTGTTACAGGGGCCAAGGTGCTGGGGATGTCACTGTTACAGGGGACGATGTGCTGTGGATGTCACTGTTAAGGGAGGTGGAGAGCTATGGAGGTCACTGTTAGGGGAGTGGGGCGCTGTGGAGGTCACTGGTAAGGGGCAGGGTGCTGTGGAAGACATTATTTAGGCAGGCAGGGAGCTGTGTAGGTTACTGTTAAGGAGTAGGAGCACTGTGAAGGTCACTGTTAAGAGGGCAGGGAGCTGTGGAGGTCACTGTTAAGGGGGTGGGGTGATGTGGTTGTTATTGTTAAAGGGGGCAGGATGCTGTGTAGGTCAATGGTATTAGGACCACTGTGGATATCACTGTTATCTAGGGCACTGTGGATATCTTTTAACCACAGTTGGGGATTCGCTCTGGTAGGCAAGGTAAGCCGACGCAGTACAGAGGCACAAAACAGTTCTTAAACACAAGTTCAGTGTTTATTCACACAAGCAGGTTAACAAAAACAAAAGTCACCTTAGGTTTTAAATCCTGGTGCTCAATTTACACTGTGCCACGGGTACTACTTAAGAAGGTTCAGTCCTGGTGTTTAATTCAGCACCGGACCGGCGTATGAGATCTGGTCAGTTGCTTGACCGCACCTGAGAGTCAATCAGCGCATGGTGGGAGGAAAATACCTTCCTCTCCACACCAGAGCTTTAAATGTCACACCACATGCACAAACAACAAAAGAAATACACCCATGTAAAGCCAGTTATTCTGCTACTACTGTATATATTCAAAGTACAGTATACAGCATTTTCATAATTTTACATTTAGTCTGTGAAATCCCCATAGGCACAATAATGGATCTTTAAATGCTAGTCTGATGGACGGATCTGTCACTCAGTAACTTAATAAAGGAGGACATCAACTCCAGCTAATACAGATGTAATGCATCTCAGTGCAGTAGGATGCAAACAGTGAAGCAGATGAATATTCTAATGGCAGTAATTATGATTGAAGTGATGATGCCGTTCTTAGCTCTGCACAGGAGATATTTAATATACATATCACAAACACAATAGAGTACATTATAAAGAAATGTACGTTGCTACCCACTTTTAATCAGCATTGATTTTATGAAAAATAATTATGTTCTCAAATTCTCATCAGTGAACCAGCTGTTAATGTAATTTAGTTTTTCTATAAACAATATGTATATCTATAAGTAATTAAGAGCCCGTATACAAGTATAATCATACTTATCACTTATACTATTAACCCCTTGCTGACTTTTCGATTTTCGATGTTTACTTTTTTGTTTTTTGCTCCCTACCTTCTTGGAGCCATAACTTTTTTATTTTTCTGTTCACATAGCTGTATGAGGAATTGTGGAACAAGTTGCACTTTCTAATGGCACCATTTAATGTTGCATAAGATGTAGGATTATGGGACGATGTGTAGTTTTTATTGATACCATTTTGGGGTGTGCATGACTTTTTGATCACTTTTTATTACATTTTTTGCGGAGGTGAAACGAGGAAAAAAACGGCAAATTGGCTATATTGATTTTTTTTCATTATCACATTTACCATATGGGATAACTGTGGCGAAACCAACTGCGCCACTGGGTTTTGGAGGGGACAGATTGCTCGCCTCCTGCCCTGCGACTATGGCCCCATGTATGCTTGTCCTGTTTGAGCGGTGATGCCCCAGATAGCTCTGCTATGGAGCCCATTCGTATAATGAAAGACTATGGGAAAGACTTTAGCTCCATGGCAATTGAACTGGATGTGTGTGTGGTCTGAGCGCCATTCAATAATGTGCGCTCAGACCTAAGCTATCTGGGGATATGTTGCATGTATATGTTTTATGTAGTAATTGTAACATTGTGTAATTTTATGTCCTTTTGCAACCATGTGCTCAATGGAGTCTGCCTCTATCCTTGGATATATTGAGCGCTCAGATCCAAGCCATCTGGGGATATGTTAAATGTCTGTGTGTACTGTAAAGGGTGGGACATTGTATATTGAATAGTGATGTCTGTCCTATTGTCCCCACATGTGTATTGGCGATTTCCCTTTGTCCTGAGAGATAATTGAATGACTCCTCAATTGTCTCCAGGACAGAAGACATTGTGTATTCTCCTGCCTGTGATGATTACATTACCCATGTAGGGTGATTGTATCACAGGCAGAGGGGAGGGATATGCTGTGGGTGTCTGTATTGTCCTATTGTGTGTCATTGGCTGCTGTATCCCGTGTCGCAGTCTTCCTTCTGGTCTCCTAGGGGAGTGTCCACCAGGTGGGAGACCTGCATAAATACCGGGCAGGTAGCCCTCAATAAAGTGGGAATTCCCGTTTACCATCAATACGGAGCCTCGTCTCGTACTTGGGGGGAATTGCTACGTCAGAACGTTCTCTTGCCTGTTCCAGGAGAGGAGGACTTCGTATAGTTCCAGTTCGGTGGATTCCAGCGGTTGTGGGTTGCTGTGCTCTTCTCCAAGGGAATCGCCCGAACGGTTTTAACCCTCACTATACCGGGTTATACCGTAACAATAACTTTTTTAAATTTTAATACTACTAGTACGGGCGTTTTCAGACGTGGCGATGCCTAGGTTGTTGATTTTTTTTATTATTTTTGTATTTTTTTATTTTGGTGAAATGGAGGTGATTTGCATTTTTATATTTTTTTATACTTTTTTAAGCTTTTCCTTTTTTTTTTACTTTTTTTAGGACCCCAACGTGTAATCATCAGATTGTAATTCGTATAAAGTAATGGGATTATATTCATTACATATAAAAAGATTGGTATATTACAATTCAGTGCTGCCACCTGCTGTCCTGAATTATAATATACAAGTGATAAGCCTAGAAGCCTACTACAGGCTCTGGCTTATTACTTATTTGAACACATTCCGTGATCTCCACCTGGGGGAGGAATTCCTGGCCAGAAAGTGCACGCTTCCAGGTGTTCGGCCTCTCAGACGCCATGGTCACAACATCTGAAACTACCTTCCTAATATTGTGCCTACAATACAGTGTGATCCTTTGAGGTATGAATCCATGGAAACCATGGTATCTGGCACTAAGACGTTAGCAACAGATTCTTATCCTCAAAATTTACAAGGGGGGCTTTCATGGAATTTGCGAGTATATCAATATGGAGACCAAGTCAACACCTTAAACTCGATTTAAAGTTTCTATTAAAAAAGCCACTGTCACTAGAAGATTGCATTGCCACAAAGGGGTGTACTTGGTCTGCAACAATGTTTAGGTAGGTGGTACACATCAAAATAAGCACCACATGTATTCCAGAACCCAAGTTTTCCAAGTGAATATTGCTCAGAGCATTACTGCCTCTGATATATTGCCACCTTCCCTTAGTACATCCTGGTGTGGCACATGCACTCAGCCATCAACATGATGTTAACCACTTGCTTACCGCCATGCCCCTTTATAGGTAAGGGTGGTAAGCTGTTAACTATAACCTGCAGTATAGAAGCTGCGGATTACATAACGATCTGTCATTGCCCTGTGGATCACAGTGACCAAGCTATCATTAGACAGCTGGGGTCACATTGAAGATCCTGGAGACCAGCCAAAGTGGTCTCCGGGCACGAGAACACAGATCCAGGCTCAACTAAGATATTTGATGTGAGCATGACCCCTGCTGGTTATAAAGTTGAATGTGGTCCTGCTGTCTGTGAATTAACATCTTCCCACACTGACTTTGGCAGGAAGGGGTTAATTGACTTTTTTTTTTCTTTAAAAAAAAAAAGGTTAAAATAAATAAAAAAATAAAAAAGTCAAATATAACAATAAAAAAGTTCTAGTTCTAGTTATTAGTTATAGTAATAGTATAGCAGTCTATGTACATATAGGCACAGCTTTTTTCCCTTTTTCTTTCATAAAACAATGTATTTATTAGTTTTAACAATAGTATAGCGGACTTTGTGTGTGTAAAATATACAGATGTACACACTTTTTTTTTCCTTTTTCCATAATAAAAAATAAAAAAATATAGATATTTGTTTTAGCTATATTTAGTATAATTTTTTTGTGCATAAAATATAGAAATGTATGCATATTATTTTCATTTATAAAAGCCAAAACTTAAAATGTCCAAATTTCCCCAAGATGAATATCTAATGTTTTGGCACTGTACAACATCTGTTCTGGCAATATGGTGCCATTGGACCAGCAACAGAAAAATAGGCCGCCAAAATCCAAAATGCCCTCCAGTCCTTTGAAGTCTTGTGGTGAGCCCAGCCAGTAGATGAATTACACAAGTAGCATCCAAATGTGACCATGGCATCTGAAATGTTTTAAACCTGAAAGCGTGTACTTCCGGGCCAAGTGTGCTTTCCCTTGGCAGAGATCGGGGAAAGCACCCTGCTGTAGTAATGAGCCGGAACCTGTACTAGGCTTCCAGGCTCATTATTAGTATACCCCATTTTAGGCCAGCAGGTGTAGTAATTTCTGTACAGAATAATGGACCATTTTACATTATTCTGTACAAGTTGCAGTCTCATGTTTCAGTCTGTTTAAGTCAACAAATGTTTTGAAAAATATAAAAAGAATTAAAAATTAAATCACCCCCTTTCCCCAAAATAAAAATAATAATAAATAAACAATTTAAAAAAATAACATAATGGGCATTGCCGCTTGCAAAAACATCCGTACTATTAAAATATAAAAAAAAGTTAGCCCATACGACGAATGGTGTAATGAAAAGAAAAGAAAAATAGCAGATTTGCCGTTTTTTCATTATCTCCCCAAAAAACGTAATAAAAAGTGATCAAGAAGTCATACACACCCCAATGGTATTATCAAAAACTACAGATCGTCCCGCAAAAAATGAACCCCAAGTCCCAACACATCTCTATAGACATAACTATAAAAAATGTATTGGGGTCCAGGTTTTTTTTTTCAGTATTAAAACGCAAAAAAACTATAAATATGTGGTATCGCTGGATTCGTGCTGACCTGGAAAATAAAGAGCACAAGTTAGTTTTACTGCATAGTGAACGCCATAAGAAAAAGAAACGTAAAACTGTGGTGCATTTGCATTTTTTTCCCAATTCTACCCTATTTGGAATTTTTTTCCGCTTCCCACTACATCCTATGTAATATTAAATGGAGGCATTAGAAAGTAAAACTTGTCCTGCAAAAAACAAGCCCTCATATGGCTATGTGAATGGAAAAATAAAAAAAGTTATGGTTCTGGGAAGTCAGGGAGCGAAAAAAGAAAATGCAAAAATGGAAAATCACTATGTCAGAAAAGGGTTAATATTATATCTGTCTTCTAATGACACAAAAGAAAGGTATAATGTTTCCTGTGAAAAGTAGTATCAATACATGTAGGTAGGCTCAGAAATTAAATCGTTATTTGCAATTAGATAAGCCCAATAGACCTAATATAGGTGTATATCTGAATAATAAATGACCCCCTATGTTTTTGGGGGTTAGAAGACAAGTTCTCCAGGTCTGAATGACTTCACCATACTGCTAGCGAAGAACAAGAATTAAAGGCCCAACTTTTTCCATAAGAACAACAAATGGGAATGGGTGCAAACAGTTATACCACAAAAGGATCGGACAACATTCTTGAGCACAGAATAACCAAACTGAATTGCACATTTCACCTTTTCACCTGTAGGGTCCTCTTTCCTGTGATTTTGAATCAAAAAGAGAATCATAGTTGGAAAATCAAGAGTCAACAAAAATTAGACAACACAGTACCATAGCACTCCATATCTCCATGACTGTTTGGTAATCCCTAGCCCCAGAACTTCAGCACATGGAGGTTCTTTGAGGTTAACAGGGTTTTCTGGGATCAGATTACTGATGGCCTATCCTTAGGATAGGACATCAATATCAGATTAGTGAGGGCCTGATTTTCAGCATTCCAGATTAGATGTATGGGACGAAGCTGTCATACCCTGCACCTCCATTACTAAGTAGACAGTTTCGGACTCGGGATGCTTGGGCCTACCAGAGGAAATTATTCACAGAGCCCAACCACCATATCATCAATTAAATCTAATAGGTTTTTTGATTCAAAGAAACAAACCATAGTGGCAAGTGATTGGCTTCAAAGGCAGCTCCACATGTTTTTATTTCCTTCGGAACCTTTAGGCCCCTTTCACACGAATGTGACGGATTAGGTCCGGATGCGTTCAGGGAAACTCGTACCATTTTGCAAGCAAGTTCAGTCAGTTTTGTCTGCAATAGCGCTCAGTTGTTCATTTTTTTTCCGCGCGAGTGCAATGCATTTTGATGCGTTTTTCACATGCGTGACAAAAAACTGAAGGTTTACAAACAACATCTCTTAGCAACCATCAGTGAAAAACGCATCGCATCCGCACTTGCTTCAGGATACAATGCGTGAAAGACGCAGAATATAGAACAAGCTGTGATTTTCACACAACGCAAAAGTGATGCGTGAAAAAAAAACGCTCATGTACACAGACCCATTGAAATGAATGGGTCCGGATTCAGTGCAGGTGCAATGCGTTCACGTCACTCATTGCACCTGCGTGGAAAACTCGCTCGTGTGAAAGGGGCCTTAGATACTGTAGGTAGCCAGTGTAGACAGTGTTTAGGCAGATGGCTCCATGTAAGCAATGACAAAGCCATAGCTCACAGCCCTTTTAAACAGCTGACAGGTTGTGGCGTCGAGAGTTAGACCAGTTGGAGTTATTCCACTAAATTGGAAATAGGAGAGATAAGAATAAGAGAAGAATGGCTAATGAGTGGAAAATACATAGAAATAGTGAAGCCAGCAACAAAGGAATTTACACAACTCAGTGTAACGGTATGTGCACTGCCGTATTTCTGATAATATAGTGAAATTAGTTCACCTGACCAGTGGGCATCAAAATTGGCCTGAATAAGTTTAAAGAGATCAGCTGGCCACCCAAGATTATTTTAACAATTCCATGAGCTCTTCAGTGGTCACACAGAAACACCTCTGATCCTTTGGGGTCATTTTCTGAGTGTGTCCTTTAATATTTATTACAATCAGATTGATCTATATTAGCAAGGCCAATTATTCCTCTTGTATGTTCATTATGCTTTGTGTGATTAGAAGTCTTGTTTTCTACATGTACAGTATTATGTACTCGAACGTGACCTCAAATGCCCTAAGGATGATGTCTAGAAAAATAAAGTAAATAAAGTGGGAACCCACTTTAACATCGCTTGCTAATTCATAAATTGTTAGCTTAGAATCAGAAAAGATAATTCAGGCCAAATAAAAAAAAAACACACAAAATTAGGTCAGGATAGATTTCATGCTACCTAAGGCACAAATTAAAAAGCATAAAGTCTGCACTTGTACATTTTTCATTACCTTGTTTAGTTTAATATTGGAAAGAATTAGGTTAGGGGCGATTTTCCAAGGATAGCAAACATGTTTTTAAATTGACTGTTTATTCCATTCTCTCGCAGTTTTGCAGAAAAGACTGATGTAAACTACAAGATGATTATGCAACACATTTGAGGTTACAAGACAGAAGAAACTATTAGATTAAATGTACCTGCTGACATGCTGAGTTTCAGACATCACTGACAGTGTTTCAATATTTCCATCAACAGGGTTTAGTTGTAATATCCATATTTTTACATGATGGATAGAATAAGAAAAACAAGAACAGAATAATACTGTAAATAAAAAAAAAGTAAAACTATTTGCCTAAGAAGATTGGAAAGTACTAAAATACCACCCCCCTGATGGACAAGGGTGCTACTTCCAAAATATTTCACCTCAAATCATGAATGGTGCCTGGTAGAGTTTAGCCTTCATCATACTGTTTAGAGATTAAATCCCTACTAACCAAAATTTATTAGCAGTCTGAGCAAAGGTGAATTATAGGAATGAAACATGAATCAGCGGCCCAGGGGCCTGTAACACCTTGGGGACTTAGGAACCTTCAACACCACCTTTCCCTAATCTACCCTCCCTAATGGGAGTGGGAGGTGGCCAAAAATGTGAACACTAATGGAGGTGCTGGCTCAATGGTCTCCAGAAGCACAATTAACTTTAGCCATACACATGCATGGCCATGTCCATTATATACTGTATGGCTGTGATAGCGGCTTAGGTATGGTCCCAGATGTGATAGGGGAACTCCCACCAACCTAAAAGGGGTTTTATGAGTGTTTGATACTGATGACCTATATTCAGGACAGATTATCAGTTTGTGATCATTAGGTTCAAAACCCTGCACCACCAATCAGCTGTTTGAAGTGGCTGCAGCACTCCAGTGAGCACCGCAGCCTCCCCACAGCTTACCAAGCATAGCGCTGTCCCTTGGATAGCACCAGTGCTTGTTATTGCAGCTTAGCCGAATTTACTGAAATGGGACTGAGCTGCCCCTAGACCATCTGACTGATGGCCCAGGAAGAGCCCTTAGAACTCAATAGAGTGCCTCAGTCTCTTTAAACAGCTGATCAGCGGGGATGCCAGGTGTCCGACCCCCACAGATCACATACTAATGACCTGTCCTGAGGATAAGTCATCAGTATTAAAAACTCAGACAACCCCTTTAATCTAGCGCAGAATCTCAGTTTGTTCTCTACTTCAGATTACACAATGACCAAAATAGAGAATGCTAATAATGGATTAATTCTAAATAAAATCAAAACAATACAAAGAAGGAGAAAACCAAGAGGAGAAACTATTAAGACTGGTGTTACAAGAAGCACACACTTCTTAATACATTTTCACATCATCTGTAGTGTTGAGCGCAAATATTCGAATAGCGAATATTTTTTACGAATATTGACACCGCTAATTTGCGAATATTTAGAATATAGTGCTATATATTCGTAAAAACGAATATTCATTTCTTTTTTTCTTTTTTCCTTTTTTTTTTCAATCAGAACACAAGAATAAGATAACGAAGTCAACAACCAATAGGAAAGTCATAGCCCGTTCAAAGTGTCATTCGCAGTACGCGAATATTATATTATGTAATATTCGCGTACTGCGAGTGAAACTTTGAACGAGTATAACTTTCCTATTGGTTGGCTTGCTAGAATTAAGGAAGATAGAGAATATAGCGCTATATTCGTATTCGTTATCTTCGCTAATCCTATCAATACAAGTAATCTTGCCTATACACAGCTCTAAGTTGGATGCGCAATGCGAGAATATTACGTAATATTAGTCGCATTGCACATCTAACTTAGAGCGGGGTATATGCAACTTACTTTACTATTGTTTAGATGGGTAGAATTAACGAATATGAGGAATACGCATATAGTGCTATATTCTCTATATTCGCTAATTCTAGCAAGCCAACCCAATAGCAAAGTTGACTGTACCCAGCTCTAAGTTAGATGCGCAATGCGAAAATATTACTTTGCCTATTTTTGGCAATAAATAGAATAATGAGAAGAAGATAGTCTTTTAGTGAAGATAAAGAATATAGCGCTATTTCTAGCAAGCCATTCAGCACCCTGTTCAAAGTTCAATTTGAAATACGCAAATAATTAAATCGCATATTATTCGCGATAAATAGAATAATGATGAATATTCGATTCCAACAACTATATGACGAATATTCAATCGAATATTCGCAAAATATCGCGAAATCGAATATGGCACCTCCCGCTTATCACTAAATTCATCACTAATCATCTGTGCACAAGCTACTGTAGTAAATGAAGTCTCATATCTGATAACAACTGGTGTAGACTTAATTTATAATATACAACAGATTCTAACACAAGTGGGCAAATGTTACACATTTTTGAGCAAATGAAGAATGCACCAAAATGTCTGACTTTTGTAGGACATTAAATTGCACCCTATAGTATTTTAAAAATCACACTGTTCTTTTATTTTATAAAATTAGACAATTGGAGAGAAGATGGTCGGGAAAGAAATGACAGTGGTTTTAGAGTTCACTAATCCACTGAAGAAAAAACTCCAGAACGTCATTTTACGTATTGGAGGTCCAAGTCTTATGAAAACAAAAACTCAGATTTACAGGTAAGTGTTATTTTTTCCATGGCATAGCACACAATTTTGTAAAAGTATACTGTTAGGGAGGGTTCACATCACCATTATTTTGCCATTCTTCTGACCCGTCAGAAGAACAGAAAAAAAACATATCCTGTAAAAAAAAGGGATCCTCTGCATTAGTTTTGCACATTTGGAATCCGTTGGAGCCATTTCTGTCTGAAATCTGTTTTTTTAGAAGGAAAAAAAAGTATTGCATGCAGGACTTTTTTTTCCATCTTAAAAAAACAGTCTCAGATGGAAATAATGCAAATGGATGCCAAATGTGTATAACTGATGCACGAGATGTTTTTTTTTTTTTTTACAGGATCCGTATTTTTCTTTATCTTTCTGTTTTTCTGACAGATCAGAAGAAAAGAAAAATAACGGTGATGTGAACTCTCCTCCCTAATATGAAGACCTATGGGCAGAATCTTAGACAGAAGTAAAATTCCATGCACTGCATATGGCTGTTTAAATAGAGTATTACCGAAGAACTGGTCAAGAAAAGACAAAAAAAATTGGTTGCTGCAATGCCCGGTACTACTATGAAGATGGTATGCAGATTGATGTCCCAATGTAAAGGATGAAGACGTCTGCGCCCATGAGTTCCTTAACACCTTACCACTATACTGTGACCAACTAATGGTAGATACCAGTCCTACCCAGGACACCATGATGACAAGGACTCATCTCTGCAGAGTTTGCTGCCAAAATATCTTTACTTAGTGCTCCCTTAAGTGCTGTACACTGTATTAGTCCCCACACACATACCCAATAATAGTATCTTCTTTTGTTCTGCAGTAATTATGTTTCCACGCTGTAGTGATAACCCTAATACTATAATAATTCCCTCTTTGTGCTCCCACACAGCAACAGGGTCTGCGACTGGGCCCTACACAGTAATACTGCCCCCTTACTACCCCACACACAGCAGGATTGCCCCTATGTACCCCACAGTATTATTGGCCCATTAGTGCCCCACACTCTTTAGTGACCCTTCAGAGCAACAGCACCCCTTTTGTGGCTTACGCAGTAATCTGCCCCTTTAGTGCCCCCATACAGTAATGATGTGCCCTTATTGCTCTCACACCATATTGGTACCTCCTTAGTGTTGGTAAACTCACTTGGTGCCTCCAACAGTCTTGGTGCTCCCACAACATACTGAATGTGATTTAATGTCATAAACTAGTGGTGTCCCCTTAGTGCCAATGTACTGATGCCCTCTTAGTAGCCCCCAACAGTGTAGGTGCCCTACCGCAGTAATAAAGTCCCTTTAGTGTTCCGCACAAAGTAAAGGTGTCCCATTAGTGCAACCCTCCCCCACCCACAGAATACTGGTGTCCCAAACATAATTAAGTCACTTTAATGTCTCCCACAAAGTAGCATTTTACATACCTCTTCAGCCTGCATCAAAATGTAATCCCAATGCACTCTGGAGCAATAAAGTGAGATCATCACACCTGCCCGTTCTGAGCTACTGACACCAGAAGCTGACAATTCCTTACCACCATGGTATTTAATATCCTGTGGATGCAGATGTGGTTGACAGAGATCCTGTTGAGGGAATTGGGCCCAAAATTGTGGGCTTATATCATGGATACTCAGTGCATGCTACACCCCTGGATATGATATTGATGGCCTATCTTGAGGATAGATCTTCAATATCCTCATCCCATAAAACTCATTTAAGCATCCAAGTTCACTTTTTTACATAACGCTTTAGACACTTTCAATGCAAGTGAAGAATCACAGGACAGCAGCAGTTTATTTTAATAATAATCTCATTTGTGTCTAGGTATTCAAGATGATAAATAACATCTGCTTTATGATGGCTCAGCACATTATTTGGAAGTATTCATCACTGTTTTCTTCCAGGCAGAACATTTTTTTTCATATATAAACATTTTTATGAAAGAGATTAAATATTTTATGATATCTTTCTTTTTCTCTATCTTCAGTTTACATTTTGTTACTAATTTCCCCTTTGTGTTTCCCCTCCCGTTTTATGGGTACATTTCCCTAATATTAATACCTTAGCAATTAAAGCTTTAAAGTAGTGTGCAATAACAATACCTTCTACTGGTGATGGAGTACATGGCCCCTTTTTACTCATTTTGAAATTTAGTTTGAGTTGAAAAGGGAGCCTGATAGATATGCCATAGATAACAACCTCCGTGTTTAATGTAGTTCTGGCAGCAAACTGGTAAAACATGTAAATGTCTCCTCATTTTGTCCTAATTAGCACCTCACTTGAACAGTGTAGAGGAGACAAGCCTGGGAACACAAGACCACCCATAATGCGGTGCAGCCGGCCAATCTGCAGATAAACATCCCTTGTGATGTCAAACCTTTGCTTATCTCCAATTGTAATAAATACATTGATCAACAACAAAACGACAAAGAAATTCTCCACCATCAGTTTACCCCCAATTCATCTGAAACTCATGCCACCAGTTACTAAAACCTCATGGTCACGGTGCTTAATTTCTGCTTGATCACACTGCAGGGGCCTCGATCATAGGTCACTTGAAATGTTGTAGTAATGGAATAGATGATCGATAGATAGTGTTTTACCTCGAATTCTGAGATCCGGAAATAAGGCAGGCTTGCCAAGGCTTAGGTGCATAAGAAGTTTACTAAACAAGATATATATACAAAAGATACATACAAAACATACAGAGTAAAGTAAGTTACCTTTACCTAAGCCATAAACAAATGAGCAGACTTCCCATCAACCAGTTCCCAACATGGGTTCTTGCCGATGACCATATGATACAACGACAAGACATCTAACCTGATCGAAATCATTAGAGGGGCTGAGCTCTTTTCTACCTGCATAGAAGTTAGGAGTTGAGATCTTTGTTAGATGCATAGATGTTTTCTAGCTTCTTGGCCCCTCCTAGCCCCTCCTAAAAGTCCTCAGTGTGCAGTATGCATATCCAGTTACCTCAGCCCTTATGAACACAGCCTGATACCAGCTAACCGTCACGATAATTGTAGAACAACAGGAGGCTATATATACTCACTAACTACATTAAACAGAATATCACTTAATTCAAGGATCCTCTGTCAGCTTGATCAACCCTATTAAACCAGGTATACTGCATGGTAGGATTGATTATTAAATTAAAACTCTACCTTTCTTTCACCAGCTACAGAGATATGTACATTTTTATTTATATTCAAATGAGCACATTGGAGCACCAGGGGAAGGGCTGAATTCTTGGAGTATTGCAATTATAACACTCCTGTGCTCTGCACACTTCTCCCCTCCCCTTGATTGACAACATGCTGAAGGTAGAGAGCTGTGTCCTAGCATGTACATATATACACTACTTACCAGGGCTGTAGATAAAATCTCAGACTCCTCAGTTTTTGGTACTTCCAACTCCGACTCCCCGGCTCCAACACCTCTGTATTTAATATGCGAATGTATTTTATGCATTCCTTGAAGAAAAGAAAGGCAACATACATGTCATTACCACAGAACTACTGGCTAGGAAGCCAACAGTCTACTGTATTGAACAGTTTAAGCAAAAGACTTTGTGTGCTGATCTTCTGCTGAAGATAGGGCAGTGGGAGGATCCAGGAAGGGGCAGGAGAAGGGGCATTTATTTTAAAACATGATTTCCCTAGTAGAATCCCATAGTCATGTTTAAAGTTTAAGCTAACAATCTGAGTTTACAAGTTTTTATAGCCTTAGCTAAATGACAGCAGTTTTTCAAATGGTTTACAGCTTCAGTCTTGAACTATTGACTATCCATTTCCTTCACTTATGCAAGTATCTCTAGTCCTGCAAAATACATATTTACTTAATCAGTTATCAGTGAGAGGCTAGGTTAACCATGGGCGTTGCGTTCCCTGTAACAGCGGAATACAACACAATAGAAAGTATAAGTATTGCCTCTCCTTAACTGTGCGTTGCGTGCCATATAGTAAATCATATGAAAAGCATGCTTCTTCACGGTCACTTAACGTGTTCGTTTTGCGGTAACGTGATGCACTGCATGCATTGGCCTTTATTCTTACAGTAGAGAAGTCATTAATTATAACTTTTTGTGAATTGGGACATTAAAACTTGCTTTTTATTTTATTCCAATTTAAATTTAGTAGGACCCGGAGTCGGAATCAGTTCATTGTTGCCGACTCCGACTCCAGGTGCCCAAAATCGACTCCTACTCCTCGATTCCAACTCCGACTCCACTGCCCTGCTACTTACTATAGCCTTACCAGGTTGAGAATAGAGGTTTTCTATGCTTATAAAGCTAATACATATTACTGGTTTATTCATAGGCACAATATATGAATGTACAATCATTAGCAATTAGCTTTCTAGTTATAGAAAACCTCTATTCTCAATATAGTAAGTCTATAGCCTTTTATTATAGGTTAAATAAGGGAGAGAAAAAATAACCGAAGAACAAAATCTAGACGTTTTTCCTCAGATTTGAACCTGGGACATCTACATTCAAGGCTGACCACTTACCTCCAGACTACAGTCTTATTATAAGATGAATAATTAAAGGTGAAAACAAGTTAAAGATAAATCTTGCAAGATTAGATAGATAGATAGATAGATAGATAGATAGATAGATAGAAGATAGATAGATAGATAGATAGATAGATAGATTACATAGATAGGATAGATTAGATAGATAGATAGATAGATAGATAGATAGTATAAACATAAAAACATAGCAACAGAAGAGATATTAAATGAAGACATGTATAGATAAATATTAGATGGCTAGATAGATAGATAGATAGATAGATAGATAGATAGATAGATAGATAGATAAATAGACTATAGATTATTGTGGAACATGTTATCTTAAATATTTTAGACAGAGGTTTCTTATTTATGCAGTCTTCAAGGACTCAAGTCAAATACAGTTAAGTTATATCTACTCTTTGGGAACTTATTTCATAATGTAGTTATATATATATATATATATATATATATATATATAAAACCATATAACGTGTCATTTGTTATGGCTATTGTCTCTATTGGCTATCACGTTGTGCAATCGATTAAAATAGTCTGAATGTTTGTTCTTGCTTAGCCAATCATTACAGGGCAAGGGTGGGACTTATTTTTTTAACAACAGGTTCCCTTTTAAGATAAAATTATTCATGCATTTTTTATTCATGATTATTTAGAATATTTAATACTCATCCACTCTGTGTGCTGCCATATGGTGCCATTTTACAGCATCTGATAGAGCTTGGATGGAGGCATAATTGAGTTAAAAAGACACAAAAGTCCATTGTGTTAAATACTATATACCCACCAAGTTGACCTAAAAAAAAAGAAAGAAAACACCAGTAAATGAGCAAAATTCTGCCTGGCCTTTCAACTGGCAAATAGATCTGTTTTCTACACAAATACCAGTAGTCCAAACATATAGTACTGTCTTACTATCCTCTAAAGAAAAGTGTTAATGGTAGAGAACCTCTATATGATCTGTTTAATGTCTACCATTATCAGTTAATGAAACACATACTAACAAATCTCATATGTATCATTTATTCTTTCAGAGAAGTCCCTGCAAATACAACTGTGACTTGGGAGGAGATATGTACTCCAAAGCTAGCAGGCAAGAGGAAACTTATTGCAACTCTTGACTCAGAGACTCTTCGACATGTGTATGGAGAGCTGGACTTGGAGATCTTAACTACAGACAATTAGTAAAGGCTTTCTGTATTTTCAGGTATTATTCATATCTATATATACTAAAATATTATTAGTAAGTAAATATGAATAATCAAATTGCGACCCACCAAAAGGTATATACATAAGGGTACTTTTACACTAGCGTTAGAAGAATCCGGCAGGTAGTTCCGTTGCAAAGTCTGTATGCAAACGATTATCATTTGTTTCCGGTTCCAGATGCGGATCCGTCTGACAAATGTATTTAAATACCGGATGCGTCTCTCCAGTGTCATCGGGAAAACCGGATCCGGTATTTATTTTTTTTAACATTTTTAAAGGTCTGCGCATGCGCAGACCGGAAAACCGGATCCGTAAATGCGGCAATTTCCTGAACACTTGGCACCTGATCAGGCATTAATACATTTTAATGGAAAATAATGCCGGCAATCGGGCAAGTGTTCCGGAAATTTCAACTGGAGAAAAACCGCAGCATACTGAACGGATTGTTTTCCATTCAGAATGCATTAGGACAAACTGATGCGTTTTTTCCCGGTATTGAGCCCCTATGACGAGACTCAATACCGGAAAACTTTAACGCTAGTGTGAAAGTACCCTAAGTCACGTATTCCAACAGGGGTCAAAAATGACATCGATTTTTGCATACCGCCATTGTTTTGTGCCAGTATACAGTAAACTCATATTTTTATTGGTTAATTGTTGTTCAACCATTTTTAACTTTTACATTTTAGCTACAACAATTATTTCAGTGCCTATGACAAATATGCAATGAATGCTACTATTTTGCACGCACAAACCTTGGACCTGATCTATAGAAGAAACATTTGTGTTTTTAGCTTCTTCTCTAGTGCACCTCCAGTCAGTACAGACTTCAGAATAATCCGATATAGACAAGTACTATTTTTTAAGTCTTTTGGCAATGTTTAGGATGATGAGAAATCAGAAACATTTAATTTTCTATATTTATCCTTTTTCTAATGTGCACAAACAAAAAAGAAAGGTGACAGGTCCGCTCTAAATCATTTCTCTAAACTGGCTTTTGTATGGAATAAATTGAACATAGAATTTTCAGTATTCATGATTTTGAAAAAAAAACACATGAAAGTCAAAAGAAGTCAAGGTATACCAGAGATATTCGGAGTGGGATTTATATGCCAGGGGACATACAGGCTGATAAGTAAATATAAAGGTGATAAACCTCTTTGCTCGGAGGCCCACTATGTCTGTACTTATCCTTTCCTACATGTTTTAGTAGAAATGACAAATACTAAAATTGTTCACATGCTATAGCATCATTTATGTCAGTGTATACGCATCTAACAATCTAATTTGTGATAGATTTGTTATTCTTCACTCTATAACCTTAAAGTGGTTTCCCAGGCCCCTCCAGATATTGATAACCTTTCCTCAGGATAGATCAATATCAGATTGGTGGGGCTCTGACACCCCCATGATCCATAGCTCCATTCAAAGTGTAGTGGCCGTGCCAGGGTACTGCAGCTCAGCTCTCATACAAGTGATGATAGGTCATCTATAGCTAGAACCTGGAGAACCCCTTTACTCTAATCATTCTCTTGAATATGCATACTTTATGATGAAAACTTTTTTATTTGCTTTTAACTTTTTGTAAGCTTTTCACTATTGGTAATAAAGCACATTTAAAAATAAATTTTACAAATACATTTTGTGTCCATTACTTGCACAGCAATATTTATTCTAAGTTATGTGTCTATAGAATTGGACAATACTCTATATCAATCAGCTCAGCTCCTCCTGCTCTATAACTTTCTGCCTGCATATTGCAATGCATTTCGTGGTGACAGGTCCTCTTTAGGAGGAGACAATTAGAAAAGGCTTTCTGTATTTTCAGGAGTTATAATGATTAAACAATAGATATCATATAGTACATGACAATCTCTTTCTAACATTGCACATGGGTCCAGAGATCTCCACATTTATTATGTTCAGCCTGGCAGCTCAGGGGGTATTTCCTTTCTCAGGGAGCATGTCCTTTCTGTTTCAGTTCCCTACCGGTAACTGCCACAGCTTCTAACAGAACATATGGCTGGTTGCAGTTGAAGATTTAAACTGAGCATGTTCGACCAGCTCAGTGAGATGGACAAAAAATAAGGAAAAGAACAAACACCAGGTGGCGCTATACAGATACATTTTATTGAATAGCTTACTGGCTATACTAAATTTTTTCTAAAATGTACATGCAATTGCAAAACTATTCAGATCCAGGTGCTGGTTTGAAAAATCTAGAATATGTTTCATGACACATCTTTAAATGGAGAGTGACTGTGCCACTAATGCCCCAGAAAATGTTACCAACCACACTGTTATCAGGATTGTAAAAGCACCAAGCTGTCGAATATGCACCAATCAGCTTTTTATAGCATATCCAGTAGATAGCCATAAAATATTGTCATTGGAAGGGTCAGAGTGCCATATCCAGTCATGTCTGGTTATCTTTATTAGATCCATGGGTTGAGGTTGTGCATGCATAAAATGGTTAGTTTTTTTCTATAATAATCTCACTTTAAGTGGTTCTCTGGGTGTTTAATGTCAGATCAGCAGGGCTCTGACACCCGACAACCCTGACGATCAGCTATAGAAATAGGATAGCGTGCGCAGTGTGCACATGCCACTTCTGTTCTCTCTCTCCTGTTTGCTGCTGCTTTTCCATAGACATAGCAGCAGCAGGCAGAAATAGAAGGGAGACGGCACGTGCACTCTGTGTGCACCTTCCCTGCATACAGTTGATTGGCGGGGGTGCCGGGTGTCAATCGACAACCCGCCGAACTGATATTGATGAACTATCCTGAGGATAACTCATTAATATTAAAAGCCTGGAAAACCCCTTTCAGAGAGGCATCATATATGTATAATCAGTGTTTAGGTAAGATAGAACTGTATGCTGTATATTTCTTATGCATTATTAATGAAATTAATTAGTAGATATTTGCATTATACCTTATTGCTGCAGTTATTACCCCCTGCCAAAATAGTAATATAGTCTGAGTGATCAGTGATGCACAGTCATGTCAGCCATAAGGGTGTAAGAGAGTCAAAATGATGCTCTTATTCTCAAATTTTGTCAGTTCTTGGCATTTATCTTAAACTTGTGTTACCTTCTACCAGCTGAGGAAAAGGTTAGAAAAAAGTTTGTTACTATTAGCTTTCTTTTACATTAAGGAGAAACATTGCATGGCGAAGTCTACGACGAGAAAAAGAAATGACTAAAACAAGAAATATTACCCCAAAATGAATAGTGTAAACTAATTTACCTTATGTGTTCTGCAGTTTAATGTACATTTGCATTCTAAACAGCTGTCAAATGACAGTACATAGTCCAGCCTTCACGCTAATCTGTGCTGCAGCAGATGCATGTCCTTCATGGATTATACCTAAATTTAAATATGCAGTATATGCATACAAAAATAGAATAGTTTTTGTTAATTCCTCTGTTGTAAATAATAGCATATACCAAAATTTCATTGAGAGGTGTTTGACTTCCTGCTTTTCAATGATAAATGGTGTGTGTCTGGACTATACATTCAGCGTGCAAAGGCATCAGGAATTGGCCAGCGCAAGACATGTCATTGCCCTAGCTGACTATAATAAACAGGAATGTGATACAGGTTCTGTGTTTAACCTGCTCAGGACCGCCTAACGCATGGATGCGTCCGGCGGGCGGTCCTGTTGTTCTGGTCGTTCACAGCGGCGCGCGGCTCTGCAGTTATACTGCAGCCTGCCAGCGATGATCAGGTCTCGTGAAGGTCTCTAAAGCGTGAGAAGAAGTCTGGAATCCAAATGCGTAAAATTGCCCTGTGAAATCCTAAAGGTACTCATTGGAATTTGGGCCCCTTTGCGCACCCAGGCTGCAAAAAAGTGTCACACATATGGTATCGCCGTACTTAGGAGAAGTAGGGCAATGTGTTTTGGGGTGTATTTTTACATATAACCATGCTGGGTGTGAGAAATATCTCTGTAAATGACAACTTTTAAAATATTTCTATACAAAGTTGTCAGTTTACAGAGATATTTCTCTCACTCAGCATGGATATATGTAAAAATACACCCCAAAACACATTGCCCTTCTTCTTCTGAGTACGGTGATACCACATGTGTGACACTTTTTTGCAGCCTAGGTGCGTAAAGGGGAGTAAAGTCCAACGAGCACCTTTAGGCTTTACAGGGCTGCTCACAATTTAGCCCCGCCCAAAATGCCAGAACAGTACAAACACCCCACAAATGACCCAATTTCGGAAAGTAGACACCCCAAGGTATTCACTGAGGGGCATAGTGAGTCTGTGGGAGATTGTATTTATTTTTGCCAGAAGTTAGCCGAAATGGAAACTTTATTATTATTTTTTTCCTCAGAAAGTGTCATTTTCCGCTAACTTGTGGGAAAAAATGAAATCATACATGAACTCGCCATGCCCCTCCACGAATAGTTTGGGGTGTCTACTTTCTAAAATGGTGTCATTTGGGGGGTATTTATACTATCCTGACATTCTAGCACCTGAAGAAACATGACAGGTGCTCAGAAAGTCAGAGCTGCTTCAAAATGCGGAAATTCACTTTTTTGCACCATAGTTTGTAAACACTATAACTTTTACCCAAAGCAATAAATATACACTTATTGCATTTTTTTTTATTAATGACATGTAGAACAATAAATTTGGAGAAAAATTAATATAGAAATTTAATTTTTTTGGAAAAATTTTACAACTGAAAGTGAAAAATGTCATTTTTTTGCAAAAATGTTGTTAAATTTTTATTAATAGCAAAAAAAGTAAAAATGTCAGCAACAATGAAATACCACCAAATGAAAGCTCTATTAGTGAGAAGAAAAGGAGGTCAAATTAATTTGGGTGGTAAGTTGTATGACGGAGCAATAAACGGTGAAAGTAGTGTAGTGCTGAATTGCACTGGTCTGGTCATTAAGGGTGTTTTATCTAGGGGGGCTGATGTGGTTAATGGCCCTGTGCACAGAGCCTGTATGGGGCACACTGAGTTTTTGCTGCCTTGTACTATGGAACCATTAGCGCAGTGTTCCACTGCAAGGCAGTGCTCCACTACAAAAGGGTTAACTAAGTGCTTTGCTGTACACTCATGTATTTTCTTGTGTAAAAGGTCAGTATGGAGTTACTAGGCTTTAACAACTAAGACAAATTACTCAACCAAAGTTAGTGGTAGTTAATGTTATCACAGAACACATATTCAGTACTACACAACACAAATTACCAGAGTTGACCACTCCGAATAAATAACAAATAAGTAAGCTTTTAATAAATCCGGGCTAAAACAGACAGCCTGTATCCCCAGGCTGGACGTAAAGGGGAGGTAAGGCCGAGTAAGGACTACTAAGGATAGCCATCTGAACCTGCCCTAACCCCCTCTGGTCGTCTACGTCGGTTAATACCTTCAGCCCCCAGTAAAGCTTTCCTTTATTACTACGTGCACTGACAAATTACATCAGTTTGGACACATTATTCTTTTACGGTTGGTTTGTATAGCTTTATGTGAGCGTTTAACCAGATTTATTAAAAGCCATAGCTTATGGCACATTGAACATACAGTATATATTATAAATGTCTAGTTACACTTCTCCCATCTAATGGGACAATACATGAAAGATGCATGTGAGCAGCCACAAGACATAGACATACATGTCTGCTACCAGATTGTTGGGGGCCGCATAGAATGGTATTGAGGGCTGCATTTGCCCCCCGGGCTGCAGGTTGTGCACCCCTGGTCTAGAGCTAAACAGGGAAGTGTGAGCAGCTCAATACAGGATTGGATTACAGAACCTGCCAGAGAAGTGAGAAATGTAGAGCAAAAAAACATCTTAAAGCATACCAGTGTTGAGAGGAGGTGTGTGGAGATGGGCTGTTCTGAAAGGACTTCATAGGTTGTATGGCAGACATTGTTCAGGAGATTAAAGTCTTATGGTACCTGGACATACTTTACAAGCACACTATGGAAGTTGCTGAAAGATCTACATCCTTCCGAGGACAGTGTGGAAACTTTAATTGCGAGTACAGCAACCTATAAAAGAAGGTGCAGAGCATAGACTGATGTTTGGAGTCTGCCCCATGATTGCATAGTACAACAGGTTGCCCCCCTATTTCTGGATACTTACATGTAGGAAAGAAAATTGCTGCATAAAGAAAATTGCTCCATTAACTACTACTGCAGCAGTGTAACGTGTAAAAACTGTGAAAATTTGCACATGTGAAAGAACTGCCAGTCCATGCATGATGAGAACTGATGCTGCGGATTTGTCTCCGTTCAAAAATCCGGAAGACATGCGGTAACGCCAGATCCGGAATTAATGCCCATTGAAAAACATTAATCTGGATCCGGCTTTAAGCTAAACGTCGTTTCGGCACATCGCCGGATCCCACGTTTAGCTTTTGTGAATGGTTACCATGGCAGCCAGGACGCTAAAGTCCCAGCTGCCATGGTAAAGTATAGTGGGGAGGCAGGGGAGAAGTATACTTACCGTCCGTGCGGCTCCCGAGTCCCGGGGCGCTCCACAATGACGTCAGAGCGCCCCATGAGCATGGATCACATGATCGCATGGATCACATGATCCATGCGCATGGAGTGCTCTGACGTCATTGTGGAGCACCCCGGGAGCCGCACGGACTGTAAGTATCTGCTCCCCTGGCTCCCCACTACTTACTATGGCAACCAGGACTTTAGTAGCGTCCTGGCTGCCATAGTGACACTGAAAGCATTTTGAAGACTGATCAGTCTTCAAATGCTTTCAGTTGTCTTGCGTTGTGACGGATCCGGTGGGCATTTCCGGCAACGGAAGTGCACGCCGGATCCTCACAACGCAAGTGTGAAAGAGGCCTTAGGCTGGTTGTATACGTAGTAGAGTCTCCTACTGCATAATGTGCAACTTTTGCAGGGGGTGGGGGCTAGGGTTCCACCTTGCTCAGGGCCCACTTGGGGATTCACCTTTTCCCCTGTAGGCCAGTCTAAGCCTGTTTATAAGAGACTGTCCAGTTGCTAATAGTAACCCGCCAAGCTCTGTGGCCCTAAGAGGTGTGTCTTTAGTAGACTATAACCACCAAGCCTTGTATCTATTGTGTCTATAACCACCAAGCGTTTTGCCCCAGTTGAAGTAGTTTACTCAAGTTCACTGTCATGGGTCTGCCTCATAATCAAGTGGGGTTCTGTAATAGGGTTAAGGACCCAGAGGTATGCTGAGATGCCAAAGGGCTCCATAGACTGCTATGAGTTTGTATTACAGGTCCATAAACCTGATTATATAAGAACCAATAACGGAGTCATAAGCATGAACCATCAGTATATACATTTTTAGTATAATGTCTTCATACTGTCTCTGTGAGGTAACTTCTATGCAAAACTATACGCCCCCACTCAATTAATCCAGTTATTAGCACAATTATTTCATTGCATGGGTGATGAACAGCTAAATCACATCCTTTAATTTGGAAATTGAGAAATGGAAACACTCTTTATGGGCAGAAACGAAGATGGAAATATTGATTATCATTATGCTATAAAACTATGATAAATGAGTGAAGTCAGCCTAACATTTACACTTTGATAAAAACAAATTACATATATAATTACATACATAGTGCTATTATATAGGTATCTCACACTGTGATGCTGAAAATGGGATTCATTAGCATGTCTGTTGTTCAAGCCCAAGTGGTCCTTACATAATAGTTGGTTTTCTATTACAAGTGCTAAACAGATCAGTGTGTGTGTATGTATCCATGAACACTAAATATAGTATACAGAATCCCAGTTTAAATACATTTCAATGCCAATCTCCCCCGCCACTAGGGGGAACACAGTGCAAAGAGATTACTTACAGCTTTCATTCAAGTCAATGGTAACAGTGTAAATTCTTATGCACTTGCCTCCCCCTAGTGGTGACTACAGGCAACCAGTTTATAATATACTGCCTGAAGAGAAAGCAGGAAATTTATGATAAATTCCTCTCATTTATGTTTAACAACCTGCAGCAACAAGTTTTCCTGTTGTCACTAGTTTGTAATAATATCAATCCACAAGATCCAGAAGAGGCAAGAACTTGATAAAGGAACTTGTTTCTAAAAACTAATTAAGAACACTCAAATAAAAATAAAAAATAAATAGATTTAATGTGCTACACAATCAGAAGCAGCGGCATACCAACCATAGATAATTTGTACAAAACCGTTCTCAAGTGTTGCTTGAGAAAGACCATACTGGTCGAAACGTCGCATTGTGTTGGCGAATAAAGCTATGAAGAATTGAAGACAAGAGAGTGCTGCGGTTTTGTACCAATTTGGCACCCAACTCTGCTGGCACCATCACTTTAAAGGATTTTTTATTTTTGTTGTGCTGCTACGAATCTAAATATTTTTGGATGATACCAACCATAGAGGCAGACCATGCTATGGGACCTGGGGAGGATGGCCTGGCGATGAAGGGCTTCTCCTGTTCCCACAATAGATTTTGCTGCATGTTCCATCACTAGGCGGAGCACAGTGTAAAGAGTTAATTTACGCAGCTTTAATTCAAGTCAATGGGAACAATATAAATTCCTATGCAATGGCCTCCCCCTAGTGGTAACTATGGGCAACCAGTTTATAATATACGGTGTGAGGGAGGAGCAGAAGATTTATCAAACTATTTATGGCAGTTGTCTGATATAAATAGTGAGAATGAGAAGCATATTTTCAAAGTAGCTGATCCACTTTTTGGGACACAGAAGTGGATGAGATGGAGGGTGACTGTTTTGTATTACAATTTTTTTTAATTAAATATTTCTTCAAATCAATAAAAAAAAGTCCATTAGAATTCTGGGAAGTCGCACTTCGCATTCTGTGTTGCCTGAGAGTTATTGATGCACTAGGAAACTGGACCGGTTTGGGGTACACATTCAAATTTTTGCTATGAGGCCTTATGAGAACTGTGTACCCCCTGATAAAAAGAATCTATTCTTCAAAATTCAGTTTTTCTGAAAAAAAAAATCGAATGCTAATATACTGTTCCTACACTGTTCTTTTCTTTTTCTTCTGAGTAGTTGTTAAAATTAGATTTTGGCCATTTCCTATTCTTTTTTTTTTTACCTGAACTGCTTATTTGATAACTTGTCCAGCAGTTTTAAAGTACCTGAACACATGAATTAATCTAAAGAGCAATACTGTATGAACGGTATCTGCAATATGTTGTTATTTGATCATAAAAAGCGTTGTTCTAAGAAATCTTTATTGTATTTCATCAAAGTTCTGTGTGGCAGAAGTTTATTAAACCTGCAGTACTTTTCAGCAGTAGAATTTTGCCGAAAATATTTTTGGAGTGAAAGGTATTCCATACAAATGACTTACTAAATCACATTTCCCATTTAATGCTATTGTCTACATACATTGACACAGATTTTCTATTAGGGTACATGCACACGACCATGTGTATTTTGTGGTCTGCAAAAAGCGGATCTGCAAAATACGGATGAAGTCTGTGTGACATCTTTATTGCATCCTTTTTTTTTGTGGACGTCAATGATTCGATGAACCACATTTTAGGATATGTTCTAGCTTTTGGGGAACAGACATATAGATGTGGAAAGTATATGGATGTCTTCCATGTGTTTTCTGCATCCATATGTCCGTTTCGCAAAAGATAGAACATGTCCTATTCTTGGCCATAAATGCAGTCCACGGACCCATTAAAGTCAATGGGTCTCCTAAAAAAATGGATGCAACACCCGTCACATGGATGTCAAGGATGTCGGATCCACATTTTACAGACCACAAAATACATACAGTCATGTGAATGCTGCCTTTGTTTAAACAAAATAAACAGACCAGGAATGTTTAACCCTTTCCAGACATCTGCCGTAGAATAAAAATAAACAATAAAAAAAAATCCTAGGCATTAATGCCCAAACTATTAAAATGTAAATGTATTCATCCCATACAGTGAATGCCGTGACAGAAAAAAAAAATCTAAATGGCCAATTCAATGTTTTTTCATCACTTTACTTCCACAAAAAAATGAATAAAAAGTGATCAAAAGTCAAACAAACTCCAAAATAGTATCATTGAAAACTAAAGATTGACACACAAAAAATGAGCCCTCTCACAGCTCCATAGACATAAAAATAAAAAAGTTATGGGAGTCAGAATATGGTGATAAAAAGAAAATATTTATTTTTTCCAAAGTTTTTTTTTTTTTTTTTAACTGATGACCTATCTTCTGGATAGGTCACCAGTATCTGACATCTGGGGCCCCTGACATTCAGCCGTTTGAGAAGGCAGTGGCACCCATGTAGCGCTGCGGCCTTCTCTTGCTTTAATTTCAGCTATAATTCCTAATAACCATGCCTAATAATCTCAATTAAGTAGTTCCTTGAATTTCAGGCTTCCTTGACATAATCTCTGTTCTTTTTAAATTTGCTTTCAGCGATCCAGGAAGTTAAGGGGATCATACCATTTAGGCCTCATACACATGACCGTATGTATTTTGTGGTCCACAAAAAGCAGATCCGCAAAAAATACGGATGACATCCAGAACAGCTGGCCCCTAATAGAACAGTCCTATTCTTGTCCGTAATGCGGACAATAATAGGACATGTTCTATTTTTTAGCGCAAGGTAAATATGGACATACGGAAAATGAATGCACACGGAGTACCTTCTGTTTTTTTGTCGACCCATTGAAATAAATGGTTCCATGTACGCAAAAAAAAAACGGAACGGACACGGAATGAAAACACGTTCGTGTGCATTAGGCCTTAAGAACATAGGTATGTCATCTAAATGATTGTATAAGGATTTTTTTTTTTAAAGGGTGATTATTATTCCCATTTTACTATGGATCAGCAAGGCATGGACACTGAAAGAACCGTTATTATAGAAGGACATACTGATTGTAAATTAATCTAATTATACCCAAATTTTCCAAAAATTCTGGTGAATTGAGACATTTTTCAGCTCTGCAGACAGGAAAGGTTACATAACTTCAGAGGGTGTTTGTGTTTACACATCAGCAGGCATTTGCTGCCAAAAATCAAAAAAAAATTGGGGCCATTTTTTTAAATGTAAACAAGTGATTTGTTTTTGAAGAGGCTCTTTGTTACCACCAGCAGCCATGCAGTTACCTATAGTCATGTATGTCCCTGTCACTTAAAAATTACTAATGAGCTTGAAATGAGTTGCATACAGTCCTAAGAGAGCTCAGAATGTCATCCACAACTTTTCAGGGCAATTGTAGGACCTTCAATTTAGGTTCATCTTATAATGACATGAATGAAAAATCACCCAACCAGTTCATCCAAATTAAATAAGTTGTCACTCACCATTACCTATGAGGAACTAGACACTTGCTGTACTTCTGACTACACAGAACATATTCTGCACCATAGGCCACCAGATACCATATGCTACATGTACCATTAGCTATAAAGGACTAGAGCCGGGCTCAGCAACTTCCGGCTCCACAACTGTTGCAAAACTGCAACTCTCAGCATGCTCCACTTACTTTTGTTTTGGGGGTTTCAAGAACAGCCTTTGTTTGGGAGTTTTAACAAGTGCCTAGTAAGTTTGCATGCTGGGAGCAGTAGTCTCACAACAGCTGGAGTGCCAGAGGTTGCTGAACCTTGGACTAGGGTATGCTTTCTCTATAGAGCCAGTTGAGTGATGTATGATAATATTTTGACTCAATGCATTTTAACTGAAAAATACCGGCAAAAATGAATTTCCATGCAAAAAAATAAACATTCCAAAATGAATATAATCACCTATAAACATAAAATTGGGAAACTAAAAAAGGCGAAGGGAAGGTAGACATACTGTACCATGGTGGCATGTGGAAAAGCAACAAGCACTCCAGCAGTTATTACATGGGTGCCAAGGGGCATTAACCCACCAGCCAGGCATCCACTTACAAATAGCAACATTGAAAAAGTGAATCCAGGTAGTGATGAGCGGCAGGTGCAATATTCGATTTCGACGAAATTCGCGAATATTCGAAAGAATATTCGTTTCATATTCGTCGAAATCGAATATTCGTCATTATTCTAGTTATCGCGATTAATATGCGATTTAAATAATCGCGTATTGCTATTTTAACTTAAGGCTACTTTCCTATTGGTTTCATATCTAGAATTATAGCGAAGATGACGGATATGACGAATGTATTCGTCATATTCCTCAAAACGAAGATTAACGAAGTATTCTCCATCTTCGGTTTAGCAACCTATTCGTCAACTTCGCTAATTCTAGCAATCAAATAGGAAGGTTGACTAGAGACAACTGTGTTTAATTCGCTATGCGATTATATATATATATTTTTTTAATAAATAGAATAATTATAATAATTATATCAAGTAATATAATTATTCAATAAAAAAAAAAAAAAGAAAATCGCATAGCGAATTTAACACAGCTGTCTCTATAGTCAACCTTCCTATTTGATTGCTAGAATTAGCGAAGTTGACGAATAGGTTGCTAAAACGAAGATGTAGAATACTTCGTTATCTTCGTTTTGAGGAATATGACGAATACATTCGTCATATTCGCTATTCGCTAATTCTACCAAGCCAACCATAAACTTCCTTGCTCATGGAGCGTCCCCATCACCATGTGAACGTCTCCATATACTAAAATGTACTGTCGGATTTGAGGAATTACGTTGAAATCGCAATGCGATTAATTCAAGTTATATTAATCGCATTGCGATTTCTACTTAGCACTGCTAGTGCTATATTCCATATTCGTTAATTCTAGCCTATGTAAGATAGCAGTGTTAAGTTGTAATCGCAATGCGATTAATATAACTTGAATTAATCGCATTGCGATTTTAACGTAATTCCTCAAATCCGACAGTACATTTTAGTATATGGAGACGTTCTCATGGTGATGGGGACGCTCCATGAGTACGGAAGTCGGCAGAAGCGGCAACGGGCGCTGACTAGAGCAGCCAGAAAGCCAGGAATCCTCAGGACAGGTAAGAACTACTTTTGGGAAGTGGGAAAGAAAAAAATATAACTAAAAAAAAAACGAATATTCGAAATAGCGAATTTATAGCGCTATATTCGAAATATTCGCAAATTAGCGAAGTGCCGATATTTGCTAAAAAAATTCGCTATTCGAATATTCGCGCTCAACACTAAATCCAGGGGCTCCAATTCAGATAGAATGAATTTAAAGTATTTTCATACTTGTGCCTCTGAATATGCACAATTTAAACTTTTATAATATGCTAATTAGCCTCTAGGAGCAGGGGGGCGTTGCTCCTGCTCCTAGAGGCTCCGTTCGTACACCTCAAGTCACGTCCTGCCGTCCTTGATTGACTGGGCTAGCGTTCGTCTTCTCCAGCTGGCCCTGTATGCTGGATAAATCTCACGCATGCGCAGTCGCAGCACACAGGGCTGGCAGGAGGAGACGAGCGCTGCCTGGCCCTGTCAATCAAGGATGGCAGGGCGTGACTTGAGGTGGGCGAACGGAGCCTCTAGGAGCAGGAGCAACGCCCCCCTCCCCCGCTCCTAGAGGCTAATTAGCATAATATAAAAGTTAAAATTGTGCAGTAACAGGGGCATCCAGAAGCATAAGATTAGAAGAGTTAGGGTCTGCTTACATTAGCACATCGCTAGTGTCAGCCAGTTTAATAGGGTTAAATCTGGTGACAGAAACCCTTTAAGACCGGCGTGTAAAATGCCCGTCTTAATGAATTTCCACCTATATTAGATTGACAGCAGAGGAAGTCTGCAGCCTCCTCACAACTGACATAAGCATTTACAGCTGTCGGGCCAGCAAGGATTAGGTGAAGTTCTGATACACACAGGTTAAAACCGTTACATTTGTTTTCCACTTTATCTGTCTGCTCATCAGCGAGGATGAAGAGTTCCCCCGCACAAGTCTTGTAGGCTCAAGAGAAAGCTGAATAGGAAATCAATGACATTTCTCTGTTCAATTAGGTTCATTGTGATGCAGAACCACCTTTTCACCTCACAAGGACTGTAAAAGATCAGTGCACAAATTACTATCTCTTATTAGCACCAGAACCTTCTGGAGTCACACGAGAGTCTGAGATGTGTAACACATCCAAATAGATGAGCCCAATGATCATCAGCAACATAGTCTACGTGTGAGGGGATGTGGCATGACAATGAGATCCCAATCATTATTATGTTATTGACAATACTACAGGTACGGTAATTCGTCACAATGATGTGGTCGAGATATGCATCAGGGATCACTGTTAGCCCTTTCTCTGCCAGGACAATTTCACTTTTTGACAAATGCAAAATCTGAATTATATAATATATATACCCTTACACCCATACATTTTCTGAAAGTATACACTTGGTATATTATGAAAATGGCATCCAGCACTTACATACAATAATGGGTGCCTTCATGAATTTAGCATCAAAATGGAACATTATTTTTAAAAAATGCATAAATGTTTGAGACATAATAAAAGTACAAGATGGACAGAGTTCATAAATGTCACATCTGTATCTACAAGTACAGATTATTAAATATTCACCAGAACTATAGATGAAATAATCTTTATCTAATAAATAGACCGTAGCAGCAACGGGGTTGTGCAATGATGACCCAACCAGTGGCATGCCTAGGGTGTTTGGCACCTGGGGTGGGTCCTTTCTCTGTACCCTCCTCACAGTAGTATTGCCCTCATTGTACAACCTTCACAGTAGTTTTGCGCAGATATGTGCCCCCTCACAGTAGTTACGCCCATATTGTGCCCCCTCATGGTAGTTATGCCCATACTGTGCCCCCTCACGGTAGTTATGCCCACACTGTACAACCTTTACAGTAGTTATGCCCACATTGTGCCCCCTTAAAGTACTTATCCCTTCATTAAGCCCCCTTCACAGTAGTTATGTCCTGTCTGTGCCCCTTTCACAGTAGTAATGTCCTATCTGTGCCCCTTCACAGTTGTAATGTCCTCTCTGTGCTCCTTCAGAGTAGTTATGCTCTTACTGTGCCCCCATAACAGTAGTACTGCACTCTGTGCCCATTTGTGGTACTAATGCCCGTGTGTTTTGTGTTAAAAAACAACAACACAGCTACTCACCTTGTCCCGTTCCAGAAGCTCACATCCAGCTCTCCCCTGCAGACACAGATCGCTATGCAGCACTGTGTGGGTGGAGCTTATGCAGATTCCTGGGCTTCAAGCTCCTCCCACACAGGCTGGCAGGGCGATCTGTGCCTGCAGGCTGAATGGTGGAGCAGGGAGAAGTTTTACTGCTTCATCATTCAGCCCAGGAGAGACAGAGTGCGGGGAGCTGAGTGACAAGACAGCAGCTCCTGGCACTCCAGCAATGAGCACTTCCATCTGTATCGATGGAAGCACTCATCGCTTCTGGCACCCCCCTGAGATTAGGTTCCCCCCCTCTTAGCACGCCACTGGACCCAACCTCAGGATAGGTCACCAATATCAGATCCGCAGGAGTCTAACTATTAGCACCCGACCAATCAGCAGATTGGTAAGGAAGGTGGATGATAACATGAAGCAAAGTTCCTGGGTCCCTTATGTGGTCAGGCTGGATATGGTGAAAGATGACATTATTGTGCTGTGATCTTAATTTCTAATGTCACTTGCAGCCTTTCCCCTACCTACTACACAAAAAAACTGCACTTATAGTCCGTTGCTAGGGGCAATCAACAGCAACAAAAAGGAATACAATGGAAGATGCCAGCAACGGACTACAAGTACCACAATATTCATCCTACATACGATAATGTGGATGTGGAGAACAATCAAAAACATAACCATAGCAAAGGCAGGTGCACTCTGCGGTAATATTAAGCTCGGACACCACGTCAAGGTCTCTCAAGTAACCCGAGGTTTTTATAATATGTTTGGAGGTGTATAAACTCCAATTTAAATGTGCCTGCTTTTCATCTAAAGGCTACATTCAGGTGCACCTGGGAGGCTCTGGGCCATATCAGCTGGTCTCGGGTGGGGATCACAGGTACCTCCCACCTCCCATTGCAAGCATGGTTACATGCTGGAGGTCACTGGTGAGCTGTTTGTGAGTCAGGCCTTTTGCTCCCGTAATGCCCAACGGCCCCTGGTATCGCCCATACGGCACAGGTAGGTTGAGTAGTAGGTCCTCGGGCTACTTGAGGGACCTTGCCGTGGTGTCCGAGCTTAAGACATGTCCTCCCAGTAAGATGTGTCGAACTAACCTCTCAATTTTAACATCAGTGTGAAGGTTTAGTATTGCAGCAGAGTGCACCTGCCTTTGCTATGGTTATGTTTTTGATTGTTCTCCACATCCACATTATCGTTATCGTATGTAGGATGGTTATTGTGGTACTTGTAGTCCATTGCTGGCATCTTCCATTGTATGCATTTTTTGCTGTTGATTGCCCCTAGCAACGGACTACAAGTGCAGGATGTGCTCCCTATATACATGCACAACTGCATATGGGTTGAGCATATCCTGCTTGTTAAACACCACACCCCGTTTTCTAATGGTTTGTATAACATGTTTGGAGGTGTATAAACTCCAATTTAAATGTGCCTGCTTTTCATCTACAGGCTACATTCAGGTGCACCTGGGAGGCTCTGGGCCATATCAGCCGGTCTCGGGTGGGGCTCACAGGCACCTCCCACCTCCCATTGCAAGCATGGTTACATGCTGGAGGTCACTGGTGAGCTGTTTGTGAGTCAGGCCTTATGCTCCCGTAATGCCCAACGGCCCCTGGTATCGCCCATACGGCACAGGTAGGTTGAGTGGTAGGGTCTCGGGCTACTTGAGAGACCTTGACGTGGTGTCCGAGCTTAAGACATGTCCTCCTAGTAGGATGTGTCGAACTAACCTCTCAATTTTAACATCAGTGTGAGGGTTTAGTATTGCCGCAGAGTGCACCTGCCTTTGCTATGGTTATGTTTTTGATTGTTCTCCACATCCACATTATCGTTATCGTATGTAGGATGGTTATTGTGGTACTTGTAGTCCGTTGCTGGCATCTTCCATTGTATGCATTTTTTGCTGTTGATTGCCCCTAGCAACGGACTACAAGTGCAGGATGTGCTCCCTATATACATGCACAACTGCATATGGGTTGAGCATATCCTGCTTGTTAAACACCACACCACGTTTTCTAATGGTTTGTATAATATGTTTGGAGGTGTATAAACTCCAATTTAAATGTGCCTGCTTTTCATCTACAGGCTACATTCAGGTGCACCTGGGAGGCTCTGGGCCATATCAGCCGGTCTCGGGTGGGGCTCACAGGCACCTCCCACCTCCCATTGCAAGCATGGTTACATGCTGGAGGTCACTGGTGAGCTGTTTGTGAGTCAGGCCTTACGCTCCCGTAATGCCCAACGGCCCCTGGTATCGCCCATACGGCACAGGTAGGTTGAGTGGTAGGGTCTCGGGCTACTTGAGAGACCTTGCCGTGGTGTCCGAGCTTAAGACATGTCCTCCTAGTAGGATGTGTCGAACTAACCTCTCAATTTTAACATCAGTGTGAGGGTTTAGTATTGCCGCAGAGTGCACCTGCCTTTGCTATGGTTATGTTTTTGATTGTTCTCCACATCCACATTATCGTTATCGTATGTAGGATGGTTATTGTGGTACTTGTAGTCCGTTGCTGGCATCTTCCATTGTATGCATTTTTTGCTGTTGATTGCCCCTAGCAACGGACTACAAGTGCAGGATGTGCTCCCTATATACATGCACAACTGCATATGGGTTGAGCATATCCTGCTTGTTAAACACCACACCACGTTTTCTAATGGTTTGTATAATATGTTTGGAGGTGTATAAACTCCAATTTAAATGTGCCTGCTTTTCATCTAAAGGCTACATTCAGGTGCACCTGGGAGGCTCTGGGCCATATCAGCTGGTCTCGGGTGGGGATCACAGGTACCTCCCACCTCCCATTGCAAGCATGGTTACATGCTGGAGGTCACTGGTGAGCTGTTTGTGAGTCAGGCCTTATGCTCCCGTAATGCCCAACGGCCCCTGGTATCGCCCATACGGCACAGGTAGGTTGAGTAGTAGGTCCTCGGGCTACTTGAGGGACCTTGCCGTGGTGTCCGAGCTTAAGACATGTCCTCCCAGTAAGATGTGTCGAACTAACCTCTCAATTTTAACATCAGTGTGAAGGTTTAGTATTGCAGCAGAGTGCACCTGCCTTTGCTATGGTTATGTTTTTGATTGTTCTCCACATCCACATTATCGTTATCGTATGTAGGATGGTTATTGTGGTACTTGTAGTCCATTGCTGGCATCTTCCATTGTATGCATTTTTTGCTGTTGATTGCCCCTAGCAACGGACTACAAGTGCAGGATGTGCTCCCCTATATACATGCACAACTGCATATGGGTTGAGCATATCCTGCTTGTTAAACACCACACCCCGTTTTCTAATGGTTTGTATAACATGTTTGGAGGTGTATAAACTCCAATTTAAATGTGCCTGCTTTTCATCTACAGGCTACATTCAGGTGCACCTGGGAGGCTCTGGGCCATATCAGCCGGTCTCGGGTGGGGCTCACAGGCACCTCCCACCTCCCATTGCAAGCATGGTTACATGCTGGAGGTCACTGGTGAGCTGTTTGTGAGTCAGGCCTTATGCTCCCGTAATGCCCAACGGCCCCTGGTATCGCCCATACGGCACAGGTAGGTTGAGTGGTAGGGTCTCGGGCTACTTGAGAGACCTTGACGTGGTGTCCGAGCTTATGACATGTCCTCCTAGTAGGAGGTGTCGAATTAACCTCTCAATTTTAACATCAGTGTGAGGGTTTAGTATTGCCGCAGAGTGCACCTACCTTTGCTATGGTTATGTTTTTAAAGAGGTAATCCAACCCAATTCACAAGTCTTGCAGTGGGTACAACTGGTGTAAAAAAAATAATAACTAAACAAGCTAATAATCACCGATCCCATTCTGTTCCGCTGCTGCTCAGGTTCCTAATGTGCTCCACTTCCTGCTGATGTCCTGACATGGCAGGAATTGCCCATAAATGCTACTCAACCAATCACTGGTTGAGATGTGGTGATTTGTTGAGTATCATTGACAGCCATTTCCTTCTTTGTCAGGACATCAGCACCAAGTGGAACACAGCAGGAACCCAGGCACCATGGGGACAGCAGTGGCGAGGGGTCATGAGATGAGTAAACATTGTTTTTGTTTTTTTGCGTCATTTGTATCACATTGCAATTATTTTGCTGGAATATCCCTTTAAATATGATACCAAGAGATGGGCTAGTCATTTATATTTGTGATGTATAGTTAAATGTTATATAGTTTAATTAAAAACTATTTATCATTATTTATTGATTGGTTTATTGTTCTTCTCTTCATTATGTCCTTATCCATATAACTAGTCTATCCTGTTAGAGAACAATGCAGACAATGCCCTTGTTAGTGCAGTCGTGTTCTCTAAAGAGTATTGATTATTGACATTAAATTGCTGTACTTGAAGGTAACTTCATTTTTATCTCTGCCAAGGATATGCAAATGTATATTTTAAATGGGTTTATATGCTGCAATAACATGTATAAGGCTAGTTTCACACCTCCAGTTTGAATTCCATCAATCTGTTCCGGCAGAGAACAGCCTGCCGCAATTCTCCGGATCCGGCACTGCCAGATGCAGGCGGAATGTCCGCCGGCCACATTGAGCATGCGGTGGTGATTCTCTGCAAGTCTGCCGGAACAGCCATGCCAGAGTTTCACACTGGAGGTGTGAAACTAGCCTAAATCTGTAACATGGTTACTCTACCTATAATTCAGCAAAAGAGTTTTGGAGACAAAATATGGCACACTGTGCTCTGCCTGATTTTAACTGTCTTTTCCTTCGTACCATGGATGAAACCACAGAAAGGCAAAACCCAGAATCAGGCAAAGCTCAGTGTGCCATGTGTTAATTAGGTGCTTTGCTTTTTAATGGATTGTGAGCACACGGAACACAAATTCCCTCTATCTGAAAAGTTGAGGTGCTCAGCATGAGATTTAACAATGCTTTGTGTCACAAAAGTTGCATTGAAAAGTCACAAATTATGGCATATGCCATATCTGTCATATTTGTACCGTAATTTGTGACTTTTAGCACTTCTCGGCACTATTTCAAAGTGGCAAGGAAAGGTATGGGGCTTAGAGGGAAAGGGCAACACCTCCCGCAACCTAACAGATTTACTACAGTATAAGTTATGCCAGAAACTGTACTAGCTGGGTTGGATTTGATATTCTGGCACAAGGACTGCTAGAGATATGTCCAAGAGACATATGCTTCTTAATAAATTAGGCTAATTTCACTCCAGCGCAAGGAGATCAAGATCGGCATTGGGTCAGCAAGTCTTGATAAGTCTTACAAATGTGATGGCTCACCCACAGACTAATGTGGAAAGGGTGCTACCAATCCTTTCAGACTCACGCCAGTCTGTCAAACAGAAAGAATTCTAAATACATATGTATGGATGGGCACACCGTACTTGGAATTAATAATGCTATTGTTTATTATAATACAATTAATACCAAATACAATAAAAACAATAAGATAAAACAATCAGATAAACTAATCAGATACCAACAACTCCAATATAGTAAAATTAAAATTGTCGCTCCTATATTCTACATGAAATTTTCTCGCAATAATATGCACATGTTGTATCAATAACTCTCTGGTCAAATCTGATAATTACCAATAGTGAATGGGTACCTTCACTATGGGTGTCTTGATAAGTCTCTATGGTCTAAGAGCTATGGTGGAGATGAATCATAACTTTTACATCATTTTTGTGGTATAAAAAGGTTGAAAATGATGCTGCACCATGATTTGCGACTCAACAGCTAGCTGTTTTTACCGTGTCCGATCATGGTAGGAATCCTTGTATTGAATACTGGCTTCTTCTTTGGTTGTGTTTCTAACTTACCCATCAGTTCTGTCATTTGGTGCAGCTTTCATATTTTGGCTACTACTCCTGTTTCTGGATCAGGTAATGCTTCTAGTTCTGACTCCTGGCTACATCTTCTGATTCTGTTCCTGGCTACTGATCATGGTTTAGGTCTAACTAATACAGTCAACATAAAGTACATTATCAAAAGGTTAAACAAAATCGGTGGAAAAAGTAAGCCCACTAGCTAAAATAATACTTTTATGAAGTGCATTTCAAATAAGTAATTAGCAAAACAGCAAAACAGCAAATGTAGAAAAGGTAAACCAAGGGGAAAGTGCCCTTTTAAATACTAAACAAAATAAAAAAGAAGCTACAAAATATTATTTAACGATTTACTAAAATATATAACGTATTTTAGATAATCCATCTCCTTCCTCAGATGGTAGGAATATCCCCAAAGAGGTGAAATAAGACAGATGACTTCCCTGCAATGAACCTAATCAGAAGGGCAAGAAGACCACACAACCAAGGAGGTCAAAGTAGTCTCATACAAAACCAAATAAAACACCAACTGAAACATACTATAGGTTATAGATGTTTTAGACTAAACAAATTATATCGACTATTGAAAAGAAATATATTATCATCAATAATAAATAGACTCAAATCAGTAATATAACAATGCAAAAACAGTACGTCAAAAGAGATCCTATGTTCTCAATGCTTTTTCCCTGTCTCATAACGGGATTGTCAGGGAACGTCTATGTAGAATTACCAAAATGAAAACTAGTGATAATAGATAGTCCTACTGTTAGAACACAGTGATAATTCCTCTTGACACAGATGATGAGTCACTCTGCTGCTTGACGGCCAACGTTTTATCAGTACATACCCATAAGAGATTAACAAAGAGACAAATTTTGAGAGCCAAATCAACTGAAAAGTGGCATAAAGCAGGATGTGCCCAACCCAAAAATGCAGTTGTGCATATATATACAGGGGAGCAGATCCTGCACTTGTGGCCCGTTGTTAATGGCGATCCCCAGCAAAAATGCATACGGTGGAGGATGCCCGCTGCAGACCACAAGTACCACAATAGACATCCTACGCAAGATGGCAATTGTGTGGATGTGATAAATAATATAACAATATAGCAATAACAAATGACAAGACAGGTGCACACTGCGGTCTTACTAAGCCCTCAAACTGATGTTAAAATTGAGAGATTAGTCAACATGTCCTGCAGTGGAGGACATGTCTAAGCCCAAGCACCACGCCAAGGTTTCTCAAGTAGCTCGGGACCTAACACTCACTTACCTGTGCCGTCTGGGCAATACCAGGGGCCAGTGGGCAAAATTATAGGAATATACAGGCCGACTCACAGCAAACTCCCCAGTTACCTCCAGCATGTAACCATGCCTGCAATGAGAGGAGGGAGAAGGCTGTGAGCCCCACCCAAGACTGGCTGATATGGCCCAGGCCTCACAGGTGCACCTAAATGTAGCCTGTGGATGGAAAACAGGCTACATTTACATAGGAGTTTATACACCTCCAAAAAATTATATATACAAAACAACTGAAAAGTGGCATGAAGCAGGATGTGCTCAACCCAAAAATGCAGTTGTGCATATATATATACAGGGGAGGAAATTTTGAGAGCCATTTTGCAGAGCTCTCCTAATTGTTTTAGGGTATGGCTAGGTCAAAGATCAAAAAATCCTGTTTAAGGGCTCATGCACATGATAGTTGACTGTTTTGCGGTGCGCAAATTGCGGATCCGCAAAACACGGATACCGACTGTGTGCATTCAACATTTTGCTGAATAGAACGGCCGGCCGCTAATAGAGCAGTCCTATTCTTGTCCGTAATGCAGACATGAATAGGACATATTCTATAATTCTGAGGACGGTACTGAGTAGTCGTGTGGATGCAGACATTCATCCGGCCCAGAAAAATACAGATCAGATGCGGACCAAAAATACGTTTGTGTGTTTGAGCCCTAAGTGTCCATACACCTTCAATAGCTGACTGAATGACTATCTGGTCAACTGCTATCTCTCCCAATTCTCTCATGTGGCCGACCATGTACAGTATGTGTTTTTAGTGAGGTGAGAGGAGAAGGGGCTGCCAGACATCTCTGGCGGCAACTTTTCTCCTAGAAGAACATAAGAATTGGGCATTAAAATTCAAAGCACCTGATCCTTCTCTTTATCAACATTATCTGTTTGGGGAGACATGGAAGAGCCCCAAAGAAATTACACTATAGACCCATCCTACCAAAAATGTTGGGTTCAGCCAACAATAGAATAACGAGTTTAGGGGCCTGGATGTATTTATATAAAATATGCTCTGAAATTCAGAACCAATGTACCAATACAATGTAGGTGAATGGAATTTTATCAAACCCTATTCACTTACTGTATGTTCATACATTTGGAATTGCCGTAGATTTTACACTGCAACACTGCAATTTCCAGTCCAGTGAATGGGTTTAAAAAAATAAAAGTAGAAGGAATAAGATCATATTATAGATTTTCAATCCCACAGCATGCTCATCTTTGTGCAGAAATCTTATAGATCTTCACAGTAAATTTTCCCCTTTTGAATGCACATGGATATATACTGTACCTGGCTAAACCAATAACACAATGCGCGGCAGAGTCCACATACGACAGATCAAATTGTAGACATGTCCGAAATGTTGGACACCACAGAAATGTTGTACAATGTTGTAACACCACAGATCTTCAATGCAGATTCTTGCCACTGGAATGCAACTGGTGAAATTTGCTAAATCCACAAGGGCATCTATATGTATTATGGCATTTGGTGCGGATTTCTAAGTTGGTTTAACAGTTTATCCAGGTTAATTAAGTAGTACTGAAAGCTGCGTTACTAATTTTCCAACTTATAGGGTATAGCCACTGATGCAGTTTTAGAAGCCAAAATCGGGATGGCAGATATGACTTTTCCACTTTTTCGAATTCCCTCCTGGTCTTGGTTTCTAAAATTACACCAGGAAACCTGACCACGTGGCCGTTTCCTTAGATTGGGGCTACACAGAGATCTTGGCCCCATTACCTGTTGCACGATCAAAGATCACTGTATATCAATGCATTAAACTAAATGAGGTCACAGTGTGACCCACAAGTTGGCGCAAAGGTAAGCCCAGATTTTTTAGAATTCTGGAGTCGCAGTTGTGGCAACTAGTAAGTTGGGCTGATCACCATTCAGTTCAATGCCTGCACTGATACACAGTGATCTGAGTGGAGATCCCGAGAAAACTAAATTTGGAGTAGACACACATTGCCTGAGCTCCAGATCCTAGAAAGGTTCTTCAGAAGTAACTATTTCAAATTGTCCTCAAGTAAAGCCTTGAGATTCCAGAGAGCAGAGTAAACTGCTATATCTGTATCCACAAACAATGCTGTAAGGTGAGGGACTACAGCCAAGCCACCCATCACCAAACAACAATTAGGCTAGTTGGAATACAAGTTGGATTTTTATCTACCTATCCTGTGCTGGAGTGCTTGCATACTACAACAATTAGGCTAGTTTTATCTAAGTGCAGAATTGCCACCAACCAACTTGCCTCCATATCCTTGCTGGTGCCAGAGGAGAATTGCACTTAAAGCTTGCTGCTACTCAGTGTCACGGAGCAGCGGTTGTAAACCCACTGTGCCACGTGTCCTACCTCCTCTAAGGGCGTTGTCTAAGTGAACCCCTTGATCTTCATAGTACCCCTGATGGTGGGGATAAACTTTACCGAGGGGAACACCAGGTTGCTACCTCTTGAGGAGGATAGGCACATGAGGCAGCTGGTCCAGGTGGACGAGGAGGTACCTGAGAAAGGTACCAAAGGTACAGGCGTTGTCAGCAGGCTGAGTTGTAACCAGGACCGAAGGATGACGCAGAGATGACGTCAGACAGGCAATAGGTCAGGGCAGGTGGCACAGGTACAGGTCAGGCAATCCGGGTCCGCAACAGTAGAGTCAAGGCAAGCAGTCAGGGATCAAACAGGTGTCAGAATCCAGGATCACAAGTACGAGTCAGGAATACAGGAACACAAGCGGATATCAGGAACCTTAGCAAGACACAAGGACCTTGACACTGAGGCATCTGGGAAGAGGGGTGAGCCACTTATATATGTGCAGGAGGGCTAGGATTGGTTGGTGAAGTCACATGATCCAACCCATAAAACACAGGAAGTGACACACGCCAGCCCTTAAGGAAATGCTGTATGAAACAAGCAGCAAGCATGCTGTGGCCAGGGCTGAAAGGAAACACTGGCAGCAGATCACCACTGAACATGGCGCCCGGGACCGTGGCGGTAAGCAGGGGAACAGCGATTCACAGCAGCTGCCCTTACACCCAGGATCGTAGCCATAGGGGGTGCAAAGGTAGCAGTCACTACCGGGCCCAGGATGCTGAGGGGGCCCAAAGACCCTCGTGGTGCATACAAAGGCACCAGCATGCCCCTGGCCACAAAGCACTTGCCCCATGCTGCTACTGTATGTATTTCCAGTTCTACATTCCACTTAGTAAAAAAGTGTTACGTTTAACTCTGGCCTCATTCTTCAGTGCTATATTTCCACTGCACCGATCCCCAGGGAGCAACAGCCTGAGAGTACACAGTGACACAACACTTCATCAGGGCCACTGCCACTCCTATCCTCTGCGTCAGCTCCTCAGGGAGTTGCTGCAGGTGTCGAAGCCAAGATCGCCATGTAGCCCCAGCCTTAAGGAAGCAATGAAATGGGAAAACTATACTAAGGTAAGAACTGTGTGAAGAGCAAACTACAAGGTCAGTGCAGAAAGGTTCGGGAAGGTAATTTATTGGAACTGGGTAAAATATTTTTTAAATCCTAAAAAAATATTTTTTACGCTAATCACTGAAACAGACTGCTGAGAAATCCTAATAAAGGGGTTATTCCATGAAAAAAAAAATGTAATACCTATCCACTGCATGGGGGGAAACTTTTTATAGGAGACACATGTTTTTGTGGGCTAACCCCTTTAAAGGGGTTGTCTCACTTCATCTAATAGCATTTATTATGTAGAGAAAGTGAATACAAGGCACTTAATAATGTACTGTTATTATCCATGTTGCTTCCTTTGCCGGCTGGATTCATTTTTCCATTACATTATACACTGCTTGTTTCCATGGTTACAACCACCCTGCAATCCATCATTGGTGGTCGTGTTTGCACAATTTAGGAAAAAACACTAGCCTATTTTGTTACTGGGTTCATGTGTTTGTGAATATACAACATGGCTAACCTCTTAGGCTACTTTCACACTAGCGGCAAGGAACTGCTGCCGGAACTCCGGCCCGTCCCTATTATAGTCAATGGGGCCGGAGCGGTAGTCCGGGGCACGAGTGCACTAGCCTTAGGGCTTGTTCACAGGACCGTATGGTTTTGCGGTCCGTTTTTCACTGATTCGTTGTTCTGATTTTTGGATCCGTTGTGTTTCCGTTTCTGTTCCGTTTCTGTTTTTCCGCAAAAACAGGAACTTAGTAATCATTGCAAACCCCAAACACATGTGCAAAATGCGCTGGACATAGCATTTCTACAGCATGGATCTGCAAAAAATGGATGACTTACGGACATGTGTTCTGTATGCATTCCATTTTTTATACGGATCCATTGAGCCACTGAACGTGATTTGTGGACAATAATAGGACCTGACTCGAAATGTTGCGGAACGGAAAATCGGAAATACAGAAACGGAATGCAAACGGAGTACAATCCGTTTTTTTTTTGCGGACCCATTGAAATGAATGGCTGCGTAGATGGACCGTATACGGAACACAAAAAACGGCCCAGATACAAAAAGCAAAAAACGTTTGTGTGAACGAGCCCTTACTCTGTACATATCCACATCATATACAGTCCAACATGTTAGTAATGTACTAAAAGGTAGTATGGCTTAAAGGGCTTGTCCAGGATTAGAAAACCATGGCTGTCCGCAGGTTGTGTGCAGTATGGCAGTTCTGCCTTATTGTTTCCAAAGTAGCTGACCTGTAATACCACACACAACCCATGGGCAGGCGTGGTGCAGAACAACCCCTTTAAGGTGAGTAGGGCTTCTTTAATTTTTTTGTCCCACTTTACAACATTCTGCCACTAATTTTTTTTTACCATGATTTTTTTCTCTCACTTACTTGCAGCCTATACGTGAATATTCTATGTAATCTTTCTTTTATAAAAAATAAGAATGGGTGAATGGATGGTTTTCTGGTTATAATTTTGTTGAAGTCACTCCGTGTATTCTATTTCCTGTCCTGATTTTTTAACTTCCTCCTGTGTTTGTCCTTTTAGCACAGCACACAGCCTCACTTAACTTTCTCAGTCAGACCATTCACTGCGGCCAGAGAGGGAAGGGCGGTGAATGGCATGTGCATTTCTCTTCTGTGGGCATCTTTATCTAGGCCTATTAACAGAACAATAGAGTTGTCATCCTAAATCTGTTAATGTACTATTTTACTAATAGATAACATCTTTCACTCATAGCAGCAGGAAGCTAAACAATGGGTTACCTATCTCTATAGGAGTTGTATCTCTCTGTGCTGACTGCCACAAAAGACAATGCTTTGTATTTAATTTCCAATAACATAGTATTACAGAAATGTAAAAAAATAAATAGAAATGGGCGGATGGTTTTCTGGTTATAATTTTGTTGAAGTCACTCCGTGCATTCTACTTCCTGTCCTGGTTTTTTAACTTCCTCCTGTGTTTGGACTTTTAGCACAGCAAACAGCCTCACTTAACTTTCTCAGTCAGACCATTCGCCTTCCATTTCCATGTGTATTACTAGAATTAGTAGGAAATAATGAGCTTAAACTGTTGTCTAATTCTCCATTCTTTTTGCACATAGTGACGGAATAAGAATTCTCCCAGGAAAGAATGGACTCTTCATGTTAAACTGCTTTATGTTCATGATCATAAGACTGGAATCAAGTCTCTAAAGAGAAACCTATAACCACACATATCCCTGAATGTCTGAAGACAGCCACAAGGAAACAGCTGCTATATGGAGCTCTGCCCTGGGACCTAATTAGTGAGAAGCAAGTAGACTGCAGGGGGTGGGAGACCTTCTACAGTGCAGTACAGCGGGCAGGGGAGGGGGCACAAGTCCAGCCAATGAATACAGAGGAAACCATAGAGAGATAGATGGATGGATATATAGATAGATAGATAGATAGATAGATAGATAGATAGATAGATAATAATAGATAGATAGATGCTAGATAGATAGATAGATAGATAGATACTAGATAGATAGATAGATAGATAGATAGATAGATAGATAGATAGATAATATATGTGAGATGATAGATAGATAGATAGATAGATAGATAGATAGATAGATAGATAGATAGATAGATAGATAGATAGATATATGATAGATATGATAGATAGATAGATAGATAGATAGATAGATAATAGAAATGAGATAGATAGATAGATAGATAGATAGATGATGATAGATAGATAGATAGATAGATAGATAGATAGATGATGATAGATAGATAGATAGATAGATAGATAGATAGATATGAGATAGATAGATTTTTAAATAAATAATGATTGATAATATATATGAGATAGATATTAGATAGATAGATAGATAGATAGATAGATAGATAATAGATAGATAGATAGATATGATAGATAGATATGATAGATAGATAGATAGATAGATATTAGAAATGAGATAGATAGATTTTTAAATAAATAATGATTGATAATATATATGAGATAGATATTAGATAGATAGATAGATAATGATAGATAGATATGAGATAGATAGATAGATAGATAGATAGATAGATAGATAGATAGATAGATAGATAGAACCAGGGATGGATAGGCATGTAATCACAGGGCAAACCATAAAGGTATATTCACAAGTGGCAGATTTATTACTTGGGATTGAGCACATACTGTAGATACTGGGGTTGTTTCTGCAGCATGTGCATGGATGTGTGCAAACCCTATTCCGATGTTTGGGAGAGTTGCAGGAATTCCATGTAAATGCACCATTACACTGGAATATTAGATGTAAATTGACATTTGCTTGTGACTTTTCTATCTGAGAGGTCAGAGAGGATATCTGCAGATACAGCATACACTCTACCCCTGAGGAAACACAATGTAAAAGGCGCCATACTGGGTTTGTATTACTTGTATGTGCGGTTTTCTATATCAATTTGGGTGTGGGTCCGGCTTTACTTCATTGTATCTTGCTGCCATCATTGTGTCATTTACGACCACGTATTTGGTGTCTAATCTGTGGGTTGTGTCAATTCCTTCTATTTGTTATTTCATTGTGCATCATAATAAAGTATCTTAATTTTTACAATGATATATGTAGAGTGCGTTCTTTATCGGTGTCGCTAGTTTGGTATATGCATCTGCATTGTTTCCAATGGGCCCTATGTTTATGGGTTATTACACTGCCAGGTGATCACTAGCGAGCGTTCATACCAACGCTCATTAGTAATCATCTGCCGACATATCGGGCAGTGTAATACAGTTTGGTACAACTTCTAATGACCTCTCTATGTCTTGGGGCTGTATTACACCAACAGATTTTCTGACCAATGATTGTTTATACACGCAGATCTTTTGTTATACACACCAACTATTGATCTGATTGGACAGAATTGGTCAGATAATCTGTTGGTGTAATACAGCCCTTAGCTATAGATTTACATGGGACTGCACCTTCTGCCCCATCTATCTCTGTTATTAGTTACAGGCATGCAGCAGAAGGTGAGGCAGAGGTAGAAGACCTGGTAAAGGAGGGAGCAGAGCTTTGGAGGGGAGGAGGCAGCTCAAGGGCATTTGTTTCTCCTCTTATTACCTGCGCTGCATCCTTACGTCAAGCTGATAGGACAAAGTGCTTCATCATTTTGATCAGGAAGGATTCCCTCCTCCCCCGCCTCCCTCCAGGCTCCCCCTCCACTCACTGTAGCTTTCCCATCTCTGGAAGTCTAGCGCATCCGTCTCCTTGGTTTGGAGAAGCCAGATTAGGATGCTGGGCAGGTGCAGGGGAACGCTCACCTCCCCGCTGACGTCACAGCAGAGGATCAGCCGGAGCCGAGGATGAGTGTGGGCAGTGAGGCTGGAGAAGGGCTGAGGATGCTGTGAGAGCAAGCTAGATGGCTGCAGGGGTATGCCAAGAGAACAGACGGATGGATAGATAGATAGATAGATAGATAGATGGATAGATAGATAGATAGATAGATAGATAGATAGACGGATAGATAGATAGATGATAGATAGATAGATAGATAGATAGATAGATAGACGGATAGACAGATTATAGATAGATATTAGATAGATAGATAGATAGATAGATAGATAGACAGATTATAGATAGATATTAGATAGATAGATAGATAGATAGATAGATAGATAGACGGATAGACAGATTATAGATAGATAGATAGATAGATAGATAGATAGATAGATAGAAGGATAGACAGATTATAGATAGATATTAGATAGATAGGATAGATAGATAGATAGACAGATTATAGATGGATATTAGATAGATAGATATTAGATAGATAGATAGATAGATAGATAGATAGATAGATAGATAGATAGACAGATTATAGATGGTTATTAGATAGATAGATAGATAGATAGATAGATAGACGGATAGACAGACTATAGATAGATATTAGATAGATCGATAGATAGATAGATAGATAGATAGACGGATAGACAGATTATAGATGGATATTAGATAGATAGATAGATAGATAGATAGATAGATAGACAGACAGATAGAATAGATAGATAGACGGATAGACAGATTATAGATAGATATTAGATAGATAGATAGATAGATAGATAGATAGATAGATAATAAATAGATAGATAGATAGATAGATTATAGATGGATATTAGATAGATAGATAGATAGATAGATAGATAGATAGATAGACGGATAGACAGACTATAGATAGATATTAGATAGATTGATAGATAGATAGATAGATAGATAGACAGACAGACAGACAGATAGAATAGATAGATAGATAGATAGATAGATAGATAGATAGATAGACGGATAGATTATAGATAGATAGACTGTATGTTAGACAGCTACATGACTAAATTAACTATGACAACCAAGATACAGATACAACAGACAAGTACAGACATAAAATGGAGATTATATCAGGAGGTAAACTAAACTTAAGATAGATACAAAATTAAAGAGAGATTATACAATAAAAGAAATACATTTTATAGGTGGGAGACCTACTTCAGTTACTAAATTAGAACATAAAGCACTCTGAATAGATAGATAGATAGATAGATAGATAGATAGATAGATAGATAAGAAGACACCTATATCCTCTAGCACAGGTAGCTTGCTCAACACTGCTACATCACATATTCACATATTACTCCCACTGATTCATTTAATCTCCCAGTGTCAGTCTTCAGTAGAACTACATTGTCCATTTCACAAACGATGAGAATATCGTATAGAACATGTATATACTGTATACACATAAATAAATCTAGACATGCATAGACATCAAATATAGCGATATAAGAGATAGATAGATAGATAGATAGATAGATAGATAGATAGATAGAAATGAGATAGATAGATAGATAGATAGACAGACAGATAGATAGAAATGAGATAGATAGATAGATAGATAGATAGATAGATAGATAGATAGACAGACAGACAGACAGACAGACATGGGCTGTCAGTGAGGTGGTGACGTTTCCTCTGACACTGAGGGCAGGCAGCAGCAGGGCTATGTGAGGAATAAGTGAGATGATGGGAGTAAGATGTGGATGACATCATCCTGTCAGCGGCTCCTCCTCCCAGGCAGTGGCTCCTCCTCCCCCCTGGGTGTCTTCCCCGCACCTGGCTGTGAGGACTGTGGCAGGTGGCCGGTGAGCAGAGCGCACAGTAGTAGTACAGACCGGGGACATGTGTCACTTTACGGGGTTGGTCATCCTCCATAGGGATGCCTGTGTGTGAACGATCCCAGCCTCTCATGCCTATAAATGGGGATTCTCTCTAGAGAAGCAACTGGTGCATGGCCAGCCTCCTCACGTCAGCTCCAGGCAGGGGGTGGGCGGGGCCGAGCTCCATCCCCCCCCCCCCCCCCCCCCTCCAAATGGTGCGACCCATCCCAAGCTCTTCCCTTCTTCTCTTCCCTTCCCTTCTCTCTCCGGCTCTGCTAAGTGTCAGCGGCTGGAACTTATTGGCAATGCCTAGTTCTCATCACTCCCCACCCAGGATTTCCCAAATATCCCATTAATCTACAGTCTCCAATGGTTTTATTCAATGTAGGATGGGAGTTCATCTGAACGGAAGATATATTCTACTGGTGCTCGCTGTGCACATAGGTGAGTGCTCTCAGCTCCACTCTCTGCCATCGCCATCACATCCGTTATCTCTGCATCCTCCAGAATATCGGCCGCCCTGACCCGTGTGGGAATGAACGATCACCTGTCAGAAACGTCAGCGATCGTCTCTGCCTTTGCCGTATTTTCTCTATATTTATGATCATTCACACTGTGCGGCATGTATAGATTACATGGTGGGAACTGGGGAAGAAATGGAGGGGGCCAAATGCGAAAGAACCAGGTCGAACTAAATTCGGGCTGTTTTCCTAATATAATGACACGTTTCAATGATTTTGTTGTATATAAATATATATATATCTACCTATATGGTTATCATCAGTCTGTTTTTCGATTATCTGTCTCTGTACATGGGTCTGTTTAATATCTATCCAGGCAGTTATCTATTTCATATGTTTTTATCTTCTATCTTTTTCTTTGATATCTATCTATACATGTATCCAGTTCATTTCTATCGAATATCTATTTTTCTATCGAATATCTATTTATGCATCTACTATTTATATCTAAATGTATCCATATCATTTCTATCTTTATGTCTATCTGTTTCTACCTCATTTACACCTATCTCTCCATCTAATATTTATCTGTCTCCATTTAATATCTATTTTGTTTCTATTATCGATCTATCTATCTATCTATCTATCTATCTATCTATCTATCTATCCATCCAATATTCCTCTATACATCTACTCGTTTAATAATAGTTCATCTTCCAACCATTTACATAAATGGTGTCACTGAGGAGCCTCTGTTACTGGACTCTTTTAGGAAGGGCTTGTGGCTCCAGCAGGGCAGGCTGTGGACCTCCTAGATGGTTGTGTGTCTGGTGACCACTATGCCACCATGGCACACACACCATTGGCCAGGATTGCCTTCAGTCAGCTCACTGCGACAAGTGCTGCACTTGGCACCTCTTCTGTGACAAATGGGCCCCAGTGACAGCAGCTCTTCCCTAGCACAACAATGCACCCCTGAGATAGGGAACCTGGGTGATCAGAGGATGAAAAGAAAAGCGTCAATTAGCACCTCCAGTAAGAAGAGAAACCTATACAGACAATTAAAACTCCAAGCCCCGACTAATGAAGCTCGGGACAAAGAGCAGGAGCCATCCTGATGTGCCCAGCCCTGCACCCTGGTGACTGCCAGGCGTCAGCATTGACTTTACACCAGTAATGACATTAGCAGACATCAACACTTCTCCCACTGCCTGCTAATTGCAGGAAGAGCAGAAGAGCAGGCTGCTGCAACCTGAGAACAGCATCATTAGCAGCTTCCCTCTGCCAGGCTCCTGGTGCTGCTGCAAAATGCCCATTATGCAGGGAAATGACCAATATACAGTATATATATATTAAATGTCTATATACAGGATATATATATATAAAATGTGCATATACAGTATATATATTAAATGTCTATATACAGTATATATATAAAATGTGCATATACAGTATATATAAAATGTGCATATACAGTATATATAAAATGTCTATATACAGTATATATATATATATATATATATATATATATATATACATTTACTATATATGCAATATATATATATATATATATATATATATATATTTACTATACATGCACTATATATATATATATATTAATATAGTATATACACATTTAATATATACTGTATATATATACATATATATATATATATATATATATATATATATAAAGAAAGGACCGCTGCACTTACATATGGTAAAAAAATGTGTAGTCCTTTATTCACCCTCTCTCTCTCTCTCTCTCTCTCTCTATATATATATATATTTAATGTGTAGAAACATATATAGTAAATATATATTGTATATAGAGTATATATATATATATATATATATATATATATATATATATATATATATATATATTTATTTTTTTCACAATTGTAAATTCGACAATGTGATATTACATTGGTTTGAGCAGTTTTATATGTTCTTACGGTTGCCATTCATAATGTTGTGCTCTATAATTGTCTGGGTTATTCGTTTTTTCCATGTTTGGCACATTCTGGGTCACAATGAATGTTTTAAGCTGAATGATATATTTTGCCTTTTATAGACTGGTTATCTGCTGTGTGCAAGGGCTGAGGTGCACCAGGGAAAGGCCGTCGTTTGTAATGTCTATACCCAGCACTATTGCTCTTACATCTTTCTTGTAGAAGGTAGAAATGGTTGTTGCTAAAGGGGCATTTCCTTGCCCGCAGTGATTTTTCCTAGAGGATCTCTAAGGTTGGCACAGGTCTGTGGTGCCAGGATGGCTGCAGCTAGGATCAATCTATATTGACTGTTGTTCTATCTGCTAGACTCCAGAATGGGCCATTGACTGGAAAACAGTCTGATCCAAGAGGAGTCTTTATTGGTTTCAGCTTGGTATGAAATAAAGATGTCATGCCATATAGTAGGACGCATGCGCAGTAATGAGCAGTTGGGGTTCCTTTAGATTGTTTGTTAGGGTGGCATCCATATTCATGGAGTGTGGATCTGTCGGATTCATAGATGCAGTGTATTGTAACCCCCTTCCATTAGAGGGAGGAGGGGCTGAAGCATCCCAAATCTATTCCACACACAGAAGAATGTGTCACCTTCATACCCAGCACTAGATGTCCCTTCACATATGATAAAGCCATGGCTCCACATCCCAAACCAGTCATATTATACTGGATTGTCTTGTCAATTAAACTAGTTGACTTTGATTGACCGATGAGATCGGTGCAATTTGTAGCATTGATACACGGAACATGTGGTCCATATATTTCATTTAAGATCGTTCAATGGATCGCCAGAGCCCCCACTCCTGGCTTGGGTGCAGTGACTAGATCATGTAGGGCAGAGCTGGAGTCTGCTGAAGCAGACGATGAAAGAGACCTGGTAATGTCTGCATGGATTATTAATGACAAGCTGCCTGGATGCATCTGTAAGAGGAAATGGGGGGAAATGGAGGGTAATAGTGTGATGTGCACACCAGGCAGGCTGCCACTGTATGTGGTGGATGCAGATAGTGTGTGACCCACAAATCCCCAGAAATACCACAGATCGCCCTCCTCCACACTGACTGCGGCATCTAATGTACTGTCCAAGGGAATGTTAATGTGGAATAGCTGTTATCCGCCGTAGAGTGCGACATGGGGAATATTACAGGATCCATTCTGCACGAAATGGATGTAATTGTCCCCAGATCCAGCAGTTATTTAATGTTCTGGAGAATGCTTTATCCCTGCCTGGCGTCTCCTGTAAGATCATCCTTCATTTCTCACTTAAAGAGTCGGAAATCATTTTCTGACAATGTATTTATTCTCTGGAATCACAAGGAGGAGCAGATATTACACGAAAAGCCAGGGAAGTCTCCTGGATCTCAGGGTCAGGGACTGGGGGTCATCTGCCTCCAAGCCTGGAAATAAATGGCTAATATTTACCTGTAAAAATCATCAAAAATAATATTCATCGTGATTATAACTAAATATATATATATATATATATACATCCTATGCCTATATGTTTATCTGTTTATCCATTTATCTATCAGTTATCTATGTATAGACGTAAGATATATATATATATATATATATATATATACAGACACACAAATATATCTAATGTCTGTACATGTCTATATTTATCTGTTAATCGATAGATGAATGGATAACCTTTTTACTATTTCTCTACCTATATCTTATATCACTATATTCGATGTCTATGCATTTCTAGATTTATTTATGTGTATACAGTATATACATGTTCTATACGATATTCTCATCGTTTGTGAAATGGACAATGTAGTTCTGCTGAAGATGGATAGTGGGAGCTTGGATGAATCAGGGGAGTAATATGTGAATATAAGTGATGCAGCAGTGTTGATGAAGGGGAATAGCGGTAAGGGGTGTGTGATGGGAGCTGTCCCGCTGACCTGGTGCTGATCTCTCTTCCAGCATACTTGGTGCAGGCAGTGAGGGCAGCGGGCAAGTGCGATGCGGTCTTTAAGGGCTTCTCCAACTGTATGCTTACCATGGGAGATAAAATGGAAACCTATTCGCAAAGCATGGACGAAGAGAAAAATCTCAACACCATTTGCTCGTAAGTCTTCAAAGCTAGTTTTCTTCTGTAAGAGATTGATGAATGACTGGCTGCACCACTGACGTCTACTGTCTACCACAGGCGCCACCCCCACAGCCAACATGTCAATGCAAGCCTCAACTTACACACACTTCTCTGCATGGGGATTTTACGGAACATAAATATTTATATATACATATATATATACAATTAATCTATACACAATAACCATAGAAATGCAGTAGTATAGCTAATTGTAATATATATAATATATATATATATATATATATATATATATTTTATACTAACTATATATATATATATATATAACTATATATATATTTATATATATAAGTAGATATATGTATATATATATATATATATATATATATATATATATATATAACTATATCAAGGACTGCCAAGTCAGTGGTCAGAGGAATTGCACCCCCACTCTTTTAGCTGTGCTGCTCATCTCTTTTGTGATATATATATATATACACACACACACACACTGCTGTCCAGGCAGTTAATGCATGGAATGAATAAATCATATTTCATAAAGCCAGAAGATACAAAGAAAAAAGTCATTAAGTAATCTCCAACAATCAAATCTTACAACCTTCCAACATCCTTAATAAAATCGTTAAATATACCCCAAAGGACCGCTAAATTACTTACACACATAAAGACACACACTAATATATATATATATATATATATATATATATATATATATATATATATATATAGAGGCATATCGATATAACATGATAGACAGACAGATGATAGATGTAATGTAGAGCTTGGTCATCTGATGTTAGATGGAGGAGGTGCACACCCCCTGTGGGGAGCAGACATCTTGTACTAGAGACAGTTTCCCAGCCCCTGAATATTCTCATTATTAGAAATCCAGGAAGAGTGGAGCTCATCAATGCCAAAGCATGCAGCTCCTCTGCTCCAGCTAGGACGTGGTCACACCGAGCAGATGGGGAGGGGGTGACAGGGGACACGACAAGGCTGCAGACGTCTATTCTCCAGCTCCCCCCGGGAATACACTCCTGTACATCACTGACTGCTGGAGACTTATTGGCTTTACAACCATGTTAAGCTGATAAATCTCCATTGATAGGAACCCCTCGTGTCTTGAAGACCTGCTGACAATGGCACATGCTAGGACACTTCTGGCATCTCTAAGGGGCGGCAGTCAAATTGACAAATAATTGATAAATTGATAACTCAATTTGCAATTTTACTCCTGGAAAATCATTTGCAAACTCAACTCTTTGTTTTCCTGTATGATACATAGGAAAATAGTAACTTTATTATCACATAAACATATGTCAAAGGCCAATTCGAAATTCCTCCGTTGTACTATATATCTATATATAAATATTATACATATAATCTCTCTCTCTCTCTCTCTCTCTCTCTCTCTCTCTATATATATATATCTATATATATAGTACAAAATAAGAGAATTCGATTTTTTTTTATTCTTTATTTTACATACAAAATACAATTAATTTTTTTTTAGAACATCATATAATAAGGAAAGGCTTACCAATACCATTACCCTTCTCAATGACACACAAGAACTGATCCACACTTATTTGTAGCAAACACCTCTTACATGACCACAAGGTGTGCAGTACAGTGAGAAATGGGCCAGCAACCCACTGATGATGTCCCTTTGTCCTGTCTCATTCAGGTACTGGAACGAATTCCATGTGTGTGCTGTCACAGTGCTCGCAGATTGTCATGAAGGGGCAGCAGACATGTGGGAGAAACTGAAAAAGGATTCCAAAAAACTCAACATTGAAGGCAGCTTGTTCCAAATGTGCGGAGGATCTAGCGGTTCCGCGGGGCCCAGAGCCACCCTGCCTTTACTGCTGCTGTCTCTATCTGCTCTACTTACCTGGATCTTCTAGTAGACCCAAAGCATCAGGAATCCGCCCTCACTCGCGCCACCTGCTGGATTCTAGAGGAAATACCTTATCCGTTCTCCGGGGACGTTGTGTTCTCTGTGACGTTTCCCATCTAGGATTGTGGAAAATTAAAAAAAAAATATATATTCTTTAATTTGTGTTTCGTTTGCCAAATGTTAACAAACAGTGAGCAACAACAGCCAAACCGGACCTCAGCTTTACATCTTCAAACCAGAAACAGTGAGCCCTTTATCCTTTGCAAAGAAACTCAGGAAAGGCCCTGGGCCAACCAATAATAATAATAATTACAATAATAATATTAATAACAATAACAGGAGAAGAAGAGATGGAAGTGGGCTCCTCATTATTAAATAAACCATCACATGCAAAACAAGCCAAGGGACCAGTCACATATGGAAGATGTGCTGTAGATGTTCACATGGTCTATCACTATCTAATGTTCACCATATCCCTCTCCACAAAAACCATGTTTTCCTCATTGGAATGCAACTATGTAACCAAGGAAAGAACAGCACTGGCAAGAAGAGCACTGAGTAACTGGATGAATGGTCAAAGGATGAATGTGCAAATGAATGGGCAAGTATGATCCATGGACTGCTGAGGGAGTCAAGCTTTATCTGCTGTTGCCAAGATATATTTCGAAGTTCACTGCCTTCCTTTCTTTCTTTTCCTTGGTTTAGGTGTTACACATATTACTTAAGTATCCGACAGTGTAAACCACAATGGGGGAGTAAATGTATAATCGTACAAAATAGTTATTATAAAAAAAAAATAAGAGATTTTGACAGAAAATTAAAGAGAGAGCCTTGATTTTAAAAATAAATAAATGTAATTTAACAGAAAGTTTATTATAAACTCAAATCAGCAAAAAAGAGATATTTGCTACAAAGTATATAGTACAAGATAATTAATAAAATTATTGTTTCAAAGCCGCTGTGTTTTATTAAAAGTTTCTATTTGATACCAAATGTTTGTAGAAAAGTATTGAGATTAGACTGCTGAGGGTGTCAGAGCTTATGGAAAAGAGCATGGAAATGTGAAGGGGGAGATAAAGGGACTGTGAAAATGGAAGGGAAGTGAGAGTCGGCGAAAATGGCTAAAGGTAGAAACAAAAACAATTGTAAAGAGGTCAGAGAGGAAAAGGAGAAAGGAAAGAAAAAGAGGAAGAGAGAGAGAACAGGAAAAGAGAACGGAAAATAGGAGAACTGTAGATGTGAGTCTGAGAAAGGGAAGGAAAAGAGAAAGGGAGGAAGAGATGGAGAGAACAGGAAAAGAGAGAGGAAAAGGAGAAAAGATGTGAGAAAGGAAAGGAAAAAAGATAGAGAAAGGAAGGAAGAGATGGAGAGAACAGGAAAAGAGAGAGGAAAAGGAGAAAAGAAGATGTGAGAAAGGGAAGAGAGGAAAAGAAATAAAGAAAAGGGGGAAGAGGCAAGGAGATAAAAAGAAAAAAAAGTGGAGAGGTGAGAGTGATAAATGGAGATGTAAGAAAAAGACAGTGTGAGAAAGGGAAAGTAGGGAAAGAGATAGACAAAAGGAGGAAGAGACAGAGGGAACAGGAAAAGAGAGAGAGAGAAGGAGTAGGTGAGAAAAGGAGATGTGAGAAAAGGAGAGTGTGGGAAAGGGGGGGGGGGGAGAGAAAGGAGGGAGCGACAGAGAAAGAACAGGAAAAGATAGAGGAAAAAGAGAGAGAGTGAGAAATGGAGCTGTGGAAAAACGGAAAGAAAACAAGAACAGGAAAAGAGAGAGGATAGGGAGAGAGTGAGGAGGAAAGTAAAGGGAGAGGGAGAATCAGAAAGGGAGGAGAAAGGAGGAACAAAGAGAGATGGAAAATAGAAAAAGCAAGTATACATATGTGATGATGGAAAAAGGGCAAAGAGAGGGAGAGGAGGGAGAAAGTGAAGAGGAAAAAAAGAGATGAAGTGACAGCACTGGAGGAGAAGGGAAGAGAAGGAAAAACGGAGGATAAATAAAGATACACCAGAGAAAATAGAGGGTTTGCAAGAAACAGAGAGCTAAAGAGACAGAGAGAGAAGAGAGAGAGATAAAGAGACAGAAGAGGACAGACTGAGTGTGAAGAACCAGCTTTTGTTGAGCAGAAGGTCACCACTATTAGGCAGGACTGGAGAGGGGCAGCAGAAAACTGCCTGTTCTGGAGATCAGATGAGTCGTTTCATAATTAATAAGACACCTCAGCTGAATTTGCAGGAGACCAGCTCTATTGATTTAGCAGAGGAAATGCTGTAACCTTTTCTATTTATAGGCTCTTGATGTCTGGGAGAAGTATACTTGTGTGTACACATGAAAGCAGCAACCAAACCCTTTGTGAGCCCAGGCAGTAAAAGCCTGAGCAGCAAACTGCCATTTGATCCTCAGCCATACAGTACAATGTAATGTCCATTAACTGTAGCCTCCATCTACTCCTTAAGAAATCAGGTATGCTGGCCACTCTCCTGTCCTTTACTAATGTAATGTGTAACAATAGTATGTTATACTCCTAGTAGAAGAGGCTGAGTGCATTGTGGATCTAGGAGTGCACTGAAACAAAGGCAGCAGCAGGCAGGATAGAAAGGTTAGATGAAGATCAGACACAGATACCTGTATTCAACTGGATATTACTGATAAGATGCTCTCTGTACAATATCTGACCTTTCCATAGACTGGTGCATAGCTACTTTACAGGGATATTTTCTATTGTCGGATAAAGTGCCTGTCACATCAGTAAGGAGCCTGTGTGAAGATGCTGCTGTGATTTCCCATCCCCTGAGCTAGGGCATTAATTAATGCTATCCTTGCCTCTAAACATAGCCCATGCATGCAGCATCCCAGGCCCCTACAACAGGAAAGCTGCATGAAATGTTCCACCTTGCATTGAAATTGGAAGGGGGGGGGGGGGGGGTAGTATTCTGCACAGTTGGGTAAAGCATGTTTCGATTTTAATATCAATCTTGTTAGCAGAGAGAGAAAAAAAATATGTTCAATGAAAAATAAATTCTCCAGGGAAATCTTGTCTCACTGTTATTCCAATGCAGATGTGACTCTCATTACCAGAGCAAGCCACAGGCAGAATGCACAGTCACAGATTTGTAATGGGATTACAAAGTGGGGCTGTAAGGGGCAGAGGGTTTAATCCTATCTATATCATTAATCACATTTAATGAGAACTGGATGCCTATTTTATGACATTATAAATAATCTGATGACAGAGTTAAATATAAATGGTAGGAATGTCAAGGAACTTTGCATTATATCATTTTACAATACTAGATGGAAGGGTCAGTAGACAAGGCTGTATATGATGGTATCACTAGTACTTGACTTAACTAACATGAACTGCAGGAATAGAATACTCTATTTATCAGTGTATAGGTGTGAGTCTTTATGTATATTTTGCTACTTGTTTATCTCACTGCTATATATATATATATATCTATATATATATATATATATATATATATATATATATATATATATATATATCTATATATGAAGAGAGCTGCCAATATCATATAAACAGGTATGTACTGATGCAGTGGGGCTGAGTTTGTCATTAGAATGGTTTCACACTGTATTTCACTTATTACAGATAATGTAGCAGTAGTAGCTTTACCTGCAGACCACCCACATATAACACACTGAGTTGAGCAATTGCAGAAACGCATAGGGGATCAGTTATTATTGTTTTTATGCCACTGGCGTATTTTTGTCGCAGATTTTGTCGCAAAAGGGTTTTGCGGCAAAATCTGTGACTTTTTCGAGGTAGCAGAAAAAGGGGCATGGTGTGGGCAGGGAATTGGGGTAGGCCAGCCGGCCCATATCATTTATCATTGTCCGCGCCAGTTTATGGCATGGACAACGGTTTTAAACTACGCCAGCAAGAGAACTGGCGTAGGTTAAGGGATGTCGCATTGCCGACGGCCTGTGCCTCTACAAAACTTTGGCGCATCTGTCGCCGGCGTAGGGGGATTAAGACCGGTGTATAAATTGCCGGTCTTAATGAATAACCCCCACGGTATTACAGAATGCAAAGTTAAAGACTAAAAGCAAGATCTACACTGCCGGAGGCACTTATTATTATTGTTATTTCCTGATAACTGACTGCTCGTCAGTGGAGGTGAAGAGCTGCATTGACATGCAGCAATCACCTCCATGGTATCCTCATACAGATACATTGTTTCTGGGCGTCAGATCACTCTTTCTGCGGCACCTTTATTGGTAATCAGTCCGATTATCTCGATAATCGGACCGACATTTGGGGCGTGTATATCCGCCATGTAAATGGGATTAGATTAAGAGTTGGGGTCAACAGCAACGCAGCAAAATCTTTCCGATGTAATGTATATGTCTTAGGCCTAATTCCCACGTCCGCAATCTTCTTCCGCACCCGTTCCGCAAATTTGCGGAACGGGTGCGGACCCATTCATTTTGAATGGGGATGTGATGGATGCGGAGAGCACACATTGTGCTCTCCGCATCTGCATTTGCGGAGCGCGCTGCCGATCTTCCGGACGACAGCGCCGCAAAAATATAGAGCACGTCCCATTCTTGCCCGCAATTGCGGACAAGTATAGGCATCTCTATAGGGCTGGTGGCAAGGTGTTTTGCGGATCCGCAAACTTGCGGATCTGCAAAACACTAAGGATGTGTGAATAAGGCCTTACTTGTCCATGGATTATTACTTGGCAGATTTATGCCATTCTGACATGGCATTAGGCTTAGTTCACATCGCAGCTGCTTCTCCGCTCATTTTTTCCAGTGTTCAGCTCCATCATAGGAACAGAACAATATAAATAGCGGAAGAGCCGGATGTGTCAGATGACAGGCAGCCCCAGTGTGCTACAGACCCCATGGACTATAAGGGGGACAATAGGGTCTCCATCATGGTAGAAATCGTTTTACTGGAAAAAATCGTGCAGCATGCTGTGCTACTTTGTTCTGCCGCGGAATCTGTGATGCGGCTGCCAACGCAAAAAGTGAACACGCTTGTAGCCATTATATGTTGATATACCTTTGCCTCAACCAAATGCAACATGTATACAGCAGGTCAGTGGAGGAGATATGTGTCTGGTGTGAACCTAGCCTTGGCCATACTACATCTGTAAGTATTTCTGGCGGTCCAAGATGTAAGTAATGACCAAGGGCCAGATATTATCCTGGACTTCTTGGGACACCACAAAAATAGTCTACGTTCAACTGTAGATCATATAAGGTCTAGTGTCCCTTGAAGGCTTTTGACGTAAGAACAATGTATTTAGCACATTTCATTTTATTGGCACATGTCTCTTATAAAGGAGCTCAGGATAGGTAATGCCGCTGAAGCATGGCTACATTGTGTGCTGTCCTTTGGGAACTTCCTACAGAAGAACCAATAAGCATATTTCTCTTTTCTAAAGAGGCATTTGGCTGGTATTACAGATTCTTTTCCATACTCTGCAGCCTGAGGCAGACTAGGAGCTTCAGCTGAATCATGAAACCTTTCTGAGCTGACAAGTCCCCAGCTCAATCCTCTCACCCTCGTCTCCACCGCCCCGGGAATCTCATTACATGCAGCACCAAGATCGCACTTCCAGGACCACATTCCACATGCTCAGACAGTGATAATTGTGCTGCTGAAAATGAAGAATATTTATGGAATCGCTTTTGCATATTCACGCTTTTTATTTTTAAACTTTATTTTGCAGAAAATGGCTTTAAATTCTGTCTTACTAATAATTTGTTTTACTTCGTCACAAAGTGCATTTTTTTGTAAGCAGTGGATGTAATGATAGGGAGCCGACGACTGCGCTGGTCTCCGTCATTGTAGTCCTCAGATGCCGCGATCATACATGTTTGTGACATCTGATAGTAATAATACAGTGTAAAATGTAAAAAAATAAATTAAATCATACTTACCTCATCCATCTGCTTGTCACGGGCCAGCCGCCGCCATATTGATTGAAGATCTGGTGCAAAATCTTGTCTGACCGGTGATGACGTCATCACGTCGGCCGGCGTGGTGACATCATATGTCACTGTGCACGGGATTTCGTGCGAGATCTTCAATCAAGAGGGCGGATGGCCCATTGTGAGCAAATGGAGGAGGCAAGTATGATTTTTTTTAGTTTTTTTACTTTATTTCAGGTATAATCAATTCGCTACCACGAAGCACGAGGAAATCCGGCTTCATGGTGAATCAAATTTATCCAGAAATTTGGATTGAATTCCATTTTTGTCGGGTTCAATTCGCTCAACACTAATGAAAACTATAAGCTTAAAGGGAATCTGTCATTCCCTCACAGAAGATTGCGCTCCCTTTAAAGTGAAGCCACAGGTCTCTGTTGGGGCTCTACCGTTTTGATTGCAAGAATATAGTAGCTATAGAGAGACTGTGCTAATTTTGACCCAGAACTCCAACAGAAATGGTAAAAATGCCAACGTGAATAGAACCTAACTGTAAAAGTTTTGCATTTCTTGTATTCACTGTTACAGTATGGTTTCTACATGGTAGCAGCGGAGCCCAGGAAACAATTTTTCTTCTAGGAAATGTGCCAGCCATGTATTAATTTCCTTTGCCTACACATGATTCACTTGGCAGGAGCAGACAATAATGTTCCAGCTACATTCAATTCAAGGTAGGAATATTTTTTTATAAAGCACTCTGAATAAAAATAGATAGATAGATAGATAGACAGACAGACAGACAAATAGATAGATAGATATGATGGATAGATAGATAGATATATAATGATTGATTAATAGATAGATACATAGATAATGATTGATATATAGATTTGATAGATAATAGATAGATAGATAATAGATAGATAGATAGATAGATAGAAAGATATATATATATATATATATATATATATATATATATAGATAGATAGATAGATAGATAGATAGATAAACTATGGGAACACCAGTCTTGATAAATGTCCATTAGTATTTGCTTATACATATATTTTTTGATTTGTGTCTGTTAGTGTTATTTTTGAGACACATTTGCATCTGAGTCCCATTGTATCTCAGGATATAATATTTTATCTTTCCTGTTATCATAGCTGGTCCATGAAGCAGGCCACCAGTCATGAAACATGAATAAAAATCAGCCTCCAACAGCTTCCTCCATCAATGCACTAGATGAGGTCACAGGGGTGTTTGCTGGCCATACTCCACACATCCAGTATGTTGACAGCTGAGTCACTAGTTGCATCCTTCAGACCAATTCAGCTCATTTTTATTGTAATATTATAATGCTCGATAGGATATGAAGAATAGTGGCTTTTCTGAAAGGAAGTATTAAATACTGTTACACAATCTATTTAATATTAACAAACTTAATTTTATTTTGTAAAGGACTGAGAATTGAGTATTATTTAATACAATAAAACAAAACACACTCACACACTCACACACACACACACACACACACACACACGCTCTCTCCCTCTATATATAGAGAGAAAAGTATTGGGACACATCTCTTAATCATTGAATTCAAATGTTTCATTGCCACAGGTGTAAAAAATCCAGCACCTAGCCATGCACTCTGCCTTTACAAACATTTGTGAAAGAATGGTCATTCTTAAGAACTTACTGATGTCAGTAAGGATGTCACCGTTATAAGTCAGTTTGTAAAATTTATTTTCTCCTAGTCAGATATTCCACCATCAACTGTGAGAAGTATTCTTTCAAAGTGGAAGTGTTTATGAACCAGAGTAACTCTAATTTGAAGTGACAGACCATGTAATGTTACGTAAATTTATCAGTCTCTTTATGCCAGATTATGTTGCATGACATACAGTATGAGCACCATCGTTTGCGACTTTTTGAGCTTCGTTCTCAGCACTTTTCTGAAGTGCCGCGAAAAGGATGCAGCTTAGCGGGAGGATTACTATAACTTTTGCCAGACAGTGGTATCGTTTCTGGCGCATGGCAAGGCAGAGATGTGTCTGATTTGTTAGGAGGCATCTGCCTCTTAGTAAATTAGGCGCATCTCATGCCAGTGCAGGGGAATTAACATTGCCATAGGGATACACCAGTCTTGATAAATGTCACTCATTGTGCATAAAAGTCGCCAACTCTTTGAAGACTGAACAAACCTCAGCAAACCATCAGCAAAAAACTGTGCACTGGGAGCTTCATGGCATGGGTTTTCATTGCCGAGCAGCTGCATACAAGCCTTACATCACCAAGGACAATGTCAAATGTGAGATGGAGTGGTGTAAAGTGGTGGTATTGTTTTTCAGGGGTTGGTCTAGTCCCCTTAAGGTGGACTTACATGGCCTGATATTCTGGAAGATTATCGGAAATGATCGTTCCTGACAATCTGCCCATCTAAATTTGCTGCAGATCACCCGATGAACGAGCGAAACAAGTCAAAAGTATTTTTTCTGGGCAGCAGATCGTGCAGTTTATCCTTTTAAGGACTCATGACGTACCGGTACATAATGGTGTCCTGGTACTTAAGGACTCATGATGTACCGGTACCTCATGAGTATTTCTGATCACCGCCGCGCAGTGCGGGGTGATCGGAACAGAGTGCCTGCTGAAATCATTCGACAGGCACTCTGTCCCAATGCCTAGGGGGTCCTGTGACCCCCCCCCCCCCCCCCGTATTGGCAATCGCAGCAAACCGCAGGTCAATTCAGATTTGCTTAGTTTCCGGGTTAATCGGGTCTCTGGTGACCCGATAACCCGGTACAGGATGGTGATCGGTGGGGTGATAACACCCCACCAATCACCATACTTAGATCCTGTGAGGTGATGGTGACATCACCTCACAGGATAGCATCTGATTGGCTGCACGGGTGGGAGGGGGTTAACTCCCCCTGCTCTCCTCCTCTTCCTCCATCGGAGGAGCGAGGAGAGAAGAGCCTGCCGCCGATCGGGACCCCAGCACCCAGCCTTTACCCCCCAGCACCCTCCTGTGCCCATCCAGAGTGCCTTCTGGCACTTGCAGGTACGTTAGGCAAAGCCAGGGCAAGCATTAGTTCAGGCAGGGAGAGTTAGAGAGAGTTCAGGGTTAATTTTTTATTTTTTTTGTGTTGCATCACCCTCTTAGGGTGTTGGGTCCACAGCACAGCTGTGTGTCCCTAGACCCCCCCAGGGGTGCTGCAGCTTGCCCCCTTTTTTGGACAAGCGCATACGCTTATCTGTTATAATGCCACCAGCAGCACTAAATACACGATCAGATAAAACGCTGGTGGCAGAGTTTTTCCGTCCTTGTGACAGTAGGCCGCGCATCAGGATGAGGCTGGCGGGGTGTCATGAAACTGTCCCAGGCTTTGGAGAGTATTGCCCTGCCTCTGTTGGAACTGCTGTGTGTTCCCCTTGTCTCCCCTCCTCGGTTGCCCAAGGAACTGCTGACTCTGCCGCCAGCGTTGTCAGATGGAAATTTTTGGAACAATTTTTCAACAAGAATCTTCTGGGGGTCGAGAAGGGTGAACAACCAGTAATCCGTGTTGTCTAAAATGCGTATAACACACGGGTCGCGGGCAGGGCCGGTGCATAGATTTTTTCCAACCGAGCCAAGATAAAAATTAACGCCCACCCCACCCCCCCTTATCAGATGATCTGCCCATATCATAACATCACGTATGTTCCACCCCTTTCTCAGCATTTAAATTAAAAGAGAGTTATATGTTGCAATAAAGCCCCCTATTAAGAATCGTGGAGAATAACTACCATAACTTAAGCCATAGCTAAAGAAACAAGCCTGTGTATTAGATTGTTTGCTTACTCGTAAATTTGGCAACCTCATGATTTCTTACCCAAATTAAGTGCTTTAGTGCAAACAAAATTACTGATTTGTGCATGCGTGTGCATGCGGCCTAACCCTCAGCATGCCCTGACAGTAACAGATTATAAGAGAATGCTGAGGATTGTAGTATCACAGGGATATAGCCTGCCCGATTGCCCCAAATGGCCAGAATGACCTCATATAAGATTTGTGACTGCTCCATCTACCATGTTTACTGCTCCTATATCCCTGTGATACTACAATCCTCAGCATTCTCTTATAATCTGTTGCTGAGCCTGTCAGGGCATGTTGAGGGTTATAGCTTTGCAACTCTTTAGGTCCTGGCTAGGCAGCTAGGCCTAGGCTATATATGCCTGCAACTTATATGATGTTGATCTGTATAATGATCCATCAGACTCTACAAGTTGAACAACTAAGTAGTTCACCTATCAGCTGTCCTTGTCCTGAGTTGCTGCTGTCGGCTATTAGCTCTAGCTGTGATGGTCGGTCAGGCCGCGGGCGGACGTCTTTTCTCTCTGGCTGACTGCTGGTGTCAGAGAGTGAGATCGCCTCTAGCTGCCCCTGCTCTTCCTGCTGCTGTAGCCTGTGCAGTCATGCCCCTAGGCCCCAGCCGCCCTGAGCCGCCTTGAGCCCGTCATGTGACCGTTGCTGGGGCAGTGAGCGGCCGCCGGCCGGCGCACACACGCAAGCGCATCAGCCGGCCGCCGGGCGGGATTCTTAGAGCGCTCAGGTGGCACAGCATGAGAGAGGGGCACCGCGCCAGCCGCCAATTAAGTTCCCTTCCCTTCCTTAGGCAAATTGGGGTAGGTTTTGAGAAAACGCTGAACCCCTAAGTTTAAGACGTGAGCTAGGCATGGGATGTGTGTGAGCTTTCTGAGCTCCAAAGCCGCCACCAAGTTATGGCCACTATCAGACACAACCATGCCTGGTTATAGGTTGAGTGGCGAGAGCCACAGCTCAGTCTGGTCCCTTATACCCTGCCACAGCTCTGCGGCTGTGTGCTGTTTATCCCCCCTAAGCATATCAGTTTCAGCAGGGCCTGTTGCTGCTTCCCCACTGCAGTGCTATATTGCTTCCAGCTACCGACTAATGGCTGACTGGTGCTGCACGCGGATAATTCGGAGGCGGAAGTGGAGGCGGCGGCAGAGACGGGGGAGGCGGAGGAGGAGAAGTGGGGGTTGGAGCCACTAACGTAGGTTCTGGCGGAAACCCTGATCGACGTAGGGCTCGCAATCCTTGGCGTTGGTAGCACCTGTGCCCTGTGTCCCAGGGTACGACTCGCTCCTGGCCTCCACAACGTTCACCCAGTGTGCTGTCAGGGAAATGCAGCATCCCTGGCCAAATTCACTTGTCCATGTGTCCGTCGTTAAGTAGACCTTCCCAGTAACTGCGTTGGTCTGGGCAGTGTGATGTTATGGGACACATGTTGGTGTAAGGCTGGCACGGCACACCTTGAAAAATAGTGGTGGCTGGGGACTGCGTAATGCCGCCCACATCAGGCTGCAGAAGGCCTCAGTGTCCATAAGCCTAAATGGCAATATTTCCAGGGCCAGTAATTTGGAAATCTGCTGATGGTGCTTGCAAAGGTCTAGGTGCAGGGCGGGAGGCAACCGGACCTGCGCGTTCGACAGGGGATTGACCAGCACGTAACACAGGGGAGGAAGAGGAGGCAGTGGTGTGACCCGCAGACACAGATTGTGGACCCAGGCATTCGTCCCACTTATTAGGGTGCTTGGATGCCATGTGGCAGATAATGCTGGTGGTGAGGTTGCTAGTGTTCACGCCTGGCTGATTTTGGTATGGCACAGGTTGAAAACTACTATTCTTTTGTCGTCCGCACATTCCTCAAAAAAGCGCCATACTGCAGAACACCTACCCCTTGGCAAGCGATATTTCCGCACGGGGGTGCTCCGTGGAACAGTTGCGGGCCTATTTGGTGTGGCCCGCCTTCTCCCTTTTGCCACCCCACTGCCTCTTCCAGCCTGTTGCGTTGCTGCAGATCCCTTCCCCTCTGTACTGTTGTCCTCGCTCGGCTTTCCACCTTCCCAGGTTAGGTCAGTGACTTCATTCGTCCACCACCTCCTCTTCCACTTCCTCACTCTGCTCATCCTCCTAACTTGTTGACCTAACCACAACCTCAGTGATTGACAACTGTGTCTCATTCTCTTCATCAACCTCTTGAGACACTAATTGCGGTTGACTTATTGGCAACTGTGTCTCATCATCATCCACCTCATTAAACAGTAATTGCCATTCCCCACCATCATCTTCTTGTGACTGTGGATGCTCAAGAGTTTGGGAATCAGTGCACAACATCTGTCCCTCTTCAAGCGTGCTTGGCGAGAGGGCCAAATGAAGGAATCGCTATGAAAAGAGGTCCCTGGAATATCCGAGTGTGGGATCACTTGTTTGCCCAGACACTCCATGGTGGGAGGAAGGAAGATCTGGGTGAGGATTGTGTTGACCAGACTGTTGGCTACTGAGACTGTACTTGGTGGAAGACAGGGTGGTGCTTAATCGACTGGAAGCACTATCTGCTGCAATCCAACTGACCACCTGTCGCACTGGTCTGAGTTCAAGAGTGGTGTCCTGTGCCGCCCTGCAAACTGGGAGATGAAGCTAGGTATCGTGGATGATTGTTTTTCTTGTCCTCTAGCAGCTGGCACAGTTTCAACGCATCCAGGGCCACGGCCTCTGTGTGCACCATCAGAATCATGGCCACTTAGCCGTCCCTTACTGTTCGCCTTCTTCATTTTAAATGTTATATATGCTTGAAAATATGTCACACGTACAGTAACGTAGGATTTGGAAGTGTATGCACAAAAAAATTTAAAAAAGTATTTGGGATGTGGAAAAGTCACACAGGAGATATCCCACAGATAATGTCAATGCTGTCACCAGTGGCTAATGAAAAATTACAGGGAATGTCACGGGTATTCGGGATGAGGAAACGTTATACAGGACAGTTACCACAGGTAATGTCACTGTTCGCAGCTTCTACGGAAAAAGTACACTGTATGTCACAGATAAAAAATATTTAATGCACACGGTACACTGGAGATGTACCCCTGGTAATGTCACTGTCAAAAGCGGACACCGTCTATTGACAAAGTACACTGTATGTCACAGATACATTTTCTAACTGCACACGTTACACTGGAGATATTCCCCTGTTAATCTCACTGTCAGAAATGGACACCGTCTATTGAAAAAGTACACTGGATGTCACAGATATTTTTTGGATGTGCACACTTTACACAGGAGATGTGGCGCAGATAATTTAACTGTCCGCAGTGGACACCGTCTACGGAAAAAGTACACTAGATGTCACTGATATTTTAGGGATGCGCGGACTTTACACAGGAGATGTGGCGTGGATAATTTAACTGTCTGCAGCGGACACCGTTTACGGAAAAAGTACACTGGATGTCACTGATATTTTTTGGATGCACACACTTTACACAGGAGATGTAGCGCAGATAATTTAACTATCCGCAGTGGACACCATCTATGGAAAAAGTACACTGGATGTCACTGATATTTTAGGGATGCGCACACTTTACACAGGAGATGTGGCGCAGATAACTTAACTGTCCTCAGCAGACACCGTCTACGGAAAAAGTATACTGGATGTCACTGATATTTTAGGGATGCACACACTTTACACAGGAGATGTGGCGCGGATAATTTAACTGTCCGCAGCGGACACCGTCTACGGAAAAAGTACACTGGATGTCACTGATATTTTAGGGATGCGCACACTTTACATAGGAGATGTGGCGTGCATAATTTAACTGTCTGCAGCGGACATCGTCTACGGAAAAAGTACACTGGATGTCGCTGATATTTTAGGGATGCGCGGACTTTACACAGGAGATGTGGCGTGGATAATTTAACTGTCTGCAGCGGACACCGTCTATGGAAAAAGTACACTGGATGTCACTGATATTTTTTGGATGCACACACTTTACACAGGAGATGTAGCACAGATAATTTAACTATCCGCAGTGGACACCATCTACGGAAAAAGTACACTGGATGTCACTGATATTTTAGGGATGCGCACACTTTACACAGGAGATGTGGCGCAGATAACTTAACTGTCCTCAGCAGACACCGTCTACAGAAAAAGTACACTGGATGTCACTGATATTTTAGGGATGGCACACTTTACACAGGAGATGTAGCGTGGATAATTTAACTGTCCGCAGCGGCCTATTAGACGCTATTTAGCAATCCAATAACACTCCCTACACTGTCTGTCCCTTCCTATGCACAGCTCTCCCTAAGACTGAGCAATTTAGTGCAGGTTGTCACACACAATACACACAAATACATTTTGGACAATAATATGTGTGTTCAGCATTGTGAAAGCAGTGTGGGGGAAGACCCTTCTCTGTTCCAGTATGACTGTGCCCCAGTGCACAAATAAATGTTGAAGAACTTAACTGGTCCAAACAGAGTCTCTGTGAGTAGGCCTGCATCCAGCCCTGGACTATGCAGACATGAGAGGACATGGGGCGAGGGGCTGGATGTGGGTGGTGGAGGAAGGGCTGGCCTCGGACTATGCGGACATGATAGAGACATGAGGCGGAGGTTATGGGTTAAATAGAGCATTAGGGTAAGATAAGTTAAGAATCGTGTTATGTGTATGTGTGTATGTGTATTTATAAAAAAAGAAAAATATTATTATTATTTATTTTATTATTTTTATTCTTCTTATTATTATTGGCAAAGATTGCTTTATTTTCTGTCATGACGAACTTGTCTACTTTTCAGTTAACTTTTGTATAGCCTGGATTAGGTTTTACAGTTGGACCGGAGGGTAAGTTTTCATTAAACTAGGTTTAAGTTAGGCTTCAGTTTTTTTTTTCATTTTTTCTTTATGTTAGGTGTGAGTGATGTATGTGTGAAGCTGGGTCAGTTGGGTTTTATGATATTGTAATGTTTATAATTTTTACTGAAATGTTTTGTACTTTTGATATAAAATTTAATAAAAAAGAGTTCTATAGAGTGAGTAGGAAGATTGAGGTGGTCCCACAGATGCTCAATCGGGTTCAAGCCTGGGGAATTAGAGGTCCAGGGTAGTACTTAGAAGTCTTGGTCATGCTCTTCCAACCAATATTGGATATGTCGCATTGTCTTTCTGGAAGATCCCATTCGCCCTAGGGAAGACAATCAGCATGTATGAGTGTACGTGATCTGCAAGGATGGATTTATATCCAAAATCGGTTGAGGGTGCCTTCTTCAAGGATCAGTGGGCCCAGAGAATTCTAAGAAAACATTTCTCAGACCATAACACTGCCACCGCCAGCTTGTATTCTTCCAGCAATGGTTGCAGGGTGTTTCTTCTCTGATGTTTCTTGCCTGACAAACCATGTCCATCCGTTTGATGAAGTAGAAAATGTGATTCATTGGAGAAGCCAATCCTTTGCCAATCAGTGGAGGTTCAATTTTAATACTGCCTCAAAAATTGAAGCTTTTTCTGCCAATGCAACTTAATTAGCAAAGGCGCAGTGACCACTTATCTGCTTTGGAGCCCCATACACAGTAAGGTTTTCTGAACTATGTGTCTGGTAGCCCCTGATTTATTTTGGTGAGCTGATCAACTATAGCTTGTTGGTCCGCCCTCATGCAGCCATTCACCTCTCACATCAATGGCAGATGGTGCTTCGTAGTTTGAACATTGGTTATTCACAATGGTGCCATTTGTCCATTCACAATACACTTTCACCACGGCAGAACACGAACAGTTCACAAACTGTGCAGTTTCAGAAATACTATCACCTTTGACCATCTTTCCTGAGATGTGAGAATTTTTAGTAGTATACTAATTATCTCTTTGGAGCACCAAGGAGCCAGCCAAAAGGCTTGAAACAATGGTATCCTAATGCCCATCTCCTTTGTGCATTCCCCCCTCTCCCCTCTGATTGACAGGGCTAGATATCTTGTCTAGCCCTGTATCCTCGTGCCTGCACCAGGTCAGCCAAGGATAGTTTAACATTAGCACTAAACTGTTCTGGCAGGCTGTTCCAGAGAGGAACAGTCTGCCATAGTTCATCCCATCCAGCACAGCACATCACATCCACTATAGTAGAGGAACAGCTTGCCATAATTCATCACATGCAGTATTGCAAATACTGCTGTAAGCAGCATTTTTTGCCCGGCTGAATCCTGGCACTAATGCCAGAAACATGCCAGTTCCCTTCCGGTCCCATTATAGTCAATGGGCTCCATTGGGGAAAGGTAGTATCTATCTGTGCTGGATACAATAAACTCTGGCAGGCTGTTCCACTACTGGAACAGCCTACTAAAACAGTTTGTCGCTAGTGTGATACTAGCCCAAGTGACTAGGTGGTTGATTATGGTATCTGATGCTGCTTCCTGAGCTCATCAGATCAATTATGCAAGCGCTGACTCAGCTGAGTGACTCAGTGCTTGCGCAGTGGACAAGATACTGCCTCCTGAGCTGAGTCACTTGTTCATTCATTATTCCCTCCTCGCTAATGATGGTTGAAGTGCCCTTGGTGATAAAGGTTTAGAGGTACAAGGCAGGGTCACGGTTCGTGACTCCAACACTTTGCAGATCAGTAGTACTGCAATGATTTGGCAGTTGTGCAGCAGAACAAATCTTTATAGAAGAGATCAAATTCAAATTCTTGGCATGTACAGAATGACAGTTGTTAACAAAGATGTTACAAGTTTCAAGGTTGCACAGGTAGTTAATAGGCTAATGTATTGGTTTAAAGTGGTTTTTCTTATTCTGCATTTCACTAGCTGACTCTCACATAAGCATCCAGAAGTGGGATGTATTTTTTAGACAATACAGTGCCACCAGAGGGTGTTACCCTTACAGCAGGCAAACTGTACTGCACCTTTGTTGAACAGCTTGCTGTACTTACAGTACATGCCCACAAAATCTACCTAGGGATGTTGGGAATTTCTAAGCACGTGATCAGGAGGCTAAGGGCTGTATTAGACCTGCAGATAGTTGACCAGACCAGCTGCTAGCAAACAATGATTCTGTATAGGAATGAGCGATGGCATTAGCGATTGCTCCCCCCCATACTGTCCGAGATCACTGCATGTAATAGCAGCGGTCTACTTCACTGGCGAACAGGCGAATCTCGGGAACGAGCAATCGAAATGCTGATCTGCCAGTCTAATACAGCCATAACTCCTGGACACATGCACTGTAGAGCCTGTAAATCTTTTTCAGACATGTTATCTCTACTTGGCTTCCTCTACACCTCTTCTTTCATCAGGCTTGCTTAGCGGCTCAAGGACAGAATAAGCTTTAAGTATTACATCTTTACATCTGTTATGTTTGCTCTTAGTCTAACTAACTCACTAGACTGATTAATTTAGACTAGACTAGAATGTTCTTTCCTACTCTATATATTTATATAGAGGGTGACACCAGCCCCATCTAGTGGTGGCTATGAATATGGTCCAAAATTACCACGTGCAAATACAAGCATATACAGACAATTTATGCTGCATATACAGCATATAATGCAATACATGCTGCATATATTGGCATTGGTATAGCCTAGTAACATACCCTAATGAGTACAGAGTAAGCACCCTGGAAACGGCAGCCCCATATACCGTAGCAAACCATTTGGGGGTCTCCCTAGAGATGGTACAGGAAGAACAGTGTATCACTGGGATCACAATAAAGAATTGGTCAGTGTTGAAGATCAATATATTGTATAACAACATATTAATATAAGCCCTATTGGCAAAAGAGCTATAGTGGATTGCTGTATACCAGTCAGAACTAAGGCTGTATAAAGCAGCCCCATAGAATTGATGATTCTCAGATGTGATGTATGCAACATTCCTGGTAGATGGACATCCAGGATGTGAGGTACTATGATGAGCCTCCTGTTCTTTCACTGATAGTCCAAATACCCCAATAACAGAAACAGACAATGACAGTGACACCAATAGTTCTTCCATAATGATGACAATCACAAATCCCTAATAGTACCAACTGCCACAGTCCTGCCTTATCAGGCAGTCACAGTGCCACCAAAACATTCAAGCAAACAGTACCCCCCATAAGAGCCAACCACAGTGCGTAAACAATTTTTCAGAATCTCTGAAAAATCTCTCCATCTCATTTTGTCCAAGATGATCTAAACAAGTCCACAGTTCAAAGCTGATAAATGTTGCAAACATCTCTAGTGGATTTGGGGTCTTCTTCTTTGATCCAAAGCAACAAATCGTGTGCCTCCCTACAAAGAGTAAATTATACAATTCTGGTTGGCTGCAGCCACCACTATGGGGCACTCAGGAGCTTACTGTAGACAAATTTCTTATTGCGTTTGATAGAAGTTTCTAAACCAATATTCAGTTAGCTTAGAAGATAATTTAAATTAATTTGATCTAAAAATAGTTCCACACATTTCATAATAGTCAAATTAACATGATCAAGAATATGGTGATTTGTTTAAAGTAAGAGAGATACACCTAAACACAGACACATACAAGACCACCCTGAGGATTAGCCAGGAAAAAAGAACTGATAATTGCTTACATGGCAGATCCACTACTGTACTGCTATACTGACCCAGTTGCAGAGGTGACGTCATGTCAACAACACAAGACCTCTACAGCTAATTACTGGTCTGAGTGGTGCACGGAGAGGCCAGTGATTGGCTGCAGCAGTTATATGTTATTGACGTGATGTCACCGCTGCAGCTGGTTAAACAGAATCCAAAAGAGAGAACTGGATCTGTCAGTTAAGTGCTCATCAGTTCTTTATTCCAGGCTGATCTTGAGGGTTGCACAGCATCCTCAGGAAACCTTGAAAGGGGCTGTCTCATCAGCTGCCTGTCCCAACTGTGGCTTCCGAGACCCTGACAAACAGTTATTTTTTTACCAGGGTATGATGCAGCAAGCTACAGAGAAAATATAGTATCACTTGTTAGAAATTCAGAAGAATGATGGTCCATATGACACATGGACTGTTCTTCTCCACTAGAACAGGAGATGTGCTTGTCAATGGCTGTTTAAGGTGGCTCACAGAGGGGTGCCCCTAATAGAGCAGCCCCTTTAAAACATCAAAACATTTGTATTCAAGAAACATTATATGAGCTGATGACCACCTGCTAGATCTATTTAATCTGAATTAATACGTGTTTTACTGCATATTTATCTACTTAAATGAAAGCAAATGCAATTTATGTGAAACTGTACACAAAAACAGATACCTTTCCTTAGTTTGGAAAGAAACAACAAATATGTATTTGACAGAAAACATGTTTTTAAAGCCATCTGGATGTTTCCACGTTTAATATGCTGTTACAATTTTTGTTTGGGAGAGAGGCTTAAATGAGCATCTATTCTTATGACTCTATGAGGTTCCGTTATTCTATTATTCCTTCTAGAAGTTATGAATGAAATGCCAGCAGTTTGCAATAAAGGTCCAGCTGGGTTTCACCAGTTAGAGGTATGTCCCTGCACACTGGTAACACCCATCTAGATATTTATTGTAAACTGCTACCAATTCATTTAGAACTTCATGGAGTCATAAAAATATATGATCCAGTATTACATGGGGAATGCAAGTTGTTACTAAAGCAGACATATCAGGAGAAGAGACAGGTCCTCTTTAAAAAGGGATTTCACTGTTAAGGCTAAGGCCAGTAGGTTTTTGTCTGAAACGTGTAGGTGTTAATATGTACTGTTGCAACTTTTGTATGCAAAAGTTTTTTTACAATGACCAAATAATGGATAGTTTTTAACTGGAAGGAGTGCTGGGCAAACTGCTTCTCTCGATTGCTTTACCATTGCCAATAGAAGGTTTGTGTACTGGTTTGGTACATTGATTTGATATCTCTTGGTGCACAATCACGACCTTGATACAGATGGTTTTGTGATTGATGCTTTTAATAGTCATTTCAGATGAAATTACTATTAAAAGCATCAATCACAAAATCATCTGTATCAAGGTCGTAATTGTGCGCCAAGAGGTATCAAATCAGTGTACCAAACTAGTACACGAACCTACTATTGGAAAACCCTTAACCTCTTTGGAGGTTTGGCAACCACCCACAAGGACTGAGCCGATACCGGCAGCACCGACCCTATCTGCTCTCACGAGTGTTGTGCCCACCTATGCACAACACTAGAAGGTGAGCATAATAATCCTTTTCCGCAACCGTTATCAAGGACATACTACCCCATGAGTGCCTTTTCCCAATTTTGTTTTGCCAAATTTACCATTGCCAAGGCAGAACAGACACCACACCATTCTCACACTGGGGATTTGGATCTATCAAGAAAGTTCAAGAGCTGAACTGTTTCTATATTCATTTATGTTTGCTTAAAAAGTCTCTCCACTCTAGAACATCATTTTATTTTTCTTGACTCTGGTCCAAAATTGGTGATCCAAAATTCTGAGTTAATGAATTTAATAATTTATCTTTACAGGAGTTATTGCTCCAATTTTCTGATACAGAGCTCCATATCCCATGCATAGATAGAGTTAAATGATACAATTCTGGCTGCCGCAATTCATGAATGTGAGATTTACTGCATACTGTTTATGCCATATGCAAGTATCTGGCAGGCAGAGTATCATGCAGCTGGGTCAGGTTGTATATACAACAAATGTGCACTGCAAAAGCATTGTGAACAGAGCCAAGTCAAAAATACCAACCTGAAAAAGTTGATCTGATCAATAAAAAAAAAAACTTGTAAATACGAGCTTATGCTTCCTGATCCTGTTTATGTCTGCACAGATAAAGAAAGGACAGATTTATAGGTGTGAGCGTTCATCTATTCTTAGACTAGGTTTTAAAATAGACTGTCTCATTAAATCCCTGTTACCAAAATCTGGAAGAGTGAAAGTGTGAGGAATAATGTTCATTACTATATTTCACCTGTCTGTGGGATTTAATCGTGCACCATTGTAAATGTACACAGCATGGCAGAGCTGCTGGGTCTTAGCAGACTCAGGCCAGCTCTGTTACCTTCCTTCATTGCTCCAGTTTTTATTGCAGAAAGCCATGATGCACCATGGGCCAGATTTATCATTACTCTTGCAGTTCACTCCACTTTCAAAGAAGGCGTATGTGTATTTGAGTCAAGTCAAATTTATCATGGGCTCTTTCAGAGGTTGATAAATCTGGTGTATTTCTGGTTCCTAGTTGTATTTTGGCTTTGTCTTTGGAAAAGTCGCCATTTTAAAAAAGTGATTTTGTCAAACATAAGCATGGTCATGAGTGGAGTGAGTTTGCGCAATTTTTTGCGACTTTTTTGCGACTATTTAAAAAGTCGCAATAATAAATCTGTCTTGCAAGTGATTTACATATGACAAAACGCCCATAAACTTGGTTTTGGAGTGAGTGGCGTAAGTCTCCAAAAAGTCGCAAAAAATTGCGCAATTTGGCTTTTTGCGCAATTTTTTGCGACTTTTCAACTCCAGAAAAGTGACTTAGGCTAATGATAAATCTGGCCCCATGTGTGTACTGCTGTGTGTATACCGTGCATTCAGAAAGTCTTCAGTCCCTTTCCCTTTTTTCGCATCTTGTTATTTGTGGCTTTGTGTTAAAATAAAACTAAAATAAAATTACATTTTCCATTTGCACTTAATACCCCATAGTGACAAAGTGAAAACAAAATGTTTGGAATTTTTTGAAAAGGAAAAACTCAAAACTTGCATTGATATAAGTATTCAGACCCTTTGCTCAGCATCTTTGGCAGTGATTGCAGCCTCCAAGCTTCTTGGGTAGGATGCCACAAGGTTTACACACCTGAATTTGATGATTTTCTGCCATTTAGCTCTGCAGATCTTTTCAATCTCTGTCAGGTTAGATGGTGACCGTCAGTGGACAGCCATTTTCAGGTCTCTCCAGAGATGTTTGATTAGGCTCAAGTCAGGGTTCGTGCTGAGCCACTCAAGGACAATCACAAAGTTATCCCTAAGCCACTACTGGGTTGTCTTGTGTTGGCTGTATACTTAGGCCCCTTTCACACGGGCGAGTTTTCCGTGCGGGTGCAATGCGTGAGGAGGACGCATTGCACCCGCACTGAATCCGGACCCATTCATTTCTATGGGGCTGTGCACATGAGCGGTGATTTTTACGCATCACTTCTGCGTTGCGTGAAAATTGCAGCATGCTCTATATTGTGCGTTTTTCACGCAACGCAGGCCCCATAGAAGTGAATGGGGCTGCGGGAAAATCGCAATCATCCGCAAGCAAGTGCGGATGCAGTGCAATTTTCCCGCATGGTTGCTTAGCAACGGGATCAGATCTTTATTATTTTCCCTTATAACATGGTTATAAGGGAAAATAATAGCATTCTTAATAAAGAATGCTTAGTAAAATGAAGATGAAGGGGTTAAAAATAATAAAAATGAACTTACCTTAGCCACGTAGTTGCGATCTGTCCTCTCTTTCCCTGCATCAGCTAACAACTAAAGGACCTGTGATGACGTCACATCACATGGTCCATCTTACCATGCTGATGGACCATGTGATTGAACCATGTGATGTGACGTCATCACAGGTCCTTTAGTTCTTAGCTGATGCTGGAAAAGAGAGGACAGATCGCAACTACGCGATCAAGTGGCTAAGGTAAGTTAACTTTTATTATTTTTAACCCCTTCCACTTCATTTTATTAAGCATTCTTTATTAAGAATGCTATTATTTTCCCTTATAACCATGTTTTAAGGGAAAATAATAAATTCTCCAGAATACTCTATCCGAAACTGGCTTCGGGTCTGGGTGCCAAACATGGCGATTTTTCACACGCGCGTGCAAAACGCATTACGAACGTTTGTACCCGCGCTGAAAAATCGCGCATATTCCCGCAACGCACCCGCCTCTTATCCGGGCATCAAACATGACGCCCGTGTGAAAGAGGCCTTAGGGTCATTATCTTGTTATCTTGAGGACTTAGTCTGAGGTCCTTGGATCAGGTTTTCATTAAAAATATCTCTGCACTTTGCTCCAGTCAGCTTTCCCTCACCCTGACCAGACGTCCAATACGCTGAAAAACACCCAACCAGCAGATGCTGCCACCACCATGCATCACTGTAGGGATGGTACTGGGCAGGTGATGAGCAGTTTTGCCCTATTCCTTGTCGCAGAAAAGTTGTGCAACATGTTTTGTAATGATAGTCAATGGTGCCGCAATGTGATATGCGACATGCTGTGACTACGATGTGACAGTTGCAAAAAATCGTAGCTTATCACATTGAAACACTATTGACTATAATTACAAAAATGTCTCGTGACTTTTCTGCAACAAATGTCGCACTGTAGCTGTACACTTTTCTGTCGCACAACAGAACATGTTGCTGTGTAGCCGGACCATTACTGAGGAGAGGCTTCTTTTTGGCTACTCTGCCATATATCCCAGATTGGTGGAGTAGTGCAGTACTGTTTGCCCTTCTGGAAGATTCTCACATCTGCACACAAGATCTTTGGACCTCAGCCAGGGTCACTATTGGGTTCTTGGTCACCTTACTTACCAAAGCACTTCTCCCCTATTCTCTAGTTTAGTTTTGGTTTATCTCTAGGAAGAGTCCTGGTTGTTCCAAACTTTTTTCCATTTAAGAATTATGGAGGCCACTATGCTATTGGGAACTTTCACTGTGTAGCATCCCCAAGTCAGGGCAATGTATGGAACTAACCTGGGGAATGCCAGTGATGGAGAGGCCGGCACGCTGTTCCTCTGGGGCACTCTCTGGGTTCTTGCGGGACACAGCCAGGTGGAATGTGAGGTGCCCTTGGTGTTGTAGTTTAACGTGCCTATGGCTGGGTCCCTGATGTGTCGTGACGCCAGTGCCAGTAAACGGTGGCACACCGTATTTATAGTAGGAATAACAGAGGTGCAGACTTGTAACTTGAAAACAGAATTCCAACTTTACTGAAAACCGTAGAAAATACAGCAGGCAACCTCTTAACACAGTTCTTGTTGCAGAGAATAGACGTTTGTACAGTCGCAGTTACAGCAGGCTTACATCCAGCAAGGTATAACAGAGGGAAAGACAACAGGACTTAGAATTGCAGGTGAACCTTACTTTCTTCCTGACTTGTCCTGACTGGAATTGATGCTTCAAGGCCCCAATGCCCTACTTCTGGCTTATATCCTTGAATCTCCAGTAGACAGTGTACCTCCTCTTGGCATTTAGTACCTCTTGCTCTAGGGATTGCCTCTGCTTGACTTCTGCTGACTCGCTTAGGCCTGAGACATGTGGCCTTCACAGACTCCAGGGTCTGCACTAACACTAGCCTGCCTTGGCCTAGCTATATATATATCCTGCTCACCAGCTCCCCCAGTGGTCTAATACCTACATGACAACCTTCACATTGCTGCAGGCAATTATATGAGACACTTAAAGGAGCATAACAGATTGGTGGTAAACGGGTATTAAAGTGCCCGTATACTGCATACCCCACGACTTTAAACTGAGTACGACTCGTACTCCCACAGGGGTCCACCCAGCTGGATTCTTCTCCTGAAAGACAAAAGGAAAACATGCAGGCATACATAGACACAAATGAATGACATCTGCATAAATAATCATATCAGGTCCAGCTGGAAAAGGTGGAGCGCGGTGACAAGGGCGACGTCCTCTGCTTGCAGGCTATTAATGCAGAGCTGTGATGCTGACCTGGTACAGCAAATCAATGGTTAACACCAGGATAGTCCATAAGAGAATGCCAGAGTCCATAATAAGAACATATCACAGAGGCTCGCACACAGGAGTCCATCTCTGGGCACAAACTTAAAAAGGATGATGCTCACACAGAGGTGTCCTGGGGGTGTATAACAGGCAAGGGCTCACGTGGAGGAGTCCATTCTTGCGCACAAACGTCAAGCAAACTATTTCCAGTAGTAACTGCCCGGGAGGAGACACCACCAGTATAATCAAAGTCCCCTAAACGGACTGGCGGACGTCCCTGTTCATCCGGGTGGACCTTCTCAACACAGGAGTGTCCTCCTCCCTTAGAATCGAGGTAGAAGGGAGAGGAGCAACAGGAGGGTCTCCACCAGTGAGACCCTGGTCAGGAACAACAGGAGCCGGAGGATCCTCTACAAGGGGGACTGGATCCGGGACATTTTGAACCGGCTCTTCCGGAGGTGAAGGCACAGTAGGTGCCGGAGCGGGCACCAACAAATTTAACCAGGGTGTGAGGAACCAATGGAGTGGTTCAGCATCATTAAATAGATCTGCCACAGCCTGCATAGGCTCCACAGGCTGAGCAGCAAGTCCTGGCACAGGAGACTGGGGTCCGGAGTCTCCAGCAATGGGCCCCTTTGTCATGCAGAGTTTTAGGCGGTTTCTGTGAACAATTTGGGGACCCTTACCCTCTCTGGTGACCTCATAGGTATGAGTTTCAGCATTAGGGATGGCAGACACAAGATAGGGAGTTCTCTCCCATTTACTGTCCAGCTTACTGGTACGGTGATTGTTCTTTAACCACACGGTGTCCCCCACAGCCAAGGGCTCTGCATGGGCCGCCAAATCATAGTCTTTTGTTGTCGCTCCCGGGCACCTTCCATGCGCTCCTGGACAATTTCTTTGGCATTAAGCAAGCGCCTTTGATGTTCCATTACCCAGTCAGTTTTAGGCAGGGGATTAATGTCGTCCAGCACTTGTACGCCCAGGGAATGGTCTGCAGGCAATTTACCCTGACGCCCAAACAACAGGTAGAAAGGAGTGTATCCAGTGGAACAATGGATAGTATTATTGTACGTATACATGAGCTGTGGTAACAGGTTAGGCCAATCTCCTCTGGTCTCAGGAGGCACGGCTCTCAACATTTCAATCAGGGTCTGATTCATCTTTTCACAGAGTCCATTACCTTGTGGATGATAGGCCGTGGTCCGGACCTTTTGGCAATTGTGTAGTCGGCACAGCTCCTGGAACAGATGAGACTCAAACGCAGACCCCTGGTCGGTGAGGATCTTTTCTGGGCAGCCGTAAGGCAGGAGGAAGTGTTTCCAGAACAATTCAGCGGTCGTCTTGGCTGTTAGGTCCTTCACAGGCACTGCTACGGCAAACTTAGTGAAATGGTCAATAATAGTCATGGCATAGGCATACCCTGAGTGACTGGGCTCTAACTTCACGTGGTCAATCGCAACCAGTTCAAGAGGGGCGGTACTTATAATAGGGTGCAGCGGTGCTCTCTGATCATGATATTCACCTCTCTTTAGGGCACAGGCTGTACATTCCCGACACCACTTCTCAATGTCCTCTCTGATTCCAACCCAGTAGAACCGCCTACGGATAGTGGCCTCAGTCTTTTGAACCCCAAAATGTCCAGACCTATCATGATACATTTCTAGAACCATACCTGCATCACGACGTGGGATGAGGATCTGGTGCACTCTGTCATTTGACACTGGATCCAGGCTTCGTCGCAGCAACAGGCCTTTTCGAAGGAACAGTTGTTGACGTTGCTTCCACAATTTGATGAGTTCTGGGTCTGCGGTCTTTCGCCGAATTCTTTCAGGGGTTCTGCCACTGATGAAGAAGTCCAGCAGTTCACCGAGAACTCTACTCTCTGATTGCAACTTAATCCACTTTTCTTCTCTGGATGCAGGCTTATCAAAGGATGGAGGGTCAGAGGTTCCACTGTTGGCAGCTTGAGCTTGGTCCTGTTGAGCAAACCTGTTGTAAAATGCTGGCATCTCTACATCTTCCCAGGCATCCCGTTTGTCATCTGGTGCTATCTCAGTGGGGAGCCTTGACAGGGCATCAGCATTATCGCTTGAACGGCCAGCCCGGTATTTTACGGTGAAGTCGTAATTAGCAAGGCGGGAGGCCCATCTCTGTTCTAAGGCCCCCAGTTTGGCGGTGTTCAGGTGGGCCAGAGGATTATTATCAGTGAAGGCAATAAATGGAGTGGCAGCCAAATAGTCTTTGAATTTTTCTGTTACCGCCCACACTAAGGCCAGAAACTCTAATTTGAAAGAGCTGTAGTTCTGATCATTCTTTTCAGCTCCCTTTAAGGACCGACTGGCATAAGCTATCACCCTCTCTTTCCCTTCTTGCACTTGAGCCAGCACTGCTCCCAGGCCTTTCTTACTGGCATCTGTGTAAAGGTGAAATGGCTTACTGTAATCTGGGTACCCCAGCACAGGAGGTTCAGTCAACTTCTTCTTTAACAACTGAAATGCAACCTCCCTCTCTTCATTCCATTCAATGGGGACAGGAGTCTTTGGGCTCTTCTTTGGTTGCCCCCTCAGGAGTTCCTGGATTGGATCCGCTATTTGAGCGAAGTGGGGGATAAAGCGCCGGTAGTAGCCAGCGAAGCTAAGGAAACTCCTCACTTCCTTCACTGTAGTGGGAACCGGCCAATTTCGGACAGCAGCCAACTTATCAGGATCAGGCTGGACCCCTCTGCGCTTACAACATGTCCCAAGTATTTTACAGCAGGTTTCAGCAAGTGACATTTGGACGGTTTAATCTTGAGGCCGTATTTAATAAGGATTTCAAACACCTCAGCTAAATGTTTTAAATGGTCCTCATACGTTTTGGAATAGATGATAACGTCATCCAGGTACAACAGCACCGTCTCAAAGTTCTTATGGCCTAAGCACCGCTCCATTAATCTTTGAAAGGTCCCGGGGGCATTACACAGTCCAAATGGCATGCAATTAAATTCAAACAGGCCCATAGGGGTGGTGAAAGCAGTCTTTTCCCTATCTTCAGGGGCCATGGGCACTTGCCAATATCCGCTGGTTAAATCTAAGGTGGAGAAATAGGCGGAGGAGCCTAGAGCAGTTAGAGACTCCTCAATACGTGGCAATGGGTAAGCATCTTTGTGAGTGATCTGATTTATCTTTCTATAGTCTACACAAAACCGGATGCCACCATCTTTCTTTTTACTAAAACCAGGGGGCAGCCCAGGGACTACGACTGTCCCGGATTACGCTTTGAGTCTTTCATTTCTTGGATCATCTCTTTAACAGTTTGGTATGAAGTTGGTGGTATGGGTCTATACCTCTCTTTAATGGGAGGATGAGAGCCAGTGGGTATGGTGTGTTGGATAACACTGACCTCTCCATAGTCCGTTGCATGCTTACTGAAGGCTTGATGGTGTTGCTTTACTAGGTTCAGGAGTCCCTCTAGTTGATGCTGCGGGGTAGCTTCGTCCCCGACATGGAGTTCCTTCCACCAGGGCACTGGAGAGTCGTCCGCAGGAAGAGGTCCTCGAGTGGCAGCTGATGGCTTCTCGGTGACAGGCAGGCGGATGACATCCTGGAAGGAAACCTGGGAAAGCTGGGCAACAGGACAGTGCTTAGTAAGCACAGCAGGATGATCGCTGAGGTTAATCAGACGGACAGGTACTTTACCTTGGGAGACGGTCGCCAGGCACTTGGCAGCTCGCACATATGGGTAGTTCTCCATCTGGACAGGTTCCACCAGGGCCGGATAGTCTTGGCCCTGGACTCCCAGGACAGCACGGCACCACAGGAGAGTTTGGGAGTTTGGAGGTAGAGTCACTGGTCTATTATCACCGATCCTGGCGGTGCAGATCTCTCCTTTTCATTTGCAAACCTCTGCTGAGCACACAGTACGCTGATGGTCTTTTGGAGGACCTTCTTGGAGGCAGAGGAAGCTGCAGGCAGGGACTGATGGAGAGCTTCAAGTACCTCAGGGTAGCAATTTTTGAAAACATTAGTCCCAACAATCACAGGGTGACCCCTTTATCCCCGGTTTGTACCACGATCACTCCTTGCTGTGGTAAAGTGGCTTCTCCCACCTGGAGCGTGGGTTCCCAGTATCCATGGACCTTTATGGGCTTACCATTGCTTGCAATTATCTCCAACCAGGACTCAGGTGGCTGGGTAAGCAGGCTGGAACTCCAGAACTGATTAAAGGTGGACTGCTGAATAGTGGTGACTTGAGATCCAGTGTCCAGCAACGCTCAAAAGGCACTCCATTGATCCGGACGTTTATTTTGGGACGGGACCCCACATAACGGGGCATCCAGTTTGGATCCCTTGGACCTGTTGTTCTACCTCCCGAGGGGCGGTCCTCAGCCTCGAGGGTGACCCGTTTAACTGCCAGCAAGTAGATTCAGTATGACCCAACTTCTTGCAGTAATTACAGGAAGGTCGCTATGGTTCCTAAACCGGTCACTTGAACGTCTTCCAGGATCTCTGGGATAAACTTCTTGATACGCAGGGGGCCAGGCTTTTGAGGCAAAAGGAGTTCATCTTCCAGCATTAAGGGTTTCTCCCACTCTTCCAGTTTCCTGCAGACTTTTTCCAGGCTCTTAGTGAGGTAATTGACCTGTTCCATCAGAGCAGCTACTGTATCAGGAACTGGAGTCTGGGCGGCTTGGCTGGCCCCTGGCAGGCTGGTATCCGTTGGCTTAGGATTACGGACAGGAGGCTCGGGATGGGCCACTGGTTCCGTTGGCAGATGTTGTCCCAGAATATTGATGGCCAGTTCTTTAAAGTCCAGGAAAATACTGTTAGGGTGCTGAGCCGACAACATTTTCAATTGTGTTTTTAAAGATTCGCTATTCACACCCGCAATAAATTGCTCTCTCAGAGTTTGATCCTGGGTGTCAATCTCTCTAGGGTCTATATGAATGACGGCTCTCCAGGCCTCTTGGAGGGATAAAGCAAAATCACGGAGTGACTCACCAGGCTTTTGTTTCTTACTGAAGAAGCGCATCTTTATTTCAGACACCGTCCTGACTTCAAAGGTAGTGCTGAGGCGGTCAAAGATCTGCTCTATGGTACTCCTCTCAGAACTGGGCCAGGACATGACTTCTCGACGGGCCGCTCCTTCCAACTGGGCTAACAGAATCTCCATTTGCTGCTCCGGGTTAATAGGATAGAGCCGGAACAGAGCCAGGATTTTGTCTTGGAAGTCTTTTAAATTATGAGCCTCCCCGGCATAACGGGAAACCATGGAGCCCCAAAGTAGTACGGCATCGTCAGCGGCATCATGTTGGCAGCTGCAATACCGTTGGTGGCCACTGGCTCCCTGGGGCAGGCTGCTCGGCTACTTCTGAGTCCGACATGATGCAGATTAATTGGTTGAGCGGTCCCTTTAAGAGGTAGCGATAGGTCCGATGTCGCGCTGGCGGGGTTACTGGCCGGTGAGCGATCGATGGACAGAGTCTGGTATCCCCTTTTGGGCCTTACTAACCAGGCGACTCCTCTCCGGTGTAGGATTATTTCTCCCAGGAGTTTGTACTTACTCCGGTGCAGGCGGTCCAAATCTCGCGAGATCCGGAAGGACGTCTTCGGGAATCCCTTGCGCAGCGTCCCTTCCCGCGAGGACGTCGGGCTGGAGGGGCGGAGCTTCGGACTTGCTCCGACGGGGAACAGCGTCTGCGTTCTTCCAAGTCCAAGGTAGGTGGAGTCCAGCTTGGAAAATTTGAATAAAGTGGTGACGCTGCAGAGTTTGGCGCTAAGTTTTCCCGCCAGCAATGAGTAGTGATGGCGCAGTAGATAAGTCCACAGTTCAGGCGGCCATCTTGGGCGCCATGATGCATCAATTCAATGACAGCAAGCAGCGGTAGTAAAACAGCATAAAAGTCCACAAAAATGCACTTTGAAGTGGCGATTTTCTTCCTCTTGATAGCGCAACACTGCACAGCGCTTCCTGGAGGTTTTTGGGACACTTTTCTGTACGTTTTAGGTCCTCAAAGTTTACTTCAAATAAACAGGCGTTTTGTCACTTGGCAAACTGGTTAAGGCACAAAGTTCACGTTTTGCTCACAGTCCGTAAAACGTGCGTATCCTGTTCGTGACGCTAAAATGTAGCATCCCCAAGTCAGGGCAATGTATGGAACTAACCTGGGGAATGCCAGTGATGGAGAGGCCGGCACGCTGTTCCTCTGGGGCACTCTCTGGGTTCTTGCGGGACACAGCCAGGTGGAATGTGAGGTGCCCTTGGTGTTGTAGTTTAACGTGCCTATGGCTGGGTCCCTGATGTGTCGTGACGCCAGTGCCAGTAAACGGTGGCACACCGTATTTATAGTAGGAATAACAGAGGTGCAGACTTGTAACTTGAAAACAGAATTCCAACTTTACTGAAAACCGTAGAAAATACAGCAGGCAACCTCTTAACACAGTTCTTGTTGCAGAGAATAGACGTTTGTACAGTCGCAGTTACAGCAGGCTTACATCCAGCAAGGTATAACAGAGGGAAAGACAACAGGACTTAGAATTGCAGGTGAACCTTACTTTCTTCCTGACTTGTCCTGACTGGAATTGATGCTTCAAGGCCCCAATGCCCTACTTCTGGCTTATATCCTTGAATCTCCAGTAGACAGTGTACTTCCTCTTGGCATTTAGTACCTCTTGCTCTAGGGATTGCCTCTGCTTGACTTCTGCTGACTCGCTTAGGCCTGAGACATGTGGCCTTCACAGACTCCAGGGTCTGCACTAACACTAGCCTGCCTTGGCCTAGCTATATATATATCCTGCTCACCAGCTCCCCCCAGTGGTCTAATACCTACATGACAACCTTCACATTGCTGCAGGCAATTATATGAGACACTTAAAGGAGCATAACAGATTGGTGGTAAACGGGTATTAAAGTGCCCGTATACTGCAACTGCAGCAGAATTATTTTTTTATACTCTTCTCCAGATCTGTGTCTACACACAATACTGTCTCTTTGCTCTATGGCAGGCATGCTCAACCTGCGGCCCTCCAGCTGTTGCAAAACTACAACTCCCAGCATGCCCGAACAGCCTACAGCTTTCAGCCTACAGCAGGGCAATGTGGGAGTTGTAGTTTTAGAACAGCTGGAGGGCCGCAGGTTGAGCATGCCTGCTCTATGGGAAGTTCTTTCCTCATCATGGGTTGGTTTTCACTTGGCATTATCAGCTCCGAGATCTTATATAGACAGGGTTGAGTCTTTCCAAATCATGTCCAATAAACTGAATTTACCACAGGTGGACTCCAATGAGAGGCCCCCACTAAATTCTAAGTGTCATATTTAAGGGTTGGAATACATATGCTCAAGCAAAATTTTAGTTTTTCTTTTTCAATAAAGTTCCAAAAATGTCTATATGAAACGGGAACATAAAATAAGAAAAATTATGTTTAAAACAATTATTGAATACATTATGCTTCATTAGCTAATAAAAAAAGAGGAAATGTTGTATCTGTCCTTCAGCCTTTACGTCTTCTTATTATCCACTCCTGAATTGGGCTTTAAAAACTGCATGGAAAAGACTGAATGTGTGCCAGCACTCTAATAAATAGACTATACAGTCATACAAAGCAGGACCACTGAGGAAGGGGTAATACACTACCCCGAAACGCGTTTGGTATCCCCCAAGAACACTAGGCAAATATCGGCTACTACCAATCCAGGGACGCCTAATCCAAGTACGATTTGGATGTGGACCGCAGTGACACCATAAAATGAAATTCGTCTGGCGCGCGAAGAACGGCTCTCTTGAGGAACCAACACCACGTGGAGATGCCAGCGTGGTCTGTTCAGATGGCATCAACTTCGGGGACAAGCGGTGGTATCACTTCACCTGTCCGTACTGGTAAGACTGTAGCCTTCTTCCATAAGGAGGAAGAGTATTGTGCACTACCAGCTATTATATAGAGAAGTACAGCGGGACGCCGCTGGTTACAGAAGAGCGGGACGCCGTTCTATATCACTGAAGATATGACTCAATATTGCTGATAGTATCGCAGTTTTTATTCGGGGACATTTGAATAATTAGTAGTACCCCCACCGGTGTGAATGACATATTGCAGTCTGCGTTTGGGACAATGACTTTTATATGAGATCGAAAAGGATATTTGAAGTCCCTGTTTAATTAACCATTTAAATACTGGAAGTGATCCAAGAGACTGGCTTTCATAATCGAGGCGAACATTGTATTGCTCTGTCAAGTGCTGCTATAAGGGAACATTATATGCTGCTTTATGATTGGTATTTGCACAACAAAGTGCTGCGATAAGTGAATATTATATGCCGCTATATTATTGTTATTTGCACCATTGAAATGCTGCTATATTGTTGTTATTCAATGGTTCATTGAGACATCCAGGATATCTATGGTTGCTGAAATTTTAGTTATCTGCATTGCTGCCTTTTTGGGAACGGTGAAGGTTGCTGTTTTATTTGAAGAGTTGTGCGGTTTTATATCACTGTATTCATTTTGGGTTACTTCTAAAAAATTATATTAACACTACAAAACTCCAGATATAAGTGAGTGCCCAGCCTTTGTTTTAATCATTTAGTACATGTGGAGAAGGTGGATCTATTGACTCTGTTCTGTACTCCTACTGTTCTGGTGCGACACTTCATACTGTTATTTGTAGTCATACAAAGCAATCTGAGTTATTGGTCAGAATTCTTGATTTTTGGCCCGTACAACCATGCCGCCAAGCAGACAATAAATTAGCAAACCCTCATTCGTAGGCCGATTTGCTTTTTTTTATCAGGATGTAAGATGCTTGATAATCGGCAGCACATCTCCATGTGTAATCAGGGATGTGCTACCAATAGTAATAGACCTGGATGAGGAAGAAAGTACTGCAGTAGCATTTGTGCCTCCCACATCCACTTTGCATTAGCCTGTATAATAGACCTAATGCAAACGGATGCCAATAGACCAGTTTATCATCCCTGCATATCGTCCAGGCTAGGGCCCTAACACATTTGACATGGCAAATAAATATGATGCAGACCATTATGAACTGATCGCAATAGAATATAAACCTAGAATAAAAGGAATCACTGTTGTGATATACTCACAATAGAACACAGTCTATAATGACATTGCTGAATAGATTATAGCTATTGAAAAAGAGCCAAACTCTATTGTGAAATGATCCAAACAGAACACAGCCTGGGAACGAAAGCAAGCACTGCCGTAACATCAAAGCACAGCCTTGGAACCTAGACGCAGAGGGGGTCTGGAAAATCTGGTGGCAATGGGATGACGTTAATAATGATGTAACATTAAGGGGCAGCTGACCTATTGTATGTGCCCCCCATTGCTCCTAGAGCAGGGGTGCACAACGTTTCCTGGTTGGGGGCCACATTGCCAGACCGAACCAACGACGAGGGCCGAAATTAAAATTTAAAGGGGTATTAACAACTGAAATACTGTATTTGTGGCACATTGAACACACTGTATATGCCATTAATGTCTAGTTCCAGTTCCAGGACTCCCATCTAATGGGAGAAATACATTAAAAATACATGTGAGCAGCCACAAGACATAGACATACATGTCTGTTACTGTGTGGTTGGGGGCCACAGAGAATGTTATCAAGGGCCGCATGTGGCCCCCGGGCCGCAGGTTGTGCACCCCTGTCCTAGAGGCTTATTTGCATTTATTAAAGCATAATTTATTTCAGCAATACTGGTACATATGAACATGGGACCAACACAGATGTCTTCAGCTGCCAAGTGAACATGTAACAGGTCAGCCAGTGTCATAGGTACAAATCTGCTGACAGGTGCCCTTTAAGTAACTATGGGAAGGGGGAGAGAACAGATTGAGATCTGTTTTTTGATTTGCACTCTGTGCATCATGATGGGATGAGGGAGCTAGGGGGGCACCCAACTGGATGGGGATATAGATTTGGCTTACTTTTTTTCTTCTTCTTTCTCTGTCCCTAATGGTGAAGTCATATGGGGTCATTTATCAAACTAGTGTAAAGTAGAACTGGCTTAGTTGCCCATAGCAACCAATAATATTCCTCCTTTCATTTTTCAAAGGAGCTTTCCAAAAGGAAAGGTGGAATCTGATTGGTTGCTATGGGCAACTAAGCCAGTTCTACTTTACACCAGTTTGATAAATGACGCCCAATAGTTTCCAATGTAGAATTATTTGCCAAAGGTCTCATCCTGTCCATTTGGCTGTTCATCACACGGATATCTGTTTATTAATGTTAATTATTTATTTGGTCTATAAATAAAACTAATTGAATACATAAGGACAATATGGTGGTGATATACATTCCTGATAACTGCCTACAGTTGGCCCATGTAAAGGGGCGATAAGGTTTCGGCTGTATGACTGAGTAAAGTCATCCTATTAGTTATACTCCCTGATCAAAAACAGGTTTATGCCAAATAGAAACACAAACATGAACCTCTAGATAGGCAGGTGGCCCAGGGAGGGGCGGCTCCATCCTGCTATTCAATACTACTAAGGGTCCATTCACACGTCCGCAATTCTGTTCCGCATTTGCGGAATGGATTCGCGGACCCATTAATTTCAATGGGGACAGACGATGTCCCGGCCGGACATGGCAATTGTGGACAAGAAAAGGCATTTTCTATGAGAGTGTCGGCGATGTGCGGTCCGCAAATTGCGAAACGCACATCACCGATGTCCGTGTTTTGCAGATCCGCGGATCTGTGTATCTGCAAAACACACACGGACGTGTGAATGGACCCTAAAGAGTTTGACAGGGTGGCGTGGAACTTTCCTCGGCGGATCATGGAGAGAATTGGGTGGGCAAGGTTAATGTATAAATCACCAAGGGGGTCATGTACGAACAGATAGATGCCACTTTTCCTATTTCTTCTAAATGAAGAAACAAGCTAGTGTGATATCTTTATTATAGCAAATGAACACACAGTAAACTACATGGTGCTGAGGAACGACGGAAACAGCAAACAGCAAAGGATTTGAGAAAATCAGCCCTGCTTTGTGCTGTGGTTCTTGGGAGTTCTGTAGAGCATATCACTAGAGAATCTTTGGCCCCTATTGGAAACCACTCTGCAGGCCCATCGGTAATCTATACACTTTTAATTGCATTGTCAACTTAGCAGCAATTGATTGTTTTTAAATCAACTTCACATGACCTCATTTTCTGATGGACCTTAGGTGCCTTTGTTATTTTTGTTAAAACTTATACACACAGGAAGATTCTCTCATACTGTGGTGCATGAATTTGACCATGACAGGAACATTCAGTACCTAAAGCTTCAGCTCTCCTATCTTCTGATTTAGCATCTTGGCAGCCTGCTTCTCTCTGGTGGTTAGAGGTCACATTTTTTGGTCCATATTGGGCCAACTTTTTAATGCATAGAACTAAAACAAGTTAATATGCATAGTTTTTACTAAGCTACCCAGACATTATCAAACATGTTACATATCTGAAATATGGTTGTAGATATTGTTTTATTGATTTACATTAACTATATATTCGGGACCTCTGAAACAGGGCTATCAGATACATACATGTGAATAATGTCTTTGCATGTAAATCCAACCCATGTTAAAGTTAAAGGGGTTGTTTCATCTGGGACTTTGATGGCATTTCACTAGGATATGTCATCAAAGAAACATAGGTGCGGGTCCCACCTCAGAGACCTGCACCTATCTCTAAAACGGTCCCCAAAGTAGGAGAGTACACTGCTCATGCTCGGCATGCTCTTTATTAATTTCTATGGGAGTTCTAAAAGAAAGCCGAGCGAGCAAGCTTGGCTATTTTCGGAACCCCCATAGAAATGAATGGGGGACAGACACACATGTGCAGCTGCTCTCCGCTCACTTTGGGAGTCCCATTCAGGAGATAGGTCCCAGAGGTGGGTCTTGCATCTATCTGATATTGGTGGCATTTCATAGCGATATGCCACTAATGTCTCACATGAGACAACCACTTTAACACAGTGAACAGTGCAGGCATTATATAAATTGCTACTTAAAACTATTATCCAAGATTAGAAAAACATGGCCACTTTCTTTCAAAGACTCTGCCATATATGCTGTCACCTGCTGGTGAACCAGGCATATAACATGTAATATAACAAATACCAGTTACATAGCATACAAATTAAAGGGGTTATCCAATTTCAAGAAAACCCCCCACATATGCCGGGCCCGTCACCGGTAATATACTTATCCCGCTCCCGACACCGCTCCTGGTCCCCACATTGTTACTGCTGCTTCTCCCTGCACACGGATTAAAACATTCGGTGTCAGGGTGAGCAGCCTATGGCAGGCGGGGACAGGGACGAGCCTCACTAGCGTCACCCGCGATGCTAGGGAGGCTCGTCCCCATCCCCGCCGCCCCCCAGTGAGGGGCCCAGCACATGTGTGTGTGTGTGTGTGGGGGGGCTCTTGAAATTGGATACCCCTTTAATGCACAGTGTAAGAGAACCTGGAATAAATACAAAGATAACATTATGGTTAGCCCATTAAAGACGGTAGTAGGGTGTAGGAATGGTAATACTAGTCTGGGATATAACACATGCTTGTCCATAGGTTGTGTGTTGTATTGCATATAAGTTCAATTTACTTCAATGGAGCTTAGCTGCAATACCAGACACAACCCATAGACAAGCATGGCAATGTCTTTGGAAGAAAGTCATGTTTTTCTAATTCTATAAAACCACTTAAAAAAAAGAAAATCTGGCTATGGTTCAAGATGTGAAATCAATAAAAGGTGTTTGTCAATAAACTCCTTCTTTTAGCAAGATGCTAATGGATGTCTATAATTCCTGCTGGCAGCATGTACATGTGTCTTGATCAATTACTGTAGATGTGTTCCAGAGTACATCTTAGTCTGGCCCAATGCTGTACAGTTTGCTCAACACTGTCATGTTGGTATCCCCACAAATTTTAATGTTGTCTCACTAGATGTGTGACCTGGGGGTTGAGTTCTCATTAGACAATTGCTTGAAAATTTGGTTCTATGTATTTAAAAAGTCCTACAACCGGAAGCCCTCAGAGGTGTCACTCAGAAATTGAGAGAGAAGCGCAGGGGTTGCTGAGTCTGAAAGACTGTTGCAAGGGATCAAGTGGCCTCATATTGTCCTGGAGCATTGTTTAAGCCCAAGTTCAGCAAAGCATTAGGACTCATTGCCCCATCACCTGTTCCAGTGATAAGCAGAAAATCACAGAGTCTAGTCTGTCTAGTGGAGAGTGCGCTATGAGTTTAGGAAGCTAGGGAATGTGTCTACAGGTGACCACATCATTGAGATTGATATGGAATCAGTGCTTGTATCTGTAAATAACCTCCTCCTCAGGGGCGTAACTATAGGAGAAGTAGGGGAAGCGGCTGCTTTGGGGCCCTGACCTAGAAGGGGCCCATCCAAGAGGAGGAGAAGTACTAAAAGACTTTGTCAGGGCCCCTCAACATTATTACACAATGAAATTATATAAAGTGTTAGTATAGACAGTGTAGAAAACGGATGGAACAGCTGCCGGGCCTGGTCTGAGAGAGCGATCTTTACTAGCCACAGGAATGGGGGCATGAAAGAAAGGGGTTGTGAAAAAATTACTGGGGGAGGGGGCCCTATTCAAAAATTTTCACCAACAGTCATCAACAGTCAAGTGGTGTAAATGGCAAAAGTTACTGTTAAGTTGAACTGTCTGCTGGGTTCCTGGTTAAAGTTAGGATATAACTCTATAATAGGCTGTAACCCTGATATGGAATGAGTTTGAAATTTGCTAAAAGATTCTTCACAGGGGAATTGCTGTTGGCAGACATGCAATTTGCACTTGGTCAAGATGATCCTGGGAACAAGCAGTGACTAATAACACAGACCCAGGGCATTTCCGGCAAGAGGATGGTGCAATTCAACAAGCAATGCAAGGCTGGGCATGCTGTTTTAGGGAGGAGCCCTTTGTGGCCTGAAAGGCTTACTGGAGAGTTGCCGGATATCTTGGGCATGACCTGACATCTAGACCCTAAAATAAACTATACAAATTTACTGCTGTTCTACTATTCAAGTGACAGTGATCACTAGGAGTGTTTTGCAACCGAGTGAGAAATTAAATTATACCTGTCTTCACCAAAAAAGTGTTTAGTTTCATGATTAGTTTCATGATGCGCAGATAAACTTTGAAGAGGAAGCAGCCATTGTTCGAGCACTGCGACCCCGTCAAACAGCTGATCGGCAGGATCTCATATTTATGACCTCACCTGAAGATAGGTCATTTATATTACTCCACTGCGCAATCTCCTTACCAATAAAATATCTGGTTTTACTAGTCTGGATATTTGGTATAGATCCAATGTGACCTTTCATGGATATTCCAACAACTTCCTTGTTTTCTGGATGCACATCACTCCATTTGTAGAAACAGCAAAGGTTGTTTCGGTACCAAGAAACTTCTGCCCCTCCTAAGCACATTTGTTTTTGGAACATTAAGCAAAATCAGCCTGGAAGTACCAGGTATCTTGGTCAACGTATCAATTGAGAATGGCACTCTAAAAAATTCTAACCAAATCCAGTATTATGTTTGTTGCACATAAGAGGCAGGTCAAATTTTCCCTCTTTTAACACATAGTTGCACATCATTTTAGTTAAACCAGAAGATTAAATTTTTTTTTCTTCACAAAACAGTGACCTTTTAGACTGCTTACATAGCGCTGTAGCATAACTATAAATGAGTCAAATGGTACCTTTGTTGTTTTGTTCTGAAGTTCACCAGAGGCAAAAACGCTGTTTTATTCATATGTAAATGAGGGCTCACAAGTGCCCAGGGGCGGTGCTCGGGCTATAAGTGCCCAGGCTACTAACCCCATTCCCAGCCTCTTGCTTGGCCCACCCTTGCTCATCTAGTGTACTGGCCGAGATCGCGCCGGCGCATGCGCACTGCATGGAGCGATGCCACTGCCCACAATGGGCATGCCCGGGCCGGCGGTGAACTGTGCACTTGTGGGATCTCGGCCAGTACACTGGATGACGCAGGGGGCTTACAGGGCGGGCCAAGCAACAGGCTGGGGAAGAGTTGTACAAGACAGCAGAGTGGCCTTGGCACATACTGTACAGCCTGAGCGCCGCCCCTGGGCACTTGCGAGCCCTCATTTGCATATGAATTAAACAGCGCTTTTTCCACTGTTGAACTTCAGAACAACACAACAAAGGTACCATTTGTTTCCTGTATAGTTATGCTACAGTGCTATTTAAGTGGTCTATTATGCCAAATTGTGACGACAGACTCCCTTTAAGGTCCACAAGCTTAGTAGTTGCAGTACATTCTGGGTGGTGCTATAATGTGAATGCTCTAGAACAGGGGTGCACAACCTTTTCTGGTTGGGGGCCACATTGTCAGCCCAAACCAATTCGAAGGGCCGAAAATAAAACTTTAAGGGGTATTACCAACTAAAATACTGTATTTTTGGCATATTGAACATACAGTATATACTATAAATGTCTAGTTCCAGTTCTAGGACTCCCATCCAATAGGAGAATACATGAAAGATTCATGTAAGAAGCTATAAAACATAGACCTACTGTCTTTTACCAGATGTTTGGGGCCCACACAGAATGGTATCGAGGGCCGCATGTGGCCCACGGGCCGCAGGTTGTGCACCCCTGCTCTAGAACTTTAGACTATAGCAAGTATTACTCTCTCACAGACCACAGGGGTGTCAGGTAATTGTTGACTTCACACAGCTTTCAGAAAGTGTTAACGTCATACTGCTTTCCAGAATATGGTTAATCAATTACTCATATTTAAACATTACAACACAATTTTCTATATGTAAACAGCAGGAACATCACTGCTCCTCAGAGTCATTCCTAAACCAATCCCTCATAACATGCTTCTGCTTGGTCCACTACACCACAGGACTAAGACAACAAAGCTTCAGGACAGGCCTCAGAGCAGCCAAACCCACTACACGCTACTCTTCAGTCTTCTCCTGAGAATGAGTTTAGCACCAATCTGCCAGGCTCCCTCCCAGGATAACATTTCTTACAGCCCTAGCAGACTCTCCAAAACTTACTTGTGATGCTGGAAAATACTTCTGGTCAGGTTTGATATACTTACTAATGTGAGAAACTTTGCAACATTTTTTTTTATTTTTTTTTTAGAAAAACATGCATATTTGGACAGAGTCCGCAACAATATATATATAGGGTGACTGTGATGCTAGAAAATACTTCTGAACAGGTTTGGTACACTTAATATTTTAAGAAAGTTTGCAACAGATTTTTAGTAATAAATGTGAAATCGGAGAGGATTCAAAATACAACAATTAGGCCATTCGAATAATTATTCACATACTGATAAAATATAGCTTTTATTTAAACACATTAAAACTCAAGTAATTGTGAGCTAAACAAAAAGGTGCTAAAAATAAACTGTCCTTTGTGTCCAATATCTGGCATCTTTGTATTAATTGCTGTTAGCAGGGATGTGCAAGCTCCCTGCTAAATCACCTAGGTGCTACTAATGATTAACTAGAAGCCAGTTACATCACTGACTCACATTAGAGCCGAGACATCTATTAGTAAATGCTCTATTACACGTACATGCTACGTTTGTCAGAACTAAGGACACAAACAGATCACTTAAACCCTAAAGCTGCCCCCCAACGTGTTTCACCAGCTATACTGGCTTCTTCAGGGGTTTTGGGCAGAGTTGAAGGAGAATGCCGCAAGCAAGAACTAAATAACCTCTGTGAAAAGATTGACAGGTAAGTCAACAAAAGACTGAGAGGAGCGTCATATGAATAGGTGTTTCTATCATTCATAATTACTAATATGGACACAGCGTATCCATCCTCCGCTACACCGCTCAACCAATCGCAATGTCTGTGCACGGACTTAGTGCTGGAGAGTGTCATGCTGCTGTGCTTGATAGAGAATGCACACGGACTTAGAGATGTTTCTGATGGAAACTGAAACGTGCACAGGTCCTGCGCGGTAAGTGGGTGCGCATGAACTTAGAGATGAATATATAGAAAGAAGGAGGATAATATTCTCACATTGTCAAAACTAATAAATGACAGGAAAAAAACAAAGGCACAAAAAAGACACTCTCCCTAGTCTTTAAATAAATACATGGACAGAAACCAGATTCCGAATTATTTATTGATTATGGATACATAACTCAATTCATTGATGATAAAAATGTGTAGCCCTGCGGTATCCCTACTGCTCACATATGATAAACATAAAATATCATCCAAATGAACATATTAATCATCAGCATTAATCTAAAGAAGAGAAGGTAAAACCTTCATTGAGTCCTTGAGGGCTCAAACTGTCCAACCTGTAGATCCACCTGTTTTCTTCTTGTAATAGAATTTTATCTAAATTGCCTTTTCTGAGCCCAACTGATTTCTTACATATACCCTAAAAACACAAAAAGACATCTGGGGTCAACTGCATGAAATTGTCTAACATGTATTGAAATTGTTTTTCCCACATAGATCTTTTGACAGGGACATTGAGCAGTGTAAATAATGCCTGTAGTTTGGCAATTGATAAACTCTCTAATTTGGTATTGCCTTTTGTCAACTGGATTTGTAAATGTTTTTTTTTTTTTTTACAAACGGGCAAAAAGTGCACATACCACATGGATGCGTACCCACCACCTTGGATTTAAGCCATGTGGTACTTGATAGTTCTGGACTGAAAAAACTGTGGACAAGAATATCTTTTAGCTTTCTGCCTCTCAGATGTGTGATACTGGGACGTGTAATTATCACGTCTTTCAGATCATTATCCGCCTGAAGAATATGCCAATATTTATTAAGAATCTGATATACCGTATTTTTCGCCCTATAAGACGCACCGGCCCATAAGACGCACCTAGGTTTTTGAGGAGGAAAATAAGAAAAAAAATATTTTGAACAAAGAGGTGTGCCTTTTGGTGGGTTTTGAGCTAATGGTGTTATGGGGGATCTGTGGATGGCACAGTTATGGGGGGGATCTGTGGATGGCACAGTTATGGGGGATCTGTGGATGGCACAGTTATGGGGTCGGTGGATGGCACAGTTATGGGGGTCGGTGGATGGCACAGTTATGGGGGTCGGTGGATGGCACTGTGATTGGGGGACTGTGGATAGCACTGTTATTGGGGACTGTGGATGGCACGGTTATTGGGGACTGTGGATGGCACTGTAGTGGGGGCGTCTGTGGATGACACTGTTATGGAGATCTGTGGATGACGCTGCTATAGGAGGATTCAAGGGATGACACATGAATAGCATTTTATTCTATGTGTCATCCACAAACCCCCATAGCAGTGCCATCCACAAATTCCCATAACATCGCAATTCACTGAATGACCCCCAAAGTGGTGGTGGGGGCAGGCATCTACAATACTGTAGTTCTGTAATTACACTGTATTCTGCTACATCGGGCCCGCTAACTGTAGGAATCCTAACTGTAGGCATATGTATAGGTTTATTAAATATTCTATATATCCTGTACTTACTATACTACTAACATCCCAGGCAAGAGGCAGGAAGCAGGAGGCTGGACCGGTGGATGGGCACTGGCAGCGTAACTCACTATGTCACGCGCCAGCTCCGCCCACTTTATGAATGAAGAAGGCGGAGCAGGCGCATTACGTAGTGAGTTACGTTGTCAGCACCCGCCCGCCAGTCCAGCCTCCTCTCCTGCCTCTTGCCTGGGACGTTAGTAGTATAGTAAGTAAAGGATATAGAAACGATTTAATAAACCTGTACATACGCCTACAGTTAGAATTCCTGCAGTTAGCGGGCCCGGTGTAGCAGAATACAGTGACTGCACCGGGCCCGCTGTCATTACATAACTGGATGCCGGCTTCTCCTCCCTGCCCACTGATACACCCGCCGACCGCGCTGCGCAGCATGCGGTATACAAGTGTAAATGCCAGCATTCACCCCATAAGACACACTGCCTTCCCCCCCCACTTTTGGGGGAGAAAAAGTGCGTGTTATATGGCGAAAAATACGGTACCTGCTGATTTCGAGTTTTAGATACAGGGGTGTTGGTTTTATTACATAGCAAATCTGAACGGTTTGTTCAATTTGCACGAGCAAAAGCTTTATGTAGAACTTTCTTGGGATAACCTCCTTCACTGAATCTCAGAAACAGACAATTGCTTTCTTTGATAAAACTTGAATCTTGAAAACAATTCCTATGGGCTCTGATATATTGACCGGTAGGTATACCTCTTTTAAAGAAGTTAGAAGTGGGCTTATGATACACTTCAGTGAGGATACGACCACCAGAATCCACGGAGATCCTAAGGTCCAGAAAAGACAGGGTATGATCATCTATTTCCGAGGTAAACTTCATACCTATATCGTTGTGGTTCAATTGCCTAACAAAATTATTAAAGTGATCTGTAATGCCATCCCAAAGTATCAGTACATCATCGATGTATCTTCCCCAAAATAATATGTGGCTAGTGAATGCTTTAAACGCCTCTGTGAAAACAATAGTATTCTCCCACCACCCCAACATTTTTTTTGCAAAATTCGGTGCTTATTTACTCTCCATTGCGGTCCCATTTAATTGTAAATAAAACTGTCCATGAAATAAAAAATAATTGAGAGTCAACAAAAATTGTAAGAGAGTGAAAACAAATTCATTGTGTGCATAAAACTGTGTTCCTTTGAGGAATAAAAATGAAGATGTTGCCTAAATTCACAAATCATGTCGAATAACTGTATATAATGCTTCAATGTCAAAGCTAGCCCGCTCAGTATTTTCTGTCACCTGGACCTCCTGGAGTCTGGTGACCGCATCCTTGGTGTCTTTATTGAAAGAGGGCAGACTTGTCCCATATTGGCTAATGTTTTTAGTCAGGCTATTATTGCCAGATACGATCGGTCTGCCCGAAATTGGTCGTCTCTGCTTGTGCACTTTTGGAATTGCATATAGCGTCGCAATCGTTGGATGAGAATTAAAAAGATATTTGAACTCGTCTTTGGAGATTAAATTGTTATTTCTTGCCTTGGTAAGTATCATTTTTAATTCAGATAGAAACCTTTCTGTCGGATTACCTTCAAGTTTTTTGTAGGTATGGGCCTCATTCAACAAAGCCATCACCATATCTTGGTACATTTGTCTATCCATTAGAACAATATTCTTGCCCTTATCCGATGATTTTATAACCAAATCTTTATTGTTCTCTAGTTCCTGTAATGCTTGCATTTCTTCCATGTCAAGTAAAAGATGTGTGAGATCGTTTAATTAATTTTACCAAATGAACAAAAGATTCTATGTTACCAAATTGTGAAAACGGTTGAGTAAACTTCGATCTTTGTTTAAGAGAGGATAGAGGAGGCTCAATCTTATCAATATCCATTGCATTGTCGTAATCTAAGGACTTTAATATGGCTATGGCCGCCTTTTCTTGCTGCTGCAAGTAATAATGGTTACTTTGTTGTTGTTTAGTATAGGGGTAAAGGACAATCCCTTTCTCAATAAACTGATGAGTTTTTCTTCAAAAATGAACTTTGTTAGATTAATAATCTGGAGATTATCCCCCGAGATGTCGATGTTTTTGCATTGTATGCCCATTTATCTCTGTCCTTTAGTTGCACTCCCTGAGATAAAAAAGAAGTCACTATTGGTGTAGGAGTTGTAGATGCTGTCATAATGGAATTTGAAGATGGCAACGTAAAAGAGGCCAAAGACAAGGGCATAGAGGCTGATTGTGATGTACTCATTTGTTCGGATAGATTTGTTGGTCCTGATTAGAGATGAGTGAATTTTTAAAAAATTTGATTCGGCCGATTCGACGAATTTTCTGAAAAAATTCAGTTTGATCCGCATTAAAAAATGGCTATTTCCTGGCTGCAGAGAGCCTTTACAGTGGTTTAGAACACTGTGTCTTGCAGTAACATGCATAGGGAGTCTGCTGTGGTAGTGAAATAATACTGTGAGTCAGTATGACATGCAGATGACAGGTGTCGCTATTAGAATCACTGCACACTTCACTTATTTGGGCAGTCACAGGGTCAAAACTGACCAAATAACTCAAGTATGAACTCAGCTTTACAGGTCAATGTTAGTGCCAAGAAGAAGCGCACTCCTTTTACACCGTCGTCAGGTGATTCCACATAGATGTCTACAGAACCTGTTCTATTAAACGCTTATACAAGTAGAGACCCCTGACAGAGTCCAGTGTTGACGTCACTGATTATTTTGCCCTTCCTCTGATCCGTCAGAACAATAACCCCCAAAAAACGGATACTGTCTGTTGAGCATCCGCCTTTACTCGGTCAGCGTTCGGCTAATGCCCAAAAAAACAGGAGTGGATGCAAAACAGAGATGACACATGAATGGAATATTTGCATGTCTTCTGTGTTTTGTACCCACTCCTGCTTTTGGCTACCAAATCACAAGCCATTTCTGATGGGACCATAAAGGCCTTACAGCTGCTACACAGACAGATCAGAAGAAGGGTCAAATAACTGATGATGTCAGCCAGGCTGAAAGGGAAAATAGTGGCCCAGTCATGAAGTGGGGAGGGTGGGAACAGCATGAAAAGTCAACAGAGTGGTGTTATGACATAGTTGTGAAGGAAAAGCAGCATGAGGAGACCACAGAGTGGCCCAATGACAGAGTCTGGAGGTGGCAGCAACATCAGGAGGAGGCCACAGAGTGGCACAATGACAGTGTGGCGGTAGTGGCAGCATCAGGGGGCCACAGAGTGGCACAATGATAGAGCGTGGAGGTGGCGGCAGAATCAGGAGGCCACAGAGTGGCAAGGTGACAGAGTGGAGGTGGCAGCAGCATGAGGAGACCACAGAGTGGCAAGGTGACATAGTGTGGAGGTGGCAGCAGCATCAGGAGGACACAGAGTGGCAATGTGACATAGTGTGGAGGTGGCAGCAGCATGAGGACACCACAGAGTGGCAAGGTGACATAGTGTGGCGGTGGCAGCAGGACGAGGAGACCACAGAGTGACCCGTGTTGGTGTGGCACCATGGATGCTCTAGACTGATGCATCAGGCACTGGTGGGTGGAAATCCTAGCTAATCCATGCCTGATATATCTTGACAAAGGTCAGTCTCTCCACATTTTGGGTGGACAAGCGAGTTCTTCTTGTGGTAACTCTAGCCCCCGCCGCACTAAACACCCGCTCTGATGCCACACTACAGGTCGGGCAGGACAGCTTTTCCAGGGCAAACTCTGCCAGTTGCAGCCACAAATCCAGTTTGGCTGCCAAGTAGTCCAGCGGATCTTCAATGTGGGATGGCAAGGTGCTGTCCAAGTATGCCACCACCTGCTGGTCCTGCTCTATGTCCAGCTGATGGTGAGTAGTTTCTTCACTATGTTGGTGAAAAAAAAATGCTCATCAGCGACTTTAGACTCAGGCTGCTGCTGATGGAGCTGGTACTGCTCCTGCCACCCCACCCCTAACCAGCAGCCATGGCAGTGTAACGTGAGCACAGTGGGCCCCACCGGTCAGACCTGCGAGAGGATGGACGATGTCGCAGATGGGCAGCAGCCAACTGACTACATAGGATGTCACTATAGTAGTTTAGTTTGTCCTCCCTCTCAGCGGGTGTTAAAAAGACCCCCATTTTGGAGCGGTAGCGAAGGTCCAACAAGGTGGAGAGCCAGAAGTCATCCCTCTGCTGAATGGTGACAATTCAGCTGTCACTACGCAAGCAAGTGAGCTTGCATCGTGTCATTTGTGCAAGTGACTCTGAGGGACTCTCTGCCTCCATCTCCAATGCATACTGCCACTGTGTGTCTGGGTCCTCTGCCTACTCTACCTCATCACCCTGTAGATCTTCTGGCTGCTCCTGCTCCTCCTCTCCTGTCACCTGTGTAGAAAAAACACCCATTTCGCTACATATTGCTTGCGCTCCAAAGTCCTCCTCCTCCAGTTCAGCCCCCACAGGGCTCATGTGGGCGTGAGATCTAGGCGCCACATCTCCAGGCCCCTGACCAGCCAGATTTACCAGCATCTGTTCCAGGACATGAAGCAGTGGAATGACAATGTTCATCCCGTAGTCCTGGCGACTGACAAATAACGTGGCCTCCTCAAAAGGCCTGAGAAAGCGGCAGGTGTCACGCATGAGCTGCCACTGGCTGACATCAAAGTTACACAGGGGACTCCTGTCCTCTTGGATCATCAAGAAATCATGTATGGCCTTTCTCTGTTCGTATAGTCGGTCCAACATATGGAGGGTGGAATTCCAATGGGTGAAAACGTTGCATATCAGCCTATTTTGGGGGGCGCCGTTCTGCCGCTGCAGCTTAAGGTGTGCTTTCCGGTGTATGAATGGCTGAAGTGCATGCAAAGTTTCCTGGCCAATTTTAAGATGTCTTGCAGATGGGTGGAAGACTTGAGGAACCGCTTGACAACCAAATTGAACACGGCACGCAGGGCACATGGCTCAGCCCTCCTTGACACAGCGCCGACACCATTTTCTTCCCGTTGTCGGTCACCATGGTTCCAATTTTCGGTTGTCGCGGAGAAAGCCAGGATTCGATTTCTTGATGAAGGACACAGAGCAGTTCCTCCCCTGTGTGACTCCGCTTGCCCAGGCAAACAAGGTGCAGAACAACGTGACAACACCATGCCCTGCACATGTGGTATGATGGAGGGGCACTGTGAATTGTCCCTGTAGTGGAGGCTGAGGACACGGTGGAGGATGAGGAGGCAGAAGAGGACATTGTCGCAGGACCAACGACGTGAGAACGTGGAGGTGGAAGTGGCATCACCTGGTCAAGTTGCTATTTAGGCTGTGCAGGAACCACATTCACCCAGTGGGCCATAAAGGACATGTATTGTCCCTGACTGTAGTTACAGCTCCACACGTCGGCGCTGCCGTGCACTTTTGCAGACACCGACAGGCTCAAGGACTGGCCCACCTTCTGTTCTACATATGTGTGCAGGGCTCATACTGCCTTTTTGGCAAAGAGATGACTGCTTGGAACTTTCCACCTCGGCTCGGCACAAGCCATCAGTTCTCTGAAAGGTGCCGAGTCAAGCACTTGGAAAGTGAGGGACTACAGCACCAGCAACTTGGGCAGGAGCAAGTTCAGCTTCTGCGCCGTTGGTAGAGTGCACGCATACTGTTAGTCTTGGCAATCACTTTAGTGATCGATTGCTGATGGAATGACTGACGAGGAGTAGGAGGGCGAGGAGCAGGAGCGTCAGGACCAGCAGATGATGGAAAGGACAGACAGCTCTCTTCGGATGAGATGGTGGAGCCTAAAATCAGGTGCGTGCCACTGGGTGATGTAGCGGTCGCTAAAGCAGGCGGAACCACCACATCGGAGCCACGGTTCTCCCAGGCCACGTTATGATGACACTACCTATGTTAACGCAGTGCCATGGTGCCAACATTGACACCTTTTGCCCACTGATTCTACATATGGCCCTGTTCACCTCCTCCGACAGCTTAACAAAAAACTGCCACACTGCCGAGTAGGTGATTTTACCCCCAATAATACACACTGATTGACTGCTACCGCCACTGCCTCCGTGAACCCATGCACCGCTACTTCCTGGGAAGGTGGTCTACCCCAGGCATGTTTGGCTCCTGACCTCCCACTGCTGCCACCCTGCTGACTCCCGGCCATGCTAGCAACTTTCTGGCTCCGCCGCTGCATCATGGGCAAGCTGCCACCCTCTTCTCCCGATGATGATGAATCCCCTTCGTTACCCGGCTCCCAAGCGCGATTAGCTACTTCATCATCATCGAGTACTCTCTACTCGTCACTGATGTCTCTGGGTCAGGAGCCTGACCGCTCGCAAAACCAGCTCCCACCCCACTCTCCTCATCACTACTTGCCTGCCTAATGGAGGAAGCGGCGAATGTCTCCTCCAAATCTTGGCTTGCCAGTACCTGCTAACTGTGTTCTAGTAGCTCGTCCTCACAACGAGCTACTGTATAGTGGAGCTGAGCTCACAGCATACAATACTTATCTGGCTGAGGAAACAGAAAAGGACAGAGGCAGGTTGAGGACAAGTGAGGGCCATGCGAACTAAGGGTTGTGTATGAAGAACCCACGACTCTTGGCTGGGGGTGTCTGATGTTACTTGCGACCAAGTCAAAGATCGAGTCAACTATTCAAGAACCGCTGGGTTGCTGGTCAAGAAAGGACCACTAGTCGACACTGGGAGCTCAGGTCTCTCGAAGTGACCACTGCTGCCACAGCCCCTTACTCTGCTGCGACCTCTGCCTGTGCCAGAAACATTTAGGCCTCTGCCACTCCACTGTGCAGGGCCTGGCACTTCTCTGTCTAAGATACTGTTAGATCAAATAAATAAAAAGGAAATTAAAAACACCCCAAAAAAGTTCGTAATTTTCTCACTTCATCACACAACGTCTAATAAGCCCTTTTTTCCCCACTAATACAAACAAAAATGGGATTTATAACATATAACTGCACTGCTGAACGGCAAATATATTTTTCTTTTGCCACTTATACACGCCACAGAGAGCTTTAGAACATATAACTGAACTGCTGAACGGCAAATATATTTTTCTTTTGCCACTAATGCACGACAAAAAGGGCTTTAGAGCATATAACTGCACCGTTAAATGCCAAATATATTTTTATTTTGCAACTAATACATGACAAAAAGGGCTGTAATTTTCGCACTTCACCACACAACGGCTAATAAGCCCTTTTTTCCCACTAATACAAGCACAACAATCTATTAATGGCTGTATCAAACAGCACTTGCACCCCAATAACAAGAAGGGTTTGCTGGAATTACAGAGCTGTATAATGGCAATTTGGGTCCCCAGTGCAGCAAGGTGTAATAGGATTGTTCCTATTAACCAGGCTGTAACCTCCCCTACTGAACCATGTTTAACATAAATGCTGGTGAATGATTCCTCCCTATCCTTTCCCTACACCTTGAATAATCTTTCCCTGCACTTGTAAATCATTTTTTTAGCACAATAAAGTTTTTTCTAGCACTGTCCCTAGCGCCTGCTGATGTCTCTCCCTGCACTAAGTACACTGGAAAAATGGCAGAATCCAAGATGGCTGAGGGTATTTATAGGGCTGTGACATCATAGGGCTGGCTGGCTGCTGATTGGCTGCATGCATGGCATTATGGTTGATCCCACCTTCCCAGAGTTCCTTGCTCCATGTCCTCACACGTGCAGCAGCCATTTTAGGAAAAAATGCAATTTGTTACCATGAAGCGTGAGGAAATTTGGATTCGGTGCAAATTGAATAATTCCTGAAATTTGGATCGAATTCCACTTCGTCAGCTTCGATTCGCTCATCTCTAGTCCTGATGTTGGCATGGGACCAATATATGGTCCACGACCCTTATTTTTATGTTTAGTTCCATGTTTAGTGTTTGTGTATTAAGCTTATTTTTTAGATATGAAAACTTAAGACCCAGACCAATCTGATTCTGAAATAACTGTATGCAACACTTTGGGGTAATTACCACTGCCTCTTTTCTTTTCAAAAGGGCCAGTGTTAGTTTTGGTAATGTAAATCTGTCCTGTATCTAAGTCACGTCTATCCCTTATGTATTTTCTATGTTTCCTTTCTTTAATCTCCGTCTGGAATAGTTCAATGTTTTTTTGTAAACGTTGTTCACATTGAATAAACTTTGATTGCGACCTTAAACTCAGAATTTGTGCAATTTCCTTTTCTAATTGATTAGTGACTTTTCCAAAAGCACCCTTCTCATAATCTAAAAGATATTGAAGCATAGGTAAGGAATTATCTTATCAGTAGTTGTTGCTAGCCCTTAATAAATTCTGCGTCTCCCTGATTTGAGTTAAGGGTAATATTTATTCTCATGCTCCTATAGAATTAAAGGGGTTGTGCAATGTAATGTTAGTAATAACTAGAGATGAGCGAATCGAAGTTGACGAAGTGGAATTCGATCCGAATTTCAGGAAAAATTCAATTCGCACCGTGGTAACGAATCGCACTTTTTCCTAAAATGGCTGCTGCACGTGTGAGAACATGGAGCAAGGAACTCTGGGAAGGTGGGATCACCCATAATGCCATACATGCAGCCAATCCGCAGCCAGCTCTGTGATGTCACAGCCCTATAAATAGCCTCAGCCATCTTGGATTCTGCCATTTTCCAGTGTACTTAGAGCAGGGAGAAACGTCAGCAGGTGCTAGGGACAGTGTTAGAAAAAACTTAATTGTGCTAAAAAAAAACGAGTAACAAGTTCAGGGAAAGATCATTCAAGGTGTAGGGAAAGGTTAGGAAGGAATCATTCCCCAGCATTTATGTTGAACAGGGTTCAGTAGGTGTGCTGCCACGCAGTTAAAATTATGTAGATTTATATAGTTTAATTCATTGAACCGTTTCATATGCAGTTTTTTATTATGTGGTTATATGCTACCATCTAGTGGCCGTTTTTGGTATTGCAGTTGTTTTTCTTGTTCTTCATGCATATGACTTATTTCCTTTCTATGCTCCACCCTTCTTCTGTGTGCTTCACTTCCTGTATTCTCCATTCTGCTTCAGCCTCATCAATCAGGTACACATGTATTCTCATGTACACATACAGAATAAAGAAACTTACAGGGATAAACACGGTGTGGGTGAGATCAAGCTATCTGATGAGGATTGTCCACAGTGAATATATCTGCTTATTAAGTCCAGGAATAGAGGTCTCACTAGGGATAAATCACTATTACAATAATCAGAGTCAGAATAGTCAAAAAATGCATAGAATTCATACAGCCTGCTGTGAATATGTATGTGTCTGATCTGCAAACAAGCTCAGTGCCGTCCGCCATCTTGTGAAAGCACACTGTCGCACAAGCTTACTGCACTTCAAGTGAATGTTGAAAACGTACTCTACATTGCACTGTTACCTCACCTGTCTAAGCTGCTGTTCGTCTTCTTAAAGAGACAGTACCATTTTTTGCAAAACTAAAAAAAATGTCTAGAGAAGGCTCACTCCTTAGTCATGAATAAGAACGTTGTCATTTGAAAAGCGTAGACTGACAAGGGCATCACTGGTTATGAATCATTCTGTACCTTTGTACCTGATATATCGCATGACCAAATAAAAGAACCTACGACTTCATCAATTTTGAGTGTCGGATTTCCTTCCTTTCAACCTAAGGCTCTGACCACTCTTCTATGGCTGAACCAACGCAGATACATCATGCATCTAAACCGGCAGACATACAGAGAGCAGATTCTGCAGATATTACCAAACAAATTGTAACACCCAAAAGTACAATAAAACCAACACAGAAACTCAGAGAAAACTATGAAGCCACTAGATATGAGTTCTCCAGTAATTTGTCAGACCTCTGGGACAGAACCTCACACTGCATGTCAGTTTTGTTACACTCTAATGATCAACCAGCTGAAATAAGAGACTCTATAAATCGCCTATTTACTGTGTATATACGCTACCAGTAGCTGAAAAATACTCAGCTTTCTTGCAGGACTTTAATATAGAGGATTCTTCAGCAGAACTGACCAGGACTGATGCGCTGAACCAACAAAGGGATCTCGCAGTGCAAAATGCTAAATTTAAGGCAGAACTCCGCATTACTCAACTTCAGGAGACCAGATTTCACAGATTCAACTCAACCAAGCACACTGCACGTTCTTCTAGATCCTCTCCCTCCAGAGGTTGACCGCTAAGCGACAAACTTAAAGAGGCCCACGCTGATGCGGAATCAAAAAAGGAACAAAGCCTCTTTACCAGAAAGGAAGCAGAGGTAGAAACACACAAGGCAGCGTGCCATGCTGAGATGGCTGCTCAACAAGCAGAGGTAGAAGCACACAAGGTAGCTCAACATACCGAGATGGAAGCTCAAAGCAAAGCTCTCCAAGCACAAATGGCTGCTCAACAAGCAGAGCCAGATTCACAAATAAAGATTCTGCAAATGGAGGGGGACAAAGCAGCTTCCGTAGCAAGGCTGAAAGTCTTTGAACAAGCAATGGGACAAAGTACTAATTCAGACTGCCTTATCCTAGCAGAACTGGAAGATCCAGCTGAACGCACCAGTGAATATGTTCTAAAGCATACCATCTGCAAAGATACAGAATCATCTCCCGTACCTCCTACTAACAACACTGTTTTGACTCAACGCAGAGACCTCTCAGCTTTATATGCCTGAGCCTCTTCAAGTCTACAATGCAAGTACATCTATGCAGCAAATCGCGTCAACTCATGTCAACAACAAGGTGACTTCCAGTGATAAGCCACAGCTCAAACCAAATCCAGCACAAGCCTTAGAGACTACACCACAGTTAAATGCTCATGTAACATCATTTTACCCTGGTAAACCTCACCCTACATCGCCAGAGAACTTTCACACCCAAGGGCTTCCACAAGTTACTTTGACACCAAGGAGTGAGAGACCAGACATGAATGACTTTGCCAGATACATGGTACGTCATGAGCAGGGACATAACTAGAAATGACTGGGCCCCATAGCAAAATTTTTTATGCCCCTGCATCATGGGGTAGGTCCGATCGCGGCCCCTACTCCACTCACTCACTCACTGCCTCCTTCATACTTACCTTCCTGTTCCTCCTGGCTGGGACTTCAGCCAGTCAGTCAGTCAGCCACTCCTCCTTCCTCCCTGGCCGGAAGTTCCGGAACTACAGATTAATTGTTGGGTCCGAAATAAATAAGTCCCCTCACCGGCTGCCTCTGCGGCAAAGTAGCGGCAACCCAGGGGTAGTTAGTATGGTACTTACTAACAGACGCGTACACACAACCCCGGTGCGACATGGGGCCTCCTCACCGTCATCGCCCCCATCACACCTCAGATCAGCCCAAAGACGGTTAACCTCCATCAGACCCCCACTCTGTCCCCATCGGCTCAGGGCCCAGGCTAGGCCCCAACATACTTACCTGTTCTGCACCGCCACCGCGGCTACTCTTCCTCGCCAGAAGTCTCGCTCCTCTCTGCCTTCCCCGCCGGCACTGCACTGTCACCTGACAGCGTAGAGAATCAGGTCATAGTGTGCGCACTACGTCCTGATGCTGTACGTGCTCTCCAGTTCTCCACTGTCCACATACTGACCTGCAGCTTCTGTTCTTCTCTCCTTGGTCTGTATCTCCCGCACATCTTGAAGCTCCACACCCTGCATGACGAGACTCCGCCTCTTCCTATCATACCTGGAGCCACTCCATTCTAGTGCCGGAGGGGAAGGGAGCCAGAGGCATTGAAGTGCTTGCTGCCTCTTGGCCCCCCCCCCGGGATCCACCAGTGAGCATTACTGCAGGGCAGCAGGGGTCCACAGGAGGCTGGGTGGCCATGAATATGAAAAAATACTCAGCCGCAGGCCGGGCCCCCAGTGGCATAGGGCCCCATAGCCATTGCTATGGCTGCTATGGTGATTCCTACGCCACTGGTCGTGAGCTCATTAACACCAGCCTCTCAAGGTTTGATGACTGTCCAGAGAGCTACAGGGCCTGGAGATCAACCTTCAAGGCTGCTATTGCTGATCTCAACCTTACTACCAAGCAGGAGCTTGATTTGCTCATAAAGTGGCTGCGACCAGAATCTGCAGGTCATGTTAAAAGACTCAGAACAGTACATGTTGAGCACCCAGATGCAGGTCTTGTTGCTGCATGACTTTTGCAAACCTATGGTAGTTCGGAAGCCATAGAAAGGGCTCTATTCAAGAGACTGCAAAATGTCTCAAAAATAGGGAACAAAGACTATTGTAAGCTCCGAGATCGAAGTGACCCCCTCATGGAGTTAGAGTTGGCGAAGACTGACCCACGTCTACCTGGACTAAGCTTCCTGGACACTGCTCATGGTGTCAACCCAGTGGTGTCAAAACTGCCATACGGCCTGCAAGAGTAATGGGCACAACAGGGCTCAAGGTACAAAAGAGACTTTAACGTGTTTTTTCCTCCATTCTCATATTTCTGCAGGTTCATTAATGATCAAGCCTGGATGAGAAACGATCCCAGCTTCAGCTTCAGTGAACCCAACCTACCTGCTTCATCCTCACCATCTGCAAGGTATGATAACATAGCAGCCAAATGTAGAAACTTAAATAGAGCAATATCTGTTAAAAGACAGACATCTCACCCTTTACAACCTTACTTACTGACCAGGGTGTTGTGGATGACAGAAATAAAGACCCTAATCGTCAGTGTCCTATTCACAAGAAACCTCACCCTCTTAAGAAATGTCGTGGGCTTAGGGCAAAGACTTTACAAGAGTGCAGGGAGATTCTCCAGAGACTTGGCATATGCTACAAGTGCTGTGCTTCTTATAGCTATTTTGCTAAAGACTGTAAAGTTGTCATCAAGTGCACAGAATGCAATAGCGACAGACATATTACAGCCATGCATCCTACTCCACTTCTGGACAACCCACAGCAGCTACCTACCTTCACTCTCGTCTCAAATCATGGCGGGGAGCAATAAGGTCATGCTCCAACCAAAGATAATGTCTCTTCTTCATGTAAAGAAGTCTGTGGAGAAGGCAAGGACCACAAATGCTGTGCCAAGATATGCCTAGTCAAGATATACCCAGAGGGTCATCCTGAGAAAGCTGCTAGGATGTATGCTATAATAAAGGAACAGATCCCTGATTAAGCCTAAATTCTTTGAGATCTTTGGCATAGTGGGTCAAGCCACACCATATACTCCCAGAACCTGTTCTGGTCGTGTAAAAACCTTTGGCAGAAGCGTTGATGGGTTCATGGTCATGGTTCATATCAACGAGGGAGAGGGCATACCCCTACTAACGTTAGTTGAGTGCGACCAGATATCAAATGAAAGGGAAGAGATTCCCTCTCCAGAAGCTGCATATCAAGATCCTCACTAAAGGCATCTTGTTGATGAGTTTCCGGCAATGGACAAGAGTGTTGAAATCTTAGTCCTGTTAGGAAGGGACATTTGCAGAGTACATAAAGTAGGGTGTTTGAAAAGGGGATGGTGGGTGGGAGAAACGCTGAGCGACGTACACAGGGGAAGTGGCGCTGTCGTGCTTTATGCTAACGGCAGCGCCACGCCCACAAATACAGGCCAATTAATCGGCCTTTAACACTTGTGGTCGTGGCTATTAGGGCGGGTGACGAGACCCCTGAGGTACCCTGCTCCCAGCGGTTGGAGTTGTGCCGTAACCGTGCATGTAGTAGGGACGCCTGAAAGAGGGCAAAAACCACGCTGGTTAGGTAAGGATAGTTTTATCACAGAACTCAATCACACCCCACGGCCTTGGGGTACACCCGTGGAGTCAGGCTGACAGCTTACCAATCCTAAACATCAACGAACAAGCCAAATATTTGAGGAGCTGGACTGCAGCTGGAGTAGCGAGACCTGAACGTAAATAGTGGACGAGGTATAGTTACGTCAACATCACTCCCCTCACCCTTACGTGACAAGTACCCTTCTACCTGGCTGAAAGCAACGCTGGACGGAACTCAAGTAAAGCTTGCACCTAGAAGCAAAACAACGGCACTGGTCAGCAAAACTGAAGCAGAATATTAAACGTTCAACATGCACTCGTGAGAACTGACATGAACGGAAATTTCACTCTTTTCCCCCCTTCCCTGTCTAGATGCAAGGGCCCAAACCTCAGCTTCCTGCTGTGACTACGGTTAAACACCACGGTCATTAAGGGTGTTTAAGCTAAGAGGGTGAGGAGTATGTACGGACTCCTACCCCGGCATAAGGTTAGCGAACTTTGACGGACATGTAAATGCAGCGGTGCGCACCTGCACCTATGTGACATGTCCCTCATTTCATGCCAATATTCACAGCAATATAAAAAAATATATATATTTTTTTTCTAATTTGTGTTTTTTTTTTCTTTTTCTATATGTCCTCCTTAAAATTACTACTATATCTATGCGACTTAACCATTACCCCCACATCCACCTATTCACATCACAGCTTTATTTATTGACCCTCACATTCCTACCTCTTACATTCCTTTCAACAATTATCTTCCCTTTATAGTACCCTGTGACAACTAAGCTGCTCCCTACTCTCCCAGACTGCCGGCACTGCTACTCTGAGCTGCCAATGAATGAGCCTAAGGGAGGCTCTGCACTCGTATCCCTGCCTAAGTAACGGCACTGCGGCCAGTGCCAGACATTAATAGCTCGTGAGGCCGATGTGGCGGGGATACGCTCTCCCCTGTGCCTCTGATGTGTCGCCACGTGGGGAGCGTGCGCAGCTCTCGGCACAGAGCTCAGTGCTGGCCGCTCCCCCGTCGCTGTGGGGAAGCCGAACCTCGCCGGCTGATGCTCCGTGCGTCGGGGGAGATTGCGACACCCCCTGGCAGACCGGACCGGTGCGAGGGTGTCCCCCCTCATCTAGGGGACCGACCCCCGCCGACCGGCAACGGAGGTGGGCTGCGGAAGGAGGCAGCAACATACCTCTTGGACGAAGCTTGTAGATACCGACGCCGCTCGATTCCTGCCACAACAGCAGGTATGTGTATCGCTCTGAAACGCTGAGCGACGTACACAGGGGGAGTGGCGCTGTCGTGCTTTATGCTAACGGCAGCGCCACGCCCACAAATACAGGCCAATTAATCGGCCTTTAACACATGTTATCTGAGATCCACTCCTTCAAGACTTACGTGTTGGGAAATGGACGTGCATCCCACTTCAAACAGTGCCCTCACCATTATGAAGTAAAGGAGAGGCTTCTTGACATTATACAAGTACCTGATGTTACTCCTGCCCTTTGTGATGACAACCTAGGTACCACAGTGTTTTGTACTACAAGTGAGGACAACAAAATAGCCTTGTCAGTTGAAAACAGAGAATTCATCAAAATAATGGACAAGGAATTCTTTCAGGATGAGTCTAACAACTGGGTTGCACTATTAACTCTTCAAGCTGGAAGGCGCTAACTCCCAAACGATCGTGAACAGGCTTTGGCCAGATTCAATTCACTTCAACGAATACTAAAGAACAGACCTGAGATTAAGGACCATTTCATCGCCTTTATGAAAAGGATGTTTAACAATGATCACACCGAACCAGTGCCACCACTTCAAAGACACGATGAGTGCTGGTACCTGCCTTTCTTCGGAGTGTATCATCCACATAAGCCAAAACAAATCAGGATAGTATTTGACTCCAGTGCCAAGCATAAAGGCTTATCCCTGAATGATGTTCTTCTCACTGGCCAAACCAAAAACCTTGTAGGTGTACTTTTGAGGTTTAGAAGAGAACCAGTTGCCATAACTGCTGATATTGAGCAAATGTTTCATTGCTTCATTGTATGCGAAGATCATAGGAACTTCCTAAGGTTTATGTGGCACCGTAACAACAATATGGACAATAAGATTTTTGAATACCACATGAAGGTGCATGTTTTCGGTAGTCCCTCACCTGCTGTTGCAACATACGGTTTACGAAGGACTGCCCTTGATGGAGAAGAGGAATATGGCGCGGATGCTCGACACTTCGTTGAGAGAGACTTTTATGTTGACGATGGACTTAAGCCTTTACCTACAGACGAAGAAGCCATAGACCTGCTCCAAAGGACACAAGGTATGCTTTCTAAAGCTAACCTCAGACTACACAAGATTGCCTCAAACATTGTTGCTGTTATGAAAGCCTTTCAACTTGGTGATCATGCCACAGGGTTTGAAGACTTAAATCTGGAAATGGACATGCCACCTATACAGAGATGTCTGGGCCTACAGTGGGACTTATTAGAAGACACTTTCAGCTTTCAAGTCAGCTCTGCAGACAAGCCATTTACCAAGCGTGGTGTTCTGTCAGTAGTGAACAGCCTATACTATCCAATGGGATTTATAGCTCCCATAACCATACAACAAAGCCTTACTTAGATATACAATAGAAACAAGAGTGCGGGCGGCACTACAAAGGTCCGTATATAGCACGATACACACTCGCCTGCAGACAGTCCTCCGGTCAAAATAACGGTGAATACGGTGCTCAGCCCAGAGATAGACAGTCCATAGATACCTTGGAGTAGAGGGATGAAGGAAGGCGGCACTCGTCCACGTATGTAGAAAAAATATCTTTATTGCGGGCATCCAGTATAGCAACAACCGGGTAGGGGCGGCTTTCCAACTCCTAGCAAATCGGTGTAGTGGCGACGGCCGTTTCGCGCAACAATGCGCTTCGTCAGGCCACCTGAAGCCCGAGCGTAGACGCACGCACTTTAAATGGACGCACTCGCACATCACACCTTGCACAGGTGTGGAAAGCCACGCCCCCAACCACCGGGCTTAAAAACAATTCCATATACAGCAATGAAAAGGTCAGTAATAACATGTAAATTCATGAAAGTATAAATACAGATCCACATATAATATACTGCGGTTACTACAAGCTTAAATACAGCAAAACAGAGAAAGGTGAATTGAGGAAACTTACAAATGCACTGATAAATCGTTCTTATCATTTAAACCCATACTCCCCATAGCTCGGGTGCGGATAATCCACCTGGATTCAGACTGCAACAGTAATTTGTGGCGATCTCCTCCTCTTTCAGGAGCATTAACCATTTCAATACCTGCAAATCTTAAACAGCGAGGATTACTATTGTGTTTATCCCTCACATGTTCAATAAGGCGGGGACATCCCTTCCCTGTAATCACTGAATTAACATGTTCCCTAAAACGTTCAAACATCGGGCGTATAGTTTTGCCTATGTAGAAATTGTGACAATCACAAAATACCACATAGACAACAAAAGGGGATCTGCAGGTAATGAAATGACGAACTCTATAGGACACTACACCCAAATTCAAAAGTCTACTCTGAGCATTTTGTGGGCAGAAGGAACAGTGACCACACTTATAATTTCCGGGTCTAATGTTCCTAGTAAGCCAAGACTGATTCGTCGTGGGACGTAAGACACTATGTACCAGTCGATCTCTTAATGTACAACATTTTTTGAAAGCTATCAATGGTTTTTGTTCAACTACTTTACACAGGGTCCTATCTCCCTTTAGAAGGTCCCAATTATTCCTAATTGCATTTTTTAAAACATCAGCCGCTGGGCTAAATTTGAATACTGTGGTAAGGTGCAGGGTGCCGTCGTGGATGGCAGGTATGTGTCACCGAGTTTCATAGACTCGGTGAGGTAAGAGCCGTTTTTGTTGATGTCAGCAGCAGCTAGTGCTACTGACATAGTTGTTAAATAGCATGGCTGCAAAGCCGATCCGGGCCGGCTCTTACCGGGAGCAGCTAAAGTGTAGGGTGGGTGGCTGCTCCCCACGACCCAGTCCTGGTTTTGGGCTGGGTTTAAAAACACAGCCAGCACCAGCAGGTGGTGTGATTGTCCTGGAGCTGCTGTTGGCTGTGGAATCATTTGAATTTGGGAGTTCTCTGGGCTGGAAGCAAGAGCCCAGCAAGGAGGAGTGCAGACGGCCTGGAAGCCTGACGTCGACTGTCTTGCGGCTGGACTGACAGCCAGGTGTGAATCCGCACCTAAACCTCCCAGGTGACTGGAACCTGTATTTGACTTTTTGTTTTGCCTCACGTTTTTCTGCTGGGTGTGAATTAACCCCAAGTGACTGTATGCTGTTTATGTTGTGCAAGTGTGAATTAAACACTGTTTGCTGCACTTACTGGACTCCTTTTGCCTCTGTACTGCGCCCGCACCGCTATCTACCAGAGCGACTCCCCACAATACCAATGAGAATCTCTCAGGTGTAGCATGTTCCTTTTGCTTGTCCATGAGGAGTTCAGATCTAGGGCGTTTAGCTGCTCTAAACAGAGCTCTACTGACGTCCTTCGGTGGGTAACCCCTAGCAACAAGGCGATCAGCGAGGGAACGGGCCTGTCGCTGAAAACCTTCATAAGTACTATTAATCCTTCTAAGACGTATGAACTGGCCGTAAGGTACGGCCTTCATTACGGGCTCAGGGTGAAAACTGCTGTGGTGTAGCAACGAATTAACAGCCGTGGGCTTACGGAAACCCTCGGTAACAATGTCACCATTGACTACTGATACTTTAACATCTAGGAAGTCAAGGGACTGTCCACCAAAATTCATGGTGAACTTCATGTTCATGTCATTCGTTAAGTTGAGGTGATCAACAAACCCACGGCATTGCGATTCGCTGCCAGACCACAACATGAACACATCATCCACAAAGCAAAGAAACAGCTGAATGTGTTGCAAAAAGGGGTTATCCACTGAAAAGACATAACGGTCTTCAAATACCGCCAGGTACAGGTTGGCAAAAGTACACGAGACAGGTTTACCCATAGCCGTACCTAGTACCTTGCGGTACCAATGCGGTCCAAATGTGAACACATTATTGGATAGCACAAAATCCAGAGACTCCTCAATGAATGTGCAAAAAACATTGCCTTTATTAGTTCTACTCAGAACTTCCCTAATCGTTCTGATCCCCAAATTATGTGGGATTCTAGTGTACAGGGATTCAACATCCAAGGAAACTAAGTGATAGCCCTGGTGCCACTCGATGTATTGGAGGGCTCACAGGAAATCACCAGTGTCCTTGAGATAAGTAGGGGTACCATAGAGGAGGGGTCTCAAAAGCCAGTCCACATATTTGAGAGATTCTCATTTGTATTCAAATTTAGCCCAGCGGCTGATGTTATAAAAAATGCAATTAGGAATAATTGGGACCTTCTAAAGGGAGATAGGACCCTGTGTAAAGTGGTTGAACAAAAACCATTGATAGCTTTCAAAAAATGTTGTACATTAAGAGATCGACTAGTACATAGTGTCTTACGTCCCACGACGAATCAGTCTTGGCTTACTAGGAACATTAGACCCGGGAATTATAAGTGTGGTCACTGTTCCTTCTGCCCACAAAATGCTCAGAGTAGACTTTTGAATTTGGGTGGAGTTACCTATAGAGTTCGTCATTTCATTACCTGCAGATCCCCTTTTGTTGTCTATGTGGTATTTTGTGATTGTCACAATTTCTACATAGGCAAAACTATACGCCCGATGTTTGAACGTTTTAGGGAACATGTTAATTCAGTGATTACAGGGAAGGGATGTCCCTGCCTTATTGAACATGTGAGGGATAAATACAATAGTAATCCTCGCTGTTTAAGATTTGCAGGTATTGAAATCGCTCCTGGAAGAGGAGGAGATCGCCACAAATTACTGTTGCAGTCTGAATCCAGGTGGATTATCCGCACCCGAGCTATGGGTAGTATGGGTTTAAATGATAAGAACGATTTATCAGTGCATTTGTAAGTTTCCTCAATTCACCTTTCTCTGTTTTGCTGTATTTAAGCTTGTAGTAACCGCAGTATATTATATGTGGATCTGTATTTATACTTTCATGAATTTACATGTTATTACTGACCTTTTCATTGCTGTATATGGAATTGTTTTTAAGCCCGGTGGTTGGGGGCGTGGCTTTCCACACCTGTGCAAGGTGTGATGTGCGAGTGCGTCCATTTAAAGTGCGTGCGTCTACGCTCGGGCTTCAGGTGGCCTGACGAAGCACATTGTTGTGCGAAACGGCCGTCGCCACTACACCTATTTGCTAGGAGTTGGAAAGCCGCCCCTACCCGGTTGTTCCTATACTGGATGCCCGCAATAAAGAGTTTTTTTCTACATACGTGGACGAGTGCCACCTTCCTTCATCCCTCTACTCCAAGGTATAAAGCCTTACTTAGACAGCTCTCAGAGTCTATTAAAGATTGGGATGCTCCACTGCCATTTAACAAGCTTTCAAAGTGGGAGTCCTGGAAGCAATCTCTACACGCGTTAGATGGAATCCATATACCACGTTGCTACACCTCAGCCTCTCATGCTACAAGCCGGAGAAAAAAACTTCACATCCTCTCAGACTTATCTATTGAGGCCATAGCAGCTGTTGTCTACCTCAAGGTGAGAGACTCACATAAGGTTTCTGCTTGGGAAATCTAAGTTAGCACCTAAGCCTGAGCACACAATTCCTAAGCTTGAACTTTGTGGGACTGTGCTAGCTGTAGAAATAGCAGATTTATATTGCGTGAGCTAGACATTTAGATAGATGACACCAAATTCTACACAGACAGTAAAGTTGTTCTGGGCTACATATACAACCAGACTAAACGTTTCTATGTCTACGTCAGCAACCGTGTAGAAAGAATTAGGAAATCATCTAAATCTGAACGGTGGCATTATGTCCCATCTGAAATTAATCCTGCAGATCATGCAACCAGGCCAGTATCTGCAAGTGTGTTTGCAAATTATTCCTGGTTAACAGGTCCTGAATTCCTGCTGGATCACACAGAAGAGACCACAGTCGACGTCTTCAGTCTTCTAGAACCTGACAAGGATCCAGAAATTCGTCCAGAAGTTAAAACCCTTGTCACCAGACCTGAGCAAAGACTCATTATACCTGCTCGCCACCACATCACCATTCTGTTCATACGGCACTACCATGAAAGGGGTAAGGTACGCAAGGTGAAGGTGAAAGTTGCAAGACAAGGGACTGTAAAGACTTTCATCAGACCTATCACAGAACATGTTCTGCTCTTGCCCTGGAGAATGAACTTGATTGCTTATGCTACTGGATCCTACCTGTGACTTCAAGAAGAAGAGTTGAACTTTGCTTTAACCTGAAGCCTTACATTATAGTTGTTGCACTATATGCATGTTCTTTTTATGTCTTTCAGGTTTTTAAGACATCAAGCAAATTGCACTGTTGTTTATTTGCATGTATAACTACCATTATGGTTTAAATAGTGACATTTTCAATGCCAGGCGGGGAGTGTGCTGCCACGCAATTAAGTTTATATAGATTTATATAGTTTATAGTTTAATTCATTGAACCATTTCATTTGCAGTATTTCTATATGTGGTTATATGGTACCATCTAGTGGCCATTTTTTGTATGGCAGTTGTTTTTCTTGTTCTTCATACCTATGACTAATTTCCTTTATATGCTCCACCCTTCTTCTGTGTCCTTCACTTCCTGTATTCTCCATTCTGCTTCAGCCTCATCAATCAGGTACACATGTATTCTCATGTACGAAATGAAAGCATCATCTTTTGAACGCACAATACCGGAATCCATCTGTTTTGCTATACACTGTTTTCTGACAGAAAAAAAAATACTTACACGGATGAACACGGTGTTGGTGAGTTCTAGCTATCTGATTAGGATTGTCCGCAGTGAATATATCTGCTTATACAGGCCAGGAATAGAGGTCTCACTAGGGATAAATCGCTATTACATCAATCAGAGTCAGAATAGTAGGAGAGGTTACAACCTAGGTAAAAGAAACAATCCCATTACACCTTGCTGCACTGACTGGGGATCCAAATTGCCATTATACAGCTCTGTAATTCCAGCAAACTATTCTTGTTATCGGGGTACAAGTACTGTTTGATACAGCCATACAAGGAAATATTTTTTAAATCTTATTTGCCCTTGTGCAGTGCAGTTATATGTTCTAAAGCATTTTTTGTCTTGTATTAGTGGAAAAAAAGAAAAAAAGCTTATTATCAGTTGTGTGGTGAAGTGCAAAAATTACAGCCCTTTTTGTCGTGTATTAGTGTCAAAAGTAAAATATATTTGCCGTTCAGCGGTGCAGTTATATGTTCTAAAGCCTATTTTGTCGTGTATTAGTGGCAAAAGTAAAATATGTTTGCCATTCAGCGGTGCAGTTATATGTTCTAAAGCCTATTTTGTCGTGTATTAGTGGCAAAAGTAAAATATGTTTGCTGTTCAGCGGTGCAGTTATATGTTCTAAAACCCTTTTTGTCGTGTATTAGTGGCAAAAGTAAAATATATTTGCCATTTACAGGGTGTATTAATAGGATTGATACGTACGTCTTATTAGCTGTTTGCGGTGAATTTTGATTGTTATATTTATTTTTTTGGGGTGTATTAATAGGAAAAAGAATATTCGAAAATTGATGGGTGCTTGAAGACTTTCTTCTGTATGAACCGAATTACGTCGATTAGCCATTCATTGGTGACATTTTTTAGTGAAACAGCCTTTTATGGTAAAATTGATGGGTGATTCTAGACTTTCTTCTGTATGAACCGAATTAAGTTGATTAGCCATTCAGTGGTGAAATTTGTTTTTGAAGCAGCCTTTTTTGGGAAAATTGGTCAGTTGCTATAACTATGGTCAAGGACAATATATGTCCTTTACGGCCCACTGGGTAAATGTGGTTCCTGCACAGCCACACCAGCAACTTGGCCAGGTGACGCCGCTTCCCCCTCTAAATTCTCACGCCGTTGGTCCTGCGACAATGTCTGCCTCTGCCTCCTCATCCTTCACTGCAGGGACAATTCACAGTGCCCCTCCAGCATACCACATGTGCAGGGCATGGCGGTGTCACGGTGTTCTGCACCTTGTTTGCCTGGGCGAACGGAGTCACACAATGGAGGAACTGCTCTGTGTCCTTCATCAAGAAATCAAATCCTGGCTTTCTCCGCGTGATACTGCCGTGCCCTACACATGTGATATGCTGGAGGGGCACTGTGAATTGTCCCTGCAGTGGAGGGCATTATGGGTAATACCGCCTTTCCAGAGTTCCTTGCTCAAGCAGGGCTGAGCCATGTGCCCTGCATGGGACACGTGTTAAATCTGGTTGTCAAGCGGTTCCAGAAGTCTCCCACCTATCTGCAAAACATTGTAAAAATGGCCAGGAAACTTTGCATGCACTTCAGCCACTCATGCACCGCTAAGCACACCCTCCTTGAGCTGCAGCGGCAGAACGGCATCCCCCAACCAGGTGCTGGCTGGGCCGGGGGGCAGGGAGGCAATTGTCCCCCAGGCTGCCCTAAAGCATACTAAAAACGTCTGCTGGCAGGGGCCTGCTGTACTCATATGGAGCGCTCTCTGACGGGGCCCAGCATGAAGTACAGTGGCAATTTCGAGCCCCATGAGAGCGCTCCTTAGCCTCCATAACATGTATAATATGTGGGGGGGGTCCCTGCTTCACTGATCTTCAGAGCTCAGGAGCTCCCCGTGCACAGCCAGCAGCGCAATGTGAGTGTGGGAGCCTGTCATCAGGGAAGAACAGGGAAGAAGGTAAGTATGTTTTTTTTTCTCCTAACGCTGCAGACTGGGTGCAAAGAGGGGGGGGGGTTTGATGGGCACAAAAGTGGGCATTTCTACTGAGGGGCACCTAATCTGCCATAACTAATTTGAGGGGGCACCTGGGCACTTAATCTGGCATAACTACTGTGAGGGGGGCACATAATCTGGCATAACTACTGTGAGGGGCACATAATCTGGCATTACTACTGTGAGGGGCACATAATCTGGCATTACTACTGTGAGGGGCACATAATCTGGCATTACTACTGTGAGGGGTACATAATCTGGCATTACTACTGTGAGGGGCACATAATCTGGCAATACTGCCACTAGGGGCACATAATCTAGCATTACTACTGTGAGGGGCACATAATCTGGCATTATTACTGTGAGGGGCACATAATCTGGCATTAGTACTGTGAGGGTCACATATTTTGGCATTACTACTGTGAGGGGCTCATAATCTGGCATAACTACTGTGAGGGAGGCACATATCTGGACATACCTAATGTAAGGGGACACATAACTGGGCATAACTACTGTGAGGGAGGCACATAACTGGGCATAACTACTGTGACAGGAACAAAGGTGGGCATAAATACTGTGAGAGGCCACAATGTGGGGATAAGTACTGTGTGGTAGCACTTAGGGGAAATCTCCTAGATTACCCTGCTATACATTGGCATGGCTCAGTGTTACAGGCCAGCACAGCGCCCCTGCTGGTTATTTCACAGGGGCAGTCACCATCCCCTCCTTATGTGATTATTCTTTTTTCTTTAACATCACAGGGACCTTGTTCTGGATCCAGTGGACATCACACTGAAGCCAGAGACACCCTGGACGAGGTAGGCCCAGATTTTATTAGGACTGGGTGAGTGAAGCCGTGCATTGGGGTTAGGGCTCGTTAACACGAGCGGATCCCGTGCTGCTAATCCGCTGCGTGAATGAGTGCCAAGCTGTGCTCCGGACAGCAGAGACACAGATCACTAACATGATTGATAATGCAGTAAAGTTGTCACCGTGATTTTGTAGTAAAAAGATCACAGTCAATCATGTTACTGCTCGGTGTCTCTGCTGTCCAGAATGGAGTTTGGCTCTCTTTCACGCAGCGGATTAGCCGCATGGGAAAGAGCCCTTAGTAAGACAATTTTGTGAGCTGATTCGGTGGTGCAATGGGCCACTTGACAGGATTTTCCCCCCAGGACTAAGGCTGCCAGCCCTCCCCTGCCCCCAACATAGGCTGATATGCAACGTTTCCATCCATTGGAATTCCACCCTCCATATGTTGGACTGACTATACCAGGGATGGCCAACTTGAGGCTCTCCAGCTGTTGTAAAACTACAACTCCCAGCATGCCCAGGCTGCCTACAGCTATCAGCCTACAGCAAGGCATGGTGGGAGTTGTAGTTTTACAACAGCTGGAGAGCCGCAGGTTGGCCAGCCCTGGACTATACGAACAGAGAAAAGCCATAGACGATTTCTTGATGATCCAAGCGGATATTGTGTAACTTCGATGTCAGCCAGTGGCAGCTCATGAGTGACACCTGCCGTTTGCTCAGGGTCATTGAGGAAGCCACGTTATTTGTCAGTTGCCAGGACTATGGGATGAACAAGGTCATTCCACTGCTTTATGTCCTGGAAGAGATGCTGGTAAACTGGCTGGTCAGGGGACTGGAGACGTGGCGCCTAGATCTCCCGGCCACATGAGCCCTGTGGGGGCTGAACTGGAGGAGAGGGAGGACATTGGAGCACAAGCAATGTGTAGTGAAATGGGTGGTTTTTACCCAGGTGACAGGAAGCAGCCAGAGGAGCTACAGGACGATGAGGAAGACGAGGCAGAGGACCCAGACACACCATGGCAGTATGCAGTGGAGATGCAGGCAGTGAGTCCCTCCCAGTCACTTACACAAATGACCCGATGCATGCTCACTTGCTTGCGTAGTGACAGCCGAACTGTCACCATTCGGCAGAGGGATGACTTCTGACTCTCCACCTTGTTGGACCCTCGCTACCGAAATCGGGGCCTTTTTAACACCCGCTGAGAGGGAGGACAAACTGAACTACTATAGAGATTCCTATGTAGTCAGTTGTCCACTGCCTATCTGTGCCATCGTCCATCCTCTCGCAGGTCTGACTGGGGGGGCCCTCTGCACTCACGTTCCTTTGCTATGGCTGCTGTGGCTGGATTGGGGGGTAGGAGCAGTTCCAGCTCCATCAGCAGCAACTTGAGTCTAGAGTCGCTGATGAGCAGCTTTCTTCACCCGCCTAGTGAGAAAACTACTCACCAGCAGCAGCAGCAAGGCCTGGAGCAGGACCTGAACCAGCAGGTGGTGGCATACTTGACAGTACCCTACCACCCCACATTGAAGATCCGTTGGACTACTGGGCAGCCAAACTGGATTTGTGGCCGCAACTAGCAGAGTTTGCCCTGGAAAAGCTGTCCTTCCTGGCTAGTAGTGTGGCATCAGAGGGGGTGTTTAGTGCGGCGGGGGCCATAGTTACCCCAAGAAGAACTCGCCTGTCCGCCCAAAATGTGGAGAGACTGACCTTTGTCAAGATGAATCAGGCGTGGATCAGCCAGGATTTCCACCCACCAATGCCTGATGCATCAGACTAGATCATCCACGGTGCCACACTAACACTTTGACAAAAGAGACCGGTTTCTTCTGTCTACTAGTGTTGTTACGAATATTCGAATTGCGAATTTTAATCACGAATATCGGCACTTCGAAAATTCGCGAATATTTAGAATATCTCAAAATATATTTGTAATTGCGAATATTCGTTTTTTTAAATACCAGTCTACGCGAATTTTCATGAAAATTTTATGCACATTTTTTTCATGAGAATTTTCGCAATCAAGAAAATAATGCCTGAAGATCAAGAATTCGCGAATATTACCCCTGCCGCTCATCACTACTGTCTACCTGCCTTAGCTACTATTCTGATGCTGCCACCCACCTGATGCAAAACATCTGATGCCAAGTACTCCTTCTTTCACCCACCATCTTCAGCTGGTACTCGTCTTGCCACCCACCTCCCCACTCTGTCACTGGGTCACTTTGTGGTCTCCTGATGCTGATGCAACCTCATAACTATGCACCTTGCCACTCTGTGGTCTCCTGATGCTGCTGCAACCTCCTAACTATGTCACCTTGCCACTCTGTAGTCTCTTGATGCTGCTGCCACCTCCACACTATGTCACCGTGCCACTCTGTGGCCTCCTGATGATGCTGCTGCCACCGCCACACTCTATTATTGTGCCACTCTGTGGCCTCCTGATGCTGCGCCACCTCCACATTCTGTCACTGTGCCATTCTGTGGCCTCCTGATGCTGCTGCCACCTCCACACTCAGTCATTGTGCCGCTCTGTGGCCTCCTGATGCTGCTCCCACCTCCCCACTGTCATTGTGCCACTCTATGGCCTCCTTCTGATGCTTCGGACACCTCCAGACTCTGTCATTGGGCAACTCTGTGGATCCTCGTTCATGTGGCATCTCTGTTTTGTATCCTCTCCTGTTTTTTTTGGCATTAGCAATACTGATGAATTAGTGACCAAATGTTGACTGAGTGAAGGAGGATGCTCAGCAGACAGGATCCGTTTTTTGGCGGTTATTGTTCTGATAGATCAGAGGAAGGAAAAAATAATTAGTGATGTCAACACAAATTTACTGCTGATACCCTCTCCACTCTGTCAGGGGGCTCTACCTGTATAAGGGTTTAATAGAACAGGTTCTGTAGATATCTATGTGGAGTCAGCTGACGACGGTGTAAAAGGAGTGCGCTGCTTGTTGGGGCTTACATTGACCTGTAAGGCTGAGTTCATACTTCAGTTATTTGGTCAGTTTTGGCCCCATGACTGCCCAAATAAGGGTGCTTTTACACTTGCGTTCTGAGTATCCGGCAGGCACTTCAGGCCCGCCGGATCCGTCAGAGCGCAAGTCGCCTGAAAGCATTTAAAGACTGATCAGGATCCTGATCAGTCTTCGAAATGCTTTCAGGTTACCATGGCAGCCGGGACGCTACTGAAGTCCTGGCTGCCATTGTACTCCGCAGCAGTGTATTTACCTGCACTGCGGCCGCCGGGCGCTCCTTTATGATGTCACAGGTCCCCTCGGCGCATAGATCAAAACAAAAATGCTAGTGTGAAAGGGGCCTAAGTGAAGTGTACAGTGATTCTAAGAGCGACGTCTGTCATCTGCATGTCATACAGTATTATTTCACTAGCACAGCATTTTACTGCAAGGCATAGTGTTCTACACCACTATAAAGTCTCTCTGAAGCCAGGAAATAGCTGGTTTTTAACCCAATTCGCCAGTCAAGTGACCAAATCAAATTTTTGAAAAATCCGCTCATCTCTAGTAATGACCCATCCTCGGGATAGATCATTAATATGAGATCGGCAGGAGTCCGACTCCTGCACCCCCATTGTTCAGCTATTTGAAGGGGTCAGAGCAGTAATGGGAGCATTGTGTCCACTTCACTATTTAAAGCTTTCTCCCCATTCACTTGAATTAGATGAACACCTGTAATTAACTGCACTACCACTACAATGGAGACAGTGTGCAGGTAAACACTGAAGAGGGCACAACGCTTGCATGAATGCCGCAGCTCCTTCAAATTGCTGATTGACAGGGGTGCTGGGAGTCAGATCCGTGATGATCTGATATTGAAAACCTCAAGTTATCATTGTCATTACAGTGCACAACCCCTTTAATGTCAGCTGAACCCAAGGATTTCAACAACAATGAATGACCATCTAATAAGAATAGGGACCTTACAGCTATTGTCGGATGACAGGTGCTGGGGGAGAGATGAATCAGGCAGTTGGTTTTCAACATCCCTTTGTTCATGAGGAGATATACCATTGTCAGAACAGCCTGAAGCACATTAGTTCCCTCTCCCAATTTATAACATATATAATCTGGGCCACGCCAAATAAGCATGTGCATGGGGGAATTTGGAAAGACAGCTGAGGCACTATATTTTTTTTCTGGTTTTCTCATATCTCATCTAACACTATTTACTTCAGATATCTAGAACCTGAGCGTAAATATACAAATCTCACATCTCATCTTACCACTCATGTCTATTTAGTATAAAGAACGTTGAGTTTAGGGTTTCCAACCTTCTATTCCCTATCCCCTTGGTATTGATCCTTTTTATTTAGCTTAGAAGCTAGCTCTATTTTGCTGTTCTTTGAAGAAACGCTCATATTGGCTTAGTCTCTGACAATGTGGACATCCTCTAAAATCTTCTGCTACTTCTTAGAAGGTTTACATTGAGCATGTACCAGTGACAGTTGGTAGTATCTAGTGCTTCAAAGAAGGTTATAGAACCATTGGCCAAGATGTTTCTCCATTCAACATCTTAACCTGACTGGACTACTAAGGTTTTTCTTGTTTCCTGGCATGATTCAATAGTATTAACAACAGAAGCAAATATAAAGCCATTTGTTTCTTTAACCAGTTTTCAAGGTTCTTATTTCACAGATTTATGTTTGTTAACTGTAATTTTTTTTTATGGATGAAAATAGAGGAAAGTAGCAACAAAAGACAAGATAAAGAATAGTATTTCAAGATCATCTTAGTAGCCGAAGCTGAAAATGATACGACATGTAGTGCCCTTTGGGACAAACTGATTAAGAGTGCTTTCACATCTGTCGAATGGCACCGCCTTTGTGCCATACTCCCAATTACCAAACAGCAAAATAACAATTTCCTGTGGTTTTGCAATGTTGTTTTTCCTCACATTCTGTCTACAGGTAAAATAAGTTGACAGCACATGACCACATAAGAAAAAAAAAACATTGCAAATCTCCAACAGACTGCAGTAAACATATGTGTTCTAAAGTTCATTTCAATGGTTCTGCGCTTAAATTATTACCCTTTGATGCAGTAAACAGAGATACACCTATTGTTCTGTGGTGTGTCTTATACTTATAGGTGTAAGACCACATTCCTTAGGGCTGAGTTCCCTGCATCCAAATATCTATTAGGAGCTCTGAGTGATAGCTGAGTGTATTATTTGCCCATACAGAGATATACGAAGTCAGATGTCATAGGTAGAGATAAGCGAAGTTTTAAAAAATCTGATTCGGAACGTTTCGACAAATTTTTCAAAAAGATTTGCCTAGTTCCCGAATTAATTAGTCATGATGCCCATTAAATCAGCTATATCCCAGCCTGCAGATAGAATGTATCTCGGTGTACATCACTGTGCATTGCATCAACACGTATAGGCAGTCCTTGCTGGTATTGAAAAACTTACTGTGCGATAGTATGACAGGCAGGTCACATACAGTATATGGATAAGCGCATCAGCATGCGTCACTATTAGGCTCAGTTAACACTTCACTTATTTGGTCAGTTATGGGTCAAAAACAAAGAACAGGTGCAGATCTTTTCCTGATATGTTATCTGTGAGTAGGATTGGCTCCTGATTTTAGCTCACCATACAGTAACTGCTGGAATTAACTGACCAAATAACTAAAGTGTGAACTCAGGTCAACTGTGTCGGGTATAATGTACTTAAGCGTGCAGTGACTCAAGATTATAATATAGAGTGAAAGAGCGGCCTCATTTAACATCATCTGCTGTTTCCTCATAGATTGCTAGTTAACCTGTTAGCCAATGATTCTACTAAATTGTGAAAGAGCGGTGTCATGCCTTCAGCAAGTTTATGTTAATTTATTTATAGCTTTTCATGTATAGTTAATATGCTTTTGTAGAATTCTCTGTTAATTGTGTAACACCACCCTCTAGTGGCCGTTTTACATGCAATTGCAGCTATGCATACTAGATGTTTGGTCTACTCCAGCTTCCATACCTCAGTGACATCATCAGCCCTGCACATGCAGACATATTCCTCATTTACAGAAATCTTTTCAGAGGTTAGCACATGGTCTGGAAGACGCTGGAGTCATCCTACACATTTAAGCTCACGGTAGCATCGCTGGTATGTCACATAGCCACATTACTGCCTGTTTGCATTTGTATTTTGCATATCTTTTTCCTCTCTTTGATAGAAGCTTATAGTTAGCAGCTAGGGACCATGCTTGTTATGCAGATAGGATAGCATGCTCCTGTTAGATATGTATCTGTGTTTGTATGTGCATTGCTATGCACAGAAATGTATCATATGCATTGCTATATGTCAGACCCCATTAGTAAGTGCATTGTTTTTCTGTTCCCCAGTTTCACCGCACTTATAAATCCTTGCAATAAAGACAAGTTGGATGTTGCTCCGTTGTCAATACATTGCTGGGAAAGGTTTAGCTGTCTGTCAAGCTATGTACCTTCACACATAAAGAGGACAGAACAAGCGGTCTTATTTCACTTTTTGTGAGTTGTCCACATTGATTGATAGAGAAGGTATTGTGCTACCCACTAATCCTACTATAAAGTGAAAGGGAGGTCTCATTTTACACCGTCTGCTGTTTCCACATAGAGAACCTGTTCTGTTACCTACTCATACAAGTAGTGGTGCCATGACAGAGTTGGGAGGGTGTCAACATAAAGTTTTTGTTGACGTTAATGTTTATTTTACCTTCTTCTGATCCATCAGAAGAACAACCCCTCAAATGGATCCAGTCTTTTGAGTTTCTGTCTTCACATGGTCAGTATTTGGTCAGTAATTGATTAGTATTGGTAAGGCAAAAACAGGAGTGGGTCTAAAACAGAGATGACATGTGAAGAAAATATTTGCATGTCTTTTGTGTTTCAGACCCACTCCTTCTTTTGGCTTAAAAATCATGATCAAATCCTGATGCAAAATACTGACCATGTGATAGAGGCCTAATCCTCAATTTACATGAGTTTTGGCCATTTGAATCTGACATCGGTTGTACTCAGATGGAAATGCATGCAGGACTCTATCAAATGCTCATTATTTGGTCATTTTTTTGCATCAGTATTTGATCAGTTTTGGTGAGGTGAAAACAGGAGTGGGTCCAAAGAGAGAGATGACACGTGATAGAAATATTTGCAAGTTTTCTGTGTTTTAGACCTACTACTGCTTTTGGCTTCCAAATCATTATCAAATCCTGATACAAAATACTGACCATGTGATAGAGGCCTTATAGATACTACAAAGACAGGATCTGTTGTGTTTTTCATTTTTCAGTTCTACTGACGGATCAGGAGAACGGTAAAATAAATTGTGATGTCAACAAGGCCAAAAAGGGACACTATTGTTCCTAGAACAGACTGGTGAGTGTGGTAACAGCATTAGGAGTCAACAAAGTGACCCAGTCACAGAGTGGAAAGGTGGGAGGCAACAGCAGTGGCAGTAATAGCACAAGATGGTGGCAGTAGGAAAAGATGACATCAGAGGCAGCAGGTGTGTGGCATCAGGCAGGTGGCAGCATCCCAATAGTTGCTGAAGCATGTGGTCAGAAATAATGGGCCATTTTTTACAATGTTCTGGTTTTGCAGCACACTCCAGTCAGAACACTACTGCCAAAATGATCTAGTCTGATGCATCAGGCACCGGTGTTTGGAAATCCCGGCTTATCCATGTCTGATTCATCTTTATAAAGGTTAATCTTTTAACATTTTGTGTTTAAAGTTCTCTTTGGGGTAACTATGCCACCAGCCTCACTAAACACCTCTTCTGATGCCACACTTCTGATCGGGCAGGAAAGCTTGCCCAGAGCAAACTCGGCCAGTTGAGGCCACAATTCAAGTTTGGCTGCCCAGTAGTCCAGGGGTGACAGGGTGCAGTCCAAGTATACTACCACTTGCTGGTTCAGGTTCTGCTCCATGTTCTGCTTCTGGCTGGTTTCTTCAGTAGGTGGGTAAAGAAACGTGCTCATCAGAGACTGGAGACTGAAGATACTGCTGATGGAGCTCCTCTCCTCCAGCAGTCAAGACAGTGGAGTGTGAGTGCAGAGGGTCCCCCCAGTCAGACATTTGTGAAGATGGACAATGGCACGAATAGGCAGCGACCAACTGACTACTTAGGATGTCTCTATAGTACAGTTGTGTTCAAAATTATTCAACCCCCACTGAAATTGAGTGTTTTGGCCAGTTTGACATTGATTTTGATCATTTCAGTCATCTTGTTTACAATTAAATCAAAAAGGCACTTGTAAGTCAGACAAATATAACATAACATTTATAATGAAATAACCACAAATGTCTTTTCTGTGCTCACATCATTATCAGTTTTATTCAACCCCTAAGTGACATTCAATCTTAGTACTTAGTACAACATCCTTTTCCAGTTATAACAGCTTTTAAACGTGAAGCATAGCTTGACACAAGTGTCTTGCAGTGATCTACGGGTATCTTCGCCCATTCTTCATGGGCAAAAGCCTCCAGTTCAGTCACATTCTTAGGCTTGCGCGCTGCAACTGCTTTCTTTAAGTCTCACCAGAGGTTCTCAATCGGATTTAAGTCTGGTGACTGTGATGGCCACTTCAAAATGTTCCAGCCTTTAATCTGCAACCATGCTCTAGTGGACTTGGAGGTATGCTTGGGATCATTGTCCTGTTGAAAGGTCCAACGTCTCCCAAGCCTCAGGTTTGTGACGGACTGCATCACATTTTCATCCAATATCTCCTGGTACTGAAGAGAATTCATGGTACCTTGCACACGCTGAAGCTTTCCTGTACCTGTAGAAGCAAAACAGCCCCAAAGCATGATTGACCCCCGCCATGCTTCACAGTAGGCAAGGTGTTCTTTTCTTCATAGGCCTTGTTCTTCCTCCTCCAAACATAGCGTTGATCCATGGGCCCAAACAGTTCTAATTTTGTTTCATCAGTCCACAGAACACTATCCCAAAACTTTTGTGGTTTGTCCACATGACTTTTGGCATACTGCAGTCGACTCTTCTTATTCTTTGGAGACAGCAAGGGGTGCGCCTGGGAGTTCTGGCATGGAGGCCTTCATTACGCAGTGTGCGCCTTATTGTCTGAGCTGAAACTTCAGTACCCGCATCTGACAAATCTTTTTTCAGTTCCTCAGCAGTCACACGGGGACTTTTCTCCACTTTGCACTTCAGGTAGCACACAGCAGTCAAAGTCAGCATCTTCTTTCTGCCACAACCAGGTAGCGTTTTAACAGTGCCCTTTGCCTTCAATTTGCGAATGATGCTTCCTATGGTGTCTCTTGGTATGTTTAACATCTTTGCAATCTTCTTATAGCCATTGCCCTTCCTGTGAAGGGAAATCACCTCTTCTCTTGTCTTCCTGGACCATTCTCTTGACTTCACCATGTTTTTAAACACACCAGTAAATGTCTAGAAGGAGCTGAGTATCACAGTCATTTTACATCTGCCTAATTGGTGCTTATTCTGCTTGATTGCTGCTCCTTGACATCCACAGGTGTTTTCAATACCTGATCGAAAACACTTGAATGAACCTCTGTTCTAAAGAGTGGTCGTCTTTAAGGGGTTGAATAATTGTGTCAATGAAGAAATCACAAAAAAAACATTTGATACTGTATTACAAAAACAATTGATGTCATTTTAGTTGCATTTGGTTCTTTAAAAAGTCCTTGTAAGATTTCATTCTGAACACAGTTACAAATGTACACTAAATTCCCTAAAACCCTTTACAGCATTTTTGAACACAACTGTAGATGAGTTTATCATCCAATTTTGGTCTGGTAGCGAGGGTCTAACGTCGTGGAGAGCCAGTAGTCATTCCTCGGCTGAATGGTGATAAGGCGGCTCTCACTACGCAAGCAACTCAGCATGAATTTGGCCATTTGGACAAGTGACTCAGAGGGACTCCCTGCCTCCATCTCCACTGCATACTGCCACGGTCTGTCAGGGAGAATCAGAAAAAAGATTGAAACCGACCTAAGGGGACTCAAGAACAAAACAACAAAAAGTAATTTAACTAAACCTGAGATTGAGGCTATAAGACAACTCCAATCACAACATAACATTATCATTAGACCTGCCGACAAAGGCGGAGCAATAGTTATACAGGATATGGAAAACTATAACAAAGAATGCAACAGACAGTTATCAGGTACCGAGAAAATTGACTAAAGACCCCACACAAGAGTTTTACGAAGAATAAGTACAATACTGTGACAAGGGAAAAGAAAAGGGAATCCTCTTAGAATGCGGGTACAACTATATTATAAACACCCCAAAAAGATTACCCATCTTTTACTGTCTTCCCAAAATCCACAAAAATTACAGTGAACCACCAGGCCGTCCGATAATATCAGGTATAGGGTCCATAACCTAAAATCTCTTACAATATATCGATAGATTACTACAACCTGTAGTCAAACAAATCCCATCGTACATCAAAGACACCACGGACATCATCTCAATATTAGAAGAAATATAATTTGGTAATGACATTAGGAACCTTGGACGTGACTTCGCTTTATACTATCATAGACCACAAACAGGGAATAGAAGCTTTGGATTCCCAACTACGAAATTACGGTCAAATTAAAGACGACCAAATACAATTCCTAAATGAGGGAATAGAACACATCTTAACCCACAACTACTTTCTTTACGAATAAAAATTCTACCTCCAAGAACGGAGTACCGCCATGGGTACCAGGTTCGCCCCCAGTTATGCTAATTTATTTATGGCAGAGTGGGAGGCAGAATACATTACTCCGCTCCTGGGGACGGACGTGGTACTCTGGCGACGATATATAGATGATGTCATCCTTATTTGGAGAGGTACAGAGGATAATGTAATGCATTTTATACAACATCTAAACCAGGGATGCTCAACCTGCAGCCTTCCAGCTGTTGTAAAACTACAACTCCCACCATGACCCAGCTGTAGGACAATAGCTGTAGGCTGTCTGGGCATGCTGGGAGTTGTAGTTTTGCAACAGCTGGAGGGCTGCAGGTTGAGCATCCCTGATCTAAACAATAATACCAAAATCTTAACCTTCTCATCGATGCAAGGGGCACAGATGGGGCCCACAGATCGGGGGCACAGGCTCTCATCTCATCTGAAACAGGCACTTTTACACTGCCGCGATCCGATTGGTTAGTCTGCACAGACAAACTGGACTGTATGCTGTCCGTGACAGCGGCAGTGCAGGAGCAGAAGCTTTAATCCAAGCGTTTTGCAGCGCTTGGATTAAAGAGCTGCCATGACGTTTATACACTAGCTAGCTGCACGGGGTATAAGGAGATGGCACGTATATAGCCGTATGGCATACATGAAGGGGTTAATAAAGATTAATAAAATGCATTCATAGGACCTGTTACAGAGGGACTGTGAATCTAATTGGGGTTAAGTCCTTATAAAATTTCATAATAAAAGGCAAAATGCATTTATGGGATGTAGGTAGTCAAAGGAACGGTAAAGGAACTAATCGACATCACAAAAATGTATCAACTGAAGATGTGACTCTAAAATGGCTGATGTCCACATTAGCTAACCAGGTATATTTATAGAAGAAACTGTGACAAAAAGAAACTGTACAAAATGCTACCAAAACTTCAATGTAAATATACAAGTGTAAAAAATCCTAGCTTAAAACATACCTAAACTTTCAACAAACTTTGCATTAAAACTGGTTGTCTCAGTTCAGTCAATGGCATTTATCGTGTAGAGAAAGTTAATTCAAGGCACTTACTAATATATTGTTATCCATATTGATTCCTTTGCTAGCTAGATTAATTTTTCCAACTCATTATACACTGCTCATTTGCATGGTTACTACTAGAGATAAGCGAATTTTTCAAAAGATCGATTCGGCTGATTCTCCGAATTACTTCGTCACAAAGCAATTTTTTTTGTAAGTAGTGGGTGCGATAGCGCAGCCCCCTGTCATTGTACCCCTCAGATGCCGCGTTCATACATGAGAGTAAAAACAGAGTAAAATTAACATAAACATTTTTTTCATCAAACTTACCGCCTCCTTTGCCCGCGATGGGCCGGCTGCCACCATCTTGCTTGAAGATCTGGTGCGAAATCTCACGCGGCGCGAGATTACGCCATCACGCCAGCTGACGTGATGACGTCGTACGTCACCACGAACGGGATTGTAGCCGAGATATTCAATCAAGATGGCGGCTGGCGGCCTGTTGCAAACAAATGAAGGAGGTAAGTATGAATTTTTGTGTTCTTTACACTATTTCAGGTTAAATCAATTTTATCTGTAATTCGGATCAAATGCAACTTCTAGTTACTACCACCCTGCAATCCAGTAGCAGTGGTTGTGCTTGCACACTTTAGGAAACGGCGTCGACCTCTCTGGTGGCCAGGACTACGGGAGTGCAAATAGGCTGGCACTTTTTTTTTTAAATGACAAAAAATGTAATTCTTTATGTTGTTCTCCTCTAATTTTAGTAGTATAATGTGGGTTATGGTAAATTTTCTAAAGTGATTTTGATATGTCATTGGCATCTTAGCGATCACATGATCTTCCTCGAAACCACCAGGGCTTGTGTCTGATACTCCAGCTCTTCTCCATTGAAGAAAATGGATCTGTGTTGAAATACCACCTATGGATTTTCATCGTACATATTTTTATAACCATAGACAAACCATTTAACCCCATAATTTAACCCATTTTTCACCTGAAGGGCCAGGCCATTTTTAGCAAATCTGACATGTGTCACTTTATGTGGTGATAACTTTAAAATGTTTCTACTTATCCAGGCCATTCTGAGACAGTTTTCTCATCACATATTGTACTTCATGGTAGTGGTAAATTTGAATCAAAATATTTCATCTTTACTTATAAAAAAAAAATACAAAAAATTAGCAATTTTCAAAATTTCTATTTCTCAGCTTTTAAAACAGATAGTGATACCTCCTAAAATAATTATTACTTTACATTTTCATTATGTCTACTTCATGTTTGGATCATTTTGTAAATGACATTATCTTTTTTTGGGGATGTTACAAGGCTTAGAAATTTTGAAACAAATCTTGAAATTTTTCAGACAATTTCCAATACCCACCTTTTTAAGGACCAGATCAGGTCTGAAGTCCCTTTGTGAGGCTTACATAATAGAAACCACCTATAAATGGCCCCTCACACCCCTCAAGGTATTCAAAACTGATTCTACAAACGTTCTTAACCCTTTAGATGTTCCACAAGGATTAAAGGAAAATATAGATGAAATTTCAGAATTTCACTTTTTTGTCAGATTTTCCATTTTAATCATTTTTTCCAGCAACAAGGGATAACAGCCAAACAAAACTCAATATTTATGACCCTGATTCTGTAGTTTATAGAAACACCCCATATGTGGTCGTAAACTGCTGTACGGGCACACGGCAGGGCGCAGAAGGAAAGGAACACCATACGGTTTTTGGAGGGCAGATTTCACTGGGATAATTTTAAGTTGCCATGTCACATTTGAAGACCCCCTGATGCACCCCTAGAGTAGAAACTCCCAAAAAATTACCCCATGTGATATTTTTATACAGCATGCTCCTACAGATGCGGCGATACCCAATATGCATACTTTTTTATTTATTTAAGTTTTACACAATAACAGCATTTGTGAAACAAAAAAATCATGTTTAATGTCTTCATATTCTGAGAGCCATAGTTTTTTTTTATTATTTATGCGATTATCTTAAATAGGGTCTCAATTTTTGCAGGATGAGATGATGGTTGGATTGGTATGCTTTTGGAGTGCGTATGACTTTTTGATCACTTGGTATTACACTTTTTGTGATTTAAGGTGACAAAAAAAAGGGCTTTTTTTTACAACCTTTTTATTTTTTTATGGTGTTCACCTGAGGGGTTAGCTCATGTGATATTTTTATAGAGCAGGTTGTTACGGATGTGTACCTAATATGTTTACTTTTTTTTATTGTCTCTCGTGTTTTAGTGTCTCCATAGTCCGAGAGCCATAGTTTTTTTTATTTTTTAGATGATTGTCTTAGGTAGGGTATAAATTTTGTGGGATGAGATGCTGGTTTGACTGGCACTATTTTGGGGTGCATATGACTTTTTGATCGCTCGCTATTACAGTTTTTGTGATGTAAGGTGACAAAAAATGGCTTTTTTGACACCATTTTTATATTATCTTTTTTACGGTGTCAACTTTTTTATTTTACGTTTAACACAATAAAAGCATTTTTGAAACAAAAAAATCATGTTTTAGTGTCTCCATAGTCTGAGAGCCATAGTTTTTTTTATTTTTTGGGCGATTGTCATAGGTAGGATTTTTTGCGGGATGAGGTGACAGATTGGTACTATTTTGGGGGCATACGCCTTTTTTTTGTTAACAAATCTCTTTTTATTTGTGATAAATAGTGATGTCGCGAACATAAAATTTTCAGTTCGCGAACAGCGAACGCGAACTTTCGCAAATGTTCGCGAACAGGTGAACCGGGCGAACCGCCATAGACTTCAATAGACAGGCGAATTTTAAAAACCAAAGGGACTCTTTCTGGCCACAATAGTGATGGAAAAGTTGTTTCAAGGGGACTAACACCTGGACTGTGGCATGGCGGAGGGGGATCCATGGCAAAACTCCAATGGAAAATTACGTAGTGGACACAGAGTCGGGTTTTAATCCATAAAGGGCATAAATCAACTAACATTCCTAAATTGTTTGGAATAACATGCTTTAAAACATCCAGTGTGTGTATACGATCAGGTATGATGTTGTATCGATCAGGTAGTGTAAGGGTTACGCCCGATTCTCAGACATTGACATACCAAACTCCTTTTTTAATGCACCGCAAACAGTCCATTTGCACAACCGCAAACTCCCCATTTGCACAAGGTTGGATACCAAGCTAGCCACGTCCCGGTGATGTCATTGAAGGTTTCTTCCTCCACCCAGCCACGTACAACACCAAGGGTCCCCGAAAGGTCAATTGAATTGATTTTTCGAACGGGAAGATGGTTAAAAAAACGCTGGCTCCTCTCCCTTTGTTTTAATCCACGGTCACTGCTTCTGCGCCGTGCAATTTACTCTCACACCCGATATGAGTGGTATTTTCTGTAGTACTATTCTCATCAGTTTAATCCTCTAACGTCCCCAATCTGAGGGCCATTTATTGAATAGATTTTTCGAACGGGGAGATGGTTAAAAACGCTGGCTCCCTCCACTCTGTTTTAATCCACGGTCACTGCGTCTGCGCCGTGCAATTTACTGTCACACCCGATATGAGTGGTATTTTCTGTAGTACTATTCTCATCAGTTTAATCCTCTAACGTCCCCAATCTGGGGCCATTTATTGAATAGATTTTTCGAATGGGGAGATGGTTAAAAACGCTGGCTCCTCCACTCTGTTTTAAACCACGGTGACTGCGTCTGCGCCGTGCAATTTACTGTCACACCCGATATGAGTGGTATTTTCTGTAGTACTATTCTCATCAGTTTAATCCCTGTTACATCCCATATCAGGGATTGCCTTTTGTGAAAAAAATTTTAGGCCTGGTACCTTCGACTGCCTTCACAATGACAGACCAAACTCTCATACACCAAACTGAATTGATTTCAGGAACCGGGAGATGGAAAAGCAGCTTGGTCGGTCCTCATACTCCCAAATTGGGGCACTGCGCGTGCACAGAGCAATGTGCTGTGACACCCTATATGAGTGGTGTCTTAACTAGTACTATTCCTATCAGCGGCGGGCGGGTGCGTGGTAACTTGAGAGCAGGTGACCAAAGCTGAACTGGAGGAAGATGGTGCGTCAAGGTTCTTAGCGGAAGCTGTTGAAGATTGGGTGTCCTGTCTAAGCCAGTCAACTACGCCCTCAGAATTTTTCGGGTTCAGGTACATGGCCTCTGAACACTAGGCATTATTCCAGGGACAGTGGAAATCACAGCACCACGACCACGACGGCCCCTGCGGGGTGGCCTGCCTCTGCCTGTCATTTCTTTTTCAATAAGTGGTACTGTGCCACCCTGTATCAGTGGTGGGCACTGGCAGTGGGCACACTACAGTCTGTGGAAGTGGGCCTGACACACACTGGCAGCAGGCAAGCAACTGAAATTAGACTAATGTGTAAAAATTAAATGCCCTATTTATTGTCAAGCTACTGTGCCACCCGGTATCAGTGGTTGGCACTGGCAGTGGGCACACTACAGTCTGTGGAGGTGGGCCTGACACACACTGGCAGGAGGCAAGCAACTGAAATTAGACTAATGTGTAAAAATGAAATGCCTTATTTATCGGCAAGCTACTGTGCCACCCGGTATCAGTGGTTGGCACTGGCAGTGGGCACACTACAGTCAGTGGAAGTGGGCTTGACACACACTGGCAGCAGGCAAGCAACTGAAATTAGACTAATGTGTAAAAATTAAATGCCTTTTTTTATGCAAAGTCCTGTGCCAGCCGGTATGAGTAGTGGGCACTGGCAGTGGGCACACTACAGTCACTGGAAGTCAGCCTGACACACACTGGCAGGCAACTAAACTTAGATTAAAGTGTAAAAATTAAATGACTTTTTTTGATGCAAAGTCCTGTGCCACATGGGATGACAGGGGTGGGCACTGGCAGTGGGCACACTACAGTCAGTGGAAGTCGGCCTGACACACAGTAGCAGCAGGCAAGCAGCTGAAATTACACTAAAGTGTAAAAATGAAATGCCTATTTTGATGCAAAGTCCTGTGCCAGCCGGTATGAGTGGTAGGCACTGGCAGTGGGCACACTACAGTCATTGGAAGTCAGCCTGACACACACTGGCAGGCAACTAACCTTAGATTAAAGTGTAAAAATTAAATGCCTTTTTTTGAAGCAAAGTCCTGTGCCACACGGGATGACAGGGGTGGGCACTGGCAGTGGGCACACTACAGTCAGTGGAAGTCGGCCTGACACACACTAGCAGCAGGCAAGCAGCTGAAATTACACTAAAGTGTAAAAATTAAATGCCTATTTTGATGCAAAGTCCTCTGCCAGCCAGTATGAGTGGTAGGCACTGGCAGTGGGCACACTACAGTCACTGGAAGTCAGCCTGACACACACTGGCAGGCAACTAACCTTAGATTAAAGTGTAAAAATTAAATGCCTTTTTTTGATGCAAAGTCCTGTGCCACACGGGATGACAGGGGTGGGCACTGGCAGTGGGCACACTACAGTCAGTGGAAGTCGGCCTGACACACACTTGCAGCAGGTGAGCAGCTGAAATTACACTAAAGTGTAAAAATGAAATGCCTTTTTTGATGCAAAGTCCTCTGCCAGCCGGTATGAGTGGTAGGCACTGGCAGTGGGCACACTACAGTAACTGGAAGTCAGCCTGACACACACTGGCAGGCAACTAACCTTAGATTAAAGTGTAAAAATGAAATGCCTTTTTTATGCAAAGTCCTGTGCCAGCCGGTATGAGTGGTGGGCACTGGCAGTGGGCACACTACAGTAACTGGAAGTTAGCCTGACACACACTGGCAGGCAACTAACCTTAGATTAAAGTGTAAAAATGAAATGCCTTTTTTTGATGCAAAGTCCTGTACCACACGGGATGACAGGGGTGGGCACTGGCAGTGGGCACACTACAGTCTGTGGGCCTGCAGCTCCTCACACACAGGCAGGCCAGGCAACTGCAATATGTATATAAAGGAAAAAAAAAGCAGACTAATGTTGCAGCCCTAAAAAGGGCTTTTTGGGGTGCTGTCAGGACGCTGTCCTTACAGCAGAGATCAGATGAGTCTTTCAGGACTGGAGTGGACACTGAATTCACTAGCCTAGCTATCAATTTCCCTATTAAATCAGCAGCAATTACACTCTCCTTCCTCTCACTAAGACTGCAGCTTCAGAATGAATCTAAAATGGATGCTGTGCAGGAGGTGGGAGGGTCTGGGAGGGAGGGTATGCTGCTGATTGGCTGGAATGTGTCTGCTGACTGTGAGGTACAGGGTCAAAGTTTGCTCAATGATGATGTATAGGGGGCGGACCGAACATCGCATATGTTCGCCCGGCAGAGGCGAACGCGAACAAGCTATGTTCGCCGGGAACTGTTCGCTGGCGAATAGTTCGGGCCATCTCTAGTGATAAAGACATCACAAACCATATGATCAATAGTAGTACAATACATACTTTGATAAAGCAAAGTAGGTGACACCATTATTGCGTTAAAGATTACTGCATATATGCATGTACATATAAACATTGTTGAGTTAAAAACAGATGAGTTATACCACAACACAAATCGTGGGTGTGATAAAATGTCAAAATAACAAAGCTACTAACCCATAACAGTCGGTTGTGCCTTTGAAAACTTTAGTTATTGCCCTAAAGAACTTACATTTACATTTACGTTTACGCCCACGTGCCTAGCTACGGACGCCCAACCTATAGATAAAACCGTAACACATATGTATAGGGTAACAAACCATAAATGTGGATCCTAACGCGCACCCTAAAATCTTTCCTAGATGCCCATAATTTGATCGCTTGGTGTTGCACTTTTAGTGATGTAAGGTGACAAAAAAATGTATTTTAATACAGTTTTTATTTTACTTTTTTGACGGTGTTCACCTGAGGGGTTAGGTCATGTGATATTTTTATAGAGCTGGTCGATACAGACGCTGCGATACCTAATATGTCTACTTTTTTTTATTTATTTAAGTTTTTATCAAATTCTTTTACTTTATTTTGGGAAAAGGACGCTTTTTTTTACTTGAAATTTTTGTTTTGTAAAACTATATTTTTTTTTAACTTCTTTTTTTCACTTTATTTTTTGTCCCACTCTGGGATCTCAACTTTTAGGGGTTTGATCCCCTTTACAATGCATCACAATACTTCTGTATTGTAATGCATTGGCTGTAAGTGTATTACACACTGTAATACACTTACAGCTCCCTGCCTGTGAGATCCAGGGGGTTGGTTCTCACAGGCTGTCACGGAAGGCAGCCACGAGGCCTAAGGAAGGCATCAGGCTGCCTTCCCTGCCATAGGGTCCACGTCACAGCAGTGCAGGGATCCGATGGCAGCTCCCTCCGCATACATCGCACGTGCCACGGTCAGTGACTGCCGGACCCCTACCGCTGATCGGGCGCAGCTCCTGCACCAGCCCAATCACCATGCAGTATATGTACGTCACTGGTCTTTAAGTCCCGACCAGATATGACGTACATGTACGTCAAGGGTCCTTATGGGGTTAAGATTCAGGATGGAACAACGCTTCTATAGTTGACAGGTTTCTAACAGGTTAATATATACATACATTTTTACCATGCATTCTAGTTTTTAAACCTGATGTTCCTGTGTTACTAATGGCCTCAATACACATTAGCGTATTCCTGGCTGAACCTGCCGAAAATGAAAGTTTTGGCTGGCAGTCTAATGTATATGTGGAGCTCCTGACTCTCCTCCGATAGATGATGTCAGGGGAGAGAAAGACCAGGTGAAATGAATATTTTCGCCCCATACTTTTGTTCTCCCTGGAGATAGGCTGCCTCTAGACATTTCTGCCAGCCTATTTCCCCTCTACCATTAAAACACATACTTGTTCAGCTGAACCCAACGTGTATGTGTATAAGAACATGTGAGGGAATTGGGAGAAATAGCTGTCGGCCTAACGATCACACACAGTCAATCAGCTATTGACTGTGTAAGGGGGACATGATTAACCTACACAAATATATAAATGGGCCATGCAAAAAATTGGTGAAAAACTGCTCCATGTAAAATGCCCTTAAAAGACAAGGAGGCGCTGCTTCCGACTGGAGAAGAAAAACTTCAGTCTCCCGAAGCGTCACACTTATTTATTGTAAGAACTGTGAATCTGTGGAATAGATTTCCGCAGGACGTGGTCACAGCAGGAGCAGTGGACAGTTTTAAAAAGGGTTTAGATGAGTTCTTAAAAGTAAATTGTTCTTGTGGATCTTGTGGATTTTTTAATGCAGATATTGTTATTGTTTGCTGAGTATTGTTTAGATTATCCACTGTGAGCCAATTACCTGGGATTGTACTATGAGATTATTGTGACAAGGCCGCGTGGTGGGTATCAGTGTTGGACCATACATCCACACTGTTGGTGATTCATTGTATACAATGTTTTTAACTCCCCTTTTTTGTCGTGTCATGTTTTGTGTTTTAAACAATAAATTTATATAATTAATATTATATCTTTGATGTGCGGCATTTTTGTGTGCAGTGTTCTTTGTTCATATATCTTCTTAAAAGTAAATGACATTAATGCTTATGAAAATGTGTAGAAATCTGAGTCTGGGATTCATGTCCCCATCGATCCCTTGGTTGAACTTTATGGACTTATGCCTTTTTTCAACCGTATTAACTATGTAGCTAAGTAACTATGTCAAGGGCTGGTTCAGCTGCACAGGGGCCCAGAGAGGGAGGGGGCCCTTCCCAGTGCCAGCAGAGGTTGTTTTATTTATTTATTTTATTATTTTCTTTACTCTCTTCCTCTGCACACAGGGTCGGAGGGGGTGAGGGGGGGGGGGGGGGGGCCTGATCAGGACTTACTGTGTATTTGCTGCCCATTCTACTTAAACTCCATAGCTGAAGGAGCACCATCATATGATCCCTGCAGTGCAGCAGTGGAGAGAAGTCGGAAGAGATCTGTGATGCAATGAATGTGAGTGCCAGATAAATACTGGGAGATGTAGTTTTCCCATATTAAACCTCCTTCCTGCTTAGTGGGAGGGAGATATGTTATTTACATGGGGCTCTATGTTATAGAACATTGGGGGAGGAGAAAAAAGACAGGAGGCAGCGCCTCATGTGTGGTGCTGTTTGGTTAAGGAAATGACATAAACAATAGTTGCGCTTACCATATGTTGTGAAGAATCACAACGGCTATATTTCACTTCATTGATAATTGCCGATCAGCATGCGGGGTGCCTGCGCTGCTGCCTTGGTTCCTTCCCGTGCGGGAGATACGGTCGTCGGGATGAAATGGTCAGTATTAATACTAAAGTTCAGCGTTATGCCTACTTTGTAGTGTACAAGCGCGAACGCGTGTTTCTCCTATTGTCTATTCTCCTATTTTTAAAAATCACTGCATGAAGATGTCATGTGAATTACTGTCCTGATGAAGGGGGTGTTCCGCCCTTGAAACACATTGACTGAAAATAAATGATTGTCTGCTTTTACCAATACCTACCTGGTACCAGACTCATACAGCGCCGATATAGAGGTTCCACTTCTTTATTTTTCTTCTCTACTATTGAACATTGGGGGGGGGGGGGCTGGTGTTATTTAAATGGGACTGGATATTATAGAAGACTGGAGGGTAAGGGGTGATGTTATTTACATGAGACTATGTGTTGGAGGGGCTGAAAGAGGGGATTTAATTTATTTACATGGGACTGTATGTTATACATACATGTGCCATATAAAAGACTGGTGGGAGAGGACTGGTGTTATTTACATGGGACTGCATGGTGTAGAAGACTGGAGGGAGAGGAGTGAAGTTATTTACATGGAACTGTATGTTATAGAAGACTTAAGGGAGATGAGTGATGTTATTTACATGGGACTGTATTATATAGAACACTGGAGGGAGGCATTATAATTTATGGTGACACTACAGAGAAGATTATAACTCCAGGGAGTACGGCAGGAAGCGTTATAATTACAGGGGCACTGCAGGGAACATTATAAATACTGTGGGCAGTGGTGGGGGGCATTACTACTACTGTGGGCTCCATAGAAGTGGCTTATAAATTAGCCTTTTTCTTTTAGGGGTGCCCTATAGGGGGCCTTATTAGTACTGAGGGCACTGTTAGGAGCCTTATTACCACTGGGGGTACTATGCAGGGGGCTTCCGCCTAGCAGTGAGCCCGATGACATCACCGGCACTAATGGGCAGGCTTTAGTGCTGGGCTAGCCTGTAAAGCCACTACTACTATGTGCATGTAGAAGGGGGAATAATTACTATGTGGGGGCATTAAGGGGACTGCTTGTGTATAGTTATGCTTTGGGCAGAGTTTGAGGCGTGACCTAGTATAAAAAAATATATATACATATTGACCCATATTTACAAGATGTTTTTTTATTTGCACGTACATGTTTATCTGTATGTGTGGTTGGGGGGGGGGGGGCAGGTACATTCCTTGCACAGGGGCCCTCTGCTGTCTGTATCCGCCCCTGCATTATGTGTATGGCTGTCTTAAAAGGATTGCCTACTTTCTAGCCACTGTTGACCAATGTGTAGATAAGATTCCTAAATGGCACTTACTAATATTGTCTTTGTTTATATTCTGTACTGTTTTCTATATTTCATAAGCCATGTGCCCTCGTTGGGCAAATCTTTTGTACTGTCCACATAGAGGTCCTGTCTATAAGATGGCCACTGATGGAGTGTCATGTGTCTAGACACATCACTCAGCCCCCTCTATTCAAACACACTGTAACCCCTGTAGGTAGGAATAGACATGGACAGTGAGCCCTAACCAGGGACCCAGCCCGCTTTCCCTACCTACTTGCAGTAAACTTCCAACAGAGCAAGTGCAGATGGTAGGTGCACTGTTTTTTAGTGATTTGTCTGGTCACATGACCCTCCATTGAAAGCCATTTTAGGGACAGGAACTGGACAGCACAAAAGACTTGGCTAACAAGAGAGCATATCTTATGAAATTAAAAAAATGGAGCAGAATATCAACAAAAACTATATAAGTAAGTGTCATATAGTCACCTTACAAGCACATTGCTCAACAGTAACCACAAAGCGGCCAACTCCATTAACTCTTCTCATACATTACATCGTCTAGCAATAACCAGTGGAATAAATGACTACTTGATGTCAAGGAAACATCAGGCACTTTCAGATTGTGTGCTAATGAGCATCTACACTATACAGCAATAGGTGATAATTGTCAGACAGTAATGATGGCCCTGACATGCTTCATGTATACTAGCTGAATGCAAAATGAGATAGAAGTGAACTTTTCCGTATGACTTCATTCTATTCCCGGGAAGCGTTATTTAAGAAATTACTGATTAGTGAACATTTGCATACTTCCAGGTAGAATTTTACTTGATTGCTTACATACGTTTTGACCTTATCACTGACTTCTATACAATGCCATTACTTGACACATCAAAAGACGTATTATGAAAAAAAGATGTTCTCTATTAACCATCAGTAACCACAGGGCAGCGCCTTTTGTTTTCCTTTCACATTTCAACCAACTTCTTTCATGACCCATTGAATGCCAATGCTTTGTTCAATGGCTTATGAAAGAAGTTGGCTGAAAAAAGCCACAAAATGTATACAGAAGGAGATGCCTATACCACAACTTTAAAGAGAAGCTATCAGCAGAATTTATTTCTATAAACTGCTGTCACCATCGTACATGACCTGAAAAGATCTATTGATTAGTCAGTTGTAGTGCCGCATACTGTGCATCGTAAAAATTACTTGGGAAAACTGAAGGCTGAATCTGCACTGTCTAAGGGTCCTGGTCAATCATGCCTACATTGTTGTCAAAAGAAAAAAATTAAATACATTTTTTCCAGCTGCTTCCATATGGACAGTTTTCTAGTGCAGCTCAAAATACGCACTTGCACAGAGTATCGCCCTTGTATTTGCTCTTGTGTAGACAGTGTAATCAGTTTGTAATGTGCCTGATGACCTGGAAGTGATCTCCGAGCAAGCACAGACCAAAATTGATTACCCTGCCCATGCAGCAACCTGGAAGATAGGCAAAGTTGGGAGGAGTGGTGGTGGCAATCTTCCCTCTGGTGCTTCCTGGACCATACACAGTGAATGGAGAGCGTATCCTTTCTTCCCTCTCCCTGACTTTCTGGGGCTCCTGCCTGGTAGTAGTTGGGGTGCCATTGATGGTGGATAGTTGGCAGGGTGCAAATCTGGAGGGGCTAGTGGATGGTGGAGGCAATACCCAGACTAATTTGTTGCAATAAATAAAGTGTCACGAGTTGGAAGTCCCATGAAAGACCTCCGTGTCGTCAAGCAATAAACATACGGAAAACAGGTACAGACACAAGAGTTTACTGCACAAACAAAAGCTAAGGAAGGAAGCACAGGGAAAACATGAGCTCTATGTACTGTCAGCACAGTGGGAGAAAACCCCCACTGCGCCACTGTCTAGTAATACTCCAGAGGGGCGTGACTAAGCAACTCCTGGTATTCACTAGGGCCCCAGATGGTAGGGTTAGGCTTCTACTGAAACTGAAGTTTGTGTGATTTGATTCGGGAGAATTAAAGGGGTTGTGCATGGGTTTTGTATTGATGACTAGTGAAGTTTTCAAAAATTCGATTTGGCTGCTTCGCCAAACTTCAACAAGAAATTTGATTCACTATGAAGTACTTAATCACAAATTGCATTCCATTGTATGTAGCGGGCACAATGATGGGGAACGGCGATGGCGCCGCCTCCATCATTGAAACCCTCAGATGCCACGTTCAATGCTGATCGCAGCATCTAAGAGTAACATTGAGGCCTTTCAGGGGTTAAAAAAAAGTACATACTCACCTCATCAATTTGATCAAGGAGAGGCCGTCACGGCAATCTTGAGTGAAGTAAACGCACCAAATCTCATATGCGCTGTGATGACATCACCACATCATCATGCTGGGTGGAAAACGGTGATGTCACTGATGAGGTCACCTCGCCGGTCAGCACATGTGAGCGCACAAGAGATTTTCCGCATTTTCTTCAATTCAGATGGCCGCAATGGCCTCTCTGTTATCAAATGGATGAGGTATGTTTTTTTTTGTTTTTACCTCCATTTCAGGAATAATTGATTCACAAGGAAATTCGGCTTCGTGAAGAATCGATTTTTTCCTGAAATTAGGATCAAAGTCCACTTCGTTTTCTTTGATTCACTCAACACTATTGATGACCTATCCTTAGGATAGGTCACCAATATCAGATCGGTGGGGGTCCAATACTCGGCACCCCTGCCAATCATTGCACTGCCTGTCGTCGTGGAAGTGAGCATAAGTACTCACTCCATTTACTACTTAATAACAATATAACACTACGCCGCTGCTAGAAGGGAGATGATGCACAGTGTAATGAAGAGGAAGCAGCGCTCGCATGGAACGCCACCTCCTCTTCAAACAGCTGATCGTCGGGGGTGCTGGGTGTTGGACCCTTGTCGACCAGATATTGATGATCTATTCTGAGGATTGGCCAAATACTGGTGGCAGCAGTGACCTGCCCCCTTACATCACGAGACCAACTGACCTGAAGTAAGGGGAGCAGTCCAATGTTGTGGTCAGTGATTGGCTGCAGAGGTGCCAAAGTGAATTTTGACATGGGGGGAGCCAAGTGAGCCAGCAGAGCTTGGGAGTAAAGGAGCTAGGACCCAGTGGTAGGAGCGGGTAGGTATGCTTCCCTTTTGCAGGTCTGAACAGGAGAAGGTGGAAGGGATTTTGCAAAAAAAAAAAAAAAAAAAAAGAAAAAGGTGACCAATCCCTTTAATGGCCTCTAAAAAGATTAAAAAGATCAGTAAACTTGTAATAGCATACCTTAGTATTTCTTATACTATGCTGTATATCTTGGCAGGTAGATTGAAAAAATAAAGTCCCTCTCCCTGCAAGTGGAGCCTGATGATCGATTTGCTTGGAACATAATTCTTTACAGCCCTGACCAAGATTAACTAGAACAAAAATACTCTGGATTTCCAGCATTTGTTATTGCTGAGATTAATAAACTACAGCACGTCTATTTGCATTTTCAGATTGCAAGCTGTGTTCACTTTCCTGATGTGAATTGGCTGCACAGTGTGTATCTTTGCGTGCAACTCTTTTGTATTTGTAACAAATTGTTGCAAATGGAAACCAAATAATTCCTTGTGCACCCTACTGATTTTACGTTTCCCATGTTTATTTGTGTGGTTTTGCGCAGCAGAATTTAAATCAAAAAGTATATAAAGAACAAATATTTTGTCTTGTAGTCCATCAGAAATTTTTTCTAACTGGAGTTCTTCTCTCTCTCTAGGACAATCTTCACTATAGCAGATTGCATACAGACAAAAAATAATTGTTTTTACATATTCTAATATCAACATCTCAATATTACAATGGCAATATACAGTATTTTAAAAGGATATGAAATGTATTATCACAAAATAATAAAAGTAAATTTTAAATCAGTTTAAAAGGGAATAGAAAATGCTCTCAGCCCCTTTTAAAGAAAACTGTACCTTTTTGCAGTTATGCACATGGGCTATCATTGTACCTGTTAGGGTGCAATACCACCCTTACTGAATTCTTTCACTGTTATACAATTTTTAAAGGGGTTATCCCATGATTAATGTAAAAAATTAACATCAGACATCATAAATTACATGATAATCTCTAACAAGGCTAGAACCAGCCCTTTCCCTAATGCAGGGGTTGACTGGGAACTTAAAGTGGCCCTGGAAAAAAAAAAAAAGAAGCCCCATTTTGTAGGGAGCTCCAAATTGAAAGAAGGTGGGGCAACAAAAGTAGGCAGGGTCAGAGACACCATAGTGCAAAATACTGCTGTGGCTGTGTGTGTGCCACATTTGAGGACTGTGAACATGTATGTGCACCACGTGTAGAGGATCCACAGCCTTTGGTCACACCTATGTAGAGTTCATGAAATTTGGAGAGTAACCACAGCCAAACCAAGCAGCATAGCCATCTTTATCACTGCCACCAGAAGAAGACTCCAGGTTAAGTACATCTGTACTGACCTGTATTATCAGGTCTGTTTCTTGTAAAAATTATTGCTTGTATTGACCAAGCCTACTGCCTCTAGAAATACTGTAAAAAACCACCTAGCCAGTTGCTCCAAATTTTGTAGCTACTAATCCAGTAACATCTTGTGAGACTGTTGTAACCGCAAAGCTTGTTGCCCCACAAGAGCCTAGTGAAACCGCTGTTCAAAAATTGCATCGGTGTCCCCCCGATTCCTTCAATCATCCTCAATACAGAAACCATGCTCACCACTCACTAGCCAAAATGATTCTGGGTAAGGACATTACCCCTTATGTGTTGCCTAATTGTAGGAATATGCCACCAATGACTGATCAATGGACTGACTATAACAGGCTTTCATTCAATCATCAAGAAAAAGCTGAGTGGAACTAAAAGGAGAAAAAGTGGCAAGCAGCTTTCATAGTTTGTCAGACCCACTGATGTCTGTGATTTGACAATCCCTTCAAGTCCTGTCAACTCTCCTTGCCTGTTGTCTTGCCTCACTCCATTGAATGAAGAAGTATCCTGAAACAAAAGCATTAATAGGAATGTGTCGCCTAAGAACTTTGTTGAGAAGACTGTGATCACATAGCATTATTAGACATCTTGTATCATCTTTTATGTAAAATTGACATCAAGCTGGACTTTACTCTTTACGTCAAACTCATTTTATGATTGCTGTGTAACAGTAAGTATTAGTGGATACCTGAGATTTGCTTATTTCTCAAAGCAAAATTATCTACTATAAAGTTCCATACTTAATATACAGAGGCATGGATGGTACAGGGTACAATTGCAGGTGCCTTCCTTTCAAATGAAAAAACGAGACCGACTACAAAGATGGTAGCCATTTTGAATATTCATATTGCTGTGTATCACGTTCATTGATGCAGAATGCCCAGTAGCCATATGGCAAAGCAAACAGTAGAATGAGTAGAAATCAGGCAATGCTGGCTTTAATCTGCTAACAGGGCCATTTTAGTAAAGGAGTTATTCATTGTACATCCAAAGGCTGTGTAGCACCTTCATGCTGTGGATAAATGGAACTGCCCACGAGAACTGCCCAATGAGAAAACACGTACATTGTAGGCAAGAGAGTGTAACAATTGCTGGTATAGGGAAGACTGGCCTCACTGTATGGTTGTCAGCTAACAATTAGTGGCAACTGATGCTTGCAAATTGGCCCTCTACCTTAGGGGTCTAGATAAATGCCTTAGCAGTGACACCTGCAGTGGAGTGTTGAACAGCTGATCATAGTGCCTCTTAGATCTAGCAACCGCAAGTGTTCAGAGAAAATGAGCCAAGTCAAAAGAAACAGCTAAGTTATAGTTGAAGTCTATGCAAGCCCCAAGCTGGGGTAGACTTCAGTTTGTGTCACAGAGGACTAGCATAAGGGAACACTAGTCTTGATAAATGTCCCTCTAAATATTTTGTTCTATATTTCTGTTTTTTTTTATTATGTTTTCACATGCATACAGTCACGCCCATGTGTGGGAGGGAGACACCACACCGGACGAAGAAGGAGTGGGAACAAGGAACAAGACCTGAAAGCTAGGGAAGTCACAGTTCTGACTGGCTATCAGTATATACAGACTCCAAAGGTAGGTGAGTTCATACGCAGGAGTACCTAGGGTCCTAACTCCCCCTATAAGCGATAGTGACAGGACTGAGACTACCTGTTCCTCCAGAAAGGTAGGACAAACAGGAGTGTTCCTCAGGCCTACAACAAAGGGCAGGGAAAACACACACACAGATAAACAAAATGCAAATGGGAAAGGAAACACTTAACTTTCCAGTAGTTATGGCAGCAACAGGAACTCAGCCGAGAACCAAACACCAGCAGACCACAGATACCACTGAAGCTATAAACCGCACAGCATTGTGGGAGAAGCAACTATAAATAAGGAAAGTTAAATGACCACAATAGCAACACCTGGAGGCTAGAGGTGTGGCCAGTATCAGAAACAACACAGAGCCTATTGATCCAGAAGGAAACCTGTTAGATCAAAGCACGTCTTGCCAGTCTCACATATCTTCTGTCACCCACTGTCACAGGGCCGTCCATATGTCTCGGTACGTCCAAGACATACGGACTTTGTAAACAGTATATAGGCAATTAAGAGAAAATGCCACCAATCTTCCCCCTTAGCGCTCTCATGCTGTGCCACAGGGGTCTCCTTTAACTGCTACTTCTTCTCCTCCTTGTGACTTTTGTGACCAAGGTCTGGAATTGACCAAAACATCAAGATTTATAGTTACATTAAAATAGCAGGAAATTTTTCTCTTACTTGCTTATATTTGAGGATATGTCATAATAAAAGATTTTTTATTTGCATCTAAACCCTGAGTGTGCAGTGATGTTTTTCTTACTTGTTGTTTGGATTATATCCACTTCACTGAGCACCTCACCTTTTGGACAGTCGGTGCAGCCCAAATCAAATTACTTTGTAAAAAGTGTCGGGTTGGGATGCCTGGGATCCACCAGTAACATTTATTCTGGTGCCCACATATGCATCTAAATATTACCTGCTTACACAGCGGCAGACAGCAGCAAGACGCTACAAGATGATTGATTATAGGAGTCCCTTCAAAAAGCCGTCCCTAGGAAATGAGCATAGTGGCAGGCCGGCCCTTATAGCCAGAGGTCATCTCAGCCACCCAATGCATTTCCAATAATAAATTGGGTGTTTTTTAAAATAATGTACCCAGTTTTTATATAAACATATTGATTGAGATGCTGTCAGCTGCCTATCTGTATGTAGTGCAGTAACTCTACTGTGCCATGTGCCACTTGTGATGGAGATGGGGGACTAGAGGCCTACTGGGGATTCACATATACCCCTGTGGGCCAGTCCAAACCTGTTTGTAAATCTCTGTTTTGCAATCTAGCCAATAAATAATAGTTTGAAGCATAAGTATTTTGTTCTGTTGGTCAAGAGTCGACAGGTTTTTTAAAATGAAATAACTTTGCATTTGATTTTCATTACAAAATAATCTTTACCTTTTTGTCATTTCTGCTGCCCACAGTGGCTGGCCCAAGTGCTTGTAGAGAGTGCTCATTCCACACCTGGCCCCGCATAGCTCTGTGTTGTGGTGACATGACGATTTCATGTGCCTGCTAATAGTAAGACTCTTTGCAGACTGCTTTTTGCAGTGTCTGTAGGAGCTTTCGACTGACGCAATTTCTGACATATGCATGTGATGAATTTGCTTCCAACAGATGCCCCTGTATACACATATAGTGATATATCTCATCCATAGTTTCCTCTGTTAAAAAAAGAATATATAACTTGCTACAATTTTTATTTAATATGGCAAAAAAAAGGATATCCTCAGGATACGTCATCAATATCAGATTGGTCTGGGTCCAACACCTGGCACCCTGACCAATGAACTGTTTCGGACAGCCTCAACACCAGAAATGATGCAGTGTACAGCGCCGGCATTCTGCAGCTAAATTCCCATTCATATGAACCTGCTACGGCTGCTTTACTGTGTACGGAGCTGTAGGCATCCAGCACTGTACACTAAATAGTTTCTAGCACCATGGCAGCCTAAAACAGCTGGTCAGTGGGGGTGCAGGGTGTCAGACCCCCACTGATCTGATATTGATGACCTATCCTGAGGCTTTAATATAAACCAATTAAAGATGTATTCAATTTCCAGTAACATAATTTCGGATTAAACTTCCCCTAAATAATTTGAATATCCTACATACTATTGCGTTGCATATTTAATAAAAAATGTTAATAAAATTGCAGTCTTGATTAGGATGCTAGAAAACACAACACTGCGGAACTGCCTGTTCCTTGTTATAATGGAAGCTGATATGGTTTAATAGATCTGCCCAGAACAGAAGCAGGAAGATTGTCCCAGCAGTATATATGATGGTTACCTTGGAAACATGTCTTGAGATAAGGCGATTCTGATGTTAGGTTATTTCAATGCAATTTCCACAGGTGCTTGCATTCTTGGAACGTAAATTAGGCTAACAATTTTGCAGAAGCAAAAGTTAAGAAAATCTAACCTCAGCAAGAATTATAATGTTTACCTGGCTAACGGGTTTTGTTGAAATGAGATAATTCATCTACGAATAACTGTAATATTGCAATTTCTAGCAAACGTATAACATATTTCATACATAGTATCTACCATATGCATATTAGGCCGGGCACACATCCGTTGTGCCTATTTTGCATCCATAATAGTAAGCTCCATCTGAGATCCGTTATCTCCATGAACAACTTTTTCCCCAATCAAAAATAGCGGATCTCAGATGGAATTGACTAAAACGGATACAAAATAAGCACAGTGGATGCTCAAAATAAAGGATCCATTTTTTTCTGTTGATTTGACGAATCAGAACAGAAAACTAAACGGTAATGAGAACCCGGCCATACTGAGTATGTAAATTTCTTGCTTGGAGTTAAACAAATGTGTCTGATATGAAGGTGTTATATAAAAAGTTCTAAGAGCAAATCCAAGCGTAAAATCAGTTCAGCCGATAAGAAAATGTTGGCAAAAATCAATGGCTTTTCCATCACCTGGTGTAGCCAAATAATAAGAAATTACAAATCCAAAACTTTTTCTGCTCTGTGTTGTATGGATCTACAATGTGATACCCATAGTCTGAGTTCTCTTCCCGCAGAGATTTAATGTTGGGTAATTATTTTCATATTTTCATTGTCACATTCTAAAAGCTATAACTTTTTTTTTACTTTTGAGTCAATGTAGCCGTATGAGGGCTTGTTTTTTGCAAGACAAATTTTAGTTTTTAATGGCACCAATTTGGAGTATCATAATCAATAATTAACTTTTATTAACTATTTCTGGGGAGGAATAGGAAAAAAACAGCAACACCACCATCCTCTTTTTACATTATAAATTTTGCTACGTTCCCTTTGCAGCATAAATTACATGATAACTTTATTTCCTGGGTCGGTTATACAAAATCCATCATTTTTTTTAGCTTTTGCTACTTTTGTACAATAAAAATCCTTTTTTTTTTCCAATAAAAGGTTTTTGCATTGCTACATCTCAAGACCCATAACATTTTTAATTTTCCTTTCTACAGAGGTATGTGAGGGCTTGGTTTTTGCTGCACAACTTGTAGTCTTTGTTGGTATAAGTTTGGAGCACAACATTTTTTTCCCCTCTTTTGTTGGCAAAAACAGAAATTCTGCCATAATTTTGTAGGTGTTTTTTTTCCTAGGAATTTGGATAAATTACATGCTAATTATGGGTCATTATGCATGCAGCAATGCCAAATATGTGGAAGAAATTTTATTCCTGCAAATGTTTTTAATTGAAAAGCAATTTTAACAGTACAGTATTTTTTTTTAACTTGGAGATTTTTTACTTAAACTGCATTTCATTCTTATTTTTAATATTTATTAGTCCCACCAAGGGACTTTGACATGTGTTCCTCTGATCGCTTCCATATTACACTATACTACTTTATGTAGTGCAGTGTATTATGCTGTCAGTAGAAATTGATAGGCACTCTATCACGCTGCATCTCTAGCATAAACTCAGGGCAGGCCTAGGGGATGTCATGCGGAGAAATCAACAGAACCATGCTATTTCATTTGCGGCAGTGCCAATGCCTGACAAACAGAGTGAAACCACTTAGATATTGCAATCGCTATTGACCACAGCATCTAATGGGTTAAATTACCAGGATTGGTTCTTATGCCAATCTAAGCCATTAGAAAAGGAGCTCTACCATGAGAAAGCAAAGCTCTTTGGTGCACTGGAGACCTCATGCAGAGCTTAGACTAAGTAGTCAAAAAAGGTGGCGTCTAGTATAAAGCTCCTTAAATGACCACTGTAAAAAGGCATATCGACCACTGCCAAGTCAAAATGTGCCATGCTGATAGACTCATACCCAAAAAGACTGAGTGCTGTGATAAAATCAAAAGGTGCTTCAACAAAGTATTAGTTTAAGGGTGGGCACACTTATGCAACCATATTATTTTATGTTAATATTTTTTCTTTCCTCTACCTAAAAGATTTGAGTTTGTTTTTCAATTGAGTTGTACAGTTTATAGGTCACATTAAAGGTGGAAAAAGTTCTGAAATGATTTATCTTTGTCTCATTTTTTTACAGCACAGAAACCTGACATTTTAACAGGGGTGTGTAGACTTTTTATATCCACTGTACATTAGGAGATATTTCCAGTGTATGTGCTGATGGTTTAACGCAGACATGAATTGAGCCTCTTCCATCTAAATGTCCAGTATCCCTGGCAAAAATCTGTAGTGTTTCTTATCTGAAAGGAGTTGTCTCTAATGAGAAAACCTGTTTAACATGCTAGTAGTGACAAGTGCTCCTTAAATACAATTATATCAACCTAAATTACGTGTATCATGCCATAAATGGCTCATGAGTCATTCATGACCATTAATACTAAGGGGATCAAATCATTTTCAGGTCGTTCCTGTTTCAATGTAATAAATTTACATGAAAACTGATTTTTGTCTCTGTAATTGCCTCCTAACAGCATACATTTACCGACCCCATAATTATGGTTTTGAAAGTTCCCCTAACAGCTTTCCTTTCATTAGTCAAGTGCAAAAGTAAAGGTATACTCTTCATCCTGATAATGGAACATATTACCTAGATAAAGTTACACACATCTAATTTACTTTCTGGCAGTCTGGAAATGGTTAATAAATGAATATCCAGAATGAGTAAATAAAGTTCTACTGAAATCACACCATAAAAACAGCCAACCATGAGAACAAACACATTCACAATAATTCAGTTGCCTAAGAAGAAAAATATTTTTACATTCTGCCCACAAAAATGCTTTGTTATTTTGAAGGTACAGAAAAAATATTAATAAAACGTGGAAATACAATCAATATTAGATAGAATAGAAACAGAAACAATTCACCTTTTAGACAAAAGCTCACCATCTGTCAATTTATATTGCTTGTGAATCAGCACGGATTCTGCAATGAATTTATAAATTCCCACAGGACAGCTGCAAAATTGTATAATACTTTCTACTGGTGTTACTCAGAGAAAGCTTTTGGTATGCTGCTACATGGTGCAAAACTGGCTTTGTAAAAACGGGGACTGCAGAAGGTAAGAGCAAGCACATTGATTTTCTATTATATTTATGTATATTTTGTATATCGGCTGTCTTTTGACATGCATTGCTGCATTTTTGCATTTAATTGTTTCTAAGCTAGTTTCTTAGCACCCTGTAAAGCTATTGCTTGTAGACGTAGTACATAGAAAAGAGGTTTCTAACTTGATTGTGTGACGTAAGAATATTTTAAGTTAGGTATTCTAAACATCTAGAGGTGCTTGTTTAAAACACTAAATTGACCTCATGTATTCATACTGTTAAAAATGTGAACTGGCCCATAGCCAATCAGGGATTTGTTTTAATGCATTTAACTTCTTAAGGATATTAACTAGTTTGGTACTTAAAGAGTAACTAAACTTTTATAAAAGTTGCTTTTAAACTCTTCTAAATAGTACCAAAATAATTTTTGTAATATACTTTGTTACTTTTTTTTATATATGTTGTTTTGCAACTTAAAAAGGTAGCCACCCAATTATGACCGGACAGAAGTAAATAGTAAATTGTTGACTCACTATACGTGAAGCCATATATATCACCCAAAAATTGGACCACAATTTTCAGCGAATGAAAATCAAAAAAACTTTATTAACAATGATAAATACATAAGACCTTTTAATGATAAATACATACATGTTAAAAAAAAAAGGCAGCACACAGGTGGAACACAAAGATGAGGAACAGGAACCAAGTAGGGGCTGGGTGGTCGGCACACCAAAAGACAGGGAGAGAAAAGAATTGCTAATAGAGCAAAATTGAATAAATGAAACTCCAAGGCTCCAATAAACAATAAACCCCGGGCAAATATTGCAGCAAAGGTAAATGTAGGAGCAAAAACTTGGAGTTTGGAGAAAGGTAAGTAGTCATACCCTGGATCGTGTGTCGATCTCTCAGCCACCTTCTGACCCAAAGACGTTTCGCCAGAGACCTGACTTCTTCCGGCAACATAACATTGAGAAAAGATACCCTTAATATAGTGCCCTCACAGGTGTATAGTATAACAATTAAAAGACCTGGTGACGCCCATACCATGGATTTTTGGGTGATATAACTTAAAAAGGTACCCAAAATTTATGATAGTACCGCTTCTTAAGATCATTATTTCTGTACAGCGCTGTATGGTATACGGATTTCTGCTGCTTTAGAGAACTCTGCACAGCAGGGAACACAGATCAGTACCCTGTCTCCTGTACCAATGTGCTTTGCCAGGTTTTAGCTGATCTGAGAGAGCTTTCGCCTGTGATTCTATACTAAATTGGGTACCTTTTTAAGTCGCAAGGCAACATAAAAAAATTCATTAATAAAGTATATTACAAAGTTATTTTGGGGCTATTTAGAAGAGTTTAAAAGCAATGTCTATAAAATTTTATAAACTCTTTAAGCAGCAAAACTGAGCGTCTGTGTATCCTTGTGTGTGCGACTGTATGTGGTTTGGGCGTATGTGTAGGCCAGTCCTTCCACTCTCACACATTCTCTCTGCAGCTCTGCTCTGGGTTCAATGATGCCACAGTGAGACTGAAGAAAAAGCCATTTTTAGTGAGTACAGAGTTTCTGAACAGCTAAATTGTTATAGAAGGAAAAGCCATCTGATTAGCGAAGGAAGAGGCAATATTCTTTATAAACATACGTTTATTATCCTTGCAAACACTATTCATTTTTGGAAAAATTTAGGGTTATTTTAGATTCTTTAACCTCTTTAGGACACAGGGCGTACAGGTACGCCCTGATGTCCTGGTACTCAAGGACACAGGGCGTACCTGTGCGCCCTGTATATTTTCGATCAGCGCCGCGTGGGTGGTGATCGGAACCCGGTGCCTGCTCAAATCATTGAGCATGCACCTGGGGCCAATGCGCCGGGGGGTCCTGTGATAAACCCCCCCCCGCCCCCCATGTAGGCGATCGCAGCAAACCGCAGGTCAATTCAGAACTGCGGTTTGCAGCGAATTCTGACATTTCTGATCCCCACGGTCTGATTGGCCGGCGGGCTTTGCAGGGGGGGTTGCGGGCGCCGCTGATGTGTGGTGCCGGAGGCGGGTGGTGTGGCGGGCGGGATCGTGATCCCCGCCCGCCTCCTCTGTAACATTATTGGTGGCTAGTGGTTCTATCAGAGTGTCAGCACATTGCTGACACTCTAATAGAAACGGCTGGCATCTGTGCTTGTTCAGATAATAGCCATTTAACCCCTTTCATACCGGGGGGAGGATTAACAGGGAGGGAGCTCCCTCCCTCTCCCATCGGGGGGCTGCTGTGCCTTTGCAGCCCCGCGACAGGATGGGATTGCAGAAGGAGGGAGCCCCCCTTCCTCCCCATCACCTGCTAGCAGGATGCTTTCAGAGGCGTCCTGCATGCCATCGAAATGTAACTCTGATCAGACTTCTGCTAAAGGCAGAAGTCTGACCAAACTAGTTAAAAGTTAAAAATACAGTACTGTACACTATATAGTGTACTGTACTGTATTATATAGACATCAGACCCACTGGATCTTCAAGAACCAAGTGGGTCTGGGTCCCAATTTTTTTTTAAAAAGTTAAAAAAAGTAAAAATAAAAAAACATATCACTGAATACAAAAAAAAAATACACTACACATATTAGGTATCACCGCTTCCGTAAAAACCTGCTCTATAAAAATATCACATGACCTGGACCCTCAGGTTAACACCATAAAAAAAACTTTAAAAATGGTTTAAAAAAAAAACATTTTTGTCACCTTACATCACAAAAAGTGTAAAACCAAGCGATCAAAAAGGCGTATGCCTTCCAAAATAGTATTAATCAAACCGCCATCTCATCCCACAAAAAATAAGCCCCTACATAGGACAATCACCCCAAAAAATAAAAAAATATGGCTCTCAGACTATGCAGACATTAAAACATGATTTTTTTTCTAAAATGCTGTTATTGTGTTAAAGTAAAAAAAATAAATAAAAGTATACATATTAGGTATCGCCGCGTCCGTAAAAACCTCCTCTATAAAAATATCCCATGATCTAACCCCTCAGGTAAATACCACAAAAAACAATTAAATAAAAACAGTGTAAAAAAATTTCACAAAAAGTGTAATAGCAAGCGAGCAAAAATTTATATGAACCTCAAAATAGTGGCAATAAATCCGGCATCTCATCCCACAAAAAATGATACCCTACATAGGACAATAGCCCCAAAAAATAAAAAGACTCTCAGACTATGAAGACATAAAAACATGATTTTTTTTGTTTCAAAAATTATATTATTGTGTAAAACTGATATAAATAAATAAAAAGTATACATATTAGGTATAGCCGTGTCTGTAACAACCTGCTCTATAAAAATAACTCATGAACTAACCCCACAGGTGAACACAGCAAACAAAATAATGTAAATACGGCGTCAAAAGCTATTTTTGTCACCTTACATCACAAAAAGTGTAATAGCAAGCGACCAAAATGTCATATGCACCCCAGTATAGTGCCAATCAAACCGCCATCTCATCCCGCAAAAAATGAGCCCCTACATAAGACTGTCGCCCAAAAAGTAAGAAATAAATATGGCTTTCAGAATGGGGAGACACTAAAAAATCATTTTTTTCACAAATGCTTTATTATGAAACACTAAAAAAAAAGTTCCCAAAAAGTAGTCATATTTGGTATTTTCGCGTCCGTAACAACCTGCTCTAAAGAAATAGCACACGATCTAACCTGTCAGATCAACTATGTAAATAACAAAAAATAAAAATGGTCCCAAAACAGCTATTTTTTTTCAATTTTTCCATTTTAATCCATTTTTCCAGTAACAAAGCAAGGGTTAACAGCCAAACAAAACTCAATATTTATTACCCTGAATCTTTAGTTTGCAGAAACACCCCATATGTGGTTGTAAACTACTGTACGGGCCCACGGAAGGGCGTAGAAGGAAGGGAACGCCATATGGTTTTTGGAAGGCGGATTTTGCTGTACTGGTTTTTTGACACCATGTCCCATTTGAAGCCCCCGATGCACCCCTAGAGTAGAAACTCCATGAAAGCAACTCCATCTAAGAAACTACACCCCTCAAGGTATTCAAAAATGATTTTACAAACTTTGTTAACCCTTTGGGTGTTCCACAAGAGTTATTGGCAAATGGAGGTGAAATTTCAGAATTTCTATTTTTTGTTACCTTGCCTCAAAAAAAGTGTAATATAGAGGAAACAAAAATCATATTTACCCTAAAATAGTACCAACAAAACTGCCAACTTATCCTATAGTTTCCAAAATGGGGTCACTTTTTTGGAGTTTCTATTCTAGGGTTGCATCAGGGGGGCTTCAAATGGGACATAGTGTCAAAAAACCAGTCAGGTAAAATCTGCTTCCAAAAACCGTATGGCGTTCCTTTCCTTCTGAGTCTTGCCGTTTGGCCATACAGTAGGTTACGACCACATATGGGGTGTTTCTGAAAACTACAGAATCATGGCAATAAATGTTTGGTTTGGCTGTTAACCCTTGCTTTGTTATTGGAAAAAATTGATTAAAATGGAAAATTTGCCAAAAAATCGAAAATCTGAAATTTTATCTCCATTTGCCATTAACTCCTGTGGAACACCTAAAGGGTTAACAACGTTTGTAAAATCAATTTTGAATATCTTGAGGGGTGTAGTTTCTAGAATTTTTGGGTGGTTTCTATTATGTAAGCCTCACAAACTGGGTTTTTGAAAATTTCTAAAAATTTTCAAGATTTGCTTCAAAACTTCTAAGCCTTGTAACGTCCCCAAAAAATAAAATAGCATTCCCAAAATAATCCAAACATGAAGTAGACATATGGGGAATGTAAATTAATAACTTTTTTTGGCGGTATTACTATGTATTATAGAAATAGAGAAATTGAAACTTGGAAATTTGCTATTTTTTCAAAAGTTTTGGTAAATTTTGTATTTTTTTATAAATAAAAATACATTTTCTTTAGTCCATTTTTACCAGTGTCATGAAGTACAATAAGTGACGGGAAAAAAATCTCAGAATGGCCAGGATAAGTAAACGCGTTTTAAAGTTATCACCACATAAAGTGACACTGGTCAGATTTTCAAAGAATGGCCTGGTCCTTAAGGTAAAATAGGGCCGTATCCTTAAGGGGTTAAAAAGGAAATGGTTATTTATTACTTTAAAACTATTTTGATTGGTTATAATTCTGGTGGATCATTGATTGCCAAAAATAATTATAAGCAGTTTTGGATAGCTTGGTATGATTACCATTATTTGTCTCTTTCATAAAAAAAAAAACATGGAGTGGAGTTAAAATGGAAACTTTTTTTTTAAAATGTCTAGTTTACTAAAAAGATCTAATATCAATGCACAACACCTTTAGCGTACTCCACTTGCATCAGTATGTTAAGGCCTATGCAGTCATACAGGTGACAAACAGCTAAAGTCATGTGGGGAGGGGGCTGTACTAGCGGATCCAGTGCCACAGCTCCCCACTCACCACCAGTATGCTACCAGTGTAATCTGTTGCAGTCTAATTCAGTTACATCCATACATTTTTAACCTTTTCATTACGTGAGCTTAGTCATGTGATCTCAAGCCCAGAACTTGCTCTAATGTGTAAACAGGAACTCGGTCTTTCCCATGTGACTGACTTCCTTTGATTCAATGTGTATATAAGATGACCATATGGCACTTACCAATATAGCCTTTGTTGATATTATGCACCCGTTTCTATATTTTATGAGATATGCTCTCTTGTTAGCCAAGTCTTTTGTGCTGTTCACACAGAGGTCTAGTTCATAAAATGACTACTGACGGAGGGAAATTTTACCCTGGAGATTACTTAGTCTAATACACTGAACCTGCCATCTGCACTTGAGTTGCAGTTGCAGTCAATTAGAATGGAGGGGATGAGTGATGTTTCTGGTCACATGACCCTCGATCAGCTGCCGTTTTAGGGGCAGGACCTCCTAAGGACAATACAGAAGATTTGCCTAACAAGGTGACATGGCTTATGAAATATAGCAAATTGCTCAGAATATCAACAAAGAATATATCAGTAAATGCCATATAGTCATCTCACAAACACATTGGTCAACAGTAGCCAGAAAGTGCCCAACCCCTTTAAAGGGCACATCAAATAAAACAGGTATGTACAAGGCATACAAAAGAGCCTCTATCTTATTCTTATTCTGCACTATATAGGCAAAGAAAAATATCCTGGAGTGCTTGTTTAACCTTTTGCCCACCGAGGCACAACTTTATACATCATCGCAGTAGACTCTTATCTGTAACTTGATGTATAAAAGCGCCAGGCTACATCATGATGCCAGCGCCCCATAGCACTGCAGATTGCTGTGACCACACTGTCATTAGACAGCTGCGGTCACAGTGAGGAGTGCCGAGACCAGCAGAAGTGGTCTCGCTGCATGGCATCCTTGTAGCAGCCTACTACAAGGATTCATCACAGTATGCAATGAAAAAGCTGGCAGAGAGCAATCTTCTTGATGTAAGAGCTTCCTCCGCTGGTTGAAAAATTAACTGTAAGCCTGCAGACTGTAAATTAACCACTTCCTAGCTTTTATCAGGAAGGGGTTAATTCAATTTTTAAAATAAATACAAAGTTAAAATAAACAAATAAAAAGATCCATAAAAAAATAATAAGAAATAATAAAAAGTTAAAGACAATACAAAATTAAAAAGTTATAGCAATAGTTACTAGTATTAGTAATAGTATAGCAGACCATGTACACAAACATACACCACCTTTTTTATTAGTTATTTATTAGTTTTGGAGATAATATAGTTGAATTTTTGTGTGTACAATATACAGTACAAACATAGACACATTTATTCCCTTTTTGGCATCTTACATTTTTTTTTAAATCTAGGTACTCGTTTCAGCTATATTTAGTATAGCGAGGTGTGTGTGTGTGTGGGGGGGGGGGGGTCTGAGTAAAGTATACAAACGCACACAGATATTTTTTCATTTATTTTAAAAAAAATTTTTTTTTAAAACAGCCAAACACTGAAAATGTCCAAAAAGATGAATACACAACAGCATACGAAAGTCAACATAAAAAAAGTCACTTTAAAGGGGCTTGTAATTTTTTATCACTGTCCAGCATCTGTACGGTGCCATAGAACCAGCAACAAGAAAAAAAAAGCCGCCAAAATGCACTGTAGCCTTTTGAAGTCTTGCGGCGGGCCCAGCCAGTAGATAAATTACACAAATAGTGTCCATTTTCACAGTACAAATGTATGGGAATAGATTTAGAAAGGTTTTGTCTTCAAACATCTGTAATAGAAAAAAAATTGATAAGAAAGGAAAAATATACATTTTTTCATAATTTTTACAGTTTTTCCTTAAATATCTATTTTTCAAATATTATATTTGTCATCTAATGGCACAAAAGAAAGTTCTAAGATGTCCCGTGAAAAATCATATTAAATACACGTAGGTTGGCTCAGAAATCTATTCGTTATTTGCAGTTAGATAGGCCCGTTGAAATATTGGCCTGGTAAGAAAGGGGAGTAAGCACTCTGGTAATGAAGTAGTTACTTAAGATACATTTATTGTTATTACCCATTCCATACAAATAAGTGTGGTTAAATTATAACATACACCTTGACATGACATTGCTCACTCAAGCGAAGCACTAGCAACAAATACATGACTTCACTATTACTAGATATACTCCACAGAATATCTAAGTAATGTAAATCTTTTCTACACCTCACTGCCTTGGAGAAAGTCCAAGTGTCAATTACCGTAGACTGACTGACTTTCTGCAATATTATTTTTCAGTCCTCTTAGGGAAAAATACAAGTCTGGATGCAAAACTGTGAAACTAGCACTGAATCTGCCATCTGATGGGAAAACCATTTAACCTTTTCCTGACACAGCTAATTTCCATTTTAGTGTTTTTTCAGTTCTCTCAGTTCATTCTCCAGGTCAGTATAATTACTGCGATACCACCTATGTATCGTTTTTCTTGTGTTTTAATACTTAAAAAAATTAAAACTTTTAAAAACGTATTTTTTTTTTTTTCATCGCCATTAGAGATGAGCAAATCGAAGTTGAATGCGATCCCAATTTCTGGAAAAATTCGATTCACACCGAATCCGAATTTCCTCACGCTTCGTAACGAATCGCATTTTTTCCTAAAATGGCTGCTGCATGTGTGAGGACAGGGAGCAAGGAACTCTGGGAAAGAGGGTTCACCCATAATGCCATGCACACAGCCAATCAGCCCAATCAGCCCAATCAGCCCAAATCAAACCCTGTGATGTTACAGCCCTATAAATAGCCCCAGCCATCTTGGATTATTCAAGGTGTAGGGAAAGCTCAGGGAGGAATCATTCCACAGGATTTATGTTGAACAGGGTTCATTAGGGGAGGTTACAGCCTGGGTAATAGGAACAATCCTATTATACCTTGCTGCATTGACTGGAGACCCAAATTACCATTATACAGCTCTGTAATTCCAGCAAACCGTTCTTGTTATTGGGGTGCAAGTGCTGTTTGATACAGCCATTAACAGGGTTTATTACAACGAAATATTTATATGTCTTATTTGCCCTTGTGCGGTGCAGTTATATGTTCTAAAGTATTTTCTGGCTTGCAATAGTGGGGAAAAAAAGGCTTATTAGCCGTTGTGTGAAGTGTGAAAACTATAGCCCTTTTTGGTGTGTATTAGCGGCAAAAGAAAAATATATTTGCCGTTCAGTGGTGCAGTTATATATTCTAAAGCCTTTTGTGTCGTGTATTAGTGAAAAAAAATATATATATTTGCCGTTCAGCGGTGCAGTTCTATGTTCTAAAGCCCTTTTTGGCATGTAATAGTGGCAAAATAAAAATATATTTGCCGTTCAGCGATGCAGTTACATATTTCTAAAGCCTTTTGTGTTGTGTATAAGTGGAAAAAAGAAAAATATATTTGCCGTTCAGCGGTGCAGTTATATGTTCTAAAGCCCTTTTTGGCATGTATAAGTGAAAAAAAGAAAAATATATTTGCCGTTCAGCGGTGCAGTTATATATTCTAAATCCTTTTGTGGTGTGTATAAGTGGAAAAAAGAAAAATATATTTGCCGTTCAGGGGTGCAGTTAAATGTTCTAAAGCCCTTTTTGGCATGTAATAGTGGCAAAATAAAAATATATTTGCCGTTCAGCGGTGCAGTTATATGTTTTAAAGCCCTTTTTGTCGTGTATTAGTGGCAAAACAAAAATATATTTGCCATTCAGCGGTGCAGTTATATGTTCTAAAGCCCTTTTTGGCATGTATTAGTGGCAAAAAAATAAATATATTTGCCATTCAGCGGATATGTTCTAAAGCCCTTTTTGGCGTGTAATAGTGGGGAAAAAGGGCTTATTAGCCATTGTGTGTTGCAGTGAGAAAATGACAGCCCTTTTTGGTGTGTATTAGTGGAAAAAAATATATATATTTGCCATTCAGCGGATATGTTCTAAAGCCCTTTTTGGCGTGTAATAGTGGGGAAAAAGGGATTATTAGCCATTGTGTGTTGCAGTGAGAAAATGACAGCCCTTTTTGGTGTGTACTTTTTGGTGTGTATTAGTGGAAAAAATATATATATATTTGCCATTCAGCGGACATGTTCTAAAGCACTTTTTGGCTTGTATTAGTGGGGAAAAAGAAAAAAGGTTTATTAGGCGTTATGTTGAAGTGAGAAAATTACAGCCCTTTTTGGTGTGTATTAGTGGCAAAAAAAAAATATTTGCCGTTCAACGGTGAAGTTCCATTGTACTATAGCCATTTACAGGGTGTCTTAATAGGATAGATATGTACGTCCCATTAGACGGTGAATTGTGCTTGTTATTTTTTTTTGGGGGGGGGGGTGTTATTAATAGGAAAAAGAATAAGGGAAAATTGATGGGTGCTTGTAGTCTTTTATTCTATATGAAACGAATTATGTCAATTAGCCATTTAGTGGAGATTTTTTTTGTGATACAGCCTTTTTTGGGAAACTTGGTCGGGTGCTGTAACTATGGTCATGGACAATATATGTCCTTTACGGCCCACTGGGTAAATGTGGTTCCTGCCCAGCCACACCAGCAACTTGGCCAAGTGATGCTGCTTTCGCAAAAATGTCCGCCTCTGCCTCCTCATCCTCAACCATGTCCTCAGCCTCCACTGCAGGGACAATTCACAGTGCCGCTTCAGCATACCACATGTGCAAGGCAAGGCAGTGTCGCGCTATTCTGCACCTCGTTTGCCTGGGCAGCTCTGAACGGGGACGCCCTCTGCACTCACGTTCCTCTGCCTTGGCTGGTTTGGCAGGGTGGTGGGTAGGAGCAGTTACAGCTCCATCAGCAGCAACTTGAGTCTAGAGTCGCTGATGTGAAGAAACTACTCACCAGCAGCAGCAGCAGCTAGACTTGGACCTGGACCTGAACAAGCAGGTGGTGGCATACTTGGAAAGTACCCTGCCACCCTACATTGAAGATCCGCTGGACTGCTGGGCAGCCAAGCTGGATTTTTGGCTGCAACTAGCAGTTTGCCCTGGAAAAGCTGTCCTGCCCGGCCAGTAGTGTAGCATCAGAGTGGGTGTTTAGTGCGGCGGGGGCCATAGTTACCCCAAGAAGAACTTGCCTGTCAACCCAAAATGTGGAGAGACTGACCTTTGTCAAGATGAATTAGGCGTGGATCAGCCAGGATTTCCACCCACCAATGCCTGATGAATTAGATTAGTTAATACATGGTGCCACATCAACTCTTTGACAAAAGAGACTGGTTTCTTCTGGCTACCTGCCTCAGCTACCATTCTGATGCTGCCACCCACCTGATGCCACACATCTGATGCCAAGTGCTCCTTTTTTCACCCACCATCTTCAGATAGTACTTGTATTGCCACCCACCTTCCCACTCTGTCACCGGGTCACTCTGTTGTCTCCTGATGCTGCTGCCACCTCCTCACTATGTCACTTTGCCACTCTATGGTCTCCTAATGCTGCTGTCCCCTCCACACTTTGTCACCTTTCCACTCTGTGGTCTCCTGATGTTGCTGTCACCTCCACACTATGTCACCTTGCCCCTCTGTGGTCTCCTTATGCTGCTGCCACCTCCACACTATGTCATGTTGCCACTCTACGGTCTCCTGATGCTGTTGTCACCTCCACACTATGTCACCTTGCCACTCTGTGGTCTTCTGATGATGCTGCTGCCACCTCCACACTCTGTCTTTGTGCCGCTCTGTGGCCTCCTGATGCTGCTGCTACCTCCACACTGTCATTGTGCAACTCTGTTGCCTCCTCCTGATGCTGCTGCCACCTCCAGACAGTCAATAGGCGACTCCGTGGTCTCCTCATTCACGTGTCATCTCTGTTTTAGATCTACTCTTGTTTTTTTTTTTGGCATTAGCAATACTGATGGATTACTGACCAGATGCTGATCGAGTGAAGTTGGATGCTCAACAGACATGATCGGTTTTTTGGGGCTTATTGTTCTGACGAATCAGAGGAAGGGCAAAATAATGAGTGATGTCAACACAAACTTATTGCTGACACCCTCTCCACTCGGTCTCTACTTGTACAAGCGTTTAATAGAACAGTTTCTGCAGACATCTATGTGGAATCAGTTGACGATGGTGCAAAAGGAGTGCGCTTCTTCTTCAACATCGACCTGTAAGGCTGAGTTCATACTTGAGTTATTTGGTCAGTTTTGGACCTGTGACTGCTCAAATAAGTGAAGTGTGCAGTGATTCTAAGAGTGACACCTGTCATCTGCATGTCATACTGATTCACAGTATTATTTCACTACCACAACAGACTCCCTATGTGTGTTACTGCAAGGCACAGTGTTCTACACCACTATAAAGGCTCTCTGAAGCCAGGAAATAGCTTCAGAGAGCGAATAATTTTGGATCGAAGCAAATTTTTTTTTAAATTTGCGAACCAGCCGAATCAAATCTTTTAAAAATTCACTCATCTCTAATCGCCATATTATGACAGCCATAACTCTGACCACAAAGATGTCTACAGAGATCTGTGAGGGCTCAATTTTTGTGAGACAACTTGTAGTTTTTGATAATACCATGTTGGGGTGAGTATGACTTTTTGATCACTTATTACATTTTTTGGGAGGGAAAGTGATGAAAAAAACAGCAAATAGGCTATTTTTATTTGTTTATTTTTCCGTTATGAAATAAACTGTCATTCAGTCTACAAGTAATGAGCCTGGAAGCTTAGTACCTGCTCAGTCTCATTAATTACATGGAACGCCTTTCCAGAGTTACTGCTGCCAATTGCGCTCTTTTGCGTTTCTGGCTTCTCAGATGTGTGGTCATAGCAGGCATCTGGTAGCTATGGCGCTCGCTTCTCTCCGGAGAGGATGCCATCTTTAAAGACCAGTACATGTACGGCATATGTGAGGAAGGGGTTAAACAATTCACAAATAAGAGACTATATATGGGATTGTGGATTTATCACAGGGAATTGCAAAATACTGTCTTCTACAAATAAAGGCCAACAATTCAAGTTTTATATATGTTTCTAGCTTTATAATATTGGGATATCCATATCTGTTTTCATCTTATCCAGAATATGAAAGAGGACTCCTGGCACACAAAGGATGGAGTCCCACACAGTCTATCAGCCAGAAATGTTGTAGAAAAAGCTAAATCTATATATTGTATAAAATGTAAACAGTGTAAGCCTAGGCAAGCAGTCTAAAAAATTTATCACACTGTATGTCAACTTTGGTGCATAAGGACCTTTATAAAATGCTTTACGCCACTATTGGGAGGTAAAAAAAAAAGTCATGTATTATTCACACCATATTGGTGCCGTAATTTGCTACCTTTCACTTCTCTTGCCAACTTTGAAAGTGGGTTGTACAAACAGGAGGGGTGACCATTTATGTCAGAAACTGGTGTAAATGATAGTTCAAATCTATGTCAGTTCATAACTGGCAGGGATTTGAATTTATGGGGCACTAATTACCTAGAGATTGACTTAATTTATTAAAACACCTGTGTCTGTAGGTGCTTTGTGGCGCAGCACCAAATGAGAGTAGGGATTTACTTGAAAGAAGCCACCATCACAGCTGCCCAGGCACTACAGTAACCGTAGAAGTTGCGCAAGAAATCACAACTGAGTTACAAGTGGGGGCGTTCTTGCATTGAAGGCTATGGAAAATGGTTCACTCAGGTCAGGTATGTTGAAACTCTGGCCCTCCAGCTCTTGCAAAACTACAACTCCCAGCATGCATGGATAGCCTACAGCTAGTGCATGCTGCGAGTTGTGGTTTTGCAACCGCTGGAGGACCAGAGTTTCGACATCCATGGCCTAAGGGAACTATTTTTCATAGTCTTCAATGCAAGAACGCGGCACGCCCCCACTTGTAACTCAGTTGTGATTTCTTGCGCAACTTCTACGGTTACGCAAGAAGTATACACACCGTATATAGCCGGTGTATAGGTCAGTCCAGCATTATTGCACACCATGTGGTGTCTGAAGAATTTTTTCACTGCACATTTATCAAATTTATTTCGCCCTGATTTTAATTGCTAATATATTTACAAATTAAAATCAGAAAGAAATTTGATAGATGTGCAGTGAAAAAATTCTTCAGACAGCACATAGTGTGCAATAATGCTGGACTGACCCATACACCGGCTATATACGGACAGACCGGTAATATTGTATATAGCTGGTGTATGGGTCAGTCCAGCATTATTGCACACAAGGCTCACAGTCACTGCCTGCCCCAGGGCCAGTGCCCCTGCCTGCGGCCTGCCATCTGGCACACACACAGTGTCATTAAGTGTCCAGCCAGTGAGCAACAGACAGTCCCACTCCCATCATGCTGGGGGCCTGGGGTGCTGCCTGCAGCCTGCCCCTGTCAGGCTGGCACAGTGGCACCCACACTTGCTTGCAGTGCTCCTCCTGGCTCACAGTCACAGCAGTCACTGCCTGGCCTGCCCCAGGGGCCAGGGCCCCTGCCTGGTGCAGGCCCACACACTGCCTGCCTGTGGCCTGCCCCCTGGGCCTGGCACACACGCACAGTGAGTAGTGCCCAGTGCCCACTTGCCCACCATTGCCCAGCCAGTCAGCCACAGTCCACTTTCCACAGAGTCTAGTCCCAGACTGAGTCCCACTCCGTGATCCTATTCCCCATCCTATCACGCTGGGGGCTGCCCCGGCCGGCCTAACACTCACTCACCTCGCCGCTGCGCCGCGCGGCACCGCACTGCCGTCTACTTCTGAGTTCTGAGAGTCTGGGAGTCGGAGATGCCACGAAAGCATGCCTCCTCAGACCTCACTCACTCTCTGCTTCCGCCCCCTCTGGCACGTGAGCCGCCCACAGCCTGCGCCCTATTAGATTTAGTACTCCGTAGTGGCCTGGATTTTGATGGAGGAGGCAGTGGGGGTCTTGTGGGACCCCTGGCTCAGGGGCCCGCCAGTCGCAATTGCGACCGCTGCGACCCCTGTAGCTACGCCACTGGCCACAAATTCCTACAGATTTGTTCCCACCCTCGTCCTCTCACCTGGTTCGAGCAAGCCATAGCTGACAATAAGCCACTTTGAAATGGACTATCCAGGATCTATAAAGTTCTAGCTATACCAGCACAGACAGACCCCCTACCTTTTATGCGAGAATGGGAGGAAGAACTAAGCAGACGTCTCTCACAAGCAGAAACTAAACAAATACTACTTAGATCACATGGATTTTCTCGATGCGTCCATACACAAGAGAATTCCTACAAAACACTCACTCGCTGGTATGACCCCTGCTTTTCTATACTCGGGAGGATACCGCCCCACTCATGTATGTTGGAGATGTGGAAAGGCCCCTGGGTCCATCTCTCATAAATGGTGGGGGTGCGCTGCGATCCGAACCTTCTGGAAGGAGGTCGAAAATGTTATATGCCAAGTTTGTGATAGATCGATTACTTTATGTAGGGAGACAATTCTCTTGTAGCTGGACTCTCCTTCACTTAAGCCCCACAGGAGATCCCTCTCGACTAGCTAAATTGCTGATACCAACTAAATGGCTGAGCGCAGAGCCCCGACAAGGTGTCAATGGATAAATAAGGAAGATGAGATATTCAGATTAGAGGAGATCAGCGCATGGATCAATGGTGCCCATGACCGCTTTGAGTGTATGTGGCACCCCTGGTTATGCTTCAAAAGATCCCTGCTGGTGACAATCCCCCCCTCCTCCACACACACACAATGTTATCTTCTGATCAAAGTCTGGAAATGGTGTTAGATCTCCACCTCTGGGGATAAGGCTTCTCAATCAACCACTGTGATCCTGAATCTATCTGTGTAAATAATTGATCTGTATTAAGCTATTACCTACTCAAAGACATTTTTGTCATATACAGGCCGATGGACTGATTGTTTGCCCTGACTATCTCTGTTACACATTTACTATTTTCTTGTTATTTGTAAATGTTTATATTTTAAATCAATAAACAAAAATTTTACTAAAAACTAAAACAGTCATCTTCTCTGCATTCTAGTATTTCTGCACACTACTAAGGGGCATGTGAACAGCCATAAAGTGGTGACCTCTATCTCCAGAAATCTACCCCTTTTTTGGAGTCTCTCAGACATTCAGGAAGGTTGGCAAATACATGATTTCCTACACACATTATCCACCAATGTAATCTATTTTTTTCTTTAGTAGTGTAGATATGGGTGTCTTATATTTTTATGCACATAGGGGGAAATTTATCAAAACTGTAAAGGAAAACTGGCTTAGTTACCCACAGCGTTTCATCAGATTCCACCTTTCATTTTTTCAGAGCTCCTCTGGAAAATGAAAGGTGGAATCTGATTGGCTTAAGACATTCTTGCTGAGAATAAACAATAGTGTCTGAGAGAAGCATTTGTTAATACCATGCAGCGTACAAAGAGAGAACATCTGAGAAAACTTATCATCTGCTTATATAGGAAGGACCAGCCTCCCAGAGTTGGTTGTTAGCTAGAAAGTGGGGGTGAGTGACACTTGCAAATTAGTGCACCGTCGGACCTAGTGAGGGGAGGGTAAGGTGACACCCTCCAACCCTGCAAAATGTGAGATACAAAGTTAAAGGACTGCAGATGTACATGTGACTGTCATAGAGAACTTTCCAACTAGAAAGCTGGTGGTGCGGCTGTATATTAGTTGCCATTGGGTGACGAGTTTAAAAAAGTCCTAGGTAGCTGCTAGCCGCCACCAGGACCTATTCCACAAGCTTGATGGGAAGCGATCTCTGGACAACTGGTGCTACTGCAGCACAGCGTTGTGGCATTCTGTGAGGTAGAGGGGGACCTCTCTTTGAGGACGGAAGCATGACATCCTTCAAAGGACAGTTTTCAGGCAAAGCAAACTCAGCTAAAAACTATGCAGGGTTGAAATCCTTAGTCCCTGATACAGTAATTCTACTTGTTATTGTGTAACTGTAACTTAGTACAGATGCATTACCACCTGGGATAAAGTTCTTTTATGAAGAATGCACCTTGATTGTCTCTTGATCGTAACTCGTACATGTTCCATTCGGTGTTAGAACTGTTAAGAGGTTTTCCCATCACAAACAACTCACTCCCCCCCCCCCCAACTTTATCTTGCCTTGATGCAGGTTCCATAGGTGGTCTGGATTACAGAAACATCTATGGGTTGTGCTAGGGGTAGGGAACCTCCGGCTGTCCAGCTGTTGTGAGCCTATAACTCCCAGCATGCATACTTACTCTGTTCTTCTCTGAATTCCCATAGAAATGAATGGAGCATGTTGGGAATTGTAGTTTTACAGCAGCTAGAGAGGCGGAGATTCCCTACCTGTCACGACGGGAAGTGGGGAAAACTCCCCGCCGTGCAATTTCCGCGGCCGCTGGGCCAAAAGCAGGGACTAGGGAACCGCTAACATCCTAGCACGTCCCTAATGCTGGCCCTGGTCTCCTAACTGTATGGGCCAACCCTGAAGGTAGGAGGGCCCATACCTCAGGAACCTGATGCCCTGGTCATCCCTGCTTCTCCCTGGAATATCACGACAGGGCAGAGACCACCTGCTCACCCAAGGACAAGGATGAGCAGGAGTCTCCAGAGGCCCCTCAGCAGCCGGGACCCTGACAGTATGCAAAGCTGCACGTCTGATAAGATGACAAACTCACACACGCTTACCTGCCGCGCCGCAGAGGACAAAGGTGTACCAGGACCTCCAGAACTCCCATGCGGATACCTGCTGCATGGGGAAGGATCCCGACGTGGCAGCACACTATCAGGTTGGTACTTAACCCCTCCGGGTAAGCAAGCCCCTTCCGGAGCACATAAACAGAAAGTAGTGCTTCATACAATCCCACAACAAACATAACCAAGAGAGGGAAGGCTAAACAGAAGCACACAGAAGGGGAACACAACCACTCAGAGTAAACAATATGAGAAATAAGGGTGGCTCACACAGACATAGGGAACAACCACTCCAGCCATGCTCAAACCATGGCTGGACAAACAAACTGACTTCAGGCTCCACACAAACCAACATATAAGGAGGCCTGAGGTCACACCCACGTGAGCTAACAACCACACCTAGCATAACCTTAACCCCATGCATACCAAATGGGGAAAAGAAGACCACAGCAAAGGTGAAAGTAGACATGCATGCAGAACAACCTTGTTGCCAGCGGCAACCACATGTGAGGCAACAAACACACAACCCTCACATGCGGCAACAACACCTCGCCGCCGGAAAGTACATGCGGAACAACACGACCGCAACATCGGTCGTGGCACGCAGGTTGCCGACGGCAACCACATGCCAGCAACAGCGTCACGACACCAACGCGGGTCGTGACACTACCCCTGTGCTAAGGTGTTTCCATAGCTCCCATATCAGTGAATGGAAATTACAGAAACAGCACAGCAGTGTGAACTATGCTGTTTCTGCATTTCACAATTTTACAGAAACTGCTATTCACTTGTATGAGAGTATTGGAATAATACAGTCTTCTTGGCTGTTTCTGTACTTTTGACCACCTCTGGCTATTAAGGAGGGGGCATGTAGGCCCCATTTCAGAGAAAGGTGTCAGTCCCAGAGGTTTGATGCACATCTATTAGACATTTATGGCATTTACAATGAATGTCCTATAAATGTTTGATAGGGAATACGCATACGTGTTCAGAAGTATTGTCTTGTTTTGGCCGGAATTAATTAATCAAGAGCATTTCATAATTTGATTATAACATTAAACGTCAGCATTTCTGTGTTTAATTTAATTACAGTCTTTTACTTATAAAATCTAAAAAAGAAAATAATGTAAAAGGATGCCATTTTAATAACTGTAGATGCTAGATGAAATGTTTTCCAGACACATCTCGAAAAGAACTTTGTCTGGTGCTTATGGGGCTTTTAATAATGAGTATATCTTGTTTGGGGCTATTTGTAATCTTCGTATTTCACTTGACTTTTTCAAGTGTTTGCTTGATGAAGAACAACTAATACCAATATACATCCATTCTGTAACATTTAGGCAAAAATCATTATTACATTTAGAAGCCAGCCTATAATTGAAATGTTGCAGAAACATAAAAATGGTTAACAATTAAGAAATCATTACAAAATTGACTTTAACTTTTACAGCATGAATAAATTAAATTGTAACATTCGTTATATTATTTATTGTATTTGTGGAAAAATCACATAACATTAAAGGGGTTGCCCAGGACTATTTTGGAATTTTCACCCATCCACAGGACCTGTGAAGAGAGCTATATACAGTATATATTTGTTACTCACCTCTCTGTTCCGGCTCCTTGGTTCCTGGGCTTTCTCCATTGGACTTCGATTCCCCGCTTGTAAATATTACGCATGCTGCTGCATCCAATGACTGGCCTCAGCGATGATGTGTCCCCAAACTCCATGTGACCCAGCAGTGATAAGCTGCTTGGAGACATGCTACTGCTGAGGCAACTGTGCACATGACTCTGTCTGTGCAGACGGTTTACAGGCAGGGACCAGAAGTTTGGTAAAGACAGCCTGGGAGTCACTCAGCCTGAATGGAGTGGTGAAGAACAGGTAAATATAGCTCACTTAGCTGGGAAGGGAAGGGGGAAATTTAAGTAAAAATCCTGGACAACCCCTTTAAATCCTTAGTTGGTGGATAAAATTCATGTTTTCTCATTTTTCCTTTTTATAATATTAAAAATATGTAATTTATATAAGGGACAACATAGAATATCCAAATATAATGATGAGAACATAGTCCTACCACTTTACAAATCACTAGTCAGACCACACATGGAGTACTGTGTGTACAGTTCTGGGCTCCTGTGAACAAGGCAGACATAGCAGAGCTGGAGAGGGTTCGGAGGAGGGCAACTAAAATAATAACTGGAATGGGGCAACTACAGTACCTTGAAAGATTATCAAAATTAGGGTTATTTACTTTAGAAAAAAGATGACTGAGTAGAGATCTAATTACTATGTATAAATATATCAGGGGTCAGTAGAGATCTCTCCCATCATCTATTTATCCGCAGGACTGTGACGAGGGGACATCCTCTGTGTCTGGAGGAAAGAAGATTTGTGCACAAACATAAAAGATGATTCTTTACGGTAAGAGCAGTGAGACTATGGAATTCTCTGCCTGAGGAGGTGGTGATGGTGAGTACAATAAAGGAATTCAAGAGGGGCCTAGATGTATTTCTGGAGTATAATAATATTACAGGCTATAGCTACTAGAGAGGGGTCGTTGATCCAGGGAGTACTTCTGATTGCCTGATTGGAGTCGGGAAGGAATTTTTTATTCCCCTAAGGCCTCATGCACACGACCGTTTTTTTTTGCTGTCCGCAAAAAGGGGTTCCGTTGTTCAGTGATCCGTGTCCGTTTTTGCCTTCCGTTGTGTTTCCGTGTGTCTTCCGTTTTTTTAGCGGACATGACCCAAAAGATTTTACCAAAAGACAGGCTGACAATGTTTCCCAAGTGCCTGCCAAGGGATCCGCAAAAAAAACGGACACGGAACACGGATGACACACGGATGGCCATCCGCATTTTTCACGGACCCATTGACTTGAATGGGTCCGTGAACCGTTTTTCAAGAATAGGACAGGTTATATTTTTTTGACGGACTGGAATCACGGACCACGGACGCGGAGGACAAACGGTGCATTTGCTGAGGTTTCCACGGACCCATTGAAAACCAATGGGTCCGCAGAAAATCACGAAAAACGGAGCAACGGACACGGAATCAAACAACGGTCGTGTGCATGAGGCCTTAAGTGGGGAAAATTGGCTTCTACCTCACAGTTTTTTTTTTTGCCTTCCTCTAGATTAACTAGCAGGATGACAGGCCAAACTGGATGGAGAGATGTCTTTTTTCGGCCTTATGTACTATGTTACTATAATTTTAACACTTCTTTGACAACTGTCATGGGATGCAAGCATAACATTCTTGTTTTCTGATTAGTGATGCAATGAAAATACTTTTTTTTAGCAGGGCCACAACAATAGCAGATGCAGAGGTTGCAGCAGGACCAGGACCTTAGTGCCCAAAGGACCCAATGTCTTACTTGCTCAAAAAAAAAAAAGAGTAGACTTGCCTGCAGGGCCCATGTACACATATTGGGTCCTGGCCTTTGCCTTCTAAGAAGACAATTCTGTGTTTGTTTCTAAATTCATTATCTGGAGTGAGAATAGGCTGCTCTAACTATACTGTATTTTCTAAAGAGCTAAAATGGTTTGGAAGATTATGCCAAGTACGTAATAAATAAATATGTGTAGTAAACATTGGGGCACATTTATTAAGACTGGCGTTATTTATTATGTAGAGGCACCGGACTTTATTGCAATTATCAGGCCCAGATACAGCAGAGGATGCCCATACCAGATACCCAGGCTCGGACTGGCTCACAGGGGTACAGGTGAATCCCCCGGTTGGCCCCTAGTCTCCGACCCCCTGCACAAGTGGCACATAACACAGTAGACTTACTGCACTGCATACATATATTTAATATGCAGCAACTCAACCAGCCTATGTTCATATAAAAAACTTGTAGATTATTAAAGAAACTCCCCAGTTTATTATTATAGACATGATCAGATAGCTGACATGACTTCTAGGTGTAGAGGAAAGCTACCAGTGTCCTCTTTTCCCCAGGACCTACCTTCTCAAAGTTGCTGCTGGGACCACCATATTCAGTCATCTGGTAGCATCTTGCTGCTGTGTGAGCAGGTAATATTTGAATGTATCAGTATGGTGGGCCCCCAAAATGCATTTTACTGTTGGGCCCTAGGCACCCTAGTCCGACACTGCAGATACCCTGAGGAAGCTGACACGAAACATGTGTTGTTGGGGTGTTTTTTGGAGGAGCACATTTCTTGGTTTGTATACTATTATGTATTATTTTCAGTACTGTATTTTGGTTTATGCTTATATTCACTGCTGTTACATGCTTACATTACTGTCTATGTGACCTATGTTGTGGATCCTCCATGTGGCTGATCTGTCGATATCATAGTATATGTTTGTAAATTTTAACTTAAATTTAATAAAATATTGATTTATTTTCATATAAATCTGTGTGGTGTTACCACTTCTGCACCTTGCTTCTGTCTTTTAGGATCTAACCTGTATGTCACCTATATATTTATTTCCAAGTCCCTCAACATTGTACATTTATAAATGTTATATATAATGTTATGAAACTGTTCATGTAATGTGCCTGGTTCACCAGAAGGTGGCAGCAAATACAGCAGAGCTAGGGAAGTGGGCTAGTCCAGTCAGAGTCAGTTGTAGTCTACCCCCTGCAAGGGGAAGGGTGGACGTGCCCACACCAGCCAGAGCACCTTAAGCTCTGCTGGCCAGGGAGGCTGAAGCATAGAAGCCTTAGGACCCAGGAGATTAGTTCCTTGGCTGAAATATAAGTCCAACTACAGAGAGAAGTGCAGCATAAAGAAGAAGCCAAGTTATCCAGTCAGCTTGTCAGTACAACAGAGTGAGAGAAAGATATATCAGAGTTAAGTTTGCCTGCCAGTTTAATGCTAAAGCCTGCTTGAACCAAGACAAAGCCTGAAAACTGTTTATTCAAGTAAAGCTGCCATTAAACTTTATCTCAAGGTCTGGACTCAAGTTTCCTCCATTTCTTAATGATTCCCCTTTTTATTGCTTCGGAGCCAAAGTCTGGGGTCCAGCAGTATCCAGGTAGGAGCACCGTGACACATAAAGAGACATTTAGGCCACACTACACCACTCAGCATTTCATACACCTGGGACGCGATGTAGAGGGCCCACAGGATTTACTTTTGTGCCTTTATGCTACAGGTTACAGATTTGACAGAAAACCCCATGAAAAATGACTTTGCTGCATTTATTCCGGATTAACAGGTGCCAGATTGTGCGCTCCGGCAACAGAGGGGTTATTCCACCATCTTTGATAGTGTTGGCGTATGTTCTTCTTGTATAGCCAGAGCGGGGTAAATGGGAACTGCTAGCTTAAGCGCGCGAAACAGTGATCCTACCCACCGGGAACTGCCCAGTCCAAGCCCAGCAAGTGAAGGCTCTATGCTCAAGGACTCGCCGACCTTACCAGTTTGTTCCAGCCAGCCAGGGGAAGACAAAATGGCGCATCCTCCCAGGCCTAACTGGGGAGAGATGACATGGGGCGATGAGCCGAAGTGCAAGCTGCCCTGGAGGAAGTGAGAGTCTCCCAAGTACAGCGGAACCCAGAGAAAGAGGCCGAGATGTCCGTTGTACCGGCTGGTGCGGCGGAAGTGGCTGGAGTGTCTACTTCATCGCCCAGAAGCATTCCACCATGTGCTCGCTTATACCCCATGGTTCCACCGGAGGTTGTTCCCATGCCGGATGGTGTGGGGGATTATAAAACAGCTGTGGAAGAATGGGTGATCCAAGTCTTCGATCACCCGTGGCCAGGGTATCCGCCGCCGGAAAGACGCCTGGGGACCGACGACACAGTGGCTTCCTGACAGACAACGAAGATGGTGAGGAACTATTTGTGCATTGTCGTTCTGTGAATTGCCCCTACCTCCCTCAGACCCGCCATAGCTTATATGCAGGGGCCCTGGCACAGTATACCCCTATTGGATCAACTATGGGACGATTTGCCACTAGGGTGACCCTTTTGAATAAGCCCCTTGTTCTTACACCGGTACCTGAGCGCTGGCAGGAGGATCCAGCAGCCGCATCCCATGTGCGCTGCCTCCAAGGCACTGGGGACGGAGTCCTCCGCTTTCCAGTCAGAGCCACTGATCCCGGGACTGCCGCCACCTCCAACCTTCCAGCTGGGATACCAGATGACCACCGCCCTTTCCTATAACCCTACCGTGGTCAATTACCAGCTCCCATGGAAAATAGCCTCAGCAGCAGCAAAAGGGCCCTGGGTCCCATCACCACCAGTGGAGCCTCAACTACAACAGCCCTTGTAGCCTGAGATTCTGTGTTCCCCTACGCTGTCACTAGGTTCCAGCGACCTAAAGCAACAAGTGGCCGCAGCCGTTGCCAATCTGACCAGCCTGTCATTAACAAAGGAAAAAATGGCTCTGGCACCAAGCATGGGATAAAATCAGGTTCCTTCTTTATTGGTGCGTATTCACACACAGACAGATTCCATGGCAATTGCGACAAACGTTGACGCGTTTCGGACTAAACGTCCTTAATCGTAATGTCTATATATAAATAGAGCTATTGATATATATACATTAACTCTTTCTTTAGGTTTAATCCTAGGGGAACACGGGTATTTAAACGAAAGATCCAAAATGCCTCCCTCAAGTATAATTTTTTACCAAAATCGCCACCCCTGAGAGGATTGGTTACTTTTTCTATAGCAAACGCTTGGAAGGTATTAGTACTGCGTGAATGTTGGTGAATAATTAATAATTAATGTCTCAAATGCAGCGAAACACTTTATTCACCAACATTCACGCAATACTAATACCTTCCAAGCGTTTGCTATAGAAAAAGTAACCAATCCTCTCAGGGGTGGCGATTTTGGTAAAAAATTACACTTGAGGGAGGCATTTTGGATCTTTCGTTTAAATACCCGTGTTCCCCTAGGATTAAACCTAAAGAAAGAGTTAATGTATATATATCAATAGCTCTATTTATATATTATTTGTATCATGCTGAACATGTTCTTTGATGGTTTTTTGTTACACATTGTTTTATATTTGTATGTGTACTGCAGTTCACACGATGCGGTTTTTTAGCTAGAGTTCACACAGTGATATAGCTATTTTTCTCCCTGGACCACACAGGGTTAAAAAAAGAGAAAAAAAGTGAAATTTGGTCAGCACCAGCACGTGTGGTTGCACCTTTGATTGTTGTAATCTGTAACAGCCAGTGTCTGTCTCTGTGACCAATAGCATTTGAACAACTGCACCACATAACAAGTGGGAAGGTATTACTTTGTCCTATATAAGGTTTACACAGAGACTGACACAACGTTACGATTAAGGACGTTTAGTCCAAAACGCGTCAACGTTTGTCGCAATTGCCATGGAATCTGTCTGTGTGTGAATATGCACCAATAAAGAAGGAACCTGATTTTATCCCATGCTTGGTGCCAGAGCCATTTTTTCCTTTGTTTTGGATTTCTACTTGAGGGTCTCCACCCAGGCTCAAAGGCACACAGGGAAATAAAGCTGTCAAGGTGAGCTGGACATTACAAGTTTTCTTACAGCCGGTCATTACCCAACATCTCCACTAGAAAGCAGTGGAGTACTGCAACAACAGCGCGGATCGCTGAAAAAGGGCAGGAGCAACCCCTGATGAGCTTCAGCAGCTCCAGCAGTGAAGAGGATTTCCAATTCTTTCTCTAAGAAGCAGCTCTTCAGGCAAGTCAAAATAAAGAAAGAAGAATTATGGACAATGGGAGCCACAGCATAGACTGGACTTGAAGGGTGAGAACTTGTTGGCCCTTCTGTTTTGTTCCATTGCCCTGTTTGGTCCTCACCCAGATGAACTTGGTTTGTCAGGACTCCCCCATCTACAAAATACCTCCAAGTTGCAGTCAAGAGCGCCAATCTCCTTTTTTCCCCCTTCTCAGGTTGAGTGGGAGTCCCCTTTGCAAAAAGGTTCTCATTAAAATTGCTGCTATATAATATCATACCTAATGTGGGTAAGAAATGACTCTTGCACTATTTGTTCCAGTTTGGTGCACTTAACAAGTTAAGCAGCCAAGGAATAGACTCAAACGTATACCTAACCATTCTGCAGTCTCTAATGTGAAAATTATTTGCTTTCTGTATTTGTATTATACTTTTGCACTGATGTTGTAAAATTTTAGCAACGTTCAAGCACTTTTGCCTATTGACCGGACTCTATTTTGGGTACCGCAATGTGACCTATGATGCACTAGTAGTTAGCGCCTTACTTCTATGCTCACATGGACTGCCTCTGAGGATGTTAATACTAATGGTCTTATGTCACCTTGTGTTAGCTTAGAAAGCCTAGGCACTGTATTGTGTTGTTGCTACACAAGGGGGACCAAGTGGTAACTCACAAACAAGTCTAACAAAGTCAAGGGTAACCCCGCTGCTGATAAATGTCTGCTTATGTATGCTTAGATGTCCTAAGACCTTGTGTGCAGCCTTAAGGAAATATGTTTAGCTACCAGTTTAGTTATCAAGGTGAACACCCAAAAAGCTTTATGTAGACCTTGGTGCTGGGTGGGCATTACAGGATAAAGCCACCCTTCTTTTCACAGCGTCTCATAGCATCATGGAGGGATTACAGTTCATGACACCCCAACGCTTCTGGTGGTACTAGGGCTCAGTATCCACAACACGAGTATTTGTGCGCTTTGCGCAGTCTTTTTTGTTCTCTGGTTATTACCGAGTCCAACTGTGAATGGACACCTTACTCATACAGGCAGGAACCTAGTGGTCGCTGTTGCCATGTCTATGTATGTCATAATAGAAAAAAGTCTCATGTAGCACTTTAATTTCCCCTTGGATACCCTTAGAGCACACCCTCTAAGGGTGGCTAGGTTTAAGGTAGGGGGTATGTAACACTCCAGAGTGGTGTTACCACTTCTGCACCTTGCTTCTATCTTTTATGGTCTAACCTGTATGTCACCTATATATTTATTTCCAGGTCCCTCAACACTGTGTATTTTTTATATTGTTATGTAACTGTTCATGTAATGTGCCTGGTTCACCAGCAGGTGGCAGCAAATACGGCAGAGCTATAGCTATACCATTCCATTCTAACCTTCCTCTGTAGGGAAGTGGGCTAGTCCTACTTCCTGAAGGAAGGGTAGGGACCAGTTAGAGTCAGTTGTAGTCTACCCCCTGCAAGGGGAAGGGTGTGCAGGGGAACGTCTCTGCTGGAGGTGCCAGCGCCAGCCAGAGCACCTTAAGCTATGCTGGCCAGGGAGGCTTAAGCATAGAAGCCTCGGGAGCCAGCAGATTATCCAGTCAGCTTGTTGGTACAGCAGAGTGAGAGAAAGATATAGCAGAGTTAAGTTTGCCTGCCAGTTTAATGCTAAAGCCTGCTTGGACGAAGACAAAGCCTGAAAACTGTTTTGGAGAAACGTTTATTCAAGAAAATCTGCCATTGAACTACATCTCAAGGTCTGGACTCAAGTTATTTTTCCCATATCCCTCAAATATTCCCCTTTTTATTGCTTCGGAGCCAAAGCCTGGTGTCCAGCAGTATCCAGGTAGGAGCACCGTGACACATAAAAAGACATTTAGGCCGCACTACACCACTCGGCATTTCCTACATCTGGGACACGATGTAGAGGGCCTTGGGGGACGGTGCCCCTTGCATATGCAGTGTGCTTGATATTTATTTTTCAGTGTTTATCATTTAATTTCAGGAACAATCTTGGCCCTTTTTCTAGGTGTATTATATATAAATATATATAGTATACCAATAATTGCCAATTGCCCTAGATTAGACAAAAAGAGTTCCTTTCCAAATCAAAATATAGCAGTCAGGATAAATCCCTGGATCAAGGTGCCGTCTCCAGAAATCTAGTGGTCGTAACTTGTTACCGTATATTATTTTTTCAAGAAAAGCATCCCAAACCCTCATGATAATCCTGTGGTAGATTGTTCCATAGTCATATGGCTATTGCAGTAAAGAAACCCCATTAATCTGGATAGTAAAAACTTCTTTCCTCCAGATATAGAGGATGCCCTTGGTTTCAGGTCTTGGTGGAAAAAGATAATTAGAAAGACCTCTGTGTTGTATATCTATACATAGTAATAAGATGGCTTTCTTTTTTTCCCAAACTGATTTACCCAATTTGATTACCTGCTACTGCATTGGTAATACAACCATTTACTTAATTACCAGTGAATGTCTTCTCCTTTTATTTTGTAACCCTACTGACATTTATTATTTTATTATTTTTCCCTCTCTTAATGCTTCTTGTTCTCTCAAGGCTTGTGTTAGCCTGATGTGACAAAATATTTTCAACTACTCATTAAGCATTTGAATTGCATTTCAACTCTTGCTTGCCTATTATACAATGATTCTGTTTAATTGACTTGCATTTTGGTTTCCCTGGACACCATGGTCAGTATGTATGTGGTGTGCATTTTGTACCCAACTCGTGTTTATTTTATTTTTATTCTTTACATGTTTCTTGGAATTTAGAACTTGAGCAGCAAACAGCGAACTTCCAGGAACAGCAGTCTGTATTCAGTCTATGTAGCAGCAGAGACATGCAGGCATGGTAGCGTCCGTTAAAGCTTTCCTCCATTACTATTATGTTAGAATACATACTGGATCTCTTCTGAATTTTCTGTGGACCATGCATTTTCCAATGACAATCCCATTTATTTTTACAGTCTGTGGTATATTATAAATGCTGTCCTTGTGCTTGATGTACATAGATTTTTTTTGCACTTTTATTGTGCTGCATAAATTGTAGTCATTATTTTACAGAAAATGTTTAATTGGTGGTTTATTTTCCTGTATATGTAATACTTCAACCTTGTAAGCATGAAATATTTAGTCACTCAGTCTTTTCCAGGGCAGTAAATGGATGTCTGCTTCCATTTTATGAAAACTTAAAGTGCATTAAAGAATAATGAAGTTAGCAATGCAACATCTAAAATAAAAAAGGGATTTAGCATTGACGAACATGGTGCCATGTAGTTGTAGCCATATACATGCATAAGTTGTATTATTTGGTCTTAGAGTACATTGTAACTTGGACAGATGTCTGCTTCACTATTCCCTATGGAATAATTTTAAAGGTTGTCCAGCCTTTATAAGTGATGGCCTATCCTCAGGAAAGGCCATCACTAGTTGATCAGTGGTGTTCCAACACTCATCCCCAACAATCAGCTTTTTTGGGTGTAGCTCCATTACTGTAAATTAGCACTGGAGCTACACAGCTCCATCAAGCATCTAGAAATCCACTTGACTATTGTTCTGTGCTTAGGAGTCTGGGGAACACATTTCAATGCAGATTGCGGACTGTTTGCAACTTTTCAGATGTAGCTTCAACACCGGAAGGCAGCACTGGAACTACTCAACTAATCAACCTTGTAGTGGTGATAGTGTGTTACTTACTGATCCTATGGAATTCAAATAGAATAATCCAATACTTATTAAAAGCTGGACAACTCCTTTAACCCCTTCCAGACATGTGACGTAATAGTACCGTAACATGTCGGGTCTTTAAAGATGGGTGCAGGTTTCTTACAACAGACACATGCGGCTAATGTCCGCAACTGACGGTAATGCCGATCGAGGACATTTAACCCCTCAGATGCGGTGGTCAAACCTGATCACGACATCTGAGCACGCTAGAAATCGAAAGCGCGTGTTTCCAGTTATGCTCCGGCTCCTTCTTGCTGCGATCGTAGGAGCCAAAGCTTGTATGCAGCAGCCCCCGTCATAGTCTATGGCAGGAGGCTGCTGCACAGTCTTTCCTATGGAGCCCTTGCCTGTAATAGGGCTCCATAGGAAAGTAGTAAAATCATCATAGACTCCAATGCTAGAGCATTGGAGTCTATGATAATAGCAATTGTTATAGTTCCCTATGGGAACTATAAAAAAATGTACAAAAACTAAAATTAAGTTTTTACAAAAAAAAAAATGCAAAAAATTCAAATTACTCCACCTTTCCCCAAAATGGCTGATTTTTCATTTTTTGGTCATTTCTCCTCCCACAAAAAATGTAATAGAAAGTGATCAAATAGTCATACACGCCCCAGAATAGTATCAATGAAAAGTACAGATCACCCTGCAAAAAACGCAAGGAAAAGTACACATATATGGTATTGCTGGATTTGTACTGACCTGAAGAATGAAGATCACAAGTCAATTTTACCGCATAATGAACACCGTAAAAAAAAAAAAAGTAAAACTGTGGCAAAATTGTTTTTTTTTTCCAATTCCACCACCTTTGGAATTATTTTTACTACTTCCCAATACATTCTATGCAATATTAAATGGTGTTGTTGGAAAATACAATTTGTCCCACAAAAAATAAGCCCTCATACGACTATGTGAATGGAAATATAAAAAAGTTATGGCTCTTTGAAACATTTAGTAACATTTGCAATATCATTTAGGACCAAATAAAATATTAAATCGCAAGTTCGCAACCTATTTTAAGACTTCTTTCTATGTGTAATTAAAACATATTAAAGGCTTATGTTAAATTTCTGATTTCAAGTTATGAAAATCTATACTTTATAAAATAACTTAAAGTTTAACCAGTTCATTGAAAACTGTGTATACAGCAATAGAGGAGAGGAAAGATTAAAAAAAAGGCCTTTGATGGGGAGCTTTCACCCAGCTGCCATCTATGCAAGGATGTTTAGAAATGTCCTTGCAGAAATAAATGTGGAGTGCCTGGTCCCTGATCCTTTTCCCCTCTTTATAGACTTATATGGAGAGAAAAAAACACTTAGAAAACCTGAAGGAATTGGCCATCTAAGATGTTGATGGGATATGCCATTAGTATCAGATATGTGTGGGTTCCACCACTGGGACCATCTACTATCTCCAGAACTGAGCCCTTGAAGTGAATGGAGAGCAGCTGTGCATGTGCAGGTTTCCTCCATTCACCTCTATAGAGGTTACGAAAATAGCACAGAGTCTGCTTGATTATTCCCGCTAGTCCATAGCGGTGAATGGAGCGATTACTTTGCTTGTGAGGTCCACTGTTTTAAGATTTCTCAGTTGAGTGCGCTTGTTTGGCTATTTTTGGAAATCCCATACAGAGCACGTAATTCAGGTGTGGTGTTCTCTTTTAGTTTGGGTGCTCCGTTCTAGAGATAGGAGCTGTTTAACTCTGCCTACCATATAAAGGTGGTATAGGTAAATGGGCTGCTGCCGCTATGTCCTGGTGATATGGCATCAATGTCTGAGGTAAGCCAACCCCATTAATGTGCTTGAGCTGAGATCCACACAATATAAACTCTTACTGGTGCTTGGTCAAAGATCACACAGCCAAGGTGGTGCACCCTCTAGTTTGGGTTCTGCAGTAGTGGATATATTGACACATGGTCACATAAAAGGGGTTATCTAGGAAATGATAATGATAACCTATATTCAGGATAGGTTATCACTTACATCTGCGGGGGTCCCAGTCCTGGTACTTCCGCTGATCAGCTGCTTTAGGGAGCCACAGAGCTCACTGGGGTTCTGGTTGGAGCAGTGGACTCCCAGCAGCTTACCAAGCACAGCGCCATACATAGTATAATGGCTGTGCTTGGCATTGCAGCTCAGCCCCATTCACTTCTATTGGGCTGAGCTGTAAATAGGCCATATTAATGATGTACAGTGACGTCACATGTCCTAGAAAGAGGCCGCTGCGCTCATGCACCCAACCTTTTCTTACAGCTGATCTGATATTGATGATCTATCCTGAGGATAGGTCATCAATATAATTTACTGGATAACCATTTTAATACTGGGTGCCATCTCGTCTTTCTGTAATACAGGCTACCACTCTGGCCAGGTTACTTTAATACAGATGCTGTTATCCTAGTGTGATATGTCAGTCTAAGATCTATCAACTTAGACCTGTTGTTCAGCCAAGTTGGTTGTTGGCTGCTGTCCGTGGAAGATCCATCCCCCAATCCAGTCCAAGACATTCTTAATGGGTAAGAGATCTGGCGATCGGGCCGGTCAAGAGAGCTGCTGATACCCTGAAAAACACATTGTATAGTGAAGGCAGTGTGTGGTTGGGTGTTATCTTTTTGGAACATCACATCTTCTGAGGCAGTAGGATTGGTTCCACAATGTCCTAGACATACCAAAAGAAAGGCTGGTCAAAGTTCCCTCCACAAACTCCAGACAGGAACGCTAATGGTTCCCCACGCCTTGACACCTAGTGTTGATCCTTTGTATCTCCACACTTTGCATGCTGGCAGTAGGCGCTATTCAGCCCTCCTGGGAACTCAGATGCAGCCATCTTTAGTACCAATGCAGAACATGCTTTTATCACTATTGTTTTACATTCATGCATTCATTGGGCTCTCTTGTGGCCCCAGTGCAAGTGGTCTTGGCACTGATGAGAGGTCAGTGGCAAACAAGCTACTGGAGTATGTGAATGCAGTCCTGCTTCAAGTAGATGGTTTCTTATTGTTAGCCTATCACCAGGGTCGGCGTCAGCACCCGGCATACCCGGGCAAATGCCAGGGCCCACTGCTCCTAGGGTGGCCCATTGCGCTGCTATGAGTGCTTCCAGCAATACAGATGGAAGCGCTCATTGCTGTAGTGCAGGGAGCTGCGGTCATTTCATCCACTAACCGCGCTCCAGCCTCCGAAGCTGGCCACCATGCAGGTGACCCACCTCCGCCCCCTCAGAAATCCAGATTGTTCCCTTCTCCACAGGGAGTCCAATCATTTCCTTCTTCGCCCAAAACCTGCTGCAGGGGAGCTCTAGAAGTGAACCAATCAGGTGTTGGGGGGCGTGTCCTTCTTTCTGGCCTTGTCAGTGGATGTGAGCGGGGAGCTGCGGAGAGGGAGCCGGCCATGAAGTACTGCTAGAGGCGGCAGGGGCAGAACGGGTGACCACATAGCAGTGCTTGGGATCTACGTGACATTGTCGGTCGGCACTGTCCCCACAAAGAGCCGGAGATGTTCCATCCAGGCTGCTTGCTGGCTTGTCTTCAGCTCCTCTCTGCCTGTCAAGGCGGTAAGTGAATGGAGCGGGAGGCGGCAGCTGTCCATCTGGTCAGTCAGCGGTGCTCAAATTAATGGCGAAACCACCACATCATAGTACCTCACAGTGTCCCTGTAGAACGTAGGGGGGCACAAGGTCATGGGTGCTTCTATGTATGAGGATTGATAGATCTCAATCCTGGGAGCCATGATGTAGTGTTCTCATTGACCATTATCTTGTAAGCCTGAAGTGTAATCTGGGGTCTTCACAATGGATATTTGCTGGCCCTGGAGTCCATTTAACTTTTATACTTTTATACTTTTTCAATCACTCACAGCTTGAAGTTTGGTAGTATGAGATATGTGGCTTCTCATCATATCTGGAGACCAGGCACAATATGGAGATACATTGCTTTAGTTGTTTTTTTACATATATTATATACTTATGATCTATGTAATGTTATGTGACTTAATCCGAAAACCAATAAAAATTTGCTCTGGGGCCAAGTCATTTCCAGCTAGTGAGGGCCTCTTACACAGTATAATGACCCCAGTGCCCCCTCCATACAGTATAACCCCCAGTGTAGGGGCCACTGGGGGTCATTATTCTGAATGGAGGGCCACTGGGGGATCATAATATGGTGTGTAAGCCACAGGGGTACATTTAAATGTAAAAAAAGCCACAAGGGGGCCCACTGAGATTTATCGCCCAAGGGCCCACATAATCCCGGAGCTGGCCCTGGTAATCACGGCAGGAGGTACTGCGGGGCCAATCTGCGATCCCATGGCTGTCCTTTGATAAACAGCATCTCTTTTTCATGGCGATCTTGGCATGCATCTGTGTGTCTTGACCATCCAAAACCCTCTATATGTGTGTGAGTACCCTCCTGTGACCACTGTTGACCCCACCTATGCACTGCAGAAACTTCAGTTCCACTATTTGGCCCTTGTAAAAGTCTGTTAATTCCACAAATAGTGCTGGGCTCATCTAGCAGGCAACAGTTAACACTTTAAAAATACCCAATCAATAGTGCAGTAAGTGAGCAGATGAAAAACAGTGTCCTTCAGACAAAAAACAACAAAAGTGATGCTAGACAAAAAATGGCTTTGGAACATCTGTATGTAAAGTAAGTGTCACGGCCTGTGGTAGGCGCCGTGACATGGTTACCACACATGCAGTTGCCTGCAGCAATATGTTATTTTTGCATGCGGGGGCAGAGTCACAGCCTATGTTGTGTGTGCCGTGACACGGTTGCCACACATGCAGTTGCCTGTGGCAACGTGTTTCTGCATGTATGTGCGATTTCCCTTTTAGTAGTTTCCCTTCCCTCTCTGGTGAACATGGGGTTAATGTGTATGCTAGGTGTGGTTGTGGTCGCTTTGGGCCATTTAGCTTCTGCTGGAAGCCTGAAGTTCAGTCTTCCTCCAGCCTTGGTGTGTGCTGGTGGTTTGCTGTTCCTGGATATACCATCTGTCCAGTGAGGGCCATCCTAATTGTCATTGAAGGGTTAAATCAAGCAAGCCATATGCTATGTAGTGAGGAGTTAAATAAAGAAATGTTATTTGATCTGTACTAAGGATATCAGTCAAGTATGTTTGCATTAGCCTATATAGGGAATTGTTTGTACTCAGCAACCTTGTATATGTAAACCACATCTGCTAATGTTTGTTAGAATTCATGTATATAAGACTGAGAGGACACAGATAAAATTAGAGTTATTTGTACTGAGACTAGAAGCGTGTGTCTGTGTCTCTTTGAAATATACTCTCCGGACGAAGGGAAAGCAGGGTGCAGAAGAAAGATCCTTTCAGCTGGGGGCTCGAGTCCGGGATAGAACATACAGGAATTCGGTAAGTATGGAAAATCCCTGCCTTTAGGACTAGGGAGATTCCGATGCTTTTCGAAAATTCACTGTTGTTTCTATTTTGAATCCACTTCAGATACACTGAAAGGAATAGTATCTATCTTTTGGCAAGATAGAATAGTGGCCAAGTCTAAAAGATAAATTCTTTTGGTAAAAATTTTATAGCGCAATCCTTTCGGTAAGGATTAATCTATCTTTTGGCAATCCTTTTGGGAAGGATTTAGAAAACAGGAATTTTTTTGGCAAGAATTCTAATAAGTCTGCACCCTGGACTCTCTTGTCAGCCCATGTCTACCGCTTCTTATCTGTCTCTTTCTTGTGCTCTCTGTTATGTTATGATGTTATGAAACATTAAGTAATTTTATTTTATGTTGAAGGTACGCAGCCAGTGATATTGTACTAACTTTATTGTGTATGTCCTGGAGAACCGTAAGACGCCCCACCATTCTGGCGAGGGGAAACCCGCTAACCCAGAAACTGGTGAAAGCAATTGACAGTTTTAAGGGATAATACGAATAGGCAGTTGAGAAGGAAGTTGAGCACTGACATAAGTACTCTACCCAGTTGACAGGACTTGTCAGAGCCTTTACGGTTCAATACAGCCAGTTCTGGAAAGAGTTCTGCACTGCTTCAGTATCAATTAAATTATAAAAAATGGGTGAAAAGCAAGGAAAAGTCTCTCCACGCCCTCCGCATGTGGGAGAAACATGAAAGGACTAATATTTAGTTACTCACTGGGTGGATAATATGGCAGGATGGACAGACGGGATGAAGAGTATAAATCTGTTCCCTTGGGAAGGGGCTAATGACACCTTCCATATAGACATGGTAAAAGGGTTATGTTTGGGTGACATTGAGGCTTTCCCATATTATGGTCCAGACCCTCAGTGGGACATGCAGTATATGAAGTTGGGAGGGGGAAATTGGCTTACTTGTGCACCATATAAAGCAATACTTAAGCTCGGAGCTTCACCTGTTTATATTAAACAATACACCCTTTCCTCAGAAAAAGAAAAGGGGATTGAGCCTATGTTGATGGAATTCCTAGAGGCAGGGATAATTGAGGAAATTATTTCCCCCTATAATACACCTATCAACCTAGTGAGAAAAGCTGACAATACCATTAGGTTTGTCCAGGATCTTAGAGCAGTAAATGCACAGATCATACCCATAGCCTCTGTGGTTCCAGGTGTACCATCTCTTCTATCAGCTATTCCTGCCCATGCCTAGTTTTCTCTGTTATTGATTTAAAAAATGCATTTTTTTCTGTCCCAGTGGACAAGGAGACACAACTACTCTTTGCTTTTACATGTAAATTTCGCCAGTATACTTGGTGTAGAATGCCTCAGGGTTATGTAGACTCCCCAGTAGTCTACTCCGTTGTCCTCCAAGCTACACTGCGCCCTTGGACTGCCCCTCATGGTTCTGTCCTTCTACAATATGTGGACGATCTCCTCATATGTAGTTCTACTCGGGAGGCTTGCCAGGCAGACTGTGTTAGTTTATTACTGTGGTTATGTGAATGTGGTCACAAAGTTTCTAGGAAAAAATTACAATGGCGTATGGACAGTGTTGAATACTTGGGCTTTGTTCTCAGTAAAGGTGAGAGAAGAATCAGCCATGCCAGAATTACTGCCGTACTGGGTCTGCCCCGCCCACAAACCAAGAAAGACATGTTAACCTTTCTTGGCATGATTGGTTACTGCCGCCAACGGATTGCTGATTGTTCCTACTATGATAATATTCTGAGACAAGCCACTCATACTGATATGCCTGACTTCATTACGTGGTTTGATGAAATGTTACAAGCTTTTAGTCATTTGAAATGTGCAATGGTTTCAAGTCCTGGTTTGGGCCTACCCGACTATGGTGTGATGTTTCACTTATTTGCCAGGGACAATTGTAAAACCATGGCGGGAGTCCTGGCGCAAGACCATGGAGGCAAATTACGCCCTGTTGCCTTTTTCTTAAAGGTGGTTCCCGTACAGGTTCAGGGCATGCCTGCGTGTCTCAGGAGTTTGGCAGCTTGCACTATGGTCGCTGAGATGGCTACGCCTGTCACCCTAGGTCATCCTACCACTCTGCATACCTCACACAATGTTCAGGCCCTGTTGAAGAACATACATACTCAACTTATGTCAGCACAAAGACTGAGTGGATATGAAGTTTTGTTGCTCTCTAATCCTCAACTTCATATCAAATACTCAGCCCCCATATTCTGTCCAATGGCTATACTGAATGCCCTACTAGGATACAAGGGAGAGCAGGATGATTTGCCTCCTCCCCATGTATGTACTGAGCTTATACATGAACATACCTCACCTAGGCCTTACTTACATCTCCACACCCATTGAAGGAGCACCTGATGTTTTTTGGATAGATCCTGTTCCCGCCCTAATGACAACACTTATCATGCAGGATATGCTGTGGTTCAACTCCCTGATGTCATTCTGGAATCAAATCCTATTCAGTCAGCCCAAGCAGCTGAACTGATTGCCCTCACTAGAGCTTGTTTTCTTTTTGAGGGAAGCAATGTAAATATATACACCGATTCCAAATATGCCTTTGGGGTTGTCCATGATCAAGGGGTAATCTGGCAGAGAAGAGGCTTCATAGCTGCAGATGGGAAGCAAATCTCACATTCCACCCTAGTACATGATCTCCTAGCCGCCATCCAAGTACCACGCAAAGTTGCTATTATCCATTGCAGGGCACATACTGGTCTCCAAACGCACATGGCTAAAGGGAATGCCCTGGCTGATCAGGCAGCAAAAGAGGCTGCCATTAGAAAGCCAGCGACTGTTCAAATGCCCTCCCTAGTTCCAGAAATTACCCTCGCTGACAATCTACTTCTCAGCCTCCAGGATTTGGCTACCAGTAGTGATAAGATGGAATGGCAGTTGGTAGGTGCAGTACAAGACCCTGATACGGGTCTTATGTGCAAAGAGGGGAAACAATGTATTCCAGTTGCAAGCGCCCCAATTTTAATTGCACAATATCACGTTCTTGGCCATAGGGGAGCACAGGCAACCACTGACCTCATTCGAAGAGAGTTCCAGAGTAGTAGAAAGGATGAATCGAACAATTAAAGAAAAAATAAGGAAAATTACTGGAGGCACATTCACTAATTGGAAAAAGTTCTTGCCTATTGCCCTAGCAGAAATTATGATGCAGCCTAATAAGAATACTGGCTACTCACCATTTGAGGTCCTAATGGGAAGACCCTTCCACACCCCTTGGGGTCCAAAAGCCCCCATAATAGAAAAAGGGGATCTAGAAGTAGTACAGGCAGAATATGTGAGGAAACTTGTAGAAACTTTAGATCAAATTGAACAAAATGTTGCTCGTGCCTCTCTTTTCTCTCCACTGGAACCTACGCATCCTTTCCAACCAGGAGATGTGGTGAAATTCCAGCTCCTGGCAAAAGGACGAAAACAGATTGCGTTCCCGTTTGGACTACCCATCCGAGTGGTAGCAGTCACCAGAACAGCGATTCTCACAGAAGAGGCTCCAATCTGGATTCACGCTAGCAGGATAAAGAGGGTCCCAGAGGCTTCCTCTCCAGTGACTGATAAAAACAAAGAGGGTAAAACAGGTGTGAAATATCTGAACAAAGAGGGGAGCTCAGAAGAAGTTTCCCTGAAAAGTGCCTTGCCACAGGCTGAAGATGATGACCCCACAATATTCTGGGAGATTTGTTTGTCTGCTGATAATTATTAGTCTTTGTATTTTCTTGCCAGTCTGGCTTATTACTACATGTATTTATCACCCAGAGGAGAGGAGTTTCTTCTGTGGTGCACTAAATAATCAGACAGTACATAAAAGAGCTCAGGAACAAGATCCCTTTGCCTCTGGCCCCTTTTATTCTGAACAGAACAGTATAGTTAGGATGGCAAAGGCCCTAAATGTTAGTTCGTTGTCCCTTAAAGACTTACAGAGCCCACGGGATCTTATACAAACATGTGTTATTGCTGTGCCTATACCCGATGAATCCCTACTTGAAGTTTGGTCAATGGCTAACAATACACAATCTTTTATTCCCTTGTATGACCTCTGTGGGGAGGGCCAGAAATTAGGAGATAACCGGAATAATATTAGACTAATTATTATCAATGTGACTGCAGCAGAGACCTGTTTCACCTATTCCCAGGATATGAATTTATATTGTGATGGTACTAGAGACATAAAAAGTGGATTACCTAAGAATAGTGTATATGATTACATTGACGACACCTGTAAAAAGGATAGTAGGCTTGCTAGCTCCCTGAATAATTCCATGAGTTGTAATAAGACCATTGTGACTCCTAGTTTTATCTATAATATAATGCTCCCTAAGGGATGTTTTTTTGTCTTGTGGTAACAGCACTTACAATTACATTCCTGCTAATGTTATTGGAGGTCCCTGTGCGTTATCCAGGCGGACTCTGGCCCTTCCCAGCCAACCCCCTATCAGAAGAGCTTACAGATCAGTTAGCAAGACTTTATCAGAAGACTGTGACTCTACTTTACCCCTTCTCAGCCCTGCAGAATATACAAGTTTCGGCGCCTTTATAATAGGAGTGCCTGGACAACCATATCTCTTTCTCTCTTTGAGAGAAAGAAGATAAGTCATATTCATGACTTAAGAGGGGATTGAAGGGTTAAATCAAGCAAGCCATATGCTATGTAGTGAGGAGTTAAATAAAAAAATGCTATTTGATCTGTACCAAGGACATCAGTCAAGTATGTTTGCATTAGCCTATATAGGGAATTGTTTGTACTCAGCAACCTTGTATATGCAAACCACATCTGTTAATGTTTGTTAGAATAAATGTATATAAGACTGAGAGGACACAGATAAAATTAGAGTTATTTGTACTGAGACTAGAAGCGTGTGTCTGTGTCTCTTTGAAATATACTCTCCGGATGTCCGAAGGGAAAACAGGGTTCAGAAGAAAGACCCTTTCAGTTATCAAGGTCATCCCGGTGTGTCTCCTTCCCTTCCTTACCTTTGTTGTTTGGTGTGGGTTATGTTCAGGGTGTATGTATGTCTAGTTTGGTGTACATGTCTGGTGGTGTTTTGTGTCCAGCATGTTTACTAGACATTTCCCTGTCTTATGTTGTGCCCTCCAGACAGGGGTCTCTCGTTCCCCGGAGGGGGAACCATTTGTATGCTGCTATGTGTGTTCTGGATTCCTGTGTATGTGCTGTATCCTTATGGTGTGTGAACATCAGCACTTGAGAACAGGTTCCAGAGGGTGTGCTTGCGGCAGGTAAGTGTGTTGTAGTCGTCACTTCTGGGGTAATAGGCACAAGTAATTTGATCAAAATATATTTGTGAAGTACCTCATATTTATTTCATATAGGGAATATAGCAATAGTTTATATATTTTATGTATATTATATATGAGTATTGTCGCATTGTGTTTGCTAGTACTTTTGTATGTAAAGTTGGGATCTTGGAACTTTGATCACTACATTCAGCACTCTCCAGCATTGCCATATTCTAAAATAGACCTTTTTATCTTATCTCCTTATCGGTGATCTTTTTCATTTTTTGGTAGTGTCCATTTTCTTCCTTCTCAAAACTTGTATTGAGCAGGTTACACAGTGGCAATCTAGACAGATCCTATTCATGTCACATTATGGTTTATGCAGAAAAGACAAAGGTAATAGGGGCTCACTGTACCTTTAACAAAGGAGTGGTGCTACAAAGCCCTGTTGATCCACCCAACCAACACAATTATATATAAAGAAAGTAAAAAATCGGGCTGAGCACTCAAATACAGGAGTACTGCATACATAAGGTAATAAATTAATAATATTTATTCTTTGCAAGGCATACACGAAAAAACTATATAAAACTGACATACTGTATATTACAAATACGGACATATACGTCCTAAAATAAACACTGCATTAAATGGATCCAAATAAATGTGGCGTTATATCGTAATATAGTATCAGTTGATGCTCTCACATGAAGGGGTTAAAATACACGAGGTAGTAGAATCAGCAAGGTTTGGTATGTATCCACCTCAAGTTTAAATAGTGAGTGTATATACACCTCAAGTTCAGTTTGCCAGTGTCATTAATTAGTTAACTGATTAAACGACAGGTGTGTATGTCCACCTGCAGGAGAATGCCGTCCTCGGGTCTCTATGCCGGAAAAATCCTGATCAGGATCATCCCCATGCATTCTGAATGGAGAGAAATCCGTTCAGGATGCATCAGGATGTCTTCAGTTCAGGACCGGAACGTTTTTTGGACGCAGCAAATACCGCAGCATGCTGTGCTTTTTGTTCCGTCCAAAAATCCGGAACACTTGCCGCAAGGCCGGATCCGGAATTAATGCCCATTGAAAGGCATTAATCCGGATCCGGCCTTAAGCTAAAAGTCGTTTCGGCGCATCGCCGGATCCGACGTTTAGCTTTTTCTCAATGGTTACCATGGCAGCCAGGACGCTAAAGTCCTGGTTGCCATGGTAAAATGTAGTGGGGAGCGGGGGAGCAGTATACTTACCATCCGTGCGGCTCCGGGCGCTCCAGAGTGACGTCAGGGCGCCCTACACGCATGGATCACGTGATCGCATGGACCACGTGATCCATGCGCATGGGGCGCTCTGACGTCATTCTGGAGCACCCCGGGAGCCGCACGGACTGTAAGTATACTGCTCCCCACTACTACTATGGCAACCAGGACTTCAGTAGTGTCCTGGCTGCCATAGTAACCTGAAAGCATTTCGAAGACTGATCAGGATCCTGATCAGTCTTCTAATGCTTCAGGCGACTTGCGTTCTGACGGATCCGGCGGGACGGAAGTGCCTGCCGGATCCTCAGAACGCACGTGTGAAAGGACCCTTATTAATAATAAAACATATTTGAGAAATAATTTAAGAATTAATTGAGAATATAAATGCGCTAAATAGGCTATGAGGATGAATCTTTTTGCATATGAACCATCAGGATCTATATTGCGACACATGCGTTCCATGGTGTTGTATCTATGGTCAAAGACAATATATGCCATTCATACCACACTGGGTAAATGAAGTTCCGGCCCAGGCACACCAACAACTTTGCCAGGCAATGCCACCTCTTTGTTGTAACGCTGGGATTCAGATGGATCCGAAGAATAGAAAAATAAACAGTGATGGGAACACAGCCTTACTGCTACTGCTGCTGCTGACACCCTCACCACTCTGTCACTTGTACTGCATTACCATTTTTTGAAAGCCATAACTTTTTTATATTATGGTCTACAACGCTGTATGAGGGTTTGCTTTTTGTGGGACGAATTGTAGTTTTTATTAGGACTATTTTTGTGGCACGTTTGACTTTTTGATCACAGTGTTTAAATTTTTTAGGGAGAAAAGGTGACTAAAAAACAGCAAATCGTGTGTTTTTTATTTTCTTTCCATTACAGTGTTCATCGCGCAGGAATTTTTTCGATGCGGCGATACCTGTTATGTTTATTTTTTTATTGTTTATATATTTATATATGTAAAATTGTGAAATAGGATGATTTAAACTTTTAATATTTAAAGTTTTTTTTTAATTCCCCCTTAAGTTTTTTTTAAACTTTTTTAACAATACCTTTTTGGAACCTGTCCCATTCACCCTAATAGAGATCTATTAGGGTGAATGGCATTATACCCTGCCTCGTGGACAGCACAGCATAGAGATTACCATGGTAAGCCTGGAAAGAGTCCAGGCTGCCATGGTAACTGATTGAAGCCCCACAATTTCACTGTGGAGGCTTTGTTCGGAAGGCAGAGGGAGCTGCATCCCTCTGCCTTACCTCACAGGTGCCGTGATTGGCATTGACCACGGCATCTGAGGGCTTAAATGACGGGGTTTGGCAGGATCGTCATTCACCATCATTGTGGCCAGGTGTCTGCTGTATGATACAGCCGTCACCCGCCAGTCTTCTGTCTATTTGCCATGATCCCTGCCTGACTACTGGATTTGACCTATTGCCACCTGACCCGATGTTTGCTTGATTCTTATATTGACCCCATGCTGTAGGACTGTGCCTGTGAATTGGTGTTGCCCAGTGTCAAGTGCTCACAGCAGAGGTGCTATTAGGCTGCTGGGTCTCACCAACTGCAGGTGCTGTGTTGCTGCAGCGGTGGTTGCCATGTGATGATATGGCAAATTAATGTTGTGATCCCCCTGAAATAGGCTACCTTGACCTGGTGAGTAGGCCTATGCATTTTGATCAAAATATATCCCAACTGTCTCATGCACATGTTTATTATAACTTATGCTCAGCAGCACTAGATCAATGTCGTTGTAAGATCCATGTCTTTTTCTGAAGTATGTTAAATTTGCAGCCTTTTTTTATAGTTTTTTTTCAGTGTGTGATCTAGGCCCTAGCATTGGCCCTATTTACAAAACTCATACTCTGCTTTACATGTGACAATCACTCCCAACAGAATTACTATCTACTCTGAATTCCCTGCAAAGTAACAATGATATGAAATCTTTTCAACAGCATTTATATAAAAAAAAAAACTTTACCATAGCTATTCCAGTCCATTCCATGGTGCTCCATCTATTTACAATCTCAGAGCTAATAAAACTGGGTCACAAACCATTACATATATAGAATCTTTCTGCAACAGTAACCTCAGGGCTAACACTAATCCTCTCTGCTAGTCTATTTCTTCATCTTTTAGTTATATAAAAACAATTCACATGCTGGGTTCTATAAAAAAGCAGTTAAAAAAAAATCAAACATTGATGTACATTGCAAGCAAAGGCTGTGGCTAAACTAATGATTAAAGGCGAATTTTAGTAAAAGAAGGATAAGAATATAGCCTAGAGCAGTGATGGCAAATCTTTTAGAGACCGAAAGCCCAAACTGCAATCCAAAACTCACTTATTTATTGCAAAGTGCCAACATGGCAGTTTAACCTGAATACTACAGTCCAATATAGTATATTTTTTCATGTACTTTATGATTTATTTATAATAGCCTACATTCAGCACGCTGCCTGTGCTGTTAATAGTACACCCTGCGCTGATGAATAGCAGGAAAAGTCTAAGGCCTATTGGTACACCATAGACTTTTTCCAGGGTGCGGGTGCCCACAGAGAGGGCGCTGAGTGCGGCCTCTGGCACCCGTGCCATAGGTTCGACAACATTGGCCTAGAGCAGTGTTTACCTACCAGTGGTGCTATTGTGTGCTGGTGGCACCACGGATGTCATGGCATTACTAGAACTTAGTATCACTAGCAGTTTACACTAGGGTAATATTCATATTTTTAATGGTCTTTTTTCATTTTAATATTCTGGATGGCGTTATAAATCTAGCAGAGCAATGAATGGGGAGATCTCTGGATCCATGTGAGGTACCGGGCTGGTTCTAGCTTTATTAGAAAGAGGTTGGCATGTACTATATGATGTCTGATTTTCATTTTATGAATTAGTCATGGGATAACCCCTTTAACCTGTTACGTCCTGTGTATTTCCGATCACCGCTGCTCAGTGGGCGGTGATCAGAACAAGGTACCTGCTGAAATAATTCATCAGGTAGCTTGTTATAATGCTGAGGGGGGTCCTGTGACCCCCCCCTATCGGCAATCGCTGCAAACCGCAAGTCAATTCAGACCTGCGGTTTGCAGCGCTTTCGGCAGTTACGGTGACCGCGGGGATCAAAAACTTCAAAATGCCAAAATGTTGATCAACGATGTAAAAAACAAAAAATAAAAACAGTCCCAAAACAGCTATTTTTTTTAGCAAATTTTCCATTTTAATCCATTTTTCCAGTAACAAAGCAAGGGTTAACAGCCAAACAAAACTCAATATTTATTGGCCTGATTCTGTAATTTTCAGAGACACCCCATATGTGGTCGTAAACTGCTGTATGGCCAAATGGCAGGGCGCAGAAGGAGTGGAACGCCATATGGTTTTTGGAAGGCAGATTTTGCTGGACTGGTTTTTTGACACCATGTCCCATTTAAAGCCCCCTAATGCACGCCTACAGTACAAACTCCAAAAAGTGACTCCATCTAAGAAACTACACCCCTCAAGGTATTCAAAACTGATTTTACAAACTTTGTTAACCCTTTAGGTGTTCCACAAGAGTTATTGGCAAATGGAGATGAGATTTCAGAATTTCAATTGTTTTGTTACCTTGCCTAAAAAAAAGTCTAATATAGAGCAACCAAAAATCAAATTTACCCTAAAATAGTACCAACAAAACTGACACCTTATCCCATAGTTTCCAAAATTGGGTCAATTTTTTGAGTTTCTAAAAACCAGTCCAGAAAAATCTGCCTTCCAAAAACCATATGGCGCTCTGTTACTTCTATGCCCTGCTGTTTGGCCATAAAGCAGTTTACGACCATGTATGAGGTGTTTCTGCAAAGTACAGAATTAGGGCAATAAATATTGAGTTTTGTTTGGCTTTTAACCCTTGCCTTGTTACTGGAAAAAATGGATTAGAAAGGAAAATTTGGCAAAACATCGAAATTCTGAAATTTTATCTCCATTTGCCATTAACTCTTGTAGAACACCTAAAGGGTTAACAAAGTTTGTAAAATCAGTGTTGAATACCTTGACGGGTGTAGTTTCTAGAATGGGATCATTTTTGGGCGATTTTATTATGTAAGCCTCAAAGAGGCTTAAAAAGTGGGTTTTGGAGAATTTCTAAAAAATTTCCCAAAATGATCCAAACATGAAGTAGCCATGTGGGGAACGTAAAATAATAACTATTTTTGGAGGTATTACTATGTATTATAGAAGTTGATAAATAGAGACATGGAAATTTACAAATTTTTCAAAATTTTTGGTAAATTTGGTATTTTGTTATAAATAAAAATGAACTTTTTTTGACTCAAGTTTACCACTGTCATGAAGTACAATATGTGACAAAATACTATGTCAGAATGGCCTGGATAAGTAAAAGTGTTTTAAAGTTATTCACATATAAAGTGACAATGGTCAGATTTGCAAAAAATGGCTTGGTCCTTAGGGTGAAAATAAGCCTGGTCCCTAAGGGGTTAATTTTGGCGCATGAGCTGCCAGAGGAGGTGTGTAATTTATGATGAGATCTGCACCACATGATGGCCACATCTAAATAGTAGAATAAAATCTATATCCAAAATAAGCAAAACACATGCAATAAAAAATAAAATAGATTGCTGTCAAGGGTAATATTTCATGATCTAGTAGTTGGCAACATTTTCATCTGATGGTCACACAGTGGTGTTTCATAATGAAGCCCATTACTTATTTTTTAGAAACAGGTCATGATAGTCCATTTTACAGGATAGCACCCTAGTAATAGGCTACGTTCACACGACGACATTTGTCGCGAGACAAAAAGTCGCACTATTGTCGCGCAACATGCTGCGACTGCGACGTGACAGTCGCAAAAAATCCATTCAAGATGGGTTTTTCTGCGGCTGTCACGTCGCAGCATGTCGCATGTTGCAATGCGACACCATAGACTCCCATTATAAAAATTGTCGCGCGACAATAGTGCGACAAAATGTCGCGCGACAAATGTTGCAGTGAGGTCGTGCCCTATTTGTCGCGCGACTTTTTGTCGCGCGACAAATGTCGTCGTGTGAACGTACCCTTAATCAGGCATCAGTAGCCATCTCCTGACAATCCGGTGTCTGCTACCTCTGTATAGAAATTTTCACCTACAGAGAATACAACCAAACCTGATTCAAACCATAGAAAACTTACCAATATCTGAAGCAGAAGTAATGTGTTGCAGAAATGTGCCAGGGATAAAATTTTGCATACCAAGAATAAAATGATTTTTTTGAGCATTTTTCTCCTTTTACAGACAACAAATATACAAAACAAGCTATATACTGAATTCTGTACTGTGAGCAACTACCATAAACATATTGATACTTAAAATCATTCATGCAGTAGTTACCATGGTTTTATTGAAATTGTGATTATAACTTAAGAAAACAGCAATTACTGTAAAACCGAGTGTATTTATAAGTAGTTTCACTGCTTCACTGCTGAGTGTTAATTGAGTGGCTCTCTACCGCATCATTACTGCGCCATATAAATGTACCCTAAAGGTAGGGTCACGTGGGGCGGATTCATTGCAGACATTTCTGAATCGGTTGATTGTATATTGCATTATGTACATGGATTTTCGCCTGCCCCATGCAGAGGAATGGGACAATTTCAACTGTTTTTAAACAAGTTTGCCATTTGAGAACATACCCTAAGGCTAGATGCACACGTCCGTTAAACCCAGACGTGACTAGTTCGTGGTAACCAGGACTGGATCTCTTCTTTACAGCAGGAGAGCACGGCGTCATTGGTTGCTATGATGCCGTGCGCTCCCTGCCGCTGCTGCAGGACAGTAATATATTGGTATGATCTATACTAGTGTATTACTGTACTGCAGCGGTGGCAGGTAGCGCACGCCGTCATAGCAACCAATGACGCTGTGCGCTCCTTCTGTAGAGAAGAAATCCAGTCCTGGTTACCATGGACTGGTCACGTCTGGGTTTAATGGACGTGTGCATCTAGCCTAAGTCTTTTTTTCCACATTCATATGAGGTTTTTGAAGCCAAAGTCAGGAGGATTCAAAAAGAGTATTAGAATCAGTCTTTACTTTATATGTCCTCCATTTGGGATCTGTTCCTGGCGTTGGCTTCAAAAACTGCATCAAAATGCCTGAACATGGAAAAAGTTTAAAGCTCCATTTACATGGACCAACCATTGCAAACACTCTTCAGGTTGTATTGATCGTTCGACGCCTAAAATGATCAATTCTGAGTAGCAGATTTTCCTATTTAGGGCTCATGCACATGAAAGTATTTTCTTACCGCGTCCGTTCCGTTTTTTTGCGGACAGTATGCAAAACCATTCATTTCAATGGGTCCGCAAAAAAAGCGGAAGTTACTCTGTGTGCATTCCATTTCCGTATGTCCGTATTTCCGTTACGCAAAAAAATAGAACATGTCCTATTATTGTCCGCATTACAGACAAGGATGGTACTGTTCTTTTGGGGGCCAGCTGTTCCATTCCGCAAAATAAGGAACGCACACGGACGTCATCTGTATTTTTTGTGGATCCGTTTTTTGCAGACTGCAAAATACATACAGTCATGTGCATGAGGCCTTAAACAGACATATGCTGCCCAGAAACATTCATTCTTTACATTAACTTGTCTCTTTACAAAGGGGCTGAGATGGATTCAAAGCAGTTGTATACTCTTGTGTACTAGATTAATGGTTATATTTAACCCCTTAATGCTACATCACATTCATGTATGTCATAAGCGTTAGGTGGTTTTATTAAGTGAGCCCATGTGCTTCCCCTGATGAGCCAATGAGAAGGATGGGAGTAGTAGTGGCCCTGATGAGATGTTGTGTGACAGTGTAATCCCTCAGCCTGTTGCTCCCTGGGTTTTGGTGCAGTGTAAAGGTGGTATGAAGAATCAGACCAGAAGTAAATAAAATAAAAGTCTTTCCTTATTTAAATACTAAGTTGAAGCACATCCAGCAGTATAAAATTGCGCAGTTTCTCCACCGATCCCAGTCATTTAACCCTTCAGATACCATTGTCAATAGTGACTGCGGCATCTGTGAGGTTAGACAGAGGCAAGGGGCTCCCCCTGTCCTTGGATTGGAGCCTTCTCAGTGAAATCATGGGGCTCCTACCAGTTGCTATGACAGCCTGGGGCCTTGCAAGAGTTCCCAGGTCTGTCATGGCAAACTGCCTGCGAATCTGTATCTGAGGCACAGCTTCACAGCCAGGCTGTCACAATCCCATATTCCTAAGGGAACTAAAATGCAAAAAAAATAAACATTTAAAATTAAAACACAAAAAACTAAAATATTAAGAATATAAATCACTGACCAAATTTTACATATACAAATAAACTATAAAAATTAAAATAACAGGCATTGCCATGTCCAAAAAGTCCCAACTATTAAACATTCAAAATATTTTACCTGTGTGGTAAATGCCATATCAGATGCATGCCTAGTTTGTCCCCCAAAACAATAAGCCCTCATGTGGCTATGTGAACTAAACATTTAAAATGTTGTGCTTTTGGAATGTAGAAAAGAAAAAATCAAAACGCAAAAACAAAAATTGACCCGGTCATAAAAGATTAAGCAAAGTACGCATGGATATTTCTGTGACCATGGACAGTCAGTCATTAATAGATGGAAATAATGAGTAAACACATTCATTGTGAAGTAGTGCTACATCGAATGAAACACACTTTTTATGCCATTACAACACATACTGTATATTTGAGTATCTATCCACCCTATGAGAATAAGTTTTTGTAAGGCAATATAGAAATTGTATGTGCTGTTAATACATATACCTATTACCTATAATGTATTTCATAACAGTCATGTTTTAAAAGGGTTGTGCCAAAATATCAACTTCTACCATATCCACAGGATAGGAAATAAGCATCTAATTGCTGAAAGTCTGACCACTGGAATCCCCACTGATCAATGAAACAGGGGTCTTGTGTGCATGGATGAACAGACTGAAAGTTTGAGCATATATGCTGTCACTCCAATCCTTTTCTATGGGACTGCAGGAGATACCTATTGTACGTTATCTTCAGAAGTCCAGTACAGAATTATTGGAACATGCATGCTTGAGCTCTCACTTAGAGTTGAGCGAACACCTGGAAGTTCGGGTTCGCCGGGTTTGGCTGAACTTCGCTGCAAAGTTCGAGTTCGGGACCCGAACTTGACCCTAAACCCCATTAAAGTGAATGGGGACCCGAACTTTGGGGCTTTTCCACATTTCGGCCATGCTAACCCTGCCTTTTGAGGTGCTGGCGGTGCTCCAGCTGTGTTGGCGACTTCTTCATTCTCCTCTGCCTTTGCCTTGTGCTTCCACTGAGGCCGCGGTGTCAGGTGGGAAAGCCATCAGCAGCGCGTCTACCAGCGTGCAGAATATATTTTCCAGTCAGGTATCCAGTGCAGGGGTAGTTTTAAGGAAAAAAGGGGTACAGATCACCCCGCAATCTAAACGCCGCCGAATTTACAGAATATATTTCCCAGTGAGGTATGCAGTGCAGGTGTAGTTTGAAAGAAAAAAGGGGTACAGATCACCCAACAATATAAACTCTGCCGAATTTAAAGAAAATATTTCCTAGTCAGGTAAGCAGTGCAGGGGTAGTGTGAAAGAAAAAAGCGGTACAGATCACCCAACAATCTAAACTCCGCCGAATTTACTGAATATATTTCCCAGTCAGGAATGCAGTGCAGGGGTAGTTTGCATGAAAAAAGGGGTCATGGAGCGTCCCGGCATCTATTCGCCCCGCTGAAGAATTATTTTGAATGTGTCTAGAAGCCACATGGGGCCCCCATGCTGCAGATTTATCATGGAGACATCATGGAGATTTTACAGCATATAACTACAGCCCCCAACAATCTAAACGCTGCAGAATTTGCAGAAAATATTTCCCAGCCATGTATGCAGTTCAGGTGTAGTGTGAAAAAAAAGCGTACAGATCACCCAACAATCTAAACGCTGCCGAATTTACAGAATATATTTCCCAGTCAGGTATGCAGTGCAGGGCTAGTGTGAAAGAAAAAAGGGGTACAGATCACCCAACAATCAAAAAGCCGCCAAATTTGCAAAATATATTTCCCAGTCAGGAATGCAGTGCAGGTGTAGTGTGGAACAAAAAAAGGCGTACAGATCACCCAACAATCTAAACGCAGCCGTATTTACAGAATATATTCCCCAGTCAGGTATGCAGTGCAAGGGTAGTGTGAAAGAAAAAAGGGGTACAGATCACCCAACAATCTAAACTCCGCCGAATTTACTGAATATATTTCCCAGTCAGGAATGCAGTGCAGGGGTAGTTTGCATGAAAAAAGGGGTCATGGAGCGTCCCGGCATCTATTCGCCCCGCTGAAGAATTATTTTGAATGTGTCTAGAAGCCACATGGGGCCCCCATGCTGCAAATTTATCATGGAGACATCATGGAGATTTTACAGCATATAACTACAGCCCCCAACAATCTAAACGCTGCAGAAAATATTTCCCAGCCATGTATGCAGTGCAGGTGTAGTGTGAAAAAAAAAAGCGTACAGATCACCCAACAATCTAAACGCTGCCGAATTTACAGAATATATTTCCCAGTCAGGTATGCAGTGCAGGGCTAGTGTGAAAGAAAAAAGGGGTACAGATCACCCAACAATCTAAACTCTGCCGAATTTACAGAATATATTTCCCAGTCGGGTATGCAGTGCAGGAGTAGTGTGAAAGAAAAAAGCGGTACAGATCACCCAACAATCTAAACTCCGACGAATTTACTGAATATATTTCCCAGTCAGGAATGCAGTGCAGGGGTAGTGTGACAGAAAAAAGGGGTACAGATAACCCAACAATCTAAATGCAGCCGAATTTACAGAATATATTTCCCAGTCAGGTATGCAGTGTAGGAGTAGTTTGAAATAAAAAAGAGGTACAGATTCCCCAACAATCTAAACTCCGCCGAATTGACAGACTATATTTCCCAGTCAGGTATGCAGTGCAGGGGTAGTGTGAAAAAAAAATGGGATACAGATCACCCAACAATCTAAACGCAGCCAAATTTACAGAATATATTTCCCAGTCAGGTATGCAGTGCAGGGGTAGTTTGAAAGAAAAAAGGGGTACAGATCACCCAGCCAGCCATCTAAACTCCGCCGAATTTACAGAATATATTTCCCAGTCAGGAATGCAGTGCAGGGGTAGTGTCAAAGAAAAAAGGCGTCATGGAACATCCCGGTCATCCGGCATCTATTCGCCCCTCTGAAGGATTATTTTGAATGTGTGTACAAGCCACACGGGGCCCCCACGCTGCAGATTTTTTCATGGAGGCATCATGGAGATTTTACAGCATGTAACTACAGCATCCAAGAATCTAAACGCCGCCGAATTTACAGTATATATTTCCCAGTCAGGTATGCAGTGCAGGGGTAGTTTGAAAGAAAAAAGGGGTCATGGAGCGTCCCGGTCATCCAGCATCCATTCCCCCCGCTAAAGGATTATTTTGAATGTATGTAGAAGCCACACGGGGCTCCCACGCTGACATCAATCTAAACACCGCCAAATTTACAGAATATATTGCCTTGTCAGGTATGCAGTGCAGCAGGAACACATCCTCCAAGCCAGTTGTGAATGACTGGCCTGATAACTGTGGAAATGTCCACCCACAATCTAAGAGCTGGATTTACTGATTATATTTCATTTTCAGAAATGGAGTGCAGACCGCAAATGTACTTTATGGCAAAATAAAAGTGATTTTTTTTTCACCCACAATGTCCCAGTTGTATTTACTTATTATATTTCACTCTCAGAAATGCAGTGCAGGCAGCAAATGAACTTTATGGCAAAATAAAAGTGATTTTTTTTTCACCCACAATGTCACAGTTGTATTTACTGATTATATTTTACTCTCAGAAATGCAGTACAGGCCGCTAACGTACTTTTTAGCAAAAAAATAAATAAAATTATTTCTCCCCCCAGAATCTAACAGGTGGAATTACTGAATTGATTACACTGTGACATATGCAGCACATGGGTACTTTACAGAAAAAAATGTGAATATGTCACCCCCTGGGTCCCTGAACTCACAGACCGATTACCTATATTATTTTCCCTTCTCCTTGCACATATGCAGTGCAGGTGCACTTAAAAAATAGGTATATGTCACCCACTGAACTACAAGAACAGGATTAAATTATTGTCCCTGGCACATATGCAGTTTTAAGTGCACTGCACTTGCACAAAATGGCCGCCGACGCCCACCTAACTAACGGATTAAAACTTATTTTTCTGTGTCACTGGGTTCAGGGCAGGGTACAAAAATGTTGCATTGCACCCACCAAAAAAAAAATCGCTATAGATCGCAGACTTAACACCAAGCTCTGATATCAGATTATTTCCTAATCTCTCCCTCACAGTAGCAGCATCCTATCCCTACACTAGTAAGAGCTGATGTGACGTGCAGCGCTACGTGACTCCAGCTTACATAGAGGCTGGGTCACATGCTGCACTGGCCAATCACAGCCATGCCATTAGTAGGCATGGCTGTTATGGCTTCTAAGGGCACACATCTTAAACGCTTGTTGATTGGCTGCCCTTTACGGAAAAGTTCGGGTTCGGGTCCGGGTACAAAAAACCCTAAAGTCCGGTACGAACCCAAAGTTTACAGTTCGGGTTCGCTCAACACTACTCTCACTCTATTCAAACAGGCACATGGGGCGTCTGCTCTCATGATCGGTCCACCACAATTGACAGAACAATGATTGACCATATTCATTCTTGAGCAGGAGCTGGATTTGAAAATTCACTAGTTTACTCAATTTGTGAATATTGAGTTAATAGTTGTGTAGTGCTTAATTTTCCTTTTGGTTGTGGTGTGGGAAAGGAGAGAAATAGAACACTCACTCCAAGGGTTTCCCATGGATCACAGCTGATTGCTGGGGGTTCCACTATGGGGAAACTTTGTAATCAGCTTTTAACAAGTACAGTGTAATGATACTAGTTATTCACAACACCACTGAACTGGACGCCAGATATAGCAGTCGCCTTTACCAAGTACTAACAGTCTTTCTTGCTACTCAAATACCCCCAGGACTGACAGTACGGTTGCATTTCACCGCAACCAGATGATCCCAAAAACATATAGTATATGAAGAACATATCAATACTGGCAGACAACAAGCAGATAAATGACAGTGAAAATACACAGAATACACAGATAACTCAGTAGACTAGAATAAGATGCCAAGAACCTAGATAGAAATGCACATAGCATACCAGCAATCAGAATGAAATAAGGCCTGGACATAAAAAGGCTAAATAATCAACAACTTCACTGTACCCAGATTCAGATGCAAGGCAGTTGCACAGTGCCTACCTAAACAATAGTAATAAATAGGTGAACATAAAGCAACAGGGGAGTTTTTGTTGCTCATAACATAGGGATAGTTCAAAGTGGGCAACCTTTAAACCCCTTATTGACAGATAGGTGTTTTTTTATTAGGTCATTAATGGGCTTTATAATAGGACATAACATGGTAACTGGGCTCCTGCTCTAACTGCCCAGGCCATGTCTGTAATGACCAGCACTACACAATTATCATGCAAATTATCCTGCATGGAACTTGAAAAAAAAACAATACTAGAACATAACATAAAACATATATATATATATATGTTGTGGCAGTGGAGCTGCCAGAAGGCCATAGGAAGGCCATTTCTTCTCCCTGCTGTATGCGCCAGCGCCGCCGGACGTACTCTTCCATTAGACCCATGGTAGCAGGAAAAATTGTCAGCAACTAGTACCCTTTTCTGGGCACTGGCCCTTTAATTTACAGCAGTTTTACTTGCTCCACAGCAAAATAGTCCACACGCTTATGAGCAGCACCTGCTCCACTGGACAAACAAAGCTTCCGGCCCTTTAACTTCACACACAGCAAAAAACAACTTTCAGCATCACCTGCTGTCTTGTTGTTGCCCCTAGCAACCAACATTTTTTTTCCACTTTTCAGCACGGACACTTTCCGTCCAGAAATCCCGCAGCATTCAGCACAGACAACGCTTCCTGGTGCCCATAGCAACCTGTTGTCTTGCCCTTTTAGCTCTGCAGCACCCAGCTTCGTGTGCCATTTTCATGCCATAGCATACCTCCACCATATGTAACAACACGGGGTCATTTAGCTCTTCCAGATCGCCGTCTTAACGCCTTAGACGGTTGGCACACATCAAGAAGCCACTCCACCACTGTAGATTCAGCTTCAAACAGGAGGCTGATCTCACTCTCGCCACACGGTCCCTAGATACGATAGAGAAGGGACTAGCTGTCGTCACAGAGTCACTAAAGAAGGCTGCAGAAGGGTCAAAAGAGGAGACCCTGGAAAAGATAAGTGAACTGAAGGGTCTACCGCCTGGTGTCCTGGGGAAGGGAAAAGACTCCAGAAAGACACAAAAGTCTATATTAGACATCAACAATGGGCTTGAAGAGTCCCTGGGTGGAAATCCCACAGAGTGTCTAAGGAAGAATGGTGGTACTCCTACAACTGCTGTTACGCCAGAACAGAGTGAAGAGCAGCTAGAACAGAAGGCCCAAGAGTGGGGCGCTGCTAACAAGCTGGTGCGGAAAACTAAGAAGACCAAGGCCCTCGCCTTGGCTAGAGCACTTGAAAAAGTGCTTAAGGAGCGAGATGAATTGGAGAGGCTGAACAAGCAACTCAGAGCAGAGATGGAAGATCTCAGGAGCTCAAAAGATGAAGTCTATGAGTTGGAGAGGCCTAAGCGTGCTGCTGCGCAGCAGGTGGAAGAAAATGAGATACCTGAAGAAGAAGATCCTCTAAATGATGCCATGAAGTCAGAGCCTGTTAAGAATGGGTCTGGAGGTGGTGTCGCTGTGGTGCCAGCCGAGGCAGAGAAGAAGATGGAAGATGTATCTGCTGAACCAGATGATGGTGCTGAGGTGGATGCAGAAGCCCAGAAACTCGTGGCAGTGTGCGGCCAGGACCTGGTCATGAAAAACATTCCCTCTGCTGTCAATGCCTTCCATAAAGCCAGCAGTCTGCTGGGGAAGAAATACGGGGGGACCGACGACCAGTATGAGGGTCCGGTCTACTCCGATGGGCTGGCTCTCCTGAATCCTGCCCGAAAGGAGAACCATATCCTGGGTGAACCTCTGCATGGATTGCCAGATGATGACGAGTCTGGTGAAGGCCCTGATGTCCCCAGTACCTCCAACCTTGATGAGAAAGAGGAGAAGGAGTTAAGAATGCAAGTATATGATTCCATGTCTGAGAAGGATGAGATGGCTAACAAAGTGGATGAAGACTCCAAAGGAGTCTCAAAGGCTGAAGAAGCTAAGGCCGTTGAGTTGGAGTGGGAAAAACCCTCAGATGTTTCCCAACGTAGGAGCTTTGACCCTGGAGGGGGCTTAAGTAAAGTGAAAAGTCCTACGGCCTATCAGGGGGGGGAGGATATGTGGCAGTGGAGCTGCCAGAAGGCCATAGGAAGGCCATTCAAGTGGCGTATCTCACCCAGAGAAAGCTGGGTGAGAACAAGAAAGGTTGGTAAAATAGTTTTTCCCACTGTCTGCAGCAGTCAGGCTGGTAATGGGGATAATTAGCAGCAAGCTGAGGAGCTTGGATTAATGTGGGTTGAGCTTCTCAATCAGGGCTCCCAGTCTGGAAAAAGAGCAGGCTGTGTCAAGGCCTGTTGGAGCCGGGACCCTCTAACCCTGTGTGTAGGGTAAGCACTGGTGATGTGTCTTGGGGAGCTGGGTGGTAGAGAGGGAAAGACTGTTTAGTCAGTGGCCAGACGGCCGAGGATTTATTTTTATGATTTTGTTGTACTGCTGTTGTGACAATAAAGCTGGTCGTGGCCAGTTTGCACCTGAATCTACAGTGGTGGAGTGGCTTCTTGATGTGTGCCAACCGTCTATGGCGTTAAGACGGCGATCTGGAAGAGCTAAATGACCCCGTGTTGTTACAATATATATATATATATATATATATATATACATACATATATATATATATAACATAAAAACTCAGAAAGAGTTAATTAAACGTTAATCAGTAAATCCAGAGATTTTGTGTATACCAAAATGGTGCCAAAAAGCAAGCCCTTATGTAGCTGCATCAACTGCAAATTAAAAAAACGGTAGCTCTTAGAAGTCAACGCTCGAAATATGAAAAAAATTGCTTGTTCATTAAGTGCTAAAATGCATACAGGGGAAGGGGTTAAAAAAGACGATTAGCTGGTCAGAATCACAAGAAAGTATTTTAGATCCTCTAAACAACTCTCGCTCATGGGGCAGGAATAAAAAAGAGCAAGTTAGAACAGTTAGACATTGATGCTGCAATGTGGGATACTACTGAACACACCATTTCTATGATATCAGGGGTATTCACAAGAGGCATTTCATAAGTTTATAACTGCCCTTTGTCTCTTAGCATACAGAAAGTGCAGACTCCCTGAACTCCCTCCTTAATGATCACACAGAGCACACCTGAGTCTCTCCTCCGAATCACAAAAAGAACTGGACACAGTGGACAGCAGTATAATTACATCTGTGTAGCCCCCTCTTTGCTCTCATGTTTATGGTCAGTGCAGGGAGGAAGCTTAAAACTGAAGCCTTTGTGTTCAGCTTGCTGTTACAACCAGCATCCAGGACAACGCATACAGAGTGGGAGACCGCTGGATCCCAGGTATGCATTAACCCTTCCACTGCCCTCCACCAAGGACACATTTAACTATTTGAATGTCCTAGACTTTTATTGATTCTTATATTAAACCCTTCAATGCCCTAGACCACCAGAGATCCTTTAACTAACCCCTTCACTGCTCTAGACCACCTCAGGAATACCAACATTAATCCCTTCAACTGCCCTAGACCACAAGGATCCTTACAAAAACTCTTTCATTGTCAGAGAATACCAGTGATACTGGCATTAACCCATTCATGCCATAAGTCACCTGAACGGGCTTACAGAAATCCATGTGCTTCCTGTGAAAACATCCCCATTCAAACTATTGGAACTGATTTTCAGTTGTAGAAAATTGTGTCCCATAAGTGTCCCATTAATCCCTTTCACTGCCCTAGACCACAAGGATCCTTACAAGAACTCTTTCATTGTCAGAGAACACCAGGGATACTGGCACTAACCCATTCATGCCATAGGTCACCTGAACAGGCTTACAGAAATCCATGTGCTTCCTGTGAAAACAACCCCATTTAAACTGTTGGAACTGATTTTTAGTTGCATAAAATTGTAAATTGTATCCCATAAGTGTCCCATAAGAAGTTGAACCTTTTTCTTAAAACATAAGTAAAATAATTCAACAAGAATTCAAGTAGATCATGATATTATGTAAGTCAATGCCCTATTATTGCACATATCTAAGTACTGCCGCTAGGTTTTAGAGATGACATTACAAACTAGCTTGAGAACTTTTTAATATTTCTGAAGTGGGAGATTTACAGAGAGAGAAAGAAAGAAAAACATCTTGAGGCTATTGTGGGTGTTTTTGTTGAAAATGGTTGTGAATGAATTAGAAAACTCAGATTCTTTGGTTGGAAGGTTTATGAAAGGTATTGAAATGTTTAATGGTGGTTGACAGCCTACGCACTTCTGCGGCCTCGGGCTCTCTGTCTGGGCACACACTAACCTTCCCGACTACTTCCGCCCCTGTCTTCTTCCAGCAGAATAATGCGGCATGTCTCCCTGCTGGCTTCCTGTGAGCGCACGTGTTAAGGGCCAGTCCGTGTCACTTCAAGTAATTTAAAGGGCCAGCACATATTAATAGTTCTGGCAGGGGCGTAGCTAGAAATGACTGGGCCCCATAGCAAAATCTTTTTAAGGGGCCCCCCATGGGGCCTCGGTGCGAAACTGATCCATGAGGCCCCCTTCATGTTCTGCCTCTACCCCCCGGTTGCAAAGCGATCGTTACGCCCCTGATCCCATCACTAAAGAAATAGAGGGCACTTACCTCTTACATCCAGTGACGTCTCCTTTGATGTAGATGTTCTCTGTCCTCGTCTTCTGCTTTCAGACCTTCAGACCAGACCGCCATTTTGTCGTCATTTTCCATCTCTGCAGTTTAACAAAAAGGCTTCTTTCACACTGGCGTTTTTGGGTATGCATGTGAGATCCATTCTGGGGATCTCACATGCGGACCAAAACGGATCAGTTTGGCCCTAATGCATTCTGAATGGATAAGGAGCCTTTCAGAATACATCAGTTTGCCTCCATTCCGCATTGGAGGTAGACACCAAATTGTTGCTTGCAGCGTTTTGGTGTTCGCACGGCGAAACTTAGCCAGATCCGTCCTGACACACAATAAAAGTCAATGGGGACGGATCCCCAGGTACGATGTTGTAGGTAGAACTTGCGGTCTACTTTCTGAAGTGGACAGTGGTCAGCAGGGATACCATGACCGGTCTGTGGACTACACAGCCCCATCTACAGCAAGTCATGATGCCTTGTGTGTTCTTAGGCGGCATAAGAAGAACATACAAGCCGCAAGGCATCATGACTTGCTGTAGATGGGGCTGTGTAGCCCACAGACAGGTCATGGTATCCCTGCTGACCACTGTCCACTTCAGAAAGCCCCTCCAATGACCTAAGTGGGGCCATAACCTTTCACTTATTTTTCTGCAAGTTTCAGGCCAGCTTGTCCTGTGCCAGAAAAATTTAAAGGCGTCTTCTTCACTCACCAGACCAGTCTTTAATCTCCTCCTCCTTGAATTTGGGGGCCCGGGGCCAGTCTTGTTAGCAGGGGCGGACTGAGCAGCACCTGTTGGGTGGAATGGGCGCGTAAGGTGCAACTGCAGGTGGCAGGACGTTGACAGCATCAGCTTATATGAAAATCTGCCTCAGTCTCTCGGCCTGTGGCCTCTCGGCGCGTGACATCATGTGTTCTCCGGCCGGGCCCCTCCTCCCAGTGACATCATGAAGAAGCTCCTGCTCCGCCTCCGAGTCCATCTGCCGCGCGCTGCCTCCTGAAGTCCTGCCTTAGTTAGTGTGCAGCATGCCTGTTATAGTTTAAAAAAAAAGTCCTCAGGCAGCCGCCAGCCCGGGCGGGCCCCGAGTGGCGTAGGGCCCCATAGCAATTGCTATGGCTGCTATGGTGATCCCTACGCCACTGGGTTCTGGCTCCCTGGCCACTCTCAGCCCTCCTGAAAAATTTATATAAGTGGTCCTGTCCTTTTCCCAATTGCCTGAGCGTCATTGGTCCATAGCATCCTGCCAATGTCTGCGTTCTCACATTTCAGTGTTCCTGTATCTTGACTCATGTCTGCCTTCTGGATTCCGTTACCTGCCTGACCCTTCCCTGTATTAAATTGTTAAACATGTCTTACCAACATCACTGTCACCACTCTTGCTGGGGTTTAATCAGTGTTGTTTTTTGATGATAATTAGTTATATGATATCTTTCATTTTTTAAAAGATGTTACCTGAAGGGTCTGACCCTTCAGATTCAGTATGGCTCAGCAAGGTAGATGAAATGACACGAGTGACAAATCAGCTGCTATCCATCACAGCAACAGTGTAAGTTACTGGAAGAGAATCACATGAACTTAGTAGAGAAAATATTTATCATCTAATTCTATATTAATTGCTCAAAAGAAAGAAAACAGCAAAGGAAAATAAAGAACAGAAAACTAAATAAAGAAAAATAACTGTAATCAGTTTGCCTAATAATTGCAAACTTTAATTTTTTTGCCTTTCCCTGGGTAGAGGAAACATATTTTTAACATTTAGCCATCATTTTTACCTTTTCCTATATCTTCTCTTTTGTTAAACTACTATGCTGTATGCCTTTTTTTCATATATTCTATGCAGTTATGTAAAGTAAAGTTGTGTATTAACCCCTTAAGGACCAGCGCCGTACATGTACGGCGCCAGGTCCGCGGGGCTCTGGGGAATGATCGGGGGGAGAATTGCGCCACCATGGCAGCTCTTACTGGCCGGCAACCATGTCGGGTAAGGGCAGCATGGTGCTGCACTGCCCCCATGCAGCTCTAAGCACTACGATTGGCCGGTTAATGAAGACCGACACATCTCAGCACAAAAAGCTGTCACAGGCATCGGGCGGGGGGAGGCCAAGGGGAGATGGCCGGTGCTGAACTCGTCAGCACCGGTCACCTCCAAGGTGGGGCAGGAGACACACCCATAAGTTCCGCACTTACGATGGGAAAGATTCCAGGATAGAACCCCCAGAATGCCCCTCTGTCCTAGGAGTTAGTGGGAAGATTGTGTGGGACTTACTGCACCCACTGCTGGATAAGGGTTACCGACTCTAGGTGGATAACTATTATACCAGCATACCCCTACTCACGTCCCTAACTGCCAGAGGCACTGTGGCTTGCAGCACAGTGCGCAAAAATTAGAGAGGCCTCCCTAGATTTCTGGTAGGGCAACCACAGAGAATGGTCGAAAGTAGGGCTCTCCTCCGTGAGAACATGCTGGTGGTTAAGTACAAGGCCAAGAGGGACATCCTGGTACTGACCACCATTCACACTAACGCCAGCTCCCTGCTCCTGTAGGAGGTACCAATACCACTGTACCCAAACCACTCATCCATGGAGTATTAATTTAATTTCATCCTTTATGCTCCCTGTAATATTTCCACTTTATATCTCTGATTTAGTCCACCTCGTGTCAGGACTCGAACCCGTGGCCAGTCATGTCCCAGACGGTAGCTCTACCCACTAGGCTACCGTCTCTCCTTGGACTAATCTCTAGCTAACTTCTAACTTCTAACTTCTACTACCTCTCCTTGCCTTGTCCTGCTGATTATCCCAATCTCTTGCACCTGCTACTTCCCTATAAAACCCAGCCCTTGAACCCAGCCCTTTGCTGGTTATTGTGCCTCCAAGCCTGTTGCAAGCTTCCTCTCTGCTCGACCACGCTACCTGCCTCCTGCTTCTGTGGGTCTTTGCCACTGGACTCCAACCACCAGCCGGCTGTCCTCTGACTCAGGTGAGCCAAGGACCGTTACAGAATAACCAGCCCTACCATGGAGTCCGCAATGGCCACTCTGCGCAAGCAGGTCTCCGAACTTCAGGAGTTTGGCACCACTGCCCAAGAGGAAATTACTCAACTTAAAGGCGCAATCCAGAGCCAACAGAGGGAAATTATCGACTTGCAGCGTCAACTACTGGACGTACGCGGCGCGGTCACCGACACCCGTATGCCTCTCCCGTCAAAGTTTAACGGCGATCGGAACCAATTTCGGGGGTTCCTCAACCAGTGCCGTATTTACTTTCAGATGCAGCCGGGCTCTTTTACTTCAGACAGAAAGAAGATCCTGTTCATCATCAACCTTCTAACTGATGAGGCCCTGGCATGGGCATCCCCATATGTGGAATCCCACAGTCTCGTATTGAATAACCTAGACAACTTTACCACAGCCATGAGCCAAGTGTTCGACGACCCTAACCGCTGCGCGACGGCCGAGGCTAGGCTGCACAGTCTACGGCAGGGAAGACGCTCTGTAGCCGAGTATTCCTCAGAGTTCCGCCGCTGGGTCACGGACACCACCTGGAACCCAGCTGCCCAGAAGAGTCAATTTCGCCGTGGACTCTCCGAACCTATAAAGGATGAGCTCGCCAGGGTAGACGCCCCAGACGATCTGGATGATTTCGTCCAACTGTGCATCCGGATTGACCGGAGACTGGCAGAAAGAAGGAGAGAAAGACTCTGGTCCCTAGATAACAGGCCCGTGTACCCTTTCACTCCAACGACTCAGCCGGCTCACCAATCCTCCACAGAGCCCATGCAGGTCGACGCACTGCGCAAGACTCTATCGGCTGCTGAAAAGGAGAGACGACTATCCGCAGGCCTTTGTCTTTACTGTGGCGAGCCAGGGCACTTCGCTATTAGGTGCCCCAATAAGACTCGCCGAACCATCGCTGTCACAGAATTACGGGAGTTACAAAAGGCCACAACCTCACCCTTGGCCTCTGAAACCATAGACACTACAGGTACCGGGTCCCACTTCATTGTATCCATCCTTATCACCATTGGGGAACGACAGCTTCACTGCTCTGCAATGCTTGACTCGGGGCCGGCGGGAATTTCATGGACTTGACCTTCGCCCATGAGAACAACATACCACTGGTAACCAGGGCAGCCCCTTCGATCTGGAAACCGTCGATGGGACCCCGCTCTCTTCTGGGCCGGTTACGCACCAGACCGCTGACCTTCAACTCTTCATCAAACCCGATCATCAGGAGACCATTCACTTCTCCCTGATCGCCTCCCCAAAGTTCCCGGTGATCCTGGGCATTCCATGGTTGGCCACCCACAACCCCTCGGTGGATTGGGAAACCCGCTGCTTACAGTTTCCATCTGAGTTTTGTTCGCTCAATTGCTCCCACAAACCCGTCCTTCCATCCGAAGACACGACTATCTCTGAAGTATCCATCAGGAATCTACTACCCCCTCAATACCGTGAGTACCAAGATGTCTGCGACAAGAAAACGCAGACAAGCTGCCGCCACACCGACCCTACGACTGCCCAATAGAACTGTTGCCCGGGGCCGAAATACCCTTTGGCAGTATCTATTCCCTCTCAGAGCCTGAACTCAAGGCTCTGAAAGAATACCTGGACGAGGACCTAAAGAAAGGGTTCATCCGGCCCTCTACCTCCCCAGCAGGAGCCCCTTTTTCTTTGTGGAGAAAAAGACTCATCCTTGCGTCCCTGCATTGACTACAGGAAGCTAAACGACATAACCGTTAAGAACCGGTACCCGCTCCCGCTGATTTCTGAACTCCTCGAGAGACTCCGGGTAGCGAAAATCTTCACCAAACTTGACCTTCGAGGGGCCTACAACCTTGTCCGAATCCGCCCTGGGGACGAATGGAAGACCGCCTTCCGGACACGTTATGGTCACTTTGAGTATCTGGTCATGCCTTTCGGACTTTGTAATGCTCCCGCCACCTTCCAGCACTTCATTAATGATGTCCTCAGGGACATGCTGGATCTGTTTGTAGTCGTTTACCTGGACGACATATTGATCTTCTCAGAAGACCTCGAACAGCACCGCGAACATGTCCGCAGGGTATTGCAGAGACTCCGCCAGAACTCTCTTTATATCAAACTCGAGAAATGTGAGTTTGAGCGAACCACCACTCAGTTCCTCGGGTACATCATCTCCCCAGAGGGCCTAAATATGGACCCAGGGAAGGTCCAAGCCGTGTTGGACTGGCCCATTCCAAATAACGTGAAGGAGGTACAAAGATTTATTGGCTTCGCCAACTTCTATCGGAAGTTTATCCGGGACTTCTCCAAGGTCATCGCACCGATCACCCAACTCACCAAAAAGGCAGTCCCCTTCTCCTGGACACCCGAGGCCCAGGAGGCCTTCACGAAGTTGAAACTCCTCTTCACTTCTGCTCCAATCCTAGTCCACCCGAACCCCGAGTTGCCTTTTACTATCGAAGTGGATGCATCTGACTCCGCGGTAGGGGCAGTTCTGTCACAACGGACAGGGGAGAAGATGCTACTACACCCGTGCGCATATTTCTCTCGCCAGATGTCCCCCTCCGAGAAGAACTACGACATCGGGAACAAAGAACTACTGGCGATCAAGGAAGCCTTCTCCGAGTGGAGACACCTGCTGGAGGGAGCTGCCAACCCCATAATCGTACTAACCGACCACAAAAACCTCGAGTTCATCCGCAGCGCTAAGAGACTCACAGCCAGACAGGCCAGATGGAGCCTATTCTTTTCCCGCTTCAACTTTCTCATCACATATCGCCCCGGATCAAAAACGGCAAGGCTGACGCCCTCTCCAGAATGTTTTCGGAGCCCTCACAGAGTAATAAGGGCCAAGACAACATCCTATCCGAGAAAAGTGTTGTGGGGGCCACCTACTCTAAAGAACTCCTGGTCACAATCAAAGAAGGATACGAAAATGACCCCTTCCTCACCCACCCCACAAGGAATGTCAGCCTCACGTTTAAAAATGGTCATTGGTTTCATCAGGACCTACAACTTTATGTACCAGAAATCGCACGACTCGAAGTGCTCAAACTTAACCATGACTCCAAGCTGGCCGGCCATCTGGGCACAAGAAAGACCCAGGAGCTTCTCTCCCGCTCCTTCTGGTGGCCAACATACAAGGAGGACACCAAGAAGTACATCTCCTCGTGCACGGTCTGTGCCTGCAATAAGACTCCTCGTTCCTCTCTCGTGGGTCTGTTACAACCCCTCCCAATTCCCTCCCGCCCCTGGGGCTCGATCTCCATGGACTTTGTGGTAGACCTTCCTCCTTCAAAAGGGATGAACACCATCCTGGTCGTGGTCGACCGCCTCACCAAAATGGCCCATTTCATTCCCTACAAGGGCCTACCCACGGCCAAACAGACGGCTGATCTTGTCCTCAAAGAGGTCTTCAGGCTGCATGGGATTCCGGACGACGTGGTCTCAGACCGAGGCGTACAATTTACCTCAAAGTTCTGGAAGGACTTCTGCCTGGCGCTCGGGGTTAAAGTGAACCTTTCCTCCGCTTTCCACCCTCAGTCAAACGGGCAGACGGAGAGAACTAACCAGACCTTAGAGCAGTACCTACGCTGTTTCAGCTCCCACCTGCAGGATGACTGGCTCGACCATCTCCCCACAGCCGAGTTCGCCTACAACAATGCTGAGCACAGCTCAACCAAGCACAGCCCTTTCTTTGCTAACACAGGCTGGCACCCCGTGTTCATTCCCCACCTGCCCGTTGCCTCCACCCTCCCAGCAGTGGCCGAGCGCCTAACAACCCTACAGGAGGCACAAAAGGACATAATAGACAACCTCCAGCTCGCCCAGAGGCGCTTTAAACAGGGAGCAGACAGACGCCGCAAACCCACCCCAGGCTTCCATGTAGGAGACAAGGTATGGCTGTCCACCAGGAACCTCAGACTGAAGGTCCCCTCCAAAAAGTTAGCCCCAAAATACATGGGTCCGTTCCAGGTCACCGCACAAATCAATGAGGTCACGTTCCGGCTTGACCTTCCGGATTCCATTAGGGTGCACCCTGTCTTCCATTGCTCCCTCCTCAAGCCATACGTGGAGAATACCTTCACTGGCCGCCACTCGCCGCCTCCACCACCCGTGAGGGTACAAGGTGAGGAAGAGTTCATTGTCGAGAAGATCCTTGACTCCAGGATCCACAGAGGAAAATTGCAATATCTAATTGGGTGGGAGGGCTACCCTCCCGAGGATAACTCTTGGGAGCCTGAAGAAAATGTTCATGCCCCCAGACTTGTCAGGGAGTTCCATCTGAGTCACCCAGATAAGCCTTCCCTTGCGGTGCCCGGAGGTCACCTTGGAAGGGGGGGAGTACTGTCAGGACTCGAACCCGTGGCCAGTCATGTCCCAGACGGTAGCTCTACCCACTAGGCTACCGTCTCTCCTTGGACTAATCTCTAGCTAACTTCTAACTTCTAACTTCTACTACCTCTCCTTGCCTTGTCCTGCTGATTATCCCAATCTCTTGCACCTGCTACTTCCCTATAAAACCCAGCCCTTGAACCCAGCCCTTTGCTGGTTATTGTGCCTCCAAGCCTGTAGCAAGCTTCCTCTCTGCTCGACCACGCTACCTGCCTCCTGCTTCTGTGGGTCTTTGCCACTGGACTCCAACCACCAGCCGGCTGTCCTCTGACTCAGGTGAGCCAAGGACCGTTACACCTCGCTTGCATATCCAATTTTTAACAACCACTATATATCCTTTTCTGTAAGACAACTGTTAGGTCAAAAGTGCCCTTTTCACCCCTTAAAATGTTAGTTCGGAAGTGCTTTTTTCAAAATGGTGTCACTTCTTGGGGTTTTTAATTTCTGGGGACCTCAGTAATCTTTTAAATGCATGGCACCTTAAATCCATGTTTTGCACTTTGCCTCTAGAACCCTGCTGTGCGCCCATACATCATTTTATGAGCACATATGAGGTGTTGCCATATTCAAGGGGAAATGGGTAACAAAATGTGAGGTGCATTTTGTCCTGTTACCCCTTGTGAAAGTGAAAAATGTGGGTGTAAATCAACTTTTTCTGGAAACATTTTTAATCTTTCCTTTTCACAGCCAAGCATTTCCTAATTCTGTGAAACGCCTGATAGATCAAAGTGCTCACTACACACCTTGAAATATTCCGTGAGGGGTGTAGTTTCCAGAATGGGGTCACTTTTTGGGGGTTTCCACTGTAGGGCCACGTCAGGGTTTCTTGATATGGGACATAGCTCCCAAATACCATTCCAGCTAAATGCACTCTCCAAAAGCTATATGGTGCTCCTTCCACTCTGAAGTCTGCTGTGTGCCTATACATCAGTTTTTGAGCACACATGGGGTGTTGTCGTATTCAGGGGAAATGGGGAACAAAATGTGGGGTGCATTTTGTCATGTTATCTCTTGTGAAAGTGAAAAATGTGGGTGTAAAGCAACTTTTTCTGGGAAAACGTTTAATTTTTCCTTTTCACAACCAAGTGTTTCCTAATCCTGTGAAACGCCTGGGTCGAAGTGCTCACTACACACCTTGAAATATTCCTTGAGGGGTGTAGTTTCCGGAATGGGGTCAGTTTTTGGGGGTTTACACTGTAGGGCCACCTCAGGGTGTCTTCATATGCGACATAGCTCCCAATTACAATTCCAGCTATATGCACTCTCCAAAAGCCATATGGTGCTCCTTACACTCTGAAGCCTGCTGTGTGCCTATACATCAGTTTTTGAGCACACATGGGGTGTTTCTGTAAACTTCAGATTCAGGTAATAGATTTTGAGTTTTGTTTGGCTGTTAACCTTTAATGTGTTGCAAAAAAAAATAGATTAAAATTTCAAATCTACAAAAAAAAAGTGAAATTGTTAAATTTCATTACCATTTTCCTTTAATTCTCGTGGGGCACCTAAAGGGTTAACAAAATTTGTAAATTCAGTTTTGAATAGCTTGAAGGGTGTAGTTTCTAAAATGGGGTGATTTATGGGTGGTTTCTAATATGTAAGCCCCAGAAAGTGACTACATAACTGAACTGGTTCTGAAAAAATTTAGTTCTGGAATTTTTTTTTTAATTTTAAGATTTGCTTCTAAACTTCTAAGCCTTCTAACGTCCCCCAGAAAAAATTTAATTTTCAAAATGATCCAAACATGAAGCAGACATATGGGGAATGTAAAGTAATAACTATTTTTGTAGGTATTACTATCTATTATAAAAGTAGAGAAATTTAAATTTGGAAATTTGCTAATTTTTCAAAATTGTTGGTAAATTTGGTATTTAAAAAAAAAAATATATGAAATATTTTGACTCAACTTTACCACTGTCATGAAGTACAATATGTGGTGAGAAAACAGTCTCAGAATGGCCTGGATAAGTAAAAGCGTTTTAGAGTTATTACCACATAAAGTGACACATGTCAAAATTGGTAAAAATGGCCTGGTCCTTCAGGTGAAACATGGCTGGGTCCTTATAGGGTTAAAGAGTTTGTTCAAGTTAAATACAAACTCAGACAGCAGCTGTAAATGTCCTGTGCTGCGGTCCTCCCTGCTGCAGTCAGTTTCCTGGCTGCATCGCCGACGTTCCATATACTGCTGAGGCCAGTAATTGGCTGCATGGTGATCTGCATGCACAAAATGTTATTGCAGTAGCCATGAAGACGGCATTAGCAGTACAAAGGAGCAAAGTGGTAAGTACTTTATTTTGTTATTTTAGACCATTTACATATGCCACTTCAGTTATTATAAAGGGGTTGGTCACTTTCTGACTACTTATGACCAATATGTATGTAAGATGACTATATGGTACTTATTAATCAAGGTTTTGTTGATATTCTGTTCTGTATGCTGCATTTCATAATCCATGCCCCTTTGTTACGCAAATCTTCTGTGCTGTCCACATAGGGGTCCTGTCCATAAAATGGCCTCTGATGAAGGGTCAGGTGAACAGACACATGATTCATTTTCCTTTATTCAAGCACTGTGCACCTGCACTAAACTCCCAACAGTAAAGTACAGGTGGCAAGTGCAGTGTATTTGAATGAAGGAGGTATCACATGGAGTTGATTTGCCTGGTCATATGATCCTCTATCAGCAGCAATTTTATGGACAAGACCTCTGTATGGATAGCACAAAACACTTGGCAAACAAGGGGGAATATTTTATGAAACATAGAAAGTGGCACAGATTTTTTTTTTTTTACAAAGGCTATATTAGTAAGTGTCATATAATTATCTAATTAATATAAACACATTGGTGAACAGTAGCCAGAAAGTGGCCAACCCCATTAACTCAGACAGCCCTTTAAAATGCACTAACCACAATAAATCATGAAAAATCTGTAAAATGATCCAGAGAAACAGCAATTGCCTAGTAATCCTGACAATAAAGTATATACATCATACTGTCTGTAATGGTCATTTAAAGGGATCGTATGGGTTAAATTGTAGCAAATAATTATGTTGTTAACATATTTTACTTAAAAACTTAAAAAATAGTGAAAGAACATGGCATACTTTATAGCAGTAGTTATAAGTAGTCAGGATTTTACCCCAATAAGGGTACACACAGCAGTGTTGTAGAGCAATGGCGATAACAGCAACTCTCATACACAGTTTTATAAGACTTTCCCTAGATTTTCTAAGAAAATTTGCATATCAAAGAAATAAAGCTAAAGAAATAAATAGAAAGTCTCCTAATAATTAATAATGCTAACACCAAGTGTAAAGCTGGGCATACACATCTAATAGCTGTCGGCCAAATGATCTCTTTCTCCTAACACCCTCCCTGGTATCTTATACGCATAAATGTTCAGCTCAGCCAAACATGTATGCAGCATCCTTCTCCAGTGTTACAGTATACTGCAAACTGCAAAAGAAAGCGCACTAATATATTTATGTATAGTGTTGAGCGAACAGTTCGAGCATAGTTCGGGTACGTACCGAATTTTGGGGTGTTCGGGACAGGGACCCGGACCCGAACATTTTCAAAAAAAGTTCGGGTTCGGGTCCGTCGTTCGGCGATTTCTTCCCGCTTTCTAAAGGGCTGCACAGCAGTCAATCAGCTAGCGTTTTACTTCTTGCCCTAAGAAGCCATCACAGCCATGCCTACTAATGGCATGGCTGTGATTGGCCAAGTGCAGCATGTGACCCAGCCTGTATTTAAGCTGGAGTCACGTAGCGCCGCACGTCACACTGCTCTGATTAGTGTAGGGAGAAGACGCAGCTTCTGTGAGGGCGAGATTAGGCAGGGAAAAGTCAGCAACAGCACCTAATGAACTGATCGATCTACAGCTGTGAATGATTCAACTTCTAGTTAATTGCTCACTGGTTTTTAGGCTGCACAGAGCGTTTTTCTGTCACTTTTTTCTGGGGTGATCGGCAGCCATTTTGTGACTTGTGGTGCACCAGAACAAGCTGCCACCATGTCCATCAATCCATCAATACTAGTTTTTTTTTTGCTATATCCTACATCAGGGGCTTGGCTGTGCTTATTGTCACCCCTAGAAACTCTAGGATAGCAATTTCTATATTTTATTAAGGGGTTAAATACAATTGCCAAAACACCAATCCCCTAAATCTGGTGTTCCAGCTTTGGCTAGCCAAGTATAATACTGTCTGCTGTTTGGCAAAGGATAGATTATTTTCTGTGGTGAAATTCAATTGTCAAAATAGCAATACCCTGAATCTGGTGTCCCAGCACTGGCTGGCAAAGTATAATAGTGTCTGCCAAAACATATATGTATAATGTATGCTTTTACTGTATATGTAAGTGCACATGGTAACAACAGGCCATGTTATCAGCGGCCACTAGAATGGCCTAGAGGAATTAGAGCATTCTAGTCAGAGGTAATCTAGTTTAGTCTCAGTCAGGACAGCAAAGAAAGCACATGCCAAGATGTAGAGCTAATACTTTAGCTTTCCCTGGACCTGGTACCACCTTGGACAGAGCCAGAACACCTACAAAAAGGAGACTTAATGAGAGAAGGGGGTGTAGGGAAAAAACAACAGAGATAAATTGTCAAAATTTTGGTTGACTAAATATTGACTCTATGGCACTAGTGTTCAGGAGTTGCCACCGATGCCTGAGCACACCAAACCAGTTGGGCCCACTGTAAACATCTCCACATCCAGGGTGGATATCTTGGAAATACTTTGTCAGTACTGCAACCTTGTCATAGAATGTAACAGAAGAGTTTGCCTGCCGTGAAGGAGAACTGCCCTCCTAGTTGCATTGCCTTTATCTAAAGTATTCCATCTCATGTCTGGATGCTTATGTCAGTGTTAGCTAGTGGAGTGCAGTTTGATGAGGTTAACTTTAAGGCCTGTTACTACCTATGCAATTGTAAACCTGTAACATCTGTGAAAGTGCATGTTTTGTACCATCCTGCCAGTCAGTGACTGATAAAAACTCTCCTGATCTGTTTGCATTTAAATTCTATTCTACTATTCTATTCTATTAAAGTGCCAGCATCACTACAACGAGGAACCTTCCTTGCAATGAAAAACCTTCAACACTTAGGGTACCTTGACTGTCATCAGGCAGGAGAACCTCAGAACCTGATCAGGAATACTTCTAGCCGTGGCTTTTCTTCCAAGGGAACAAAAGGGTGAAAATATTTCACCTGATCCATTTTTCCCCCAACATCATCTGTCAAGAGCTCCCCACAGCATTAGAGTGTTGACCATACCTGCCATTTTTGGTTCGTTTGGCCAACAGTACACTAATGTGTATAGGGGCCTTAAGTTACCCAACAGCTTTACTTTTAACTAGTGAATGACTTCTGTGTAGTGTTGAGCGAACCTGAACTGTAAAGTTTGGGTCTGTACCGACCTTTACGATTTTTGGTACCCAGACCCAAACTCAAACTTTGCCAGAAAAGTTTGGGTTCGAGTTCGGTGTTCCGGCATTTAATAAAGCTTGTTGAAAGGCTGCAGGGCACCCAATCAACAAGCTTTTAAGCTGTGGACACTTAAAAGCCATCACAGCCATGCCTACTAATGGCATGGCTGTGATTGGCCGGTGCATCATGTGACCCAACCTTTATATAAGCTGGATCACGTGTAGGACCACTCATCTTTGAGTAGTGCAGGGACAGGAAGCAGGCAGCTGAAGTGAGGGAGAGTGTTAGGAATCTCATCTGGCTGGTAATTCTGTGGGTGACCTACAGTGATTTTCTTGTGGGTGCAATGCAACATCTTTGTACCCCTGACTAGTGTTGATCACGAATTTTCGAATTGCGAATTTTAATCGCGAATATCGGCACTTTGAGAATTTGCGAATATTTAAAATATTGCGAAAATATATTCGCAATTGCGAATATTCGTTTTTTTAAATAGCAGTTTATGCGAATTTTTATGTAAATTTTTATATGCAAATTTTCGCAATCAAGAAAGTAATGTCATCATTTTATTGATTGCGAAAATTCGCATATAAAAATTTGCATAAAATTAGCCTAAAAATTTGCATAAACTGTTATTTAAGATACCTTTTAAATACCAGTTTATGCGAATTTTTATGCGATTTTTTTTATATGCAAATTTTCGCAATCAAGAAAGTAGTCATTATTTTCTTGGTTGCAAAAATTCTCATATAAAAATTCGCATAAAATTAGCAGAAAAATTATGCGAAAATAAGGACTGGACATTACGAATTCGCCAATTTTTGAATATATGGCCAATATTCGCCCAAATATTCGCGAAATATCGCGAATTCGAATATTGCCCCTGCCGCTCATCACTACCCCTGACACACAAATATAATAGTTAATCCGTTTGTAAGTTCGGTGGGTAACATATACACATTTTTTGTGGGAAGTACACCTGCACTGCATACGTGACAGGGAAATTAATATAGTTAATCCGTCTGTTAGTTCAGTGGGTGACCTCAAAGAATGAGGAGAGCATCAAATAAGGGACGTGGCCCTGGTTGCGGTGCTGCTAGTGTTGCTGAAGCTCCTGTTGCAGGGAGAGATCGATCTGTGCCAACTACACACCCAAATGAAACACCTTCCTTAGGTGCATGTAGGCGACAGAACGTTCAGCGTTATTTTGTAGGCCCGAATACCGGTGTACGAATGGTGAGGCCAGAACAAGTAGAGGTGGTAGCAGATTGGGTGGCTGACAGTGCCTCCAGTTCCTTCACATTGCCTCCCACCCGGTCCCCTGCTGAAAGCGCAGCGTTGGCACCTGCAGCCCATGGGCATCTGTCTTTCACCTCACCCTCTTGCAAATCAGCCAAGCAATCTGAGCCCCAAGACATGCAGCAGTCTCTTATGCTTTTTGATGACTCTGCTGGCAGGTTACCGTGGGCCGTCCACATAGCCCTGCCCCAGAAGTGGAAGAGATTGAGTGCATCGATGCCCAACCACTTATGTTTCGGGATGTGGGCATTGGAGGACCACAAAACAAAGTAATGCAATACAATAATTCCAGTCCGTTAACTTCGTTGGTACTCGCAGCGTGTCTCCAAAGTGAAGTGGGTTCAATTCACACAAGGCATTAATCTATTGATGAGACTACACGTCTTTCAATTCTCCCGAACACAGGTATAACCACACCTCCACAACAAAGAGAGGTCAGATCTCACAGACGTCCTCTATTTAAAACATCCTGTGGGACATCAGAAATTCGCCAATAGTGAAGCACAGTTATTTATATCTCAGCTTATATTCACGCTAATATACTCACACGCACACACATATTGCAGGCACATCAATTGAGTTGAAGTCTCCTTTTATCTTCAATCAACCAACTTATATACCCTTATGTTCCTTAGCTCCTGGGTGTTAGCAAGTCCATAGGCAGGCTTTTTTAGGCAGCCTCTTCGCTTTCACAGGAGTCTGAGCCCTCCAGCTCGGCTTCAGACGCAGATCCCAAAACACAGCCCTCAGGTCCCAGCAGCATGTGTGTGCCGTGTTGCGCTGTTTTGAGTACCCCCCCAACATGGGCACTGCCGATGACACCATCCTCAGCATTACTATCCCACTTCTATGTCTCCTTGAAAAAATGCTTTGGGCGATGATGGAAGAGGATGGCACAGTTCTGGAGGATGAGGAGGATGATGATGAGGAGGAACCGTGTTCACAGCAGGGTGGCACCTAAAGTAGCTGATGGGCATCACTGAAGCGTGGCTGGTGGGGCTACAGAGGACAGCTTGTCGTTGATTCTGGGCAGCCTCACACACATGAGCGACTACATGCTGCAGTGTCCGCGCAACGACTGCCGAGTTGCCCACATTCTAACCAGTGCTGATTACTGGGTGGCCACCCTGCTGGATCCCCGCTACAAGGACAACGTGCCATCCCTTTAGAGGTGCTGGCCTGCCCTGCAGCCAGTGTATTGTCAGTGTATTAAACATGTGTTTAGCACAGCAGGGGGATGGTCACAGACAAGTGCAGCCGCCTGTCCACAGCCAATGTGGACAAGCTCACTTTCATTAAAATGAACCAGGCATGGACTCCACAGGACTTATCCGTACCTTGTGCAGAATAGACAAGTATACTGGCCTCAGTCAGCTACTGTTATACTCCAGCGCACTTTCTCTTTGCATTCTCTTTTCTATTTCCCTTTGTTTTTGGGTCTGCACAAATTTATAAAAAATACCTCCTCCTCCTTCACCACCGCTTCCACCTACACCGCCACATCCACCGCCTCCTAACCCTCTTACTCCACTTTAACCTCCACCTCCTAGTTCAAGATCATAATTTTTTACTTTTTTTATATTTTATGTTATTTTAAGTCATTTCCCTATCCACATTTGTTTGCAGGGCAATTATCATGCTCTTGCCCCCATTTTGCTTCCTTTTGCAGCCCTCTAGTCCTTTCTATGACTTTTTTAGAGCCATTTTAGTGCCCCAAAGTTCGGGTCCCCATTGACTTCAATGGGGTACGGGGTCAAGTTCGGGTCCCGAACTCGAACTTTGCGGCGAACCCGAACTTCCAGGTGTTCACTCAATCCTACTTCTGTGTGATAATACATCTTGTTCATATCTTGTATATCATTACTGGTTGGCATTTTTTTTTATCCTAGATATTTTACATCTAAACTAATTTGATTTAACCTAATTTAAAAAAGAAATTGAGGTGGATTTGAATTTTTGTTGATTCAGATGAATTTTTGGGAGCAAGTTAGACAGAGAGAGAGAGACTGATACAATCATACAACAATATATGAAAAAAATTATATATTACAAATAAAGTTAATAAAATAAATGAAAATAATTAATAAAAATAAAAATTATGAATCCTAGGAGATCTTAGCGTCGTACACAAATTTTCACGCCAACTGGACACCTTTGATTCAGGTAGAATTGATTTGAATCAAAAGTGAAATGAATTTTGAGCGATTTGCTTATCTCTATTTGACATGAAACAGTCACATGAAAACCTTGTGAGATTTGTTTGTTCATGTATTCCTTAGGACTGCAAGTGATGTGAGTCCAACTCCACCTGTGTCATTACCTTATTTGCCTCTTTATCAAGGCACAATGCCTTGACTCTCTAAAAGGAAACGCTTAAAGTTTTTGTTTGAAAAGTTAGTTATGCAATTAATATTTTCCCACATTGCACTCCTATCATAAAGTTGTTAAAACTTTCAGCTTTATTTATATCACAATTTTTGCATGCACAAAAGATAACAAGATAGCAGTTTATATTTTCATGAAGCAAGCTTGTTTGATGAGTGGAAGTGTCAGTGAAAGAACATCCATACTTTTACTGTGGTAAGAAAACTGATTATGTCTCGCTATGTTCAAGTTTATTTAGCCCCTGCAGGATTCTGCCTTCTTGACCTTCAGAATACAAAGATTTTTTTAATCCTCATATACCATCACATATGCCACTCCAATAGTGGCTGGAATTGGCAGTCTCTGTGAGCAGGCCTGTATTTATCTTGATTTTTTTCCTTTAACCTTTTGTTTTAGGCCTGGATTCCTATATCCGTAACTCTATGCACCAGATTGAGAACTTACAGGATATCACACTGCCTCCCAATGTTTTGATGGTTACTTGCGATGTGGAATCATTATACTCAAACATTGCACATGAGGATGGCATAGCTGCGACAACATTTTTTCTAGCAAAAACTTTATCGGGTGATCTAGCCCATCATACCTTCTTGGTAAGCCTTTTGTATTTTATCCTTAATCACAACTACTTTGTGTTTGATTGTACGCTTTATCGCCGGTCTCTGGTACAGCCATGGTTGCACGCTGTGTGCCCTCCTACGCCAACCTATTTTTGGGATAGTTGGGGGAAACACATGTGTACCCATTGGACTTTTTTCAACAGTATATAGTGGGCTGGTACTGCTATATTGATGATGTTTTATTTTTTTGGCAGGGACCTATGTGAACAGTTCATCAATTTTCTAAATTAGAACCGGCTCAATATATTTTTGACATGCAAGATTTCGGGAGTGGAGGTTGTTTTTTTTTGGACCTGATGAAAAGGATGGAGGATTCCCATATCTCCACCTCTTTGTTCCGAAAAAGCACCGCTACCAATAGTCTGCTCCATTTTCATAGTTTCCATCCACCCCATCTTAAGAAGGGGATACCGAAAGGCCAGTTCTTGCGTTTACGCTGAAATTATACATCCTCGATGGATTTTAAAAAACCTTCACTGATTTATCTGTCACGACCTTGTGTTTAGGTCGCGGCTTCATCTTGTTGCCAGCAACAACGTTTGATGGTTGCTGCATGTGTGGCTTATGTATGTTTGCCAAACATGTGGTTGCCATTGGCAACAGGTGTCTCGGCTGGTTGTTTTGGCCGAGACACTGTTGTCGCGCATGTAGTTGCCTGGGGCAACATGTTCTCATGTGCGTGTCTTTCCCTTTAAATGGTGTTTTCCCTGCTTTGGTTTGCTCGGGGTAAAGATGTTGGAGTGTGTTGGGTGTGGCCTCAGGTCTCTTTATATTCTGGTGTGTTGGAGCCTGAGGTCAGTTTGCTTGTTGTCAACTTGGTGTGGAGCTCTGCTCCTGGGCTGTCTGTGTACCATCTATGTGAGCCACCCTTAGTTGTCATTGTTGTTATCTATGTCCTTTGCTTATCCCTTTGTGTCTGTTCCATGGACCCTTCCTCTCCGGTACTGTTGTCTGGTGTGGGTTATGTTGGGGTTTTGTTGCATGTCAAGTGTGAAGTGCCATGTCTGGTATTTGGGGTGTTGTGACCAACATGTCTTGACGTTTTCCTTTTGGTGTGTATATGTTGCTCCGGGAGGGGCTTACTTTCCCGGAGGGGCTTAAGCAAAAGCAAGACTGTGTGCTTCCCAGCCTGGAGCCTCCATGCATCCTGTAGCCGCAGGGAGGTCAGGGTTGTCGGTTGTGCCATCCTTCCATCTTGGCTGCGGCAGGTAAGTGTTGATAGCATTTGTTATGTTGCTGTGTTACTAACCTGCCGTACTGTTTCTCCTATAGTCTTGCACCCTGCCAGTTACTGGGCTTCTGGAGATGCCTGTCATCCGTGTCGTGGATGAACAGGTGTTCTCTGCCCTGTCACCATCTGTAGGGCAATGCAGGGATTTCTAGACTTCTAGGCACGTGGGTATGAGCCCCCTTACCTTTGAAGGAGGCTCATACAGCTAGGAGACTAGGGCCTGTTGAGGGAAGTTTTAGGAGGTGACCAGCTCCCTTTTTCCTGCATTGCGGCCCGGTAGCGAAGGACATTGCGTAATGGGGGGTTCCCCCACCCCCCATCGTGACATTATCTTTACGTTTTCGGAAAGAGGATATCCAAAAAAGCTTATTTCACAGGCTTTTCAGGAAGCCAAAGGATCAAATCGTCCAGCTTTGTTCAAACCCAAGAATAGGACCCAAGACAACAGGGTACGACCAATTACTCGGTATAATAAAATCAGTGGACAGACCTATATAGGATCCTGAATACCCATTGGTTTTTGCTCAACTCTGAGAAGAGACTTGTCCCATATATTGATATCAAGCCAAAAATGATTGCGCAAAGAGCACCAAACTTAAAGGACAAATTGGTACAAAGTCATTTCCAACGACCTTCTAGGAATATTGGTGGCACTAGAAGACTGAAGGGGACGTACCCTTATAGCAGCTGCAATGTGTGCCAGTTCACATTAGGTTCAGACAGATTTACCGATTTGAACGACAAACAGATCCTTCTTAAACATTATGTGAATTGCCGTTCTAGGAATGTGGTATATGCCCTACTATGCCGATGCAATAAGATATATGTGTGACAAATCACACAAAAACTACAGACACTTCAACAACTATCGAATATTTAATTAGCACTACATGATAGGTCCAGAGGAGACAAACCCTTAACATCGGTTGCCGTAGGTAGTGGTGTGAGGGTCGTGGGACTCGATCTCATACTTAAAGATATTAAGGGGGCACTGGTGACACAACAGTTACTTAAATCTGAACCCAGGTGGATTACACCACATGGCCTCAAAGAAGAACTCTCCTTTACTGGTTATTATACATACTAAATTGGTATTCACTATTTTGTTTTTGCTGATTGTGTGGATTCTTTAATCTTTTAGATTTCGTAACCGTCTTCCATCTGTGGTACTCACCTATTTTTCCTTTGGACTAGCACTTCGCTGATTTTGGCACACCGTGACAATAATTTTAAATTTCCGATTTCAAAGAGACCTTTTGTTCACTAAGGATGTATTCTGATAGACAACATGGACTGTCCTTGTTTTATATACTTATGGATTTATTATACATACCTTTTTACTCTTTGCATTTTGCCAGCTCCCTGGTGTGGGACCCCCAGACTCTTCCGGTTTTTTAGACCTTATGCATGCTATTTATTTATTTATTTAGTTATTTATCATAAGGATATTATATACATATGTTCTATAAAAAAATATGTTATTAATGGATTTATTGGTGTTTTGATTTAGTAATTAAGAATCCAAGTATAATCATGACTATGGATTTTGTTTATATGAATTGAAATTATAATAATTTTTTTTTCTTTTCTCATATATGCGCATATATGGTAATTGGTTTTATTATTGTTATTCTTGTTACGAATAGGTATTTCACATATATATTTTTTCAATATTCTTTCACCATTCTTAGTTTATCATTGCCATTTATTTGTATTTTGGGATACATGCAATAACTTAAATAAGTATCATGTGAGGTCTATATGGTGTTATTTCTATCACTATTTTGCACTGAATTTATAATTACCTTTTCAGGCTGTTTTACTTCAATTATTATGTGATATTAGTCATTTTGTATATATTATTGTTTATGCACGCATTCTGGCATATTCCTCGGGTGTCTAGCGCAGCTGCACTCCGGCAGCTCTGGCCTCGTGGTGCAGTTTCGGTCTTTGGAACGCACGCCAGCCGCACTTCCAGTCTGGCGCCATCTTGCGCATGCGTGGTTTTTGGTTCCGGCGCGCCACCACCTTGCTCCCGGCGCCATCACCCGCGCTAATGGGTCCCGCATGAGGAGCGCAAGGTAACAAGGCATTTTAGCCTACCTCAATCACCACTTGCGCCTCCCCATCTATTAATTAACCACGGCTGAATTCTATTAAAATATAATCATGTATGTATATATAGTGGCTACAATATCCTGACATTTGAATCCCTGAGGAAGGAACCCCTGAGGAAGCCAGCATTGTCTGCCAATATGCATGTCTGCATAATCATGTCTGCTGAATTTTGGATAGGATAAGTATTTGGTGCATATATATGTTTTTTGATGCCCTAATCATGTATACTTTTACTATATTTAAACATCACTTTGAGGCAGATTTTCTATTTATGTATTGTGTGGTTTTGTGTGTAGGACCCATTTTCTGGTCCACACATGGATATACAATTGTATACAATTGTTTTCAAATGTTTTGGATTTTGTGTGTCTTTAATAAATTATATATATATATTTTTAATTGGTGCGGCCTTGGCTTGCAGTATTTCTTTTTTCTTTTCTGAGTAATCATATTCCATCACAACTCATAGTTTTTAAAAGAACAATTTTAGGGTATGTAAAAATGGAAAAGTCTTTCTTGCTCTCTAGAACAGAAGCAGAATATTCACATTATTGGTAAACCAAAATAATTACATATTCTTTAATACATTTAGTAGAAATCACCCCAATAATTCCACCTAATTCATTTATTAAAAAATAAAGACAGAAAAGAGTACTGAGAATATTTTCAAAACAAGCAAGACATTCTTAGGAACATCAGTAGAATTGTCATATTCATTTCACATAAGGTTTTAGCTTATGTTCAAGTAGAATTTCAGCATGGTGGTATAAATCCTATTTTTTGCTGACAGTTCCATCATAATGAAACAGTCCTGCTTGTTGAGATCCCAAAGTCCCAAGGCAGAGATTCCCTTTGATATTGTAGTTGAGAACTTTGCTTTTCAGGCTTTTTGTACTGGTGTCCCCCCACCATCCAGAAGATGTTTTCTTAACCGATGTTCAAGGTCCATATAAAAAATGAAAAAATGTATCTAAATTTGTCTTTCATTTTTCTACTGAGCCAAGTCTACCAAATTTGCTACAGCATATGATCACTTCTGTCAAAAATGCCTTGCTAGCGCTACCTCAACAATTAAGTGGCATCTTACTAGTATGGCTCAGTTTACAGTTTGAAAAGAACTGCTCTACAGAATATAACGTCTACAGAAAATGACATTTTTCAAAAAAGTTTAAAAAGTTGTTCAACTTTAGAAAATAAGGGTCCATTATATTCCATAAATAGCACTCTTCTTGTAAATGGGTTGTGACTGGTATTGCTTCTTTTCCGCAGTCAAACGAATATGGATGAGATCTAGTACCAGACATGACTAATAGACAAGAATGCCACTGTTTTTAAAAAAATACAGACCCCATTTTATAATTCTGGACATCCCCTTCAAGAGTGATGCAGAAAAGACCTGCTGATATTAGGCATTATTTATGTATAACGAATATAGTTTGCTGGTTTCATGTTACACTGCTCTAGGGGTGGAGTGCATCACTTCCTGGGCTGTATGGGTCAGATGACCTCGCTGACCAACTCTGGCTCTCCAGCGCATACTTAAGTGGCTCAACCCCCTTCCAAGATGCCTCAGTGTCAAGGTCCTTGTGTTGCTGGTTCCAGATACTCACGTGTGCTACTGATCTATACTTCGCTCCTGGATTCTGCTTATCGTCTGATGCCTGCCTGCTTGCTTTGACTCTCCTGTTGCCAACCCGGATTGCCTGACCTGTACCTGTGCTGCCTGCCCTGACCTATTGCCTGTCTGACCATGTCTCTGCTCGCCTGACTACGCTTATACTTCAGGTACCTACTTAGGTACCCCCTGGTCAACCTGGACCAGCTGCCACTGACTCTGGGAATGCTCTGGAGTAGCCCCTGGCAACTACCCTAACGGCTCAAGTCTATCCTCACCATCCAAGGCTCTAGTAAAAACCACGTAGTTGCTTAGACACGCCCCTCCAGAGTATAGCCAGTCAGTGGCACAGAGGGTTCACCCCCGCTGATCCGTAACAAGTAATGAGTGTATGTGAATAGTTACAAGGGAGATATAAAATTATATATTGCATTTTGATGTCTTCAAGGGTGCAAGGACAATTTAGAAAAAAACTATTTTTTTTAAATCAAGTGTCTGAAGTACGTGCTACAACTATTTAACTGGGTAAGCACAAATGAGCAGCACCACTGGCTAGCAGTGACCTAGCCAGGTATCTCATGAGGTTCAAAGATATCCAAGTCTTTTTATTTTATTTGAAGATATGCAGTTATACTTCAGAATATACCCTTTGCCACTGAAATGAAATTACTATATCGTAAATGTTTCATACTTTGATTTACATCTAATTTACATAAGTATTGAAAGTTCACAGATAATTGCCACACTGAGAAGAATATGTGGAAATAAATTGAATTAATCAACTAAGATTTCAGACTGGGATTTGCAAAATATATTATACAATGAAGTGAAGTAAACAGCCACAATTCAGTTAAGCAGGGGAAGGATCTGTAAACTAATTATCTTCAAATCAAAACACTAACAACTAACCTTGAATTACAGTTTACATTGATTATCATTCCATTGTCTGCTTTTATAGAAAATCTATACAATGTTTTATCTCCTTATTCATATTACTTAAAGTGAACCACCAATTTGAAATTAAGCTTGGTTATATATTAGGAAACTATATTTTTTGAGGTTCGCTTATGTATCATCTAGCAAAGATTGTTGAGTAACCACCACCAATTTATTTGAAAGGGTTTTTCAAGATTAGAAAGAGAGAGGTCTGCTTTTTTCCCCAGAAATAGTTCCACTCTTGTCCACTTGTCTTAAAGCTCACCTTTAGGGTCCATTCACACGTCCGAAATTCTGTTCTGCATTTTGCGGAACAGAATTGCGGACCCATTAATTTCAATGGGGACAGACAATGACCCGGCCGGATCCGCCCTTCCAGGTCCGCAATCGCGTTCCCGAAAAAAATAGAACATGTGCGTTCAGCAATTGCGGACAAGAATAGAAGAATAGGCGTTTTCTATGTAGTGCCGGCGATGTGCGGTCCACAAATTGCTGACCGCACATCGCCGATGTCCGTGTTTTGCGGATCTGCGGATCCGTGGATCCGCAAAACACACACAGACGTGTGAATGGACCCTTATCCAAGAGAATAGGGTTTCAAGATCTACTTTCCTATTGTGATAAAGTTCAATATGATAATCAACCATTGTTACTGAGGCTAATATACAGTATACATTATACATTAATATACATTAAAACATACAACATTGTATGGCATTTCAAGTAAAACATTATTGCAATATACATGCAATAAAAGTATTGCTCTTTTTTATATCTTTCACTCAGGTATTATCCCCGGCTATTTATCCTTTTGGTCCACCTTCTCTTGCAGTCAGCGGTGGACTGTCCCAGACATGGTGGTATTACTATTCTGTTCTTTAATTACTGCACTTTATATGTTTTATATACAATTCTATGCAATGCTATGTATCTCACTTGTATTATGTTATCTTACCCAGCAGGGAGAGGTATCGGTTGGTAATGGCTGGCTGTAGCAGGGTTTAACCACCCTGTTCCACCCCTCTTAGTAGAGTAGACTAATTTGACTTTCTGCTAGGAGGGGAATATCTAGAGTTAGTTCAGTCTATAGTGAGAGTTAGGTGGATAGAGGATGTAAGAAGTTCTGTCCTTATAGTGGAGGGGTGTTAGGAAGCAGCTTATAGGGCACCAACTTCCCTGCTCCATTCACCTCTACACAGAGAAGCAAGTGAACATACAACATTGTATGGCATTTCAAGTAAAACATTATTGCAATATACATGCAATAAAAGTATTGCTCTTTTTTATATCTTTCACTCAGGTATTATCCCCGGCTATTTATCCTTTTGGTCCACCTTCTCTTGCAGTCAGCGGTGGACTGTCCCAGACATGGTGGTATTACTATTCTGTTCTTTAATTACTGCACTTTATATGTTTTATATACAATTCTATGCAATGCTATGTATCTCACTTGTATTATGTTATCTTACCCAGCAGGGAGAGGTATCGGTTGGTAATGGCTGGCTGTAGAAGGGTTTAACCACCCTGTTCCACCCCTCTTAGTAGAGTAGACTAATTTGACTTTCTGCTAGGAGGGGAATATCTAGAGTTAGTTCAGTCTATAGTGAGAGTTAGGTGGATAGAGGATGTAAGAAGTTCTGTCCTTATAGTGGAGGGGGGGGGGGTGTTAGGAAGCAGCTTATAGGGCACCAACTCTGAGAAACCACTTCTGATTATCAGGATCCAGATAACCCTCTCTTGTCAAACAGTGAGAAAGCAGCTCATAGAGCACCAATCTTAGGAACTGAAGGGAGGACTCAAATGAAGCCTGGGGAATCGAGACAGTAGAGTGCAATGCGACATCTGCTGTGAGGTAAGGTACTAAGGGTAAAGACTGTATGTATTTTCAAGTTCTACGTTGCTCTTAGTAAAAACGACTTTATTACTTTCAACTATGGCCTCATTGTTCAGTGCTACAACTTTCACTGCAATAGACCCCAAGAAGCGATGGCCTGAGATAGGACACTGTGATACAACTACACTACATCAGGGCCGCCACTCCCATCCTCTACACTGGCTCTCACAAGGGCTCGCTGCACATGCCCAGTAACTTCCCTGCTCCATTCACCTCTACACAGAGAAGCAAGTGAAGCAGTAGAGTTAAGCGGACACCTGAATCTTCGGGTTCGAGAAGTTCGGCCGAACTTCATGGAAATGTTCGGGTTCGTGATCTGAACTTGACCCCGAACCCCATTGAAGTCAATGGGGACCCAAACTTTTGGGCACTAAAATTGCTGTAAAATAGCCCTGGAAAAGGGCTAGAGGGCTGCAAAAGGCAGCAAAATGTGGGTAAGTGCACTGCAAACAAATGTGGATAGGGAAATAACTTAAAATAAAATAACTAAAATTATTAAACAATATTAATTGGCAACTCGGAAAAGAAGGTGCAATAGGAGGTTGTGGAGGCATCAGGTGGGAATGCCATCAGCAGCGCATCTACCAGCATGCGTTTTGTAGTAAGCAGTCACACATCTTTTGATCAGTAACATACGTTTTTACAAAATTTGGTTTCCTGCCAGCAATGCACAACTGTGGCTTATCACTGGCAAAAATGGGTTAATGTCTCCCACCAATGGAACAGGTGATATTCAGAAATGTTAGGCCCCAGGCACCCAGACAGAGGAGAGGTCAATGCTCGGCAAAACAGGCTTCATGTCACCCACCAATGCAGCAGTTTATTATTATAAATGTAGGCCCCGGGCACCCAGACAGAGGAGAGGTCAATGGATGGCAAAAAAGAGGTTAATGTCACCAACCAAAGCAACAGGCGATTATCTGAAATGTAGGCACCTGGCACACAGACAGAGGAGAGGGCAATGCACGGCAAAAAAGGCTTCATGTCACCCAGCAATGCAGCAGTTGATTATCATAAATGAAGGACCCTGGCACCCAGACAAAGTTGAGGTCATGAGTAGGCAAAAAGAGGTTAATGTCCCCAACCAAAGCAACATGCGATTATCTGAAATGTAGACCCCTGGCACCCAAACAGAGGAGAGGGCAATGCACGGCAAAAGAGGCTTCATGTCACCCAGCAATGGAACAGGCCATTTTCAGCAATTTAGGCCCCTTGCATCCAGACAGAGGAGAGAGGTCACGTAACAGCAAAACAGGCTTCATGTCACCCAGCAATGCAGCAGTCGATTATCATAAATGCAGGCCCCAGGCACCCAGACAGAGGAGAGGTCAATGCATGGCAAAAAGAGGTTAATGTCACCCACCAAAGCAACAGGAAATTATCATAAATTTAGGCCGCAGCCACCCAGACAGAGGAGAGAGGTCAATGCACGGCAAAACAGGCTTCATATCACCCAGCAATGGAACAGGCCACTTCCAGTAATTTAGGCCCTAGCACCCTGACAGAGGAGAGAGGTCCCGTAACAGCAAAACAGGCTTTATGTTACGCAGCAATGGAACAGGCAATTATCATCAATGTAGGCCGCAGGCACCCAGACAGAGGAGAGAGGTCACGTAACAGCAATATAGGCTTCATGTCACCCAGCAATGGAACAGGCCATTTTCAGTAATTTAGGCCCCTGGCACCAAGACAGAGGAGAGAGGTTACATAACAGCAAAACAGGCATTATGTCACCCAGCAATGCAGCAGTCGATTATCATAAATGTAGGCCAATGGCACCCAGACAGAGGAGAGGTCAATGCACGGCAAAAAGAGGTTAATGTCACCCACCAAAGCAACAGGCAATCATCATAAATGTAGGCCGCAGCCACCCAGACAGAGGAGAGAGGTCAATGCACGGCAAAACAGGCTTCATGTCACCCAGCAATGGAACAGGCGATTATCATTAATGTAGAACACACCAAACCAGACAGAGGAGAGAGGTCAATGCACGGCAAAACAAGCTTCATGTCACCTACCAAAGCAACAGGCCATTTTCAATAATTTAGGCCGCAGGCAACCAGACAGAGGAGAGGTTCATTTAAATTGGGGTAGCCCCCGAAATAATGGTACAAATAAAAAAAGGATTCAATGAATAAGTGCACTGGAGTACAAGAATGTATGGTTGAGGCGGTTATAAATGTCTATTCTGCACAAGGTACAGACAAGTCCTGTGGGATCCATGCCTGGTTCATTTTAATGAATGTGAGCTTTTCCACGTTGGCTGTGGACAGGCGGCTGCGTTTGTTTGTAATGATGCCCCCTGCTGTGCTAAATACACGATCAGACAATACACTGGCTGCAGAGCAGGCCAGCACCTCCAAGGCATAAAGGGCAAGCTCAGGCCATGTGGACAATTGGGAGACCCATAAGTTGAATGGGGCAGAACCATCCGTCAGTACGTGGAGGCGTGTGCACATGTACTGTTCCACCACGTTGTTCAAATGCTGCCTTCTGCTAAGACTTTCCGTATCAGTTGGTCGTGCACATTGCTGTGGCGCGGTGCCAAAACTTTTCCACATGTCGGCCATACTAACCCTGCCTTCTGAAGAGCTGGCCATGACACAGCTGCGTTGGCGACCTCTTGCTCCTCCTCTGCCTTCGCCTTGTGCTTCCACTTGCCCCCCCGTGTCAGTTAGGAATGCCCTCAGGAGCGCGTCTACCAGCATGCGCTTGTACTCGCGCATCTTCCTATCACTCTCCAGTGCGGGAATTCAGGTGGGCGCATTGTCTTTGTACCGGGGATCCAGCAGGGTGGCAACCCAGTAGTCAGCACAAGTTACAATGTGGGCAACTCTGCTGTCGTTGTGCAGGCACTGCAGCATGTAGTCACTCATGTGTGCCAGGCTGCCCAGAGGTAGGGATAAGCTGTCCTCTGTAGGTGGTGTATCGCCGGTGTCCTCCATATCCCCCCAGCCACGCTCCAGTGATGGTCCTGAGCTGCGTAGGGTGCCACCCTGCAATGAACCCAGTTCCTCCTCCTCCTCTACCTCCTCCTCCTCCTCCTCGTCCACCAGAACTGTGCCCTGGCTGGCCACATGTGTACCTGGCCTCTGCTGGTGCAGGAACCCACCCTCTAAGCCACTTCGGAATGACCGGCCTGAAACCCTGTGAAATGCCCCCTCTTCCTCCTCCTTGCCACATCCTCTTCCATCATCGATGTAATTAGGGTTATTTACTTTAGAAAAAAGACGACTGAGGGGAGATCTAATAACTATGTATAAATATATCACGGGTCAGTACAGAGATCTCTCCCATCATCTATTTATCCCCAGGACTGTCACTGTGACGAGGGGTCATCCTCTGCATCTGGAGGAAAGAAGGTTTGTACATAAACATAGAAGAGGATTCTTTACGGTAAGAGCAGTGAGACTATGGAACTCTCTGCCTGAGGAGGTGGTGATGGTGAATACAATAAAGGAATTCAAGAGGGGCCTGGATGTATTTTTGCAGTGGAATCATATTACAGGCTATAGCTACTAGAGATGGGTTGTTGATCCAGGGAGTTATTCTGATTGCCTGATTGGAGTCGGGAAAGATTTTTTTATTCCCCTTAAGTGGGGAAAATTGGCTTCTACCTCACAGGTTTTTTTTTTTTACTTCCTCTGGATCAACTAGCAGGATGACAGGCTGAACTGGATGGACAGATGTCTTTTTTCGGCCTTATGTACTATGTTACTATGTAATTGATTTTTCAAAGAGACATAGAAGTGGTATTGTAATGCTAACAGCACTAGTGTCATCAGCACTGGCCATGTTGGTTGAGTACTCAAAAGACCGCAACAAGGTACACAGGTCGAGCATGCAGACCCAGTAACTGGTGGTGAAGTGGTGCTGATCCGCAGAGCGACTGACCCGTGTGTGCTGCAGCTGAAACTCCACTATCGCCTGCTGCTCTCTCCAGCATATGCAAGGTGGAGTTTCACCTGGTGGGCAAGTCGCATATGAGGCGGTGAGCTGGAAGGCCGAAGTTACACTGCAGCTCAGACAGGCGAGCAGCAGCAGGGTCTGAATGCCAAAAGCGAGCACAGACGGACCGCACTTTCAGCAGCAGCCAGGGCCGTCTTTAACACAGGGCAAAAGGGGCAGCTGCCCAGGGCCCAGTTGCTCCTGGGGGGCCCAAGGCAGCTGCCTCTTGAGCCCAGCTGGCCACTGCACACAAATTGAATTACATCGAGTGGCGTGCCTAAGGGGATGCTGCCAGCTACACAGGGGGTTTCTGCCATGCCTGCCTGCATACCAGCTCTCCAGGCAGTGAACTGTGAGAGAGTGAGAGCTGTGAAGGACCTTTGATGACATCATCACCTGGTGCCAGTAGCCCCCCCCTTTAGTGGTGCCAGTAGCCCCCCCCTTTAGTGGTGCCAGTAGCCCCCCCCTTTAGTGGTGCCAGTAGCCCCCCCTTTAGTGGTGCCAGTAGCCCCCCCCCTTTAGTGGTGCCAGTAGCCCCCCCCCTTTAGTGGTGCCAGTAGCCCCAAGAAAAAAAAAAAAAAAAAAAAGAACACTTATACTTACCTCCAGCGATGCGATGCAGGCCTCTTCCGGCCTGTGTCTCGAGCTGTACGGCTCCGGCGGCACGATGACATCATCGCGCCGCCGGAGCCGGCCTCTGATAGGCTGCCGGCCTTAGTGCTGGCAGCCTATCAGAGGAACAGGGAGAGAGAGGACACGCCTCTCCCTCCTCTGCTGCTGCTCCGCACGGAGATGAGCGCAATGCAAGCGCTCATCTCCGTCCGACCTGATGTTCCCTGCCGCCGCCGCCGCCGCGTCTGCCAATGGTCAGTCCGCCCCTGGTGACACCCCATCAGACTGGTGTCACCCGGTGCGGACCGCACCCCCCGCACCCCCCTCGCAACGCCACTGCATCACCATGTGACCAGTAACATAGCGATACTACTGGTCACATGGCTATGAGGTAATGAAAGGTCCTTTCTTTCTACCAGTGTTGCTGCAGCCTGCAGGAGAAGTTTGCCATAATTGTGGAGATTTTATTTTGTGAAGATTACATCAGGAAAAGGTGACAGGGGCTGTTATGGTAATATACTGTAAGCTACTGTATAGTGGGGTGCTGTATAGTGTGGGGTGCTGCATACTGTGGGGTTCTGTATAGTGTGGGGTGATGTATACTGTGGGGTGCTGTATAGTGTGGGGTGCTGTGTACTGTGAAGTGCTGTATACTTTGGGGTTCTGTATAGTGTGGGATGCTGTATAGTGTTGGGTGCTCCATACTGTATACTGCAGGGTGCTGTTTACTGTATACTGTGGGGTGCTGTATAGTGTCGGGTGCTCCATACTGTATACTGCAGGGTGCTGTGTACTGTATACTGTGGGGTGCTGTATAGTGTGGGGTGCTGTGTACTGTGGGGTGCTGTATAGTGTGGGGTGCTGTGTACTGTATACTGTGGGGTGCTGTATAGTGTCGGGTGCTGTGTACTGTATACTGTGGGGTGCTGTATAGTGTCGGGTGCTGTGTACTGTATACTGTGGGGTGCTGTATAGTGTGGGGTGCTGTGTACTGTATACTGTGGGGTGCTGTATACTGTGGGGTGCTGTATACTGCGGGGTGCTGTGTACTGTATACTGTGGGGTGCTGTATAGTGTCGGGTGCTGTGTACTGTATACTGTGGGGTGCTGTATAGTGTCGGGTGCTGTGTACTGTATACTGTGGGGTGCTGTATAGTGTGGGGTGCTGTGTACTGTATACTGTGGGGTGCTGTATACTGTGGGGTGCTGTATACTGCGGGTGCTGTGTACTGTATACTGTGGGGTGCTGTATAGTGTCGGGTGCTGTGTACTGTATACTGTGGGGTGCTGCATAGTGTCGGGTGCTGTGTACTGTATACTGTGGGGTGCTGTATAGTGTGGGGTGCTGTGTACTGTATACTGTGGGGTGCTGTATACTGTGGGGTGCTGTATACTGCGGGGTGCTGTATACTGTATACTGTGGGGTGCTGTATAGTGTCGGGTGCTGTGTACTGTATACAGTGGGGTGCTGTATAGTGTCGGGTGCTGTGTACCGTATACTGTGGGTTGCTGTATAGTGTCGGGTGCTGTGTACTGTATAGTGTGGGGTGCTGTGTACTGTATACTGTGGGGTGCTGTATACTGCAGGGTGCTGTGTACTGTATACTGTGGGGTGCTGTATAGTGTCGGGTGCTGTGTACTGTATACTGTGGGGTGCTGTATAGTGTGGGGTGCTGTGTACTGTATAGAGTGGGGTGCTATATACTGTATAGAGTGGGGTGTTGTATATTTTGGGGTGCTATATACTGTATACTGTGGGGTGCTGTATAGTGTGGGGTGCTGTTTACTGTATAGAGTGGGGTGCTATATACTGTATAGAGTGGGGTGTTGTATATTTTGGGGTGCTATATACTGTATACTGTGGGGTGCTGTATAGTATGGGGTGCTGTATACTGTATACTGTGGGGTGCTGTATACTGTACACTACGGGATGCTGTATATTGTGGAGTGCTGTATACTGTGGGTGCTGTATATTGTATAGTGTGGGGTGCTGTATACTGTATACTATGGGGGGCTGTATATTGTGGAGTGCTATACTGCTCTCCTGTATACTGTGGGGTGCAGTATAGTGTGGGATGCAGTATAGTGTGGGGTGCAGTATAGTTTATACTATGGGGGGCTGTATATTGTGGAGTGCTATACTGCTCTTCTGTATACTGCGGGGTGCAGTATAGTGTGGGGTGCAGTATAGTGTGGGGTGCTATATAGTGTGGGGTGCTGTATAGTGTGGGGTGCAGTATAATGTGGGGTGCTGTATAGTATGAAGTGCTGTATACTGTATAGTGTGCTGTATACTGTGAGGTGTTATACTGTATGCTATAGGATGCTATACTGCATACTGTGGGGTGTTACACTATGTATTGCATACTGTGGGGTACTATATACTGTGGGGTGCTATACTATATATGGCATACTTTGGGAAACTATATACTATAGGGTGCTATACTGCATACTGTGGGGTGCTGTATACTATAGGGTACTATACTGTGGGGTGCTGTATACTATAGGGTGCTATACTGCATACTGTGGGGTGCTGTATACTATAGGGTGCTATACTGTGGGGTGCTGTATACTATAGGGTGCTATACTGCATACTGTAAGGTGCTGTATACTATAGGGTGCTATACTGCATACTGTGGGGTGCTGTATACTATAGGGTGCTATACTGTGGGGTGCTGTATACTATAGGGTGCTATACTGCATACTGTAAGGTGCTGTATACTATAGGGTGCTATACTGCATACTGTGGGGTGCTGTATACTATAGGGTGCTATACTGTGGGGCGCTGTATACTATAGGGTGCTATACTGCATACTGTAAGGTGCTGTATACTATAGGGTGCTATACTGCATACTGTGGGGTGCCGTATACTATAGGGTGCTATACTGTGTGGTGCTGTATATTATAGGGCGCTATAATGCATACTGTGGGGTGCTGTATACTATAGGGTGCTATACTGCATACTGTAAGGTGCTGTATACTATAGGGTGCTATACTGCATACTGTGGGGTGCCGTATACTATAGGGTGCTATACTGTGGGGTGCTGTATACTATAGGGCGCTATAATGCATACTGTGTGGTGCTGTATACTATAGGGTGTTATAATGCATACTGTGGGGTGCTGTATACTATAGGGTGCTATACTGCATACTGTGGGGTGCTGTATACTATAGGGTGTTATACTGCATACTGTGTGGTGCTGTATACTATAGGGTGCTATACTGCATACTGTGGGGTGCTGTATACTATACGGTGCTATACTGCACACTGTGGGGTGCTGTATACTATAGGGTGCTATACTGCATACTGTAAGGTGCTGTATACTATAGGGTGCTATACTGCATACTGTGGGTGTGTATACTATGCTATGTGTGCATACTGTATCTGCATACTTTGGGGTGCTGTATACTATTGTATTGCATACTATGTATGCACTGTGGGTACTATATACTGTGGGGTGCTATACTATATATGGCATACTTTGGGAAACTGTATACTATAGGGTGCTATACTGCATACTGTGGGGTGCTGTATACTATAGGGTGCTATACTGTGGGGTACTGTATACTATAGGGTGCTATACTGCATACTGTGGGGTGCTGTATACTATAGGGCGCTATAATGCATACTGTGGGGTGCTGTATACTATAGGGCGCTATAATGCATACTGTGGGGTGCTGTATACTATAGGGTGCTACACTGCATACTGTGGGGTGCTGTATACTATAGGGCGCTATACTGCATACTGTGGGGTGCTGTATACTATAGGGTGCTATACTGCATACTGTGGGGTGCTGTATACTATGGGGTGCTATACTGCATACTGTGGGGTGCTGTATACTATAGGGTGCTATACTGCATACTGTGGGGTGCTGTATACTATAGGGTGCTATATTGCATACTGTGGGGTGCTGTATACTATAGGGCGCTATACTGCATACTGTGAGGTGCTGTATACTATAGGGTGCTATACTGCATACTGTGGGGTGCTGTATACTATAGGGCGCTATACTGCATACTGTGGGGTGCTGTATACTATAGGGTGCTATACTGCATACTGTGGGGTGCTGGGGTGCACTGTAATGCTAGGGTAAGTCCCGGTCTCCCCCCTGAACTGCAGAGCGATGCCCACTTCCATCCGGAGCCCCGCTGCCCAGAGCGCTGATCCTGAGCCGCTGGAGTCTTCAGAACTGGAAGGATTTACAGTCTTTCACTGTAAGCTCTATTATATATAGTGGTGGAGGGCATGATTGCATGCTGGGAAGGCGGGATCCAGGGGGCCCAAGTAAATTCTTGCCCAGGGTCCAATCAATATTAAAGACGGCCCTGGCAGCAGCTCTGACAAGTCTGGGTAGTTTTTAAGAAACTTCTGCACCACCAGATTCAGCACATGCACCAGGCAAGGGATGTGCATCAAACCAGCTAGTTCCAGAGCTGCAACCAGATTTCACCCATTATCGCACACCACCAGGCCGGGCTTGAGGCTCACTGGCAGCAACCAGTCATCGGTCTGTTGTTCTATGCCCCTCCAAAGATCCTGTGCAGTGTGGGGGTTGTCTCCCAAACACATGAGTTTTAAAATCACCTGATGACGTTTACCCTTGGCTGTGCTGAAGTTCAGGGTGAGGTTCTTTTGATGACCGGATGTGGGGGTGGAAGAAGAGAGAAATGTCAAATGAGTATTTGGGTTGTGCATTTGGAACTGCTTTGTGGACCAGGAATACTTATTTTTTCCCCAAAAATACTCTGAGGCTCTATTTCACGGCAGAAATGTCAAATGTGTATTTGGGTGGTGTATTTCAAACTGTTTTGTGGACCAGGAATAACGTTTTTTCCCCCCCTTAAACAGACTGATGCACTATTTCCCTGCAGAAATATAAATATGTATTTGTACGCTGTATGCACAACTGCTTTGTAAAGCAAGAATATTGCTTTTTTCCCACAAAAAAAACATTATTCACTATTTCACTGCAGAAATGTCAAATGTGTATTTGGGCGGATCACAAATGTGCTTTGGGGACCAGGATCAAAGCTTTTTATCACAAAAATACTGCAGAAATTGAATATACGGTTTAGTGCATTGTATACACAAGTGCTCTGTGGCACCACAGGTCCCAGACTAGACAAATGGACTATGTCACCCCTTAATTATACAAAGGGTAATGTAGGGGACTTGAGTAGCCAGAAAAAAAGTATTTTCTCCTTCACTGAGCTACCAAAAAGGATTAAGCTGATGTTCCTGCCAGGCCCTGCAGTGGCTAAAATGGCCGCCGACGCCAACCTCTGTAACAGATGGATTTAAAAAAAAAAATCCTTTGCAGTGGCTGGGTACGAAACAGGTTCTGCAGATTTCTTCCCTAATCTGTCCCTCACAGAAGCGGCAGCATCCTATCCCTACACTGAGAAGAGCAGAGTGACGGCTGGTGCTACATGACTCCAGCTTAAATAGAGGCTGGGTCACATGCTGCACTCCATTAGTAGGCATGGCTGTGATGGATTCTTAGGGCAAAGAAGTAAAACACTTGCTGATTGGCTGCTGTGCAGCCCTTTAGAAAGCGGTAAGAATCGCTGAGCAATGGACCCGAACTTTTATGAAAATGTTCGGGTTCGGGTCCAGGTCCCGAACACCCTGAAATTCGGTACGAAACCGCACTATACAGCTCGGGTTCGCTCAACCCTATGAAGCAGCCCAGACACCTTTCATTTATTCATTCTTGCTTCTAAATTTATACAAATATATACCTCTCTCTAGACAGTGGAGGAAGAAATTGTGGGGGCATTACATACCATAAGTAACTCTGGGGCTGTGTATGAGGGGCTATTTTTTGTGCAGGGGAGGAACAGGTTAACAAGAGTTAACTGCAATGCACCCTGAGAGATGCAGGTGCTTGATTGTCTCATGGGAGCTATTGCCTACCCACAGAAAGGGAATAAAATCCTCCATATAAGCAGATAAGTGAATAAAAAAAGAGTTTTAATTTTGTGGGATAACCCCTTTCCAAATGTATTTATATGAGGGGTAGGACAAATTCTCTTGTTATGCAAAGGAGAAGTTTCTGACAGGTTTTATTGAAGTTTAGTATGATAGCTGTTGCATAGTTACTAATTGGTTTAATTGCTTCATATGACCCGCCATTCTTACCAATGCCTTGTGTCCTTAAGTGTAAGACATACCCCATATTTCTCTCCAACCCTATCCTGTTCCATACAGCTCTTAAAGATGGTTGGCCACTCCACCAAACACATACCTGTAGTTTGGTTTTACTTGCAGCACTTCTCGAAATTCCATCCATCACTTGTCTAATATATGTAAACACAACCAGCCGACACAGGATATATTCATATATCTACTTCTCCAATTTAGAGACAAATGACTCACTCACACTTCATATAGCAAACTCAATCTTTGTGCACCAGAGACAAGCCTAGGCCAATGTTGAGGGCTCCTTGTTGGATTTTATAATTCTTTGAATATGATAAATCATGCTCTGTGCTGGATAAGCATTTTCTATCGACCTCCAGAAAGCAATTCAAGAAATTACTCTTTTTACTTTGGCCTGTCTAATTTTTTAAAAGCTCACCTTAAAAAATGAAAGCCAGAACACTGGTTTTGAATTTTTAAGGTCTTGTTTCAGAATTTTGGCAAAATTTTACACATCAATTGGGGGGAAGCTGTCTCATCCCACTGCAGCCATTTACGAATTTTGTGTTTTAGCTTTTAATTCTCCGCCTTTTCGAAGCTATAACTTTTTATTTTTCCATTCATATAGCCATATGCGGGCTTGGTTTTGCTGGATGTGTTGTACTTTCTAATGGCACCATTTAATATTCCATACAATGTTTTGGGAATGGAAGAAAATGGGGTGGAATTGACAAAATTTCCATGCTGACATATTTCCTTTATTCTACATGTCAGAATGTGTTACAGAAGCAGATATGGATCTGCTGTGCCACTGAACAGTTTTGACTTAGGACTGCTTCTAAAGGCTGTATAAGACAGTCCAATGTGGCAGACTGCCTACTCGCTAGCGGAGGAGACCGCTGCTATTACATGCAGCGGTCTCCCCTGCAGCGTGGGGAGGAGTGATCGTTAAGCCACCGTTCGTCCCCATGCTGTATAGTGGTTTGCTGGCAGCAGCTTGTTATTAGAAACCACAATCAGCTACCTGCAAACAATCAATTTTTAACGTGTCAAAAGATTTGGGTTGCTCAACGATCGAAGACTCGTTAGTGATCATCTGCCGAATAATCGTCGGGTGTAATACAGGCTTAAAGTTTTATCTAAGTAGACCCCTGGTCTTTTCTTCAACCTTTAACCACTATAGAGGGATGTGAACTCCACTGTAGGGAAACCACAGGCTGCTACCTCTCTGTTCAGTGGCTGCCGACCCTCAGGGGACATGAGACACTGGGCCAGTGCACCAAGGGAATCAGGCAAAACTGTATTCAGTAAACAAGCCTAGGTCAAAACAGGCAGGGTATGAGCAATCCAGTAAAGTCCAAAGGTCATGGCAGGCACCACAGGGTCAAAGCAAGGAGCAGGTAGAGGGAAGGTCAAGCAGGGAAGGGTCCAATCTGGTAACAGGCAAAGGTTGTTACATGGTCAAGCAAACAAGACTATGACATGCTCTCATGCCTTTAGCAATATTTCTTATATTGTATATGTATTATGCTTTGTGTTCCAGGTGGTAATTCCTTCATCTAGTGGTCGACTGTTCAATCACTTTAGTTAGCTAGTATACAATTCCTTCTATGTCCCTAGGAAGCCATGGCATCTGTCACTTGATATGGTGACATCATCAAGTGAGCTCATGTAGGAGCCATTTTTTCTCTCAGTATCTGCTGAACGAGCAGTATCTGAAGTTATCCTCCTCATCCAAGACTACAGTAGCATCACTGGTATGTCTACTCCATAGTTATTAGTTAGAGACCATGCTTGTCAAAGATCAGCACCTTCATTGTGTACATGTTGTTGTGGAAATTTCCTTACCCCGTGCTTACAAGCACGTGTATCAAGCTCCTTTTGTGTAGGGAAAGGCCACACTATTCCAGTAATCAGATAAGATGCTTCATGGTTGAGAGACCTGGTGAGACTTTCCATCTCATCCAGACTCCTTCTTTATTTACATAGACAAAAGGGATAACAATAGGAAGGGGCAGGCCCAACACCTGACCACTTCCTTCATGTACAGTACAAACATACAGGAAGTGATGACACACAACATTTCTCTCAATCACCACTAGGGGGAATCTTGTTCAGCCCCGATCAGTGATCAATGCTCAACAAGGCTCACCAGGATTCTCATGTGGGCCTACTTAGAGGAACAGCATCACCATCTCCAGCTGTTGATCAGGCGCACTGGAAATAACGAATGCACATTCCTTTCCGAATATTGTTCTCTTAATAAATGCATACACACCAAGCCAATAAATCCGCTCTTTGGGTGGCGGGCCCCAGCCAGCGACTACTCATTCGCCAAGAAAACTCTGCTTGCTCTGCAGCGCATCAGTCTCCCCCGGCCCACAGCCCAGCGCATATCACATAGACTGTTTGCCAGTGGAGACCTCTGCGCCCGGCATCTGATTGTTCTCTACATCCACAGTAAGATATCCACTCCAATGGTTTACACACTGAGAGACATAATGATAATACATGACATATTAGAAAACACATCCTAATAAAATTTCCACAACAATGTCTATGGCTACTCATCTTCCCTCTTATTGCCGTGTTGCATTTCATGCACATGTTCACACCTGAATATTTCTGTGTTATAGTGTGTTGCTACATGCTGTTGTACAATAGTAAACACAACAGGGAGGATTTATCAAACTGGTGTATATCTGACTTAGTTGCCGATAGCAACAAATCAGATTCCACCTTTCATTTTCCAAAGGAGCTGTGAAAAATGAAAGGTGGAATCTGATTGGTTGCTATGAGCCAGTTCTGCTTTATACCAGTTTAATAAATCGTTCCCACTGCCTTTCAAAGGCCATGATGCGGTGTATAGTCACACGCTGTCTTCCATTTGCAGTCATTTAAAGGAACGGGAGAACCGTCTTAATGGGAATGGAGACTCTGTAAGGGGGAAGAAGAGCTAGAGGGTTGTGGATGTGTGGCCTCAATAATCTACAAAACAGAACTAAATAAAATTAAGATAACCTAGTAAGTGCAGTATAATGCTCATTAGGGCACACAAAATAAAGTGTCAACCTTAAATGAGTTACCTCTTAAGAGACAACCTCTTTAAGACTGAAGTAGGGCAGCAGGAGTAATGTAGATGGATGGCCATCCATGTAATACATGGATGGCTTGAGTCTGCCAGAGCCTTGGCATCACCCTCACTTGTGTCTATATGGCTTAACAAGGAATAGAAGAGGGGTTGTCTTCATGAGACACCTTAAACTATATTATAAAGAAACACAGTCCTGTCTAGTCATGCTTATTTGGTCACAGACAGGTATGTTCAATGCCTGGTTTATTTGTCTTCTTAAATATTGCTATCCTAATTTATTTGCATTGAATAATGGAAGGAATAGTAATATTTCAGGGACCATTTCCTTCTGTTGCGGAAGAGTTTTTATTTCTTACCCCGACTGCACAAAGTGATTCGTAACAGACAATAACAGTTATGATGAATTCTAATGGTCAGTAAGTCACAGTGATTAGACAGCTCACCAAGAGCCACTTCACTCAAGTCTTAAGAGGAACTAGTAATTCAATGTCTTTTCTGAAAAACTTCATCATAATATACAGAGACAGGTACAGAAAAATCAATGGTTCAGGATCTACATCTATCACAATGTCTCCAAAACCCCAGTGAAAGTATTAGACCACAGGATGAGGCTCTAATTATCTGGCATAGAACGGCAGTCTACAGCCACCTGATTTTATCTCACTGACATTAAAACGGATATCTTCCTGTACCCAATGCACCACTTGAATCTGAGAAAATAAATCAACTCTTTGTCTTTGCTGGCATCGCCTGACAAGGAGCTAGACCAAAAAGAGGTCACATCCAGTGAATAACATCATTACTGTATTTATTGCTCTCTCCCAAATAATTTACCGACTGAAAGAACATTCAAAGTACACTGACTTCACTCTATCATTTGTATTAACTGACAGACTGGCATGTGCCTAAATGCCAAACTTTATTAAGATTGTAACCACTTTTTGTCATAAAGCCTTATGGAAACACAATTATAGCTAGAAGTCTAGGAGAATATCTTGCTTTCTGTTTAATATAGAGAGATGGGTAATTTGCAGCTACAAGTCGCCAATCTGGCTCCTTCTGCATCCCCCATAGTTAGGCACTCGACTACAGGACAGAATACCATTACGTCCTATTCCAGGTTTAATGAGTATTCCTTGATGGTTTCAAATTGGCGCCACAGTAGAGAAGACAAAAAAATTAGTTCTAGAAATAACTTTTGTCGAATGCATGGATGTCTAGTAAATAAAACCGATTTATGTGCAGGAAGGTATAGGAACATAAGTGGTGGTGGTTTTTAACATTTTAAGTTGTTTCCTTTATGATTTGCACATAAATATTTTAGATATAAAAACACAGAATAATCAGTTCACCCGATACCATGAAGTTTGTATTACAGAACTTAAAACTACAGAGCTGGTTCCCAGGTGTCAATACATCCAAAATTCAGCAGATTCGGCACTTCGCTTAAGGCTATATTCACACCAACATATTTTGTTTCCGTGTCCGTTCCGTTTTTTTTGCAGATAGGATGCAGACCCATTAATTTCAATGGGTCCGCAAAAAATGCGGACAGCACACTATTTGCTCTCTGCATCCGTATGTCCGTTCCGTAGCCCCGCAAAAAAATAGAACATGCCCTATTCTTGTCCATTTTGCAGACAAGGATAGGCATTGTTACAATGGATCCGCAAAAAAACGGATGCCATATGGACGTCATCCTTTTTTTCCCCACAATTGGCAGACCGCAAAACACACAGGGTCTGTTCCATCAGAATAAAAAAAAATGTATCCTTTATTTTGACCATCTGTTGTGCGCATTTTGCATCTGTTTATGACAGCTCCATCAGAGATCCGTTATTTTGCATGGGAGAAAAAATCCTCCTCGCAGGACTTGAAGGATCTGAACAATGGAAAACAAAATGGTGATGTGATTAGATTAAAATATGTGTGTGTCTGTGTTTACTAAAAACACATAGGAGATTGTATTTTAATTTTGTCATATGTGTCCTAAAATATAACAAACTTGGAATTTTAGCCAAGTGCTAAATATCTAAAATTATATATATATATATATATATATATATATATATAGATAGATAGATATATATCTATAAGCGTCAATTTTGATGTAAATTTGTTTTCCCTTAGTCCTAACAGCAGCACAAGTGGGGATTTGCCCCAGTGAAGCTGGTCAGGACAGGCGGAATTTTATTGAATAAAAAATTTCTGCCAAGTATCACATTAAATAATTAGTTGATTGATGCCCACCCCTATATAACCCGCCCCCTGACTGGACGGGGTCGCTTTCTTTAACAAGTACACCAGACAACCTCAGGGTGGGAAATTTGTGTGCTGCTGTTAGGACTAAGGGAAAACAAATTTACGTCAAAATCAACGCTTCCCTTTCGTCCTAACCAGCAGCACAAGTGGGGAAGTAGAAAGGACCTTACACAAATTTGGGAGGGCAAAGATCTTTGTATAAGCACATACACACATATAATCTCCTTCACTCTAAGGGAGCGCAGCACTTAGAACAGAGTGTCCAAAGGCAGCTTCCTCCGCTCGCCTTGAGTCTATATGGTAGTGAGAGATGAAAGTGTTCTGGGAACTCCAAGAGGCGGCAGCGCAAATCTGGTCTAAAGGAATTAATTTCCTTTCCGCATAAGACGTGGATACTGCCCTAGTCGAATCGGCAGACACAAATGACGGCGGTGACAGGTTCTGGAACAGAAAGGACAGATGGATAGCGTCTTTGATCCACCTACTCAAAGTGGGCTTGGAGGCTTTAAGCCCTCTGTTTTTCCCCAAGTAGGCTAGAAGGAGATTCTCTGATCTTCTGAAATCCGTTGTTCTGTGCAAATATACTTTTAGAACCCTTAGGATATTCAGTGTGAGTAACTTCCCCTCCTCTGGAGACATTGGAGCAGGTGAAAACTTAGGTAACGTTATTGTCTGATTGATATTTGCAAATGACGGCACTTTGGGCAGAAAGGTTGGCAGCAACCTCAACAGGACCCTGTCCTGGAGGAAAGTTAGGTATGGCTCCGCCGCTCCTAGAGCTTGAAGTTCCCCAATTCATTTAGCCGAGGTGATAGCTAATAGAAAGGTGACCTTGAGCGAAAGGGATCTCAAGTCTGCCTCCTCTAAAGGCTCAAAGGGTGGGGAACACAACCCTTTTAGCACTATTGCTAGATCCCACTCAGGGATCGGTCTCAGGATGCTAGGTTTGAGTCACTGAGCTCCTTTAAGGAACCTCCTGATTAGGTAATCTTGAGAAATCGGCCTACCAATACATGCCGACAAGGCAGAGACGTTAGCTCTGATAATAGATGGGCATAGACCCTTGTCTAGACCATCCTGCAGGAACTGTAAAACCGCTGAGAGAGAAGGATCTGAGGGAACTACCTCTCTATTAGAACACAATAGAACGAAGATCCTGTAGATCCTAGAGTATTTCCTGTTTGTGGACTCAGCCCGGGAGTGCGAGATTGTTCTCAAGACCTCCATAGATAACCCTCTAGCATCTAGAAGGGACCTGTCAATCTCCAGGCGGTCAGACTGAGCCTCCTCAGATCTAGACAGGGACCTGTGTCCTGATACACTAGGTCCTGTATTATGGGAAGTCTCCAATATGTGCCCTGACTCATCTGCATGAGCTGGGTGAACCCAGACCTATTTGGCCAGAATGGTATGATGGCTATCACTGAGGTCTGGTCTTGCTTGATCTTTATCAATAGCCTTGGTATCATGGAAATTGGAGGGAACACATAAGCCAGCCTGAACCTCCAAGTTATGGACAGAGCGTCTATCGCTACAGGGTTGTCCTCTTTGTAAAGGGAGCAGAACCTGTTCACCTTGGCGTTCAGTCGAGTTGCCATCAGATCGATCTCTAGAGTACCCCAACGCTGGACAATCCTGGAAAAGATGTTCTCGTTCAAAGACCATTCCCCTGGAGCTGGAAGTCCCCGACTTAGGCGATCTGCCACTATGTTAAGTTCTCCTCTGATATGAACCGCCAGTAAGTGGGATAGGTTGGTCTCTGCCCAAGAGAGAATTAGTCCTACCTCCCTCAGGAGAGTCTGGGATTTCATTCCTCCCTGTCTGTTTAGGTAAGCCACTACCGTTGTGTTGTCGGTCCGGACCCTCACCGCTTGACTGCGGATGAGAGGAGCAAAATGATTGAGGGCTAGTCTGACCGCTCTCAACTCCTTCAAATTGGAAGAGAGGAGTCTCTCCTGAGGACTCCAAGTACCTTGTACTGGATTGCCCTCCAGATGGGCTCCCCAACCTAGAAGGGAGGCGTCTCTGGTCAACGTAATCCAACGAGGTTGATCAAGGACCTCCCATCTGTTAGGTTCCTCCACCACCTGAGTGAAGAACAGGCTCTTACAGACAGGGAGTGCATCCGGTCCAAATCCTTTGGCTTGCGACTCCAAACTGTTAACACTTCTTCCTGAAGTGGGCATAGATGCCATAAGGCCCACGGAACTGCCTCCGCAGATGCTGACATGTGGCCTAACATCCTCATGAGAACCCTGATAGACACCCGTCTGGGTGGAAGTAGAAACTCTGCAGCTTTTATTACTTTGTCTTTTCTCTGTGGTGACAGGAACAGGAACATCCGATGTGAGTCGATCCCAAACCCTAGGAATGTTCTGGTGGTAGAAGGGATCAACTGTGACTTGTCCCAGTTTATAAGTCAACCTAGAGTCTGCAGAGTGTGGAGAGCTTGTTGAAGGTGACCTTGCAGGACCCTAGAAGTCTTAAATGTGCGACAACAGGAGCCGCCACCTTTGTAAAGGTGTGCGGGGCAGAGGAGATGCCGAAGGGCAACACAGCAAATTGGTAGTGCTTCACTACACCACCTATGGTCACAGCAACTCTGAGATATTTTCTGTACGCTGGATAGATGGGAACATGAAGGTAAGCATCCTTCAGATTTTTCGTCACCATCAAATCTCCTGGGTTCAGGATGTTTAGAACTGATCGAAGGGTTTCCATCCGGAAACGCTTCTTTCTGATAAAACGGTTTAGATAGCGTAGGTTGATGATCATACCAATCCCCTGATGGCTTTGGGACCAGAAATATGGGAGAATAAACTCCCGACCTTGCTCGTGCGGAGGAAGTTCCTCCAGTGCCCCCTTTTTTATGTACTGACTGCCGTACCGAATCCTCCAGGACTAATTGCCTGGTAGGATTCAAAACCCTCGTCAGAATGAACCTCTCCTGAGGTAGGGAAATAAAATCGATCTTGTACCCTGATGTTACGACCTCTAACACCCAGGAGTCTGGAATTTTTTGATTCCAAAAAACTTGAAATAAACTTAAACGACCTCCTGAGGGTTTGGGGCTGGAACAGCGGGTGGGGACGGAAAACCGTCAGGCTGCTGAGAGTCATGGTTCAGCCTTGCGGTTTCCACAACAGCGACCTCTTTTGTTGCCTTCAGGGCGCCTCTGGGTCCTGTCTCGCCCCCGGAACCTTGATGCTCTACCTCTTCCTCGACCCCGAAAGGATTGTTGAGGAAGGGACTTCCCCTTCTTGTCAGCGAGGTCCTCCATTAAACGATCCAACTCAAAACCGAATAGCCTGCCCGGCTCATAGGGAAGGGAGCAGAGGTTGAACTTTGACGTGTTGTCTGCAGCCCATGGCTTCAGCCAAAGATGACGTCTGCTGGCCGAAGAAAGTGCCATAGACTTGGCAGTTAACTTTAGCTGCTGTTGAGATGCGTCAGTCTGAAAATCTATCCCTAATAAAAGGGTTTTGAACTGGTCCAGAATATCGTCTCTGGCAACCCCAGAATCCAGATCAGACTGGATTCTGAGTATGCGGGTGCGGACAAAATTTGACACTTCACTGCCGGCTAGAGCCACGGAAGCAGAGGCAGCAGCCGCAGTATAGTTGCGTCTAAGGGAGCTTTCTGCTCGTCTATCTAGGGGGTCTTTTAAATTACTTCCATCGTCGGATGGAACTAGAGTTCTCCTAGAGAGTTTAGATATTGCCATATACACCTTAGGAGGCGGAAACCAAGCCCGCGAATCTTCTTCCTGCAGGGGAAACATTAGTTTGAATCTTTTTGTCAAAACTGGACCTTTTTTCGGGTGTTTCCATTCTATGGCCATTAGTTTTTTCAAAGACTCGTCCACTTTGAAGGCCCTTGGCCCCCTAGAGGTGGATTGTGGAGCTTCCCCATGCTCAACATCCTGGTCCCTTGACCTGATGGAACGTAATAACCTCTGAGTTTTTTCAGCTGGAAAAAGAAAGGCTGAGTCCTCCTCTTCAGAGGAAGAATTATCTTCTATGGACACCACGTCCTCAGGAATCAGGACAGGGCCCGGAGAGGCCTGTCTAGGTCTCTTATTAGAGACTGCGCCTTTTATCTCTGCAATGGAGGTGTCCATGAATTCTTTCATCCAGGAGAACATCTCCACCACAGTAGGCTCTGGATTCGCCGGTCTGGGTCGACAGCCTGGGCAACGGTGGAATTCGTCAGGTAAGGGGGTGCTACAGTTGGAACAAGCCAGATGTCTCTGCTTGTGAGAAGACTTCCCTAGGAATAAATAATAAGAACACTAATATTGGGTGCAATTCAACTCGCCTGAGGAAAAAATGATCTCCACCTTACCAAGAGAGGGCATAGAAGGATCTGGATTCGACATGTTGGATAGAGAAATCACCACTCGATCCACAGACGTCAGCTGCACACAAGACTGAGTGCAACACTGACATCTAGAAGTTTGAGGTTTAAATAAGGCGGGCACGCCCCCCTTCCCGCCCCTGGAAGTACAAATAATAATTTGTTTGATTTACCTAAAACAAAGGTACCCCCAATGAGACAACCCTCACTAAGGATACTCCTAGTAGAGGACGCTGCCTCTAAGCTAATTTTAAGTGCAAGAACGGCGCCCGAGACCGGAAGTGATGCGAATGACGCACTTCCGGTCTCGCAAGAATGGTAGACGGAGCACACAAGCGAACGCTGCTCCAGGGCCTGATAGCAGGAGGGTAAGAACTATAACCACCGGAGGGAAGGGGAAGAAAAGAGGGAAAGGAGACTTGAAGCAGGAGTTCTCCGCTATGCTGGCCGGGATCCTCCATCTGCAGCAGCAGGGGCCAGACCTGAAAAAGATGAAACAAAAATAAGGAAAAAATTTGAGAAATACAATTAACCCTACATGGGGAAACTCCAAAGGAGTTAAGCCTGTCCATCTCCAGTCCACAGGACAGAAAAAAAGCGACCCTGTCTAGTCAGGGGGGCGGGTTATATCGGGGGGGGGCATCAATCAACTAATTATTTAATGTGATACTTGGCAAAAAAATTTTATTCAATAAAATTCCGCCTGTCCTGACCAGCTTCACAGGGGCGAATCCCCACTTGTGCTGCTGGTTAGGACGAAAGGGAATGAGGTGTTATACACAAAGCATAAGTAACAGTGGTCAAACAGTTACCTTCCATTAGATCAATATCATTTGTAATGGGAAAATACAAAGTGAGCATAAAAACAGTCCTTGATTTCCAACAGATATAGAATATAAATTTATTTGAATATTCTTACACATTGGTGGCTACAGTTGCATCAACTCATACCGTTTCATGTGGTTGGTTGATGTGCGCCCCACCCATTAAGTTTTGATTTTTTAACTACTTGAAATGAAGGAGAGTTTTTGTGCTTATGCAGTATAGAGTAGACAAACTAGGAAGACAGAGATTTTGTCCCCCCGGCATTTACACTAATGGAATAGCAGTAAGAGTGTTGGTTCTGCTTTAACTAATGCAGTACATTAGTAGAGCCGGGCACATAGACGCCGCTCTTAAGAAGCTTCTGGCAGTGCATCCGCCGGAATTATGAAGAGGCGCCAGCCTCTACATAACTTTGGCAGATCCACCGCCGATTCTAGATGTCTTACATTTAGACAATTTTCTATACCTAAAACAAGGCCTGTCCTCTTCTCCTCCCACACCACATTCGTATTTTTAGACCTAGTGTGAGTGGTGAAAAGTCGCAGATTGTCCTTTGTCCCACCATCTGCACCAGAAATAGGCATATTTCAGTTTAATAAATGACCCCCTGTATGTCTTCTGTCCTATTTTATGGGTGACACGTGTCTAATTGTTTTGTATGTTGCAGAATTAGTTACCTATATTTACCTATTTTAATACAGATTGATTGATATTGAATGGGTTGATTTTAGTATTCTTTTTCTGAAATTGTGTTTTTGGAGGAAGGAGTTTTTAATTCTCTATTTTAACTAAAGGTCTCTAACTCTCTAGTTGAATAATTCACAATGAGTTTTCTTGCAAAAAATCCAACTTTAATTGATTACATAACTGTATTTTTCCTTCTGAATTCATATAAGAAAGCATTATGCGAGATAAAAGCATGGTTCATCTAATCAACAGTAATAGATACATTTTGTTCTGTGGCTATAGCGTGAATTCTCCCAGATTCACACAGAAATCTGAAGTTTCCTTTGATATGTGTGGTTACATGCTGTTTAAAGGTCATACTTTGAAAGTTAAACTCTTACTATTGTGCAGTGCTAAAGTTTTCCTTGTTTGGGAGATCATATTGTACAGAATTTAACATTAAAGCCCGCTAGGTCAGTATAGGTTTCTGAGAACTGCAGTTTAGAACAAGATTGTTCACTATTCTTAGAATCAGTTTTTTTTTTCCCTTATATGAAGAATGTACTTTATCACGATTTACAATTTTGTAACCTTTTCACGACTAATGATCATTCATTAAATGGTTTCTAAGGAATATATGGAGAGGGCTTAGGAGCTGAGTCTATTCCGTAAGGAGTGGGTGCAGCCAGGATCAGACACAACTCTCAATCCAGACATTTAACTCATCAACTGCCATGGACAGTTGTGACCATAGCTTCTAAGTGGTTAGACAGCGGGAGTGTGCTCTCTCAGTCCTCCGATTGGGACCCCTGCAACGTAATTGTATGGATGCTACCATTTTACTTAATATGTGTAATAAAGTGACAGTAAAATTATAGGTAAAAATTATCGTAAAACTGCTATTCATAAACGATTAAAATAGCACAGGTTCAAAAACTGTTTCTAAAAATATAAAAGAAACCTAAAATCTACATAAACGACTAAAAAATACATTTTCCAGTTATCATTTTAAAAGTGAAAAACTGTGGAAAATAACCATAATTGGTATCATTTAATCTGAAGAAGTCTGAAATATTAAAATATCATGTTATTTATCATGCATAATGAACATCTTAAGAAAAAAAAAACAATGCCGGTATTGTTGTTTTTGTTCACCTTGCCTCCCCAAAAATAATTAAAAAAAAAATTTAAAAAGTCACATGTACATAAATATAGCAATAAAAAAAAACTACAGCTTGTCACACAAAATGAGTCCTATCACAGCTCCATTGGTAGAAAAATTTTAACGTTATGGGTGTCCGAATATGATAACACAACGCAATAAAAAAAAAAAAAAAACTTAATAATATTCAAAAAGATATCTCCCAGGCATATCTTTCTAGAACCAACTTTTGGAAGTGCTTACCTATGAGTCAAAGGCCAACTTTTTAACATGCTTTAGAACATGACCAGGGAAAATAGCCAAGCCATATATGCATCCACAGACAGGTGTTTTAGAAAGTAACACAAAAGAAATTTAAAAAATGGTCATTTGGTCATTGGTGTCTTCGTAAATGGGGTTAATGTATACCGATAACTAAACACCATTGTGCAAACCTTCCTAGCAGCAATCTTAGGCTATGTTAACACATTTGGCTTGCATTCTGTGTCAAGATCCATGTGAAATCTGCATCCCATATACTGTATGTAAATAGGATTTCCACAACCTCCTTCACATAGGAACACTTCTGGCAGTTTTGTGGAAGAAAAATAAATAAATGGTCTGTCACTTAACTTTGGAATAAAACTCAAGGATTAGCCCCATTGAATAAAGATGGAGCTAATGTAAAGGGGATCTGGTTAAATTAACCAGGTTGGGATACCTGCGCTGATATTGGGGCAAGTGTATACAGCTATTTTAAAACTACTCTGTGTCCAATAGCTACAAATGGATAATGATTGTATTGTTGGTAGATAAGCGGAGGTCCGTCTGTAGAGGAGATCTGATTAGAGCAGTTCTATTGGGATACCCGTGCTGACTAAAATACTAGTGTGTTATGGATATATAAATGAGTATGTATAGTCAGCGGTATAGTTTTCTATTACCTGTTCCTGAGATGTGGTGGTAAAGCAATCTTTCAGTTTCTTTCCGGCGTTCTTTCGCTTCCCATGAAGCTGTCGTCCTCGGTGTTAGTTGTTCTACCTACAAACACGGGCAGTGCTCCGGCCGGCAGCAGCAGCTCGTGCGAGGGAACTCGGCTTGGTTTCCTGGAACTTGTGCGTGTGACGTCACCGCAATAGGTATGAATGCCTCCAAGGGACAAAAAGGGTCTTGTGAGTAGTAGCAGCAGACTCACTGGATATCTAGCAGCGATCCCCGACTAGGGGAGAGGGAGCAGTAAAAATACAAATAAAATGGCAGCGCAGGTGAGCACATTGAATAAAGATGGAGCTAATGTTCATGTAGATATGCAGTAGCACAAAGTACAAATCTGTGGCACATGTGCAGCAGAAATCCAAGGGAGATTTTAATCCATCAGGTAAACCAAGATTTTAATCCATTAGGTAAGCTTAAAGAGTTCGTCTCACTTCAGCAAATAGCATTTATTATGAACAGAAAGTTAACACAAGGCACTTCCTAATTTATTGTGATTGTCCATATTGCTTCCTTTGCTAGCCGGATTCATTTTTCTATCACATTATACACTGCTCTTTTCCATGGTTACGACCATCCTGCAATCCAGCAGAGGTGGACGTGCTTGCACACTATAGGAAAAAGCACCATCCTAAGCTCGTTACCGCGGTCCCAGCCAACCCCAATGAGGCCAGTGGATTCTATAGTGTTTTGCTGATGGATTGCAGGGTGGTCATAACTAGAGATGAGTGAATCAAAGTTGATAAATAGTGTTGAGCGAACAGTTCGAGCATCGTTCGGGTTCGTACCGAATTTTGGGGTGTCCGGGACCCGGACCCGAACCCGGACATTTTCAAAAAAGTTCGGGTTCGTCGTTCGGCATGTATTTTGGCGCATTTTGAAAGGCTGCAAAGCAGCCAATCAACATGCATCATACTACTTGCCCTAAGATGCCATCGCAGCCATGCCTACTATTGGCAAGGCTGTGATTGGCCAAGTGCAGCATGTGACTCAGCCTCTTTATAAGCTTGTGCGCACGTCGGGACGTGCTCACTCCCGATGTGAATAGAACAGGAATAGACGCAGCTGATGCTAGGGCGAGAATAGGCAGGGATAATTGAATAACTGGAAGCAAATTTCTCTCCTCCACCTGTGATTCATCTGAACAACTGCAGCTGAGCTGCTTTTTTGATAGGGATTGGCTATTTTTAGAGTGGCCAGAGTGATTTTTCCATCCACATGTACCTGAGCTGACCGCCGGCCGCCATTTTGCGACTTGTAGTGCTGCAGCAGAAGCTGCCACAGTGTGCATTCCAAAGCTCCAAACAAGTCAGACATCTACACCTGGGATTCAGACCAATAGCGATTTAGCAGCACAGTCCAAGGCTATTTTTTTAAAGGTTGTGCAGACCATTTTGTGGCACATGTTACTGGGCTGATAGGCGGCGGCCATCTTGGGACTAGTGCTGCAGCACAATCTCTCCCAACGTCCATTAATCACTTGTAATAGTGGTCTGTGCCATAGAAATCCTACATCAGGGACTTGGGTGTGCTTGTGTCACCCCTACAAATACCAGTCCACCTGTAATCCATACAGTGAAAAGCCATAAAGTATTCCAGTGAGGGAATTTTTTTTTATTTAAAAAGGCCAAGTTAGTTTATCTGGCGTTCAATATACTAGATACAGTTAGGCTCTGCTTTCATACATCTGGAATTA